>JAYESD010000005.1:147335270-148647346 GCA_036927565.1 Tuctoria greenei | reverse complement strand
TGGTTTCCTGGTAAGTCACCGGGGCATAGAAGCTAATCCGGCAAAGATTAAGGCGATTGAAGACATGCGGCCACCAACCCGCATCAAAGACGTCCAAAAGTTGATTGGATGTCTAGCAGCCCTCAGACGGTTCATCTCAAGACTGGCGGAACGGGCACTCCCCTTCTTCGAGCTGTTGAGGAAGTCCGGGCCATTTCAATGGTCCGAAGAAGCAGAGAAGGCATTCCAGGAACTGAAACAGTTCTTCACCACCCAACCAATTCTGGTAGCTCCGAACCCTGGTGAGCCTTTGTTGCTTTATATTTCAGCTACTGACGAGTCGTCAGTATGGTTCTGGTTGTGGAGAGACCAGAACTACCCCATACATAGGAATCCAGACCCCTTCGAGAGGGTCTGGAGGCTCCTGAAAGCGAGTCTGGGTCCCAGCTCCCAGATTCGAATCCACAAGAAGCTACTTCAGAAGACCCAGACCCCTCCAGAAGGATCCAGGTCACTTCTAAAGAAGCTCCGGGTTCCTCCAGCCAGAACTCGGAGGTCCCCGAAGAAAATCCGGATTCCTCCGAGAGGATCCGGGTCAGTGAAGAGGAAGCTTCGGACCCCTCCGGGAAGGTCCGGACCATTCAACGCCCGATGTACTTCATTAGTGAAGTATTACATGATGCCAAGACTCGATACCTAGTGGTGCATAAGCTGCTCTATGCAGTTCTTGTTGCCTCTAGAAAGCTTCGCCATTACTTCCAAGCTCACAAAGTTTCAGTGGTGACCTCCTATCCACTTCGAGCAATCTTGCATAATCCCAATTCAATTAGGAATATTGCAAAGTGGGCAGCGGAATTGGCTGAATTTGATCTTGAATTTATTTCAAGGCAAGCAGTCAAGAGTCAAGCATTGGCAGATTTTGTGGCAGAATGGACTCCCTCTCCATCAAACCCTGGGGGCCCCAGTGAGCAGAAGACGGAGCATCAAGTTCCAACCTTCACTGAGCCTGACTGGACCCTCTACTTCGACGGCTCCATGCAGAAGCAGGGGGCCGGAGCTGGAATCCTTCTCCTTGCACCGACAGGGGAGAAGGTGAAATACATGGTACACCTTGACTTCAAGGCAACCAACAACATGGCAGACTACGAAGCACTCATCTACGGACTAAAGGTGGCACTGTCATATGGTGTCAAGCCATTGCTGGTCAAGGGAGATTCACAGGTCATCATTAAGCAGGTGAAGGGTGAATGCTCCTGCAATAATCACCAGCTAGCTGCTTACCTCCTTGAAGTCCAGAGGCTTCAGAAGGACTTTGAAGTCCTAGATATCCACCATGTTCAGCGTGCCCACAACGCTAAAGCCGGCGAACTCTCGACGAAAGCGTCAACCGGAGCTCCGGCTCCTAACAGAACTTTTGTCCGGAGATTGTCGAAACCCACAGCTCAACCTGCCGAACTGAGCGAAGGGGGCGAGATCAGCATCCCGAAGCTGACGGTCCCGATGGCCCTGTTACCATGGCAGCCACCAAGGGTCGTAGGTGCTGCCGGAAGCTCACGCAAGACTCAAATGCTCAAGTTAGTTCCGATGCGTGGATCTCAGAGATCCGGAACTACCTGAAAGACAACATCCTTCCTGACGATGATGTATCCGCTGACTGGGTAGTCAGATTGGCTAAAAGATACACGTTGGTAGAAGGGGATCTCTACCGGCGCGGTGCCAATGGCATCCTAATGCGGTGCATCACAAGGGAAGAAGGCTGCGAGCTCCTCACAGAAATCCATGGAGGCGAGTGTGGGAACCACGCGTCTTCCCACACGCTGGTTGGTAAAGCCTTTCGGCATGGCTTTTACTGGCCTACAGTGCTCCAGGATGCAACTTAGCTGGTGGAGAAATGTGAAGCATGCCAATTTCATGCAAAGCAAATTCACACACCAGCTCAGCCCATACAAATGATACCTCCTACATGGCCCTTCGCTGTGTGGGGGATGGACATCTTGGGACATTTCCCAAGAGCCATCGGAGGTTACAAGTTCCTGTACGTTGCCATTGACAAGTTCACCAAGTGGCCGGAAGCAACTCCAGTTGTGACAATCAACAAGCAATCTGCTATCAACTTTTTACAGTCCATTGTATGCAGATTTGGAGTCCCGAACAAAATCATCACTGATAATGGGACCCAATTCACAAGCTCCGCATTCCAAGGATATTGCGAAGACCTCGGCATACAAGTTTGCTACGCCTCAGTAGCTCACCCAGCCAACAATGGCCAAGCCGAGAGAGCAAATGCTGAAATCCTTAAAGGACTTAGAACGCGCACCTATGAGCGCTTGAAAAAACATGGAGCCAACTGGACTGAAGAGCTTCCGCCCACTTTATGGGCCAACAGGACATCTCAAAACCGGTCAACTGGAGATACACCATTCTTTTTGGTGTACGGAGCTGAAGCAATCCTTCCTCCAGAAATCACCTTGGGTTCACTCCGGGTCCGGACCTTCGATGAAGCCGCGCAGGACCAGCTCCGGCGTGAAGACCTAGACCTCCGTGAGGAGGGAAGGTGCCAAGCAGCTGTTCGGAATGCCTGATACCACCAAGCTCTACGGCGTTATCACCAGCGACATGTACACAACCGACAGCTCGAGGAAGGCGATCTGGTGCTATGGAGAATACAATCCAGAGAAGGGTTAAACAAACTCTCCCCCGACTGGGAGGGGCCCTTCCGAGTGATTAAAGTATCCCGTCCTGGAAGCGTTCGCTTGGCTACAGAGGATGGGACACCTCTCCCAAATCCTTGGAACATTGAGCACCTCCGTAAGTTCTACACTTAATACCACGGAGGTGAGTCTTGAGTAACTTGAGATGTATGTTATAGAGTCATTGTACAGAGTCGGGTAGTTCCTCTGGGAGAGCAGTCGGACCTTTCCCGAAAGGTGCGCAAAGCTCATGCAACGCTTGTCACAGTCTCAGGACTAAAAGTGTCGCTAACTACCCTGGGTCAAACGAGAAATGAAACACGCTTAGCCTGGTTCCGTACCCTAAGAGTGTACTTGTTTCCCCTGTACCCCAGACCTATAACGAAAGACATTTTCATGTGAAATAGACTCCACGTGCATTTATTTTGTACAGGCTCAACATTTTTATTTTTCTCTTTCTTGTCTATAACAAAGACGTGCAGTTCTTAAGAAATTTTAGTTCAACCAGTTTATATATGATTCGAGTTGTATTGTCAATTCTTTTGGATTCATATATTGTTCATGGCCAACTCACCTGAAAGCCGCCAAGCCAACCTAGGGCTGGAGTGTGCTATCGACTTAGCCTCATCAAGCACCATAAGTACGCCACTCTACCTACACCCCGGCAGGCCAAAGTAAGGCGTGTCCGTGTACAGTTGGATCTGGAAGAAAAGACAATGCATTCGGTTGTATTTAGAATCGCGTTCGACTTAAAATCTTCTTTAGAATCGTAAGCCGCGACGAAATTATAGACAAGAATCGAATTTTACTATTTTTCTTGGCTTAAGTGTGCAGGAAAAATAAAATCTACGATGATGGAGAAAAGCCGGAGCTAACTAAGCTCCGACTCCCCTAGGGGGGCCAGCCGTCGACGCTGAATAAAAGATGGTGAGAAGACCCCGTAAATGGACTCTGCTGCCAACAAACTAAGTGTTGGCAAAGGTCACTGCCAGAGCTACTAAGCTCTGACACCCCGGAGGACTAACTATCGATGATCTATGCGTTGATAGAGACTATTGCCGGAGCTATCAAGCTCCAGCGATAGACAATGCCGAAGCTTCTAAGCTTTGACAACCTCAGGGGGCCTTCACTATCGAAGACTTCGAACCTAAATTCTACAAGTTCGGAGCAAAAGAGTCTTCAACAAAACGCAATATCCTCTTGGTACATGTTCACAATCAAATTGTGTACATCTACCAGGGGGCCAAGTGAAGATAAAAGTGTTGAAGACAAAAAGTGAAATTCACAAAAATTTGTGGATTTCATTTATCTGGAGACAAGGGATTACAAAATTGAGGAAGAAGAAGAGAAAATACAAGTGAGAACTATAGAGATGGTACTAGACCCTATGGAAGAATTGGGCGACCTTCTGGGCAACCTCCGATACGTTGGCTCGAGTAGCTTCGCCTTCTCCTTCGACGGGGCCTTCAAGCACCGGGTCCAAAGGAAATTGGGAGTTTCGGCTGGAGTAGCACGTCAGCACATACTCCGCGACGTTCTTCGCCAGGGATTGCCCCTCAACCTCCAGTTGCTCCGCGATGACATCGCCCACCTTGGAGAGCTTGCTACATGCTGCGCTCAACGCCTGCAGCGCTAGGTCCGGCTCCGGCTCTGGATCATCCGGGTGCACGGGGCTGAAACCCATCGGTGTCAGTGCATCATTGGCCTTGCTCAAGAACTCCCAAATCTGTAGGGAGTCCTCAGCCCTCAAGCCCTTCATCTCTTCCAGGGATCTTCTGGATTCCACCAGTTCAGAATTCTCGCGGGCAAGGCGCTCAACATCTTTGGCGTTTTGCTGAATCTTTTCAGAAACCCGCCTTTCGAGTTTTCCGAGCTCCTCCTCCCGGAGGTGGATCTTGTTCCGACGGTCGACCAGGTCTTTCTCTCTACTCCTCACTTTCTTCTCCCTGGCAGTAAGGGCACACTCTTGTTCGTAGAGTTCCTGCCCTCGCACCTAGGCCTTCTCCTCTTCCTCATGGCAGCGCTCTTCTAATTTCTTGGTGCGCTCCTCGAGGCCCTTGTCGGCCAGAGCCACCTTCTCGGTGAGCTCCTCCTCCCTCCTCAAGACGTCATCTCGCAGCTCTAGGAGTTTCTGCTCTTCATCTTCGAGCCGTTTCTCCCTCTCTTCAAGTGCCTCTCGGCGCTTGATGAGTGCAGTGTTAATGGCCTCAAGCTGCTCGTGGCGTGCATCGGCCGCATTATTGGCTGCTTTGGCCTGATTGTAGATCTCCTGGGATTGAGCGTCGAGGGCATGAGTCATACTCTCCCTATCATCCAGTAACTTGCCCAGTACTCCAGGCGGATCTTCTCCCGCTTGACCCATTCTTTGTCATCCGCTAGCCTCGACTGCGCTAGCTTGGTCTCGAAGTAGAGCCGGTTACGCCACTGCCTAAGGGTTTGGCACTCCTCTTCAAGAGCCTTGCTGTCGTGGAAGAAGGCCAGTTGGACTTGACGCAAACTGGAACATGCGTTGTCAATAGACAGCGACAACGGGATGGGTTCCGGACCTGCTGGGGTCTCCTCCGCTGGTTCCAGCGGGTCTTCATATACAAAAATTGGGTCCCACTCCACAAGAGTGGTCCCTTGAGTCTCCATGGCACTAGGGCCGTCCTCCGGGATGGCCTCAGTCGCCATCAAGGAAGGCCCTGCCGCCAGGTCTTCGTCCACCCCCTCAGGCAGGGGGCCAGCGACTTCACATGGGCACTCCGACTCGGCCGCAGGTACCTCCGACGTCGTAGCTTCCGGAGCCGGAGCCACTGCTGGCTCCAGTCTGGGCACCTCTTCCGATGGAGGCTCAAGCTCCGTCACCTCTTCAACAACCGGCTCAGGAGTCGGAAGATCTTCAACATCAACCGACCCTGTGGCCGGGGCTTCAACGATGACCGGCTCTGCGGCCGTTGCTTCGAAGGTAGCCGGCCCAACTGCCGACACTACCTCAGTTTCTGGCTCGCACGCCGGAGCTTCAATCACCTCCGGCTCAACCGCTGGGGCTTCGACAATTTCCGGCTCAGAGGCCGGGATTACTGCTTCCTCCGGCTCAACAGCCGGAGCTTCCATCACCGTAGCACCAGAACCCAGGGCTTCAACCTCCAGGACAGATGCCGCTTGCGAATCTTCACTCCCGTGGTCCAGCGCTACCACGGGAACTTCTGGGGATGAGTCGAGGTCCATGACCACGACAGCCGGCGCCGGAGCTGTCGTAGCCTTGGCCACCACTTGGGGCGGCACCGGAACACGAGCAGAAGCTCCCCCTTTCACGGCTTCAGCCACTGTGGCCGAGGGTGGAGCCTCACTCCCCTTCTTGGAGACGCTGCAGATGATGAATGAAGAAAATTAAAAAACAGTTGCTACAATTAAAACAACTATCCAAGGTAGAAATCAAAAATTACCTTGGGAGGCTTCCGCACCAGCTTGCGCGAAACCTTTTTCCCGGGCGTTCTGGGCTAGCCATAGCCGGCGTGGAAGCTCCGGAAGGCCCCCCGGAACTCGTCGCGGCCACGGGTGTTTCCCGGGTCGAGGCCCCCCTCGATCGGGAAGAACCCCCGGACCTGGAGGCCTCCACCGGCCCAGGCGCTGGAGTCGCACGCCCGGAGCTAACACCCTGGGAGGACCCCACTGCGGGAACAGCCACGCTCCGAGAGGACCCCACCGCGGGAACAGTCGCGTTCCAGGATGACCCCACTACGGGAACAGTCGCCGCAGCTGCAGATGTCCTTCCCCTCCGGGGAGAAGGAGCCAACGCAGAAGTAGCGGGCCCGACCGACCTTCCGTCGACGTACTGCAACTTCCTCTTCCGGCTCACTGGTTCATCCGCCAGCTCCTTGCCCTTGCCGACGACTTCTCCCCTCGGCTTAGGAGCAGAGTCGGAGCCATCCTTGGGTACTCTGGGGATCGCTACCCCGGAGGTTGGTCTTCTCTCGACGACACCAAGGTCGTCAAGCATGGGCATCTTCCGCCGGAGCTCCCTGCTGAACTCCACTTCCACGTTTAGAGGAAGAAAAACTGATGGCGGAGTCAAGTCGTCACCTTCGACGTCGATGCCGTCCTGGAACTTCTTGAGGTGGAACTCCAAGGTTTTCCCCACCATGTTGGACTTCAACCCGGTCTCAACCCGGTCCTCGTCCATCACGCTGTTAAGGGCCCAAGCGAGTTTCTCCCTCCTCTTCAGCGGCGCCCACCTATTGACCAAGAAATTGCAAAATACCGCCTGAGGAGTCAATCCTCCCTCCACGCATTGGCAGATCCTGGTCAAAGCAGGGTTGAAAGCTTCTGCCAGCATCGGAGCTTCACTCCAGATCGTCGTGTCGATGCCGGGAAGACCATCGGGCAGCTCCAACCTCTCGTGCTCCTCCACCCTGACGACTATCCAGTCTTTCTTCCAGTCATCCCACTTCCCAGAGGGAAATGACCGGAGGTACTTGAATGGGCACTTCATGTGCTTCACGAAGTAGTAGAAGCCAAGGTACTCATTGCTCCGGCCAGTGGTGTGGACGGTGAAGAAGGTCCGGAAGAGTTCAATGCAGGGGGGATGCCCACCCACATCTCACAGAAGTGGACGAAGATAGACACGAGGAGAATGGGGTGAGGGCCAAGGTGGTATAACTACAGACCATAGAAGTCTAGCAACATCAAGAAAAAGGAAGAAAAAGGTGGGATCAACCCCACCATGGCGTACGAGGAGAAGTATACCATTTCGCCGGCGTGCTCCTTCTCGAATGGGATCTCTCCACCGGCGCGGACCGAACGGTTGAAGAAGTCTGAGGACCACCCCATGAGGGCCCGGACCTTCTTCAGGTCGCCGTCGGTCTTCAAGCGACTCTCGCGGAGACCCAACTCCATCGCGGCACAGCTAGGCAAGAGAAGAAAAGCGAAGCACAAGTTGGGAGTTTGATCGCAAGAACAGTTGAGAGGCGTAAAGAACTCCCGACGGTGCGCACTTTCCTTCTTAAGTAAGCCCTCGCAATGCTTGGATGGAAACTGCAAGTAAGTTGAAGGTACCACCCAAAAATTCCACCCAGCCGATGACAAGCGGGCCCGGGACCACCCCGACGATCAAGTCGAGGTTCTTACCCAGGTGAATGGTTGTCATCAAGAGGCGGGAAGCTCAAAGGCGGCGGCCTGACAAGGCGCGCGGAACCTATACGGTTTTCGTATCGGGAACCGGCGACCTTCAATTGCGTGAGATCCGCATGCCAAAGATCTCATCTGCTGCACGCGGGATGCGTCGCGTGGTGAGGATTTAACTCTATGTCCTTGCCAACGGCACCTTCAAAGACCCTTGAAGACTCAGTTCAAAAGTCGCGAGGGTGGACCCACCTCCGGCGGAATGACTTCACCCCAGTGGTCTTCCCCGTAGGTAGGTCCAGGGGGCCACTGTCGGTACCCTAGAAACTGTACACCCCTTGAGGTTATAAAGATCTCAAAGGAAAGTCATCTACATGGTTTGAAGACCCTCGGAGGCCCACATGTCAGACATAACCGGACCCGCATCTCCAACATGGTTAATCCCTGGGTCGCCACGTGTACTACCAACCCGGAGCTACCGCCCACAAGGGGGAAGCTCCGGACCATGTACCGAAATGGCACCGCCGGACTTAACCCCAGACCGAGAGAAGCTCCGGACCTGACACGTGTCGGGTAGCCCCGGAGCTACCTGTTTCCCACAGTATGATCCGGAGCTGCCACGTGTCCAACCGTCGGATCTTCAGCCCCTAACCTCCGGGAGACCTCGCAACAGCTCCAAATCTTCAAAGGGGAATCAAGGACTTCAAGACCCGATTAAGTGTCATTAATGCCATATTAATGACACTTAAGCGGACGATCTTAACATCAGTAACGGCGCTGTCAAAGCCCATTACAGGGTCATTAAGTGCAATTAAACGTGTATCAATACTAGTAAACGCCGAGTCCACATGTTGGGCCAGGCTAATTGGTAACGGCCTGCCCTTGAACTATAAAAGGACAGGTCGACGACACGTTCAGGATAGACAGACACGCGCCAGATACATTCGCCATTGACGCTCAACACAAGCTCATACAGCTAGTACAACAGCAACACATCCGTGGAGTAGGGTATTACGCTCAGGCGGCACGAACCACGTAAACTCTTGTGTCTCCCGTGTCATTTCCTACTCACCTTCTTGAATCTCCGCGCGCCCATACTGAACATCAAACTCCCCTATCACTTTAGCAGTGTAGGGAGATCTGCCGCTTCCAAACCACCGACAGGCTGAATGATAAACACATCAGAGAGGTTGAAGTCACACCTCCAAAGGTGGACTCACTCATTGCATTCATGAGAAGATTAATCTACGAGGAGAATCTGTCGTTTCAACGACGCTGATACCAAAGGCAACGGAATCGTCTGGACCTTCCGCCAAGGCCCATGTCCACCAAGCCGCCAAAGAAGGAACGGTGGAAGAAGCAAGACAAGCCGTCCGAGCCCATCCCCCCGGGCCCGGATGAAATGTGAAGACGGAGGAATGTCCATCTCATCGGACGGTGGTGAGACCTATGCCAATAAGTTAAATTGGTAGTTATCCCACTTTATTTCCCTTTCTTTCTTTTTCCACCCCATTTGGATTTTTCCCATTGCATATTTTATTTTTCCTTGCAAGTTGAGAATCTTATATTCTCAACTATCATTTTTCTTTCTTTCTTTTCAAAAGAAAATTTTTTATTGGATTTGAAAAAACAATTTTTTCTGAGTTGCACATGTGGCATTTCACCAACGTGCTAACATTATAGCCGTTGGGGAGCCACTTGCCAAAAGGGGAACCAGGGGGGCCACCTGTCAGGTCAGCGGAACCCCCTGGTTGGCCGAACAGGGAGTGGAGCCAAATTGGCTACCCTTCCTCCAACGGCTACATTTTGAATCCCAAGTGATTGTTGGAGGGTGCACCCTATAAATTGTGGCCGTGAGGAGCACCTCTCTTCACACACAACATCATTTTACACCTTTCCAAGTCACTCTCTAGCTCACCTTGTTTTTCTTGCTCTTCATTGCAACACTCTTGCTCAAATCCATCCCAAAAAAGATTTTCTTTTCTTTGCATTTGCATTTTACTCTAAAGCTTTCAAGAGGAGAAAATTTGTTGGGAGTTTTGTTTTCCAAACAACGTTTTTTTCGGATTTTTCTCGCCTTGTTTTGTTCTTGCTTGTTGAACTCAAAAAGACATGAAGAGGTTGTTCGGAAAGACGAAGGAGGCTGCAAGATCAAGCCATGGTGAAGGTTCTAGTTCGCGCCTCTTCCATGGGTACAAGCCCAAGGAAGAGAAGTGTGTGCGAGGACACTCCCATGGATGAGAGAAGCAACCCACACCAACTTCTTCATGACAACGACCTCAACATACGAAGCGAAGTTGAAGATCAAGCACACAGGCTTCTCCATGATCGTGAGTTCCGCCACACCAAGGCTTACGATCCACATTTGATCTCCAAAATAGGTATGGACTCCGAATTTCATTCCATTTGGCATGCTATTGGATTTGATGACTTTGCTCACATAGAGGTGAAAGGTTCACGCCTTCTCACTATCCAATTCATTTGCACGCTAAGAATAGTATTTGATGGTATTTCTTTTAGATAATTTCAAAAAGAATACAACATCCTATGGAAAGAATTAGGTAGCATCCTAGGCTTCCATAAACGGTGTTTGCTAGATTTAAAAATTTGCCTAAGTTTAACAAACAAAGTTTTTGGCATGAGCTAACTAGTGAGGTCACATGTAGGGCTCTTAGGAATAGCCACATCCAAAACACTACCTTACGCTTCATGCATAGATGGGTAGCTATGACTATGTTCCCTAGGGGAGATGTTAGGGTTGTGCGAGATGATGAATTGAATATTTTGTTTGCCATGACCAAAAAGATTTAAGTTGCTCCAGTCAAAGCCATGATGACACAATGGTTAGATTACATTTCAAAATCAGGACCAATTGAATGCACTTCATTGATTACTCATATAGCTGATAGGATAGGAGCACTTAAATACTCTTCATTTGAATACATTGAAACTGAAAGAGAATTAATTGATGAAGACTATTTAGTGCAAGGACATACCCTTAAGCATGATCAAGATGGGTCATTGATATTTTTCTATCCCGGCTTTTTCAATGAAATTCGTTTACCTAACCCAGATTTTAATTTGTACAAATGGCAGAGGCTAACCATTAATCTTCTTCCCCTTCAGGAATCAAGATGAAATAATGTCTCTGGCGGGGTAACAAGGAATCGTGCGAGGGCTGCAGCCACAGGCATGCCATCGATAATATCCTTGGTCCATGAATACCAAGAGGAAAAGAACCCAACAGGTTATGCGCCCGGATGGACTCAACCTCCGACGTATGAGACTGGGGAATCATCTTGGCAAGAATGTCAAAGGGATCCACCCTTATCCACTTGAAGATCTAGCGATTGCCCCTAACGTCCATGAGAGGACGTCGTTCCTTTTTAGCTAGAAGTCATCATGACTATAGCCAAGGAATGACGGACCTCACTAGACGTATGGGAGAACTTGAAGTGAGAATGGGTGACATCTACAGCACACTCCAGGAGCATGTTCAAGGTACCCAGGATTGGCAAAAACACATGGATGCTCAATTCACCAACTTCAACACGGTGCTACAACAACAACAAGCCGATCTTGCAGCGTACTTCCATCATCGAGGGTTCAACCCTTATCACGGAGGTAGTTGAAGAACAAGCTTGGGGGAGGACCCCCACATGAGGTAACATGTATCACATTCCTTGCATGTTTATTTTCCATCCATCCATCATCCACCTTGCATTTAAAAAAAAATAAAAAATAAAAATAATAGGTTATATTTGCTTTCATCAAATAAAGATGTGCCGTAAGAATGACTTTGAATTCACATAGATGAAATGATGAATAGTTGCTCTGTTTTGTTTTCCTAAGTCTCTAGTTTACAACTTGCTACTCTTCGAATATTGCTCTCATTGGTTTGAAATACTTTTACCTTAATTTTGAAGTTGTGGGTAGCAAAAGCTTAATCTAATTCTAGGTTGTTGCAAGACTAGAATTGGTAATAGGGCTTCTAGTCCTAGTTTGAAAGTAAAACGTAGATTTCTAGAGAAATTCTAAAAAGATTTAAGTTTCCCTCAATTTTTTGGAAATACCTACCAAAGCCATATGATGTTCATACATAGACAAAACCTTATGCATATGCTATTTGCTTTCACATTGAGCCTTATCAAACTAGTATAGACCTATGTGAAAAATCATTCAACTCTTTTTGAATTCAAGACTTCACTTGCACATGCTATACTTCTACACTAGAAGTAAGCAAAACGTCCATCATATCCACCATACCACAACAAAAAGAGAAACTCCATGTTATTCATGTTTAGCACTCTCTTCAAAATTCATTGCAAAGAAATTGAGTAGAAGTCATGGCTACAAAATGAAAAAAAATATGCTTACATCACAAGCATGAAAAAAAGAGAGAAAAGTAGCCATGTTTCATCCCTGTAAAAGAAAGAGAGATTATACCAAAAAGGAGTTATCTCAAGTATCCACATCCACTTCCACTCCATCACACATGCACTAGTCTTGAATCAAAAAAGTTTTGATTTGAATTCTCCTAAGGCTTCCTCTTTTGACTTAGCAATATATGTGATGCAAATATGCCTACTTACTTTACCTACCAAGCTCCACATACAACCCATATTCAATGAGTAGGAATAGTAGAGACACAATACTTTGATGAGGAAATATTTCCACTATCCACAAAGGAGTGACTGAGAGAATCAAATTGTGGTACTTAATATCTAAATTGAATTCTCCGGGATTTAAGTGGAACTTGATTTCTAGTTTATGTTTGCTCCAATTGCTATTCTACCTTTCAACTACTTATGAATATGAAAAAGCATAAGCCCCATGATAACTTAAGAAAGGTAGAGTATCATAGCCAATTTCTGCAATACCAGGTAGAGTATCTTGTTGTGCATTAGATACTTTTGAAAATGAGACATTGTAGCAACTCCTGATCATCAACCTAAAGTCTTGACTTTGCTCGGGACGAGTAAAGGATAAGCTTGGGGGAGTTTGTTGACGGCTGTTATATACCAATTTCATCCGTCAATTTAACTCAATTATGTGAAGGATTTGTCATTTCTTGCACCCGTCACCTTTCTATCTAACCCAATTCCACTTGGACTTGGAGAAATATGTGTATGCAGCATTTTATGCAGGAAATGAGGAAATGTAGAGGTACCAATCCTATAAAATATCATCCCAGCCAATCAGGCGACGACACATGGCATCCCATGGATCAAATAACCCACAAACAGAAGTATTCGAGGAGATCCAACGGTATATCACCCTTATACATCAATGGGACCCACCCGGCAGCCACCTGGAGAAAGCACACGAGAAACGGTGCAATGACCAGGTCGACTAAACCAGGGGGTCGGCCGACCTGGTCTCTGCACCAAACTCGGTCAGTCTCCACGTGTTGGCTCCTCCCGGCTTCTTGGAGTCAATGGTGACTGATTCGCGCGCTTTTGGTGGCGGGAACCGACCTCAACACTAGTATAAATAGGAACCCCTACCCCTCACTTCAACACATACCACTTGAGCTGCATCTCTATTGTATACACTATCATCCATAGTCTTAGAGGAGTTAGGTTGTAGAGAGGAGAGTATTTAGTCCCAAGTCCAAATTGGGAAAGGAGTAAGAAATCTCTCTCTTCCCAATCCTACATTGGGAAAGGTATGGCTCATGTATTCTTTCTTATATTTGTGACTTTATGCATAATAAAGATAGTAGCTTTAGTCTCTACTTATACATATACTTGGGCAAAGTGTTTCTTGTTTGATTGTGGTGTCCATGTATGTGGAAGGTATAGCTTCTATGACTGTTTCATCATGAACATATCTCATTATCATAGAACCTATAGACCCCAACTATAGTCTAGTTAATTATGACATAACTAGGTTAGTATGGATAATTATGTTGTGTATCAACATTGGTTCAATGATGATTCAATTCATTGCCTTAGGATGGATTGTGCCTAGGCTCTTAAGGTAACTACTTAATATGCTAGCATGGTTCTAGGATAGCTAAGTAGCATTGGATGTCTCGTAGACCCACGGATTGAAGAGGTAGGCAGTAGGTGGTGACAGCCCTATCTGTCCTTTGTAATCCTCCATGTTCGGCTATGCCATAGGCTCTTGGCGGGAGTCACCCTAGTATTGCTAGGGATAAGACCGTGCCCGATGTGTTGAACCACATAGCATAAGTATTCACTATTGATCTAGCTTCTGCATAATTAGTTTAGACTATGTATATGTACAATAGAGCATAGTAGGAGTACCTCCATAACTCTCAACCTTAACTAACCTCTAGGACCCTCTTATCCCCCTTAGACTTGCAAGCTTTTGTGTGTGTCACACTACCTCCACTATTATTTTATCCATCCTTACTAGATTCTTACCTAGACCCTTCTACCATTTTCCACTTGATGATTGTTATATCTCTACCCCGCCTTCCTTTGAGATCAAATAAATGGCACCCATGGCAATACTCTTAAGGGGAAATGCTACAATGATATCCCCGTGCGCATGCGGTACTCACTCTGTGATCCAATAGAACCATTAACAAGCATTTCTGACACACCAGTTGAAGATGTTTAGTTAATGGTGCATAAGTAATACCAAAAAGCATTTCTGGCGCCTTTGTTGGGGATGATTTGTTAGTGTATCTTAGGGACCGTCAACATCTGGGAGCTCTTGACCCTGAGGTGCCAGAACCTAAGGACACATTCTTCAACGAGCCCCACTGGACTCTCTTCTTCGATGGCTCCGTACATAAGTAGGGGGCTAGAGCTGGAATCCTTCTCGCACCGACTGGGAAAAAGGTGGCAAAGTACAAAGCTCTCATCTTTGGACTGAAGACAGCGTTATCACTCGGTGTACAATAGCTGCTGGTGAAGAGAGGTTTGTAGCTCATCATCAAACAAGTCAAAGGTGAATGTAGTTGCAGTAACCCTCAGCTAGCAGCGTATCTTCTTGAAGTCCAAAAGTTGTAGGAAGACTTTGATGTCCTGGACCTCTGCCATGTCCAGCGTCTTAACAACACTGAAGCTGACGACCCTTCGACGATGGTTTCTACTGGGGATCTGGCACCCGAGAAGTTTTTGTCAGGAGATTACCTGCACCGGCCGCTCAGTATGTCGAGCAGGGTGATGGGGGCAAGACCAGCACCCTGGAGCTGGGGGTCCTGGTAGCTTGTTACCATGGTGTCCACCAAAGATTGTAGGCACTACAGGAAGCTTCGAGCAACCTAGCACGCAAGATCCAGAAGCTCAGTAAGTCCTGATCATGAATCTCGGAGATCCTGGACTACTTAAAAGACAGCATCCTTCCTGAAGACGGTGCTTCCGCTAAACGGATTCTTAGATTGGCTAAAAGATACATGTTGGTAGAAGAGGATCTCTATTGACGGGGCGCCAGCGACATCATATTGCAGAGCATTTCTCGGGAAGAAGGTTACGAGCTCCTTGCAAAAACCATGGAGGTGAGTGTGCAAATCACGCATCATCCGGCACACTGGTCGGTAAAGACTTCCAGCATGGTTTTTACTGGCCTACAACACTCCAAGATGCAGTCGAGCTGGTCAAGAGATGCGAAGCGTGCTAGTTTCACACAAAGAAGATCCACGCACCGATGTAGTCACTGCAGATGATTCCTCCATCACGACCATTCACATTGTTGGAGATGGATATTTTGGGATATTTCCCAAAGGCCATCAGAGGGTACTAGTATCTCAATGTCGCCATAGACAAGTTTACTAAGTGGCCGGAAGCAACTTCAGTTGTGACAATCACCAAGCAGACAGTTATCAATTTCTTGAAGTCCTTAGTCTGCAGATTTGGAGTTCCAAACAAAATTATCACTGTTAATGGGACCCAACTCACCTGTGCAACATTTCAAGAGCGTTGCCAAAAAATATTAATCTCAGCTATGCATCAGTAGCACATACAGAAAGTAATGGCCATGCTGAGAGAGCAACGCAGAAATTCTTAAAGGACTCAAGACCCGCACCTATGAACGCTTGAAAAAGCATGGTGCCAACTAGATCAAAGGACTTCCATCCGCATTGTGGGCTAGCCGGACAACACCTAGTCAGGCAATAGGAGAAACTTCATTCTTCCCTGTGTACGGACCTGAAGCAGTCCTTCCCCCGGAGATCACCATGGGTTCTCTCCGAGTCCGGACCTACGACAAAGCCGCACAAGACCAGTTCCGGCGTGATGACCTAGACCTCGTCAATGAGGTAAGATGCCGAGTAGCTGTCCGAAACGAGGGATACCGCCATATCCTACAGCGCTATCACAAAAGGCATGTCCGCAATCGGCAGTTGGAACAAGGCGATCTGGTGTTGCGGTGAATCTTATCTCGAGAAGGGATGAACAAACTCTCACACAGCTGGGACGGTCCCATTTGAGTCATCATGGTTTCCTGCCCTGGATGCATTCACTTGGCAATAGAGGATGGGACACCGCTTCCTAATCCTTGAAATATAGAGCATCTCTGTGAGTTCTAAACTTAGCACGGAGGTGAGTCTGTTATTATATAGAGTATTTCATAGAGTCTATGAACAAAGTCGGGTTGGCCCAAAATGTATAGCACACTTAACATGGTCCTGTACTTTAAGTGTGTCCTTGCCTTTCTAATGAGGAAATCACAACAGCGGAGACGCACGTTGAAATGCAAGGACCAATCACAAGAGCACGGGCACGGTTAATAAATTAGCAGGTGAACTCACTCCTAACGTCTTTTGCATATGAGTTTGAGAATAGATTGCTTTGTCATGATTTAATTGTTATTAGGAATAATGGAGAAGATCAACAAGTTGAGGAAAGAGGCCTTGGGAGCATGGAGAACCAGCTGGGACGTCCAAAAGTTGATGGAAACAGTTTACAACTTGGACACGAGTTCAACTCTGAGTCCAGGAGCAGTCCAACTTAAAACGGACGCCCAGGATGCATACAGACTCCGTTTTCGATGTTCTACATATGCACGGAAAGATAAGAAGATAAAATTTCCATTGGATCTAGTCCCACCTCAAAATTCCTCCAGAGTCATTAGAAATCGTTGAAATAAGCCGAGTCCGAATTTCTGTCCGGTGCTGCGCCACTGAATCGGTCCTTTGGGCCCTGTATCCCGTATGAGTCCATTAGGGATGTGTCTAATCGTGTTTTGGCCGGACCCTAGCCTTTAAATACTGCATCCGTCGTTCATATTCGGTACGTTCATATTCTATGATTTGTGAGACCTAAACTTCTCAATTTTAGATTGCGTCTTCTACGTTCTTGCTTGTGTTCTCGGTTCACTTGCAGGGATTAGCCTTCTTGGCGACGTCAAGCGTGTGCCGCACGTTTGATAACGAACGGAGCAGTGGTGTAGTGATTGCAGGGGTATTCGAACTGCTCGAGTGCTGCGGATCATCAACATCGAGTTCTCCACCCCAATCGACTTACCTCTCGGAAGATCGGGCCTAAGCATACTCATCAATTGGTATTAGATATCCAAGTTGCCCGTGAGGTATCTTTGTTTTCCTTCCATTAGATCGATTTTGATTCATACCTAGAGTCCACAGAAAAGCCACAAAAAAAATTAGATCGTTTTTACCGCTTTCTAGACTATAGTGCCCGCAGTTTCATTTTTCAGTTTGCATTGTTGAGCTTGCATTCATGTGGTCGAGTCCTGTTGCTGGTTTAGCTTTGTGTTTTGGGTCCTAGTTATCGTGTTTCATGCTTGTTTTATTTCTATTGGACACCTATTCCACAATCCCTAAATAAAAAACCGATCCACCACATTCATCGGTTTGCCCTAGCTACCCGCCTTGCGTGAACTCCCGCATCGCCATCCCTAGGTTAGGTGACAAACCTTTGTGCCACTAATTCTTGAATCATCACACACTACCCCATTAGTTGTTGTGCAAATCGCCGATTGTTTTCATATCCGATTGCAAGTTCTGTTCTCAAACCGAGTTGGAATCAACATTCAAAAATCGTAACTCAAACAGCCTACCTTAAAACGGCCATAACTTTCGCATACGAACTCAAAATCGGGCGATTTTTTTTTCAAAATCATCTACACAAAATTTTACATCTGATTTTCCGCCGCGTAGCCGTGTTCAGCGAAATTAGGTTTCCCAAATTCCCCTTGGAAGATAGGCTATCCGGCTTTCAAAGTTTCAACACGAATTTAAAAGAGTATTCTTGATTTTCTATAGGCCGCATATGACATCCAATTGAGCTACAAATTTGTGTGCTTCCTATATGATTGCTCCTGAGTAAAGAAAAAATATCAAAAAAATATTACAAAAAAGAAAAAAAATAGTGAAAAGCACGCATATTAAAGCAATTGGCCTATACCACTTGGTGATGTTTTGTTGGTTATATCATTCTGTATTTCGTTTGCCTTGCTACTTCTTTGTGTTGCACTAGGCCCTAGAGCACTTGGTTGACCAGCAACAGTTTCCTATATTGAATACTTATTCAACTTTGTTTACATGTTAACGATTTTTTGCTTATTCGCCACCATATTGTGCCATCCAAGCTCCACCTTTCTCTTGAGCATAACAGGTACATTTGCAATCACCCCATGCTTTATTGGTTCATCTCACCGTCCACACCACCAGATGTGTCGGTAAGAACACTTGTAAGAGTGTGGTAAGACGCTTGAGCGAGAGAGATTGTTTTCTTCCACCTTTCACATTGTCATTGTAGTTGATATGGATAACAAATTTTTGTTGTCTTTTGTTTCCTACTAACAATGGTAGGAGAGACAATGATGACGAATGTGTTCAACATGCTGAGTTACGTGATATGATGAAGACCATGATAGATATGTTTGCCAAATACAACGCATCAATGGAGGAGTCATTGGCGAACTTGACTCGCCAACTTGATGACCTTGCTCTTCGGATGAATAGTTTTGAGGCTCGGTCGCCTCTCATTGGAAGACATGAATGCAATCCTTATGATGACATGGAAGATCACAAAAATCAACCAAGACTGCCACTTTATCGTCGAGGTCTGGGAGGTAATAATCATAACAATTATAATCGTCCTCCTGATGATCCTTTTGCTAAAGTGAAATTTACTATACCCTCTTTTCTGGTGCTTATGATGCTGAGGCTTACCTCGATTGGGTGATGAAAATAGAGCAAAAATTTAAAGCCCATCTTGTTCCATAACAACATAGAGTTCGTCAAGTCACTAGTGAGTTTAAGGACTTTGATATCATATGGTGGAATGAACTTGTTAAAACTAGAACTGATCCTCCAACATGGGATAGATTAAAGGAAGCTATGCGTGTTCGATTTGTTCCTCCATCTTTTCAGCGGGACCTTCACAAAAAATTGCAACGCTTAGACCAAGTTAACATGTCTGTAGAGGAGAATTATCAAGAGTTACAAAAGGGTATGCTGCGTTGTGGGGTAGTAGAAGACATGGATGATAAAATAGCTCATTTTTATGGGGGGTTGAGGCATGAAATTCAGGATATTGTTGATTACAAGGAATATGATATTGTTAACAGATTGTTTCAGCTTGCTATGTTGGCAGAAAAAGAATTGCGGGGCCGACAACAACAGCAACAACACACAAGGAGCAACTTCACGCCGCGTTCGATGCCCACACCATCAAAAATAGCACCATCTTTGACCCCCCGTGCAGCGACTACACCATCCAATGGCAGCTAACGAACTATACCTCCTGCTCCACCTTCTCGCATGCTGGAGGGCAGCAAAGCGACATCATTCAAGCATTCATCGTCCACTCCTTTTATGAGTTTTCCTTCCGACATTAAGTGTCCCCGCTGCCACGGACTTGGTCATATGATGAGAGATTGCCCGAGCAAACGATCATACATAGCACGCGACGATGGCGGGTATGATAGTACTTCGGATGTTGAAGATGAATATTCTTTTGCTACTGACTTTACAGATCCAAATGACGGACACACAGAAGAAGAGTTGCTTGGTACAGCGGTGACAGAGAACTATAGTAGCATCATTGTGCAGCGTGCCTTGAGCTCCAAAGTGGAGACCAACGACAAGCTACAACGACATAACCTCTTCCACATGTTTCTCGTCGTCGAGGACTGCCATGTACACACTATAATTATTGGAGTTAGCTGTAATAACTTGGTGAACACGGACGTCGGAAAAAACTTGGTTTGACAAAAAGAGCACACCCTCATCCATACCACATTCAATGGTTCAACAACAGGGGTAAGGTTCTGGTAACACAAACTTTAAGAATACATTTTTCAATTGCTTCTTACCATGATTTTGCTGATTTTGTTGTCATTCCTATGGATGCTTGTTCTCTTCTATCGGGTCGTCCTTGGGAATTTGATACAGATGATATTCATCATGATAGAACTAATAAATATACTCTCATGCATAAGGGAAAGAAAATCACTTTGCCCCCCATGACTCCTGCTGAAATTGTGCATTTTGAGAAGAGTAAAATTCGTGATGGCAAAGCAACAAAACTAGAATCTGAAAAACAGCGAGTCATTAAGTTAAAATCACCATCATTGCTCGAAACTAAATCTTACCTTGCTGATTTATTTGATGCTAAGGGGATGTGCTATTCTTTACTATGCAAAGAAGCCATGATTTCACTTTATGAATTGTCTATTGCATTGCCCCCTGCTGTTGCTAAACTTTTACAGGAGTTTGAGGATGTGTTTCCCTCCGATATACCCCCTTGTTTACCACCGATGAGAGGCATTGAACACAAGATCAATTTGACTCTAGGAGCAAGTTTGCCAAATCATGCAGCATAAAGGGCGAATACAGAGGAAACTAAGGAAATTCAGCGACAAGTCCATGTCTTTTTGACCACGGGTACATTCGTGAAAGTCTTAGCCCTTGTTATGTTCCTGTTCTTTTGGTTCCTAAGAAAGATGGTAGTTGACGCATGTGTGTAAGACCTGTGTGCTGAATACATTGGTTTGTAGTGAATACACTTGGCTTTGATGATAAAAGTTTTAAATATCACCAAAAAACCTTTTTATCAAGGTCCAACTCTAGCTCCGAGCTACAGCAAGGTCCGACGGTAGGTCCGACTTGTTTTGGGTAGCTCCGGCTACGTTAGATGCTAGGTCCGGCTTCTTGGTAAGGTCCGACTAGCTTTGGTTAGCTCCGGTGAGCTTTATCTATAACTCCGGCATGTCTTTGTTAGCTCCGGCATGTCTTTGTTAGCTTCGACATGTCTTTGATAGCTCCGGCATATACTTGATAGCTCCGACATGCTTTTGCTAAGCTCCGACGTACTTTGTCTAGCTCCGGTTTTGGGCTGACTAGTTTTGACTAGTTTTTGGTAAGCTCCGGTGCTAGGATCTACTAGCTTTGGTAAGCTCCGGTGCTAGGTTCTACTAGCTTTTGTTAGCTCCGGCTCAAGCTCCGGGTTGCTCTGGCAAGGTCCGGAACCTGACCGCAGTGCTTCTGCTTTTCATTTGCATTGTTTCATACTTGCTTTACATGATTGGAAAGATTGCTTAGTATTTATTTGCTAAGTTTTTGGTGCGTTTTGGTTGAATACGGTTGATATCGTTTCTACTGTGGTTTTGCAACATGCTTATGTGAGGTGCTCACATAAGGTGTTGTGTTCGGAACTAACTTGAGTCAAGTCGAGGACTTGGGCTCGTATGGATTGTTTGTTTGTTCATGTGCAGGTGTTGCTTGAGTTCAAGTCATGGCTGGTGACAGGATCCATTGGACTAGTCTCAGGAGGAGATGAGGTTCCAACAACCAAGTTCGGGAGGAACTGTGGTTGAGCGGGTCAGGAGGTCGCGCGGGATGATTGAATCAAGGGCAGTGCATATGAAGGTCAAAGGAAGGTGTTCGCATGTGTGCATGAGGTGAATGATGTGGCAATATGCTTCTAGAGACGGATTATGGAAGGAAGATCTGATCGGAAGGATCGGATCGTATCGGTTGAAGACTTAGGCTGCTAGCTGAGTCGGTTATGGCTCGGTATGGAAATATCGAGTTGGTTATGTTAGGAATTCGTGTGGGTCACGAATTTGAGTTGTTTAGGAATGTGGGATACGTTCCTAAGGTGTTTGGAAGTCTTAAGATTGCTTCTATCTGCGTATAGAAGAGTCCTAAGCAGTTATGGAAAGTTGCGATTGAGATCGGATTAGGATTGGAGTCCTAGTTGAGATTGGGATGGCCTAAGGGCTGGTTATATAAGCGAGGGAAGGCCAAAGCTCGTGGTAGAAGACTTTGGGGGCTGTTCCTCTTGTGCTCTATTGAATAAAATTCGTATTTTGAAGGAACTTTTGTGCCTTGTTCGTCCGACTTGTTCCAGACAAGTTTTACTCGTCGAGTTTCTGGACAGCACTACCTTTCGTCGGTGGTTTTATCATAACTCGAGTTTTACTGATCCAATTGACGTGATTCTTTTTGGGTTGTCTTGACAACTTGATTATATATCATCTGTCAAAATTTCACTGTCATTGGATTTGTGGTTTTTGATCTACACGAGTTTCTTTGCAGCATTCCAGAAACTGTTTTTCTCGGGTAGGTCAGATTGACCAGTGTTTGATCTTTTGATCATAACCTTAGTTTTTCTCAACGGATTTGAGTAATTATTTTTGTGTTGTCTTCGTGACTTGATTATCTCTGATATCTATCACTTTTGTCATGGTGAAACACATTTAGATTAGTCTCACACACGATTTCTTTAACAGATCATTTTTCTGCCGGAAGGGTTTGGGGTTTTATTGTTTCCGCTGCGTAAGATTTTTAAATCTACCATTCACCCCCCCCCCTCTAGTAGCTTTTCACGTGCTCTTCGATCCTACAATTGGTATCAGAGCAAGGATGCTCTAATCTTTGTGATTTGCACGTGTTTTTGACTAATCATCATGGAGAAGTACTCCGCCAAACCTTGTGTGTTTTCTGGTATTGATTTCAAGGTTTGAAAGGCATGCATGGAGGCTTTCATCCAGGCACAAGGCTTTGCAATATGGGAGAAGGTGTATAAGCCTTATGAAGTGTCACCCAATGCTCAAGTCACGGCCACAAACCTAAGGGACGTCGACAACAACAACAAAGCCTGAAACTTGATCATCCAAGGACTCACTCAAAGCGACTTTGATCGTGTCGCGCACCTCCGGTCAGCATACGATGTTTGGAGAGCTCTCTGTGATTATCATGAAGGCTCCAACACAATCAAGGAGGTAAAACAAGATATGTTCAAAAAGGAATACATGCGTTTTAAGATGCAACCAGGTGAGTCTATCGATGACCTCTTTCGTCGTTTCAATAAAATTCTCAGCAACTTACGTAGCGTGAATGTTAATTTTTCAGATGCTGAAAATGCTAGACAACTCCTTAGTGCATTAGACATGTCAACTTGGGAAATGAAAGTAACGTCTATACATGAATCAACTATCATGAGTTCTCTTACATTAGATGTACTCTATTCTAAACTAAAAACTCATGAAATTGACATCCTAGCACGTAAGAACCCAAACAAGTCTATTGCATTTGTCTCACAACGTGATATGTCTAGCTCCGGCCAATCATCATCTTGCAATACTCTTGCTTTGTTGTCCTTGCTAACCCTGGAACAGATCGAAGAATTTCCAGAAGAGGAGTTGACACTCATCTCTACTAGATTCTCAAAAGCATTGCAAAATGTGAGAACTATAAGGAGAGGAAGCTCCGGACCTCAATGCTGTTTTGAATGTGGTAAAATAGGACACTTTCATACAGAATGCCCTAACCTTTCAGGTCCGACCACCCGGGAAGAAAAACAAAGCAAGGTCCGGACCTCCTCCGGAAATTCCAACAAGAAGAACAAAGGTACCATAGGACGCAAGATGATCAACGGTTTCATTACCGCGCTTCAAGAGTTCAGTTCAAGTGACATAGACTTGGAAAGTGATGAAGATGATGTTGACCTGGCCAACATATTCTTTATGGCGGGCAAAACAAAATCAAGATCAAGTCAGGAGGATGCAGAACACAATAGTGATGATGATGAGGTATGTTCTACATGTAATGAAATGTGTGATGCTATCTCTCGTGCAACTGTTATTGTCAAGAAAAAGGACAAAAAACTTAGGGATAATGCTACTAAAATTGAATCACTAGAATCTGAAATCAATCGGTTAAAATCTCTAATTCCTAGTGATGATGCATGTCCCTCTTGTGACTTGATCTATGAACAATTGTCCTCCCTAAGAAGTGCACATTCCTCCACACTTGATAAACTAGAACTTGAAATTGAAAAGAACAAAAAGCTTATTGCACTTAATATTGGAAACTTAAAAGATGCTTCTTGTCCTACAATTGATTTGCATTGTTCTAGTTGTGACGATCTTGATAAAAAACTGCAAGATGCTATAAATGAAATTTCTATATTGAACAATGCTTTACGTTCTCATGAAGTTAAATATTGTTCCAATTGCAAATTAAAACGAAAAACTTCATGTGAAAATTGCCTTGATCTGTCCAATAAACTTGACAACATGCATAGGACATTAGATCGGTTTTGTAATGGGAATAAGAACCTAAACTTGCTGCTGAATTCTTCCAAGTCTTGCAATAATAAAACTGGTTTAGGTTTTGATTCTCTTTTTCATGCTAAGGCACATCCACCTAAATTCTAAAATCCTTAGGAAGTGGTTTGATTCAAACAGTTCCTAAACAAAAAGAAGTGGTTTTCAAATCTGCAGGAGTGCTTTCTAATTCTTTTTCTAATGTTGGGTGCTCATCGAGACATGATTACAAAATTAAGTTTCATTGTACCTACTGTGGTAGAGATGGTCATGTCATAGATTTTTGTTATAGACTAGCTAAACAACAGAAAAGGGAAAGAATGTCTGCTAGATCTCATAACCTTCATGCTAATCCGAAAATTAGAAACATGCAACCTGCTTTAGTGAGTCAGAAATTTGAAAAGGTAGCTTCTAGAACTTTTGGCAAGAAATCTACAAAGGCAGCTCCGGTAGTTCTGATAGCTCCGAGAGCTCCCGGATCTTCTGTTGTTCCCTCTGGAGCTTCAGTTTTTGCCTCCGGACCTTTTTCTTTTACCTCCGGAGCTACTGGTTTTCACTCTAAACAAGTAACAACTTCTAAATCAACTGTTAAGAACAGAAAACCTCAACCTTTGACTCATAAACCTGCTGTTTTGTCTCAGCTTTCGCGTGTTTTTCCTGCTGCATGTCGTGTGACTCAGTACTGGATACCTAAATGTCTTTTGACTAACCCCAGTATTTTGTCATCGACGTATTGTGCTTCTATATAGGTTACACGTTTGAGGAAGGAGAACATTTGGATTGTTGATTCAGGTTGCTCACGCCACATGACCGGTAACAAAGTTTGGTTCTCCTCCCTCTCTTTTGTGTCACGTGTAGAGAATGTTACTTTTGCCGATAATTCTTCAACTCCTATGATTGCTAAGGGTTCAGTTAGAGTAAATGATCACTACACTTTGAAAAATGTGGCACTTGTCAAAAATTTGAAATACAACTTGCTTTCTATTTCACAATTGCTAGATGAAAATCTAGAAATTATTTTCAATAAAAACTGCTGCAAAGTTGTAGGTTCAAACAGTGAGCTTATCTTTAACATGTCTCGGTTTGGAAGAGTTTTTAAAGCAGATTTTGATATGTCTTCCTCTAAGCATAGGTGTCTAGTTGCTAATGATTCAAAGGACTTATATTTTTGGCATCGTAGACTTGGTCACGTAGGCTTTGATCACCTAACGCGTGTTAGTGCTCTTGATTGCACACGTGGGTTGCCTAAGCTTAAAGGGGACAAAGAAATTGTGTGCTCTTCTTGTAGACATGCTAATGTGGTTGCAGGTTCACATACTCCTCTCACAATGATCATGACAACTGAACCATGTCAACTTTTGCACCTTGACACCGTAGGACCTTCACGTGTTCAATCCTTCAGAGGGAAATGGTATGCTCTTGTTATTGTTGATGATTATTCTAGATATTCTTGGGTGTATTTTATGGCGTCTAAGAATGAAGTTTTTAGTCACTTTAGAACTTTATTTCTTAGATTATAGATTGATCACCCAGGATCATTAAAGGCAATTAGAAGGGATAACAGAACTGAATTTAAAAATTAATCTATTGATCACTTTTGTGCTGAAAATGGAATAGATCATCAACTTTCTTCCCCATATGTACCTCAACAAAACGGTGTTGTAGAAAGAAAGAACAGAACCTTAGTTGAGATGGCTAGGACTATGCTTGATGAATATCAAACTCCTAGGAAATTTTGGGCTGATGCGTTAGCAACTGCTTATTATGTCCCAAATCGTGTTTTCTTGCATGCTAAGCTAGGTAAAACACCATATGAGCTCCGGTTTGGACATAGGCCTAGTGTTACACACTTTCGGGTTTTTGCTTGCAAATGCTTTGTTAAGAAACATAGTAATCTTGATAAATTTGAACCTAGATCCATTGATGGCATGTTTCTTGGTTATCCATCTCATACTAGAGGCTACCGTTTGCTTTTACTTGACACTAACAAAATTGTGGAGACTTGTGAGTGTCTTTTGATGAAGCTAGCCCAGGTACTAGCTCCGGTGTTGCAGGACCAGATCCGTATCCTCAGGGGGAGGGTATTTTCGAAGATGAAGAAGAGTCGGTGATACTGCCTAGTAGTTCCGAAGCTGACACGTATCCAGCTCCGGACATTGAACAAGCTCCGGCTATCACCTATGCTGGTCCTGATCATCCTCAAGCCACAGGCTCATCGATTTGTGATGAACATGAAGAAGAAGAAGCTTGTGAGACATTTGTTCCCCTACATTTTTACAAAGATCATCCCCCACAACAGATGATTGGAAGCTTGCACGAACGAGTCACATGGTCCAGGTTTTGCGATCCAAACTCTCATGCTCATTCTGCTTTTGTTGCTTCTTTTGAACCTAAACATATATCACACGCACTCACTAATGAATCTTGGATTATTGCCATGCAAGAAGAGTTAGAAAATTTTGAAAGAAATAATGTTTGGAAACTTGTACCTCCACCTCAAGGTCACACTTTAATTGGAACTAAATGGGTATTTAAAAATAAACAAAGTGAGGATGGGGTTGTAGTTAGGAATAAGGCTAGGTTGGTTGCTCAAGGTTTCACTCAAGTTGAAGGTCTAGATTTTGATGAAACTTTTGCTCCTGTCGCTAGATTAGAAGCCATAAGAATTTTGTTAGCTTTTGCAGCATCTAAAGGTTTTAAGCTATATCAAATCGATGTTAAAAGTGCTTTTCTTAATGGCTACATAGATGAGGAGGTTTATGTCAAACAACCACCAGGTTTTGAAAATCCAGATTTTCCTAATAATGTTTACAAACTGTCCAAAGCCTTATATGGTCTCAAACAAGCCCCTAGAGCATGGTATGATAGGTTAAAAACATTCTTACTTGAAAAGGGGTTTACAATGGGCAAGGTTGATAAAACTCTTTTTGTGCTTAAACATGGCAATGACTCATTATTTGTTCAAGTGTATGTGGATGATATTATGTTTGGTTGTGCTTCTCATGATCTTGTGTCCAAGTTTTCAGCAATGATGAGTTCCGAATTTGAAATGAGTATGATGGGTGAACTCACTTACTTTTTGGGGCTGCAAATCAAGCAAACCAAGGAGGGTACCTTTGTGCATCAAACGAAGTATACCAAAGACCTCCTAAGGCGCTTCAACATGGACAAAAGCAAGCCTCTTCGGACACCAATGGGAACAGCAACAACACATGAACTTGATGAAGATGGTGAATCCGTGGATCAAAAAGAATATAGAAGCATGATCGGATCACTTTTGTACCTCACGGCATCAATACCGGACATACAATTCAGCGTATGTCTTTGTGCATGGTTTCAAGCTTCCCCACGTGTTTCACATGGACAAGCCGTCAAAAGAATTCTTAGGTACTTACATGGAACTCAAGAATTTGGCATTTTTCTTCCTTCTTCCTCAACTGTTACATTGAAAACTTTTTCGGATGCTGATTTTGGGGGTTGTAGGATTGATAGGAAAAGTACTTCTGGTGCTTGTCATTTTCTTGGTAATTCTCTTGTTGCCTAGTCCTCTAGAAAACAAAATTCAGTTGCACAATCCACACCCGAATCTGAATATGTAGCTGCTGCTAGTGCTTGCTCACAAATTCTTTGGATTGTTCAAACACTTAAGGACTATGGGGTTGATCTAGATAGTGTTCCACTGTTTTGTGATAACACTAGTTCCATTTGCATTGCCAAAAACCACGTGCAACATTCTAGAACTAAGCACATTGATATTAGGTATCACTTTCTCCGAGATAACGTTGAAAAAGGAAACATTGTGCTTCACCATGTAGATACCGAACATCAATTGGCTGACATTTTTACAAAACCTTTGGATTTCACTCGTTTTTGTTACATTCGTAGTGAAATAGGGGTTATGCATCCTCATGGCTTAAATTGAGGGGGAGTTTTTGAAACCTGGGAAGTCTATGTGTGAATATGAAATTAAAATAATATGAGCATAGTATTTCATACATATATGACTTTGTGATTCCTTTTACATGCTGAAAGTTCTTACTACATTACTCGTGTTATACATTTCGTAGTTTTTGCCATGTCTAGTAATTGGAATAATTACTTACACTAAAACTGGTCATGGTCGAACTTTCTTGCTGTTTTGAACTTGTTGCATGCTCACAAATGCTTTTAATTATTAAGAATACATCAAGTAATCAACTCACATGTTGTGTTTTTATGAACAAATATAAATTGAGAAAAGATCAATAGAATATGCATGCATCACACTTCTTCTTTTGAGATAGCTTGTCATTGCACTTAGATATGAACTTGGAAGAAGTTGTGTATGACTAAAACCATGTCCTTAAGCTTCTGATTGTCAAATGACATAGGCTTGGCTTGGTTGGTTAGAATAAGGCAGATGCGCATATAATCTCTTGCAAATATCATATGATCTAAATTTATGCTTTGAAAAATAATAAAATGCAGCAACTAGTGTCATGCTTTCAGGTTTTTAAATAGTTAAGTTCGTGAGATCATGACTTGCTTAAATTGAAAAATTACATTTGATCTCTAGCATGGCTTACACTACCTTATGTATTTCATTGATGTGATAATGTAAGGTACTTGATAGTATAACTTGGATGAGCTTTGTTTATATGTATATGTTATAATATGCTCATAACAACTAAAGTTGGAGAGAAAATTTCTTTATATGCTCATGACTTGCTGAATACATTGTCAAAGGGGGAGAGATAAGCATGAAGAGAATATGTGCATAAGGAGAAATAAAGGGGGAGAGATAATATGGGAATTTTCTGATTTTACTTTCTATTTACAAAGGGGGAGAAATTGTTTTCAAAATTTTTAATGAGAATAAGCAAATGTTCGGATTTTAAATGGTGTTGCCAATGCAATCATCAAGGGGGAGATTGTAAGACCTGTGTGCTGAATACATTGGTTTGTAGTGAATACACTTGGCTTTGATGATAAAAGTTTTAAATATCACCAAAACACCTTTTATCAAGGTCCGACTCTAGCTCCGAGCTACAGCAAGGTCCGACGGTATGTCCGGCTTGTTTGGGGTAGCTCCGGCTACGTTAGATGCTAGGTCCGGCTTCTTGGTAAGGTCCGACTAGCTTTGGTTAGCTCCGGTGAGCTTTATCTATAACTCCGGCATGTCTTTGTTAGCTCCGGCATGTCTTTGTTAGCTCTGGCATGTCTTTGATAGTTCCAGCATATACTTGATAGCTCCGGCATGCTTTTGCTAAGCTCCGACGTACTTTGTCTAGCTCCGGTTTTGGGTTGACTAGTTTTGACTAGTTTTTTGTAAGCTCCGGTGCTAGGATCTACTAGCTTTGGTAAGCTCTGGTGCTAGGTTCTACTAGCTTTTGTTAGCTCCGGCTCAAGCTCCGGGTTGCTCTGGCAAGGTCCGGAACTTGACCGCAGCGCTTCTGCTTTTCATTTGCATTGTTTCATACTTGCATTACATGATTGGAAAGATTGCTTAGTATTCATTTGCTAATTTTTTGGTGCGTTTTGGTTGAATATGGTTGATATCGTTTCTACTGTGGTTTTGCAACATGCTTATGTGAGGTGCTCACATAAGGTGTTGTGTTCGGAACTAACTTGAGTCAAGTCGAGGACTTGGGCTCGTATGGATTGTTTGTTTGTTCATGTGCAGGTGTTGCTTGAGTTCAAGTCATGGCTGGTGACAGGATCCATTGGACTAGTCTCAAGAGGGGATGAGGTTCCAACAACCAAGTTCGGGAGGAACTGTGGTTGAGCGGGTCAGGAGGTCACGCAGGATGATTGAATCAAGGGTAGTGCATATGAAGGTCAAAGGAAGGTGTTCGCACGTGTGCATGAGGTTCATGACGTGGCAATATGCTTCTAGAGACGGATTATGGAAGGAAGATCTGATCGGAAGGATCGGATCGTATCGGTTGAAGACTTAGGCTGCTAGCTGAGTCGGTTATGGCTCGGTATGGAAATATCGAGTTGGTTATGTTAGGATTTCGTGTGGGTCAAGAATTTGAGTTGTTTAGGAATGTGGGATACGTTCCTAAGGTGTTTGGAAGTCTTAATATTGCTTCTATCTGCGTATAGAAGAGTTCTAAGCAGTTATGGAAAATTCCGATTGTGATCGGATTAGGATTGGAGTCCTAGTTGAGATTGGGATGGCCTAAGGGCTGGTTATATAAGCGAGGGAAGGCCAAAGCTCGTGGGAGACGACTTTGGGGGCTGTTCCTCTTGTGTTCTATTGAATAAAATTCGTAGTTTGAAGGAACTTTTGTGCCTTGTTCGTCTGACTTGTTCCAGACAAGTTTTACTCGTCGAGTTTCTGGACAGCACTACCTTTCGTCGGTGGTTTTATCATAACTCGAGTTTTACTGATCCAATTGACGTGATTCTTTTTGGGTTGTCTTCACAACTTGATTGTCTATCATCTGTCAAAATTTCACTATCATTGGATTTGTGGTTTTTTATCTACACGAGTTTCTTTGCAGCATTCCAGAAACTGTTTTTCTCGGGTAGGTCAGATTGACCAGTGTTTGATCTTTTGATCATAACCTGAGTTTTTCTCAACGGATTTGAGTAATTCTTTTTGTGTTGTCTTCGTGACTTGATTCTCTCTGATATCTATCACTTTTGTCACGGTGAAACACGTTTAGATTAGTCTCACACCCGATTTCTTTAACAGATCGTTTTTCTGCCGGAAAGGTTTGGGGTTTTATTGTTTCCGCTGCGTAAGATTTTTAAATCTACCATTCACCCCCCTCTGGTAGCTTTTCACGTGCTCTTCGATCCTACAATGTGTGTTGATTGTCGAGCGACTAATAACATCACCATTCGATATCATTATCCTATTCCTCGCTTAGATGACATGCTTGATGAATTGAGTGGTGCTATCATCTTCACAAAAATTGACTTGCGTAGTGATTATTACCAAATTAGAATCGCACTAGGAGATGAATGGAAAACTGCATTTAAGACCAAGTTTGGACTTTATGGGTGGTTAGTCATGCCTTTTGGTTTAACTAATGCACCCATCACCTTTATGCATTTAATGAACGAGGTTTTACGTGCTTTCATTGGACAATTTGTGGTGGTTTACTTCGATGATATCCTCATTTATAACAAGTCATATGATGAACATCTTGATCATTTACGTGCTGTTTTTACTGCTTTGAGAGATGCATGTTTGTTTGGTAACCTCGAAAAGTGTGTCTTTTGCACCAATTGAGTATTTTTTCTTGGCTATGTCGTTTCCTCGCTAGGAATTGAGATGGATGAGGCAAAAATTGAAGCGATAAGTAGCTGTCCAGTCCCAACAACCGTCACGCAGGTTCGTAGTTTTCTTTGTCTTGCAGGTTTTTATCGCTGTTTTGTGCAGGATTTCAGCACCATTGCAGCACCTCTACATGAGCTAACGAAGAAGGGAGTGTCGCATCGATGGGGCGAACAGCAACAACAAGCTTTTGATGCTTTCATGTCTAAGCTTACACAAGCGCCATTGCTACAACTTCTTGATTTTGACAAGACCTTTGAGCTAGAATGCAATGCAAGCGGCATTGGTATTGAAGGTGTTCTCATACAAGGAGGTAAACCTGTTTCTTTCTTTAGTGAAAAACTTCATGGTCCTTCTCTGTATTATTCTACTTATGATAAGGAATTGTATACCTTAGTGTGAGTATTACAAACTTAGCAACATTATCATTGGTCTAGGGAGTTTGTCATGCATTCCGATCATCAATCATTTAAGTATCTTAAGTGTAAAACCAATCTGAATAAACGACATGCTAAATGGATTGAGTGCATAGAGTTGTTTCCATACACCATTAAGCATAAGAAAGGGAAGGAAAATGTCATTGCAGATGCATTATCTAGACGTTATACCATGCTGTCTCAACTTGATCATAAAATCTTTGGTTTGAAAACAATAAAAGCATTATATCCTACTGATTTGGACTTCAAAGATGCTTTTGAAAACTGTAGAGAAGGAAGAACTTGGAATAAATATGTGTTGCGAGAGGGTCTCCTTTATCGTGCTAACAAGCTATGCGTTCCAGCTAGCTTCATTCGTCTATTACTTTTGTAGGAAGCACATGGAGGAGGTTTGATGGGACATTTTGGAGCGAAGAAAATTGAAGATGTGCTGTCCACACACTTCTTTTGGCCAGAGATGAGGCATGATGCCGAGTGCTACGTGTCACGATGCACTACATGCAATAAAGCTAAGTCTCGTCTTAACCCACATGGTCTTTATATGTCTCTTCCTGTTCCTAGTGTACCTTGGGAGGATATTTCTATGGACTTTGTTTTGGCATTGCCTTGGACTAAGAGGGGGAGGGATATTTTTTTTATAGTTGTTGATCGTTTCTCCAAAATGGCACACTTTATACCTTGTCATAAGAATGATAATGCCTCACACATTGCTGATTTATTTGTGACGGAAATTGTTTGTTTACATGGTGTGCCAAATACAATTGTTTCTGATCGTGATGCAAAATTTTTAACTCATTTTTGGAGAACTTTGTGGTATAAATTGGGAAGCAAGTTGTTGTTTTCAACTACATGTCACCCACAAATAGATGGACAAACCGAGGTAGTTAATTGTACTTTATCCACTATGTTGTGGGCTGTCTTGAAAACAAAATTGAAGTTGTGGGAGGAGTGTTTACCAAATATAGAATTTGCTTACAATAGATTCACTCCACGACAAAGGTAAGTCCATTCTAGGTAGTGTATGGTTTCAATCCCCATGCTCCTATTGATTTGCTACCTTTGCCTCCTTCTGAAACTATAAATTTGGATGCTACACAACGATCTAAATTCATTCTTAAGATGCATGAAACTACAAAGAAAAATATTGAAAAGATGAATGAGAAGTATAGGATTGCAGGTAGTAAAGGTAGAAAAGAAGTAAAACTTGAACAGGGTGATTTGGTGTGGTTACATTTGAGAAAAGAATGATTCCATGACTTGAGAAAATCTAAACTTATGCCACGAGCTGCGGGTCCTTTTAAGATTGTTGAAAAGATTAATGATAATGCATATAAGCTTGAATTGCCTCTCGATTTTTGGGTTAGTCCTACATTTAACATTTCAGATTTGCGACCGTACTTGCAAGAAGAAGATGAAATTGAGTCGAGGACGACTCCTATTCAAGAGGGGGAGGATTATGAGGACATCACAACAGCGGAGACGCACATTGAAATGCAAGGACCAATCACAAGAGCACAAGCACGGTTAATAAATCAGCAGGTGAACTCACTCCTAACTTCTTTTGCTTGTTTGTTTGAGAATAGATTGCTATGTAATGATTTAATTGTTATTAGGAATAATGGAGAAGATCAACAAGTGAAGGAAAGAGGCCTTGGGAGCGTTGAGAACCAGCTGGGACGTCCACAAGTTGATGGAAGCAGTTAACAACTCGGACTCGAGTTCAACTCAGAGTCCAGGAGCAGTCCACCTTAAAACGGACGCCCAGGATGCATACGGACACCGTTTTTGAAGTTCTACATATGCACAAAATATGAGAAGATAAACTTTCCATTGGCTCTGGTACCACTGCAAAATTCCTCCGGAATCATTAATAATCGTCGAAACAAGTCGAGTCAAAATTTATGTCCGGTGCTGCGCCACTGAATTGGGTCTTTAGGCCTTGTATGCCGTATGAGTCCATTAGAGACGTGTATAATCGTGTTTTGGACAAACCCTAGCCTTTAAATACTGCAGCCACCGGTCATATTCGGTGGGTTTTGATTTAGAATAACAATTTTGCCGTTCTACGGTTTGTGAGACCCCAACTTCTCAATTTCAGATCGTGTCTTCTACATTCTTGCTTGTGTTCTCAGTTCACTTGCAGGGATTATCCTTCTTGGTGAGGTCAAGCGTGTGATGCACGGTTGATAACCAACAGAGCAGGGGTGCAGTGATTGCAGGGGTATTCAAACTGCTCGAGTGCCGCAGATCATCAACGTCGAGTTCTCCACCCCAATCGACTTACCTTTCGGAAGATCAGGCCTAAACATACTCATCACTTTCCCTGTTATTCGGACCTATATTGAAATATATTTATATGAAAACAGACTCTGCGTGCATTTATTTTGCGCAAGCTCATAATTTTTCCTTCCTTTTACCTTCTTGCCTATAGTGGAACTGTGCAGTCCTTTTGGAATTTGGTCTCTAAGAGTTCATGTGATATTGTCTTGGTGTTACTGGTAGACTTTTTTGGGATCTAATGTCAGCTGAATGGTCTACTCTCTTGAAAAACAATGCGAAGGACAGGTCTGGAGTAGGCTAAAGACTTAGCCTAGTATAGCACCCTAAGTACACCAATGTACCTATTTTGTTGTTGTGTCACAGTATGGTGGGTCCGGACAGAATATGGACCTATAAAAGCCCAACCAGTATACTAAGTATATTGCATTGAGTTGGTTAGGACCTAAATCTTAATTAATGACAATAAGCTACAGCTAAGCTATGGGCAAGAAGATGCATTTTACTACTTTTCTTGTCTCTCATGTGTAGGACAAATGATTTAAATGCTCGTTCTGAAGTTCCGACGTCCCTATGGGGCCCGATGTCGACGTTTCGCATGTTGATAGTGGGCGTGACTGGAGCATCTAGCTCCGGCACCACCTAGGGACCTGCATTGGATGTTTTGTGTGTTACCAAGGGGTTCTTGGAGCTCTCGGAGGCCAATCTCGAAGCTAACTCAAAAGTAAGTTCGAAGCTAGTACAACATCTTCAAGACACTGCTAAGATCCTTATGGTACATGTCCTCAATCATTGAACACATCTACAAGGGGGCCAACAAGACTAAGGCAATGATAATATTAAAGACAAAAAATGGAATTCAAGAGGCTATCATACACAAGTGATTTAATTCAAAAGTTTAATATATTTTACAAGTTGAAGATAAAAAAGGGAAGAAAAATCCTAGCTACTAGTTGGAGTTTCGCCGGAACAACGCGGCAACCTTCCCGGCAACTTCTCGGACACTTTCCTTGGCAGCTTCTTCTGTCTCAACTATGGATCCATCGGTCACCGTAGCTAGAGACATCGAGAGGTCCCGACTGCAGAAGCAAATTCGTACATATTCTATGACTAACTCGGCCAGAGACTTTCCCTCATTCTCAAGATGGTTGCAGATTATGTCTTTCAGTCTTCCCAGCTTGTCTCCGGCTGAATTCAGAGCTATCAAGGCTCTGCCATTTCAGGCTTCGGGTCAACCGGTAGAACCAGACTAAAACTCAGAGGCACCAGTGCTTCTTTTGAACAACCCAGGAAGTCCCAGATCTGATGAGCTTCAACCTTCCATGAGGTTTGGAGATCCTAAAGAGATCTCCTAGTAGATGAAAGTTCTACATAATCTTCTTTGGAGAACCACTCGACCTCTTTGGTTTGTTGCTGAATCTGTTCAACTAACTGCCTTGCTTGGTCAGCGATCTATTTCTCTCGAAGGTTCAAACGGTCCTTCTCATCTGTTAGCTCCTTGTCTTTGGCCTTCACCTTGTTATCCCTGGCAGAGACAACACTTTCCTGTTTGCTGACTCTCTCTCCTGCCAGCCATACTTGGTGCTTTTCTCTATAGCACTAGGACATGAATTTCTCAATGCGGTCAGCCAAGTCCTACTCAACGCACTCCAACTTTTTAGAGATCTCAGTGTCTCTCTTTTGTAGCTCTTGCTCCTTATTGTCGATAGCTTCCTGTCACTTGAGGAGCTCATCCCTCAACTCGTTTAGGGTCTCAAAGCGAACATCAGCCAAATTGTTGGCTTCTGTTGCCTTGTCATAGATCTTGCAAGTATTCTTGCTCAGAGCTTCTATGGCATGCCGCCTTTAATCTAGCAACTCATCCATCCATGTCAACCGCGTCTTCTAGACTGCAAGCAGGTCCCTCAAGACGGCCAGGCGGGTCCATGTCAACTTTGTCTTGAAATTGAGAAGCTTCTGCCACTGCTTCATAGTTTCCCGTTCCGTTTCCAAAGCACTTCGCTCGTAGTCAAAGCCGAGTTGAACTTGGCCAAGGTTTGAGCAAGTGTTCTCAATCGAGAGTGACAGGGGGATCGGTTTCGGACCTTCCTGAGGATCTTCCGCAGCTTCGATAGCATCCGGGACAGTCGTTGGAGCCCATGGCACAAGCATGGACTCCAACAACTCGACATCAGCTTGACTACGTTCTGGGAGCTTGTGAACCTCCATCGTAGACGTTGAATGTCCCACAGCTAGATCTTCAGGTGCTGACTCTGACACCATTGTGGTGTCAGCTGGCAGCTCTGGTGCAACTTTGACTCAAGGCTCCGTTGCAGGCGCAAGATCAGCTGCGACCACGGTGTCGAACTCTAAAGTTGGTGTTATCTCTACGTCAGTCGTTGGCTCTGACATGGCATCGATTGTAAGAGATGGTATCTCTGCAGCTTCAACTAGTGTCTCTAGCACTAGCTCCGGTATCTCTGCCATTGGCTCTAGTATAACCAGATCTTGCTCCGGTGCTTCTTTTGCGTGGTTTGGTGCAACCACTACATCTTTAGCTACTAGCCCCGAGCTAGTCTCGGTGCCAGTTGACTCCGGAATCGCTGTGTTGTCCGCCACACCCATCGGAGAGGTCGCATGATCAACAGGAGCTTTGGCCGACGTGGTCTCCACGGCTGCAACTCTGACCTGGCTGGTTGCTAGTGCCGATGTAGTGGCAGCTCTTGACACTCTAGAAACAGAGGGAAAAACGAATTCAACAAAAAGCATGATGTAAGGGAAAAACACGAATTCAAGTGACGATCATTACCTCGGGACGCTGCAGCTCCAATCGGCATGAAACCTCTTCCTTGTATGACTGGAGTCAGAATCCACTGTCGTCGGTGAGGCAGAAGCTCCAGACTTCACCTCAGGAGGCATGGCATCCACTGGCATAACTATAGCCGAGATCTCCAGTGTAGGTGTTGCACTATTTCCTGCACCCTATGCTATCGTCTGAGAAGACACTCCGGACCCGGAGCTTGTGACACCCGGTTTCCAAAATGAACCAAGTGTGATACATATGTGTGACCGGGATATTAACCCCCATATACGAGTGATTCACAAATGATAGCTAGATTATAACCATGTCTCGAATAATAAAACTAATAATAGTACCTTATTACAAACCAAATAGTCTTGAATACAAGCTCTAAACAACTGCAGCGGAAAACACTAAACACTAAAGACACCAACTCCACAGGCAAGCATGACGGTAACACGCGCGTCTAGAACTCCTCAAAGACCTTCTGGTACTCCACATTGTCTCCTATGTCTGAATTTGTTGGGGGATAGCAAGGGTAAGCACATGTCATACTCAACAAGTGTGGGAATGTATGACATGTAGCTTAAACAAGGAATGATAATAAGAAATGGCTAATTGCATAAAAGTACATTCAAACAGTTGAAAATGAAATTATATCATCATTAAGTGAGGTCCTTCCCAAAATAACCCATATATCGTTAATTTCAACTTAAGTAACCAATACCAGCAATAATAATCCATAATCAACTCATAACTGCTCATAGAACTCATTTTAATCCATTCCATATTCAAAAGCCAACTAATTAACCAATATCAATTCCCAATTCAATTCTAGCTAGTAAACTATGTTCAAGGTTCATAACTCTAATCATGTGAGGGTCCAGGTTGCTCATAACTGATAGCAAGGCTATCATGATAGTTTCAAGCACACTTTGCATAGGTTGTACCACTTTACCCACAAGTTCTTGATTTCACCAACTTTCGATGACTATGGAATCTCAACTATGTCGTCTCACACTTCCTTAGGTGTGTGGCCAAGAGATCACAAAATAGCCTTTACAAAGTGATTACTAGCATATTTAGACCCCACTAAGGTTTCACTAGTGGTGATGTCTCCTACTGGGAACATCCAACCAAGGGCCCCTCTTGAGCCATTCAGATCCCAGGGTAGTCCCACCAATCTCTACAAACCCATCTGAATACCCCTTCCCCGAACATTCCTAATGGTCCAATTAGTACTGTCAATACACTAATTATTCAACTAAATCGCACCCATACTTGGCCCTGTGGTTGTATTGTAAATCCCGGATGGTCACTCCGCGAACCGGTCCTTCGATCTAAAGCCTGCAAAACCACCATAAAAGTCCAACCCATTCCACATAATCGGCTTGCTTAGATCCTGAGGCACCATGTTGCTAAAGTGTCATTATTATCAATTCTCATCATTTAAGTGTTCAATTGTTCATAACTAAGCAATATGTTTGTTTCCAAAACCCAATAGAGTTAAGCGATGCAAAAATGTAAGATACCCTTCCCAACTCTCTACAATGTGTTCAAGCGACGAGGGTGGTCATACAATACTAGTAAACTCCTACAATTGGGTTTTCCCATCAATTTGACACAAGCATGCAATTTTGCAAACAAAACATTTAAAAAATCTGGATCAAAATGATCAAGGACACTTGCCTTGATCTTGAGCTTGGTTTGGATCGAAGGCTTCGAAGTTCAGGTTCTGCAGGTCGTCGAAAGCACCCTCTACAACAATACCTTCTATTCCGCACGACAAACATCAAAAACAAATATTACAATCAATAAATGCTAATATTTTACTCAATATGCCATGATATGCATGATTTAATGCAATTGTGAAGTAAAACTTGTGAATGTGTTGCTATTAATGTTTACTAATTAGTTACTATGGTTTCTAACATGTTTGGAATCGATTTAATTCAAATTGGATTCAATTAAGCATTAACAGATCTAGACAACGGATTAGTCGGCTGTCAGGGCCGAACTAGTCCGCCCTAATCAGAACTGCGAATTCGGGTTTTCTGATCATCGAGATTTTAGGGTTGAATTCACGTGGAAAAGTGGATATAGAGGGTGTACCACGTATTTAGAGATCCAAATATCAAGAATTGGGTGTGAAACTTGAGTATTGACGATCTAGGGTTGGTGTAGATGAGTTGATTAAGATTTGTTGATGAAGAACGTCAATTGTCGAAGAGTTGACAAAGATCGATATTGATTGAGCCTTCTCCCTTTTCTCCCCCTCCTCCTTGCTACTAGACTTCTTGACGATGGCACAAGGAAAAAGGTGGTAGTGAGATTTTTTCTCAAAGGTTGGAGAGGTGAGGGTATTGGGTTGCTTATATGGGGGTGGAGAGGTATGGTTTTGGGGTGAATTCCAAGTGGATGTCGGTAGGGGACGTGTAGGGGCCAAGGTGGGGTCCACTTGGGCTCATATGAGGTTGGGCACAAAGTTCTTGGGCCCAATTATGGCAATTACCTAATAACCAATCGTGGAATAGTAATAGAATCCGAGTAGAAGTCATTAGGCCGGACAAGTCCGCAAGGGGGACCGTACAAGTCCATTGTTGAACAGAGACTATTTCGGACAAGTCCGGTTTACTGGCCGGACAAGTCTGGGGTGGCTAGAAAAGGCTAATCCAGACTGAAATTTAGACAAGATCGGACTAGTCCGCTCACAATCGGACAAGTCCGCAAAAACTTCAGAAGCTCAATCCGGACTAGTCCGTTCAATGTGCCGGACAAGTTCAGGTTCTAAATAAACTGAATATCCTGAAACAGACAAGGAATACCGAGCTAGTTCGGGTTGGAGGCCAGAATAGTCCACACCCTGACACACTTGAATTCTGATTAAGCCTAAATTCATTTCAATCTTGTTCCTTTTAAGGTTGCTTTATGTTAAACATGTATGAGGATGTATGCAATGAATTATGCATGAAAATGAGGGTGTTACAAACCTACCCCCCTTGAAATTAATCTCGCTCTCGACATTCGACATGGAAGGAAAAATATGGTGAAATTCTTTCTTGAGATCTTCTTCTTGCTCTCAAGTTGGTTCTGATTCTGTATGATGCTTCCATTGCACTTTGCACCATCGAATCCTTGTTCCTTGTGACCCTCTCCTTGGTGTCCAAAATTTTGACAGGTTGTTTAGAATAAGTCAAATCTTCCTCAAGCTCCAATTCTTCCATTGGTACCTGCTCGTCCGGAATCCTGAAGCACTTCTTGAGCCGAGAAACATGAAACACATCATGAACATCGGGAAGATGTGCATGCGTCTCCAGTTTGTATGCTACTTCTCCTCATTTGTCCAAAATCTTGAATGGTCCAATATAGTGAGGTGCCAACTTGCCTTTGACATTAAATCGGTTATGACCTCGCATGAGTGACACGTTGAGATATACGAAGTCTCCCACCTCAGAAGACATGCTTCTTCATCTATTATCTGCATAACCCTTTTGTCTTGTCTAAGCAGCCCTCAAATTTTCGTGGATTGTCTGAACTTGCATTCCGACATCCTGGATTACATCAGGTCCAAATACTTGAGTTTCCTATAAAATACCAAATTTTCATAGTGCAAGGTTCAGTTAGATGTACTAAAAATTTTGAATGTGAAAAATAAATAAATTGGAACTGGAAGATCAAATGCTTTCAAACCCTAATGGAGGGAATTCAAAATTAAAAAATGGCTAATGTTCGAATGATACAAAAATAGAAATTTGAGCTCTCCAATATGTTCTAAATATTCCAAATTGTACCTCTGCAAAAATTCAGAATTTTTTAAGATGGTTTGCTATTTAATTCAATAGCTACATTGAATTCTACTCAAATTCAAATCCAAGTTTGAATTCGAATGAAACTTGGTAAAATAAATAATATGAATTCAGAATCAAATTCTCCATAATTAATTTGGACTCCCCAAAAATATCTAGCAATTTTATAACAGATTAGGTGATTGAATTGACTGTCCAGTGAGGTGAAGATGAGAATGAAAATAGTGGGATCCACCTGTCATAGACTCTCTTCCTCCTCTGTTTCTCAGCTCAACACCTCACAGCATGCAAATGCCACCAAGCTAGGTGCTTGCCTTCTTCATAAGTTCAATCCAGCTGCAACCTAAAAGATCTTCACGTCCTAATCTTCTTCTTCAAGCACTAGAGACATAATTTTCTCAGCTCTCCTTCAGTTCATCGCACAGGAGCTGGAACACCACAGAGTTCCTCGATCTCTGACCCAAATCAAACCAAGGTACTCGGTTTTGATCACTTTTCTTCATCTCTAGTTCCTCACCAACATCTTGCACTCCTGTATGATCAACCCCTTGTGCAGTTTGAGCCTCCACAATGGTGGAAAAGGCGACTTGCCGGCCGCCGTGCTCTGTTTTTCAGTGGCCGCACTCTGCTCCCTCGACGCCCCAGGGATGCAAGCATCTGATCACAACGGTCCTTGAAGGAAAAAGTTGTGCCAACACTCCTAGTTTCAGCTCGAAAAAAATCAGCTCGTGTCGTCCCTGCTAGCTCAAGCATTAGCTATTTTCCTGACGAGTTTAACATATGAGCATAGTTAGGTCTTCGATAAAATTCCGATTCTATGTATGATTGTTCCTCGTGGCCATGATGATTTATCTTCTAGATGTCCAGGCGCACACCTTCGAAGAAAAACCACCAAATTACATCGAGTAACCACGCCGGATTTTCAAATTTTCTAGCCGCCAAGTTTCAACTCGTCGGCTCACCGTCGACGTCTTGTTTCCTGTTGTTCCATCGCTCTTGGCCCCCATTTTCGTGTTCTACATGAATTAAGGAGTAATTTGGAGTTTATAACCTGCAAAATGATGCACCGTAGGGCCCCACCGACATGGCCAGAACCCTAGCTTCGCCCGCTGCCGTCGCACTGCCATTGCTGGCCACCTATCGCCGGTTTGGACTGCACCATCAAGTTCTCTGTCAAAAGTTAGGTGGGGGCACGAGTTGGGGTGCCGCAGTGCCATGGAACAGCCACTGGCGGGCTGCCGCGGTTGGGCACCGCCGGGTGCCATTTTCGGCACCCCCTGACTGAGGTAGGGGATGACCGTGGCGGGCCCCGGCTGTCAGCCATAAGGGAGCGTTGTCATGATCTGGTGCGTTTCTGGGATCCTGTGTGGCTACAGCCCGCATTATGTGGCCCCCATGTGGCTTTAATCCCACTGGTGGATTTTATACCCGTGGCCCCCTTTGAGTAATTAAGGTTTCCAATTGAAAATTAATTCCAGATTTTGCTCCAATTTGGAAATTCAATATCTCCTAGTATTATTGTCCAAAAATTCCCAAATAAATTTTTTAGAACATGGATAATCTATATTTTCAATTGGTGCACTTGGATATGTATGAAAATCATGAATTTGTCCTCAATAATTCCATAAAGAAAAAATTAATTACTGTTGCTCCATTCTTTCAAAAATTCTAAAACTTGGATAGATCATTCTAAATAATTCCCTTGAGTTCCAGTAAAAGTTTCAGGTCAATTTGAGTTAATTTGTATAGCCAAGTTATGTTTTCAATCTATATGTACCTGAAAATTCAACAATGACCAGAACTTTTCACCAAATTGTCCAAACATGTAAATTCAATATCTCACAGTATAATGCTTAGCTAATTATGAAACCAATTTTTTTGAGACAGCCTTGACCTCCTATAAACATAACATCAACTCTTGGCCATGTTAAAGTCTCAGATTTCCATGAAAATTCTGGGAAGTGTTTAGCTTCATTGAATTTTAGACAACAGAGACTTCTATGAACATTTCCCAAATTTGGCTAGAACCTCACTCATAGTACGTAGTGTCCACTGAAAAATTTCAAGAACCAGTTGACTTAATTTCATATACTTAACTATCTTTCATTTGAGCTATATCATAATATCAGTATTGATTCACTTGCATATTCTTTGCATATCGAATAGTTGCCAAGCTCGATGAGATACCAGAGCCAGTGGAAGTCATCAACCCGGAGACTAACTTTGATACCGTCTCGCAGCCAGGCAAGCCAAGGTTTGCATTTAAGTACTATTGCAAAATTTTGATTTGTATCACCTATGTCTGCGGTGAGTTATGTGCATTAGGGCTAAGGTGATTGAAAATCCACTTGCATGACCAGATCACCCCATTGAGTATTTGGGTAGTTGTTATGTCATTGTGTAGACTATGCTATGCTAAATATTGTATAGGATTTGGTAGAAGTTGAGTAGTTGGAATCTACTCGCATGGCTAGGACTTACTCATACGGGGTTGGTTAAAGAAATGTAGTAGTAGTCTGAATATGGAACTAGGCAAGGGCATAGGATGCAGCAAGACGTGGTCTTGCGTGCATAGCCCTGCTTGCGTCGGTTATGGACCGATCCGTATGCCGCTCTGCTGAGCAAGTTTGAATTGTACCAGAGTCATACTAGATATATGGTGGTCCAGGAAACCGATGTACCTTGGGAAGCCTTTGTCAATACTTTTCCGATCGCCTCAGGCTTTCGACCACAGCAGAGTAGACGGAACTCGCTCATGACATCTCCACAGCGGAGGCTGCACCGTGAGTGGGAATATAGTCGTAGATGATTGAATCGGTTCAACTTGGGCATGACTTGGGAAAGTTTGCTGCATACGATGTCCTCGGAGTGCACCTACATGGCTTCTAGTACGGGCGTACTTGTCGTGTATTCCGGTCAAATCACCGTCCCTCGCAGTTATGAGTATCACTTGTTTATTGAGTTGTGACATAGTAATTACTTGCACTTGAGATGGGAATTAATTATTTCTGTTTTGAACATTATATTATCATTGTGTTGCTATGTTATATGTATTAGTATAGTGCTCACTAAATTTATTTCCACCTTAGGCATGCAGCATCGTGATGGAGCATTTCTCGTTTGATTGTGGAGTTAGGATGTTGCCCCGCACAAGGTTTAAGCTGCTGCTAATAAATCTGAAAATAAGGACCCACATTTAGGCGAGTCTATTATGCAAATCTGCCATACTATGCTTATGTCTTTACCCTCATGTAGAGTTCCATGTTTAGGTGAGACGGTTAGGTCTTGCTAAGCCTTTGTGCTCACACTTGCTATATTAGTTTTTTTGCAGGTACTAATCTCTATGCTTATGATTATGGTTCTCTGATGAGACTCAGAACTCTCCGAGCGGTATACTCATGGGGAACCATGCCGCTGCTGTTTGATCTTCGTGGCTAATGAGGAGCATCTGTGGGTTGGACGGCTTCTCTTTTGCATTAGACTTGAGTACGAGAGTTGTAATTTTATGTTCCACTGTAGTTTATTTATACAAAATATTTGTAAACTGAAAAACTTTGGAAATTTCAGCAAGTGATTTATGTAATACGTGATCCTTTACATAGTGTTGTTGGGTGCCGCATCCCAAGGCACCACCCAGTGAGATTCCTGGAAAGTGTGGACCCTGGTCCTCACAGCCTGGTATCAGAGCCACATTGGGAATAGCACACTAAATAAGGATCGTATTACGAGAAAAACATAGAACACGGTGAGGATACGATACTAGGACCACATAAGGACTATATTAGAATAAGTTATTAAGGTGGCAAAACTAACATATGTGTTATTATATTCTGTAACGACGTTCCAACGTCGGGTAAGAGGTAAGGTACTGTTGGTGATGTGCCCAAGAGGCAATCATAACAATTCAGGTTGAGGCTTATTGGATATTTGCTCCATAAGCAATTAGGGTACTAATGGGCCCGCGACCTAAAAGCCCATTAGTACGCTTATAAATATGAGGGGTAAGGTTAGGGGCTAATGATCCCACCACGTGATAGCCCTAGCCGCCACCCCTCGAAGGCCTCACGCCGAGACTCTTGCCGCGCGCGCGGTGCTAGCGCACGGACGCACGGTGTTCCTCTCCGTATGTGTGGACTCCGTGGAGGCGCTCCTGCTACTGCTGCACTGATCGGCTACGACGATCGTGATCGTCTACCTGCTGCCGTGACGAGGACGAGGAGGAGACGAACGAGATCGTCTACCTCCCCTACACCGACGCACATCTACGTTCCGCTATGCTGCGCGTCTAGTAGTAACGATCCATGACCTCTGTACTCGCATGTTTCCTGGGTGACGCGGTAGAGTTGCTAGAGTAGCGTATCGCCGATTTCCCAACAGCGGCATCAGAGCCAACTTGCGTAGTTTCTGGTCTAGATCTTATTAGTAGATGGGATCTACTGCATACATTTTCATACGATGAATTTTATCGCACGGTTTTTGGGGTTTGGAATTGGTTAGAGTAGATTGTGATCGTATATGACTAAAGGGTCAGTTCGTGCTCCTACTCTGCTGTGTGCGCAACCTGTCCCTACCAGCTGGAATCACCATCGGGACTAATCGTGTACATAGCTAACAGATTGAGCCAACAGACCACAGTCATGAGTCGCGATCTACTCATGAATAACCAGTAACATTGAAAATTGAGGCATTCTGAATGGCTCGGATTCGGGTTGATTTGATCAATCCGATGAGATTTTCATAGTGATTTCATAGATGTGATCTATGTAATTCCGTTTGGTGTCTGCTATAGCGATTACATAATATAGTTTCTCGCTAGAAATTGTTCTACGCTTAACTCGTTTTTGCAGGAAATGATGTGAATGGTATGGCCTTAATGTGATGTGATGATCTTTGTGTAAATTCGTGCAGCCTGCGTGTTGCAAATTTAACACAACCGGGTTGAGGTTGTCACATAATTGTATAACGACCTGCGTGTCGACCTGTGATGCTTGATCTCTCATGTAATTTATTTTGTAGCTGTTAGTTGTATTAGCTTCTTTTATTATCATCGAGATGTCTTCAAGCATGGTGGAGATGGAGATCACCACAAGAAGCGAGGCATGGCAACTCAGATCTTGATGGAACCATGGCGATGGAGACCATTATGATTCTAAAGGCCATACTATTCACAATGTGATATGATCATATGCCTGTGATGCTTATTACTATTCTTTGATGCTTTTCATATGGTGGATGTTTTGTCATGATGGAATAGCTTCCCTCACAAAAGTTGAGCATTTGATGCCATTTACCAATAGCTGCACCTATGATATTTTGATCGTTGTGTGGTAGGTTTGCCAAAGCAAAGTACCATCATCTATCATAATTCATAGGGTGAATGTTGGACATTCACATGCATAGTGTTGGTTTACTCAACAAAGCTATCAAAACAGTTTTGGGCTTTATGGCATAGAGTTGGGAGCCAGGGCATTGGATGTCACCCAACAAACAAGAGTCATATAGAGATATGATTAACAATGGTTGTTTACCTATATCACTAACTTCCTAGCAGTGAAGTCAAAGCTCACTAGGAATTAGTGAATATGGATCTTGAACCTCTATATGTCGTTAGAGGGAAGACGATGATCATATAGTGGTGATATCTTTTATTAAATTGTTAATAGAAGATTGGTACATAACATAGTGCTAAACCTTGCACATTTATTTTCTATTGTAGATAATGCCTGCTAGTAACAATTCCAGATTCAATTTGCGATCTGTGCATGAAAAAGAAAAGCTCAATGCAACTAACTTTATCGATTGGTACTGCAACCTGAGAATCATTCTTAGGCAAGAGAAAATCGAGTACATTCTTCTGCAGCCTTACCTTGATGACCTCCCAGCTGATGCAACTAATGCAGCACGTAGAGCTTATACAAAGCATTGTGATGATGCGCTTAATGTAAGCTGCCTCATGCTCGCCACTATGTCCCCTGATCTGCAAAAATAGTATGAGCATAGAGATTCTTATTCTAAGATTGAGGGACTGCATGGAATGTTTGAGAATCAGGCAAGGGCTAAGAGATACAATATCTCAAAGTCCTTGTTCTCATGCAAGCTGGCAGAGGGTAGCCCGGTCAGCCCTCTTATAATCAAGATGATTGGTTACATTGAAACTTTGGGCAGACTTTGTTCTGAACTCAAGGATGATCTGGCTATTGATGTTGTTCTCCAGTCGCTCCCACCGAGCTACGAGCCATTCATATTGAATTTTCAAATGAATGGCATGGAGAAAACTTTGGCTGAATTGCATGGGATGCTTAAAACAGCCGAAGAAAGAATTAAGAAAAACGCCACTCATGTGATCATGGTACAAAAGGAGAATAAAAAGAAGAAGCGTGTGACACATCCTAAAGGCAAAGGCAAGGGAAAGGTTCCCGATGAGCCTTCAAGCTCAAAGTCTAAGCCAAAGGGCAAATATGGCCCTTCTCCTGATGATGAATGCTTTCACTGTCATGGTAAGGGACACTGGTCTAGGAACTGCAAGAAGTACTTGGAGGATATGAAGAAGAAGAAGGGAAGTGAGACTTCCGCTTTAGGTATAAATGTTATAGAAATTAACATTGCATTATCTTCTAGTGGATCATGGGTATTTGATACCGGATCGATGATTCACACTTGGAAATCGTTGCAGGGTCTAAGTGAGACTAGAAGATTTGCAAAAGGCGAGTTGGACGTTCGTGTTGGCAATGGAGCAAAGGTTGCGGTCATAGCTGTCGGATCTTACAACTTGTCATTACCCTCAGGATTAGTTTTGGAATTGAATAATTGTTATTGCATTCCTACTTTAAGAAAGAACATTATCTCTTCTTTGGGTTTAGAAGAAGTTGATGGTTATGAGATTGTAATAAAGAACAAATGTTGTTCTATTTATTACAATAATATTTTCTATGCTCAATGTCCATTGGTGATTGGATTATATGTTCTTGATCTTGAGGATAAAATTGTCTGTAACATTAATACCAAAAGGGCTCGACGTAATGATCTAAATCCAACTTTTATTTGGCATTGTCGCTTAGGTCATATAAATGAGAAACGCATTGAAAAACTCCATAAAGATGATTTACTAAGGTCATTTGAGTTTGAATCACTTGACACAAGCGAATCTTGTTTGCTTGGGAAGATGACCAAAGCACCCTTCACTGGTCAAAGTGAGAGGGCGACTGACTTGTTGGGACTTATACACACAGATGTATGTGGACCAATGAGTTCAATTGCCAGAGGTGTATTTCAGTACTTCATCACATTTACCAATGACTTTAGTAGATATGGTTATGTCTACCTAATGAGGCACAAGTCTGAATCCTTTGAAAAGTTCAAAGAATTTCAGAATGAATTACAAAATCAATTGGGCAAGACAATTAAACTTCTACGATCTGATCGTGGGGGTGAATATTTGAGCCATGAATTTTATGATCATTTGAAACAATGTGGAATTGTTCCACAATTGACTCCACCTGGAACGCCTCAATGGAATGGGGTGTCCGAGCGGAGGAACCAAATCTTGTTGGACATGGTTAGGTCGATGATTAGCCAAGCAGATCTTCCACTATCCTTTTGGGGTTACGCTCTTGAAACTGCTGTGTTTACACTAAACAGAGTCCCAACTAAGTCTGTTGAAAAGACACCATATGAGATGTGGACCGGGAAACGTCTCGGATTGTCTTTCCTCAAAGTTTGGGGATGTGATGTTTATGTCAAACGTTTGACGTCAGACAAACTCACTCCAAAATCAGACAAATGCTTCTTTGTGGGATATCCTAGGGAAACCAAAGCATATTATTTTTATAATAAAACAAAGGGTAAAGTGTTTACCGCTCGCAATGGTGTCTTCTTGGAGAAAGAGTTTCTCTCAAAAGGAGTTAGTGGGAGCAAGGTGCATCTTGAAGTAATTCAAGAAATACCTAAAAATGTTTCAACACCCACTAATCCTATACAGGATGTACAAGATGATGTGCAACCAGTTGATGAAACACCAGCCCCACGAAGGTCTACGAGGGCACGTCGTGCAGCTGCAAAGTTAATGCTTCTAATCACGGAGCAGCATGACATGGTATTATTGGATAATAATGAGCCTATGACCTACGTAGAAGCAATGGAGGGACCCGACTCAAAAAATGGCTTGGAGCCATGGAATCTGATCCATGCATGAAAATCAAGTTTGGAACTTGGTTGATCCAATCGAAGGTGTGAGACCTATCGATTGTAAATGGATTTTCAAGAAAAAGACTGATATGGATGGAAATGTTCACATCTATAAAGCGTGATTGGTGGCGAAAGGTTTCAAACAAATTCAAGGTGTTGATTATGATGAAACTTTCTCATCCGTTGCAATGCTTAAGTTTGTTCGGATTCTTCTAGCAATTGCTGCATATTTTGATTATGAAATATGGCAGATGGATGTCAAAACAGCCTTTCTTAATGGAAGTCTAACTGAGGATGTGTACATGACACAACCTGAGGGTTTTGTCGATCCTAAAAATGGTAGTAAAATATGCAAGCTTCAAAAGTCCATCTATGGACTGAAGCAAGCATCTCGGAGTTGGAATCTGTGTTTTGATGAAGTAATCAAAGGGTTTGGTTTCATCAAGAACGTAGAAGAACCTTGTATTTACGAGAAGTTTAGTGGGAGCGCACATGTATTTCTGGTACTATATGTGGATGACATATTATTGATCGGAAATGACATTCCATTGCTCGATGATGTTAAATCCTCATTAAGAAAAAGTTTCTGAATGAAGGATTTAGGAGAGACAGCGTATATTTTGGGCATAAAGATCTATAGAGATAGATCTAAAAGGCTAATTGGATTAAGCCAAGATACATATATTGACAAGATATTGAATCGGTTCAATATGCAAGATTCCAAGAAAGGTTTCTTGCCAATGTCACATGGCATTACTCTAAGCAAGAGTCAGTGTCCTTCAACACCTGATGAGCAAAAGAGGATGAGAGCGATTCCTTATGCTTCGGCTATTGGATCCATCATGTATGACATGCTATGTACACGGCCAGATGTATCTTATGCTCTAAGTATCACAAGTAGGTATCAATCAGATTATGGTGAGGCTCAATGGAGGGTTGTCAAAAACATCCTTAAGTACTTGAGAAGAACTAAGGATGCATTCTTAGTGTTTGGAGGGGAAGAAGAGCTCGTTGTAAAAGGTCACACTGATGCCAGCTTCCAAACTGATAAGGATGATTGTACATCGCAATCCGGATTTGTGTTCTGCCTCAATGGAGGGGCAGTGAGCTAGAAAAGTTCCAAGCAAGATACATTGCAGCTTCTGAATTTGCAAAGGAAGTTGTTTGGATCAGAAAATTTGTTTCTGAGTTGGGTGTTGTTCCTAGCGCGTCCAATCCTGTGGATCTCTACTGTGACGACAGTGGAGCCATCACACAGAAAAAGGAGCCTAGATCACACAAACGATCCAAACACATACTACGACGCTATCACCTCATTCGAGAAGATCATCGACCGAGGTGATGTGAAGATATGTAAGGTGCACACGGATTTGAATGTTGCAGATCCGTTGATAGAGCCTCTTCCACAATCAAAGCATGAGGCACACACGAGATCTATGGGTGTTAGATACTTACATCAGTGATCATAGTGTGTAGTGGGAGACTTGTGTCACAACTATGTTTATGTACTATTAAATAAATTGTTATATGAGTAATCATTATTGACATTGATCATCAAGTATGTGATTTGTTCGTGAAACTCTTTGTTAAAAGTAATGTTACTCTAGATGATCCCTATTCTATATCATTATATGAGATAATGATTGCATAAAGAGTAGCCCATGTATTAATTGATGATCACGTTTCACAGACCATAGATATGGAGATATCGAATTAATAATGTGAACACATGTTAGTGAACATGGTGTTGGATTGACCCACTCCAAGACACTGCTGGGATTGTTATTTCCATATGTGCCATCAGTTGGTCTTGAGCGATACACCTGCTAGATCCTTAGACCTGAGATCGCCATTGTTTCTCACTATGCATAGTTGTGTACTTTGAGACTACCAAACGCTACTTCGTAACTGGGTAGTCATAAAAGTAGTCTTCGGGTAAATAATGAAACATAGAATGGGATGTGCGCGGATCAAGATGGGATTTGCCCCTCCTTAATAACAGGAGAGATATCTCTGGGCCCCTCGAGATAGTTGGATTTGAATGTGCATTGCCATGCCAAGGTGATTAAAGGTTAATCACAGTGACTAAAAGTTAGTCACGGAATGAATCCACTATTTGATCGAGTGAATGGTCGAGCTATCACAAGGATGGCACGCATCTCGCCTTGAGCTTGACTGGTATCGTGAGACAAAGGGATTAGCATGTTGAATGTATCTAGGTTCGGCCGATATGATCTTTATGTACATTCAGGAGTCAGTGTGTCCTGCTAGGTACCTCTACTGACTTGTGGTTGGAAATGGTTTCCATTCACAACCGACTGCACATGAACCTAACAGATCACACACTTAAGGAGTTGGAATATCAAAAAATCTTGGCTAGATGATTGTCTCTAGTGCCAGTGGGATATTGTTGGTGACGTGCCCAAGAGGCAATCATAATAATTCGGGTTGAGGCCTATTGGATATTTGATCCATAAGCAATTAGGGTACTAATGGGCCCGCGACCTAAAAACCCATTAGTACGCCTATAAATATGAGGGGTAGGGTTAGGGGCTAATGATCCCACCACGTGACAGCCCTAGCTGCCACCCCTCGAAGGCCTCACACCGAGACCCTTGCCGCGCGTGCGGTGCTAGCACACCAGCGCACGGTGTTCCTCTCCGTACGTGTGGACTCCATGGAGGCGCTGCTCCTACTGCTGCGCTGATCGGCTACGACGATCGTTATCGTCTACCTGCTGCTGTGACGAGGACGAGGAGGAGACGAACGAGATCGTCTACCTCCCCTGCATCGACGCACATCTACGTTCCGCTGCGCTGCGCGTCTAGTGTTAACGATCCATGACCTCTGTACTCGCATGTTTCCTGGGTGACGCGGTAGAGTTGCTAGAGTAGCGTACCGCCGATTTCCCAACAGGTACGCCACCGCAAGCGGATCAATTGCGGTAAGCTCTCCGTACGAGAGGTAGTACGACGATTGTCCCATGTGGCTTCGCACGGGAGTTAATATAAGTCTCTGAACCTTTTCATGGTTCTGTGGACATATGAAAACGTTGTTCCACGGCGTGCTTCAGGCAAAAGCGAGGATACCCCATCGTGTGGTCAAAAACACGAAGTATGCAACTCTTGAACATTAAATTTTCAAAGGGCCATACGCAGCGCTGATCCCTAGCGCAAGAGACAAATGACGTGGGCACCTATCATGCGGTTGAAAAACATGTAGTATGTTTTTTAATAAACACACGAAAGCGCCTCTTACTAGTGCAGCATTAGGAAAAGACGTGGTACCCCGTCGGGTGGTACATAACCTGATGCGCCTCATACTGGTGCAGCATTATGCAAAGACGTGGGACCCCCATCGGGTGGTAGACAACCTGGTCATGTACCTCGAGACGTGGCTCAGCTCAGGGCGGCCCGTATGGAATGATACGGGATGGATGTCTTACTTTCATATATATTATTGTGACTACCTAAAATGATCACCCGTGCGGGCTGTGCCGTACGGCACCATAATGAGTGTTTTGTGAATTTTGTGTCTTATGCACGTACATTAACTGCGTGATCGTATTGCCCTTAGAAATTGTTTGCGAGTGAACATCATTAAGGCCACCGTTGAGACGTATGCTGGAATACCGGCTTAGAATTTTCACTTTTGTGAGGCATGTAGTACCGACATGTATTCCATTGTTACATTAACCACTTTGCTGTAAAATGGAACTGAGAAGATGTAAGAATACTTATATTAGCTATCGAGCTCTGATTTTGAACTATGTTTTCAAAATTGGAGTAGGTTTTGAAGTCACAGATTCAAAAACATAGTGTTCTGTTTTCAGCCAGAAAAAGACCTGACTTTGAATAACCATATCTGCCAGTAGATAACTCCAATGAAGGTGTATCTTACCGGTATAAAAATTTTAGGAAGTCCTTTAAAACTGTTATGTTCAACTCCAGAGCTGAATTCCTCTCTAACCTGTTCAAAATTTCTAAGTTCCAAAATCTGCCAAACATGATAGAAACTGGAACCCTCTCTGGACTCCTTACTGTTTTGACCATATCTCACTTTAAAAATTAGAACAGGACCGTGTAAGACATTTCTAGAATACTTGTAATATGTATTAAAAATTTATAAATTGTGTCTTTTGTAAATTCTGCTGTTTTATATCTAGGAATTGTGGCTCAAAATCAGCAGAAACAAAGGGCATGCTGTCAAAATTTCCAGAAAAAACAGTCAGGTTTACAAGGCTGTATCTCCTCAACCAGAAATGATCTGAAAGCAAACCAATACTTGTTGGAAAGGCCATGAAGTTTACTTCAACTTTTTACATCACCTCAAGATCTGTTTCTGCTATTTACGGGTATAAATTTGTGTTTCAGTACAAGCTGGTCAGGTTTCAACAGAAACTTTATCGGTTTGGCATAATTTTGGTCTTGTTATGAATCTGGTCCTCGATTTCACTTCGGAAAAGTGTCATAACAGACCAGGTTTCGACATTCAACCATTTACTAGTGGAATTGAGGGTTTAAACCACTCAAACCCCTTTTCTTTTTGTGACCATGTTTATATCATATTGAAGATAGGAGAGTGTATTCGCACGATAACGCGCATAACGTCCCGTCACGACTAATAATAGTCAAAATGAATTTCAATCCATGGCATTCATTATTTTGGAGCTCGCTATTGTGACATTGGTCCAGAGATTATATATTTGGTATAAAGTTTACACTTTATCAATATATGACCGTTGTGCAATTTTGGTTATCCATACACACACTATTGTTTTCATCCTATTGTGATCTTGTAATATCATGTCTCATGTAGGATTAATGACTGTGGCTGCAGAATGGTGCACTACGCACAACATACGAGGTCGGTGGTTCACGTCAGGGAGGCGATGACTCCCGAGAGCCGGAACAGCTGGCGCAACAGCCACCTCCATCTCCGCTTACATTGGCGGATGATATCGCAGCCATGGTGGGCTCGCGCGACGAGTTGACCGAGCTGCTGCAAATCCTCGTGCAGATTACGTCCCGTCAGGGGGGACGTCAAGCCGAAGGCAATCATCAACCTCAGCAAGCAACATATCCAGAATTATTGGCGATTGCACCCCCCGTGTTCAGTGGTGATGGTGAACCTCTAGATGCGGTCCATTGGCTCCGCACCATTGAAGCTAAGTTCGGGCTGCTGCAGTGCAGTGATCATATGAAGGTTTTATGTGCAGCACAACAGCTACATGGAATTGCTGGTGCTTGGTGGGTGAACCACATCGCCTCCATGGCCGCCGGACAGCGACTCACTTGGACTGAGTTCCGGGAGGCATTCCCCGCTTATCATGTTCCTCCCGCCATTATGAGAAGGAAGCTTCAGGAATTTCATGATTTGAAGCAGGGAAAATGAGTGCTCCAGAACACTCCAAAGCCTTTAATAATCTTGCGCAATATGCATTGGAGTATGTGAGTACGGAGGATCAGAAGCGATAGTACTTCTATCGGGGTCTAAGCCCCATGTTGAAAGACAAGCTTGCATTGTTCAATCACGTCTCGTTCAATTCTTTGCTTAATGCCGTGATTACGCAAGAGGATGCCACACGTGAGAGGATCATTGAGGAGTCAAAGAAGAGACTTACCATGCAGGACGGCACACATAATATTCCTAAGAAATACCGTGTGGTATAGCTATCACCGTCCGGTCAGAGATGGCAGCCGGCTGTACAACCGAGTTTATATCAAATTCATTCATTTGAAGTACCAGATTTCCAACCATCAGTACATAAGTAGCAAGTACAGTTCCAAATTGTTCCACGGGCATGTGTCTCACCGCAAGTTGCAGAAATATTAAGGCCTCAAATCAGCGGGATGTCGAATCAGTATAAGTGTTTCATATGTGATCGTGTTGGGCACTATACCAAGGATTGCCCAGAGAAGATGTTTAGCAGCGGGCAAGTACTAGTACAACGGTGTACTCAGCCCCGTATTCAACCAGAGAGGACAGCACTGCAAACCGGAAGTGTTCAACATATAGCGATCGAGGGTGTTCCAGAGGGAGCACAGGTGTTAGCGGGCATGTTTGCTATCAAAGACATACCCGTCCTCATACTCTTCGATTCCGGTGTTACCCACAATTTCATCAGTAAATTATGTTGGGATGAGCACCAATTATCCACCAATTCTCCCAAGAATAGTTATCTTATAAGTTCACCGGGAGGGAGTATCTCTACCTGTCAGATTGTTCCCCGAGCAGCTTTATGTTTAGGGGGCAAAATATATCCAACGTCGCTGATTATATTGGATGCCCAGAAGATCAATGTAATATTAGTGATGTCATCATTATACCATCATGGTGTCATTCTTAATATTGGTACCCGGACTGTCAAATTTGAATCTCCAATGCACGGACAACACACACTATTTTTGGACAGCATGAAGTAGGACAGTGCAGCTGCATATAACAAGGAAGCAACTAAACTTGAAGATATTCTTGTGGTCCATGAATATCCCAATGTGTTTCCTGTTGACTTACCGGGCATGCTGCCCGAACGTGAAATCGAGTTCAAGATTGAACTTGTACTGGGAACTACACCGATCTCTCGAAGACCGTATCGAATGGTGCCTAATGAGCTAGTTGAATTAAAGGAGCATTTGAAGGACCTTTTGGAAAAGGGTTTATTCGCCCAAGCTCGTCACCTTGGGGCTGCTCGACGCTGTTCGTTAATTAAAAGGATGAAACATTGCGGTTATGTGTGGATTATTGACCGCTCAATGCTGTGACTATAAAGAACAAGTACCCACTGCCCCGCATCGACATTCTATTCGATCAACTTGTTGGTGCGAGGGTGTTCTGGAAAATGGATCTTCAGTCCAGATATCATCAAATCAAAATCCGACCAGACGATATATCGAAGACGGCATTCTCGACGCGATATGGATTATATGAGTATCTTGTCATGTCTTTTGATCTCACAAGGCTCTGGCTCACTTTATGTATCTCATGAACTCGGTATTCATGCCGAAGTTGGATAAGTTCGTCGTGGTCTTCACCGATGACATAATTCTATATTACAAGTCAGAGGAAGACCATGCTGAACATTTGCATATTGTGTTGCAACGGTTGAGAGATCACAAGTTATACGCAAAGTTCAGGAAGTGTGAATTTTGGATCAGCAAAGTGCCATTCTTGGGGCACATTATTTCAGCTGAAGGTATCTCTGTGGACCCAAGTAAAATTGTCCAAGTGCTGAAATGGAATCTCCTAAATCTGTCCACGAGGTATGAAGTTTCCTCTGTTTAGCGGGATATTATCGGAGGTTCATCCCGAGCTTCTCGAAAATCACTAAACCAATGACGGAGCTGCTGAAAAAGGGGACCGAATATATTTGGAGTTCTGCTTGTGAAGAAGCATTCAAGACATTAGTGCAGCACCTTACAACAGCTCCGGTTCTTGCTCAGCCGGACACGACAAAACCAATCGACGTTTATTGCAGTGCATCCGGCATCAGTCTTGGCTGCGTTCTTATGCAAGAAGGACGTGTGGTTGTGTATGGATCTCGACAAATCCAAAACCACGAGCAGCACTCCGACTCATGACCTTGAGCTCGCTGCTGCAGTATTGGCATTAAAGATGTGGAGGCATTACTTGCTTGGAAATCTTGTACACCTCTACGCCGACCACAAGAGTTTGAAATATACCTTCATGCAGCAGGAGCTGAATATGAGACAACAAAGGTGGTTAGAGCTGATCAAAGATTACGAGATTGAAATTCACTACCACCCCGGTAAAGAGAACATAGTTGCCGATGCTTTTAGTCGGAAAACCCATGTCCACAACATCATCATGGCTGAAATGGAACATGAGGAACCAAGTCTATATGTGATTCCATATGGGGCTCCCAATAATCTTGCTCTCCTTCTCACCATCTGAGAGGAAATTATTGAAGCCCAAAAGAAGGACAAGGGCATGTCATACATACTGGAAAGAGTGGACAGCGAGGAGGTAAAATGTTTCCGGAAAGATAATCACCGTAGATTATGGTACAAGGACCGGAATGTTGTACTCCCGGATGTTAAGATCCGGAAGAAAATATTGGATGAATCTCACATGTCAAAATTTTCTATTCATGCATGTAGCAATAAAATGTATCAATATTTGAAGACCAAGTTTTGGATGACATGGATGAAGCGGGAAATAGAGAAGTACGTATCAGAATGTGATACGTGTCAGCGAGTGAAGGCCGACCATATGCAGAAAGCGGGACAGCTACCACCGCTGGATATTCCGGCATGGAAATGGGAGGATGTGAGCATGGACTTCATCATCAGATTACCACTCACATTCTGGAGGCATGATTCGATTTGGGTGATAGTCAACCGACTAACCAAATCAGCACACTTCATTCCGGTCAATGTTGGATTTGTTGCTAAATAGTATGCAGAGCTGTACATTGCACGGATCTTATGCTTACATGGTGTTCCGAAGACCATAATTTCAGATCGGGGTGCACTGTTCGTTGCTCGTTTATGGAAGTAGCTGCACACCTCATTGGTAAGCTGATTAGAAGCTTGGCATATCACCCGCAGACCAAAGGACAAACTGAGAGGTGAACCAAGTCCCCGAAGACATGTTGCGTGCATATGCCATCCACCGCGCTAAAAATTTGGATGATTATTTGCTGTTGGCAAAATTCTCGTACAACAACGGTTATCAAGCGAGTATCAAGATGGCACCCTACGAAGCCCTCTACAGCCGGAAATGCCGCACACCTGTGAATTGGTGTGAGTCCGGCGAGAGGGTGACATTCGGGATGGATCTAGTCAACGAAGCCGAGGAACAAGTTCGGATCATTCAAGCAAATCTAAGAGCGGCTCAATCTCGACGAAAAAATTATGCGGACAGGCGGCATCGCCCCCTGCACTTTAATATCGGAGATCACGTATACCTCCGCGTGTCTCCGATGAAAGGAATTCATCGTTTTGGAGTAAATGGGAAGCTCGCTCCCCGATTTATTAGTCCGTTTGCTATCACAGAGAAGTACGGACCTGTAGCTTATCAATTGGAATTACCGGCATCTCTCGCTGGTATACACGACATTTTCCACGTACCTCAGCTCCGGAAATGTCTCAAGTTCACAGCTGCAGTCAACAAGGATGAAAATCGGCGAAATGCAGCCGGATTTGACGTACTCCGAACAACCGGTTCAGATTCTCGACGAGAAGACTCGAACCACGCGGAACCGCACGCTGTGGTTTTATAAAGTGTTACGGAGCAACCATACCACTGAAGAAGCGACATGGAAAACTGAATAATATCTCCGCTCCAACTATCCGGATTTCTTATCGTCTCATATCCGGTAATTTGGAGTTTATCTCCGCTCCAACTATCCGCTCCATCTATCCCCCATTTTTGTGTTCTACATGCATCATGGAGTAATTTGAAGTTTATCCCCTGCAAAATTGTTCACCGTAGGGCCCGGCCGACATGGTCGGAACCCTAGCTGCGCCCGGCGCCGTCGCACCGCCATTGCTGGCCACCTATTGCTGGTTTGGACTGCACCATCAAATTCTCCATCAAAAGTTAGGTCAGGCGGCGAGTTGAGGGTGCCACCGTGCCCTGGAACAGTCACCGGCTGGCCGCCGCCGTTGGGCGCTGCCGGGTGCCATTTTTGGCGCTGCCTGCCCGAGGTAGGGAATGACCGGGCGGGCCCCGGCAGTCAGCCATAGGGGTGCGTTGCTCGGATCTGGTGAGGCTCCGGAATTCCGTGTGGCCACAACCCGCATTATGTGGCCCCCATGTGGCTTGAATCCCACTGGTGGATTTTAAACCCGTGGGCCCCTTTGAGTAATTAAAGTTTCCAATTGAAAATTAATTCCAGATTTTTCTCCAATTTGGAAATTCAATATATCCTAGTATTACTGTCCAAAAGTTCCAAAATAAATTTTGTTAGAACCAGGATAATATATATTTTCAAGTGGTGCACTTGGATCTGTAATAAAATTATTAAATTGTCCTAAATAATTCCATGAAGAAAAATGCTATTGGAATTAATTACTGGTGCTCCATTCACTCAAAAATTCTCAAACATGGCCAGATAATTCTAAATAATTCTCTTGCGTTCCAGTAAACGTTTCAGATCCATTTGAGTTGATTTGGATAGCCAAATTATGTTTCCAATCTGTATGTACCTGAAAATTCCAAGATGTCCAGAAACTTTTCAGCATATTGTCCAAACTTGTAAATTCAATATCCCACAGTATAATGCTTAGAAAATTATAAAACAAATTTTTTCGAGTCAGTCCTGACCTCCTATAAACAGAAAATCAACTCTTGGCCATGTTAGAGTCATAGATTTCCCATAAAATTTATGCGAAGTGTTAGGTTCATGGAATTTTAGACAACAGAGACTTCTATGAGCATTTCCCAAATTTGGCCAGAACCTCACTCATAGTACCTAGTGTCCACTGAAAACATTCCAGAACTAGTGGACTTAATTTCATATACTTAACTGTCTTTCATTTGAGCTATATCATAATATCGGTATTGATTCACTTGCATATTCTTTGCGTATCGAATAGTTGCCGAGCTCGAGGAGACCCCAGAGCCACTGGAAGTCATCAACCCAGAGACTAACTTTGATACCGTCTTGCAGCCAGGCAAGCCCCAGTTTGCATTTAAGTGCTATTACAAAATTTGATTTGTATCATCTCTGTCTAGGGTGAGTTATGTGCATTACATGCATGACCAGATCACCCCATGGAGTATTTGGGTAGCTGTTAGGTCATCGTGTAGACTATGCTATGCTAAATGTTTTATAGGATTCGGTAGAAGTCGAGTAGCTGGAATCTACTCGCATGGCTAGGACTTATTCTCACAGGACATATTCAAGAAATGGAGTAGTAATCTGAATATGAGAATAGGCAGGGGCATAGGATGCAGCAAGATGTGGTCTTGCGTGCATAGCCCTGCCTGTGTCGGTTAAGGACCGATCCCTATGCCACCCTGCTGAGCAAGTATGAATTGTACCGGAGTCATACTGGATATATGGGGTCCAGGAAACCGATGTACCTTGGGAAGCCTTTGTTGAGACTTTTTAGATCGCCTCAGGTTCGGCCGCAGCACAGTAGATGGAAACTCGCTCACGACATCTGCACAGCGGAGGGTGCACCGTGAGTGGGAATACTGTCCTAGACGATTGAATTGATTCAACTTGGGCAGGACTTGGGAAAGGTTGTTGCGTACGGCGTCCGCGGAGTGCACCTACGTGGCTTCCAGTACGGACGTACATGTCATGTATTTTGGGTATCTTTGGTTTGAATCACTGTCCCTCGGGGTTATGAGTACCACTTGTTCATTGAGTTGTGACATAGTAATTACTTGCACTTAAGATGAGAATTAATTACTGCTGTTATGAACATTATATTATCATTGTGTTGCCATGTTATATGTATTAGTATAGTGCTCACTAAATTTATTTCCACATTGGGCATGCAGCATCGTGATGAAGCATTTCTTGTTTGATTTCGGAGTTACGATGTTGCCCCGCACAAGGTTTAAGCTGCTGCTAATAAATCTGAAAATAAGGACCCACATTTAGGCGAGTTTATTATGCAAATCTGCCATACTATGTTTATGTCTTTACCCTCATGTAAAGTTTCATGTTTAGATGAGACGGTTAAGTCTTGTTGATACTTCGTGCTCTTGGTTGCTATAATAGTTGTTTTGCAGGTACTGACCTCTATGCTTATGATTATCATTCTCCGATGAGACTCGAAACTCTCCGAGCGGCATACCCATGGGGAACCATGCGGCCGCTATTTGATCTTCGTGGCTAGTGAGGAGCATTTGTGGGCTGGACGGCTTCTCTTTTACTTATTAGACATGAGTACGAGAGTTATAATTTTATCTTCCACTGTATTTTATTTTTATAAAAAAATTTAAACCGAATAACTTTGTTAATTTCAGCAAGTGATTTATGTAATACGTGTTCCTTTACATGTGTGTTGTTGGGTGCCGCATCGCACGGCACCACCTAATGCGATTCCTGGAAAGTGTGGACCCCGATCCTCACATTTCCCTTGTCCTATTAAAAAATGAGGGTGTTCTACACCTTCTCCCGTACAATGCTTCATATGGCGACATTTTTAAACTTGCTTGGTAGCTGTTGTTGTAGGAAAATTCAACATACGACAGACTTTTGTCCCAACTTCGTCCATATTATAATGCACAAGCTCTTAGCATATCCTCAAATATCTGATTTGTTCTCTCGGTCTGTCCATCCGTTTGAGGGTGATATGCATAACTGAAATTCAATTGAGTTCCCAAAGACTTGTGCAGCTTTTGTAAGAACCTTGAGGTGTATTGAGAACCTCTATCGGACACTATTTTCTTTGGTACTCCGTGTAAAAGCACTATTCTGCCCATATACAATTTTGCCAACATTGCTCCGCTATAGATAGTCTTGTCTGGAATGAAATGCAATGATTTAGTCAACCAATATATAATAACCCATATTGAATCATAACCTGCTGAAGTGTGAGGCAAACCAACTATGAAATTCATACCAACCTCTTCCCACTTCCATTCTAGAATCTTCAACGGCTGCAATAATCCAGCTGGCCTTTGATGTTCAGATCGTTGGCATACATCACATAGTGTGACATATTCAACTATGTCCCTTCTCATACCATCCGACTAATAGCGGGTCTTCAGGTCCTTGTACATCTTCGTACAGCCGGGGTGGATAGAGTAAAGTGAGTCGTGTGCTTCCTTTAATATAAACTGTCGGAGATGCTTCTCATTAGGCACATCAATCAATTTTCCAAGCCATAGAGTACTATGGTCATCCTCATCAAATCTTTATTCTCTTCCTTCTTGGGTCCTTTCTTTTATTTCCTGGATTTCCTTAGCCTTTGTTTGACCTTCTCGAATTTCCTATTCCAAGGTCGGATTTAACTCCATTATTCCCATCTCATTCACAAATCCATGATTTAACCGTTCAAACTCCTTGCATAGCTCGGATGGCAACTCCCTAATAGTGAGTTGGTGGCTTGCTCCATTTCAACCCAAAGCGTTGCCCATTATGTTGTCTTTTCGTGGATGATATTTGATTCCCACATCATAATCCTTAATGAGTTCCAACCATCTTCGTTGCATCAAATTCAGATCCATTTGCATGAATATGTACTTGAGACTCTTATGGTCCGTATAAATCTCTCATCTATGGCCAATAACATAATGTCTCCAAATCTTCAAAGCATGCACTACGGCTGCGAGTTCGAGATCATGCGTAGGATAATTCTTCCCATGTTTCTTCAATTGCATGGATGCATGAGCTACTACTCGACCTTCTTGTATCAATACACAACCAAGTCATTGCCTTGAGGCGTCGCAATAGATATCAAAGCTCTTGCTCACATCTGGCAATACCAATATAGGTGTTGTTGTTAACCTCTTCTTTAGTTCGTCAAAACTTTTTTGACAAACTTGAGTCCACTTGAAAGGCTTCTCCTTCATTAACAGTTCAGTCATGGGCTTCGCTATCTTGGAAAAGTCCTTGATGAACCAACGGTAATACCCAGCCATTCCAAGAAAACTCCTTATCTCCGTCACATTCTGTGATGCTTCCCACTTTACAACATCCTTAACCTTCCTTGGGTCAACTGACACTCCTCCTTCAAATATGGCACGGCACTTGTTAAACTTCGCATACAACTGGTGCTCTCGCAATTTTTGCAATGTCAGCCTTAGACGCACTTCATGCTCCTCTTCACTTTTTGAGTAGATCATGATGTCATCAATGAACACTACAATGAACTTATCCAAATACTCCATGAAGACCTTATTCATAAGATACATGAAGTATGCAAGTGCATTAGTCAATCCAAAGGACATGACCATATACTCATAGGATCCATACTGTGTCCTGAAAGCTGTCTTAGGTATGTATGATGGTCTAATCTTCATTTTGGAAATATCTCGACTGAAGATCAATCTTAGAGAATATTCTGGCTCCCTTCATCTGTTCAAACAGATCCTCTATGCGGGGTAGCGTGTACTTATTCTTGATTGTCACCTCATTGAGACACCAGTAATCCACAAACATTCTTTGGGAATTATCTTTCATATCTATGAAAAGCACTGGGGCTCCCCATGGCGACGAGCTTGGGCATATAAAACCCTTCTCTAACTGCCCATGAATCTGCTTTTGAGCTCCGCTAGTTCCTTATGAGGCATCCTATATGGCCTTTTTGCTACAGGTGCAGTTCCAAGTATTAAATGAATGACAACCCCGATGTCTCGATCAGGTGGCATACCTAGCAATTCCTCACGAACACATCTGCGAAGTCAAGAACAATCGGAATTTCCTCCAAAGTTACTCCTTGTGCATGACTTACCATTGCCTTCTCGGTGGTCGGCTGAACTGCCTCGAATTCTATATTGACTCCTTCTTCGTTTGTCAACTGAACTGTCCAAGTGGCACACTGAATTACTCCGTTATGCTTCCTTAGACAATCCATTCAAAGTATGATGTCCAAGCCTTTTGAACTCAGAACTATAAGTTTGGCGAGGAAATTTGCCCCCCTTATGGAAATACTTACTTTTCAACATACTATATTCGTCCTCATCTCTCCTTCAGGAGATTTAACCAACAAAGTATGCATCAAGTATGATATGGGCATGCTATGCTTTGCAACATACTTTTATGAGATGAATGAATGGGATGCTCCAGAATCAAATACTATAGTAACAGGGTTGGAGTTCGCGAGAAGCATACCAATCACAACATCTTCAGCTTGTTGAGCCTGTTTTGCAGATACATGATTCACTTTGCCACGAGAGAAATTATGTGGTCCTCAGTTGTCTTGAGTTGCTCCTCCATTGAGCCTTGGATTCTTCCTTGGAACGTTGTTCATCTGACCCTGTCCTGACCTTGGGCATTGATTTGCCAAATGTCCTGCTTGACCACAAGTATAGGAAGTCTTTCCACCAGTGGTGTCAGCAAAGTTAGGGCAAGGCTGGTTTTGAGCATAGGCAGGCATATTTGCGCATAGCGCTAGCTGCATAATTGAGAGAGGTGCTTGCTTGGGTGGGCTTTGCTACATTTGCTGTTGTGGTCGTGGTGGATAAGCAGGGTGGTATGCAGCAGCAGGCCAATTGTAGTATGGTACAGCAGACGGTGCATAGCGAAGACAGACATTGCTTCCTTGCGGATGTACCTGAAATGGCATCTTCCATTTGTGATTAGATCCATTTCGCGAATCTTGTTCTCAACCATAATGGCCTTGTCAACGAGCTTCTGGAAATTCACATAGTCAGCATTGAGCAACTGAACTTGAATTTCATTACTAAGACCCCTCATAAACAAATATTGCTTCCTGCTACCAGTGCTGATGTCGTCTAGAGTATATATAGACAGTTGAGTGAATTTGTTGAGATACTCACTCACACTCATCCTTCCTTGCCTGAGGTTTTAAAATTCTTGTCTTCTTAGTATCATGACTCCCTCAGGTACATAATGAGAGTGGAACTTCTCCTTAAATATAGCCCAGGTGATTCTCTCTTGGTTTTCATGGGCATTGCATAGAGATTCCCACCAATCTGCAGCAGCTCCAACTAATTGATGGGAAGCAAAAAGAACCTTCTCTTTGTCACTGCACTAGACAATAGCATGTTTCTTCTCAACAGATTTCAGCCAATCATCATCTTTCATAGGGTCTGTGAATTGAGCAAAGGTAGGCGGCTTGGTCCTCATGAACTCTCCCAAGAGGTTGTGGGGTGGAGGGGTGGTGGTGGTGGCGGCATGTGAGGCTGATTGTTGTTGCCAGCTTGTAGTTGTCCCATTGTCTGTATCATGGCCTGCATGAGCTGGTTCTACATAACCAACAGTTGCTCAAGGTTGATAGCTCCATTTGCAGGTCCCTGGTTGTTCAGTGGTGCTCCAATTTTCTCCTCCTCACCATTTACATTTCTTTGAATACGAGTCCTCGACATCTGTCGGAGAAAAGAATAGTAGATACGGAAGAATTAGAATTTGAAAAGAAATGCCCCAACTATATGCATCAATGTGTATGTAACTAAACAAATCTCATTATTAAGACTAAAAACCCTATTACAGGATGTGGACAAGAATCCCACAACTCTCTACTACATGCGGTTGTGGACAAAACGGTAAACTTTCAACAACTCGCACCAAGCACAAAAGCACAAGCACACACCAAGAAAATTCAGCAAACCACACTAATTATGACTAAGACGATCTAAAAAGTTTTCTAACTTCTAGACAGGGGACCTAGACTTAATTATGTGAGCCGTGGCTGTGCTGGTCGTGGGGCGGCGAAGGCGACGGTGACGGTGAGGCATACATGGGCGCACGCCGGGGTGATTTCCATGTAGGTGCTGGAGAGGTTGCTACACTGTTGACCTCCATGGTGGAATGGACTTCCTTTTGCTTCTCCATGATAAACAACTTCTTATAGAGGTAGCGATCTCTTCCATGGTATCAACATAGCAATTTCCCATGTTCACCAATACTTCTTGAGATCTGTCAATGGCATGAGAACTTATTTGAGCTCCATCTTGCGATCTTAAGACTTTCCTTGTTCCCTTCCTGCGTTGCGGGTGCAGTACAAAACTAGTACGTCCAACCTGCTCTCGATAGATGTGGCACAATCTAGTAAGTGCATCCCAAGCAACATCATCAATAGCTTCCTCCCTGGTGGTTCTCCATGTGGATGCAAAGTGGCAGGTGACCACCTCATCTTTGGCAAGAACGGTAACTTGAGCCCTTCATTCTTCACGTCCATGGCGAGGAATCTTCTTAACATAGTATTTCGGGTGCTTTTTGTATAAATCAAGGAACTCCTTCAATTGCTTAGCTGCAAATCCTACATCAGCGCCATCGGAACGAAATTCTTGGGCATCAAAGTAAACTATGCATTTGTCCTCCTTTCTGGCTTCACTAGGTTGTGATGCATTCCTTCAAGTTTCTGGTGCTTCATCTTGTGCAGCAGGTTCTTCCTCTTCCTGCGGTTCCTCCTCTTCTCGGGCATCATCTTCATTCTCCTCACTATCATAGAATTCCACCATTTCAGGGTCTTCTTCCTCCTCATCATCAAAGAATTCCACCATCTTAGGGTCTTCTTCCGTTGTGTTGGAGTTTTCATGCTCAACTTCCTTCGCGGGAAAACTCACTTCTTCCTCCTCTTGGACTGGTTCCATTTGCGGCTCCGTGCGAGGCCTAAGCTTGCTTCCAAGGGGTGGCAAACGAGCTCTCTTACAGGCTGTCATTTTGGTGTGAGCCATCTACGGGAAAACATGAGAAAAATAGAGGAAAACGTAAATGTCAATTCTGAAATTGCAGCAGCCATAAATTAAGATGAGAGGATGTGCATTTGCCCAAAAAGATGGAAAAATGGAAAAAATTGCAGCAGCAGCAGCAAAAATGCAAATTTTTCCCACTTATATAGCTAGTGGATGGCAAAAGAATGCAAAACACACAAATTTTGAATAGGAAAGAATTCCTAAGTTATTTGTGTTGTCCATTCTACCTAGGCATATGTCCTACGGTCAAACATGGCTCTGATACCAATTTGTGATACCCGGTTCTGAAAATGGACCAAGCGTGATGCATATGTGTGCCCTGGATGTTTACAAACATACACAAGTGATTCACAAATGATAGCCAGATTATAACCATGCCTCAAATAATAACATTAATAATAGTACATTATTACAAACCAAATAGTCTTGAATAAAAGCTCTAAACAACTACAGAGGAAAACACTTAACACTAAAGTCTCCAACTCCACAAGCAAGCTTGATAGTAACACACGCGCCTAGAACTCCTCAATGACCTCCTAGTGCTCCACATTGTCGTCTGCGTCTAAATTTGTTGGGGGATAGCAAGAGTGAGCACATGCCGTACTCAGCAAGTGTGGGAAAGTATGACATGTACTTTAAACAAGGAATGATAATAAACAATGGCTAATTGCATAAAAGTACATTCAAATAGTTGAAAATGCAATTATATCATCATTAAGTGAGGTCCTTCCCAAAATAACACATATATCATTACTTTCAACTTAAGTAACCAATACAAGCAATAATAATCCATAAACAACTCATGACTGCTCATAGATCTCATTTCCATCAATTCCATATTCCAAAGCCAATTAAGTAACCAATACCAATTCCGAATTCAATTCTAGCCGTTAAACCATGTTCAAGGTTCATAACTCTAATCATGTGAGGGTCCAGGTTGCTCATAATCGGGAGCACGGCTATCATGATAGTCTTAAACACACTATACAGAGGTTGTACATTTTACCTACAAGTTCGTGATTTCATCACCTTTCGATGACTATGGAATCTCAGTTATGTCGTCTCACACTTCCTTAGGTGTGTGGCCAAGAGATCACAAAATAGCCTTTATAAAGTGATTACTAGCATATTTAGACCCCACTAAGGTTTCACCGGTGGTGATGTCTCTAAGTGAGCATATCCATCCAAGGGCCCCCTCTTGAGCCATTCGGATCCGAGGGTTGTCCCACGAATCTCTACAAACCTATCCGACTAAACCTTCCCCGAGCATTCCTAATGGTCCAAATAGTACTGGCAATACACTAATTAGTCAGCTAAGAAGCACCCATACTTGGCCCTGTGGTGGCAACGTAAATCCTGGATGCTCGCTCCACGAACCGGTCTTTATATCTAAAGCAAGCAAAACCACCATAACATCCCAACCCATTCCACATAACCAGCTTGCTTAGATCCCTAGGCACCATGTTGCTAAAGGGTCATTATTTTCAATTCTCATCATTAAAGTGTACAATAGTTCATAATTAAGCAATATGTTTGTTTCCCAAATCCAATTGAGTTAAGCGGAGCAAAAATGTAAAATACTATTGCCGACTCTCTACAATGTGGTCAAGCGACGAAGGTGGTCATACAAGACTAGTAAACTCCTACAATTGGGTTTTCCCATCAATTTGACACAAGCATGCAATTTCGCAAACAAAACATTTAAAAAACCCTGGATCAAAATGTTCAGGGACACTTGCCTTGCTGTTGAGCTTGGTTTGTATCGAAGGCTTCAAATTTCTGGTTCTGCAAGTCCTCGAAAGCACTCTCTACAGCAATACCTTCTATTCCACGCGACAAACATGCAAAACAAACATTACAATTAGTAAATGCTCCTATTTTACTCAATATGTCATGATATGCATGATTAATGCAATTGTGAAGTAAAACTTGTGAATTAGTTGCTATTAATGTTTACTAACATTTACTATGGTTTCTAACAAGTTTGAACAAGTTTGGAATCAATTTGAATCTAATTGGATTCAATCCAGCATTAACATATTCAGACACTGGACTAGTCTGCCCTGATCAGAACTTTGAATTAGGGTTTTCTGATCAGCGAGGTTTTAGGTTTGAATTCACGTGGAAAAGTGGATGTAAAGGGTGTACCATGTATTTAGAGATCCAAAGATCAAGAATTGGGTGTGAAACATGAGTCTTGATGATCTAGGATTGGTGGAGATGAGTTGATGAAGATTTGGTGATGAAGAACGTCAGTTGTCGAAGAGTTTTTGAAGATTGATCTTGATTGATCCTTCTCCCGCTTATCCTCCTCCTCCTTTCTTCTCGACTTCTTCTTGATGACGTCACAAGGCAAAAGGTGGCAATGAGGGTTTTTTCTCAATGGTTGGAGAGGTGAGGGTATTAGGTTAATTATATATGGTTGGAGAGGTAGGGTTTTTGGGTGAATTCCATGTGGATTTCTTTGCGGGATGTGTAGAGGCCGAGGTGGGGTCCACTTGGGCTCCTCTGAGGTCAGGCAAGAAGTTTTTGGGCACAATGAAGGCAATTAACCAATAACCAATTGTGGAAGAATAATAGAATCTGAGTTGAATTCAGCAGGCTAGACTAGTCTGCAAGGGGGACGGGACAAGTCCGGTGTGGAACAAAGACTATTTCGGAGAAGTCCGTTTACTGGATGGACAAGTCCAGGGTGGCTGGAAAAGACTGATCCGGACTAAAATTTATACAAGATTGGACTAGTCCGCTCAAAACCGGACAAGCCCGAAAAAAACATCAGAAGCTCAATCCAAACTAGTTCATACAATGTGCCAGACATGTTTGGGTTCTGAAGAAACTGAATATCCTGAAACAAAAAGGGAATACCGGGCTAGTCCGGGTTGGAGTCTGGATAAGTCCGTACCCTGACACACTTGAATTCCTGATTAAGCCTAAATTCATTTCAATCTTGCTCCTTTTAAGGTTGCTTTATGTTAAACATGTATGAGGATGTATGTAATGCATTATGCATGAAAATGAGGGTGTTACAAACCTACCCCCTCGAAATTAATCTCGGGCGAGGCGGTGGCACCGCTTTTGTCGAAGTGTACCAACGGCACTTCCCCCAGTACTACTAAGAAGTAGTTCGCGGAGGTTCATATTTACACAAGGAGCAAAATCAAGATCCAAGAGCAAGGTGACACGAGGAGTTTTTACATTGTTCGTGCCCCCTGTGCGTAATAACCTACTCCACGAATGTGTGTTGTTGTAGAAGAATGAGTAAGCCTGAGCTTAGTCTATATTGACCTTAGTATTGCTTGAGTTCTACCATGCAACACAACTCTTTTATATGCGAAGGACTTGCTGATACAGTATGCGCTGTGGCCCGACAGGTTGCCCTGGATGTAATAACCACCCTATACACGATCTACGGGTGTTAAGGGGGGTTAATAGTGTGATAATGTGCCTTAATGGCAGTGTTACCAATCTTGATAGTCCTTTGATCGTGCATCATTAATATGACATTAACTATGCATTAACTTGGTCTTGTAATGGCTGATTGATAACCCTTGAATGTCCGGCGGTTGGAGATCCCAGTGTCCTCCCGTTGCAGACATAGATTCAGACATGTGACATGTGGTAGCTCTGGAGCTTCCCCTTGCGGGAAGGCATGTTTGAAGCTACTAGACATGTGGCAGCACCGGAGCTTCCTGTTGACGGTCCTTAATTGCCAAATCCGACCGTCAATTCCCTACATAAAAGCTATGGATTGGACAACCAACATAGTGGTAGGAGTTATTTGCTAACTATCTCCACATGTGTTGGTGCAATTGTGTATGCAGGTGAATTATGGCGATAATTAGATGTATTTACAAGGACCAATCCAAGAAACACACATTCCGACCAATCAAATGCAAGCACGAGGATTCTTGGGCCCACTCGGATGAGAAAACCAACTAAAAATGAGGGGAATCACCCATACCCATGATGGGGCCCCACAAAACAGCCTCCCGGAATAAAAACACTACATTTGGGGCCACCAGAAAGTCAGCCGAAGTGCCAGTTCAGCCGACTAGGTAAACGCGTAAACGCGGTCAAGCGCCATGTGTTGGCTCCATACGGCTTGAAGATCACAGTGGCAACTGATTGCCTCGTTTTTCCGGGCGCCAAACTTACCTTTGTAGGGTATAAATAGGGAGTAGGGGGCTCCCTCACTCCACACACCAAAAGCTTAAGTCTAGTACTCCACTCCAGATGCGTAGTGCTGCCTAAGTGCTTAGAAAATAGGGAGAGAGTAAGAAAGAGGAGGAGGAGGCTCCGGCTTGTTGGGCTTCTTCCACTTAAGGATATGGTTCGAGCTTGTCGAACCCTCTCCACCTTTGTACCTCGATAGTTCTTTCAATCTCGAGTAAGGTACATGATTCCATTTGAGTTCATTTATTTAATTCAAGCAAGTTAATTCCTTAGTTGCTTGTCCGTTCATTGCTCTATTCATTTAGAGGCCCTAATCTTTGTTAGAGACGTTAGGTAAGTGTAGCATCAAAGAGCACGTGTAATGCTACCAGAGGGGGTGAATGGTAGATTAACGCTTTTTCAGCGGAAGTAACAAAAACCCGTCGGCAGAAAATCAATCTGTTAAGAAATTGTGTGTGCGACTAATCCAGACGTGATCAATTGTGACAAAACCAGTATAGATTGTATAGAATGAATTCACAGAGACACGACAACAATAATAACGAAAAATCATCAAGAAAAACTCACGTTACGATCGAAAGATTGAACGAAGGTCAATGTGCTCATCCCAAGAAAAACCAAACCGCAAATTCAATGACCATGAAATTTTCACATATGATAGATAATCAAGTTGTGGAGACAAAACAAAAATAATCACGTCAATTGGACTTGTAAAACTTGAGTTATGATAAAACTACCGAAGCAAGGTAGTGTTGTGCAGAAACTCGACGAGAAAAACTTGCCTGAAACACGTCAGACGAACAAGGCACAAAATTTCCTATAAATTATGAATTTTATTTACCAACCACAAGAGGAACAGCCCAAAAGTCGTACACCACGAGCTCTGGCCTCCCTTGCTTATATAACCAGCCCTTAGGCCAACCCAATCCTAAATAGGACTCAAATCCTACTCATATTCAACCGAAACTTTCCATAACTCCACAAGACTCTTCCATACGCAGATAGAAGCAATATTAAGACTTCCAAACACCTTAGGAACATATCCCACATTTCTAGAATAACTCATCTTCGTGAACCACACGAAATCCTATTATAACCAACCCAAATCTTTCCATATTTGAGTCAAACACGACTCAGTCGCAGCCTAAGTCCATAACCTAGTCGGTTGGACCTTTCCGACAAATTCTTTATGTCCACATCTCTTCATGAAGCCTTAGAAACATGTAGTCACGTCCATGCATTCTTTGCATACGTGCAAAAATCTTCCAACGACGTCCATGTTACCTTCATATGCATTGTTCTTGGTTCAAACATGTTGCGCAACCTCCTGATCAACTCAACAACAATTCCTCCCGAACTTGGTTGTTGAACCTCATCTTCTCCCTATTACTAGTTCAATGGATCGCGTCACCAGCCATGTCTTGAACTCAAGCAACACCTGCACATGAACAAACAACCAAATCTTCCAAGCACAAGTATTCGACTTGACTCTCGTTAGTTCCAAAACTACAACACCTAATGTGAGCACATCACAAAAGCATGTTGCAAACCTTAGCAATAAGATATCAACAACCACCAAAACAGAAAAAAAACATAGTAAAAGAATACTAAGCAAACTTTCCATAGATGTAAAGGAAGATCGAATCAATTCAAAGTAAAACCAGAACTACTGCAATCTAGCTCCGAACCTTCCTAAAACTAACCGGACCTTGAGTCGGAGCTTACCAAAGCTAGCAGGACCTAGCACTGGAGCTTACCAACGCTACGTACCTAGCGCTGGAGCATACTAAAGCTTAGTCGGACCTAGCGCCAAAGTTAGCAAAAACATGTCGGACCTAGCCATAGCAAGTCGAACCTAGACAAAGAAGTCGAACCTAGTAAAAAAAGTTAGACTTTACGTTGGACCTTGCCGGAGCTACCCAAAACAAGTCGGACCTATTGTTGGAACTTGCTGGAGCTCGTACCTAGAGTCGTACCATGTTGAAAAAGGTGTTTTTGTTGATATTCAAAACTTTTATTCCCATATCAAATGTATTCACCACACATAGGTATCACAATCTCCCCCTTGATGAATGCATTGGCAACACCACTTAAAATCCCAACATTGTCTTATTCACATGAAAAGTTTTGGAAACAAAATTCTCCCCCTATACATATTTATCCCCTTTTGTAAATAAAAAATAAAATGAGAATAAAAAAAATTCTCCCCCTAAGAAGAATCGTGCCAAAACAATTGTGAATATGTGCCATGTGTGATCAATTTGTCCCCCTTTGACAATGTATTAAGGAAGGTACAAAAGAGAAATTTTAATTGTTATGAGCGTATTATAATGTATACATATAAAACAAAGCTCACCCAAGTCATACTATCAAGTAACTTACACTATCAGATCAATAAGATACATAAAGTAGTGTAAGCCATGCTAGAGATCAAGTGTAATTTTCAATTTAAGCATGTCATGATCTCACAAACTTAACTATTTCAAAACATGAAAGGATGACACTTGTTGCTATAATTTTCATTTTCCAATATCATTTAAAGCTCAAATTTTGATCATATAACATTTGCAAGAGATTACATGCCGCATCTGCCTTATTCTAGCCAACCAAGCCAAGCCTAGGTCATTGACAATCAGAAGCTTAAGGACATGGTTTTAGTCACACACAACTTCTTCCAAGTTCAAATCTAAGTGCAATGATAAGCCATCTTAAAAGAAGAAGTGCGATGCATACATATTCTCTAGATTGTTTCTCAATTATTCATTTGATCATAAAAGCTCAACATGAGAATAGTTGATTGATTATTTTTTTCATGATTAAAAGCACTTGTGAGCATGCAGAAAGTTCAAAACAGCAAGAAAGTTCAATCATGATCGGATTTAGTGTAAGTAGATATTCTAGTTACTAGTCATGGAAAAAACTACAAAATATATAACACGAGTAATGTAGTAAGAACTTTCAGCATGTAAAAGGAATCACAAAGTCATATATGTATGAAATACTATGCTCATATTATTTTAATTTCAAATACACACATAGAGTTCCCAAGTTTCAAAGCTCCCCCTCAATATAAGCCTTGAGGATGCATAACCCCTATTTCACTACGAATGTAAAAAAAAACAATTGAAATCCAAAAGTTTTGTAAATATGTCAGCCAATTGTTGTTCGGTATCTACACGGTGAAGCACAATGTTTCCTTTTTCAACATTATCACGGAGAAAATGACACCTAATGTCAATGTGCATTGTTCTTGAATGTTGCACGGAGTTTTTAGCAATGAAAATGGCACCAGTGTTATGACAAAATAGTGGAACACTATTTAGATCAACCCCATAGTCCTTAAGTCTTTGAACGATCCAAAGAATTTGTTAGCAAGCACTAGCAGCAGCTACATATTCAAATTCGGTCGTGGATTGTGCAACTGAGTTTTGTTTTCTAGGGGACCAAGGAACAAGTGAATTACCAAGAAAATGACAACCCCCAAAATCAGCATCCGAGAAAGCTTTCAAAGTAACGGTTGAGGAAGAAGGAAGAAAAATGCCAAATTCTTTATTTCCATGTAAGTACCTGAGAATTCTTTTGGTAGCTTGACAATGTGAAGTATGTGGGGAAGCTTTAAACCGTGCACAAAGACATACGTTGGATTGTATGTTCGGTCTTGATGTCGTAAGGTACAAAATTGATCCAATCATGCTTTAATATTCTTTTTGATCGACTGGGTCATCATCTTCATCAAGCTCAAGTGTCATTGTTGTACCAATTGGTGCCCGAAGAGGCTTGCTTTTGTCCATGTTAAAGTTCTTTAGAAGGTCTCTTGTATACTTCATTTGATGCACAATGTTACCTTCCTTGATTTGCCTGATTTGCAGCCCCAAAAAGTATGTGAGTTCTCCCATCATACTCATCTCAGATTCTGAACTCATCATAGCTGAAAACTTGGACACAAGATCATGAGAAGCACAACCAAAGATAATATCATCCACATACACTTGGACGAATAATGAGTCATTCTCATGCTTAAGCACAAAAAGAGTTTTATCAACCTTGCCCATGGTAAACCCCTTTTGAAGTTAGAATGTTTTTACACTATCATACCATGCTCTAGGGGCTTGTCTGAGACCATACAAGGCTTTGGACTGTTTGTAAACATGATTAGGAAAATCTGGATTTTCAAAACCTGGTGGTTGCTTGACATAGACCTCCACATCTTTGTATCCGTTAAGAAAAGAACGTTTAAGATCCATTTGATATTACTTGAAACCTTTAGATGCAGCAAAAACTAACAAAATCGTCGGTGTTTGGATCCGGCAGATCTCCCGACACTACCTTTGGTAGAGCAAGGAGTTGTAGTTCGGTAATGGGCGCGCAGAGATTCAAGAAGGTGAAAGACAAGTGTACACAGAGATTTACATGGTTCAGGCCACCTGAGCATAATACCCTACTCCACGGGGTGTGTTGGTGATGTATTAAGCGTGTGAGTCTAGAAGAAGCTCTATAAGAAGAAGCTCGTGTAGCTCAGGGAGTTCAATAGTGGTCTGGAACTGTCCCATGTGTATCGTCGACCAGTCCTTTTATAGTACAAGGACTGGTCGTTACACCGTTAGCCTGGTCCGACATGTGGCCCCGGCGGTTACACATACTTGATACAAAATTAATGAGGTTAATTACCCTTAATAGCCTGGTAACGATTCTTAACAGTGCCGTTACCAGTATTAAGGGCCATCCGATCGTGTGTCATTAATATGGTATTAATGACACTTAATCGGGTCTTGAAGTCTTTGATGGCTTCTTGAAGGTCCAAAGCCGTTGGGGGGTCCACCAGCCTGATTGTTGAAGTTGAAGGTCCGACGGTCGCCACGTGGCAGCTCCGGAGCTAACCGTCATGGACGAGTAGGTTCGGTGCTGCTAGACACGTGTCAGTACCGGAGCTTCCCTTTGTATGGGGATAGGTCCGGTGGTGCCATACTGGTATTCCGATCGGAGCTTCCCATGTGTGGGTGATAGCTCCGGTCTTATGACACACGTGGCGACCGTGGGACTAACCATGTCGGGGTGGCAGGTCCGGTTACGCCTGACATGTGGGGCCTTCGGAGGTCTTCAAATTTGGTAGATGGAGTTTCCTTGTGATCTTTGCAATCCCAAGGGGTATCCGGTACGGAGGGTACCGACAGTGGCCCCCTGGGCCCACCTCCGGGAGAGACCTTTTGAATGAAGTCATTCTGCCGGAGGTGGGTCCATTCTTCGGTTTTTGAGCCGTGTCTTCAAGGGTCTCCGAACGTGACATTGGCAATTGTTCATAATTAAACCTCCTCCGGGTGGCATATCCAGGAGGCGGCCGGTGAGATCTCAGCATGCGGATCTCACGCAATTGAAGGTCGCCGGTTCCCGATACGAAAATCGTATCGGTTCCGCGCGCCCTGTCAGGTCGCCGCCTTCGGGTTTCTCGCCTTTCATGATTAAAACCTTTCGCCAGGGGTAAGAACCTCGACTCGATCGTTGAGGTGGCCCCAGGCCCCCTTGTCACTCGCGGGGTGAAGTTTTTGACTGGTATCGTCAGTTCCTCTGCGATTTCCATCCAAGTGTTGCGGGGGCTTACTTAAGAAGGAAAGCATGCACCGTTTGGGGTTCTTTACGCCTTTCATTCGAACTTGCGCTCAAAACTTCCAAACTTTCGCTTGCCTTCCCTCTCTTGCCTCGTTGTGCCGCGATGGAGTTGGGTCTCCGGCAGAGCCGACTGAAGTTTGATGATGATTTGAAGAAGGTCCGGGCCCTCATGGGATGGTTCCCTAACTTCTTCAACCACTTGGTGCATGCCGGCAAGCTTCCGTTGAAGAAGGAACACGCCGGCAAAGTGGTGTACTTCTCCGCGTATGCCATGGTGGGACTGATCCAACCTTTCTCCTCTTTCTTCTTGATGTTTCTAGACTTTTATGGTCTGCAACTGTACCACCTTGGCCCCCACTCCATTCTGCTAGTGTCAATCTTTGTCAGCATCTGCGAGATGTGGGTGGGAATTCCCCTCTGCATTGAGCTCTTCTGGACCTTCTTCACTGTCCAAACCACAGGGCTGGAGTGACGAGTACCTTGGCTTCTACTATTTTGTGAAGCACAAGAAGTGCCCGTACAAGTACTTGTGGTCGTTCCTTTCTGGGAAGTGGGACGACTGGAAGAAGGATTGGATTGTCATCAGGGTGGAGGAGCACGAGAAGCTGGAGCTGCCGGAAGGCCTCCCCAACATCGACACTGCAGTTTGTTGTGAAGCTCCGGTGTTATCAGACACCTTCAACCCTGCTCTGACAAGAATCCGCTTGTGCGTGGAAGTAGGGATGACTCCTCAGGCGGTGTTTTGCAAATTCCTGACCAACAGGTGGGCTATGCTGAAGAGGAGGGAGAAGCTTGCTTGGGCCCTCAACGTTATGCTGGACGATGACTGGATTGAGACCGGTTTGAAGTCCAACATGGAGGGTGCAACTTTGGAGTTCCACCTTAAGAAGTTCCAGCACGGCATCGATGTCAAGGGCGACGACTTGGCTCCGCCAGCAGCTTTCCTCCCCCTGAACATGGATGCAAATTTCAGCAGGGAGCTCTGGTGGACGATGTCGGTGCTTGACAACCTTGGTGTCGTTGAGAGGCGCTCGACCACCGGGTTGGCGATCTCTGAAGCTCCTAAAGGTGGCTTCATTCCCGCCTCTAAGCCAAGAACCAAAGCCGTCAGCAACGGCAAGGATTTGGCTGAGCCCTCGAGCCGTAAGAGGAAGCATGCTGACAGAAGGTCCATCAGGCCTGCTTCTTCCATGGCGGCTCCTTCTCTGCGGAGGGGGAGGTCTACAACGGCGGCATCTACTCCAGTAGTGGCATCTTCCTGGGGTGCTAGCTCTGGACAAGTGACTCAGGTACCAGGGCCAGCTGAGGGCTCCAGGTCCGGAGGTCCTTCTCGGTCGAGGGGGGCCTCGACCAGAGCAACACCGATAGCAGCAGCAAGCTCCGGGGGACCCTCCAGAACTACCACGCCAGTGGCGGCTGGGGCCAGTCCAAAACGTCCAGAGAAGAGGTTCCGTGGTAACTGGTGCAGAAGCCTTCCGAGGTAATTTTTGATTTTTTACCTCAGTCAGTTGTTTTATTGTTAACTGTATTTTGAGTTTCTTTGTCCTTCATCCACAACATGCCCAAGAAAAGGGCTGAAGCTCCGGTCCCTGCAGCAGCAGTTGAGGCTGTGCAGGCTGAAGTTCCGGCTCCGATTCCAGCGCTGCCCCAAGAGGTGGCTGAGGCTGCGGTAGCCTCGGCGCTGGCTGTCGTGGTTTTGGACATCGACTCTTCCCCAGAAGCTCCCGTGGTAGCTCCGGACCACGGTAATGAAGATGTACCAGCGGCGCCAACCCCGAAGGTTGAAGCTCCAGGCTTGGATGCTGGGATGTTGGACGCTCCGGCCGCAGAGCTGGAGGTAGCTGCAATTTCGACCCTAGAGACGGATGTTGTTGAAGCCCCGGCAGCTTAGCCGGTGGTTGATGAGGTCCCGTCGGTAGAGCCGGGTGTTGATGAAGCTCTGGCATTTGAGCCGGTTGTCGAGGAAGCTCTGATGGTAGAGCCGGATGCTATAGAAGTTCCGGCTGTGGAGCCGGCCGTTGAAGGGGTTCTGGCGTTTGAGCCAGTTGTTGCGGAGGTGTCGGCGCCTAAGCCTTTGGTGGTCGAAGCACCAGGTCCCGAGCCCATGATAGTCAAAGCGCCAACACCTAAGCCAGAGGCAGAGGAGGCGCCTGCGCTGGAGCCAGAAGAAGCTTCTACTCCGACCTAACATTCAACACCCGCTCCGGAAGCGGTGATCCTAGAGGTGCCTGCTGTTGAGCCAGGGTTCCAAGATGAAGCTGCTGGCCCCCCGCCAGAGGGGCCAGTTGTTGATGACCTGTCGGCTGGGCCTTCGGAGTCAATTCCGGAGGTTGGAACTTCTGCTGCAAGTACTTCCTCGGCAGCGGCCGAGGCTATCCCGGAGGACGACCCTAGTGCCGTGGTAGCTCAGGGGACCGCTCTTGTAGAGTGGGACCCAATTTTTGTCGCTGAAGATACGCTGGAGCCAGCGAAGATGACCCCATCAAGTCCGGACCCGATCCCCCTATCGTTGTCTATTGACAACGCCTGCTCCAGTCTTCGCCAGGTCCAGCTGGCCTTCTACCACGACAGCAAGGCCCTTGAGGAGGAGCACCAAACCCTTAGGAAGTTGCGCAACCGACTCCATTTCGAGACCAAGCTGGCGCAGTCGAGGCTGGCTGACGACAAGGAGTGGGTGCAAAGGGAGAAGGTCCGCCTGGAGTACTGGAGTAAGTTGTTGGATGAGAGGGAAAGCATGACGCGGACCCTCGACAACCAGTCCCGGGCCATCTATGAGCAGGCCAAAGCTACAAATAGTGCAGCAGATGATCGCCAGGATAGGCTCGCCGCCATCCACGACAGTCTCGTCAAGCGCCGGGAGGCTCTTGAAGCACGGGAGAGACGGCTCGAAGATGAAGAGCAGAAATTCCTGTAGCTGCGGGATGACCTCGTGAAGAGGGAGGAAGTGCTTGTCCAAAAGACAGCTCTGGCTGACAAGAGCCTCGAAGAACGCACCAAAAAATTGGAAGAGTGTTGCGAGGAGGAGGAGAAGAAGGCCTGGGAGTGAGGGCAAGATCTCTACAAGGAGGAAAATGACATCGCCACCAGGGAGCAAAAAGTGTGGGGCCGGGAGAAAGATCTGGTCAAACGCCAGAAAGAGATCCACCTCCCGGAGGAAGAGCTTAGCAAACTCAAAAGGCAAGTTGCTGAAAAGATTCAGCAGAATGCCAAAGAGGTGGAGCGTCTTGCTCAGCAGAGCTCGGAGCTTGTGGCGGACAAAAGATCCTTGGCGGATATGCGTAGCACAAGGGTTGTGGAGTCCCAACAGGTTTGGGACTTCCTGGGCAAGGCCAACGATGCGCTGACGCCAATGGGCTTCAGTCCCGTGCGTCCAGATGATCCGAAGCCGGAGCTGGACCAGGCATTGGAGGCACTGGGTTCTGCAGGCAACAAGCTCAATAAGATGGGCAATGTCATCACAGACCAATTGGAAACGGAGGGTTAGTCCCTGGCGAAGAACGTTGTAGAGTTTGTGCTGACGTGCTACACCAGCCGGGACCCTCAATTCCCTCTGGACTCGGGGCTTGAAGGCCCCATCAAAGGAGAGGGTGAAGTCGCCCGAGCCAGCGTATCAGAGGTGGCCCAGAAGGTCGCCCAGTTCTTCCATATGGTCTAGGACCATCTCTCTGTAGCTCCCGCTTGTATTCTCTCTTCTTCTTCTCACATTTTGTAATCTCTTGTCCCCAGATGAATGAAATCAAAATTTTTGTGAATTCGAATTTCATTTTTTGTCTTCAACAACTTTGTCTCACTTGGCCCCCTGGTAGATGTACACAATTTGGTTGTGAACATGTACCCAGAGGATGTAACAGTTTTTTAAGACTTGCGTGCTTCGAACTTGTAGAAAGTAGGTCCAAAGTCTTCGATAGTGTAGGCCCCCTGAGGTTGTCGGAGCTTAGTGGCTCTGACATTGACCATCGCTGGAGCTTAGTAGCTCCGGCAGTAGTCTCCATCATTGCGTAAAGCATCGATGGTTAGTCCTCTGGGGTGTCGGAGCTTGGTAGCTTCGGCAGTGACCTCCGTCAACACGTGTTGTGTCAACGTCAGACTCTACTTTAGAGTCTTTCAACCATCTTCACGTTGACGGCTTGCCCCTAGCTTTACTGGAACTGAGTAGCACCAGAGATGCTCGATCTCAATGTTTGAACATAGAGCACAAGCCGCCTAGAGGATGTCGTAGCTTATTTATTTTTCCTGCACACTGAAGTCAAGAAAAACAGTAAAATCCGTTTCCTATCTATAACTTCATTGCGGCTTACTGTTCCCGAGAAAGTTTTATGTCGAACACAATCCTAAATACGATCAAGAGTGTCGTCTTGCTTCCTTCAGGTCCGATCGTTTCTAGACTCGCCTTACTTCGGCCTGCCGGGGTGTAGGTAGAGTGGCGTACTTAGGGTGCATGACCAGGCTAAGTTGATAGCACACTCCGGCCCTAGATTGGCTTGGCGGCATTCAGACAAGTAGGCCATCAACAATGTTTGAACCCAGAAGGATAGACAATGCAACTCGAATTGTACATGATCTGGTCGAGCTAAAGTTTCTTAAAAACTGCACAACTTTGTTATAGACAAGAAAGAGAAAAATAAAAAATATTGAGCTTGTACAAACTAAATGCACGTGGAGTCTGTTTTCACACAATTATGTCTTTCATTATAGGTCCGAGGTATAGGGGAAACAATTACACTCTTAGGGTACGGAACCAGGCTAAGTGTGTTTCATTTCTCATTTGACCCAAGGTAGCTAGCTACACTTTCAGTTCTGAGACTGTGACAAGTGTTGCATGGATGTTGCAGACCTAGCAGGGTAGCTCCAGCTGCCCTCCTGGAGGAGCTACCCGACTCTGTACAATGACTATATAACATACATCACATGTAATTACAGACTCACCTTCGTGATATTAAGCGTAGAACTTACGGAGGTGCTCAATGTTCCAAGGATTTGGGAGAGGTGTCCCATCCTTGGTTGCCAAGCGAATGGATCCGAGACGGGATAATTTGATCACTCGGAAGGGTCCCTCCCAGCTGGGGGAGAGTTTGTTTAACCCTTCTTTGTATTGTATTCTTCGTAGCACCAGATCGCCTTCCTCGAGCTGTCGGCTGTGAACATGTCGTTGGTAGATAGCGCTGAAGAGCTTGGTGCTATCGGGCATTCCGAACAGCTGCTCGGCACCGTCCCTCTTCAAGGAGGTCAAGGTCTTCACGCCAGAGATGGTCCTGTGTGGCTTCGTTGAAGGTCCGAACCCGGAGCAACCCCAAGGTGATTTCCGGAGGAAGGACTGCTTCAGCTTCGTACACCAGGAAGAAGGGTGTCTCTCCAGTTGACCGGTTTGGAGTTGTCCTGTTGGCCCATAGAGTGGGCGGAAGCTCTTCAATCCAGTTGGCTCCATGTTTTTTCAGGCGCTCATATGTGCGCGTCTTGAGTCCTTTCAGGATTTCTGCATTTGCTCTCTCGGCTTGGCCATTGCTTGCCGGGTGAGCTATGGAGGTGTAGCTGACTTGGATGCCGAGGTCTTCGCAGTATCCCTGGAAACAGAGCTTGTGAATTGGGTCCCATTATCTGTTATGATTTTGTTCGGGACTCCAAATCTGCATACGATGGACCGCAAGAAGTTGATAGCCGATTTCTTGTTTATTGTCACAACTGGTGTTGCTTCCGGCCATTTGGTGACCTTGTCAATGGCAACATACAGGAACTTGTAACCTCCGACGGCTCTTGGGAAAGATCCCAAGATGTCCATCCCCCACACAGCGAAAGGCCATGTAGGAGGTATCATTTGTAGAGGCTGAGCCGATGTGTGAATTTGCTTTGCATGGAACTGGCATTCTTCGCATTTCTTCACCAGCTCAGTTGCATCCTGGAGCGCTGTAGGCCAATAGAAGCCATGCCGGAAGGCTTTACCGACCAGCGTGTGGGAAGACGTGTGGTTCCCACACTCGCCTCCATGGATTTCTGTGAGGAGCTCGCAGCCTTCTTTCCTTGTGATGCACAGCATTAGGACGCTGTTGGCACCGCGCCGGTAGAGATCCCCTTCTACCAGCGTGTATCTTTTAGCCAATCTGACTATCCGGTCAGCAGATACATCATCGTCAGGAAGGATATTGTCTTTCAAGTAGCTCCGGATCTCCGAGATCCATGCATCGGAGCTTGCTTGAGTATTTGAGTCTTGCGTGCTGGGTTGCTCGGAGCTTCCGGCAGCACCTACGGCCCTTGATGGCTGCCATGGTAAGAGGGCCATCGGGACCGCCAGCTTCGGGATGCTGGTCTCACCCCTTGTAAAACCTATGTGTGCTGAATACATTGGCTTGTAGTGAATACACTTGCTTTGACGATAAAAGTTTTGAATATCACCAAAACACCTTTTTATTAAGGTCTGACTAGTTTTGGTTAGCTCCAGTGAGTTTTGTCTTTAGCTCCGACATGTCATTGATAGCTCCGGCGTATTTTTGCTAAGCTCTGAGTTGATTTTTCTAGCTCCAGCTCAAGGTCCGGGTTGCTCTGGCAAGGTCCGGAACTTGACTGCAATGCTTTTGTTTTTCATTTGCAATGTTTCATTCTTGCTTTACATCTCTGGAAAGATTGCTTAGTATTCATTTGCTATGTCTTTGGTGCATTTTTGAATGATATGGATGACATCGTGTTACTGTGGTTTTGCAACATGCTTATGTGAGATTTTCACGTAAGGTGTTGTGTTTGGAACTAACTTGAGTCAAGTCGAGGACTTGGGCTCGTATGGATTCGTTGTTTATTCATGTGCAGGTGTTGCTTGAGTTCAAGACATGGCTGATGATGGGATCCATTGGACTAGTCTCAGGGAGGATATGAGGTTCCAACAACCAAATTCAGGAGGAATTGTGGTTGAGCTGATCAGGAAGTTGCGCAGCATGATTGAATCAAGAACAATGCATGTGAAGGTATCGTGGACGTCATTGAAAGATGTTTGCAGGTGTGCAAGGAGTGCATGGACGTGGCTACATGGTTCCGAGACGTGATGAAGAGATGTGGACGTAAAGAGTTGGTCGGAAAGGTCCAACCGACTAGGTTATGGACTCAGGCTGCGGCTGAGTCGGGTTTCACTCAAATATGGAAAGATTAGAGTTGGTTATGATAGGATTTCGTGTGGGTCACGAATTTGAGTTGTTTAGGAATGTGGGATACGTTTCTAAGATGTTTGGAAGTCTTAAGATTGCTTCTATCTGCGTATAGAAGAATCCTAAGTAGTTATGGAAAGCTATGATTCGTGAATAGAGTAGGATTAGGTTCCTGATTTGAGTTGAGTTGGCTTTCGAGCTGGTTATATAAGCAAGGGAGCCCAAAGCTCGTGGTGTACGACTTTGGGGCTGTTCCTCTTGTGTTCTATTGAATAAAATTCGTAGTTTGAAGGAACTTTTGTGCCTTGTTCGTCCGACTTGTTCCAGACAAGTTTTACTCGTGGAGTTTCTGGACTGCACTACCTTTCATCGGTGGTTTTATCATAACTCGAGTTTTACTGATCCAATTGACGTGATTCTTTTTGAGTTGTCTTAAAAACTTGATTATCTATCATCTCTCAAAATTTCACGGTCATTTGTTTTCTGTTCTATGATCTACACGAGTTTCTTTGCAGTGTTCTAGAACTGTTTTTTCTTGGGTAGGGCAGATTGACCTTTGTTTGATCATTCGATCATAACTTAAGTTTTCTCGACGGATTTGTGTGATTCTTGTTGTGTTGTCTTCGTGACTTGATTCTCTCTATATCTATCACTTTTGTCACGATGAAACACATTTAGATTAGTCTCACACACGATTTCTTCAACAGATTGTTTTTCTGCCGAAAGGGTTGAGGTTTAACTGTTTACGCTACGTAAGATTTTTAAATCTACCATTCACCCCCCCTCTGGTAGCTTTTCACGTGCTCTTCGATCCTACAATTGGTATCAGAGCCACGAAGCTCTAATCTTTGTGATTTTCGCGTGTTTTTGACAAATCATCATGGAGAAGTACTCTGCCAAACCTTGTGTGTTCGCTGGTATTGATTTTAAGGTTTGGAAGGCACGCATGGAGGCTTTCATTCAGCGACAAGGCTTTGCAATATGGGAGAAGGTATACAAGCCTTACGTAGTACCATCAAACGATCAAGTTACAGCCACAAATCTTAGAGATGTCGACAACAACAACAAGGCTCGGAACTTGATCATACAAGGATTAACACAAAGCGAGTTCGACCGTGTTGCACACCTCCGATCTGCATACGATGTGTGGAAAGCACTTTGTGACTACCACGAAAAATCTAACACGATCAAAGAGGTAAGGCAAGACATGTTCAAGAAATAATACATGCGCTTCGAGATGCAACCCGGTGAGTCTATTGATGACCTTTTTACTCACTTTAATAAGATTCTAAGCAACTTGCGTAGTGTCAATGTTAATTTTTCAGATGCTGAAAATGCTAGGCAATTGCTAAGTGCATTAGATATGTCAATTTGAGAGATGAAAGTCACATCTATTCGTGAATCTACTGTCATGAGTTCACTTACTTTATATGTGCTATATTCCAAGTTAAAAACTCATGAAATTGACATAATCTCACGTAAGAACCCCAACAAGTATATGGCTTTTGTTTCTCAACGTGACATGCCTAGTTCCGGTCAAACATCATCTTGTGGTACACTTGCTTTGCTGTCCTCTCTAACCCTTGAACAGGTTGAGGAGTTTCCAGAGGAGGAGCTAGCACTCATCTCTACCCGGTTCTCAAAAGCATTGCAAAATGTGAGAACTAGAAGGAGAGGAAACTCCAGACCTCAACGATGCTTTGAATGTGGTAAGACAAGACATTTTCATTCAGATTGCCCTAACCTTTCAGGTCCTACATCCCGGGATGAAAAGAAAACAAGAACGAAGCACTCCTCTGCAAAAGATAGAAAGAAAAAGAAGGGTTTTACAGGTCGTCAACTGGTGAACAGTTTTATCTCCGCACTCCAGGAACTTGGCTCAAGCGACGTGGACATTGGAAGTGACGAAGATGAAGATGATTTGGCAAACTTGTGCTTTATGGCGGGCAAGTCAAGATCAAGTATGGAGGAGGCAAAACACAACAGCGACAATGAAGAGGTATGTCCTACTTGCGAAGAAATCTGTGATGCTATTTCTCGTGCCACTATTATTATTAAGAAAAAGGACAAAAAGCTTAGGGATAGTGCTGCTAAAATTGAATCACTAGAATCTGAAATCAACCGTTTAAAAACTTTGATTCCTAGTGATGGTGCATGTCCCTCATGTGATTTAATATATGAACAATTGTCCTCATTAAGAAGTGCGCACACCTACACACTTGATAAACTTGAGTTAGAAATTGAAAAGAACAAAGAGCTTCCTGCACTTAATGATAAAAACTTGAAAGATGCTAGCTGTTCTACAATTGATTTGCATTGTTCTACTTGTGATGATCTTGATAAGAAACTACAGGATTCTATGAATGAAATTTCTATATTGAACAATGCTACGTTCTCATGAAGTTAAATTTTGTTCCAATTGCAAACTAAAAGGAAAAACTTCATGTGATAATTGCCTTGATCTGTCTAATAAACTTGATGACATGTATAGGACATTAGATCGGTTTTGTAATGGGAATAAGAACCTAAACATGCTGCTGAATTCTTCCAAGTCTTGCAATGATAAAACTTTTTTAGGTTTTGATTCTCATGCTCATGCTAAGGCACATCCACCTAAAATTGTAAAGTCTTTAGGAAGTGGTTTGATTCAAATGGTTCCTAAACAAAAAGAAGTGGTTTTCAAATCTGCAGGAGTATTGTCTCATTCGGTTTCAAATAAAAATGTTGTTTGCTCATCTTGACATGAACACAAAGTTAAATTTCATTGTACCTACTGTGGTAGAGATGGTCATGTCATAGATTTTTGTTATAGACTAGCGAAACAACAGAAAAGGGAAAGAATGGTTGCTAGATCTCATAACTTTCATGCAAAATTTGGTATATTGAACCAAATGTACAACCTGTTGTTTTGAGTCAAAAACATTCAAACTTTACCTCCAGACCTTCTATTTTTGCCTCCGGAGCTACTGATTTTTGTTCTACACAAGTAACACCTTATAGGCCAGTAGTTAAGAATAAAAAATCTCAAACTTTGACTCATAAACCTGCTGTTTTGTCTCAGCTTTCGCGTGTTTTTCCTGCTAAACTTCGTGTGACTCAGTACTGATTCCTAAATGCCTTTTGACTAACCCCAGTATTGAGTCATCGACATATTGTGCTTCTATGTAGGTTACACGTTTGAGGAAGGAGAACATTTGGATTGCGGATTCAGGTTGCTCATGCCACATGACCGGTAACAAAGATTGGTTCTCCTCCCTCTCTTTTGTGTCATGTGTAGAGAATGTTACTTTTGCCGATAACTCTTCAACTCCTATAATTGCTAAGGATTCGGTTAGAGTAAATGATCACTACACTTTGAAGGATGTGGCACTTGTCAAAAATTTGAAATACAACTTGCTTTCTGTTTCACAATGACTAGATGAAAATCTGGAAATTATTTTCAATGAAAACTACTGCAAAGTTGTAAGTTCAAATAGTGAGCTTATTTTTAACATGTCTCGTTTTGGAAGAGTTTTTAATGCTGATTTTGATATGTCTTCCTCTAAGCATAGGTGTCTAGTTGATAATGATTCAAAGGACCTATATTTTTTGCATCGTAGACTTGGTCACCTAGGCTTTGATCACCTAACGCGTGTTAGTGCTCTTAATCGCATACGTGGGCTGCCCAAGCTTAAAGGGGACAAAGAAATTGTGTGCTCTTCTTGTAGACATGCTAAGATGGTTGCAGGTTCACATACTCCTCTCACAGTGATCATGACAACTGAACCGTGTCAACTCTTGCATCTTGACACCGTAGGACCTTCTTGTGTTCAATCCTTCAGAGGTAAATGGTATGTACTTGTGATTGTTGATGATTATTCTAGATACTCTTGGGTTTACTTTATGGCATCTAAGAATGAAGTTTTTAGTCACTTTAGAACTTTATTTCTTAGATTATCAATTGATTACCCAGGATCTTTAAAAGCAATTAGAAGTGATAATGGAACTGATTTTAAAAATCAATCTTTTGATCACTTCTGTGCTGAAAATAGAATAGATCATCAATTTTCTTCACCATATGCACCTCAAAAAAACGGTGTTGTAGAAATAAATAACATAAACTTAGTTGAGATGGCTAGGACTATGCTTGATGAATATCAAACTCGTAGGAAATTTTGGGCTGATGCGTTAGCAACCGCTTGTTATGACTCAAATCGTGTTTTCTTGCGTACTAAGCTAGGTAAAACACCATATGAGCTCCGATTTGGACATAGGCCTAGTGTTACACACTTTCGGGTCTTTGGTTGCAAATGCTTTTTTAAGAAACATGGTAATCTTTATAAATTTGAACCTAGATCCATTGATGGCATGTTTCTTGGTTATCCATCTCATACTAAAGGCTACCGTGTGCTTTTACTTGACACTAACAAAATCGTGGAGACTTGTGAAGTGTCGTTTGATGAAGCTAGCCCAGGTACTAGCTCAAACATTGCAGGTCCAGATCCATATCCGCAGGGGGGAGCATTTTCGTTGAAGATGAGTTAGAATTGGAGCTGCTGCCCGAAAATTCAGCAGACTTTGGTTCAGCTCCGGATGTTAATTCTCAACCAGCACCGACAACCATCAATGCTGATTCAAATCATCCTCAAGTCACAAGCTCATCGATTTGTCATGAACATGAAGAAGAAGAAGCTTGTGAGACATCTGTTCCCCTACGGTTTTACAAAGATCATCCCCCACAACAGATGATTGGAAGCTTGCACGAATGAGCCACACGGTCCAGGTTTTGCGATCCAAACTCTTATGCTCATTCTGCTTTTGTTGCTTCTTTTGAATCCAAGGATATATCACACGCACTCACTAATGAATCTTGGATTATTGCCATGCAAGAAGAGTTAGAAAATTTTGAAAGAAATAATGTTTGGAAACTTGTACCTCCACCTCAAGATCACACTTTAATTGGAACTAAATGGGTATTTAAAAATAAACAAAGTGAGGATGGGGTTGTGGTTAGGAATAAGGATATGTTGGTTGCTCAAGGTTTCACTCAAGTTGAAGGTCTAGATTTTGATGAAACATTTGCTCCTGTTGCTAGATTAGAAGCCATAAGAATTTTGCTAGCTTTTGCTGCATCAAATGGTTTTAAGCTATATCAAATGTATGCTAAAAGTGCTTTTCTTAATGGCTACATAGATGAGGAGGTTTATGTGAAACAACCACCGGGTTTTGAAAATCCAAATTTTCCTAATCATGTTTACAAACTGTCCAAAGTCTTGTACGGTCTCAAACAAGCCCCTAGAGCATGGTATGATAGGTTAAAAACATTGTTACTTGAAAAAGGGTTTACCATGGGCAAGGTTGATAAAACTCTTTTTGTGCTTAAGCATGGCAATGACTCATTATTCGTTCAAGTGTATGTGGATGATATTATCTTTGGTTGTGCTTCTCATGATCTTGTGTCCAAGTTTTTAGCAATGATGAGTTCCGAATTTGAAATGAGTATGATGGGTGAACTCACTTACTTTTTGGGGCTGCAAATCAAGCAAACCAAGGAGGGTACCTTTGTGCATCAGACGAAGTATACAAAAGACCTCCTAAAGCACTTCAACATGGACAAAAGCAAGCCTCTTCGGAAACCAATGGGAACAACAACAACACTTGAACTTGATGAAGATGGTGAACCCCTGGATCAAAAAGAATATAGAAGCATGATTGGATCACTTTTGTACCTCACGACATCAACACTAGACATACAATTCAGCGTATGTCTTTGTGCACGGTTTCAAGCTTCCCCACGTGCTTCACATCATCAAGCCGTCAAAAGAATTCTCGGGTACTTACATGGAACTCAAGAATTTGGAATTTTCATTCCTTCTTCCTCAACCGTTACTTTGAAAGATTTTTCGGATGCTGATTTTGGGGGTTGTAGGATTGATAGGAAAAGTACTTCCGGTGCTTGTCATTTTCTTGGTAATTCTCTTGTTGTTTCGTCCTCTAGAAAACAAAATTCAGTTGCACAATCCACGGCCGAATCTGAATATGTAGCTGCTGCTAGTGCTTGCTCATAAATTTTTTGGATTGTTCAAACACTTAAGTACTATGGGGTTGATCTAGATAGTGTTCCACTGTTCTGTGATAACACTAGTGCTATTTGCATTGCTAAAAACCCCGTGCAACATTCTAGAACTAAGCACATTGACATTAGGTATCACTTTATCCGAGATAATGTTGAAAAAGGAAACATTGTGCTTCACCATGTAGATACCGAACAACAATTGGCTGACATTTTTACAAAACCTTTGGATTTCACTCGTTTTTGTTACATTCGTAGTGAAATAGGGGTTATGCATCCTCATGGCTTAAATTGAGGGGGAGTTTTGAAACTTGGGAAGTCTATGTGTGAATCTGAAATTAAAATAATATGAGCATAGTATTTCATACATATATGACTTTCTGATTCCTTTTACATGCTGAAAGTTCTTACTACATTACTTGTGTTATACATTTTGTAGTTTTTGCCATTTCTAGTAATTGGAATAATTACTTACACTAAATAGGGTCATGATCGAACTTTCTTGCTGTTTTGAACTTGTTACATGTTCACAAGTGCTTTTAATCATTAAGAATTAATCAAGTAATCAACTCACATGTTGAGTTTTTATGAACAAATATAAATTGATAAAAGATCAAGAGAATATGCATGCATCGCACTTCTTCTTTTTAGATAGCTTATCATTGCACTTAGATATGAACTTGGAAGAAGTTGTTTATGACTAAAACCATGTCCTTAAGCTTCTGATTGTCAAATGACATAGGCTTGGCTTGGTTGGTTAAAATAAGGCAGATGCACATATAATCTCTTGCAAATATCATATGATCTAAATTTATGCTTTGAAAAATAATAAAATGCAGCAACTAGTGTCATGATTTCAGGTTTTCAAATAGTTAAGTTTGTGAGATCATGACTTACTTAAATTGAAAATTACATTTGATCTCTAGCATGGCTTACACTACTTTATGTATTTCATTGATGTGGTAATGTAAGGTACTTGATATTATGACTTGGATGAGCTTTGTTTATATGTATATGTTATAATATGCTCATAACAACTAAAGCGGGAGAGATAATTCATTTATATGCTAATGACTTGCTGAATACATTATCAAAGGGGGAGAGATAAACACGAAGAGAATATGTGCATAAGGAGAGATAACAAAGGGGGAGAGATAATATGGGATAATTTTTGGATTTTCTTCTCATTTTACTTTTGATTTACAAAGGGCGATAAATTGCCTTCAAAACTTTTATGTGAATAAGCCAATGTTCGAATTTTAAATGGTGTTACCAATGCATTCATCAAGGGGGAGATTGTAAGACCTATGTGTGCTGAATACATTGGCTTGTAGTGAATACACTTGCTTTGACGATAAAAGTTTTGAATATCACCAAAACACCTTTTTATTAAGGTCCGACTAGTTTTGGTTAGCTCCGGTGAGTTTTGTCTTTAGCTCTGACATGTCTTTGATAGCTCCGACGTGTTTTTGCTAAGCTTCGAGTTGATTTTTCTAGCTCCGGCTCAAGGTCCGGGTTGCTCTGGCAAGGTCCAAAACTTAACCGCAGTGCTTCTGTTTTTCATTAGCAATGTTTTGTACTTGCTTTACATCTACTGAAAGATTGCTTAGTATTCATTTGCTAAGTCTTTGGTGCGTTTTTGATTGATATGGATGATATCATGTTACTGTGGTTTTGCAACATGCTTATGTGAGGTTCTCACGTAAGGTGTTGTGTTCAGAACTAACTTGAGTCAAGTCGAGGACTTGGGCTCGTATGGATTGGTTGTTTATTCATGTGCAGGTGTTGCTTGAGTTCAAGACATGGCAGGTGATGGGATGCATTGGACTAGTCTCAGGGAGGAGATGAGGTTCCAACAACAAAATTCAGGAGGAATTGTGGTTGAACTGATCAGGAAGTTGCGCAGCATGATTGAATCAAGAACAATGCATGTGAAAGTGTTGTGGACGTCATTGGAAGATGTTTGCACGTGTGCAAGGAGTGCATGTACGTGGATACATGGTTCCGAGACGTGATGAGGAGATGTGGACGTAAAGAGTTGGTCGGAAAGGTCCAACCGACTAGGTTATGGACTCAGGCTGCGGCTGAGTCGGGTTTGACTCAAATATGGAAAGATTTGAGTTGGTTATGATAGGATTTCGTGTGGTTCATGAATTTAGTTGTTTAGAAATGTGGGATACGTTTCTAAGGTGTTTGGAAGTCTTAAGATTGCTTCTATCTGCGTATAGAAGAATCCTAAGCAGTTATGGAAAGTTACGATCCGTGAACAGAGTAGGATTAGGTTTCTGATTTGAGTTGAGTTGGATTTCGAGCTGGTTATATAAGCAAGGAAGCCTAGAGCTCGTGGTGTACGACTTTGGGGCTGTTCCTCTTGTGTTCTATTGAATAAAATTCGAAGTTTGAAGGAACTTTTGTGCCTTGTTCGTCCGACTTGTTCCACACAAGTTTTACTCGTCGAGTTTCTGGACTGCACTACCTTTCGTCGGTGGTTTTATCATAACTCGAGTTTTACAAATCCAATTGACGTGATTCTCTTTGGGTTTCCTTCGCAACTTGATTATATATCATCTTTCAAAATTTCACGGTCATTGGTTTTGTGGTCTATGATCTACACGAGTTTCTTTGCAGTGTTCCAGAATTGTTTTTCTTACGTAGGGCAGATTGACGATTGTTTGATCTTTCGATCATAAATTGAGTTTTTCTCAACGGATTTGAGTGATTCTTGTTGTGTTGTCTTCGTGACTTGATTCTCTCTGATATCTATCACTTTTGTCACGATGAAACACGTTTATATTAGTCTCACACACGATTTCTTTAACAGATCGTTTTTCTGCCGAAGGGGATGGGGTTTAATTGTTTCCGCTGCGTAAGATTTTTAAATCTACCATTCACCCCCCCCCTCTGGTAGATTATCATGTGCTCCTCGATCCTACACCCCCTTAGCTTAGTTTGGCAGGCTGAGTTGTGGGTTTTGACAACCTCCGAACGAAAGTTCCGTCAGGAGCCGGAGCTCCGGTTGGCGCTTTCGTTGAGAGTTCGTCAGTTCAGCATTATGGACACGCTGGACATGGTGGAGATCCAGGACTTCGAAGTCCTTCTGAATCCTCTGGACTTCAAGGAGATAAGCAGCTAGTTGATGATTGTTACAGGAGCATTCAACCTTCACCTGTTTAATGATGAGCAGCGAATCTCCCTTGACCAACAGCTGCTTGACACCGTATGATAGTGCCACCTTGAGTCCATAAATGAGCGCTTCATACTCCGCCATGTTGTTGGTCGCCTTGAAGTCAAGGTGGACCATGTATTTTACCTTCTCCCCGGTTGGAGCGAGGAGAAGGACTCCAGCTCCGGTCGCCTGCTTTTGCGTGGAGCCGTCTAAGTAGAGGGTCCAGTGAGGCTCAGTGAAGACCGGAGCCTTGAGTTCCGGCTTCTGCTCACTAGGGCTCCCAGGGTTTTAATGGAGAGGGGGTCCACTCCGCCACAATTTCTGTCAGTGCTTGACTCTTGATTGCTTGTCTTGGGATGAATTCAAGATCGAATTCAGCCAATTCCGTTGCCCACTTTGCAAAATTCCTAGTTGAGTTGGGATTATGCAAGATCGCACGCAGTGGATAAGAAGTCACCACTGGGATCTTGTAAGCATGGAAGTAATGGCGAAGCTTTCTGGAGGCGATGAGAACTGCGTAAAGCAGCTTGTGCACCTCTAGGTATCGAGTCTAGGCATCATGTAGTACTTCGCTGATGAAGTACACTGGGCGTTGGACTGTCCGGACCCTCCCGGAGGGGCCCGGAGCTTTCTCCACATCGACCTGGACCCCCCCCCCCGGAGGGGTCCGGACCTGCTTCGGGGACCTCCAGGTCCTTGCTAGAGGAACCCGAAGCTTCTACTGAAGTGACCCGGAACCTCCCGCAGGGGTCCAGATCTTTTGGAATAACTCCCTGTATACCAAAGTCTGGGGGCTGGGACCCAAACTCACATTCAGGAACCTCCGAACCCACCCGGAGGGGTCTGGACTCCTGAGCTTGAGATGGTTCTGGTCTCTCTGCAACCAGGACCATGCTGACAACCTCGTCGGTTGTTGAAATGTAAAGCAGTAAGGCCTCACCAGGGTTTGGAGCTACCAAGGTTGGTAGAGTGGTGAGGAGCTGCTTTAGCTCCTGGAACGCCTTTTCTACTTCTTCAGACCATTGAAATGGTCCGGACTTCCTCAATAGCTTGAAGAAGGGTAGCGCCCGTTCCGCTAGTCTTGAGATGAATCGGCTGAGGGCGGCTAACATCCAGTTAGTTTCTGTATGTCCATGATGCGGGCTGGTGGCCGCATCTCCTCTATGGCTTTAATCTTCGCCGGATTTGCCTCTATGCCCCAGTGGTTTACCAGGAAACCAAGAAACCATCCGGAGCTAACCCCGAAGACGTACTTGTCTGGGTTCAGCTTCGTGCGGGTGACCCGCAGCTTGTGGAAGACAGCTTGCAAGTTGTCAAGGAGTGATTCCTTGTCCTTGACTTGAAGATGATGTCATCAACATACACTTCCACTACGTCTCTGATGAGCTCTCCAAAGGTTTTGTACATAGCTCGTACAAATGTTTAAACTGCATTTCTGAGACCAAATGGCATGGCAGTATAGCAGTACAATCCATCTACTGTGATAAAAGAAGTATGTTCTTCATCTTCCCTAGACATTCTGATTTGATGGTACCCAGAATATGCGTCTAGGAAACATAGTAATTCACACTCGGGGGTGGAATCCACTATCTGATCTATTCTAGGTAGTGGGAATGTATCTTTTGGGCATGCCTTATTCAGTGTTGTGTAGTTGATACACATCCGATGCTTCCCGCCAGCCTTGGGTACAACGACTTGGTTTGCCAGCCATTTTGGATGGAAGACTTCTCGGATGAATCCAACTTCGAGCAACTTCTTCACTTCTTGTCATATGAAGTTTTGTCGCTCTACTGATTGCTTCTGATGCTTTTGATGTACAGGCCGAGCTTCAGGATAGATCTTCAGATTATGCTCGATCACTTCCCTAGGGATCCCAGGCATTTGTGACGGTTGCCAGGCAAACACGTCGACATTAGCCCTGAGGAAAGTGATGAGCGCGAGTTCCTATTTGTCATTCAGACCTCCCGATATACGGGTTGTCTGAGCGGCATTGGAACCGATTTGGACGACTTTGATAGGGATCTCGATGTTGCCACTTGGTTGCAGGCGCGGTGCGGAGGTTGAGCCTCGTTGACGAATGCTCGGGGGTTTTGGAGCTTGTTCCTGCCAGGATTCTTCCTCCTGCATTGTAGCAAGCGCATGAAGTTCTTCCAGAGCAGTCACTCCAGCAGTACGATCTCCGCAGATCCGGAGAATGTCAGCTGTTGTTGGCATTTTCAACACCAGGTAGCCAAAATGAGCAGCAGCCATGAACTTGTACAAGGCGGGCCTGCGCAAAATGGCGTTGAAAGGCAAGTTGATCTGAGCGACGTCAAAAATCAACTTCTCTGTGCGATAATTCTCTCGAGTCCCGAAGGTTACGGGGAGAGTAATGGCACCGAGTGGTGTTATGGCCCCCAGACCTACTCTGGAGAAAGGTCAGGAAGGGCGAAGGTCCGAAGGTCAGAGCTGAAGCTTGACAAAAGCTTCGAAGCTTATGAGGTTCAGCCCCGAACCTCCGTCCACCATTACATGGTGGATTTGAATGTTATTTATGGTCAGAGATACCATCAATGGTAGTTGACCAGCTCCAATCATGTTCCGAGGGCAGTCTGAAGCATCAAAAGCGATGGTGGTGTCCATCCACTTTCGATGAGGCTCTGCCCTGGCTATAGGAGCTACAGAGGCCATGTCCCGCCTCATGGTCTTGAGGACACGGGGGGGAGGTGATGTCCCACGAACCACCAAAGATGGTGTTCATGGTCTTTCGACGCTCATTGTCGGAGACATCGGAGTCGTTGTTGACGGGGGTGTAAAGAGCCTTCAGGACATTTTTAGGGTCCTAGAAGCCTAACTCCTCTTCATTCGGAGCTTCATCGACTTTCAGTTTTCATTCCCTCTGATGGAAAGGAACTTCTTCCCGGCGCTTGTTGTAGCGCTTGGCAAGGTTTTGGACCTCCCGGTAGTCCTCCAAGCTGTGGTTGTTCGATTTGTGGATGGGACACCACACTTTGGAGTTGCCACAGTCTTCAGAGGACTGTCGAGGTCGTTTCTCGGGGCGTGGCCCCCGACCACCCGGAGCTGCTACAACTGCAGCAGTAGATGTGCCGGCCGACGGCTTCTTCTTGCCGTTGGACTTTTTCTTCTTTTTGCACTACCGGAGGTAGTGGCTTCGCCTTTGGAGGATTTTTTGCCATCATCCGAAGGTGGTTTGGAGTGCCTTTCACGGCCCTCCGCAGCTTTGGCACACTTGTCTGCCAAGCTGAAGAGCTCCGTGACGCTAGTGATCTCCTTGACCGCCAGCTTCTCTAGCATCTTCTTATCTCGTACGACCTGTCTAATTGTCACGATAACAGAAGCGCTAGAGATAGAATGGTGTTTCGTACCTGGGAGAACCTCTGGATGAATGATCGCAGGGATTCTCCCCCCTTCTGCACAACTACAAAAAGGTCCAGTTTGGTGCCTGGTCGGGTGTATGAACTCCCGAAATTGGCGGTGAACTGTTGACAAAATTCCTCCCAACTATTGATAGAGTTGTGAGGAAGGCTTATGAACCAGGACCTGGCGGTCCCAGTCAAGGCCACTGGGAAGTAGTTGGCCATTACGGCCTCGTTACCTCCGACCGCAAGGATTGCTGTGGTGTAAATTTGGAGAAACTAAGCGAGATTAACAGTCCCGTCAAATTTCTCTAGCAGGTGAGGCCAGAACTTTTGTGGCCATCTGACCATGCGTAGGTGCATGGCCAGTGCAGAACAGCCTCCACCTACTCCCTCGGGAGCGGGAATGTCTCGAGCCAGTCGCCTTTTGCGAGCACGCTCGATATGGACTCGGCTGTCCTGTTGGCGGTAATGGTGATCAAGCTCCACCTGGAGGTCATGAGTTGAAAGCCTGGTTACCGTATGAGTACATCGCACCCCAGAAGGTAGCGATGTAACTTGTTGTGATGTAGCACGCCTCCTATTCCGGGAAGCATGCGGACCAAGTCTGCCAGACACAGTCCAGCGCTGCGATGGGGCCCGCCCCAAAGATGGAGAACCTTGGTTGCTGATGCGGTCGGCTGCTGCTGCAACCAGATGTTCCACATCAGCCCTCCACTGCTCCATCACTTCCTGGGATGCACCTGAAAGTGGTGGATGTTGGTGGAGAGCACGCGCTGCATGAAGCGCGTGTTCAGGGTTGTTGTTATCCGCTGATGCAGTGACCAACGACGATGCCCCGTCACGCTGCTTAGCTTGACGTGCCGGTGCAGGCGGTGGCGTTGGAGGCATGACTCCTGCTGGAGCCACGGCACATGCTGGTTGCTTCATGTTGGAGGGGTTGCCTCCAGCGGGTTGAACTGCAGGGATGCTATTGGATGATCCAGCAGCTGAGTTCACCATACTCGAAATCTCGGGCGCCCCTACCTGGCGCGCGAGCTGTCGGTGTTTGGATCCGGCAGATCTACCGACACTATCTTTGGTAGATCAAGGAGTGTAGATCAAGGAGTTGTAGTTCGGTAATGGGCGCGCAGAGATTCAAGAAGGTGAAAGACAAGTGTACAAAGATATTTACATGGTTCGGGCCGCCTAAGCGTAGTACCCTACTCCATAGGGTGTGTTGGTGATGTATTAAGCGTGTGAGTCTAGAAGAAGCTCCAGAAGAAGAAGCTCGTCTAGCTCAGGGAGTTCAGTAGTGGTCTGGAACCATCCCTTGTGTATCGTCGACCAGTCCTTTTATAGTACAAGGACTGGTCGTTACACCATTAGCCCTGCCCGACATGTGGCCCCGACAGTTACACATGCTTGATACACAATTAATGAGGTTAATTAACCTTAATAGCCTAGTAACGGGTCTTAAGAGTGTTGTTACGAGTATTAAGGGTCATCCGATAGTGTGTCATTAATATGGTATTAATGAAACTTAATCGCGTCTTGAAGTCTTTGATTGCTCCTTGAAGGTCCGGAGCCGTTCGGGGGTCCACCAGCTTGATTGTTGAAGTTGAAGGTCCGGCGGTCGCCACGTGGCAGCTCTGAAGCTTACCGTCGTGGACGAGTAGGCCCGGTGCTGCTGGACACATTTCAGTACTGGAGCTTCCCTCTGTCGGGGGTTAGGTCCGGGGGTGCCATACTGGTATTCCGGCCGGAGCTTCCCGTGTGTGGGTGATAGCTCCGTTCTTATGATACACGTGGCGGCCCTAGGACTAACCATGTCGGGGAAGCAGGTCCGGTTACGCCTGACATGTGGGGCCTTCGATGGTCTTCAAATCTGGTAGATGGAGTTTCCTTGTGATCTTTGCAATCCCATGGGGTATTCGGTACGGAGGGTACCGACAAAAATTCTTATGGTTTCTAATCTAGCAACAAGAGCAAAAGTTTCATCCAAATCAAGACCTTCAACTTGTGTTAAACCTTGAGCAACCAAACTAGACTTTTCCTAACGACAACCCCATCCCCATTTTATTTATTTTTAAACACCCATTTAGTTCCAATTAAAGTGTGACCTTGAGGTGGAGGTACAAGACCAAACATTATTTATTTCAAAATTATCTAACTCTTCTTGCATGGCAAGAATCGAAAATTCATTAGTGAGTGCGTGTGATATATCTTTGGGTTTAAAAGAAGCAACAAAAGAAAAATTAGCATGAGAGTTTGTATCGCTAAACTTGGACCGTGTGACTCATTTGTGCAAGCTTCCATTAATTTGTTGTGGAGGATGACTTTTGCGAACTCGGAGGGGAGTGGACACTTCACAAGCTTCTTCTTCTTCTTCATATTCATCACAAATCGATGAGCTTGTGACTTCAGAATGATCTCAACCAGCAATGGTGGTCGTCGGTGCTGGTTGTAAATCAAAATCAGGAGCTGGAACAATGTCAGCTGCTGAATTTTCGGGCAGCAGCACCTCTTCTTCCTCATATTCAATGAAAATACTCTTCCCTTGTGGATATGGATCCGGACCTGAAATATTTGAGCTAGTACCTGGGCTAGCTTTATCAAAAGAAACCTGACAAGTCTCCACAATTTTGTTAGTGTCGAGTAAAAGCACAAGGTAGCCTCTAGTATGATATGGATTACCATGAAACATGCCATCAACAGATCTAGCTTCAAGTTTATCAATATTACTGTGTTTCTTAACAAAGCATTTAGAACCAAAGATTCGAAAGTGCGTGACACTAGGCCTATGTCCGAATCGATGTTCATATGGTGTTTTTCCTAGCTTAGCATGCAACGAAAAACGATTTGAGACATAACAAGCGGCTGCAATTGCATCTGCCCAAAATTTTCTAGGAGTTTCATATTCATCAAGCATAGTCCTTGCCATCTCATCTAAGGTTCTGTTCTTTCTCTCTATAACACCATTTTGTTGAGGTACATAAGGTGAAGAAAATTGATGATCTTTCCATTTTAAGCACAAAAGTGATCAAACGATTGATATTTAAATTCGGTTCCGTTATCACTTCTAATTGCTTTTAAAGATCCTAGGTGATCAATTGATAATCTAAGAAATAAAGTTCTAAAGTGACTAAAAGCTTCATTCTTAGATGCCATGAAGTAAACCCATCAATAATCACAAGAACATACTATTTACGTCTGAAGGATTGAACACGTGAAGGTCCTACGGTGTCAAGGTGGAAAAGTTGACCCGGTTCAGTTGTCATGGTCATTGTGAGAGGAGCATGTGAACCTGCAACGATCTTAGCATGTCTACAAGAAGAGCACACAATTTCTTTGTCCCTTATAAGCTTAGGCAACCCACGTATGCTATCAAAGCCTACGTGACCAAGTCTACGATGCCAAAAATATAAGTCTTTTGAATCATTAGAACCTATACACCTATGGTTAGAAGAAGACATATCAAAATCAGCTTTGAAAACACTTCCAAAGACATGTTAAAGATGAGCTCACTATTTGAACCTACAACTTTGCAGCAATTTTTATTAAAAATAATTTCCAGATTTTCTCCTAGTAATTGTGAAATAGAAAGCAAGTTGTATTTCAATTTTTTGACAAGTGGCACATCCTTCAAAGTGTCGTGATCATTTACTATAACCGAACCCTTAGCAATTATAGGAGTTGAAGAATTATCGGCAAAAGTAACATTCTCTACACGTGACACAAAAGAGAGGGAGGAGAACCATTCTCAGTTACCGGTCATGTGGCGTGAGCAACCTGAATCCACAAGCCAAATGTTCTCCTTCCTCAAGCGTGTAACCTACATAGAAGCACAATACATCGATGACTCAATATTGGGGTTAGTCAAAAGGCATTCAGGAATCCAGTACTGAGTCACACGACGTGCAGAAGGAAAAAAACGCGAAAGCTGAGACAAAACAACAGGTTTATGAGCCAAAGTTCGAGGATTTTTGTACCCAATACTGACCTACGAGGTGTTACATGTGTAGCACGAGAAATAGTAGGTTTGGGAGCAATCTTTGCATGTTTTTGACTCATTATAGCAGGTTGCATGTTTCTAACATTTGGTTGGACATGTGCTGCAAATTTTGCATGGGAGTTATGAGATCTAGCTTGTATTCTTTCCTTTATATGCTGTTTAGCTAGTCTATAACAAAAATCTGTGACATGAAAATTTTTGTCACAGAAGGTACAATGAAATTTAATTTTGTGTTCATGTCTAGATGAGCAAGCAATATGTTTATTAGCAACCGAATGATACAGCACTCCTGCAGATTTGAAAACCACTTCTTTTTGTTTAGGAGTTGTTTGAATCAAACGACCTCCTAATGAATTTACAATTCTAGGTTGATGTGCCTTAACATGAGGATGAGAATCAAAACCTAAACTAGTTTTATCATTGTAAGATTTAGAAGAATTCAGCAGCAAGTTTAGATTCTTATTCCCATTACAAAATCGCTCTAATGTCCTATTCATGTCATCAAGATTCATTGACAAGTCTAGGCAGTTTTCACATGATTTTTTTCCTTTTAGTTCGCAATTAGAACAAAATTTAACTTCATGAGAATGTAAAGCATTGTTCAATATAGAAATTTCATTCATAGCTTCTTGTAGCTTCTTATCAAGATCATCACAAGTAGAACAATGCAAATCAATTGTATAACAACAAGCATATTTTAAGTTTTTATTATTAAGTGCAGCAAACTCTCTGTTCTTTTCAATTTCAAACTCAAGTTTATCGAGTGTGGAGGTGTGCGCACTTCTAAGAGAGGACAGTTGTTCATATATTAAATCACATGAGGAACAATAATCATTACAAGAAATCAAAGATTTCAAACGATGAATTTCAGATTCTAGTGACTCAATTTTAATAGCATTGTCCCTAAGCTTTTTGTCCTTTTTTTTTAACTATAACAATGGCGCAAGAAATAGCATCACACATTTCTACGCAAGTAGGAAATACCTCTTCATTGTCGCTGTTGTGTTCTGCCTCCTCCATACTTGATCTTCATTTACCCTCCATGAAACACAAGTTTGCCAAATCATCTTCTTCGTCACTTCCGATGTCGACATCGCTTGAGCCAAGTTCTTGAAGTGCGGAGATAAAACTATTCACCAATTGGCGTCACCCTTCTTTTTCTTGCTGTTGTTTGTAGAGGAGTGCTTTGTCCTTGTTTGCTTTTCATCATGGTATGTAGCTCCTGAAAGGTTAGGGCAATCGGTGTGAAAATGTCATGTCTTGCCACATTTGAAGCATCATTGAGGTATGTCACTTCCTCTCATCCTAGTTCTCAAATTTTTCAAAGCTTTTGAGAACCGAGTAGAGATGAGTGCAAGTTCTTCCTCTCGAAACTCCTCAATTTGTTCAAGGGTTAGAGAGGACAACAAAGAAAGTGTACCACAAGATGAAGATTGGTCAGAGCTAGGCATACCATGTTGGGAAAAATGCAAGAGACTTGTATGGGTTCTTACGTGAGATTATGTCAATTTCATGAGTTTTCAATTTAGAATATAGCACATCTAATGTAAGTGTACTCATGACAGTAGATTCACGAATAGATGTGACTTTCATCTTCCAAATTGACATGTCTAATGCCCTTAGTAATTACCTAGCATTCTCAGCATCTGAAAAATTAACATTGATGCTAAGCAAGTCGCTGAGAATTTTATTCAAGCAAGTAAAGAGGTCATCAATCGACTCACTGGGTTGGATCTCAAAGCGCATGTATTCTTTCTTGAACATGTCTTGCCTTACCTCCTTGATCATGGTAGATCCTTCGTGGTAGTCACAAAGTTCTTTCCACACATCGTACGCAGATCGGAGGTGTGCAACACGATTGAAGTCACTTTGAGTTAATCCTTGTATGATCAAGTTTTGAGCCTTGTTGTTGTCGACATATCTCAAATTTATAGCTGTAACATGATCGTTTGGAGGCACGTCGTAAGTCTTGTACCCCTTTTCCCATATGGGAAGCCTTGCGTCTGGGCAAAAGCTTCCAGTCGTGCCTTCCAAATCTGAAAATCATACCACTAAACAGACAATGTTTTGCGGAGTATTTCTCCATGATGATTAGTCAAAACACGTGCAAAACGAAAAGATTAGAGCATCGAGGCTCTAATACCAATTGTAGCATCGAAGAGCATGTGTAATGCTACAAGAGGTGGGATGAATGGTAGATTAAAACTTTTTTAGCGGAAGTAACAAAAACCCATCGGCAAAAAATCAATCTGTTAAAAAATTGTGTGTGCGACTAATCTAGACGTGATCAATTGTGACAAAACTAGTAGATATTGCGGAGAATCAATTTACTAAGACACGACAACAAGAATCACAAAAAATCGTCATGAAAAACTCAAGTTACGATCGAAAGATTGAACGAAGGTCAATCTATTCTATTCGAGAAAAATCAAATCTGCAACACTGCAAAGAAACTTGTGTAGACCCAAAACCACAAATCCAATGACCATGAAATTTTCACATATGATAGATAATCAAGTTTACAAGAGAACCCATAAATAATCATGTCAATTGGATTTGTAAAACTCATGTTATGATAAATCCGCCAAAGCAAGGTAGTGCTGTGCAGAAACTCGACGAGAAAAACTTGTCTGAAACAAGTTGGACGAACAAGGCATAAAAGTTACTTAAAACTACGAATTTTATTGATCAAACCACAAGAGAAACAGCCCTAAAGTCGTACACCACGAGCTCTGGCCTCCCTTGCTTATATAACTAGCTCTTAGGCCAACTCAATCCTAACTTGGACTCAAATCCTAATCAGATTCAATTGAAAGTTTCTAGAACTGCTCAAGACTCTCCCATACGCAGATAGAAGCAATCTTAGGACTTCCAAACACCTTAGGAACGTATCCCACATTCCTAAAACAACTCATCTTCGTGACCCATATGAAATAATATCATAACAAACTCAAATCTTTCCATATTTGATTCAAACACAACTCAACCGCAGCCTGAGTCCATAACCTAGTCGATTGGACCTTTCGGACAAATTCTTTACGTCCACATCTCTTCATCACGCCTCGGAACCATGTAGGCACGTCCATGCACTCCTTGCATACGTGCAAACATCGTCCAACAACATCCACGATACTTCATATGCATTGTTCTTGATTCAAACATGTTGCACAACCTCCCAATCAACTAAACCACATATCGTCCCGAACTTGGTTGTTCAACCTCATCTTCTGCATAAGACTAGTTCAATGGATCCTTTCACCAGCCATGTCTTGAACTCAAGCAACACCAGCACATGAACGAACAGTCAATAATTCCGAGCACAATTCCTCGACTTGACTCTCGTTAGTTCCGAAACCACAACACCTTATGGGAGGACCTCACATAAGCATGTTGCAAACCTTAGCAAAAAGATATCAACCATAACCACAAAAACACAACAAAAACTTAGTAAAATAATACTAAGCAAACTTTCCACAAATGTAAAGCAAGTTCGAATCAATTCAAAGTAAAAGTAAAACCATTGCAATCTTGCTCTGGACCTTGCCAAAACTAACCGGACCTTGAGTTGGAGCTTTCCATGACTAGCAGGACCTAGCACTGGAGCATACCAAAGCTATTCGAACCTAGCGCCGGAGCATACTAAAGCTTAGTCGGACCTAGCGTTGGATGTAGCAAAAACTTGTCGGACGTAGCCATAGAAAGTCAGACCTAGACAAAGAAGTCGGAGCTAGTGAAAACAAGTCAGACCTTACATCGGACCTTGCCGGAGCTACCCAAAACTAGTCGGACCTACTGTCGGACCATGTTGGAGCTCGGACCTAGAGTCAAACCTTGTTGAAAAATGTGTTTTGGTGATATTCCAATCTTTTATTGCCATAGCCAATGTATTCAACACACATAGGTCTCACAGGAAGTAATTGATAGCGTAGGTGTGGTGTCTAGGCTTGACGTTCCCTTTGATTATCTCGTAGTCCATGGGTTGTAGAGGTAGGCGGTAGGTGGTGATAGCCCTATCCGTTTGTTGTAATCCTCCATGTTCGACTACGATGTAGGGTCTTGGCTAGAGTCGCGTGGCAAATCAGGGTAAGCCCGTGACCAATACAAGCTTGATCGACTTGCTTTGAATTAGAAACCCTTCTCTTAGGAAATTCACTCTATCCCTTGCCTACCACCAAGCATTGTGTCCTTAAGTGAACTAGTTAGAAGTTTAGCACACACTTTCCTTGGATTCGATACCTATAGGAATACTCTTTAAGGGGAAGTGTTGCAACGGTTTCTCCGTGCGCTTGTGGATTTTCATCTTTAACGTATCAGCCGTCAACAAGCATTTCTAGCGCCATTGCCAGGGAATGGTTGCTGTTGATCTTCGAACCTTGTTCACCCTCGTATCTATTTATTCATCTTTGTTCCTTGTCTTTCTACCATATAAACAATGGAGCATCCCACTATTCTTTCTCTATCTTGTAAGGGTGAGTTTTGTGAGCCTTCGCCATTGGCGGATCCCATTTGCTCAACTAACTATGAACTCCACCCTGGCTTTATAGCCATGGTTTGGGAGCAATCCTTCTCAAGGACGGATTGTGATAATCCATACCATCACATGCGCGAGTTTGAGCAATTGTGTTCATGCCTTCTAATCAAGGGCATGACACAAGAAACCATTATTTGGAAATTGTTTCCCTTTTCCCTCAAGGGAAGTGCAAAACAGTGTACACTCATACCGTTTGGAGTGCAAATGGAAAATGGAAATAAATTTGAGACAATTTTTTTCTTGCATTCTTTCCACTCTCCCAAGTTGCCTCTCTACGATGGTAAATCCTCAACTTTCGGCAAATCAAGAAGTAATCTATAGGTGCAACCTGGGCTCTCATTGCTAACCAAATCAGGCATGAACTTGTCTATTCCTGAACATGTGTTATTACAACATTTTTGTTTTGGGCTTGATAAGGATTCTGCCCTATACCTCGACGTAACGGTTGGAGGCTCTTTTCTCCATAAGATATCAATTGAAGGAAGGGAAATTCTAGACTGCATTCTAGAAAATAGCCTTTTCCAAGTAGTGCCCAAGAAAGGAGGAATGACGATCATTCAAAATGAGAGGAATGAACCGATTCCTCGACGAAACGTCATAGGGTGGACGATGTTTATAGACTACAGGAAACTCAACAAGGCAACAATGAAGGATCATTTCCCGCTGCCTTTCATTGATGAAATGCTCGAGCGGCTAGCAAAACATTCCTTCTTTTGTTTCCTTAATGCGTATTCTGGTTACCATCAAATTCCCATCCACCCTAATGATCAAAGTAAGGCCACCGTCCCATGGCCTTAAGGAACGTACGCCTATCGATGAACATCGTTCATGTAATGCACCCACTTCGTTCAAAAGGTGCATGATGTCTATTTTCTCATACATGATCGAGGAAATTTTAGAAGTTTTCATGGATGGCTTTTCCGTCTATGTAAAACTTTTGATCATTGTCTTGGGAACCTAGACAGGGTCTTACAAAGATGACAAGAGAAGGACCTGGTACTAAATTGGGAAAGGTGTCATTTTATGGTCCGCGAAGGCATCGTCATAGGACACATGGTGCCTGTTGTAGTTTGATTCTGGCAATTCTCCCAGTACTACTGTTGGCAGCCCGCAGAGTTTGTGGTTCGGTTGTGGGCGCGCAGAGATTTAGAACACGATGGCAAATTGACACGAGGATTTACGTGGTTCGGGCTGCCTAAGCGTAATACCCTACTCCACGGGGTGTTTAGTTGTTGTATTGAGCGTCAGAGCACTTGTGGGCGTCTGTAGACTTGTGTGGAAGTCTGGAGGAAGTCTGGAAACCATCACCCGTGTATCGCTCGGTGAGTCCTTTTATAGTGCAAGGGCTTGCCGTTACATCGTTCGCCTGGCCCGACATGTGGCCCTGGCGGTTACTGATGTTTAATACACAATTAATGTATTTAATTACCCTTAATAGTGTGGTAACGCGCCTTGACAGTGGCGTTACTGGTATTAAGGGCCCTCCGATCGTGTGTCATTAAGATTGCGTTAATGACACTTAATCGGGTCTTGAAGTATTTAATGGTACTGGAAGGTCTGAGTCGATGGGGATCCACCAGTCCGCTTGTTGAAGTTGAAGGTCTGGCGGTTGGACGCGTGGCAGCTCTGGAGCTTACCGTTTCGGACGGGTAGGTCCGGTGTTGTTGTACACGTGTTGGTACCAGAGTTCCCTCTGTTGGGGGTTAGGTCTAGGGGTGCCGCACAAGTATTTAGCCCGGAGCTTTCCTATGTGTGGGATGTCGCTCCAGTTGCAGGATACACGTGACAGCACTGGGACTAACCATAGAAAGGAGGCAGGTCCGGTTCTGTATGACACGTGGGGCCTTCGGAGGTCTTCAACTCAAACAGGTGAAGTTCCTTTGCTCTTTTTGCAGTACCAAGGGGTATTCGGTACACAGGGTACCGAGAGTGGCCCCCTGGGCCCACCTCTGGGAAAGATCTTTTGGATGAAGTCATTCTGCCAGAGGTGGGTCCATCCTTCAGTTTTTGAGTCGTGTCTTCAAGGGTCTTCAGATGTGCCGTTTGTGGTAGTTCGCAGTTAAACCATCGCCGCGTGGCATATCCAGGATGTGACAGGTGAGATCTGATCGTGCGGATCTCACGCAATTGAAGGTCGTCGCTTCCCGATACGAAAACCGTATCGGTTCCGTGCGCCCTGTCAGGCCGCCGCCCTCGGGCTTCCCGCGTTTCATCATGACAACTGTTCACCTGGGGTAAGGACCTCGACTTGATCATCGGGGTGGCCCCGGGTCCCCTTGTCATTGGCAGGGTGAAGTTTTTGAATTGTATCGTCGGCTCCTCTACGGTTTCCATCCAAGCGTTGCGGGGGCTTACTTAAGAAGGAAAGCGCACACCGTTTGGGGATTCTTTACGCCTTAATTTAAACTTGTACTCGAATCCTCCAAATTGTCGCTTGCTTTTCATCTCTTGCCCCACTGTGCTGCGCTGAAGTTGGGACTACCCAAGAGCTGAATTGGGAGCAAGAAGGAGTTGTCTAGGGTCCGGACCTACATGGCTTGGTCCAGTGACTCCTTCGACAATGACATTCGCTGCGGCAAGCTTCCCTTCGAGAAGGAGCGAGCCAGAGATACGTTTTACTTCCTTGGGCATTCCATGGCGGGTTTGATCCTACCTTTCTCCGCTTCTTTCTGATGCTGCTAGACTTCTATGGTCTGTAGCTCCACCATCTTGGCCCCCACTCAATATTGCTGGTGGCGACTTTCGTCCACATTTGCGAGATGTGGGTGGGAGTGCCCCCTTGCGTGTATTTGTTCTGGACTTTCTTCACTTTGCACCCCACCGGGAAGAGTGATGAGTTCATCGGCTTCTACTACTTTGTGAAGCGGAAAAACTCCCCCCTCATGTACTTGAGGTCCTTTCCTTCTGGCAAGTGGGACGACTGGAATAAATATTGGATGGTCATCACCGTCGAGGGACACGAGAGGCTAGAACTGCCTGAGGTCCTCCCCCATGTAGACACCGACATATGGAGTGATGTGTCAGAGCTGTCGAGGGAGTACAAGCCCATTCTGGACAGAATCCAGGAGTGTGTCGACAGTGGGGCGACCTGCCAGATGGTCTTCGGCAACTCCTTGACAAATAGGTGGGCCCCACTGAAGGCTAGGGGCGACCTGCCTGGGCCTTCAACAGTGAGATGGATACCAACCGCATTAGGTTGGTTTGGACACCAACTTGAACGGTGAAGCCTTGAAGACCCCTCTCAAGAAGTTCCAGCTTGGGAACATTGGCCCTGGCGACGTGTCTCCACCGGCGGCCTTCGTTCCTCTGAATATGATACCAGAGGAGTGCAGAGAGCTCCGTAGGAAGATGCCGCTGTTGGACGACTTGGGCCTGATGGAGAGGCGATCAACCGCCAGGGTGGCGATCCTCGGAGCTTCTGAAGGTGGCTCCGCTCTCGCTCCGAAGTCAAGAGCTAAAGTCACAGGCAAGGGCAAGGAGTTGGCCGAGCCCTCGAGCTGCAAGAGGAAGTTGAAGCATTCCGACGAGAGGTCCGTCAGACCTGCTCCTTCCTCGATAGCACCTTCTCCCCGGCGGAGGAGGTCTTCGGCGGCGACAACCACTCCAGCATTGGCACCTCCTCTGGGTGCTAGCTCCGGCCATGTGGCTCTGGTACCAGGGCCAGCTGAGGGCTCTAGGTCCGAGGGTCCTTCTCAGTCGAGGGGAGCCTTAACCAAGACGACGCCGATGGCGGCAGCAAGCTCCGGGGAGCATTCCAGAGCTACTACGCAAGTGGCGACATGGTTCGGTCCTGAACGTCTGGTGAAGAGGTTCCACGCTAGCTTAAGCAGAAGCCTTCCAAGGTAAATTTGACTTTTTACATCAGTTGATTATTTTTTGTTGTAATTATATTTTGAGTCTCTTCATCCTTCATCCACAGGATAACCAAGAAAGGGGCTGAAGCTCCGGTTCTTGCAACAGCGGCTGATGCTGTGCAGGAGGAAGCTCCAACTCCAGTTACAGCGCCGCCTCAGAGGTGGCTGAGGCTGCGGCAGCTCCGGTGCCAGCTGTCATGGTCCTTGACCTCGAGTCATCCCCTATTGCTCGCGTGGTAGCACCGGACCACGGGTTTGAACACGTACCAGCGGCGCCAGCTCTGGAGGCTGAAGCTCCAATTTTGGATGCTGAGATGATGGACGCTCCGGCCACAGAGCCAGAGGTAGCTGCAGTTCAGGCCCTAGAGCCGGATGTTGTTGAAGCCATGGCGGCAGAGCCGGTTGTTGATGAAGCCCCAGCGGTGGAGCCAGTGGTTGATGAAGTTCCGGCGCCTGAGTCGGTTGCCGCAGAATTGCCGGCGCCCGAGTCAGTGGAGGTTGAAGCGCTGGCGCCTAAACCGACGGTGGAGGAGGCGCCAGCATCGGAGCCAAAAGTAGCTTCAGCTCCGGCCAAACCTTCAATGCCTGCCCCAGAGGTGGTGGTTTCGGAGGTACCCGCGCCCGGAGCCAATCCCTTTGTCACTGTCTATCGACAATGCCTCCTCCAGTCTTCGTCAGGTCAAGCTGGCCTTTTACCACGATGGCAAGGCCCTCGAGGAGGAGCGCCAAAAACTTAGGAGGTGGTGCAACTGGCTCCAATTCCAGACTAAGCTAGCGCAGTCGAGGCTGGCTGACGACAAGGAGTGAGTGAAAAGGGAGAAGGTCCGATTGGAGTACTAAGCTCAACTGCTGGATGAGAGGGAAAGCATGACGCGATCCCTTGACAACCAGTCCTGGGCCATCCACGAACAGGCCATGGCTGCTAATGAAGCAGCAAATGACTGCCAAGAGAAGCTCAGCGCCATCCACGACAGCCCCATCAAGCGCCGGGAAGCTCTTGAGGAGCGAAAGAAAAAGCTCGAATATGAAGAGCAAAAACTCCTGGAGCTGCGTGAGTTCATGAAGAGGGAGGAGGAGCTTACTCAGAGGCTGACTCTGGGTGACAAGAGTCTCGCGGAGCGCACCAAGAAGCTGGAGGAGCACTGCGAGAAAGAATAGAAGATGGCCTGGCAGCAAGGACAAGACCTCAACAAGAGGGAAAGCGAAATTGCTGCCAGGGAGAAGAAAGTGTGGGGCCTAAAGAAAGACCTGGTCAACCGCCGGAACAAGATTCACCTCCGGGAAGAGGAGCTTGGTAAACTCGAAAGGCGGGTTGCTGAAAAGATTCAGCAGAACGCCAAAGAGGTCAAGCACCTTGCCTGGGAGGATTTGGAGCTTGCGGCAACCAAGAGATCCTTGGAAGTGGTGCGAGGATCAAGGGCTGCGGAGTACCAACAAGTTTTTGTCTTCTTGGGAAAAGATAATGACGCGTTGACGCCGCTGGGTTTTAGTCCGGTGCGCCCGGATGATCTGGAGCCAGAGCTGGACATGGCGTTGAAGGCGTTGAGCTCGACGGGCAACAAGCTCAACAAGATGGGCAATGTCATCGTGGACCAGTTGGAGACCAAAGGGCAATCCCTGGCGAAGAACGTCGCAGAGTACATGCTGACGTGCTACACAAGTCGGGACCCTCACTTCCCACTGGACCCGGTGCTTGAAGGCCCCATCGATGGAGAGGGAGATGACACCAAGGGTAGCGTGTCGGAGGTTGACTAGAAGGTTGCCTCATTCTTCTGTAGGATCTAGGACTTTCTCTTTGTAGCTCCTACTTGTATCTTCTCTTATTTTCTCCAATTTTGTAATCTCTTGTCTCCAGATTAATGAAATCCAAGAATTTTATGAATTTAATTTTTTGTCTTCAACACCTTTGTCCCACTTGGCCCCCTGGTAGATGTACACAATTTGATTGTGAACATGTACCAAGAAATGTAGCACTATTTTGAAGACTTGTGTGCTACAAAAGTGTAGATTGTATGTCCGAAGTCGTCGATAGTAGGGGCCCCCTGAGGTTGTCGGAACTTAGTAGCTCCGGCAGTGACTCTTGTCAACACGTAGAGCGTCGACAGTTAGTCCTCTAGCGTTGTCGGAGCTTGGTAGCTCTAGTAGTGACCACTGTCAACACTCGGTGTATCGACAACAAACCCCACTGGGGAGTCTTCCAACCATCTTTTCTTCACGTTGATGGCTGGCTCCTAGATTTGCTAGAACTTGGTAGCTCCGGCGACGCCTACTATCAATGTTTGAAACATTGATAGTGGGCCACCTTAGGGGCTGTCAGAGCTTTGATAGCTCCGACTTCATCCACCATCATCATGAGATCTTTATTTTTCCTGCACACTGAAGTCAAGAAAATCAGTAAAATCCATTTCTCATCTATAACTCGTTTGCGGCTTACTACTACCAAAAGAAATGTTTAGGTCAAACGCAGTTCTATACAATCAAGTGCATTTGCTTATGTTCTTTAGGTCCAATCGTATCCTGGACACACCTTACTTCGGCCTGCCGGGGTATAGGTAGAGTGGCGTACTTAGGGCGCAGGACCAGGCTAAGTCGATAGCACACTCTGGACCTAGATTGGCTTGGTGGCATTTAGGCGAGTAGGTCATTCAACAATGTTTAGACCTAGAAAAATTAAAAAAGTGACTTGGATTGTATATGAATTGGTAAAGCTAAAGATTCTTGAGAATTGCACAACTTTGATATAGAAAAGAATGAGAAAAATAAAACATATTGAGCCTGTACAAAATAAATACATGTGGAGTCTAATTTCACATAATGATGTCTTTCATTATAGGTCCGGGGTACAGGAGAAACAAGTACACTCTTAGGGTACAGAACCAGGCTAAGTGTGCTGCATTTCTCGTCTCACCCGAGGTAGCTATCTACACTTTTAGTTCTGAGACTGTGACAAGTGTTGCCTGAACTTTGCCGACCTTCTGGGGAAGGTTCGGCTGTTCTCCCGAAGGAGCTACCCGACTCAGTACAATGACTCTATAACATATATCACATGTAACTACAGAATCACCTCCGTGATATTAAGCGTAGACTTACGGAGGTGATCAATGTTCCAAGGATTAGGAAGAGGTGTCCCATCCTCGGTTGCCAAGCGAACGCATCCAGGGCGGGATACTTTGATCACTCGGAAGGGTCCTTCCCAGATGGGGGAGAGTTTGTTTAACCCTTCTCGAGTTTGTATTCTCCGTAGCACCAGATCGCCTTCCTTGAGCTGTCGGCTGTGAACATGCCTTTGGTGATAGCGCCGAAGAGCTTGGCGGTATCGGGCATTCCGAACAGCTGCTTGGCAACTTCCCTCTTCAACAAGGTCAAGGTCTTCATGCCGGAGCTGGTCCTCCATGGCATCATTGAAGGTCCGGACCCGGAGTGACCCCAAGGTGATTTCCAGAGGAAGGACTGCTTCAGCTCCGTACACCATAAAGAAGGGTGTCTCTCTAGTTAATCGGTTTGGAGTTGTCCTGTTGGCCCACAGTGTGGGCGGAAGCTCTTCGATCCAGTTGGATCCATGTTTTTTTTTGGCGCTCATATGTGCGCGTCTTGAGTCCTTTTAAGATTTCTGCATTTGCTCTCTCACCTTGGCCATTGCTTGTCGAGTGAGCTACAGAAGCGTAGCTGACCTGAATGCCGAGGTCTTCGCAATATCCTTGGAATGCAAAGCTTGTGAATTGGGTCCCGTTGTTAGTTATGATCTTGTTTGGGACTCCAAATCTGCATACAATGGACTACAAGAAGTTGATAGCAGATTACTTGTTTATTGTCACAGGTGGAGTTGCTTCCGGCCACTTGGTGAACTTGTCAATGGCAACGTACAGGAACTTGTAACATCCAACAGCTCTTGGGAAAGGTCCCAAGATATCCATCCCCCACATAGCGAATGGCCATGTAGGAGGTATCATTTGTAGAGGTTGAGCTGGTGTGTGAATTTGCTTTGCATGGAACTGGCATGCTTCGCATTTCTTCACTAGCTCGGTTGCATCCTAGAGTGTTGTAGGCCAAACAAAACCATGCCGAAAGTCTTTACCGACTAGCGTGCGAGAAGACGTGTGGTTCCCACACTCGCCTCCATGGATTTCTGCGAGGAGCTCGCAACCTTCTTCCCTTGTAATGCACCACATTAGGACGCCGTTGGCACGATGCCGGTAGAGATCCCCTTCTACCATTGTGTATCTTTTAGCCAATTTGACTATCCGGTCAGCGGATACATTGTCTTCAGGAATGAAATTGTCTTTCAAGTAGCTCCAGATCTCTGAGATCCATGCATCAGACCTAACTTGAGCATTTGAGTCTTGCGTGCTGGGTTGCTCGGAGCTTCCTGCAGCATGTACGACCCTTCATGGACGCCATGGTAACAGGGCCATCGGGAACGCCACCTTCGAGGTGCTGGTCTCGCCCCCTTCGCTCAGTTTGGTAGCTGATCTGTTGGTCTTGACAATCTCTGGACGAAGGTTCTGTCGGGAGTCGGAGCTCCGGTTGAAGCTTTCGTCTAGAGTTCGTCGGCTTCAGCGTTATTGAGAAGTTGGACATGGCAAAGATCCAGGATGTCGAAGTCCTTCTGAAGCTTCTGTACATCAAGTAAATATGCAACTAGTTGAGGGTTGTTGCAGCAGCACTCACCTTTGACTTGTTTTATGATGAGCTATGAATCACCCTTTACCAATAGCTGCTTGAAACCATATGATAGTGCCACCTTGAGCCCATAGATTAATGCTTCATACTCTACCATGTGTTGGTCGCCTTGATGTCAAGGTGAACCATGTATTTGACCTTCTCCCCAGTTTTAGCGAGGAGAAGGACTCCAACTCTGGCCCCCTGCATCTGCACGGAGCCATCGAAGTAGAGAGTCCAGTGAGGCTCGGTGAAGACCGGAACCTTGGGTTTCGGCTTTTGCTCACTGGGGCCCCCGGGATTTGATGGAGAGGGGGTCCATTCCGCCAAGAAGTCCGCCAGTGCTTGACTCTTGATCGCTTGTCTTGGGAAAAATTCAAGATCGAACTCGGCCAGTTCCGCTACCCACTTTGCAATGTTCCCAGTAGAGTTGGGGTTATGCAAGATTGTGCGCAGTGGATAAGAGGTTACCACTGAAATCTTGTGACCTTGGAAGTAGTGTCGAAGCTTCTTAGAGGCAATAAGAACTGCGTAGAGCAGCTTATGCACCTCTAGGTATCGAGTCTTGGAATCATGGAGTACTTCACTAATGATGTACACTTGGCCTTGGACTGTCCGAACCCTCCTTAAGGGGCCCGGAGATTCCTCCTCATCAAACGGGACCCTCCTGGAGGGGTCTAGACCTTCTTCGGGGACCTCTGGGTTCCTGCTGAAGGAACCCAAAGCTTCTTCTGAAGTGATTCGGACCCTCCCAGAGGGGTCCTGATCTTCTTGTTTAGCAAAGTGACTCCTTCATTTGAAGGAGGTTGATCCTCTGGTGTCTCACCTTGAGGATCGGGTCTGGGGGCTGGGACCCGGACTCACCTTCAGGTAGCTCTAGACCCTCTTGAAGGGGTCTGGATTCTTGAACTGGAGATGGTTTTGGTCTTTCCGCAACCAGGACCATGCTGACAACTTCGTCAGCTGCCAAAATGTAAAGCAGAAGTGGCTCGCCAGGATTTGGAGCTACCAAAGTTGGTAGAGTGGTGAGGAGCTGCTTTAGCTCTTGGAAAGCCTTTTCTGCTTCTTCAGACCATTAGAATGATCTGGACTTCCTCAATAATTTGAAGAAGGGTAGCGCCCGTTCCGCAGGTCTTGAGATGAACCAGCTGACGGTAGCTAGACATCCAGTCAGCGTCTGGACGTCCTTGATGCGGGATGGTGGCCGCATGTCTTCAATAGCTTTAATCTTCACCGGATTCGCTTCTATTCCTCGGTGTTTCACCAAGAATCCAAGAAGCTTTCCCGAGCTAACCCCGAAGACACACTTGTCTGGGTTCAGCTTCGTGCGTGTGACTCGCAACTTGTAGAAGACAGCTTGCAAGGTGTCAAGTAATGACTCCTTGTTCTTGATATTGACGATGATGTCATCGACGTACACTTCCACTACATCTCTGATAAGATCTCCAAAAGTTTTGTACATAGCTCGTACAAACGCTGAAGCAGCGTCTTTGAGACCGATTGGCATGGTAGTGTAACAATATAATCCATCTACTATGATGAAGGAAGTATGCTGTTCATCTTCCCTAGACATTCTGATTTGATGATACCCAGAATATGCGTCTAGGAATCATAACAATTCACACCCGGAGGTGGAATCCACTATCTGATCTATTCTAGGTAGTGGGAATGGATCCTTTGGACATGCCTTATTCAGTGTAGTGTAGTCGATACACATCCGAAGCTTCCCGCTGGCATTGTGTACAACGCCTGGGTTTGCCAGCCATTTTGGGTGGTAGACTTCTCAGATGAATCCAGCTTCAAGTAACTTATTCACTTCTTGACGTATGAAGTTTTGTCGCTCTATTGATTGCTTCTGAGGCTTCTGATGTACAGGCCGAGCGTCAGGATAAATCTTCAGATTGTGCTCGATCACTTCCCTAGGGATCCCAGGCATTTTTGACGGTTGCCAGGGAAACACGTCGACATTAGCCCAGAGGAAAGTGATGAGCGTGAGTTCCTATTTGACATTCAGACCTCCCGATATACGTGTGGTCTAATTGGCGTTGGAACCAATTTGGATGACTTTGACGGGAATGTCGGTGTCACCTCTTGGTTGCACGTGAGTTGCGGAGGTTGAGCCTCGATGACGAATGCTCGGAGGTTTCAGAGCTTGCTCCTTTCTAGATTCTTCCTCCTACGCTGTGGCAAGTGCATGGAGTTATTCTAGAGCAGTAACTCCGGCGGTGCGATCTCCGTTGATCCAGAGAACACCTGCTGGTGTTGGCATCTTCAACAGCAAGTAGCCATAATGAGGAGCAGCCATGAATTTGTACAAGGTTGGCCTGCCCAAGATGGCGTTAAATGGCAACTTGATCTGAGCTACGTTGAAGACCAACTTCTCGGTCCTGTAATTCTCCCGAGTCCCGAAGGTCACCAGGAGAGTAATGGCACCGAGTGGAGTGCCTTTCCCCGGACCTACTCTGGAGAAAGGTCAGGAGGGGCAGCTGAAGCTTGACAAAAGCTTCAAAGCTTATGAGGTTCAGCCCCAAACCTCCGTCCACCATTACATGGTGGATCTGGATGTTGTTGATGGTCGGAGATACCATCAATGAGAGTTGGCCAGCTCCGATCATGTTCCAAGGGTAGTCTAAAGATCAAAAGTTATGGCAGTGTCCATCCACTTTCGGTGCGGCTCCGCTGTGGCGGTGGGAGCTACTGAGGCCATGTCCCGCTGCATTGTCTTGAGCATACAGCGGGAGGTGATGTCCCATGAACCACCAAAGATGGTGTTCATGGTATTCCGGCGCTCGTTGTCAGAGACATCGGAGTCGTCGTCAACGGAGGTGTAAACAGCCTTCAGGACCTTTTTAGGGTCCTGAAAGACTAACTCCTCTTGAGCCGGAGCTTCGTCGACTTTTTGTTTTCCTTCCCTTTGATGGAAAGGAACTTCTTCCCGGCGCTTATTGTAGCGCTCAGCAAGGTTCTGTATCTCTCGGCAGCCTTCCAGGTTGTGGCTGTTTGACTTGTGTATAGGACACCACATCTTGGAGCTGCCTCCGTCTTCAAACAACGATCGAGGTCGTTTCTCGGTGTGTGGCCCCCGGCCACCCGGAGCTGCAGCAGCAGCGGCGGTGGGTGTGCTGGCCGACGGCTTTTTCTTGCCGTTGGGCTTTTTCTTCTTCTCGCCACTCCCAGAGGTAGCGGCTTCACCCTTGGAGGACGTTTTGTTATCCTCCTGTGGTGGTTGGGAGTGCATTTCACAGCCCTCTGCAACTTTGGCACACTTGTCTGCCAAGCTGAAGAGTTCCGTGATGCTGGTGACATCCTTGGTCGCCAACTTCTCCAACATCTTCTTGTCTCGTACGCCCTGTCTGAATGCCACAATAACAGAAGCGCTTGAGATAGAAGGTATGGTGTTTCGTACCTGGGAGAACCTCTGGATGAAGGATTGCAGGGACTCTCCTCCCTTCTGCTTGACAGCAAAAAGGTCCAGTTCTGTGCCTGGTCGGGTATATGAGCTCCCGGAGTTGGCAGTGAACTGTTGGCACAATTCTGCCCAACTGTTGATGGAGTCGGGCAAAAGGCTCATGAACCAGGACCTAGCGGTCCCAGTTAAAGCCAGAGGGAAATAATTGGCCATCACAGCCTCATTTCCTCCAGCTGCAAGGATTGCGGTGGAGTAGATTTTGAGAAATTTGGTGGGATTGACAGTCCCGTCAAATTTCTCTAGCAGGTGAGGCCAGAACTTCTGCGGCCATCTGACCTTGCGTAGGTGCATGGCCAGGGCAGAACAGCCTCCTCCTACTCCCTCAGGAGCAGGACTGTCCCAAACCTCTCACCCCTCGCGAACATGCTCGATGTGAACACGACCGTCCTGTTGACGGTAATGACGATCGAGCTCAGCCCGGAGGTCATGAGTCGAAAGTCTGGTTACTGTGTGGGTACGTCACGCCCCAGAAGGCAGCGACATCGCCTGCTGAGATGCAGCACGCCTCCTGTGTTGTGAAGCGTGCGGACCAAGTCTACCCGACAAGGTCCGATGCTGCGATGGGGCCCGCCCCAACGGGGGAGGACCTTGGTTGATGATGCGATCGGCTGCTGCTACAACCAAATGTTCCACATCAGTTCTCCACTGCTCCATTGCACCCTGAATGCTCTTGTAGGCGGTGGGCATTGTAGAAGACCACGCACAGCATGGAGCGCGTGTTTAGGGTTTTTTTTGCCGATGCAGTGACCGACGCGGATGCCCCATCTCGCTGTCCAGCTTGATTCGCCGGTGTGGACTGTGGCAGTGGTGGCATGACTCCTGCTGTAGCCACGACACCTGCTGGCTACTGCATGTTGGAGGGGTTGCCTCCGGTAGGTTGCGCAGCAAGGTTGCTGTTGGACGATCCAGTAGCAGAGTTCACCATCCTTGAATCTTGGGCACCCCCTACCTGGCGCGTGAACTGTCGGAGTTTGATTCCGGCAATTCTCCTAGTACTACCGTTGCCACCCCGCAGAGTTTGTAGTTCGGTTGTGGGCGCACAGAGATTCAAAACACGATGGCAAGTTGACACGAGGATTTACGTGGTTCGGGCCGCCTAAGCGTAATACCATATTCCACGGGGTGTGTAGTTGTTTTATTAAGCGTCTAAGTGCTTGTGGTCATTTGTAGACATGTGTGGAAGTCTGGAGGAAGTCTGGAAGCCGTCTCCCTTGTATCACTTGGCTAGTCTATTTATAGTACAAGGGCTGGCCGTTAAATCGTTAGCCTGGCCCGACTTGTGGCCCTGGCGGTTATTGATGTTGAATACACAATTAATGTATTTAATTACCATTAATAGTGTGGTAACGCGCCTTGACAGTGGCATTACTGGTATTAAGGGCCCATTGATCGTGTGTCATTAAGATAGCATTAAGGACACTTAATCGGTTCTTGAAGTTTTTAATGGTCCTTTAAGATTCGAGTCGTTGGGGGTCCAGCAGTCTGCTTGTTGAAGTTGAAGGTCCGGCGGTTGGACGCGTGGCAGCTCCGGAGCTTACCATTTGGGACGGGTAGGTCCGGTGCTGTTGAACACGTGTCCATACCGGAGTTTCCCTCTATCGGGGGTTAGGTCCAGGGGTGGCGCATAGGTATTTAGCCCGGAGCTTTACCATGTGTGGGATGTAGCTCCGGTTGCAGGATACACTGGGCAGCACTGGGACTTAGCATAGAAGGGAGGCAGATCCGGCTCCGTATGATACGTGGGGCCTTCGGAGGTCTTCAACTCAGACATGTGAAGTTCCTTTGCTCTTTTTGCAGTCCCAAGGGGTATTCGGTATGCAGGGTACCGACAGTGTTCGAAAGGGGGATTCAGGTGGACAAAGCCAAAATTGATGTTATTAAAAAGTTCCACCTCCCACCAACATTAAGTGAATCCGTAGCTTTTTAGACCATGCGGGATTCTACCGACAATTTATCAAGGATTTTTCCAAAATCGCTAGACCCCTAACTAGCCTATTAGCTAACGATGTACCCTTTGATTTCGATGATGATTGTCACCAATCTTTTGACATCCTCAAGAAAGCACTCGTCATAGTTCCAATCATTCAATCCCCTGATTGGACGCTGCCATTCAAAATCATTTTTGATGCTAGTGATTATGCCGTTGGAGTGGTCCTTGGCCAAACTAAGGATAAGAAGCATCATGCAATAGCCTACGGTAGCAAGACTTTGTCAGGAGCTCAGCTTAACTATACCACAACTGAAAAGGAGCTCCTAATAGTTGTCTTTGCTATCTATAAGTTTAGATCATACTTGGTTGGAGAAAAAAATCATAGTCTACACAGACCATGTTGCATTGAAATATTTGCTCACCAAGAAAGATGCTAAACCTAGGCAAATCAGATGGATTCTCCTACTCCAAGAGTTGGACCTGGAGATAAGAAATAAAAAGGGAGTATAGAATTATGTCGCTGATCATCTCTCACGTATGGAAATCCCAAATACCTTAGACATACCTATCAATGATTTCCTATGCGATGATATGTTGCTCAAGGTGACCGACTCGAACCCTTACTATGCATATATCGTAAACTTCATAGTTATGGGGTACGTACCACTAGGACAGGATAAGAAAAAACTCATTTTTTACAATCGACGTCACCTATGGGATGATCCATACCTCTATAGGGTATGTTCTAATGGGTTACTTAGAAGGTGCGTCCCAACAGTCGAAGGCACTAAAATCATTGAAAGATGCCATGCGCCCCCCTATGGTGGGCACAATGGTGTTCACCATACTCAGACAAAGATCTGGCAAAGCGGATTCTTTTCGCCCTCAATGTATGAGGATACAAAGGAATTCATTCGAAGATGTCGGGAATGCCAAAGGCATGGAGGAATCACTGGTCGCAATGCGATGCCCCTCACATACAATCTCCAGTTAGAATTATTTGATGTGTGAGGGATCGACATCATGGGACCCTTTTGTGACGCCCGGTTCCGAAACGAACCAAGCTAACGCATATGTGTGCCCAGGATGTTCAACACACATACACGAGTGATTCACAAATGATAAACAGATAATTACCACAGCTCAATTTATTAAATAAGTACTCTTATTTCATAATATATTAAATCCTCGGATACAAGCTCTAATGAATATTAATGATAAGTTCAACTAATGCAGCGGATATAAATTAATAAAGCAACTAAGCAAACTAAGCAAAAGGGAATAGCGCAGCTCCATGCAACACCACAGGCAAGCTGACGGTAGACACGGCCTAGATCTCCACATTATCGCCATTAAACTCACAATTCTGACCTGCAACTGTTGGGGTGGGGGATTGCAAGAGTGAGACATGTCGTACTCAGCAAGTGTGGAAAGTATGACATGTGGCTTATTCAAATGACGACAATAATAATGGCTAAGTGCTGAAAAGTACAGTAAAGCATTTGAAAAGCATTATACTATGTCTATGTGAAATAAATCCCATCATATTAACAAAGTATAAACAATATCCAATTATTACTAACATTACCATTATCCATGTCCAATTACCATAACTCAATTTCATAACCATGACCATAATCCATAAACCAACCATAACCATCCATAACCATCCCAAATCCCAATTCTAATTCTAATCATGTAGGTCATCCAGGCGCTCATAACCGGGAGCACGGCTATCATGATAGTTTTAATACTCTGCAGAGTTTGTACCTCTTTACCCACGTGTTTGTGATTTCATCACCCGTCGGCGACTAAAGAACCTCCCTTATTGCCAATTACACTTCCTTTGGTGTATGGCCAAGAGATCACAAAATAGCCTTTACAAAGGGATTACTAGCCTATTCAGACCCCACTGAGGTTTCACCGATGGCGATGCCTCCAGCTGAGCACATCTTCAACCAAGGGCCCCCTCTTGAGCCATTCGGATCCCAGGGTAGTCCCACCAATCATCAACAAACCCAATCCGACTACCCCTTCCCCGAGCATCCACAATGGTCCAAACAGCACTAGCAAAGCCCTAATTAATCAGCTACGCCGCACCCATACTTGGCCTCGTGGTGGCACTGTAGTCCTGGCTTATTCTCGCATGAACCGGTCCTTAGATCTAAAGCAAGCAAACCACCATAACATCCAACCCGTTCACATACCAAGCTTGCTTAGATCGCCCATCACCATACCGTATCGACCAGTTCACATTAATCAGAACATCATTAATGCGTAATTAAATATGTAGTGTTGTTTGCTATCCCAATTAATTAAGCGAAGCAAAAAGGTAAAAACCCTTCCCGACTCTCTACCATATATCCCAGGTGACAAGGGTGGTCAACCAAAACTAGTAAACTTCCTACCATAGGATTCCCATCAAATTGACTCAAGCATGCAGTTTGCAAACAAAACATTTATTTTAAAAATAGGATCAATATGCTTCAAGGACACTTGCCTTGCTCCGGCGGATGGGGTTGTTCAAGCGCTTCGAAATCTTGATTCTAAAAATCCTCGTATGCGGCCTCTTGAGCACTTCCCTCTACTCGTGATCATTCATACAAGAAAATACATACAATTCAACATAATGCACACAAAATAATCAACATGCCATGACATGCATGCATGCACAATTTAATAATTAATTTACTACGGTCGTTTATTAATTAGATGCGACTAGTTCATACGTGTTCATATGAGTTTACGGGGATTTTAGGGTAGATTAATGCTGCTGAAATAAAATTTATGGTGCAACTAAAATTAATTTACGCCTACTAGATTCAATACGGTCGCAAAAATTCGCATCGGGAACGAACCCTACCGTAGATCTGACGGCGTGACGGTCGCGGAATAAACGCGACGCGTAGACGAAGTGGATGGCGCGGCAGACCTTCGGCGGCACGACGACGGCGGCGCGATGTCAGCGACGATCTCCGGCGAACGGTGGTGCCCTCCTCTTTTTCTCCCTCTTCTTCCCCTTCTTTTTCTTCTTTTTCTTCCCTGGCGCAGAGCTCCTGGTGCTCTTTTCCCTCTGTACCGGCGGTTAGGGCTCCCTTCTTTTTTCCTGGTGGCGGCTGATTTCTGGGATCGGGAAGAAAAAACACGAAGGCCTACGGTGCTTTTATAGGCGGCGGCTAGGGCGACGGGGCCGCAGCGCGCGCGGGAATCGCGCTGGTTCGGCGCTGATCGGGAGTCCAGGCGGGGTGGGAACGCGGGAATCGGGGCGCGTCGGTGCGGTGTTAGCGGGAGTCGGCGCGGGGATTCGGGAGGCTGGGGGGGCGCAGTCGGCTCCGTGCTGTAGGCGGCGGGGCGTGGGTGGGCCCCGGGAGAGCGCGGCAGGCGGTGCGTGGGGCCGGGAGGCGGGAGCGTGCGGCGTGGGAGGCGGGGTGCGGCACGGGTCAGCGGGGACCGGGGCGGGGCCCGCGCGGCGTGACCGCAGGCGGCGCGGTCAGGGGCGGGGCCCGGCGCTGGCAGGGCGGGCGGACAGGGGCAGGCGGCGGGTGGGACGGGGCCTCGGGGCGGCAGGCGGCGGTGGGGCCCCCGGGTGGGCGAGCTCGGGCGCGCGGCGCGGAGCGCCTCGGGGCGCGCGGCGGGGCCGGCTGGCGGCTCGGCCGCTGGCCGTTGTTTTGTTTTTTTTTTCTTTTTTTTTCCATTTAGTATTATTATTATTTTGTAATTTATATTTATTTTTTTTATTTTTTTTATATTATTTATTTATTATTTATATTATTATTATATATATATTATTATTTAAGTTTTATTATTTTTATTTATCTTATTTATTTTATTTATTATTATATGTATATTTATTGTTATATAATTTATTTATATATTTCTTTTTATATATTATCATTATTGTTTTATATTTATTATTTATTATTTATTATTTTTATAACATATATTGTTAATATTAATATTTTATCTATTTCTATATATTGTTATATATATATATTCTTATATATATTTTTTTTATTATTTTTATACTTATTCCTCATTACAAGTTTTAGGCAATAATTATTATTTTCTATTTCTTCTTTTGCTACATACATTTGTATATTTTATCATTTTTCTTTTATCCTACTAATGTTTAATGCATGATCATGTATGCAATGCAAGATGCGAAAATTTAGGGTGTTACAATTCTACCCCCCTTAAAATGAATCTCGCCCTCGAGATTCGATAGCGTGGAGAAAAGGTGAGGGAATTCTGCCTTCAGGTCTTCTTCACGTTCCCCTATAGCTTCGGTTTCCGTATGGTGTTTCCATTGCGCTTTGCACCAACGGATCCTCTTACTTCTTGTGAATGCAAAACAATGAGGTTGGCGGAGGAGTCTACCCCCCTTATTTTAAGGCTTACTTTTGGACATACTATATTTGTTCTCATCTCTCCTCCAGGAGACTTAACCAATAGAGTAGACTTCATATGAGAGATAGGCAAACTATAATTGGCAACATACTTTGATGCAATGAATCAATGCGATGCTTCAGAATCAGATAACATAATCGCGGGGTTGGAGTTAGCAAGAAACATACCAGTGACCACGTCATTCGCTTGTTGAGCATCCTCCGTAGAGACATGGTTCACATTGACACGAGCAAAATCCTGCTGTCCACGGTTTCCTTGTGGCTGTACTCCATTAGGTCTTGGGTTTTGTCTCGGCGCATTGCTTCTTTGACCAAGGCCTGACTTAGGACATTGATTCGCAAAGTGTCCAGCTTCTCCACAAGTATAGCACCTCTTGACTCCACCAGAATTATTAGGACGAGCTTGGTTTTGAGCATTGGTTCCAGGAAAATCAGCACGAGGTGCATAAGGCATTGCTTGCATATCAGGGCGCTGCTGCACAAACTGAGTTGGGTGTGGTGCATAACCAGGGCGCTGAGCAGGAATAGGGGAGCTGTAATGAGGCGCATTTGGTAGTGCAAGGCAAGGGCGCACATTACTTCCTTGTTGCTGTCCTTGATACGGCGCCTTCCTCTTGATTTCTTGGTCCATCTCACGTATTTTGTTCTCAACCACAATTGCTTTGTCCACCAGCTTCTGGAAATTGGCATAATCGCAGTTGAGTAGTTGCACTTGGATCTCATTGTTCAAGCCTCTCATGAACAAATATTGCTTCCGACTGTCTCGACTAACATCCTCGGGCGCATACCTTGAGAGTCGAGTGAACTTGTTGAGGTATTCACTCACACTTGATCTTCCTTGCCTTAAGTTCTCGAATTCTTGCCTCTTCAAGATCATAACACCTTCCGGCACATAATGAGAACGGAAGTTCTCTTTGAATTCTGCCCAGGTGATCCTCTCTTGATTCTCATGAGCATTGCATAGTGAATCCCACCAATCGGGGGCTGCTCCAACGAGTTGATGAGAAGCAAATAGGACCTTCTCTCGGTCACTACATTGGACAATAGCAAGTTTCTTCTCCACGGACTTGAGCCAATCATCAGCATCCATAGGGTCGGCAGCTTGAGCAAAGGTTGGCGGCCTAGTCCTCATAAACTCTCCCAATCGGTCATGAGGAGGCGGGGGTGGCGGTGGAGGCATGTGGGGCTGATTGTTGATATTGCCAGCCTGCAGCTGTCCCATGGTCTGTATCATGGTCTGCATGAGCTGGTTTTGCATAGCCAATAGTTGCTCAATGTTAATAGCTCCATGAGCAGGTCCTTGTCCGTTGTTGTTCTGAGGCGCTCCATGGTTCTCCTCCTCATCATTGGCATCCCTCTGGTTGCGAGTCCTCACCATCTAGAGAAAAGCAATAGGTGAGAATTTAGAAACGTCCCCAACTATATGCATCAAGGGATATGAAGCTAACCAACTAGCTACACTAGCCTAGGTGGACATGGCAATGCTAAGGCATCCCAAAATCCTCTATTAAGCACGCAAGCAAACAATATATAGCAAACAGCACACCAACAAAAACACATCGTTTCCTGAGTGCTCCTATGTGCTTTAAAGTGTCCATCCTATCTAGGCTGCGTCCTACAGTCAACCTGGCTCTGATACCAATTTGTGACGCCCGGTTCCGAAACGAACCAAGCTAACGCATATGTGTGCCCAGGATGTTCAACACACATACACGAGTGATTCACAAATGATAAACAGATAATTACCACAGCTCAATTTATTAAATAAGTACTCTTATTTCATAATATATTAAATCCTCGGATACAAGCTCTAATGAATATTAATGATAAGTTCAACTAATGCAGCGGATATAAATTAATAAAGCAACTAAGCAAACTAAGCAAAAGGGAATAGCGCAGCTCCATGCAACACCACAGGCAAGCTGACGGTAGACACGGCCTAGATCTCCACATTATCGCCATTAAACTCACAATTCTGACCTGCAACTGTTGGGGTGGGGGATTGCAAGAGTGAGTACATGTCGTACTCAGCAAGTGTGGAAAGTATGACATGTGGCTTATTCAAATGACGACAATAATAATGGCTAAGTGCTGAAAAGTACAGTAAAACATTTGAAAAGCATTATACTATGTCTATGTGAAATAAATCCCATCATATTAACAAAGTATAAACAATATCCAATTATTACTAACATTACCATTATCCATGTCCAATTACCATAACTCAATTTCATAACCATGACCATAATCCATAAACCAACCATAACCATCCATAACCATCCCAAATCCCAATTCTAATTCTAATCATGTAGGTCATCCAGGCGCTCATAACCGGGAGCACGGCTATCATGATAGTTTTAATACTCTGCAGAGTTTGTACCTCTTTACCCACGTGTTTGTGATTTCATCACCCGTCGGCGACTAAAGAACCTCCCTTATTGCCAATTACACTTCCTTTGGTGTATGGCCAAGAGATCACAAAATAGCCTTTACAAAGGGATTACTAGCCTATTCAGACCCCACTGAGGTTTCACCGATGGCGATGCCTCCAGCTGAGCACATCTTCAACCAAGGGCCCCCTCTTGAGCCATTCGGATCCCAGGGTAGTCCCACCAATCATCAACAAACCCAATCCGACTACCCCTTCCCCGAGCATCCACAATGGTCCAAACAGCACTAGCAAAGCCCTAATTAATCAGCTACGCCGCACCCATACTTGGCCTCGTGGTGGCACTGTAGTCCTGGCTTATTCTCGCATGAACCGGTCCTTAGATCTAAAGCAAGCAAACCACCATAACATCCAACCCGTTCACATACCAAGCTTGCTTAGATCGCCCATCACCATACCGTATCGACCAGTTCACATTAATCAGAACATCATTAATGCGTAATTAAATATGTAGTGTTGTTTGCTATCCCAATTAATTAAGCGAAGCAAAAAGGTAAAAACCCTTCCCGACTCTCTACCATATATCCCAGGTGACAAGGGTGGTCAACCAAAACTAGTAAACTTCCTACCATAGGATTCCCATCAAATTGACTCAAGCATGCAGTTTGCAAACAAAACATTTATTTTAAAAATAGGATCAATATGCTTCAAGGACACTTGCCTTGCTACGGCGGATGGGGTTGTTCAAGCGCTTCGAAATCTTGATTCTAAAAATCCTCGTATGCGGCCTCTTGAGCACTTCCCTCTACTCGTGATCATTCATACAAGAAAATACATACAATTCAACATAATGCACACAAAATAATCAACATGCCATGACATGCATGCATGCACAATTTAATAATTAATTTACTACGGTCGTTTATTAATTAGATGCGACTAGTTCATACGTGTTCATATGAGTTTACGGGGATTTTAGGGTAGATTAATGCTGCTGAAATAAAATTTATGGTGCAACTAAAATTAATTTACGCCTACTAGATTCAATACGGTCGCAAAAATTCGCATCGGGAACGAACCCTACCGTAGATCTGACGGCGTGACGGTCGCGGAATAAACGCGACGCGTAGACGAAGTGGATGGCGCGGCAGACCTTCGGCGGCACGACGACGGCGGCGCGATGTCAGCGACGATCTCCGGCGAACGGTGGTGCCCTCCTCTTTTTCTCCCTCTTCTTCCCCTTCTTTTTCTTCTTTTTCTTCCCTGGCGCAGAGCTCCTGGTGCTCTTTTCCCTCTGTACCGGCGGTTAGGGCTCCCTTCTTTTTTCCTGGTGGCGGCTGATTTCTGGGATCGGGAAGAAAAAACACGAAGGCCTACGGTGCTTTTATAGGCGGCGGCTAGGGCGACGGGGCCGCAGCGCGCGCGGGAATCGCGCTGGTTCGGCGCTGATCGGGAGTCCAGGCGGGGTGGGAACGCGGGAATCGGGGCGCGTCGGTGCGGTGTTAGCGGGAGTCGGCGCGGGGATTCGGGAGGCTGGGGGGGCGCAGTCGGCTCCGTGCTGTAGGCGGCGGGGCGTGGGTGGGGCCCGGGAGAGCGCGGCAGGCGGTGCGTGGGGCCGGGAGGCGGGAGCGTGCGGCGTGGGAGGCGGGGTGCGGCACGGGTCAGCGGGGACCGGGGCGGGGCCCGCGCGGCGTGACCGCAGGCGGCGCGGTCAGGGGCGGGGCCCGGCGCTGGCAGGGCGGGCGGACAGGGGCAGGCGGCGGGTGGGACGGGGCCTCGGGGCGGCAGGCGGCGGTGGGGCCCCCGGGTGGGCGAGCTCGGGCGCGCGGCGCGGAGCGCCTCGGGGCGCGCGGCGGGGCCGGCTGGCGGCTCGGCCGCTGGCCGTTGTTTTGTTTTTTTTTCTTTTTTTTTTCCATTTAGTATTATTATTATTTTATAATTTATATTTATTTTTTTTATTTTTTTTATATTATTTATTTATTATTTATATTATTATTATATATATATTATTATTTAAGTTTTATTATTTTTATTTATCTTATTTATTTTATTTATTATTATATGTATATTTATTGTTATATAATTTATTTATATATTTCTTTTTATATATTATCATTATTGTTTTATATTTATTATTTATTATTTATTATTTTTATAACATATATTGTTAATATTAATATTTTATCTATTTCTATATATTGTTATATATATATATTCTTATATATATATTTTTTTTATTATTTTTATACTTATTCCTCATTACAAGTTTTAGGCAATAATTATTATTTTCTATTTCTTCTTTTGCTACATACATTTGTATATTTTATCATTTTTCTTTTATCCTACTAATGTTTAATGCATGATCATGTATGCAATGCAAGATGCAAAAATTTAGGGTGTTACACCTTTCCAAAGTCCTATGATTGTGAGTATATTCTGGTGGTCGTAGACTATGTGTCCCAATGGGTAGAAGCTTTACCATGCAAACATGTCAATGCCAAGACCACTCGGAAAATGTTCCATGAAATCAATTTTCCCACGGTTTAGAACTCCCCGAATGGTCATAATTGATGGAGTGTCTCATTTCATTGACAAGACTTCCCGGTGCTTTCTGAGGGAGCTTGGGGTTAGGCATAACATTGCTACTCTGTACCATCCTCAAACAAGCAGTCAAGCAGAAACTTCAAACAAAGAAATCAAGAATATTCTGCAAAAGACCGTCTTTGAGATAGATAATGGGTGGAAGAACAAACTACCCGATGCACTTTGGACATACAGTACCGCCTATAAGACACCCATTGGAATGTCACCTTTCCAAATTTTCTACGGGAAAACTTGTCTTTTACCCGTAGAATTGGAACATAGAGCATATTAGGCTATCAAGAAGTGGAACATGGATCTCCACAAAGCAGAAAACTTGTGCAAGATGCAATTTTTTTAACTGAAAGAATGGAGGGATAAGGCGTACCATAGTGCCAAGATCTATAAAGAGAAAACCAAAAGGTGGCACGATAAAAGAATTACGTCTAAGGAGTTCAAGCCTTGAGATAATGTCCTACTTTTTAACTCTAGAGTCAAACTTTTTGGACATGGGAAACTAAAAAGTAATTGGGAAGGTCCATATATGTTGGTAGATACTTCATCTCATGGAGCGATACACTCGATAATGATGAAGGTAATCTATTCAAAGTAAATGGGCACCATCTCAAGATCTTTTTAGAACCCGAAGAAAATTTGGACAAAGAGGAAGACGTAGTCAATTTGATTGACTTTAACACCTATCCTTGTAGTTTGGTTAAATTTTCTATGTCCAATAAAGCAAGCTCCAACCCTCACCCCTCCTTTCCAATCATCCCACTATCCTCATTTGGCTAAGTAGGACAGATGTAAAATATAGAATATCATAAATACATTCCTATTTAGGACTTAGGCACTTATTTTGATTCTATCATACAAAGTGACTTTGCCAAATAAATTGCGACTCACCGGTGTTGGTAAGGCCGATAGAGTCTTTTACTTTTCAATGTTTTCGTGTCAAACAAAGACAATTACAAGAACAAGTGTGGGGGAGGTCCCACATGCCTCCCAAACTACAACATGCCCGGATCATCATGAAAGAACAATTCAAAGCATCGCATTAAGGACCACGAGAATATTAGACCAAGCTATGATGGCTTGGCCCACCCTTCTTCATTAATGCAATGGTTTGCGCTCTCTCACCTCTTATCCATCTATACTTCATTTTGAGTTGAATTGGATTAAGAACAGTAATATCATTAAAATCAACTCATTATAAACTAAAATTGTTCAATTTTATATATCATATTTCGCTAGAGAATGGAATTATCTTTTCAATATCATTACCATGTTCATGAACCACATATCAATTTAGGAAAACATATCATCCAAGTTGTTGATTGGTGTGACATGGTAAATGAGTGAAACATGGAAACTCTCCATGCTGGAATTGAATTTTGGTATTGCAATTTTTAAAGTCATCAGTTTTTTCCATCGTATCTCATTAGAATTTAAATACCCACCAAGGCCATATGATACAAATACTGAAAACCACATGCATATGCCACTTTGCATTTTCATTGAACATTGTCAAACTCTTGACCCTATTGAGTGACTTGCATGTAATCTTTGATTAGGAATTTCTTTTGCACTCCATCATATTCCATGATTTTCACACATCCACCATTGAAAGATACTCTAAGCAAATTTTGCAAAATTCTTTCTAAAAAAAGATGCACAAAAGGAGTAGAAGGCATGACTATAAGAGCTCTCTCTCTATATAAAAAATAGAATTAAAAAAAACAGAGAAAAAAGAAAAAAAAAGAAAAGAGAGAGCAAATAAGTAGCCATGCTTCATCCTTGCACAAAAAAATATAGAGAGTGATCAATTGGGAGTCATCATCACCATTCATCATCCACCATCCATAATACGTGCACAAGAGTTTCTCTAGTCATTGGTTTTTGTTGCATGGTCTTCTCATGTGGATCTCATTTTGGAGTTAGTAACATATGAATTGCATGTGAGCCACTTTTTATACCTACCAAGCTCCACAAAAAAAACCATATTTAGTTGTAGGAAAAGAAGTGGCAACTCATGCCAAAGTGAGGACTAAACAAATTGAGAGATGAGAGCATTCTTTTAAGGAGCATGGTAATGTCTTTTTGAATTGTGAAAATATAGCAATTTCCAAGTATATCTCAGTAGGAGTAGTCCAGGTGAACTACATTCAAGTCGTTCCATCTCTCAAACACCCAAGATGAGGTGGTAGCCACATATAAAAGGTTCTTGAACAAAGGTATGTGTTGAAATGTTTTGTATACATATTTTGTACTTGTAACTGAATTATGATATCACTTAGTTCTTCTTGCCTTCGCTCGGGGACGAGTAAAGGACTAAGTGTGGGGGAGTTTCTTGACGGTCCTTAATTGCAAAATCCGACTGTCAATTCCCTGCATAAAAGCTATGGATTGGACAACCAACATAGTGGTAGAAGTTATTTACTAACTATCTCCACAAGTTTTGGTGCAATTGTGTATGCAGGTGAATTATACCCATAATTAGATGTATTTATAGGAAACAATCCAAGAAACATAACTTCCGACCAATCAGACGCAGGCACTAGGATTCTTTGGCCCACTCGGAGGAGAAAACCATCTGAAAATGAGGGGAATCACCCATACCCATCATGGGGCCCATGAAAATAGCCTCCTGGAAGAAAAACACCGCACTTGGGGCCACCAGGAGGTCAGCCGAAGTGCCAGTTCAGATGACTAAGTAAACGCGCCAAACACAGTAATTCACCATGTGTTGGCTCCTCATGGCTTGGAGAACACGATGGCAAATGCTTCCCTCGCTTATTCTGATGCCAAACCGACCTTTGGATGGTATAAATAGGTGGTAGGAGGCTCCCTCACTCCACACACCAAAAGCTTGAGTCTAGTACTCCACTCCAAAGGTATAGAGCTTCCTAAGTGTTTAGAAAATAGGCAGAGTGTGAGAAAGAGGAGGAGGAGGAGGAGGCCCCGGCTTGTCAGGCTTCTTCCACTTAAGGATTGGGTTCGGGCTTGTCGAACCCTCTCCACCTTTGTACCTTGACATTTCTTTCAATCTCAAGTAAGGTACATGATTTCCATTTGAGTTCATTTATTTAATTCAAGCAAGTCAATTCCTTATTTGCTTATTCGTTCATTGCTCTATTCATTTAGAGGCCCTAATCTTTTCTACAGAATTAGGGAAGTAATCAATAGCATACGCGTGTTGTCTAGGCTTGACGTTACCTTTGATTATCTCATAGTCCATGGATTGTAGAGGTAGGCAGTAGATCGTGAGAGGCCTATCCGTCCGTTGTAATCCTCCACGTTCGACTACGCTGTAGGCTCTTGGCAGGAGTCGCCTTGCAGACTAGGGTAAGACTGTGCCCAATATAAGATGTTGTTGATCGACTTGCTTTGAATTAGAAACCCTTCTCTTAGGAAATACACTCTATCCCTTGCCTAAAACAAAGTTTTGTGTGCTTGATTGAACTAATTCGAAGTTTAGCACACATGTTCCTTGAATTCGATACCCTTAGGAATATTCTTTAAGGGGAAGTGCTACAATGGTTTCTCCATGCGCTTGCAGATTTTCATCTATGACGTACCAGCCGTAAACACTTCCCCTGTTGGGGAGGCAAGTCCAGCACACCGGGACATGTGGCATGGTTAGAGCCAGCCAAAGGAGGGAGGCAGGTCGGGCACTACGAGACACGTGGCAGTACTAGAGCCACCGTAAGGAGGGAGGCAGATCCGGCACTGCAGGACACGTGGTAGCACAGGAGCCACCCTACGGAGGGAGGCAGGTCCGACACTGTGGGACACATGTTGGCTCTAGAAGTACACAATACTGGAAAGTGGAACTCAATGCGTCTTCTTCTGGTATGAATGGATACCTGGTATGCAGGGTATCGACAGTGGCCCCTCAGCCCACCTCAGGTGAGATTATGAGGTTTCGATGCTGGAGGTGGGGCCGTTATCTCTCCGCACTGTTGTTTCAGGTTTCCCCTTGGGGCACGCGACCTTTCTTGATTTAGTAGGTGAGATACATGACGTGCAAATCTCACAAAATTGAATGACGCTGGTTCCCAATATGATTTTAGTATTCGTCCCCAGTGCAATCTTTGTAGCCCTGTCTGGCCGCCGTCCTCGGGCTTCCAACTTCTCATCATGACAACAGTTCACCTGGTGCAACTTTTTTGGCTAAGTGGAACCAGGCCCCCTCGTCATTGACAAGGTAACTTTATTGAGCGTGATCAAGTTCCGAATGAAGTTGCCATCCAAGCGTTGCATAGGATTAATAAAGGGAGAGGCATTGCATGGAGAGAGAACTCTTATGGAAGGATCTGTTCTTGCTCTTAGAGTTCTCTGCTTGAACCCTTGCATTGCGCTCCCACTTTTGCTCCACTTTGCAGCGATAGAACTCGCACTTCTCGCCAGCAAGATCAAGAGCGATAGTGAGCTATTAAGAGATCGAAAGCTGATGGGGTGGACAAATGATTCCTTCAAAAACTTGATCCGTTGCAGAAAGCTCCCATTCAAGAAGGAGGGATCCGGCGAGATCGTCTTCTTTTTGGCATACGTGATGGTGGGGCTTGTCTCGCCATTCTCCAGCTTCTTCCTTATGCTGCTGGAGTCATATGGACCCCAACTTCATCACCTCGGCCTCCACTCAATCTTGCTGGTGGAGATATTTGTATACTTCTACGAGATGTGGGTGGGTCTGCCGCCCTGCATTTCACTGTTCCGGAGCTTCTTCACACTCCGAGCAACTGGCAAAGGTAACCAGCTGATTGATTTCTACTACATTGTGAGGTGCAGGAACTTCCCCTTTTCGCACATCAAGTCATTTGCTTCGGGGAAGTGGGAAACCTAGAAGAAAGAGTGGATTGTGGTTCGAGTTGATCAACACGACATGTTGGAACTGCTAGAGGAGTTTCTATCAACCGATTCAAACTCTTGGAAAGTGCTCCTAGAGCTGACGGAAGAATTCAACCTGGTGCTGACGTGGATCCGGAACTTGGTTGAAGGGGGAGTAACATCTATAATGGTCCTTTCCAACTTCTTGACCAACCGTTGGGCTCCACTCAAGCAAAAGGAGTTCCCAGTATGGAATTTCATTGGAGAAATGGACAACAATCAAATTAAAGTTTGTCGAGGGACCAATCTGGATGAAAAATCTCTGAAGCTCCACCTATAGAAACTTTTCTGCAGAACCGTTCACAGAGATGATACTACAACTCCTGCAGAATTTCTACCTCTGAACATGGTTCCAGAGTTTAGGAGAGAGTTGTGGAAGGGAATGCCACTCCTAGATTATACAGGCATTGCAGTGAGGCAGAGGAGCACTTGACGTACTGGGATTGTGCTTCCGGGAGCTTTGGCCCCTTGTCCACATGAAGGGTCTTTCTGTGCCCGTTAGTGGGAAGGGAAAGGCTCCAGCAGAATCAAGTCAGAAGAAGTCTGACTCAAGTCGAGGCAAAGGCAAGGAGCCCGTCGAAGCCTCTAGTCAAAAGAGAAGGTTGACGCGAACTGATGGCAGCTCTGTCAGAGCAGCTCCAATGCAAGCAGTGCCACTACCTCGACCGATCGTCAAATTAGTGTTGGTTGTGCCTCCAGCGACGGACAACCCCAGGTCCGGAGCTCAGGGAAAGCTCCAGTCCTGGGAATTTATTTTCAGTCCCAATTCCATCGTTGGGTGTTGGGTCTGGTAATTCTTCGAGTCTGGCTCCGGGACCATCGGTAGGCTCCGGGTCTGGAGTGTCTTCTCAAACGATGGAGATCCCAGCTGAGGCAGTTTGTTGACAGTTGTTATATTCCAATTTCATCCATCAATATAACTCAATTATGTGATGGGAATATCATTTCTTGCACATCACCTTAGAGAAATTAGTGCATGCAGGATTTTATACAGAATTGAAGTGAAACAAGGGGGTTGATGTAACACCCTAAATTTTCGCATCCTGCATTGCATACATGATCATGCATTAAACATTAGTAGGATAAAAGAAAAATGATAAAATATACAAATGTATGTAGCAAAAGAAGAAATAGAAAATAATAATAGCCTAAAACTTGTAATAGGGAATAAGTATAAAATAATAATAAAAATATATATAAATATATATATAAATAATATATATAACAAGGTATAAAAATAGAAAAAAAATATTAATAATATATGTTATAAAAATAATAAAAAATAAATATATAATATATAATATTAATAATATATATATATATATAATAAATAACATAATAATAAAAAGAGTATAAAAAAAGTAAAATAAATAAATATAAATTATATAATAAAAGAAAGTATAAAAAAAGAAAAAAAACCCCGCTGACCGGCGCAGCCGGCAACGCCCGCACGCGCCCCGCAGCACCGACACCCCGCCGCCCGAGGCGAGACTCGTCGAGTCCTGGGTGTAGCCAGGGTGCTTGATGAAATGCCTTCTAGGTCAAACCAGGTGTGTCGGTGCTCACTGATGACCTGGAGTAGAGGATGCAAGAAAGTTGCGACCAACAAGGAGAACTAGACCAAGGGGAACCCTGGATAAGAATTCCTTGGTGGTGTCGAGGATGTTCCCTAACCGATCACAGGATTTGTTAACCTGGTGTACCACTTCTTCGGCGACAGGTTCGTCGAGTCGCTTATCAACAACCGAGTCGACATCACTAACCTTAAGACTTACAAGGTGTTGTTCGAGATTCCGCTCACCCCATTGACGAGTCCCGATTGATGTGGACCTCGCTAAGACGATCTTCTCAAGATGGCAAAGCATGCCTTCATGGAAAGGTCTCGCATCATGTTTAAGTCCCGAGAGCTTATCGAGCTCAACTGGACAAGCTTGCGGTAGACACTACATTAGTGTCGTCGTGAGGCACTTGAACGATGCTCGAGGAGCTTGCCGTAGAAACTACTTTACCTAAAGGTTATTTGAACGTTGTCTCGGTACTCACGTCAGGTTAACAAGGCTCGTTATGACGTCTTAAGTCCAAAGAATGTTGACCTCACTTCACTCCCAAGTGTCGCTAGGGTTTCACCCTGGTTCAACCTTATCAGAACCCTGCGACCACACTTGTCACGTTATTAGGTTTATTCCTTAATGAGTTTGTGTAACTTCATTGGTTGACTTCTAAGTCACAACCTCTTGTTGCACAGTTCACTCATGCCTTAAGCTTTCAATGCACCATCTTGATCTCTTAGTCTTCCTTACATCACACAGTCCAGTAATGCTTCTTTACCATTCTACCTTATCACTCTTTGAGCGGCATATCTCCAAGTGTCGAGTGCTAAATCGCGATGTGTCATTATATTGCACCTTTCAGTGCTTATCTCGACACTACTATGCCACCTTGAGTCACCCTTTGTTTATCCACACAACAGAGGCATATATGTCCTTCCTAGTCAAACTCCTTGTCCTTAGAGTTTACACAACCCCGTGGAGTCTATTCTTAAATTACTTAATTACTTATATGCATATCATGTCGATAGGAGCGCGCTGATAGGTGATCGACAAGAAACTTCGCTTGGAGGAGAAGGCCAAGGTGTTTCCACTGAAGTTCCATGGCAGGTTCTCCAGAGGAAGACCAAGCCCTAACAATTGACATTTATTCGAGTCGCAAACTAAGGCAAGCCCCGGTTTGAATTTAAGAGCTTTTCTAAGTTCTCCAATTTTATTCACTTACGTCTTCAGTTGATATTGTGCATTACGTATAAGGTGTTTGATACTCCACTTGCATGACCAAAAATCCCAGGGATTGGTTGGAACGAGTTACAGTTTGACCTGTAGTAACTGCCTTGCTAATGCATAGGAAATTCCGATAGAAGTCGAGTAGTTGGAATCTACTTGCGAGAGATGTAGGACATATCTCACAGGATTGGTTAGATATAAAATGGCAGAATATAATGAAATGGAGACCGGGTAGGGAATGGATAGGAAGCAGCGAGAATTGAGTCTCTGTCGCATAGCCCTGCATGTGTCGATTAAGGCCCGTCTATGTGCGGCCCCGCTGAACAAGCTTGACTTGTACCGGCAACATAATGGACATATGGAATCCAATAAACTGATGTAACTTGATAACTAGGATGTCGAGGCCCCCTAACTCACCATCGATAGGGGTGGGTTGAGGACAGTAAGGTGTAAACCGGTCGGCGGACAAATGAGGTGTTCAGTGCGGAGACCTTCTGTTCGCGGAGGTGAGACGGGCTCGGCGTTCGAGTTTCTTGTGAAAGATGGTCATATACGCCTAGTACTGAAGTGTTATGTAGGTACGGGTGTGCTCGCGTATACTTCCGAATGACATATGTGTCGTGTTGTCCGGGTGTGTCCTGATTGCAATCACTGTCCCTCGCAGTAATAGAGTACCACTTGTTCACTGTGTCGTGACGTAGTAAATACTATAGAAGCCAGAAAATCATATTGTATTGAATTATAATTACTTTGCAACCTTGTATGATTTAGAGATAGTACAATTAAAAGTTTACAATTTCCCCATACTTTAGCTGTGATAGCATTATGTGCTCTGAGCATGTCATATCATCGGTAAAGCGTTTCTTGTTTGATTGTGGAGCCCATGATGTGCTGTGCTTGGGGAATGTCATTTGCTACTTAAAACATGATTATGAGGATCCACTTGTAGGCGAGTCTTTTATGCCCTTCCTTACCTATGTTAGTATTCACCCTGCATATGTCTAGTTAGATGGTTAAGTCTTGCAGAGCCTTATGCTCACGTTTGCGCTTTAACGATTTTTGCAGGTATTAGTTTTATTTCTGCTGTTCAGGTTGTACATGAGACTCGAGGTGTCGAGATAAATCTCATGTGAACCACGCCGCTGCTGAATGTTCTTCATGTTGCTAGTGAGAAGCGTCCTAGGGCATGGATGTATTCTCTCCTGCTTAGTTAGGTGAGATTATGAGTATGTATTTTCCGCTGCGTGTGTACCCTTGTGGTACACTCTTTTGTAAACTCTTCTTATTATGAAATGAAAACTTTATATGTTTTTGTATCCTTTTTGTGTGTGCTGTTAGGTGCCGCATCGCACGGCACCACCCAATGAGATCCTCGGAGGTGTGGACTCCGGTCCCCACAGATATGATATCAGAGCTTCATTGGGTATAGCACGCTCGAAAAGAGCCTATTTTCGAAAACTCTGAAGTAGTCGAGTGAGAATAAGTTATATGCCAATTAAGGAGTATTACTAGTATAAGTTATAAAGGTGGTGAACTAACTTGTTATATTATTTCTGTAACGACGCTCCGTATTCAAGGTAAGAGGTAAGGTACGCCACCGAGAGCGGATCAATCTCGGTAAGCTCTGCATACGAGATGTGGTATGTAATATTTCCATGGCTTGGCACGGAAAGTTAATATGAGTCTCTGAAACTTTCCATAATTCTGAGAACATATGACACGCTGTACCCCAACGTGACACAAAATTAGTGGGAGCCCCCGTCGGGTGGTGTATAACCCGATAGTATGCATCTCCAGAACTATTCATGTTCTATGAGATCATGCGAAACACGTATGCCCGAGCGTGTATAAGCCGGTTCGTACGGGAGTATTTGCTGTACAGACATATTTGCAGCCATGTACCTCGAGACATGACTTCGCTCGAGGGCGACTCACACCAGAGTCGTATGCATTTACTTTCATATATATTATTATGACTGCCTGTCGTGTTTCCCCGTGCCGCCCTTGAGTTGTGAAGGTGTGAAAGGGGATTGTTTGTCTTCTCCAGGTACACTAACTCCGGTAGCGACCCGTGTAGAATACGTTTGCGAGTGATCGATATTAGGACCACCTCTAGACGTATCCGGATATACCGGGTTATAATTTTCTTTTAGTAAGGCACGTAGTACCGTGAGTATCCCACTTGATACTTTGACCATCCCCCACGAAAAAAATGGCTTCATATTCATATTAAGTCCAAGTATCAGTTGCAGATATCTTATGAACAAGGTAAAATGTTTCTCTTCAAGAGAGTCCTTTGATCCTGGTGAGAGTTTAGCTCGACTTCGCCGGAGTAAGATTTTGGTTAAGCATGAAGATCCATAGTGATATGCTATGGATAAGAAGTTCGTCAAGTCTCTTTTAAGATTCCATTTGTTCCAAAGAAAATAATTTTTTGTGAATCAAGTTCTAGCCATCGGACTTGTGTTTTGAGCTAAGTTTCAAAATTTGAGTTTGTTTCCAAATTCTTGTGTTTCGAAGCCGGTGAGTTCTGTTTTCGAACAGAATTGACCTGACATTGAAATTCATATATCTTCAACCTGGAGGGCTTTGGAGGCAAGTGAAATCTTTTTGGAAAGCTTTTGAAGTCTTCTATAAGTTTACTATTGACCTCCAAGCCAAAAGATGCTTTTAGGGTGGTGAAAATGCACCATTATCATAGCAGCTGCGGTTCTGAAACTACATGGACCAGCATCTGCATTTTTGCCATATTTCCTTGTAGAAAGCTCTTATATTCCATTAAGATACATTTCTGGAAAGGGGAAGAGCTATTCTACAACTTTATTATTCAATGTTACCTCAAATTCAGCTTATAACTAATTAGAAAACAGAGTTGAAGATAGTACATGTATATAGGAGCTATCTGAAACAGTCAAAAAAAAATTCTGAACTTTGAACGGCCATAACTCTTAAACTAGAAATGCAACCTATGCATGTTTATACATGTATGGAAAGCTTAAAGAGTCGTATATCAACTTCCTATTCAACAGAAAGGCTAAAACTCGAAATGATAAAGTCTAAATTGAAGTATCGTTTAAGGTGTCGAAACAGTTCAGAATATAGACCGTTACCTATTCAGTTACTGTTTCGATTATAATTCCTAGTACACTTATCGAATGGCTTCGTATTTTACATTTCTGGGATCCTGAGAATGTATGCAACAAGATTTCTATGTATTACTTTTGCAAATATTGATGTTTGTATATCAGAAAATTGTAGACAAAATCAGCCTTAAACAAAGGAGATGCTGTCCAAATTTTCAGAAAAACTATCAACTTGCAAATGCCATATCTTCTCAACCATAAGTGCTATGAGGGCAAGTAAGTACTATTTAGAAAGCTTTGGAAGTACTTTACAAGTTATCTATTTAGCTCGAGACCAAAATATTTTTCTATGTGGGTGAAATTTGGATAATTGCAGATACTGTCCAGGCACACCAAAACTGGACAGCAATCTGTACACCTCAGAATTTAATCCATAACTCGCAGACCCTTGATCCAATGGTGTCGCGCGAGTAACCGTTGGAAAGGATAGAGAGTCAGCTACAATTTTTGCAATTGACTCCAGACCTGAATCGGTCATCTACCTATCCTAAATCAAGTTTGAATGCAGAATGGTCAATCTTAACTGAATTCAAATTCTGAATGCTGAAAATTTGACCAACTTTAAAAACTCATATCATTTGAACCAGAACTGATGTGAAGACAAGTAAGTACATTCTAGAAATATTATTACATTTTCTATAACTTTGTACATAAGAATATTTCCAGATTTCCATCAGAACAGTCTGAAAACTGTAGATCAAAACTGGTACTTTTTAAGCAGATTCTGCTGAAAGTGCAGAGAAATCTGCTAAATTTAAAATTGCATAACATGCAAACCAGAGATGATATAGAGGCAAACCAATACTTTTTGAAAAGATCCTGAAGTTTACTTTAACTTTGTTGTTCACCTCAAGATCTTATTTTGCCTTTTACTTGGCCAAAATCGAAGTTGCGTCCAAGCTGTTCATCCTCCACCAGGATTTAATCGGGTGATGACACTTCTAGGGTGATTATGGATTTGGTTCTCGAGTTCAACTCGAGGAGTTTCATAACATCCTAGGTGTTGCGACCCAACAATATTTTCCATTAGAGTTGAGTATTACACTAAGTCAAATCCCTTTTTGCTCGGATGCACATGCTAGTGTTTTAACTATGCAACCTTGCACCTCACCCTTTATTTATGCATTGAGCATGTATGATGCTTCCCTTAGTTGGACGACCCTCCCCATAAAGATTGCTTGGAGTAAGTTTCTTGCTCACCTAGCTTGAATCTTAAGGGGGAAGGAGTTCATCTAGTAATCGAAGTGTTACGTTCACCTAGGTGTCATACCAAGGTATATCGACACCGAACCAACATGCTGGAAGCAATGCTCAAGAAAGTAGGACCGAGTACAACATTGACTCATTGAGTTAATGAGAAGCTTCAGTAACGGATCACCTCGAACCCCGTTTCTTGTTGAACTCGATCAACGAGTTAAAAAAAGACAGTTGATTCTTCACGCTAAACCACTCCCTTGCTTCCGTCTCTGAGACGAGAAGCCATATGTGAGTGGTATGAGTTGGAGATTCTTTAGCAAGAACGTGGATCCCTAACCAAGGTTGTGCCTAGCACAGTACCTTGTCAACCACTTCGTGCAACCTACGGAAGTGATGAGAACCTTACTCTTCAAAGGTTACTCTCTTTGCAACTTCTGAAGGCAACCCTACCGCACCTTTTAAAGGTTAGACATACTACCTTAGGAATCCTACGTGATGAAAAACCTAACCCTTTGTTAAGAAATCACAACTACCTTTAAGCTGTGATTAGCAAGCTTCAGTGAACTTCACATCAACAAGAAGTTCCATCCTTTTGTTCCCTTATGTACACTCCGTTACCTTGAGATGAACCTCATCATTCCTTTTTAATGTTTTTAACTTGAAATTCTTGAACTTGGTCAAGACGTGAAAATGGCATTCGTCGTTCGACACTTTTAATGACCATGTCACTTAATCCTTCTGTATCTAGGGTACTTTTGTTTATGTCTGAGTTGTCTTACCTATTTTTGCTCAAAGCATAATACTGAATGCACCATACCTTGCATAATTATCCGCGGAGTTGCATTGTGTCTGCATAACATCATCCGGTTTGTGATGCATCATAAAACGTAATTACTAATGAGTTTTGAGCAAGAATATGTGACCCCGTTCAGATACATAAGTAGTGCCTAACATTTTTGAGTTGTGATCAATTTTATCGTTCGCAACGCCTTCGACTGGTTTCGTTATCTTGAGTAGCACAAGGGACACCTTGTGACTAAAACACAGTTGAGTCCTTGTCCTTGACTTGTTGAAACTAAAATCGCCTTGAGTACCTGCAACTAAACAAACACTTGGACTTCCATCCTTGACTTGTTAGGTTCAAGTACCTTGATTGTTGCAACTATACCGTTCGTCATCGAGTCGTCATCAGTTCGATGATCAACCTTGTAAAATCCATGAAATCTCCTTCCTCGCGAGGATACTGTTCTATTGTCAACCTCGTGAAACTCTTTGGGTCCATCTAAGATCTTATGTTGTTATATGGTAACCTTGCTACACTAATTACCTTGTAGTTACCATCTGATTGAGTTCTTTGCTGTGTTGAAACATATAAGGATACTGAATCCTTACATCCTCATGTGCCACCGCAAAGGGTCTTCATCTTCTGTTTCTATTTTTTGAAGACGTTGATATACCCAAAAACCTTGTAGTCATCATATCTTCAGTATTCCTACTGTATTGATTACATAAGAGTGTTGAGTGCCTTGCTACTCTTGTGCTACGTCTAAGGAATCCTATGGTTGACTAAAACATCAAACGAGGTTAATGATTGTTGTTTAACCTCGTAAACCATCTTAACTCATGTCAAGGGAAATACCACATTAAGTTATAAGGACCTATGCAAAACCAAGTAAGCAACCAAGAATCCATGAAAGGATAGTTTCAAACTATCATGGTGACCTAGAGAAGCAGAGAACAAGTGTTGATTCGTCAAGTCAAGATTAGGACAGAACAGGATGTCATGTCAGTGTAAGAATACAACAATAAAGGGTCAGTAACATACATGAAAGTTTTATGATGTGATATTGTCATGTCGAGCTTCCTGTCAAGGTTATCAACCTAATGACTGGAATCACTTAAAGCAGACTTTAGAATTTCGTAAGATGCCTGAAGATAATCACTATTTCGTAGAACCCAAGTCTTTAAGGGCATTGCCATTTTCCTTAGTCAATGACCCTATTTTACAGATCGTTCCCTCATCATTTCTGTTATTCTACTTGTTAGAATCTCGGGACGAGATTCCTTTAAGGGGGAAGGATTGTAAAAGCCCGCTTTTCGGAAGAACAAAAACGCAAAAATGCGAACTTAAAATTTTTTGAAAGTGGACTTGGAAATCCAAACTCACATGAGCCATATGAGTTAACCCATGTTCACTGAAAATAGGAACTTTTTGAAATGTTACATATAGAACATGGTTGCTAATGTATTAGGGACTTAAGGGGCAAGATTCTTAATTTCCATGTATTAAAATTAAAATAGAAAAGAAAAACAAAATTTGAGATAAAGAAAAAGGAATTATTCCAACCCTAAAATGGGACATCCAAAAATATTCAAATATCATGCCGTAAATTTTTCCATGACCTTCTAATATTCCAAATATACTCTCGGTGAAGTTTCAAAATTTTTGAAGCACGTTTCCCATTTATTGGACACGTACTGAGAGTTTAATCAACTTCGACCTCAAATTTAAACTTTGTGCTCAACCTTGTCCAAATCAACTCCAAATTTTCCTGAGGTCCCTTATGATTCAAAAAGGTTAACTTCAAAGTTTCAGGATTTTTGAACCTAATCTACTATTTATTTCCTTGAGTCAAGTATCACCACATAGATTCAAATTCAAACCTGAGTTCAACTTCAACTTGCTCAGTTTTGAAATCTGATGGCACCATAAAATTCTCCACATTTTATTTAGTCACTGGGCCAAAGTTGACTATTTTTGAAGCATGATTGCTAGCCCTATTTGAATTTTGAAAAGAGAAGGGAGGAGAGAGTGGGACCCATATGTCATACTTATCCTCACTTCTTAGGAAAAAGGCGTCCCCACAGGTCAGGTCGGCACTGCCACAGCGTGACACCTGCATTGCCACCGCGATGAACATCGGTCAATATATACCTCGCCTGCCCCTGCTCGCGCCTCCGACCGCCGGCGCCAGGCCGCGCCTCTCCCGGCCGCGCCCCACTCGGGCTCGCCCCGTACTCGCCCAACCCCGTGCGCCGCCATCCCGCCGCTCCGCCCCGCAGCTCGCCCCACGGCCTTGTCTCCTGGCCCGCTCCCCGCATCGTGCCGCCGGGCCGAGCTACTCTGACGCCCCACACGCTCGCCGCCCTGCGCACCTTCACCCCCTGCGCCACGGCACCGGCGCCCCGCCGTCCAACCGCGGCACCGTCCCGCACCCGGAGCCGCACCGCCCGGCACTCACAGCTGCCCAGCACCACGGCGCGCTGCTCGCTGCGCGCCCGTTCCTCTGCCGCCCGCATTTCCCTCCGGAGCCCCATGACGGCCGCCTCTCCAGCTTCCTCCACCGCGCTGCTCCGCCTCCGGGTCACCAGCGCCATGCCACCGCTGACCACCGAGCGCGTTGCCCCAGCACCTCGCCGTCCGCGTTCCTGTCGCGTCGCTCGCCTTGCCGCCGGCCCGCGCAGCTCCCCCGACGGCCGCCTCCTTGTCTCCCGGGCTGCACCTCGCCCTGGGCTCTGCCTCCCCACCGGCGCCGCCCCACGCCGACGCCATGCTCACCCCTGCTGCCTTCGGCCGCAGCGCCTCCCTTGCCACCGCCCTGCTCCTGTGCAGCACCTCAGCCGCACTTGCGAGGGTCGTTCCAGCCCGTGTGCCATGGCCATTGCCACTCCAAGCCGCCGCTCGCCATGGTCCTTGCATCTCGCTGCAGCATCTCGCCGTCCCTTTCTTCCGCTGGTGCCTCGCTTGCGCCCAAGCCCGCTGTCCGCGCCTTGGCCGCGCTTCGCATGTGATGTTTTGGATGCCATTGTCGACTTGATGTCGTCACGGCATTCTTCTCACATGCTGTGTCCAAACAGTGCGAGGATTGATGGAGGTGATGTATAATATGCAGGAACACGTCGTTGACACACCGACATCGACAAATGGTCCAAGGTTGGCTCTGATTTTGCAAGATTCATTGGATCAGTGACTACAACCAAGGTGTTCGATGAAATGGTTACAAGGCGAAACTAAGTGTGTTGCCATTCATTGCTGGTCTATGGATGCAGGTCTATTCTGGGGTGTCAATCGACAAAGACATGTGCCAAGGTACTCTTGGGATGTTGATGAAGTAACCGAATCAAGTACACACCCAAGATGTTCGGTGAAATGCCTACAAGGTGAGCCTTGCCCTAAAATACCTTGCTTGACGTCACCGACGTCCGTTCGTCGTGATCGCTAAGGTTACTCATGTGTCGTCAAGTCGTACGTCCATTTTTCCGCATTGATATCATTCCTATAGGAGTCCCCAAGTTGACCTTCTTTGTCCTTTGGATCACGTTAACTTGTCCGTGTGTGCTCGTGATGCTCCACCATGAGCCGCGTCGACGTCGTTGACCATATGACGTCGTCGTGATGTTCCGAGCCATCATCGTGTCCTGGCATCGAGATGAAGGATGCCTGTAACGTACATGATGCTGGAACACAACCACGACACAACGGTCGACAGTCGTTTAGCCAAATCAGGGTTTAGTCGAGGCAAGACTCGTCGAGTCCTGGGTGTAGCCATGGTGCTCGCTGAAATGCCTTCTAGGTCAAACCAGGTGTGTCGGTGCTCACCGATGACCTGGAGTAGAGGATGCAAGAACATTGCAACAAACAAGGAGAACTAGACCAAGGGGAACCCTGGATAAGAGTTCCTTGGTGGTTTCGAGGATGTTCCCTAACCGATCACAGGATTTGTTAACTTGGTGTACCACTTCTTCGGCGACAGGTTCGTCGAGTTGCTTATCAACAACCGAGTCGACATCACTAACCTTAAGACTCACAAGGTGGTGTTCAAGATTCCGCTCACCCCATTGACGAGTCCAGGTTGATGTGGACCTCGCTAAGACGATCTTCTCAAGATGGCAAAGCATGCCTTCACGGCAAGGTCTCGCATCATGTTTAAGTCCCGAGAGCTTATCGAGCTCACCTGGACAAGCTTCCGGGAGACACTACATTAGTGTCGTCGTGAGGCACTTGAACAATGCTCCATCATGATCGCTTAGTCTTCCTTACATCACACAGTCTTGTAATGCTTCTTCACCATTCTACCTTATCACTCTTTGAGCTACATAGCTCCAAGTGTCGAGTGCTAAATCGCGATGTGTCATTACATTGCACCTTTCAGTGCTTATCTCGACACTACTATGCCACCTTGAGTCACCCTTTGTTTATCCACACAACAGAGGCATATCTGTCCTTCCTAGTTAAACTCCGTGGAGTCTATTCTCAAATTACTTATATGCATATCATGTCGATAGGAGCGCGCTGATAGGTGATCAACAAGAAACTTCGCTTGGAGGAGAGGTCCAAGGTGTTTCCACTGAAGTTCCAGGGCAGGTTCTCTGGAGGAAGACCAAGCCCTAACAATTGACATTTATTCGAGTCGCAAACTAAGGCAAGCCCCGGTTTGCATTTAAGAGCCTTTCAAAGTTTTCGAATTTTATTAACTTACGTCTTCAGTTGATATTGTGCATTACGTATAAGGTGTTTGATACTCCACTTGCATGACCAAAAATTCAAGGGATTGGTTGGAATGAGTTACAGTTTGACTTATAGTAACTGTCTTGCTAATGCATAGGAAATTCCGCTAGAAGTCGAGTAGTTGGAATCTACTTGTGAGAGATGTAGGACATATCTCACAGGATCGGTTAGATATAAAATGGCAGAATATAATGAAATGGAGACCAGGCAGGGAATGGAGAGGAAGCGGCAAGAATTGAGTCTCGGTCGCATAGCCCTGCCTGTGTCGATTAAGGCCCGTCTGTGTGCAGCCCTGCTGAACAAGCTTGACTGGTACCGGCAACATAATGGACATATGGAATCCAATAAACTGATGTAATTTGATAACTGGGATGTCGAGGCCCCCTAACTCACCATAGATAGGGGTGGGCTGAGGACAGTAAAGTGTAAATCGGTCGGCGGACACATGAGGTGTTCCGTGCGGAGACCTTCCGTTCGCGGAGGTGAGACGGGCTCGGCGTTCGAGTTTCTTGTGAAAGGTGGCCATATACGCCTAGTATTGAAGTGTTACGTAGGTATACCTGTGCTCGCTGACACTTCCGAATGACGTATGTGTCGTGTTGTCCGGGTGTGTCCTGATTGCAATCATTGTCCCTCGCAGTAATAGAGTACCACTTGTTCACTGTGTCGTGACGTAGTAAATACTAAAGAAGCCAGAAAATCATATTGTATTGAATTATAATTACTTTGCAACCTTGTATTATTTAGAGATAATACAATTAAAAGTTTACAATTTCCCCATACTTTAGCTGTAATAGCATTATGTGCTCTGAGCATGTCATATCATCGGTAAAGCGTTTCTTGTTTGATTGTGGAGCCCATGATGTGCTGTGCTTGGGGAATGTCATTTGCTACTTAAAACATGATTATAAGGATCCACTTGTAGGCGAGTCTTTTATGCCCTTCCTTACCTATGTTAGTATTCACCCTGCATATGTCTAGTGAGATGGTTAAGTCTTGCTGAGCCTTATGCTCACGTTTGCGCTTTAATGATTTTTGCAGGTATTAGTTTTATTTCTTCTGTTCAGGTTGTACATGATACTCGAGGTGTCGAGATAAATCTCATGGGAACCACTCCGCTGTTGAATGTTCTTCATGTTGCTAGTGAGAAGTGTCCTATGGCATGGATGTATTCTCTCCTGCTTAGTTAGGTGAGATTATGAGTATGTATTTTCCGCTGCGTGTGTACCCCTGTGGTACACTCTTTTGTAAACTCTTCTTATTATGAAATGAAAACTTTATATGTTTTGGTATCCTTTTCATGTGTGCTGTTAGGTGCCACATCCCACGACACCACCCAATGAGATCCTCGGAGGTGTGGACTCCAGTCCCCACACTCTGGTAGCTTTTCACGTACTCTTCAATCCTACAATTGGTATCAGAGCCCAGGTTTCTCTAATCATTGTGATTTTCACGTGTTTTTGACTAATCATCATGGAGAAATACTCCGCCAAACCTTGTGTGTTTGCTGGTATTGATTTTCAGGTTTGGAAGACACGCATGGAGGCTTTCATCAAGGAACAAGGCTTCACAATATGGGAGAATGAGTACAAGCCTTACGAAGTGCTACCAAACGATCAAGTTACAGCTACAAACCTATGGGACGTCGACAACAACAACAAAGCCCGAAACTTGATCATCCAAGGACTCACTCAGAGCGACTTCGACCGCGTTGCACATCTCCGATCGGCATACTATGTATGGAGAGCACTTTGTGACTATCACGAAGGATCCACCACGATCAAGGGGGTAAGGCAAGACATGTTCAAGAAAGAATACATGAACTTCGAGATGCAACCCGGTGATTCCATCGATGATCTCTTTGCTCGCTTTAATAAAATTCTCAGTAACTTGCGTAGTGCCAACATTAATTTTTCTGATGTTGAAAATGCTGGGCAACATCTAAGTGCATTAGACATGTCAATCTGCGAGATGAAAGTTACATCTATTCGTGAATCTACTGTCATGAGTACACTTACTTTAGATGTGCTTTACTCTAAACTAAAAACTCATGAAATTGACGTCTTATCACGTAAGAACCCAAATAAGTCTATTGCATTTGTCTCACGACGAGATATGCCTAGCTCCGGCTAATCATCATCTTGCAATACTCTTGCTTTGTTGTCCTCACTAACCCTGGAGCAGATCAAGGAATTTCCAGAGGAGGAGCTAGCACTTCTCTCTACTAGGTTCTCGAAAGCATTGCAAAATGTGAGAACTAGAAGGAGAGGAAGCTCCGGACCTCAACGATGCTTCGAATGTGGTAAGACAGGACACTTTCGTACAAAATGCCCTAACCTTTCAGGTTCTACTTCCCGAGAAGAAAAACAATTAAGGACGATCGTTGCAATGATTGTACTGCAACGAATACTAAATCAATGTAGTAAGCTTGGTCCTTTTCCATGATTCACTAGTTCGTGGCATTAGCATCTATCGCCACGGAACACGATCATTGCATTAGGATCTGTTGCCACGATTCACTAGTTCGTGGCGTTAGGATCTATGGCCACGAATCTGTTGCCACGATTCACTTGTTCGTGGCATTAGCATCTATCGCCACGGAACACGATCGTTGCATTAGGATCTGTTGCCACGATTCACTAGTTCGTGGCATTAGGATCTATCGCAACGAATCTGTTGTCACGATTCACTAGTTCGTGGCATTAGCATCTATCGCCACGGAACACGATCATTGCACTAGAATCTGTTTCCACGATTCACTAGTTCGTGGCATTAGGATCTATCACCACAAATCTGTTGCCACGATACACTAGTTCATGGCATTAGCATCTATCGCCATGGAACACGATCATTGCATTAGGATCTGTTGCCATGATTCACTAGTTTGTGGCATTAGGATCTATCGCCACAAATCTATTGCCACAATTCACTAGTTCGTGGCATTAGCATCTATCGCCACAGAACACGATCGTTGCACTAGGATCTGTTGCCACGATTCACTAGTTCGTGGCATTAGGATCTATCTCCAAAAATCTATTGCCACGATTCACTAGTTCGTGGCATTAGCATCTATCACCACGGAACATGATTGTTGCACTAGGATCTGTTGCCACGATTCACTAGTTCATGACGTTAGCATCTATCGCCATAGAACCCAATCGTTGCATTAGGATATGTTGCTATGATTCAATAGTTTGTGGCATTAGCATCTATCGCCACAGAATCCGATCGTTGCATTAGAATCTGTTGCCACGATTCACTAGTTCGTGGCATTAGCATCTATCGCCATTGAACCCGATTGTTGCATTAGGATCTGTTGCCACGATTCAATAGTTCATAGCGTTAGCATCGATCGCCGCGGAACACAATCGTTGTATTAGAATCTGTTGCCACGATTTGCTAGTTCATGGCATTAGCATCTATTGCCACGGAACGCCATCATTGCATTAGGATCTGTTGCCACGATTCAATAGTTCGTGGCGTTAGCATCTATCGCCGCGGAACACAATCGTTGCATTAGGAACTTTTGCTACGATTCACCAGTTCGTGGCGTTAGAATCTATCGCCATGAAACACAAATGTTGCATTAGGAACTTATGCCACGATTCACAAGTTCGTGGCAATAGGATCTATCGCCACGAAACACAATCGTTGTATTATGATATGTTGCCACGAAATACCGATTGGTGGCGTTATGATCTATCGCCAAAGAACAAAAACGTTGTATTATATAGTTCACGTACAGCTAGTTCACATAGTACCTATATAAAAAAGTCATCATCTTCATTGTCCTCCCTCAATATTGGAGGTACAATACCATCATTAATATATGTATAATCATCGTCGTGGTCGTCGTCGTCATCATCTTCATTTGAAAGAGCGGAAGCATCACCGGTTGCTCCGTCAATGTCATTCTCATTCCTATCCCATGTGGTCATATCCTCATTTAAACCAGTAAGCCTTCGATCATCAAATAATGTCTCAGCTTCCATTGTCTCAGTGACATTATTTTCACTGTATCCAGGGGGCATGGCAAAAAGGTTTTGTGGCTTCGTTTTAACAATTGTAGCCCATTTAGGTTGCTTCACACTTCTAACGTAAAAAACTTGTTCTTTTTGGGTGGCTAGAATGTAAGGCTCATACTTAAATTGAGAAATAGTAGTGTCAACATCTATCATTCTATATCGATCCATTTTGTAGCCTCTGCTTTGGCTCTGACCGAAACGAGTCCGATCAAACCATTCACATTCAAATAATAGAACCTCTTGATTTTTTTCGGAATCAACAGAAATCATTTTCTTGATTACTCCATACCACTCATGATCACCATCCCGAACAACAACACCACTGTTTTGCATCCATAAATCTTTTTCCACCTCCGCTGTTCGAAAGAAGAAGCTATTTATGAATGATCGACTAAAAAAACGTGCCCGAAAATCAGGTCCTCTAGATAATGCATACAAATAATCGATTACTTTGCCTTCTTTGTTAATTAGTATAAAAGGGGTCATCGATAAACCAACTTCAGAACAGATATTTCTTCAATATTTCACCAAAGTAAAAACATGCATGTACTTACTCGTTTCTGAAAGCAATAAACAAACTCATCTCTATGGCGTTTTTCAACATCACGAGAATGAATTTTTTTAAGCTCTTCAAAATGCTCACTGAAAAGGGTACAAAAATAAATTAGCCATCTACAATAAGCATGATCCATTAATATAGTATAGAACATCTGAGTGTAATACGTACTTGATCCATGGAGCCGCCTCTTCAACATTAGAAATAATATAATGCCTGATGTTATGAAGTTCCACCATAGTAAGTTCGCCCCATTTAAACCCTTTTTTAGAATTATCAACTTCTGTAAATATATTAGACTCGAGAGAAGGTTCATTCCTAGCTGCAGCTTCATGACGTTCTGGCCTATTAATCTTATTGCTGATGTTATCCAAAAACTGGCTACAAAAAGTCATACACTCTTCCATATTATATCCCTCAGCTATAGAACCCTCCGGGTGAGCTCTATTACGTACATACCTCTTCAATTTACCAAGGTACCTCTCAATTGGATACATCCATCTGTAAGAAACAGGTCCACCCAAGCGAGCTTCTTCGCCAAGATGGATTGGAAGATGCACCATGATATTAAAGTAAGCGGGAGGAAGCAACATCTTAAGCTTACAAATTGTTTCAGAAAAATTGTTTAATCATCTTATCCAAATCTGGTTCCGCCAATTCTTTAGAACAAATTCCAGAAAAGAATCTGCTAAACTCAATTAAAGGTTCAACAACCTTTTCAGGCAATATGTCACGTATTGCAATAGGAAGGAGCTTCTGAAATATAATATGGTAGTCATGAGTTTTTTGATCCGATACCTTACGTGCTGTTATGTCCATATTTCTCTTGATATTTGAGGCATAACCATCGGGCATCTTCACATCCGCCAAAAACATGCACAAGGTGGTATTCTGATCTTTTTGCAAAGTATATGATGCTGATTGACAATCATACTTCCCTATCATACCCACCGGATGTTGCTTTGGCCGTATACCCATTTCTTGCATATCAAAACAAGTTTGTAAACTATCTTTTGTTTTACCATCCATATTAAGCAATGTACCCAATATGCTATCACAAATGTTTTTCTCGATGTGCATGACATCCAAGTTATGCCTTATTAGCAATGTCTTCCAATACGGGAGCTGAAAAAATATACTTTTCTTCTTCCAACTATGCCACCTATCCTCCTTAGTGCGCTTTCTCTTATTATTCATCTTTCCGAAACTCACTTGATCAAAAGTCTTGTATTGTCAGAGTACTTCGTGACCAGAGAGTGATGTTGGAGCCTCACTATTCTCTATTTTTTTGTTGAAAGAAGCTTTGTCCCGACGCCACCGGTGATCCTGAGGTAGGAAACGACGATGACCCATGTAGAAATACTTTCGTCCATGTTTCAACCACAAGGCGTCAGTGTTTACATGGCATTATGGACATGCTAGCCTACCTTTTGTGCTCCATCCACATAGCATTGCATGAGTTGGAAAATCACTTATTGTCCACAATATAGAAGCTCGCATGAGAAATGTCTCTTTCTTTGAACTGTCGTATGTTTCAACACCATCAGACCATAATTTCAGTATCTCATCAATCAAAGGCTGCAGATACACATCAATGGTGTTTCCAGGTGACTTTGGCCCAGTAATTATCATTGACATCAACCAATAAGGTTGCTTCATACACAACCAAGGTGGTACATTATAAGGGATTAGAATCACAGGCCATGTACTGTATGAAACATTCATTACTCTAAAAGGATTGAAACCATCAGATGCTAGCCCAAGTCTTATATTGCGAGGATTAGATGAGAAATTTGGGTGAATGCTATCAAAATTCTTCCATGCTTTTGAATCTGCAGGATGTCGTAATATTCCATCATCAATACCTTCTTCTTTGTTCCAGCGCATGTTTGATGGCGTTGATTCTACCATATAAAACCTTTAAAGACGGGGAATAAGAGGGAAGTATCGTAGAGTCTTGCGTGCTACAAGCTTCTTGGCTTTTCCACAAGGTAACGCCTCTCTTGCATCCCCACCAGTACTATTTTTCCATCTTAATTCACCACATTTTGGGCATCGATCCAGTAGAGAATAGTCCTTCCGAAATAACACAAAGTCAGTGACACAAGCATCGATCTTTTCGTAGCTCAGCTCGACGTCATGAACAACCGTCTGAACATTATCAAGTGTATTAGGAATGCAATGGCCCTCTGGAAGCACATATGAGAATAGTTCACGGATGAACTCACACACTTTTTTGCTCAAACCAGTTAAACACTTTATCTGGTACAACCTGACAATAAAGGATAATTGGGTCACCATCTCACAACCTGGATACAACTCCTTTTTGGCATCATTTAATAATTCATAGAATGCCTTTGCACACCCAGTTGGCTCCTGCTGGTTTATAGCATTTTTTGGATCATCAACACCTGCTAAAGTACCACCATGATCACCACTGCCTCTAAGAAGGCTGGACAACTTATTTTCCATAGCGGCATCATCAAAAATTATCTCCTCGTTATTTGTTGATTGCTCAGCAAATTTTTTCTCAACTTGTTTTTCCCCATGGTATACCCAACAAGTATAATCAAATGACATCCCATTACGAAGCAAGTGAAGATGAACTTCCATGTGTTTCCCATGGAAAATATTACGACATTTCATGCAAGGACAAGGCTTAGTTTCTTCTTCACAAGTGCCCTGGAATGCTAAATTTAAAAATGACTTCATTCCATCCTGCCACTCCTTCGTACGCCTGTCTTTTCCCATCCATGTCTTATCTTCTGACATCGCTTCCTACAATTCAATCAGCGTATTCGTAAGAGGATCGAACTACAATAACATTATGTGAGCAATTATACCTAGTGCTGTTGCTCCTCCACGTGCGGCGGCCGGCGGATGCTCCTCCACGCCGGTTAACGGCGGATGCTCTTCCAAGAGCATGGCGGCTGGCAGATGCTCCTCCAATAGTGTGGCGGCCGGCGGATGCTCCTCCAAGAGCGTGGCGGCTGGCGGACACTCCTCCGGGCGCATTTCGTGCAATCGGGAGAGGGGTCCGTTGTGGATCGAAGGGTCCGGCGGGGAGGCAGCCAGGACAAAGCGTACGTGAAGCTATCAGAGTAGGCCCAACACTGTGCTGGGCCGCTTGTTATTTGTGGGATGAAACTACGCTGAGTCACTTTGTATTCCTGGCCGAAACTGGGCTGGAACGCTTGGTGTTCGTCCCCATGTACGCGTGAGACATTGTACCGAAATTTGGCATTGTTAAAGGAGCTGTTTTTTGAAAAAAAAAGAAAATTTTTTAATTTGACACGCGAAGGGCCCATCGTTTGTGGGGAAAAATTATGCTTTAAAAGGATATGATTCCTTGGCGTTATCTCTGTCATGTCTGGCCATCATACGGCCTCGTTCGTTCATGTGCACACATGTCACAGTCATGCAACTACTTCATCCGTCTGTTCATGTGGACACATGTCACAAATGTGGAACTGCTTCATTCGTCCGAACCCGACATTTATTTTTCAGTTATTTATATTTGCTACCCAAAAAGTACCCAATACCTGATATTTTGGTCTTTTTGGTTCCGGTCTCGCTTTTATCGGTTTCAGTTTTTCGGTCTCGGTTTATTTGCCCACCCCTAATAACTCGTACAAGGTTGTTGAAGTATATGGGATATGATACGTAGTAGTAGCATATGGGATATACATATTTCTTCTCCATGTTTTTTTGCAAAACTATTTAGTGATATATCCTATGTGCATATTACATATGTAAAACTAATGTAAAGTATAAAACATTTTCAAAGGGATGTCTTAGGTTTCGTCAAATCTATCTTTGAGATTTATGCAATTTTGATCTGTTTTAACAATACAAGAATTGTACTTTTAGATTCACCATGCAAATATTTCCATAATATACAACCTAGTACTACATGTTATTGAAGTTAATAAATTCCATATAAATCATTGGTCAAAGGTAATTAGTTTGACCAAAACAGAAATAGAGTTGAGTTGGGGCGGATGAAGTATTATACGTTGCTATTTGCCGCATAAGGTTTGGTCCTTCATTCAAGCTGTAGCCATTTGTACAGGCGGCTGATGCGACCGGACGCACCGAGCTTACGTGCGCACCAGTCACCGAGGCATTTTAAACGCGCGCAACGCATGCGCATCTTTGAATTCAATTGGAACCGCTCCACGTCCCATCATCACTACTTCGCGCGTCCGTTCATGTGGGCACATGTCACAAATGTGGAACGGTATGCACAGCCTTGGATATGCATACCGTATCCATAAAATTTTTTTCCACTTTTGGGTAGGAGTGGTTCCACTTCAATGTAAGTGGATTGGAGAGTGTCCAGCCATCATACGACCTGGCGTAATGAAGATTTTTGAATCTGATATACTCCTCGTTTTAATTCTTATCGTTATGACCACAAGTTGCAGTGTCTCAACCAAACACCACGTACAACAACAATGACTTAGTGGAATCGGAAACTGGCTAATTAAAATGGAAGTTAGCAGTCTCGCTGTTCATAGATCGAAATGTGCGCCATCCTTTTTCTTCTTCCCTTTTTCTATCCATAATCGTGAGACTGTTGAGTTCCATCTTCACCGGCGCATATGTATGGTCTTGGTGTGCCGGTGTGTACCTTAACCCCCGTCGTGCGTCCCCGGTGGTGGTTGGAAGACCCCTGCAGGTATGTTCTGATTCTTGTCCCCTAACTACATCTAGGTTTCCGATGACGCATGCGGTTCACCACCAGACAAACCAGCAAAGCCTCGGTGATGAGCGGCATGCAAATTTCTTGATGACAAACTGGCTGTGGGGGCCTCTCGTTCGGATGCAATTTCGGTGCTCCCATTTGTACCTCCATGCGTACTCCCGCTTATGTTTCATCATCTAATTGGTTGAAGTTAAATCAGGCATTATCTTATGTAAATGAAAGGTCCAATAAAATCATGACACTTAAGTAGGAGCACGCATGGAAGCACTGAATGGAAGTATACAGGCCGTGTCCCTCCCGTTCTGTCCTCCCATGCATCATCCCGCTGATGTGTCAAAATGATATTGGTCCCTTTATTAATACTTAGTTTAACTACCATACCTTCACAACAAATAAGATGATGACACGTTAGCGGGATTGTCATCAAAAAAACTAGAGATGGATGCGCCAGGAGGCCGCAGTGAGTGGGCCACAGTCAGTTTTTCATCAAAAAACTTGCATGCCACTCAACCTTTTTTGGTTTGTCTAGTGGTGAACCGCCTACGTCATTAGAAACCTAGAGATGGAGTAAGAGGACTGGAATCAGTGCATACCTGTAAGGCCCTTCCCAACAACCACCGGGGACGGACAACGTACGGAGGGTTAAGGTACACCGGCACACCCGTACAGTACGTGTACCCTGCCAGCCATGTAGTTTCCTTCGAACCTCCGGCAGAAGAAAGCGACGTGCAAGTTTCATTCTGTATGGAGAATGTTTGTTGTGTATTAATTAGGGAACACAAATACACTTTATATAGGCTAGCTAGTGTAGTGTGGAACCAAAACAAAACCCTTTCGCACTACACAGATTCAAAAGCTAGCGTTAATGACTAAACGTAGGCCTACGCAGTCAAACGATGACGTTACATGTGTGCGTGCTTATCCTTTCTACAGTCTGGTGTTGAACCTGCGAAAGGATGACGAGCAGCGGCAGGTGAACACCATGCAGCGGTGGCGCAATGGAAAACGGTGGCAGTGGACGGCGACATACCTAAATGTTGGCGTAGTCAACCTCGCACATCTTCCGTGAGTCGGTCACCTTCCAACGGAAGCCATGCAGGTGCTTCCCCAGCCGGAACGCCGTTCATCTTCACCGGCACATATGTACGGTTCGGGTGTGCCGGTGTGTACCTTAACCCCCATCATGCATCCCCGGTGGTGGTTGGAAGACCCCTGCAGGTATGTTCTGATTCCTGTCCTCTAACTACATCTAGGTTTCCGATGATGCATGCAGTTCACCACCAGACAAACCAGCAAAGCCTCGGTGATGAGCGGCATGCAAATTTCTTGATGACAAACTGGCTGCGGGGGCCTTCCATTCGGATGCAACTTCGGTGCTCCCGTTTGTGCTTCCATGCATACTCCCGCTTATGTGTCATCATCTAATTGGTTGAAGTTAAATCAGGCATTATGTTAGGTAAATGAAAGGGCAAATAAAATCATGACACTTAAGTAGGACCACGTATGGAAGAAGTGATTGGGAGTATACAAGCCGTGTCCCTACCGTTCTGTCCTCCCATGCGTCATCCCGCTGATGTGTCAAAATGTTATTGGTCCCTTTATTAATGCTTAGTTTAACTACCATACCTTCACAACAAATAATATGATGCCACGTCAGCGGGAGTGTCATCAAAAAAACTAGAGATGGATGCGTTAGCAGGCCGCAGTCAGCGGGCCGCAGTCAGTGTGTCATCAAAAAACTTGCATGCCACTCAACCTTTTTTGGTTTGCCTGGTGGTGAACCGCCTACGTCATCAGAAACCTAGAGATGGAGTAAGAGGACTGGAATCACGGCACACCTGTAAGGCTCATCCCAACAACCATCAGGGACGGGCGATGTACTGGGGTTTAAGGTACACCGGCACACCCGTATCGTACATGTACCTGGCCGACCGTGTAGTTTCCTTTGAACCTCCGGCAGAAGAAAGCGGCATGCAAGTTTCATTCTGTATGGGGAATGTTTGCTTTGTATTCATCAGGGAACACAGATAAGCTTTATATAGGCTAGCTATTGTAGTGTGAAACCAAAACAAAACCATTCCGCTCTATAGAGATTCAAAAGCTAGCGTTAATGACTAAATGTAGGCCTACGCAGTCAAACAATGACGTTAGACAAACACAGTCATCAATGACTGTTACATGTGTGCGTGCTTATCCTTTCTACAGTCTGGTGGTGAACCGCCTACGTCATCAGAAGCCTAGATGGAGTTGGAGGATAGGAATCAGAGCATACCTGCCTGGACCAGGATCGCATGATGTAGCGACATTTTGCTACATGCATGCAGTAAAGGCTGCATCCACCGTTTGTTTTGATGCGATGGTTGTTCCCAGCTATCCAACTAAGGGGTCCATTCAAATCATTTCTTAAACTCTTGCCTTCTCGCTTCAACATGAGAAAGAGTTTACATGCATATAATGATGCATACTTTAAACATTTAAATAAAACAAACTTCTATCACAAATTAACAGGATTAAAAACACATTAACTATCTTTTGTGGCATGCCAATGTGTGGATGTCCAACTCAGAGTAAGTATAAAAGTGAAACGTTTTTTTGAAGTTGATGGACTAAATAATTGACCCATTTGAAAGTTGAAGGACCAAACATAGTTTTGATTGAATTTTTGAGGATGAAGTTGAGTATTGCCAGCTTGATGAGCTCAAGCTCGAAAAGTTCGAGTAAGCTCATTTGTAAAGTTGCCTGTACGATACTTTAGCCGCTAGAGGTGCCAGGAGATCGCCCGCAGTGGGGCCTGCAAAGCGGTCTGTAAAGTAGTATACAATACTAACATGTAGCGACGACTGGAAAGAAAAGTGGAGACAATCAATAGAGAGAAAAGAAAAGAAAGGACGAGAACAATGTTAGAAAAAGATAGGTAGAAATCCAACGTAACAATGGCCCTATGCCCCTATACGCGGTGTAATCATTACCACTAATCCTATACGCGGCCAAAAGTTATTACCACAACTTCAAGGGAAGTGCTGCGGACTAGATGTGCCAATTAATTTATTTTGTGTTTATTGGGGATTAATAATAGCTAGTTCTTTCGATTAGCGATGAATGGAATGAAAAGTGGAGACAATGAATAGAGAGAAGGGAACACTGATTTCCTTTGTTACAAACTACTGTATGATTGAATTTATTCATTTCCAGAAGAATCCATTTCCTTAAGCTGTCCTGTGAGTCTCCTTTGATGCAAACAGGGCTGAACATTAGACAAGCGCGCATAGGGGAAACACAACAAGTGCAACATTCATCAGAGACGAGCGGGCGTAGGGGAAACACATATACTAGTACAAGTATATTTTATATACTCCCTTTGTTCTCTTTTAATTGGCGTTGGGAGAACAAGCGGTGCATCCAAACGGGAATGGAGGGAATATAACCCATATAGTATAATGACAGACGGAAGAACAGGTCATGCTCGTGCTTAATCCTACAGTTCTCTGTACATAAGACTCTCCACTCCTCCCATGTAGGCCTGCCGCAGCAGGCAGTTCCCTAGTTCCACCCTATTGAGCAGTCCCAAGTGTCATCATCAATGTTGGGCACCGCCACCGGCGGCGCTTCTAGATGAGGCCTGCCCAAGAACCTCTAGGCGACATCATCGATACTATTCATGGCTTCATGCCAACACCGGCAACACTCCTTGTTGGTCCACTTCATGGCGACGGACCCGGCCGCGTTGCAGCCGACGTGGGCCTCACCTTCGACCTGCCGGATATACTCGAAGGCGTTGCGGTCCACGCGGTCGGCGTCGTAGCAGAGCATGGCGAGGATGTAGGCCGCCACCATGTGGCCGTTCGCGGCCTCCTGGGCAAGGAACTGGGTGCCCGACTGCGTGCGACCGTGTAGGAAGACGAGGTCGAACCCGGTGACGTAGCACACATGAGGGTTGCCAATGATTTCCAGGCGCTCCACGAGGCGGTCGTCCCTCCAGTTATACATCCAGATGCTCTCCCGCTCCAGCGCCACGCACCTACCCATGGCGCGATCCCCACATGCCGCGTGCACGGCCTTGCAGGTGGCGCGTAGACTGGAGAGGTCATCCATGGCTGCGGGGAGGTTGCGGCGACCCACCCCGCGATCAGGACCGCAATATCTTGCGGAAAGGGTAACTCCATGGGCTTCGAAGGGAACCAATGAGGGCGCGCGCGACGGAGACGAAGAGGAAGAGTACGTGCGGATAAGAGGATGGTATGTGTGTGTTGCGGAAAAGAGGATAGTGTGTCTTTATTAGTACGCGCGGAGAAGACAATGAGACGCGCACAGTGGTGGTTATGGCTTCTAAAGTGCACCGTTTGGAATGCTACTTGCGAAACGGGGGTTACGACTTCTAAAGTGCAGTTGTACGCTACTTTAGCCGCTGGAGTTGTCAGCAGGCAGGGGATCGCCTGCAGCAGGGTCTGCAAAGCGGTCTGTAAAAAGTACTCCTCCCTCTGCCCCAACTCAACTCTATTTTTAGCTTTTGTCAAACTTACCTTTGACAACTCCTTATTCAACTTACCTTTGACAACTTACCTTATTCAACTCCTTCTTGCGTGGTCCTTATCCTGATCATCAAGGTCCTCCCCCTGTGCCCCAGATGACTTGGGGCAGAATAGGAATGTAAACGGTCGGAATTGAGCTTATTACCTTTGACAACTCCTTATTCAACTTAGTGTCTCAAAAAATATTAAAGAATTGAGCTTATTACTCCCACCGTCTCTAAATACTTGTCGCTTTGTAGTTCAAAAATAAACTACATAGCGATATTTACTACGGCCCCGTTTGGAACGTAGGAATCCAAATCACAGGAATTGGAAAAAACATAGGAATAGACAAAATGCAGAAACAAAAAAAGTGAGAAAACCACGAGAATCAAAATTAGAGGAATGGAGAATTCAAGATGTTTGGAATGCAGGAATGAAAACATAGGAAAAATGTTAGAGCAACTATAAACAAAATTCTTTAGAATCTTAAATATCATTATTTTTAAACAATGAACTACCAGGCTGCTTCATAAACAACTTCATTCCTATATTTCTAACATCAAAACATCTATTGCATTGCAGTAGCTCAGAAATAATTATTCCCTTATTTCAAAAAAAAAGAAATAATTATTCCATGCAAATCATTAGGTTAGTTAATTTGACTTTTAGCACCCGTATATATTCCCTCCATAGCCAACTAGCAGACCACAAAGAACTTGACTGGATTATTCCATTCCTCCATTTTACATAGGAATTTCGGAAATTGTTGAAAATGGTAATCGCATCGGAAATTTTCGAAAACAGCATCGTACGATTTGGGAATTTACCGTACCGTTTTCATCCCTAGAGCAGAATGATCCTGGCGACCAGAATGAAGTGTCGGATATATGTTGTCCATGGCGCAGGGTTATTCAACACAAGCAATAGGTCGCATATCCTAATCTTTATCCTCATATATAGCGTGTTAACTAATTTTTCGGCCCCAAATGATCTAAAAAAATTACTCCAAATTTGATGATGCCATAAATTAATCGCTGCTCAAAACAATGACGGTGCTCATCAAGCTCGCAAGCTCAACTTCATTCATCCTCAAACTACCTAATTATTTCGAATGGATTTACATTAAGGGGTGTGCATTCGGTCTACCCGATATTTTGGTTCGGGTATTTTGGTATTTTTCAAAATTTGGTTTCTCGAAATCACTACCCGAATTGTTGTAATAATATTAGGTACCCGATCATTTTTGGTACCAAAATTCCGTTTCGGTCTTCGGTCCTACCCGATATATCCGAATTAACCATTATATCCATGTCATGTTTGCACAAATTTAATATGATTGATAAATTTAATCCCATGAGGTAATTTATTATAAATTGACAAATGAAAAATAAAAAATAAACGTTTAAATTCAACAACTTCACATATCACATGTTGAAAATAAAATATCTAAATTTGAATTGTTCATAGTTTAGCACACATAATTTAACTTATTATTTGATGGACCGGCTATTCGGTAATTTCAGTTATCCGAGAGTGGTACCCGAACCCAACATTTATTTTTCAGTTATTTATTTATATTTTCTACACGAAAAGTACCCGATACCCGATACTTCGGTCTTTTCGGTTCCGGTCTCGGTTTTATCGGTTTCAGTCTTTTTGTCTCAGTTTATTTGCCCACCCCTAATTTATGTAGTAGTAGCACATGGGATATCCTCCATGTTTTTTTTTTTTGCAAAACTATTTAGTGATATATCATATGTGCATGTTACATATGTAAAACTATTATAAAGTATAAAAGTTTTTCAAAGGGAAGTCTTAGGTTTCGTCAATTCTATCTTTGAGATTTACTCAATTTTGATCTGTTTTAATATTACAATAATTGCACTTTTAGATTCACCATGAAAATATTTCCATAATATACAATCTAGTACTACATGTTATTGAAGTTAATAAATTCCATATAAATCAGTGGTCAAAGGTAATTAGTTTGACAAAAACAAAAATAGAGTTGAGTTGGGGCGAAGGAAGTATTATATGTTGCTGTTTGGCGCATAAGGTTTGGTCCTTTGTTCAAGCCGTAGCTATTTGTACAGGCGGGTGATGCAACCGGGCGCACCGAGCTTACATGCACGCCAGTCACCGAGGCGCCTTAAACGCGCGCAGCGCATGCGCATCTTTGAATTCAATTTGAACCGCTCCGCGTCCCATCACCACTACTGCGCGCGTCAAGAGACGAACAGCCAGGCGGGTTCAAATCCCCTGCAGTACTGTAGGTGCAGTATAGATGGCCGACATGAGGGCCCCACCTGGTGTGGGACCCACATGTCAGCCACCTCTACTGTACCTGCAGTACTGCAGAGGATGAGCACCCCAGCACGCCATCGTCTTCTCCGCACAGCCACTCTTCCTCTCTTCCCAAAATCACGGCAAGAACACCATGGCTGACAAGGCAACGCCACCGCCAAGCCCGCCGAAGGATGCCAAGGGGAAGCGTCCCTGACCGGACTCCCTCCCGGACAAGGAGTGGGCTCTCCAAAAGATGGTGCGCGATGTATTTGACAATACATCGCACTCCATGCGTCGCCTTGGGCTTGGTCCCCTTCCAAAGTATGCTTCCATGGGGACCACAGGCCACTACGACTTCGACATGAAGCACTTGGCTGGTCGCCTCGACGTCCTCTAGGAGACGATGGCGGACGAGCTCAGAATCACTGGCCGCGACAACCTGGTGGCGGCGACGTCCAGGAAACTGGGCTTCCCGTCTCCGCTGCGGGAGGCGCCCCCGCCCAACCACTAGCCCAAGGAGGAGGAGGAGAAGGAGAAGTAGGTGGAGCGAGGTGGAGGAGAAGTAGTTTTTTCTTGTTCTTAGTTGTGTTGTTTATCATTTATTGTTTGTAGTTTGTGTTTTTCTTTTTCCCTATTTGTAATGTATCATCTTAATGTAATGAACTTTATATTTTTGTTCATTGGTGCGCAAAAATAGTTCTAATGTTGTTGTTCTAACGATAAACTAGTGGACCATTTATCTCTTTAATCTTTTAGAATGGAATATATTTCCACTTCCAACTCTACTGAGCTGGAGATCCAAAAAGTGACTATCACCTACTAGTTTATCTAACAGGACCAGCAGGGAGAAGCCCACTCTCTGTTCAAACCAAACATGGATCCAACATAATGAGCAATCAAACAGCAAAGCACGTAGTAAATCACAAAAAACGCAACAACAGTTTCTGGAGAACATATCAACTTTAGCCCAGATCAGATGCTCGTGGGCATCATTGCAAAAGGGTGAAGACAAAAAAGACTTGATTCGGATGGCTTGCAAAAACAAACTAGAAGTCAGGGTCATCGAAATTTTTGCCCGATTTGGATCTAGTCTTAGTTATAGACTTCCATAATAATAAAATGTATCGGGTATTTTACTTTCACAAGTGTGTCATAAAATGTATTGGGTGTTTTACTTTCACTAGTGTGTCATAAAGTGTACGCCGGCCACGTATCCTGATTCAACCGTACAACTTCAAATAAAGGAGGGTTAGAGCATCTCCAACCTTTTTGTTATTTTTGGTTTGTTATTTTTTCAAATGAAAAATATTCTATCCACATTTAGCATCTCATTCCATGAGCATCTCCAACCCGTTTGCTATATGATGTGCTATATTAAATTTTTTCATATTTTATTAGTATATAATAATTATTTTAAAATTCAAATAACATTGTTGCAATGGATATATTGTAATGGTTGTATTTATAATGGCTATTTTTCAATGGTTATATTTCCAACGACTATTTTTCAACGGATGTATTTCTAATGGCTAATTTTCAACGACTATTTTGCAACGGAATGACTATAATGTACCGGAAATCGGGAATAGCAAACCTGATAGCATTTGCTACTAGTAGCACACCGAGAGCTCCATATAGCAAATGGCTAAACGTAGCAATCCTAATAGCAAACTGGTTGTAGATGATTTTTGCTCTAGATTTGCTAAATAATAGGATAGCACATCATATAGCTAATGGGTTGGAGATGCTCTTTTAGCCATTAGCTATATGGTGTGCTATCCTATTATTAGCAAATTTAGAGCAAAAATCATCTCCAACTGGTTTGCTATTAGGATTGCTACTTTTAGCCATTTGCTATATGGAGCTCTCGGTGTGCTACTTGTAGCAAATGCTATCTGGTTTGCTATCCCCAATTTCTGCAACATTATTGTCGTTTCTATTGCAAAAAAAGTTGTTGAAAATTAACCGTTGGAAATACAACCGTTGAAAAGTAGTCGTTAGAAATATAACCATTAAAAAATAGCCGTTAGAAATACAAACTTCACAATATAGCCGTTGCAACAATGTTATTTGAATTTTAAAATAATTATTACATATTAATAAAATATGAAATTTTTTAATATAGCACATGATATAGCGAACGGGTTGGAGATGCTCATAGAATGAGATGCTAAATGTGGATAGCATATTTCCTATTTGAAAGAATAGCAAACTAAAAATAGCAAACAGGGTTGGAGATGCTCTTAGAAGATTGGTGGAAAATAATACAAACTTATAAGAAAAAGGAGAAGAAGAAAAAGGATGGCGCGCGTTTCGATACATGAATCGTGATACTGCTGACATCCGTCTTCATTGGCAAGTTCCCGATTCCGCTGATCTCTCCAGCATGTATTCACCCTAGCTACTCTCTGGTGACTGGACCCAGGGTATCCCGTGGCCCACCCAGCATATCCAGTGGGTGGGCTCCTGAGAAATGTTGTTGTTGTTGTACGTGGTGTTAGGTTGAGACAATGCAACTTGTGGTCATAATGATAAGAATTAAAAATTAGAAAGAGTATATAAGATTCAAAAATCTTCATTACTCTCTTTACTCCGGGCTCGGGCCCGTCAAATTCAGAAACTCCTTTGCTCATATCATAACTGCATCAGTTATATATCCAGGCCCGTTTCCAATTAAAATCCAAACTAAAGGTGTAGACGAAGGTTTTGCACAAGAGAGAGAGTTGCTCGCGCCGCCGCAGATGGCAACCGTAGGGACGACAAGGAGAGAGACCCAATGGCGGGGACTCAGGTGTATAACGTGACGTTCGAGGAATACGTGATCACCACCGCCGTGACGTCCTACATCAAGGCCGTGGAGGACTGGCTCGACGAGGTCCTCTCCGTCCACCGTTGGCGCCTTCACAAGCTCGTCGTCGGGCTCAACGTCGAGTGGTGCCCCAGTTACTCCACCGACTAGAACCCCATCGTCGTTCTGCAGCTCTGCGTCGATCGTTGCTGCCTCATCTTCTAGGTCATCAATGCTGACTACTTCCCCGACGAGCTGGAAGATTTCCTCGGCGATTCCGACTACCACTTCACCGGCGTCGGCGTGGAGGGTGACGCCAACACACTTTGGAAGGACTTGCAGCTGAAGGTGGCCAAAACGGTGGACCTGACTGAGCTCGTGGAGGAGGAGATGGATTGCTCGAGCCTCCGCCGTGCGAGGCTGAAGGACATCGCGAGCGCCGTGATGGGCGCCGACATGGAGAAGCCTTACAGGGTGAGGACGAGCAACTGGGACGCGTACAATCTCTCCGGCAAGCGGATCAGCTATGCGTGCATCGACGCCTTTGTCTCCTTCGAGGTCGGCCGCGAGCTGCTCTTCGGCGACTACTGATCTTACCACGGAGTTTGCAGATAGGCTGCCGTCGATCATCCCGGCATATGGAATTCGTAGGTGCATCGCTCAAGTTCTAGCATTTGTGCTTGTGCGCCCAATCTCTCATAAAATTATTTTTTCTTGAGGATACACTATATCTTGCTTTCAAAAACATGCATGTTATTTCACATGCATCAAGGTCTTTCACATGCATGTTAGTTGTCCAAGCATGCTACACCCCAAACATGATCAACGAGTCTCAAACATGACGATCTCTCAACAAAAAAGAGAACACGTAACGTCAGCAAACATGATCGAGGTCTTTCACATGTATGTTAGACATACATATGCTATGTCCCAAACATGTATTCCAAGAATAGAATAATAATTACTACGATGTATATATATTTCTATATTTATCATATTCTCTACCATGCATGTGTGTATGCTCTCAACCTACAGTATATGGCAGTTTAACTACCACACTAATGAAAAATATGATCCTGTCATCAATAGAGATAACAAATTTGACACAAGGATGTTCCCTCGACGGTACGAGGATAGAATGTGGACTACCATCGTCTAATAAGCACACAGCTCTCACTACATACGTCCGTGGTTCATCAAATTAATCGATCACATGCTGTCATTATGTATCGCTGTACTCGTCTTTTGAAGAAACAACAGGCGTAGGCACTAGCCGCTACGTGTTCTAATTTTAGGAACAAATGAACAAACTTGTGAAAACACGTACGCCACATCCGATCCTCAACGTCATCCAATTAACATGTTCCTCAACAAGGGGGCACAAAAATCCTCAACACGTGACCAAACATGCTTGATCGCGAGTCTCTTTCACATGCATCACATTCATGTCCAACATCATCCATGATCATGACAATTATCAGTTCGATATGGACTCTCGGCCGACAATGGTCGGATCCTTAAAAAAAATAGATATGGACTCTCGGTCAATTGCCATGCGCATTCACATCAATCTCCGCACCTTTGTGTGTCAAATTAAAAAACTGACCGAAGGGACGTGTTGAGCCGTTGCGATAACCGAGAGGAGGCGAACCGCAGTTTGGAGTAACTCTGATCGTCGATTCAAAAGCACAATTTTTGAAGTGTACGATCATCTCCACTCACGCGCTTAGACAACGACCCGCTGTAAAGGCACACCTTCCACTTCTTCTCCGTCGCAGCTCTCGATCGATTTTAGCCTCTAGACTTCTCCTCTTGCTTCTCCGCCGCACCACCGTCGACCACCTCTCTCTCTTTGTTTGCACCTCCGTCGCCGCACAAATGGGTAGCCCCGCACTGAAGCACTCCAGGTCATCGACGTCCTTCGAACCCCCTTCTCCGTTTCTGTCGCCGGTGGAACTGGAGGCGGCACTCGCACCTCCTCCACTCCCGTCTCTGCCTGCGGCGCCCGCACCTCTTCCATCCGACTATGCTGAGACTGTCCGCCTCATTGAGGAAAGCATCGACAAACTCGACGGCAAGCTTATGGAGGTCAATGACAGCCTGTTCGACACCGCCGTGCAAGCAAAAGTGCTCGACAAAATGGTGCAATATGTATTTCACAATACATCTCACTCCTGTCGCCGACTGGGACTTGGTGTCCTTCCCCACCATGCCAGCATGGACTCCGCTGGCTACTACATCTTCGGGTTAGGCTTTGTTGCCGCTCGTCTCGACTGCCTCTACGAGACGATCGGTGAGGAGGCCGGGGAGGGGTTTCGCGAGCAACTCGTGAATGCCATCAGCCGGAAGAAGTTCGATCTAGTGTTGGAGGATGCTCCGCCAGATGTTGCGGCGGAGGCGGAGGCGCCGGCGGCGGATGCGGAGGCGGAGGCGGCGCCGGCGGAGGCGGAGGTGGAGGCGTCAGTGGTGGATGCGGAGGCGGAGGCGCCGCCGGCGGAGGCGGAGGCGGCGGCGGGGGTGGACAAGTCCTCCTCCGAGTAGAGTAGGATGAGTAGTAGTTTTTTCTTTTGTTTTCTATGTGTGTTTTCTTGTTTGTAATATACATGTTGTTTTTATGTTAATTAAAAGTGTCTTTTATTTTATGTTCATGAACAACGTGTCCTAAAGTACATGCACGAACGAAAAACTCCTCCTTTTATCGAAAAACATCGTATATGGAAAATTTACACATTAGTAATATTATACTCTATATAATAAATACTCCCTCCTGATTCTTTTATTTGACGTTTTGGACAAAACATTGAACTAACACTAGTGGGACGTACGTAGTAGAATTCTATTTCAAAAAATTACGAAAATAAAAAGCTACACACTTAATTAATTTTATTTCTTTTCTCTTTACCAGCTGTCATCGTGCCCGCCCCACCACCCCCACCCACCGGCCTGGCCCTAGGCAGTAGCCCACAAATTTTCTGCGACCCTGCCGCACAGCATCGCGTGTGCGGCCCCGCCTAGCACGCCATACGATCAAAATCGCATAATTGTGGGAGTGGGACACGCGGGATTTCCATCCTTCAATGTCCAGACAACAAACCCACCAGCGCGAAGCGAATGATCTCAGCGGGATTTCCATGGGACGGCGTGCGGGGCGAGGGCGCACACGCTACATTGTGTGGCAGGGCCGCAAAATATTTATTTCTGCCCGCCTAGGCCCAGAGTCGGGCTTGCCTTTAAGACCATTCGTAGTGGTTCACGATAAAGCTTTAGGCTGACACAGTTTTTCAATACTAAAGTGTTGGAAACCACAGTTTTTAAAATGACATGACAATACCAAAGTATTTTAATAACACAGTTTTGTAATACCACGATTTTGCAATACATAGGACTGTTTGTTTGACAAACACGATTTTATAAAAAATACCATAGTAATCTCAAATACCACGGTATTGCTAATTGCTCTAAAACTACAAAAATATTGTGTTCCCAAACACCAAAATCGAATTCTCTGCGGCCCTTCCGCACAGCCGTCTCTGTGCGACCATGCCCAGATGGTTGCCACGTACGTTCACGCTCCAAATCTTACAGCCAAGGGCGCACTGCACGGTTCCCCGCGACTGTGCCACCCTGCCCTGATGATTGCCACGTACGCGGGCGCACCGAATCTTGCAGCGTGCAAGGGCACATGAACTCCACTTCCGAACATTGCTCAGCGATCCGAATAACTCGGCGCTCATTGTGCATAATCCATCATCATGCGCACGAATAATATTATAAAACCATCAACTTTGATGATTCAATAATCCAATCAAGTTTCATCCAACCTACCAACAAAAAATTGGATCGTCCAGTCCATCCAACCAAATGTTAATTTGGATGATCCAAGACATATAGAAATTGATGATCTATCTCCAATCGAACTTTTACGTAAAACCAAAGGCAATTGATGACTGAGCACTTTGTCACATGTCACCAGAGTGTACGCACAAATGACAAATACACGGCCTCAACACCGGGTTTAGGGTGCATCGTGGAGTAACCACATGACTCGACCAAACACTCAAGTAATTACCATACACCTGCAAGAGCAACTACCTAGACGGATCCACCAACGCATCCTGACCCTACAAAAGGATGACGAGCAGCGGCAGGTCAACACGTTGCAGCGGCGGCGCAATGCAAAACGGTGGCAGCGGACGGCGATGTACATGGATTTTGGCGTAGTCGACATCGCACATCTTCCGCGAGTCGTTCACCTTCCGCAGCGAGTGGAACCACACTGGCAGGAACTCCTCGGTTTTGCAGTCGAAGCATGACTTGGAGAAATGGGCCTCCAACGCATCCCGACCCTGCGAAAGGATGACGAGCTGCGGCAGGTGAACACCATGCAGCGGCGGTGCAATGGAAAACGGTGGCAGCGGACAGCGACGTACCTGGATGTTGGCGTATTCGACCTCGCACATCTTCCACGAGTTGTTCACATTCCAACAGAAGCCATGCAGGTGCTTCGTCCACAGCCGGAACACCGCATCTGGCGATGTGACGTTGACAAAGCAGTAGCCCGTGTTGGCCTCATACCTTGGCAAATGCAACAACCGAGGTTAAGTATCAATCACTAAAAGACCGGAGCTTGATTAGTATAATCATATATTTCAAAGCATAGGTGTGGTACTTGAAGTCAAATGGAACGTAAATAAAAACGTAAAACTGACTTGACGCGACCCACTGCAATTTTCGCGTTCTACTCGACGCAGTGCTGATCAATGATGTTCATTACTTTTTGCCTCCTGTGGAAAATGATGTGAAACATCAGGTATTAACGCATCAACAAATATGAGGGGGAGAATACCAACATGCATATTTAAAAGTATGTTGCGTATCATCAGCGTCGTCAGACCAGAAGTAGGGTCGAAGCGGCACTGTGGCCTCCGCGAACTCGAGAACGGATGAGGAGAAGGCTCATCGCCAACGGATCGAGGGGACGGAAGCTACACGACCGCTATGGGCGATGAGCCTTCCCCTCAATCCGTTCTCAAGTAGGGGGCGGGCCGGCGGTGGGGGCGCAAGGGCGGCAGGACGGCGGCGGAGCCGGGGGCGTGGCGGTGGGGGCGCGGCAGGCGAAGTTGTGCAGCAGGGCCACATAAAATTTATTTCCGCCCGCCTAGGCCCAGAGCTGGACCTGCCTTTAAGACCATCCGCAGTGATTCACGGTAAAGCTTTATGTTGTGCTTGGGAGCACAGTTTTTCAATACTAAAGTTTTTGAAACCACAGTTTTAAAATAACATGGCAATACCAAAGTACGTATTTCAGTAACACAATTTTGTAATACCACGATTTTCAAATACATAGGACTGTTTTGTTGACAAACACCATTCTGCAAAAAATACCATAGTAATATCAAACACCACGGTAATGCTAATTGCTCTAAGACCATCCGCATTGGTTCACTGTAAATCTTACTAGACTGGAAATATAGAGTAGATTATTGGAAGTATAGAGTTAGTGTCCAGAGTGAAATGCTGGAAGTATAGAGAATATACTTGAAGTATAGAGGGATAGAGTAAGTTTTAGAGGAAACCACTGCGGATGGTCTAAAACTCCAAAAATACTATGTTCCCAAACATCAAAATCGAATTCTCTGCGGCCCTTCCGCACAGCCGTCTCTGTGCGACCCTGCCCAAATGGTTGCCACGTACGTTCACGCTCCAAATCTTACAGCCAAGGGTGCAATGCACGGTTCCCGCGACTGTACCACCCTGCCCTGATGATTGCCACGTACGCGAGCATACCAAATCTTGCAGCGTGCACGGGCACACAAACTCCACGTCCGAACATTGCTTAGTGATCCAAATAACTCGGAGCTCGGCGTCCACGATCCATCATCATGCGCAGGAATAATATTATGAAATTATGAACTTTGATGATTCAATAATCCAATAATATTTCATCCAACCTACCAACAAAAACTTAGATCGTCCAGTCCATCCAACCAAATGTTAATTTGGATGATCCAAGACATAAAGAAATGGATGATCTATCTCCAATCGAACTTCGACGTCAAACCAAACACAATTGATGACTGAGCACTTTGTCACATGCCACTAGAGTGTACGCACAAATGAAAAATACATGGCCTCAACACCGGGTTTAGGGTGCATCGTGGACTAACCACATGACCCGACCAAACACTCACGTAATTACCATACACCTGCAAGAGAAACTACCTAGCCGCATCCTTCGCGTACGAGCGGCAACGCCGACCAACTTATACTTTTTGTAATAGGTACAAAGAATTTTCCTTGTCCATAAGCCAATAAACAAGCTATTCTGGTGCGGTTTTTGTAGTTAAAAAATAAACTACGACAAAGTGACAATTCATGGAGACGGGGGGAGTACATATGATCATCGACATCTCTCTCACATGAATGTTATAGTTGTCCATGCATGCTACCCTACGCCCAAAACATAGGATCAACGAGCCAAACTATATATATGACGAACTTTCAACAAAAAGAGAAAACTATTATATATATATATATATATATATATATATATATATATATATATATATATATATATATATATATATATATATATATATATATAACATGTTAGTTGTCACGCCCCAAACATGATCAACGAGCCTCAAACTATATATGACGATGTTTCAACAAAAAATAGAGAAAACACGTAATAATATTGTTATCAAACATGATCGTCGTGAAGTTTTCAAGTGCATATGTTACTTGTCCATGCATGCTTGCTACACCCCAAACATGATCAACGAGTCTCAAATATGATGATCTTTCAACAAAATTAGAAAACACCTAACATCATCAAACATGCATGATCGAGGTCTTTTGCATGTCAAACTGAGAAAACATGAACGAGGGTTTGTGATATATATATATATATATATATATATATATATATATATATATATGACGATCTTTCAAAAAACAAGAGAAAACACGTAACGTAATGAAACATGATCGAGGTATTTTGCGTGAAAAAACTGAAAAAAACTGGAACATTGCATATACCTTGGGCCAGTGGGCCCTTTTCGTGTCAAAATTAAAAACTGGAACTGAAAAACTGAAACACCACCGGACGGACCTACAAAGTATGCCAGGTGGGCCACTGCATACCTCGGACCCTTTGCATGTCAAATTAAAAAACTTCGTGTGAAGCGGAGATGGAAGCCAACCGCGGTTTGGATTAATTCGAAAGCACGGTTTTTGAAGCGTCTGATCATCTCCACCGGCATGGGACGAGGACCCGCTATAAAGGCACACCCGTCATCTTGCGTCTCCGCCGCACCACTCCGTCTCTGGTAGCTTCCAAACTTCTCTTTCTTCACCAACGCACCATCGCCGACCACCTCTCACTATTTCTCCGCAACTCCGTCGCCGCACAAATGGGTCGCCCCGCACCGAAGCGCTCCAGGCTGTCGATGTCCTCCGAACCACCTTCTTCTCAATTTCCGTCGCAGCCAATGCTAGTGGAACTGGAGGCGGCACCCACACCTCCTCTGTCCCCTTCTCCGCCCGCGGTGCCCGCACCTCCTCATCTCGTTTGGGTTCAGGAGACTGTCCGCCTCGTCGAACACCGCTTCGATGAACTCGATCGGCGCCTGAAGGAGGCCACCGAGCACCTTTCCACAACCGCCCGGGCAAGCAAAAAAGCTCGACATATTGGTGCGGGATGTATTTTCCGATACATCTCGCTCGTGTGAGCGTCTGGGTCATGGGAAACTTCCCATCAGCACCAGCATGGACACCGCCGGCCACTACTGCTTCGGGTTAGGGTTTGTGGCCGAACGTCTCAACGTCCTCTACGAGACGATCGGGGAGGTGGCTGGGGTGGAGGGCAGCCAGCATCTTCTCTGGACCGTCGCCCGGAAGCTTCGGACTCAATTGCCGGAGAAGGCGGCAGCAGCGGCAGCAGCAGAGGAGGCGGCGGCGGCAGCAGCGGAGGAGGCGGCGGCGGCAGCAGCGGCGGAGGAGGAGGTGGAGGAGATCTCCTCCAACTTTGGGTAGAGTAGTATTTGTAGTTTTTCTTTTTCTTGTCTTCTATGTGCTTTCGTAGTTCTTATTTGTAATATATGTGTTGTTTCTATTTTAATGATAAATTTCTTTTCTGTTCATGAAAAATGCGTCCTATGCAGTATAGAAAAACAACTCCTTTTTGAAAAAGGGGCAATATAACTGTTGTTCAATGTCTAGCCAAGAATTCGTTGTGTTGCGAAAATCAACGACTCTTGGTTGAAACTCCATTGAGATTGTGGTTGAGGCTGCATTTCTACTCTTTTCTGTTCTTTCACTCAATTTTTTCATTTGTAGTTTGCGCATGGGAAAAATGTATTTTTAGTATGTAGTAGTATATACTACATGTTATCGTTTCATTGTGATTAATGTTACAAAATGCTGATTGTTTACCATCGTCCTTTTGTGCACTTGGCTGTATTTGCATATCGTTGGCATTAGCACATACGTATACATTTGGCAATTCATATATTTTTTTTGTATTTTTTAGAATGTCCAACTAGCTAGCAAAAAACTACTTTTAGATTTTGATCTCCATGCATGGCAACAATGATGAATCAAGAAGCAAGCAAGTTGTCCTAAGACGAAGTCTACCCCTCTAGCTACACGCACCAGCCATGTGCAGGAATCGACGCGACATGAGATGTAATTAATCACGATTGAATGCGTGCACAAGGGCACGACCTGCGTCAAATTCTCCACTCCCGCGAAAATTTTATCGTTCTACTTGGTGCGCCACATTTGAGATTTTGACAATTCAATTTTCACTAGCCGTGCCTCCAATTTCTGTCCCGCCTATTATTGTAACCCTATTTTAGCCACGATGAGTATAAATTGAAACACTGGCCTCTGTTCCCGACACACCGCTGCCCTGCCCTTCCGATGATCTTGCAGTACTCCAAATGTGTTGTCTCTCTGTCCTGTGTTCCATACTTGTATTCCTAAGAAATTCCCGTGTTTTCATTTCCCACGGTTTTACAATTTTTCTCCCATGGATCTCGCAGTGACGCATCAAAGCTCTTGGTGGTGTTGGGTACAACACGGGGCGACCAAGTTTGATGGGCTCTACCGAACCTCTTCGTCGCCGACACCTCCCTGCGAGATCGCATCTTGGACTCTAGTTTTGTGCTAGGTAAACTATACGATCCATGCCGTCTTTTTACAGAGCTATATTGGCTTGGTTCTACATGATCCATCCTGATATACGAAGCCTAAATAAATTAACAAAGAAGAAATGTGGTCTTCTGTTTCACGAATTTAGTTTTATATATATATATATATATATATATATATATATATATATATATATATATATATATATACTACATCTGTCCCTAAATAAATGTTGCTCCGACAGCTTATTACGGAAGTGTATTTCTAGTTCAATTCCTGGCCGGGAACGACAAATACTATAAACCATAGGTAGTAGTATGTAATTTCTGGATTTAGAAGTAAATGACGCACGGGTTATCTGATCAACCAGTCCAAATGTTGTACTCTCATTCCTGTTTTACAAATTTGTATTCCTAAGATTTTTAGTTCCCATGGTTTTCACTTTTTTCTTTCTTGTGGCTTTCTCAGATCGTACGTTTTTTCTATTCTTTCTTTTCTAATTCCTCTGTTAGCAACAAACACTGCAGTTTATAGAAAGCACACCGTCTGATCAAAAATCTACGTCGGTCAGGTAATCTAACGTTATCACTGTTATTTGGAATGACTACTTACAATGCTCTTTACATTAGGAAAAAGACATCAAACCATGATGTCGTCTACAAGCATTCATGGTGGCCAACAAGCACCTGGTATAACTATAAATGTGTTTACTATCAAAATTAAACAAATTTAGACAGCATTAAATCATTTCCATGGTACGTAGAGAATATTGCAGCACATGATGTTCAGGAACCCCGAGGTTCTTCACTCCTTGGTACTACTACGATGCACAAACCAACAGCAGGTATAGATATACAAACCAGAAATACTCCTTCTGCCCCAGTGTAATTTTAGTTTTGGAGCTTAAAAAATGTCCCACTCCAACTCTATCCTCGATAGTAGCTTCCAACTACCCATATCACATCACATTACTACCTGCCTCTCTACCGTGCCATTTGTTTTGGCAGAGCGTGTTAGTTTTTTACTCTACTCATTTGGCATTGAATTTGGAGCATTTTGAGAGACTATGTTCTGTCCTTTAGATGTATTGATGATGGGTGTATCATGGTCATTTGCATTCTTTCCTATGCTCTACTAATTGTTTTATCATGCCTTGCTATTCTACTTTCTTATTAGTACTTAGTCTTTATAGTTAACAGTTCATCAGCCTGTGTGATGGCGTGATTTTTTTTATGCCTCTACGTTGTGCTCTCTCGCCGCCGGCCACTCCGACCGGCACAGGCGCCAATGCCCTGCTGCTGGTCACTTCAGTGTCCTCCACGACGCGTCTCCCTCACCCATCGCCACGTCCCATCCTTCGCGTGCCATGATTACCCCGCCGCCCGCAAATCCCTGGCCATTACTCGCCCTGCCACCAATCCTCCTCGAGAGTTTCGGCAAGACCAAACCCTCGCTTTGTTGAGTGTCGCAAGCTGGCACTATGCAAACTGCACCTGCAGTAGTTTCCACTGACAAGTAGACCCGGTGTCTCATGGGCCCACATGTTAGTGGCAGCTAATGTAGGTGCAGCACTGCGGAGGATTTCAATCCCGCAAGCTGCCTGCCTTATCTGTCTTGCATTCGCCACCTGCTATTGATGGCATTCATTACTTGCCCTGCAACTAATAATTCTCTTCGAGACGCGCTCCAGCTGATGTCAGTCAGACCGAACCGGTGAACCCTATCTTTGTCTAGTCTAGCGTTGCCAGCTGCATGCCCCCTCACAGTCTTGCCTGCTTCGCTCATGGACTGAAAATCCTCTGCAGTACTACGAGTGCGTACCGCCACTGACATGTGTACCTGATGGCTCATTTTAGGGTATGAACAACAACAAAGAAGTCAATAATGTAACCCCCCATCAAAATAGTTGTCGTTAGGACAGTCCTAACTATTGTAGTAGTTTATTTTTAATTCATTTGTTGGTCTAATAACGCGGTCGTCCCACGCTCATATTTGCCGCACTCGTCCCGAAGATGGTATGAACATCAGACTTTTCTTCTTTTCACACTATTTGTACATGATAATAAACTTGTGCATGCGGTAATTTGCTTTAATCGTTTACCATTTGAATCAACGTAACAGAAGGAAGGAAGCTAGGAAGAAGTGTGGCTAAAGGACTTAAGGTTGCCAGAATACGCTATGCATCCCAAGTTAGTAGAACAGAACATGTGAAGCTACCAATTCAGTTCTCCGCTAGGTTGGGTGTTGCGGTTGGTATTAATCAGCGGCACTTTGTCGATGATGTGGTTATGTTTACAAAAAGACATGCATCCCTCAGCGGTGCAACGAAGTGGGTAGAAGTTGGCCATAGTAACAGGAGAGATATAGTACGAAACATTCTGGTTAGTGTGGTCACACCCCCACACAAGTATTTATTTCTTGCAATCTCTGTCGTGTACGTTTACAGCAACTTGTTATACAATGTACATGATTCCTGGGACATGGAGGACACATCGGAGAGTGCAAGAAAAATTTTGAAAATTGCTGGTGAGCGCCACAAGGGGTGGCGCTCGACTTTGCATGCCACCTATAAGAGTTATTCTACCGATGAAGAACGTATACGAAACCAGCCTGCTGACGTAACGACACCCGAGTGGTTGCACCTAATAGAATATTTTGGGTCTGAGCGATTCAAGGTCAGCTAACTTTTTAATAGCTTCACATCATACAAAAAATAGTTCATTTACTTTCATTTGTGGAATTAATTCTTAAAATTATTGCAGTCAATAAGCAGGACCAATTCTCAAAATCGAAGCAGACAAAAGGCGTGTCACTTGCTTGGCTCCAAATCCTACGGCCAACTTAGTTACTAGAAGGTATGAAAAATAAACCACGCTTTTAGTTTGCGCTGCAAACAATATGTATACCGACATGTTGAAGTTCACTTGTATTTTATGTAGAGAGACCCAGAGACTGGAGAAGAACTCGATGACATACAACTGTGGGAGGCAAGCCATTTGTTGAACGGTAACTGGACAAACAAGCTGGCAGAAGCTGTACATGTGAGTAACACTTTAAACAATCCCCAATTATATAAATATTTGCAAATTACCTGTGACTTTTCTTTTCGTATATAGATCCAGGCACGTGCCCAAGTGGACGGCATGGAAGCTGGGCAGGGAGGCCCAATTCCAAATGAGGAGAGAAACCACATCCTCCAGCGGTTATAGATCCTCAATCGGTTGTGCAGGATCACAGGTTCGGGGGCGTGGTTATATGGCTAACGCAACTGGTCCCGAACGTGAACGTATGCGTATCCAGATGTCTGAACACCTCAACGACCAAGTTTGAAACTTAGAAGTTAGAAATGCAGGCCTCAATGAAATAGTGCAGGACTTAGAAGGAAGAAATGATAGCTTAAACACCCAGATCGACTGCATAAACCAGAAGAATGAAGAGTTAATCGTTCAAGTCAAAAACTTACAAGGTCAGATAGCAGCTGATCGTGAACAAGCAGCTAAGGAAATGCAGGACATGCGCACTTTAGTGGCTGAAATGCACAAAATGATGATGGCGACCACTCCACAGAAGGTCCAACAAATAAGGAACCGCCAAAAGCCACCTGCTCCAACAATTAGTCCCAGATAGCTTAGGAAAACTCTTAGCATGCAAACACGTCACTTAAGTAATCCTTGAGTGTTGTTATGCCTGTTGTAATATCAATTGATGCATTTTTATTGTTAAACTCGTGATTCTGTTGCCACTAATTTTCAAACTTGGTGCATTCGGGTTCAACTGTCGCTAATTATAAAACTTGGTATTACGAATTTCTTGTCACGAATGTTAAATTGTTGCAATAGGAACTATTGCCAATACATATGATAAAACATGGCAATAGAATGAAAAAACGTTGCAGTATAAATGGCAACAACTCAAAAAACGTTGCATTAAAACACTATTGCCACAAATAAGAAATCGTTGCAATACCAAACTATTCGCCACGGATGCAAAATCGTTGCGGTACCATATACTAGTTCCAACGGATCTGAAATCGTTGCAATACGGTACTATTCACCATGTTTGTGGACTCGTTGCAATATCCAACTATTCGCCACGGATACGAAATCATTGCAGTAACAGACTAGTTCCCACGGATCTGAAATCGTTGCAATACGATACTATTTGCCACGTTTGTTGACTCGTTGCACTAGGCTACTATTTGCCACGGACGTTAAAACGTCACAGTATCATACTATTTGCCACAGCTGTGACATCGTTGAAGTACCATACTATTTGCCACGAATGTGAAATCGTTGCAATACCGTGATATTCGTTGCAATATGATAAATTGTCGCTACACCATAACTCGTTGCAATATGTTACTATTTGCCATGGCTATGAAAATTGTTGCAATACTGTAGTATTTGCCACGAATGTGAAAATCGTTGCAATCACGTACTATTACCACAAATTCGAAATTGTTGCAATACAATGCTATTCGTTGCAATACGTTAAATCTTCGCAATACGGTGAACTGTCGCAATAACATACTATTTGCCACGAATGTGAAATCATTACAATACCGTACTATGGCCATGCCTGCGAAATCGTTGCAATACAATGCTATTCGTTGCAATACGTTAAATCGTCACAATACACTAAACCGTTGCAATAACATACTATTTGCCACGACTGTGAAATCATTACAATACCGTACTATTGCCAGGCCTGTGAAATTGTTGCAACCACATACAATTACCATGAATGTGAAAACGTTGCAATACCATGCTGTTTGTTGCAATACGTTAAATCGTAACAATATGCTAAATGGTTGTAACAACATACTATTTGCCATGAATATGAAATTGTTGCAATATCGTACTATTTGCCACGATCGTGAACCCGTTGCAATACCGTACAATTCGTTGCGATACGTTAAAACGTCGCAATACTTGAAAACGTTGCAATAGCATCCTATTTGACACCGATGTAAAATCGTTGTAATACCATACTATTCACCACAAATGCCAAGGCATTGCAAATAACCTATCGCTGTGAGAATTATTACGACGATTCGTAAAAACTATCGTCATGCTCTTTTTCGTTACAACAGCGACCTATTGCGACGAAAAATAACCTTTTGTGACGAATTTTTTCGTTGCGATAAACCGGAATCCTTGCAGTGTGATGGCAGCTCTGTCAGAGCAGCACCAACACAAGTAGTGCCACTACCTCGACCGACCGTCAAATCAGTGTTGGTTGTGCCTCCAGCGACGGCAACCCAGGTCCGGAGCTCAGGGAAAGCTCCAATCCTGAGAATTTATCTTCGGTCCCAATGCCATCGTTGGGTGTTGGGTCTGGTAATTCTTTGAGTCTGGCTCCGGGACCATCGACAGGCTCCGGGTCTGGAGTGTCTTCTCAAACGATGGAGATCCCAGCTGAGGCAACGTGTTGACGATTGTTATATTCCAATTTCTTCTATCAATATAACTCAAATATGTGATGGGAATATCATTTCTTGCACATCACCTTTCTATTTAACCTATTTCTACTTGTCATTAGTGAAATTGGTGCATGCAGGTATTTTATACAGAATTGATGTGAAACAAGGGGGTTGATCCTATAAAATATCATCACAGCCAATCAAGCATTGACACATGGCACCACATGGATCAAATGACCCACAAACAGAAGTATATGAGGCCATCCAATGGTGTAGCACCTATATCAAGGGATGGGACCCACCTGGAAGTCACTCAGAGAAAGCACAAATGGTTTGGAGGACTTACCAGGTCGGCCGACCCCCCTGAGTCGGCCGACATGGAGTCAGCCGACCTGGTCTTTTCTTGAAACTTGGTCAGCTTCCACGTGTTGGCTCCTCCCGGCTTGAAGAAGTCAGTGGTGACTGATTCACGTGCTTTTGGTGGCGGGAATCTATCCTTCTCCGAGCTATAAAAAGGACCCCTCATCCCTCACTTCAACACACACCACTTGAGCATTCACTCTCTTGTGTACATTAGTTCTCCAAGTCCTTAGTGGAGGTTAGGTTGTAGAGAGGAGCCTATAGTCCCAAGTCCAAATTGGGAAATGTATGGCTCATGTATACTCTCTTGTATTTGTGACTTTGTGCTTTTTAATAATAGTATTATTAGTCTCTCCATATTCAAATACATGGGCAAAGCGTTTCTTTTTTTATTGTGGAGTCCATGTATGTGCTAGGTGTAGATGCTGTTATGATCTAGACATAATGCCATTATCATGTTATCATAAACATCATACACCACCACTATTGTCTAATTAGGTAATAATATGATTATGTTAATATGAATATTTTAGTGCTTGGATCCAACAATGGTTCAACGATGTTTAGGTTAGTCATTGCCTTAGGATGTCATGATTCTTAAGGTATTTACTTAGTATGCTAGCATGGTGCTAGGATAGTGAGTAAAGTTGGATGTCTCGTAGACCCACAGATTGAAGAGGTAGGCAATAGGTGGTGACAGTCCTATCTGTCCTTTGTAATCCTCCACGTTCAGCTATGCCACAGGCTCTTGGCGGGAGTCGCCTAGTATTGGTAGGGGTAAGCCCGTGCCCGGTATGTTGGACCACTAAGCCCTAGTATTCACCATTAGCATAGTCATGTGTACTTCCTTAGGCTATGTATATGAGTAATTAGAGCATAGTAGGAGTAACTCCATATCGTAGTCTAACTCTCGCTAGGACAACCTTACCCTTAGAGTAGATTGCTTAGGTGTGTCTCACACTACCCCTATTATCAACTTACCAATGTCTTGATAATTGATTAATATGACATAGCTTGATCATAAGAGTAATGTTTACTTTACTCCATTGCCTTCCCTTGCGATAAATACGATACCCTTGGGAATGTGAGACCTATGTGTGCTGAATACATTGGCTTGTAGTGAATACATTGGCTTTGATGATAAAAGTTCTGAAATTCTGCTAAAACATCTTTTTAGCAAGGTCCGACTCTAGCTCCGAGCTTCTGCAAGGTACGCCAATAGGTCCGACTTTCTTTGTCTAGGTTCGACATGTTTTTGGGTAACTCCGGTGAGCTTTGTCTTTAGCTCCGGCATGTCTTTGTTAGCTCCGGCATGTCTTTGTTAAGCTTCGATGTGCTTTGCTAGGTCCGACTTATGTTGGTTAGCTCCTACATGTTTTTCTAGCTCCGACTTTTGGGATGTCTAGTTCCAACTAGTTTTGTTTAGCTCTGGCACTAGGTCCTACTAGCTTTGGTAAGCTCCGACGCTAGGGTGTACTAGCTTTGGTAAGCTCCATCTCTAGGGTGTACTAGCTTTGGTAAGCTCTGGCGCTAGGTTGTACTAGCTTTGGTAAGCTCCGGCTCAAGCTCCGGTTAGCTTTGGCAAGATTCGGAGCTTGATCGCAATGTTCCTACTTTTAATATGAAATGTTTCACACTTGCTTTACATCTATGGAAAGATTGCTTAGTATTCATTTGCTATGTTTTTGGTGTGTTTTGGTTTATATGGCTGATATCATTTTGATATTCTTTGCAACATGCTTATGTGAAGTACTCACGTAAGGTGTTGTGTTCGGAACTGACTTGAGTCATGTCGCGGACTTGGGCTCTTACAGATTGGTGGTTTGTTCATATGCAGGTGTTGCTTGAGTTCAAGTCATGGTTGGTGACAGGATCTTTTGGACTAGTCTCATTGAGGAGATGAGGTTCCAACAACCAAATTCAGGAGGAATTGTGGTTGAGTGGGTCAGGAGGTCGCGCACGATGATTGAATCAAGGGCAGTGCATATGAAGGTTAATGGACGTCGAAGGAAGGTGTTTGCACGTATGCATGCAGTGCATGACGTGGAAACATGGTTTCGAATATGGTTTATGTATAAGAGGATCTAGTTCGAAGGATCGGATCGGATCGTATCGGTTGATGACTTTGGCTGCGGCAGAGACGGTTATGGCTCGGTATGGAAAGTATCGAGTTGGTTATGATAGGATTTCGTGTGGGTCACGAATTTGAGATGTTTTATGAATGTGGGATACGTTTCTAAGGTGTTTGGAAGTCTTAAGATTGCTTCTACCTATGTATAGAAGAGTCCTAAGCAGTTATGGAAAGTTTCGATTAGTGATCGGAGTAGGATTGGAGTCCTAGTTGAGATTGGGTTGGCTAAGGGCTGGTTATATAAGCAAGGAAGGCCAAAGATCATGGTGCACGACTTTCGAGCTGTTCCTCATGTGTTCTATTGAATAAAATTCGTAGTTTGAAGGAACTTTTGTTCCTTTTCGTCCGACTTGTTCCAGACAAGTTTTACTCGTCGAGTTTCTGGAGAGCACTACCTTTCGTCGGTGGTTTTATCATAACTTGAGTTTTACAGATCCAATTGACATGATTACTTTTGGATTGTCTTCAAAACTTGATTATCTATCATCTGTAAAAATTTCACGGTCTTTGGATATGTGGTTTCTGATCTACTCGAGTTTCTTTGCAGCATTCCAGAACTGTTTTTCTCGGGAAGGACAGATTGACCTTTGTTCGATATTTCGATCATAACTTGAGTTTCTCTCGACGGATTTGAGTGATTCTTCTTTTGTTTTCTTCGTGACTTGTTTCTCCCTGATATATATCACTTTTGTCATGGTGAAACACGTTTATATTATTTTCACACACGATTTCTTTAACAGATCATTTTTCTGCCGAAGGGGTTGGGATTTAATTGTTTCCTATGCGTAAGATTTTTAAATCTACAATTCACCCCCCTCTGGTAGCTTTTCACGTGCTCTTAGATCCTACAATTGGTATCAGAGCCCATGTTTCTCTAATCATTATGATTTGCACATGTTTTTGACTAATTATCATGGAGAAATACTCTGCCAAACCTTGTATGTTTGCTGGTATTGATTATCAGGTTTGGAAGGCACGCATGGAGGCTTTCATCCAGGCGCAAGGCTTCACAATGTGGGAGAAGGTGTACAAGCCTTACGAACTGCCACCAAACGATCAAGTTATGGCTACAAACCTACATGACTTCGACAACAACAACAAAGCCCGAAACAAGATCATCCAAGGACTCACTCAGAGCGACTTCGACTGCGTTGCACATCACCGATTGGCATACGATGTATGGAGAGCACTTTGTTACTATCAAGAAGGATCCACCACGATCAAGGACGTAAGGCAGGACATGTTCAAGAAAGAATACATGCGCTTCGAGATGCAACCCGGTGAGTCCATCGATGATCTCTTTGCTCGCTTTAACAAAATTCTCAGTAACTTGCATAGTGTCAACGTTAATTTTTCTGATGCTGAAAATGCTAGGCAACTTCTAAGTGCATTAGACATGTCAATATGGGAGATGAAAGTTACCTCTCTTCGTGAATCTATTGTCATGAGTCAACTTATGTTAGATGTGCTTGACTCTAAACTCAAAACTCATGAAATTGGCATCTTATCACATAAGAACCCAAATAATTTATTGCATTTGTCTCACAACGTGATATGCCTAGCTCCGGCTAATCATCATCTTGCAATACTCATTCTTTGTTGTCCTCACTAACCCTAGAGCTGATCGAGGAATTTCTAGAGGAGGAGTTAGCACTTCTATCTACTAGGTTCTCAAAAGCATTGCAAAATGTGAGAACTAGAAGGAGAGGAAGCTCTGGACCTCAATGATGCTTTGAATGTGGTAAGAAAGGACACTTTTGTACAGAATGCCCTAATCTTTCAGGTTCTTCTTCCTGAGAAGAAAAACAATCAAGGACAAAGCACTCCTCAACAAATGATAAGAAGAAGAAGAAGGGCTTTACAGGTCGCCAACTGGTGAATAGTTTTATCTCCGCACTCCAAGAACTTGGCTCAAGTGACGTGGACATTGGAAGTGATGAAGATGAAGATGATTTTGCCAACTTATGCTTTATGGCGGGCAAAACAAGATCAAAATCAAGCCAGGAGGATGCAGAACACAACAGTGACGACGATGAGGTATGTTCTACCTGTAATGAAATGTGTGATGCAATTTCTCATGCAACTATTATTGTTAAGAAAAAGAACAAAAAGATTAGGGATAATGCTGCTAAAATTGAATCAATAGAATCTGAAATCTGTCGTTTGAAAACCTTGATTCCTAGTGATGATTCTAGTCCCTCATGTGATTTAATCTATGAACAATTGTCCACACTTCTCCACTCTAGATAGACTTGAACTTGAAATTGAAAAGAACAAAAAGCTTGTTGCACTTGACATTGGAAACATAAAAGATGCTTCTTGTTCTACAATTGATTTGCATTGTTCTAGTTGTGACGATCTTGAAAAGAAACTAAAAGATGCTATGAATGAAATTTCAATATTGAATAATGCTTTACGCTCTCATGAAGTTAAATATTGTTCCAATTGCAAATTAAAAGGAAAAACTTCATGTGAAAATTGCCTTGATCTGTCCAATAATCTTGATAGTATGCATAGGACATTAGATTGGTTTTGTAATGGGAATAAGAACCTAAACTTGCTGCTGAATTCTTCCAAGTCTTGCAATGATAAAACTAGTTTAGGTTTTGATTCCCATGCTCATGCTAAGGCACATTCACATATGATTGTAAACTCATTAGGAAGTTGTTTGATTAAAACAGTTCCTAAACAAAAAAAGTGGTTTTCAAATTTGCAGGAATATTGTCTCATTCGGTTTCAAACAAAAATATAACTGGCTCATCTAGATATGAACACAAAGTTAAATTTCATTGTACCTAATGTGGTAGAGATGGTCATGTCATGGATTTTTGTTATAGACTAGCTAAACAACAGAAAAGGGAATGAATGATTGCTAAATCTCATAACTTTAATGCAAAATTTGCTGCACATATTAAACCGAATACCAGGAACATGCAACCTGCTGTTATGAGTCAAAAACATTCAAAGTTTACCTCCGGACATTCTATTTTTGCCTCCATAGCTACTGATTTTTGTGCTACACAAGTAACACCTTATAGCTCAGTAATTAAGAATAAAAAACCTCAAACTTTGACTCATAAACCTGCTGTTTTATCTCAGCTTTCGTGTGTTTTTCCTGCTGCACATCTTGTGGCTCAGTACTGGATACCTAAATGCCTTTTGACTAACCCCAGTATTGATTCATTGACGTATTGTGCTTCTATGTAGTTTAAATGCTTGAGGAAGGAGAACATTTAGATTGTGGACTCAGGTTGCTCACGCCACATGACCGGCAACAAAGAATGGTTCTCCTCCCTCTCTTTTGTGTCATGTGTAGAGAATGTTACTTTTGCCGATAATTCTTCAAATCCATTAATTGCTAAGGGTTCGGTTAGAGTAAATGATCACTACACTTTGAAGGATGTGGCACTTGTCAAAAATTTGAAATACGACTTGCTTTATGTTTCACAATTGCTAGATGAAAATCTAGAAATTATTTTCAATAAAAACTGCTGCAAAGTTGTAGGTTCAAATAGTGAGCTTATTTTTAACATGTCTCAGTTTGGAAGGTTTTAAAGCTGATTTTGATATGTATTCCCCTAAGCATAGGTGTCTAGTTGCTAATGATTTGAAGGACTTATATTTTTGGCATCGTAGACTTGGTCACGTAGGCTTTGATCAGCTAACACGTGTTAGTGCTCTTGATGACATACGTGGGCTGCCTAAGCTTAAAGGGGACAAAGAAATTGTGTGCTCTTCTTGTAGACATGCTATGATGGTTGCAGGTTCACATACTCCTCTCACAATGATCATGACAACTGAACCGGGTCAACTTTTACACCTTGACGCTGTAGGACCTTCACGTGTTCAATCCTTCGGAGGTAAATGGTATGTTCTTGTGATTATTGATGATTATTATAGATACTCTTGGATTTACTTTATGGCATCTAAGAATGAAGTTTTTAGTCACTTTAGAACTTTATTTCTAAGATTATCAATTGATCACCAAGGATGATTAAAAGCAATTTGAAGTCATAACATAACAGAATTTAAAAATCAATCTTTTGATCACTTTTGTTCTGAAAATGAAATAGATCATCAATTTTCTTCACCATATGTACCTCAATAAAACGGTGTTGTAGAAAGAAAGAACAGAACATTAGTTGAGATGCCTAGGACTATGCTTGATGAATATCAAACTCCTAGGAAATTTTGGGCTGATGCGATTGCATCCACTTGTTATGTCTCAAATCGTGTTTTCTTGCGCGTTAAGCTAGGTAAAACCCCATATGAGCTCCGGTTTGGACATGGGCCTAGTGTTACGCACTTTCAGGTCTTTGGTTGAAAATGCTTTGTTAAGAAACATGGTAATCTTGATAAATTTGAACCTAGATCCATTGATGGCATGTTTCTTGGTTATCCATCTCATACTAGAGGCTACCGTGTGTTTTTACTTGACACTAACAAAATTGTGGAGTCTTGTGAAGTGTCTTTTCATGAAGCTAGCCCAGGTACTAGCTCAAACATTGCAGGTCCAGATCCATATCCACAGGGGGAGAGCATTTTTGTTGAAGCTGAGGAAGAATTGGAGCTGCTGCCCAAAAATTCAGCAGTTAAAGACTTTGGTTCAGCTCCAGATGTTAATTCTCAGCCAGCACCGACAACTATCAATGCTAATTCAAATCGTACTCAAGTCACAAGCTCATCGATTTGTGATGAACATGAAGAAGAAGAAGCTTGTGAGACATCGGTTCCCCTAAGGTTTTACAAAGATCATCCCCTGCAACAGGTTATTGGAAGCTTGCACGAACGAGTTACACGGTCCAGGTTTTGCGATCCAAACTCTCATGCTCATTCTGCTTTTGTTGCTTCTTTTGAACCCAAAGAAATATCACACGCACTCACTAATAGATCTTGGATTATTGCCATGCAAGAAGAGTTAGAAAATTTTGAAAGAAATAATGTTTGGAAACTTGTACCTCCACCTCAAGATCACACTTTAATTGGAACTAAATGGGTATTTAAAAATAAACAAAGTGAGGATGGGGTTGTGGTTAGGAATAAGGCTAGGTTGGTTGCTCAAGGTTTCACTCAAGTTGAAGGTCTAGACTTTGATGAAACTTTTGCTCCTGTTTCTAGATTAGAAGCCATAAGAATTTTGTTAGCTTTTGCTGCATCTAATGTTTTTAAGCTATATGAAATGGATGTTAAAAGTGCTTTTCTTAATGGCTACATAGATGAAGAGGTTTATGTCAAACAACCACCGGGTTTTGAAAATTCAGATTCTCCTAATCATGTTTACAAACTGTCCAAAGCCTTGTACGGTCTCAAACAAGGCCCTAGAGCATGGTATGATAGGTTAAAAACATTCTTACTTGAAAAGGGGTTTACCATGGGCAAGGTTGATAAAACTCTTTTTGTGGTTAAGCATGGCAATGACTCATTATTCGTTCAAGTGTATGTGGATGATATTATCTTTTGTTGTGCTTCTCATGATCTTGTGTCCAAATTTTCAGCTATGATGAGTTCAGGATTTGAGATGAGTATGATGGGAGAACTCACGTACCTTTTGGGGCTGCAAATCAAGCAAACCAAGGAGGGTACCTTTGTGCATCAAACGAAGTATAAAAGAGACCTCCTAAGGTGCTTAAACATGGACAAAAGCAAGCCTCTTCGGACACCAATGGGAACAACAACAACACTTGAACATGATGAACATGGTGAACCCGTGGATCAAAAAGAATATAGAAGCATGATTGGATCACTTTTGTACCTCACGGCATCAAGATCGGACGTACAATTTAGCGTATGTCTTTGTGCATGGTTTCAAGCTTCCCCACGTGCTTCACATTGTAAAGACGTCAAAAGGATTCTCAGGTACTTACATGGAATTCAAGAATTTGACATTTTTCTTCCTTCTTCCTCTACCGTTACTTTGAAAGCTTTTTCCGATGCTGATTTTTGAGGTTGTAGGATTGATAGGAAAAGTACATATGGTGCTTGTCATTTTCTTGGTAATTCACCCTTTGCTTGGTCCTCTAGAAAACAAAATTCAGTTGCACAATCCATAGCCAAATCTGAATATAGCTGCTACTAGTTCTTGGTCAAAAATTCTTTGGATTGTTCAAACACTTAAGGACTATGGGGTTGATCTAGATAGCGTTCCACTGTTTTGCTATAACACTAGTGTCATTTGCACTGATAAAAACCCTGTGCAACATTCTAGAACTCAGCACATTGATATTAGGTATCACTTTCTCCGTGATAATGTTGAAAAAGGAAACATTGTGATTCACCATATAGATATCGAACAACAATTGGCTGACATTTTTACAAAACCTTTGGATTTCACTGGTTTTTGTTATATTCGTAGTGAAATAGGGGTTATGCATCCTCATGGCTTAAATTCAGGGGGAGTTTGAAACTTGGGAAGTCTATGTGTGAATCTGAAATTAAAATAATATGAGCATAGTTTTTCATACATATATGACTCTGTGATTCCTTTTACATGCTGAAAGTTCTTACTACATTACTCGTGTTATACATTTTGTAGTTTTTGCCATGTCTTGTAATCGGAATAATTACTTACACTAAATCTGGTCATGGTCGAACTTTCTTGCTCTTTTGAACTTGTTGCATACTCACAAGTGCTTTTACTCATAAAGAATTAATCAAGCAATCAACTCACATGTTGATTTTTTGTGATCAAATATAAGTTGAGAAAAGATCAAGAGAATATGCATGCATCGCACTTCTTCTTTTGAGGTGGCTTATCATTGCACTTAGATATGAACTTGGAAGAAGTTGTCTATGACTAAAACCATGTCCTTAAGCTTCTGATTGTCAAATGACATAGGCTTGGCTTGGTTGGTTAGAATAAGGCAGATGCACATATAATATCTTGCAAATATCATATGATCTAAATTTGTGCTTTGAAAAATAATAAAATGCAGCAACAATTGTCATGCCTTCAGGTATTGAAATAGTTAAGTTTGTGAGATCATGTCTTGCTTAAATTGAAAATTACATTTGATCTCTAGCATGGCTTACACTACTTTATGTATCTCATTGTTGTGATAGTGTAAGTTACTTGATAGTATGATATGGATGAGCTTTGTTTTATATGTATATGTTATAATATGCTCATAACAATTAAAATTTGTCTTATAAACCTTGCTGAATACATTGTCAAAGGGGGAGAGATAATATGTGAATTTAAAAAAAAAACAAAGATGCAACCGGGAGACATTGATTATCCATTGCACATATTCACAATTGTTTTTGGCATGATTCTTCTCACGGGGAGAATTTTTTTCTTATTTTATTTCTGGCTTACAAAGGGGGAGAAATTGTTTTTCAAAACTTTTAATGTGACTAAGCCAATGGATCTTAAGTGGTATTTCCAATGCATTTATCAAGGGGGAGATTGTGAGACCTATGTGTGCTGAATACATTGGCTTGTAGTGAATACATTGGCTTTGATGATAAAAGTTCTGAAATTCTGCTAAAACATCTTTTTAACAAGGTTCGACTCTAGTTCCGAGCTTCTGCAAGGTATGACAATAGGTCTGACTTTCTTTGTCTAGGTCCGACAAGTTTTTGGGTAGCTCCAGTGAGCTTTGTCTTTAGCTCCGGCATGTCTTTGTTAGCTCCGGCATGTCTTTGTTAAGCTCCAACATGTTTTGCTAGGTTCGACTTATGTTGGTTAGCTCCAACATGTTTTTCTAGCTCTAACTTTTGGGATGGCTAGTTCCGACTAGTTTTGGTAAGCTCCGGTGCTAGGGTGTACTAGCTTTGGTAAGCTCCAGCGCTAGGGTGTACTAGATTTGGTAAGCTCCGGCGCTAGGTTGTACTAGCTTTGGTAAGCTCCAGCTCAAGCTCCGGTTAGCTTTGGCAAGATTCGGAGCTTGATCGCAATGTTCATACTTTTACTGTGAAATGTTTCGAACTTGCTTTATATCTATGGAAAGAATGCTTAGTACTCATTTGCTAAGTTTTTGGTGTGTTTTGGTTGATATGGCTGATATCGTTTTGATATGCTTTTGCAACATGCTTATGCGAAGTGCTCACGTAAGGTGTTGTGTTCGGAACTGCCTTGAGTCAAGTCGTGGACTTGGGCTCGTACGGATTGGTTGTTTGTTCATGTGCAGGTGTTTCTTGAGTTCAAGTCATGGCTGGTGACAGGATCCTTTGGACTAGTCTCAGGGAGGAGATGAGGTTCCAACAACCAAATTCAGGAGGAATTGTGGCTGAGCGGGTCAGGAGGTCGCGCAGGATGATTGAATCAAGGGCAGTGCATATGAAGGTTACTGGACGTCGAAGGAAGGCATTTGCACGTATGCATGTGGTTCATGACGTGGCAACATGGTTCCAAAGATAGTTTATGGATGGGAAGATCTGGTTGGAAGTATCGAATCGTATCGGTTGATGACTTTAGCTGCGGCGGAGTCGGTTATGGCTCGGTATGGAAAGTATCGAGTTAGTTATAATAGGATTTCGTGTGGGTCACGAATTTTAGTTGTTTTAGTAATGTGGGATACATTTATAAGGTGTTTGGAAGTCTTAAAATTGCTTCTTTCTGCGTATAGAAGAGTCCTAAGCAGTTATAGAATGTTTTGATTAGTGATCGGAGTAGGATTGGAGTCCTAGTTGAGATTGGGTTGGCCTAATGGCTGGTTATATAAGCAAGTAAGGCCAATGCTCGTGGTGCACGACTTTGGGGCTGTTCCTCTTGTGTTTTATTGAATAAAATTCGTAGTTTGAAGGAACTTTTGTGCCTTGTTCGTCCGACTTGTTCCACACAAGTTTTACTCGTCGAGTTTCTGGACAGCACTACCTTTCGTCGGTGGTTTTATCATAACTCGAGTTTTACAGATACAATTGACGTGATTCTTTTTGGGTTGTCTTAACAACTTGATTATCTATCATCTGTCAAAATTTCACGGTCGTTGGATTTGTGGTTTCTGACCTACACGAGTTTCATTGCAGCATTCCAGAACTGTTTTTCTCGGGTAGGACAGATTGACCTTTGTTCGATCTTTCGATCATAACTTGAGTTTCTCTTGACGGATTTGAGTGATTCTTCTTCCGTTTTCTTCGTGAATTGTTTATCTCTGATATATATCACTTTTTTCATGGTGAAACACGTTTAGATTATTTTCATACACGATTTCTTTAACAGATCGTTTTTCTACCAAAGGGGTTGGGATTTAATGTGCTCTTCGATCCTACAGGGAATACTCTTGGTGAAATGGTACACGAAAGTTTCCGTGCGCTTGTGGACCTCATATCTTTCATGAGATGATCTGTGACGTAAGAAACATCAACAAGCATTTCTTGCGCCGTTGCGGGGGAACGAAAAGTAAGTGAAGGATAGCTATCACTTGTGATTAAGCTATATGTACTAACAGTTATTAGACAGGATTACCCTTATTTCTTCTCCTTTTTTTTGCTGAAAATGGGGTAGTGTTGGCTAACCCATTTCATGGGATGGCCAACGAGGATGCTAGTGCTCAACTTCAAGATGATTCATGGCGTATCTCAACAAATGTCTGCTAGGCAACACCATTGCCTCTTGCAGAAGAATTTGAGCTTCCAGTAGGAGCCAAAGACATCCATTCCCAAGCTTGGTGGAGGCTGCAGGAGTTCTTCTTAGTTTTCCTCCACCATAGGTTCGATGGTTGGCTCCTCATCCAACATTCATGTCATGGGTTGGTCCACCAATCCGTGACTACATTTGTGCTGGAGCTGAAGGAGTCCTATTCTCATTCATCATGGATGAGAATATGGTCTCTACTCAAGGGGCGGATTCATGAATGCTCTAGTTACCTTAGCTTGACATGCACACCACTTAGCAAGGTGGACATGCTGCCATGGAACTACACCTATCATTGAAGTATTATGAAGATCAAGCCAATGAAGAAATGTTTTGAATTATCCAAGTCATGGATATTCACATGATTTGAGAAAATCCATGTCAACATGGGCCACTTGGGGAATCATGTCCCTAAGACCCATGGAGATCAATATCAACCTTGTAATCAAGGAGGCTATGAGGATTTCAAGGGATTTAAGTTTAACTAGCCTACCTTGAAGTATCTTGTCCATGGCCAAACAGCAAATCAAGACAACATTTACATGAAGCTTTTTGGCCGAGGACAAGAAACTTAAAGAGCATTCAATATCCAAGATATCCCACAATCACTTGTTGGGATTCCTACACTTCGACAAAGCCCATGCAACCTAGTGCAAGTGACATTGTGGATGAAGCGTTTCTTGTTTGATTGTGGAGTCCACATGTCACCATGCCCAAGGAAGCTTTTGATCCATGATCAAAGTATGGGTTAACTCAGAAGGATATCAAGAAGGTCAAAGTGACACCCCTAAAGATGGACAAGACTCACCATTGAATGTGGCCTAGAGGGGGGTGAATAGGCTTTGAAAATTTCCTGCACACTTAATAGAGTCATCAAAAACTTGTTCGACCGGACTAGTCCGGTTGTGTGGGCGGACTAGTCCGGTGTGCTGAAATATGTGAATTGATTAAATGTTATTTGGGAAACTAGATTCTTTCAGCAGCGGAAATGAGAACAACATATACTTTGATTTAATATTATTGTAAGAATGCACGTGAAAACTTATAAGCAACTTAAATTGATGTTTAGCAATCAAGTGATCTAATGAACAAAATGTAAAAGAAATAAGGCACAAGAGACACGAATTTTATACCGAAGTTCGATCTCCCCGAGAGATCTACGTCCTCGTTCAGGAAGCTCACACAGAGCCGGGTCTCTAACCCTTTCCCTCTTCAAGTCACCACAAAAGCCGACTTGATTCCACTACCACGGGAAATCACCGAGTTTGTGCGGCAACCTCACACGTTGAGGGCTCCGACGAGAATTACAACGAAAGAAGCAATCAAATACACTTGAAAATGTTACAATGCAGAATATGAGTGTAGAAAGATCAAACCCCAAGAGCTCACAACGAAAGAACGACAATCTCCCTATCCCGAATCCAAGTGTTCAATTGATTTCACCCTTTTTGCAGTTTAGATGTGTGGGGAGATGTGTTTTGGGCTCTTGGGACAAGGTGGCGGCTCTAGGTTTTGTATTTTCAGCAGAATTAGACGTGTGTAGACTGAGGAAGGCTGTGGATCCTCTTTTTATAGGGTTTCAAAAAATTTACCGTTGAAAAACCTAATATCGGACTAGTCCGGTTTAAGTCCGCACTTGTGCGGTCACAGTGGAACTCGATGTCCAGAAAGTTTGGCGGACAAGTTCGGTTGGAAAACGGACTTGCCCGGCCCTTTGTGAAGATAGACTCCAGAAAGTCTGGCGGACTAGTCCGGTGGACACGCGGACTAGCCCGTTTAGGCAACAGAGGGTTTAGCGGACTAGTCCGGTCCATGATCGGACTAGTCCGATGCACTGTGAGATGTTAGGTTAATTTTAAAAACCATACCCCTGCGCAAGGTCATGAGCTCTTGGAGTGTGTCTTTCATAGACAACCTATACATTTGAAATCTAATTTGTTCTTCTAAATTCCATCAAAGTATTCCTCTTTGGACACCACTCCATTTTTCACCTTTTTGTGTGCACCAAGCTGTTTCACTTTGTTTGTCATGCAATCATCTCAATAGATTCATTAGGATCTCATATGTTCGTCATCAATTAGCCAAAACCCACAAGGGATATCCTAGATGCACTTACAATCTCCCCCTTTTTTGTGATTGATGACAACCATTTTAGATATCACAATTGAGAATAAAATTTTGATTTTCATAAGGTGTGCACATATGAGAATAACGATTAATTCACAGAAAGCTTCTCACATATGCACACACCTTATGGTGGGGTGCCTAACAGGTGTGTGATCAACAAAATGTGATGAACTAAAGATAAACAATAATGAACATAGAAGTAAGCATAAGAGCAACAATAAGCATCACACATAGGAAAACAAATATTGCATTACAAAGTTTTAAAAATAGGTACATGTCCTCGATCACAAAATCTTAATAACTAATACTAGATGATAGTTCAAGTCTCAATCTAGTCTCAATCTTTCCCCTTTGGCATCAAGGCACCAAAAAGGGAAAAATCGAGGGGAATCACTCATCGCTACTCCCTCCTTCAGATTCAGTCCGATCTTCATCTTCACCATCATCGTCATTCACCGGAGCAAGATCTTCCTCTGAGTCCTCGGAGGCGGGCGGTGATCCAACCGGCTCAATCTCAAGCTTTTCACATATATTCTTGATATTGGCATTCACATACTGTTGATGTTTCTTCCTTGCTAGTTTTTCTCTACGATGCCTGTCTTCGATCTTGCGGTAACAGGCAAAAATGGAGGAGAGCATTTTGAAGATGCCCGTGGAGGGTTCATGGACAGGAGAAAAGCCTGGAGGAGCAACTGCAGACCATGTGGCATCCTGAGATTGTTTAGACCTCCTCTCTACCACAGGGGAGGTAGGAGAAGTTGGTGCTGAGGACTTTCACTGTAGGACTGTAGGACTTTCACGTGTTCAATCCTTCGGAGGTAAATGGTATGTTCTTGTGATTGTTGATGATTATTTTAGATACTCTTGGGTTTACTTTATGACATCTAAGAATTAAGCTTTTAGTCACCTTAGAACTTTATTTCTTAGATTATCAATTGATCACCCAGGATCTTTAAAAGCAATTAGAAGTGATAACGGAACTGAATTTAAAAATCAATCTTTTGATCACTTTTGCACTGAAAATGGAATAGATCATCCATTTTCTTCGCCATATGTACCTCAACAAAACGGTGTTGTAGAAAGAAATAACATAACCTTAGTTGAGATGGCTAGGACTATGCTTGATGAATATCAATCTTCTAGGAAATTTTGGGTTGAGCAATTGCAACCGCTTGTCATGTCTCAAATTGTGTTTTCTTGCGTGCTAAGCTAGGTAAAACACCATATGAGCTCCGGTTTGGACATAGGCCTAGTGTTACACACTTTCGGGTCTTTGGTTGCAAATGTTTTGTTAAGAAACATGGTAATCTTGATAAATTTGAACCTAGAACTATTGATGGCATGTTTCTTGGTTATCCATCTCATACTAGAGGCTACCGTGTGCTTTTACTTGACACTAACAAAATTTTGGAGACTTGTGAGGTGTCTTTTGATGAAGCTAGCCCAGGTACTAGCTCAAACATTGCAGATCTGGATCCATATCCTCTGGGGGAGGGTATTTTCGAAGAAGAAGAGTTAGTGATATTGCCTGATAGTTTCGAAGCTGGCACGTGTCCATCTCCGACTACCATCTCTGCAGGAACTCATCGTCCCCAAGCCACAAGCTCATCAATCTGCGATGAACCTAATGAAGAAGAAGCTTGTGAGACATCTGTTCCCCTACGGATTATAAGAATCATCTATCGCAACAGATAATTGGAAGCTTGCATGAACGAGTTACAAGATCCGGGTTTTCCAACCCCAATTCTCATGCTCATTCTATTTGGTTGCTTCTTATGAACCCAAAGATATATCACACGCACTAACTAATGAATCTTTGTTTATTGCCATGCAAGAAGATTTAGAAAATTTTGAAAGAAATAATGTTTGGAAACTTGTACCTCCTTCTCAAGATCACACTTTAATTGGAACTAAATGGGTGTTTAAAAATAAACAAAGTTAGGATGGGGTTGTGATTAGGAATAAGGCTAGATTGGTTGCTTAAGGTTTCACACAAATTGAAGGTCTAGATTTTTGGTGAAACTTTTGCTCTTGTTGCTAGATTAGAAGCCATAAGAATTTTGTTAGCTTTTGCTGCATCTAAAGGTTTCAAGTTATATCAAATGGATGTAAAAAGTGCTTTTCTTAATGGCTACATATATGAGGAGGTCTATATCAAGCAACTTCATGATTTTAAAAATCCAGATTTTCCTAATCATGTTTTCAAACTGACTAAAGCCTTGTATGGTCTAAAACAAGCTCCTTGAGCATGGTATGATAGGTTAAAAACATTCTTACTTGAAAAGGGGTTTACAATGGGCAAGGTTGATTAAACACTTTTTGTGCTTAAGCATGCCAATGGCTCATTATTCGTTCAAGTGTATGTGGATGATATTATCTTGGGTTGTGCTTCTCATGATCTTGTGTCCAAGTTTTCAGCTATGCTGAGTTCAGAATTTGAGATGAGTATGATGGAAGAACTCACATAATTTTTGGGGCTACAAATCAAGCAAACTAAGGAGGGAACCTTTATGCATCAAATGAAGTACACAAGAGACCTTCTGCAGCGCCTCATCATGGACAAAAGCAAGCCTCTTCGGACAACAATGAGAATAGCAATGACACTTGAACTTGATGAAGATGGTGAACCCGTGGATCAAAAAGAATATAGAAGCATGATCGGATCACTTTTGTGCCTCACGGCATCAAGACCGGACATACAATTTAGTGTATGTCTTTGTGCACGGTTTCAAGCTTCCCCACGTGCTTCACATCGTCAAGCCATCAAAAGAGTTCTCAGGTTCTTACATGGAACTCAAGTCTTTGGCATTTTCTTTCCTTCTTCCTCAACTGATACTTTGAAAGCTTTTTCGGATGTTGATTTTGGGGGTTGTAGGATTGATAGGAAAAGTACTTCCGGTGCATGTCATTTTCTTAGTAATTCACATGTTGCTTGGTCCTCTAGAAAACAAAGTTCAGTTGCATAATCCACAGCCGAATCTGAATATGTAGCTGCTGCTAGTGCTTACTCACAACTTATTTGGATTGTTCAAATGATAAGGACATCACTCGTATGGATATACACAACACTCCATTCAACGTACAAGATGCAATCAATAGAATTCACACACACCAAATAACTTCAGAGGTGAGCTCGTTCTTATATGTTTCCTTATATATTTTTTAGAAAAGATTGCTACCTAATGACTTAATTGTGATTAGGATCCATGGAGAAGTTCAAGATAATTGGAGGAAGATTTAGAGGCGTAGAGGACCAGATATTATGTTCAAAGAAGATGGAAACCAATCCCAACTCAAATTTGTGTCCATCTCGGAGTCCAATAGCAATTCACACTAAAACGGACGCCTAGGACGCATACAAACTCCGTTTTGGACGTTCTACATATGCACGGAAGGGGAAGAGGATAAAATTTCCAATGGCACTGGTCCCATGTCAAAATTCATTTGGAGTCGATCGGAATATTTGAAACAAAATCGAGCTCAGAATCTATCAGGGTGTCGCGCCACCGTATTGGGCCATTGGGCCTTGTATTAAGTCTACATCTCTTATTTTCGTGCCTTAGGGTTAGGTCACGACCCAAACACCTCCTTGGACGTCCTCCCACCTATATATACTCCATATTAGCCGCCATGAATAATTGGGTTTTGCTTAGATCAATAATATCACAGTTCTACAGTTTGTGAAATCCTAATTTTACTATTTCAGATCGTGTCTTCTAGGTTCTTGCTTGTGTTCTTAGTTGCACTTGCCGGGATTAGCCTTCTTGGCAAGGTCAATCGTGTGAAGTACGGTTGATAACCAATAGAGCGGTGGTGAAGTGATTGCAGGGGTTGTTCGTGTTCTACTCGAGAGTCTCGGATCATTAACGTCGAGATCTCCACATCAATAGATTTATCCCTTACCTTTCGGAAGATCGGGACTCATCTTCCTAATCAATTGGTATTATATTTCTAGGTTGCACGTTAGGTAATTCATCTATCCATTACATTAGTTCTGTTTTCATACCTAGAGTGTACAAAAAGGCCACAAAAAACTTGCAGTTTAGTAGATTTGTTCATCACTTTGTCCATACAACCATTGAGCCTTTGCAACTTTCGTTTTCACTTTGGTTTTTTTGAGTTTGTGTCCGTTGTTGAGTCATATTGCTGGTTTAGAAAGTGTTTTCGGTATTAGTTTGAGTTTTGCATAGTGTCAGATTCATCTTTTTATATCGCATCATCACATCTAGATTAGATTCATCTATGTCCAGTTTGGTACTTTGATATATCTCACATATATGAAATTGTAATTTGGATTTCTTGTACTTTCTGGAAATCTTAATAAGTTCTCTACAACTTTCGTATTCATAGGTTTTCCAGAAAATGGAGTTATCATGGTCAAAAGTGCATTAGATCTGAATCTATTCTTGACCAAGAATTTCTGAATAGTCTGTGTTTTGGGGACAATATCTCCTATTTTTCTTGTACAAAATAGTTCTTCCATATATTGAAATTAAATATGAGAGATATATATACAATCTTGCAGTTGTAAGTTTTTCTATCTGTAGTCTCTAAATATGCATATTCGTCCTTGGACGATTGAGCAGAAAATTTGTGACAGACCCACAAGATATCTTTGATTGCTTTTCATTGTGTTCTTCTTTTGCAGCACATTCTGAAAAAAAGGAAGAAAAAAGAAAAAGTCAAGTCCAAAACGAAATACAAAACCGCACAAAAAAAGAGAAAAAAACAACAAAAATAACAGAAGTGCTTGCATTCTTTGTGTCATCTAGTTTTGTCTCATGGCTTGCTTGAACTACTAGGAACACATTTAGGCCAATAACATTGACATGAACTTTGGACACTTATTCAACTTTACTATCTGATTGCATTGTTGCTAATTCTTGCTACATATAAAGTGTCATCCAAGCTATACTTTACTCTTGAGCAGAATCAATACACCTTTGCAATCATCCCACGCTTCATTGGTTTCTTCATACCGGCCACCATTTGCCACCTGCAGTGTTAGTAAGAACACTTGAAAGAGCGTAGTAATACACTTGAGAGTGTGTGATTCCACTTCCACTTTTCTATTATCCTTTGCAGTTGATAGAGATAACATATTTTTTGTTGTCTTCTGTTTGCTACTAACAATGTCAGGTAGAAGCAAGAATCATGCATTATATGTGTAGATGATTGTCATGATAAAGACGACGATTGAGTTGCTTGCTAAGAATCATACATCAACCAAGGTTTCACATGACATTCAGACCATCTTTACAACTGCTTCCACAGAAAGTAAATACATTCTCCCATCTCTTCCTTCTTATAATGGTTTTGGTTACTATGAATATATTGCATGGGAAATAGAGTTGGATAAAATTTTTGGACAATGTCATATGTGTGAGAGGAGAAAGATTAGAAAGGTTGCAAGTGCATTAGTTGGTTTTGCATTAACTTGGTGGAACAATTTAAATGATTTAGAAAAACCTCGAACATGGAAGGATATGAAAATTTGTATGCGAGAAACTTTTATGAATGTATCTAATTGCAAAGATGAAGTGCATCAATTTGAGGAGAAATTTCTTGTTGTACCTTCTTTTGTGTCTAATGTTTTGCAGGACAATATAGAAAATAATGTAGATGATGTAAAAGAGAACGAGGCTTTCGACAACACTTGTGAAATTTTAGATGGATCAACTCATAATGCACTCGAAATCACTGCTAAAAATAGTAAGGAAAAACATTTTACAAATATAGAAGGTGAGAAGTTTTTGGATGTTCAGAATTTTTCCACCAATCATTCTATTTTCAAGGAACAACTATTATAATCGTTTATTTATACACCATTGTCATATGTTGATTTTCCTGCTGATCGTTGCGCTAAGAAAGAGATATGTGCTGATAGCTCTATTATACCTATGCGAAAACAAGTTAATGTACTAGATGATTGTGTTTTGGATTCATCTACTTGTGTTGAAATTCATAGTTTGATCACCGCTACTGCTGAAAATGATGAGCCGAAATTTTGTCTTCTCTAAATACTTTGGGTTATATTGAATTTGACACTCTTTGTGATCTAAATATTGTAGAGAGGAGAATATTTTCTCAATCTGAATTGCCTTCGTTAAGTAGAAATATTTTTCATGCTATAGGCAACTATGAATATACTGGTGAATTTAGGGTCCATAAAGTTTACATATGCTCAAATGAGAAATCCCATTTAGTGCTGCAACAACATGGTGAAACGAATGGATGCACTAACACTAATAATATATTTTCAAGTTTTTCTAACTTTTTCTTGCAGCAGGGACAATATATAAAATAGGAGTATTGTTTGCTGTGGTTGTGCAATATGGACAACGCTCATTCTACCCCCAAAGCAAGCCTCTTTGCTAGACATACGAGCAAGCCGAGGACGGCTTGTCATAAAGAAGGGGAGAATGATGAGATCATGAACATTATCATTGCACAAATAAACATGGCACAATGTTTATTTGTTTGGGATCCTGGCTCAAGTGAATGGTCATGCTTATTTGATGGAGAACATGGAGATAGTGCACTATATCGTCCACCACCTTGGCTTCCTCCTTTGGTGCACACAAGAGGATTTGATGGCATTGCACATATGGACCCACACATGAGAGAAGATGAACTTGAGTCAAGGATGACTCCAATTCAAGAAGGGGAGGATGATGAGGACATCACTCCTATGGATATACACAACACTCCATTCAACATACAAGATGCAATCAATAGAGTTCACACACACCAATTAATTTCAGAGGTGAGCTCGTTCTTATATGTTTCCTTATATATTTTTGAGAATAGATTGCTATTGTGATTAGGATCCATGGAGAAGTTCAAGGAGTAATAGGAGGAAGATTTAGGTGCGTTGAGGACCAGATATTACGTTCAAAGAAGATGGAAACCGACCCCAACTCAAATTCGTGTCGAACTCGGACTCCAGGAGCAGTACACACTAAAACAGACGCCTAGGATGCATACGAACTCCGTTTTGGACGTTCTACATATGCACAGAAAGGGGAGAGGATAAATTTTCCAAGCCACTGGTCCCATGTTAAAATTCCTTCGGAGTCGATCGGAATCTTCGAAACAAAATCTAGTTCAGAATCTGTCCGGGTGCAGGGCCACCGTATTGGACCATTGGGCCTTGTATTATGTCTACATCTCTTATTTTCGTGTCTCAGGGTTAGGTCACGACCCCAACACCCTCTTGGACGTCCTCACACCTATATATACTCCATATTAGCCGCCATAAACAATTGGGTTTTGCTTAGATCAACAATATCACCGTTCTATGGTTTGTGAAATCCCAATTTTGTGATTTTAGATCGTGTCTTCTACGTTCTTGCTTGTGTTCTCGGTTGCACTTGCATGGATTTGCCTTCTTGGCGAGGTCAATCGTGCGAAGTACGGTTGATAACCAATGGAGCGGTGGTGTAGTAATTACAGGGGTTGTTTGTGTTCTACTCGAAAGCCTCAGATCATCAACGTCGAGATCTCCACATCATCGACTTATCCATTACCTTTGAGAAGATCGTGCCTAAACTTTCTCTATCATAAAAAACTTAAGGACTATGGGGTTGATCTAAATAGTGTTCCACTGCTTTGTGATAAAACTAGTGCGATTTGCATTGCTAAAAATCCCGTGCAACACTCAAGAACAAAGCCCATTGACATTAGGTATCACTTTCTACATGATAATGTTAAAAAAGGAAATATTGTGCCTCACCATGTAGATATCGAACAACAGTTATCTGACTTTTTTACAAAACCTTTGGATTTCACTCATTTTTGTTACATTCATAGTGAAATAGGGGTTATGCATCCTCAAGGTTTAAATTAAGAGGGAGTTTTGAAACATTGGAACTCTATGTGTGAATCTGAACTTAAAAATAATATGAGCATAGTATTTCCTACATATATGACTTTGTGATTATTTTTACATGTTGAAAGTTCTTACTAAATTACTCATGTTATACATTCCGTAGTTTTTGCCATGACTAATAATTGGAATAATTACGTACACTAAATCTTGTCGTGATCGAACTTTCTTATTTTTCTGAACTTGTTGAATGATCACAAGAGCTTTTAATCACAATGAATTAATCAAGTAATCAACATACATGTTGAGTTTTATGAACAGATATAAATTGAGGAAATCTCAAGAGGATATGCATGCATCACACTTCTTCTTTTGAGATGGATTATCATTGCACTTAGATATGAACTTGGAAGAAGTTATGTATGACTAAAACCATGTCTTTAAGCTTCTCATTGTCAAATGACATAGGCTTGGCTTGGTTGGTTAGAATAAGGCAGATGCGCATATAATCTCTTGCAAATATCATATAATCTAAATTTGTGCTTTGAAAAATAATAAAATTCAATAACAAGTGTCATGCTTTCAGGTTTTGAAATAGTTAAGTTTGTGAGATCATGACTTGCTTAAATTGAAAATTACATTTGATATCTATCATGGCTTACACTACTTGATGTATCTCATTATTGTGATAGTGTAAGTTATTTGATAGTATGACTTGGACGAGCTTTTTTCTATATGTATATGTTATAATGTGCTCATAACAATTGAAAATTTCACTTTTGTACCTTGTTGAATACATTGTTAAAGGGGGAGAAGTATGCAAGGGGGAGAAATAAGTCTAGGGGGAGAAGAAATTTATTTCTATCTATCTCATTTGATTTTCAAAAACGGGGAGAAATTGTTTTCAAAACATTTCATTTGAATAAGCCAATGTTTGCATTTTAACTGGTGTTGTCAATGCATTCATCAAGGGGGAGATTGTGAGACCTATGTGTGCTGAATACATTGGCTATGGCGATAAAAGTTTTGAATACTACCAAAACAACTTTATCATCATGGTCCGCCTCTAGGTCCGAGCTACAAACAAGGTCCGATGATAGGTCTAGCTTGTTTCGGGTAGCTCTAGCAAGGTCCGACTAGATTTGGATAGCTCCGGCTCTTGGTCCGACTAGCTTTGGTTAGCCCCGGCGCTAGGTCTGAGTAGCTTTTGTTAGCTCTGGCGCTAGGTCATGCCAGCTTTGTTATGTTCCGGTGCTAGATCCTGTTAGTTTTGGAAAGCTCCGGTTCAAGGTCCGGTTAGCTTTGGCAAGATTCGGAGCTTGCTCTCAGTGGTTCTGCTTTTAATTTGCAATGATTAATACTTGCTTTACATTGATGGAAAGTTTGCTTAGTAATATTTTACAAGTTTTGGTGTGTTTTGGTGGTTATGGCGGATATCGTTTTTGCTATGGTTTGCAACATGCTTATGTGAGGTGCTCACGTAATGTGTTGTGGCTTCGGAACTAACGAGAGTCAAGTCGAGGACTTGTGATCGGAAGTATTGGTTGTTTATTCATGTGCATGTGTTGCTTGAGTTCAAGACATGGCTAGTGACGGGATCCATTGGACTAGTCTCAGGGAGGAGATGAGGTTCCAACAACCAATTTCGAGAGGAACTGTGGTTGAGCTGATTAGGAGGTAACGTATGATGATTGAATCAAGGGCAATGCATGTGAAGAAAACTGGGCATCATTGGAAGATGTTTGCACGTGTGCAAGGAGTTCATGGATGTGGATACATGGTTCCGAGGCGTGATGACGGGATTTGGACGTGAAGATTTGGTTGGAAGGATCCAATAGTATCGGATTATGACTCTGGCTGCGGCAGAGTCGGGTTTTGGCTCGTATATGGAAAGTATCGAGTTGGTTATGATAGAATTTCGTGTGGGTCACAAATTTGAGTTGTTTTAGGATATGTTCCTAAGGTTTTTGGAAGTATTAAGATTGCTTCTATTTGCGTATAGAACAGTCTTCAGTAGTTATGGAAAGTTATGATTCGTGAATTGAGTAGGATTAGAGTCCTAGTTAGGTTTGGGTTGGCCAAAGGGCTGGTTATATAAGCAAGGGAGGTCAGAGCTCGTGAGAGACAACTTTGGGGCTGTTCCTCTTGGGGTTTGATCAATAAAATTCATAGTTTGAAGGAACTTTTGTGCCTTGTTCATCCGACTTGTTTTCTTCAAGTCTTTCTCGTCGAGTTTCGGCATAACACTACCTTTCTTCGGTGGTTTTATGATAACTCGGGTTTTTACAGATCCGATTGACGTGATTCTTTTTTGATTGTATTCACAACTTTATTTTCTATCATATGTGAAAATTTCACGATCATTGGATTTGTGGTTTCTGATCTACACGAGTTTCTTTGCAGTGTTCCAGAACTGTTTTTCTCGGGTAAGACAGATTGACCTTTGTTAGATCGTAACTTGAGTTTTTCTTGACGGATTTTCTTGATTCTTGTTGTGACGTTTTCCTGACTTGTTTCTCTTGAATATATACTAGTTTTGTCACAGTTGAACACATTTAGATCAGTTGCACACATGGTTTCTTTATCAGAATAGTTTTCTTCCGAGGGATATTTCGTTGCTTCCGCTGAAATGTTTTAATCCACCATTCACCCCCTCTGGTAGCTTTACACGTGCTCTTCCATGCTACACTAGCGGACCAAAGGGAGTGGCTTGAGGCTGAGAAATCTTGGCAGGCGTGTTTGAATAATGCGCTGGATGAAAGAGAGGCTGCTATAAAAGCCCTTGATGACAAGACTCGAGATATCTATGGGCATGCCAAGAAGGTCAATGAACTAGAAGATAGTCGCTCGGAGAGTCTCAATGCTATGAGCGGAATGCTCCACAAGCATCGGGATGAGCTAGATAATAAGGTGGATGAGCTCTAGAAGAGATAAGATGAAATCTCTCAGAAGGTAGAATGCGATGAGCAGGACTTGGCTGACCGCTTTGAGAAATTCCTGGTGCAAAAAAGAAAAGCACCAAGTATGGCTGTTAGGAGAAAAAGTCAGCAAGAGGGAGAGTGTTGTATCTGTCATGGAGAACAAGGTGAAGGCAAAGGAGAGGGACCTTGCCGAGAGGTGAGACCACTTGAACTTCCGGGAGAAGCAAATCACCGACCAAGAGAGGGATCTGGCTGAACGAATCCAGCAGCATGCCATAGAGGTCGAGTGGTTCTCGAAGGAGGGTTCTACGGAGCTATCGTCCATAAGAAAGTCAGTGGAGGAGCTCCGGGGTACACGAGCAATAGAGTCCCAGTAGGTCTAGGACTTCCTTGGATGAGCAGAAGATGCTCTGATGCCTCTAGGTTTCAGTCTTGTCCGGTGGACTGACCTGGAGCTAGAGATGGACAAGGCCTTGGTGGCGCTAAACTCCACTGGTGCTAAGCTAGATGTGCTGGGAGATGTGATTGTTGACCAGCTCAAGACTCAGGGAAAGTCCCTGGCAAGGAATGTCGCAGAATATGTGCTGACATGCTCTCGAAGCCGGGATCCCTCTATGTCTTTAGCTCCGGTGGTTGACGGACCCATCGCTTAGGAGGAAGAAGCTGCCAAGGCAAGCATCCAAGAAGCCGCCCAGAAAGTATTTTTGTACTTCCAGCGGAACTCCAGTAGCTAGGATCTTTCTCTTTTGTACCTCATCTTGTAAATATCCAAATTTTTAATGAATAAAATCCTTTTGAAATCCATTTTTGTCTTCAATGTGTCCTTGCCTTTATCTTGTTGGCCCCCTGGTAGATGCGCTCAATTGATTGAGGACATCTACCATAATGAATTTGCAATGCCTTGAATGTTTGATTGCTCCGAACTCTTAGCTACTGTGATAGATCCGAGGTTCGAGTCTTGCATCTGAAATCTCCAAGGTCCCTTTTCCACGTTGTTGATGTCAACGGCGGGCCCCCTGGGAGTTGTCGGAGCTTTGTTGTATTGACAGCGCCCACTGTCAATGTATGAAACATCGACGACGGGCCCCCTCAGTGTTGTTGGATCTTGGTTGCTTCGACGACGCCCATTGTCACTATATAAAACATCGATGGAGGGCCACATGGATGATGCCGGAGCTTGGTGATCTGGTGGCACCCACCATCATAGACAATTGTTTTTTTTCTGCACATGAGAGACAAGAAAAGTAGTTAAGTTCGTCCTATTGTCTATAGCTTAATTTAGGGTTATTATCCTTCCTTGAATTTTAGGTCCCAATGAACTCATTGTGACAATATGAGTATATTGATTAAACCCCCAAAGGTTCGTGTGCTTTCTTGATCTGACTTACTGAGACCCACCAGAATAGGTAGAGTGGCATACTTAGGGTGTTGGACCAGGCTAAGTTGATAGCACATCCGGAATGTCATTGGCTCTAGTTCTCAGGCGAGTAGGCCATCCAGCAATACTAGGATCCAATAGAAGATTACCAATAAAACTTATGTATATCACATAAATCTTTAGGATTATCTTAAAAGTGGATTGCACAACATCACTATTGACAAGAAGGTATAAGGAGGAAAAATAATGAGCATGAGCAAAGTAAATGCACGTAGAATCATTTTGCACATAAATGTATTTCATTATAGGTCCAAATAACAGGGGAAGACAAGGACACATTTAAATTATAGGACCATGTTAAGTGTGTTATTCATCTTGTACTAACCCAGGGAAGGCAAAGACACTTAAAGTACAGGACCAAGTTAAGTGTGCTTTTCATTTTGGACCAACCCGACTCAGTTCATAGACTCTATGAGATACATTTTATACAAATACAGACTCACCTCCACGTAACAATGTGTAAAATTTACCAAGGTGCTCAATATTATAGGGGTAGGGAAGTGGTATCTCATCCTTTGTTGCCAATCGGACACATCCAGGATGGGAAACTTTGACAACTTGGAAGGGACCTTCCCAGTTGGGGGAAAGTTTGTTCATCCCTTTGCGAGTGAGTATTCATCGCAGCACCAAATCGTCTACTTCCAACTACCGGTTGCACACATACCTTTGATGATAGTGCCGGAGCACTTGGCGCTATTGCACGTTTGGGACAGCTGCTTGCCACATTGCCTCGTCGAAGAGGTCTAGGTCTTTATGCTGGAGCTGATCTTGCGTGGCTTCATCATAGGTCTAGACCCGGACAGACCCCACGACAATCTCCGGAGGAACGACAGCTTCGGCTCCGTATACCATGAAAAAGGGTGTTTCTCCTAATGCCCGACTGGGTGTTCTCCAGTTTGCTCACAATGTAGACGGAAGCTCTTCTATCCAGCTGGCACCATGCTTTTTTAAGCGCTCATAAGTGATAGTCTTGAGTTCCTTGATAATTTCTGCGTTTGCTCTCTCGACTTGGTTATTGCTTGCTGGATGAGCTACTCATGCGTAGCTGACTATTATGCCGAGGTCTTAGCAGTACTCTTGAAAAGTTGCATTTGTGAATTGGGTTCCGCTGTCATTGATGATTCTGTTCAGAACTTCAAACCTGCAGATAATGGACTTCAAGAACTTGATGGCAGATGGTTTGTTGATCGTCAAAACTAGAGTAGCTTTCGGCCATGTGAACTTGTCGATGGAGACGTATAAGAACCGGTACCCTCCGATGGCTTTTGGGAAAGGTCCCAAAATATCCATCAACCACAAAGCGAAAGGCCATGAGGGAGGAATCATTTGTAGTGACTGCGCTAGTGTATGAATTTGCTTCACGTGGAACTGGCAAGCTTCGCATCTCTTGACCAGCATGACTGCATACTGTAGTGTTGTAGGACAGTAAAAACCATACCGGAAGGCCTTACCGACCAGCGTGCGGAATGACGTGTGGTTCCAACAATCACCTCCATGGATCTCTGCAAGATCTTGGCAGCCCTCTTCGCTGGAAATGCATCGCATTCGAATGCTGTTGGCACCACGTCGATAGAAATCCACTTCTACAAACATGTATCTTTTAGCAAATCTGACAATTCGCTCAGCGGATACACCATCTTCAGGAAGGATGATGTCTTTCAAGTAGTCCCCGGCCTCCGAGATCCATGCATCAGGACTAACTTGAGCTTTTGGATCCTGCGCGCTTGGTTGCTTGGAGCTTCCTGTTGCGCCTACTATCCTTGGTGGATGCCATGGTAAAAGGCACCCTGGATTGCCAACATCGAGGTGGTGGTCTCACCCCATCACTCAGTTTGGCAGGCTGAGCGACAGGTGCTGGTAGTCTCCTGACAAAAACCCCGTCGGGTGCCTGAGCTCCGGTTGAAGCTTTCGTCGAGAGATCATCAGCTTCAGCATTGCTGAGACACTGGACATGAAAGAGGTCTAGGAGTTGGAAATCTTTTTGCAACTTCTAGACTTCAAGCAAGTATGCTGCAAGGTGAGGGTTATTGCAACTACATTCAACTTTGACTTGTTTGATGATGAATTGTGAATCTCCCTTCACTAGCAGCTGTCGGACGCCATATGATAGCACCACCTTGAGTACGAAGATGATAGCTTCATATTCTGCCATGTTGTTGGTCGACTTGAAATCAAGGCAAACCATGTACTTGACCTTCTTCCTCGTCGGAGCGTGGAGAAGGATTCTAGCTCCGCCCCCCTGCTTTTGCATGGAGCCATCAAAGTAGAGAGTCCAGTGAGGCTCATTAATAACTGGAACCTTAGGCTCCGGCTTCTGCTTGTTGAGGGCCCCCGGACTTGATGAAGAAGGTGTCCACTCAGAAACGAAGTCAGTCAACGTCTGACTCTTGATTGCATGTCGAGGTAAGAGTTTGAGATGGAATTCTGCCAGCTCTACAGCACATTTGGCGATATTTCTCCTTGAATTGAGGTTATGCAAAATAGCACGCAGTGCATAAGATGTTACCACTGATATATTGCAAGCTAGAAGTAATGGTGTAGCTTCTTTGAGGCAATAAGGACTGCGTAAAGAAGCCTATGCACCTCAATATATCGAGTCTTGGTGTCGTGAAGTACTTCACGAAGTACACTGGGCGTTGGACAGTTCGGACCCTGCCGGAGGGGTCCGAAGTTTCTTATTCGTCAATCTGGACCCTCCTGGAGTGGTCTGAATCTTCTTCTTGAGAAGTAGGTACTTTCTCGGATGAGAGAGTTTGATCTACAGGCATCTTCCCTTTAGGATCCGTGTCTGCGGGCTGGGACCCAGGCTCAACCTCAGGTAGCTCCAGACCCTCTCGGAAGGGTCTGAGTTCCTAAGTTGAAGATGTATCTCGTCTTTTTTCTACCAGGACCTTGCTGATAACCTCCGTAGTTGCAGCGATGTAAAGCAGAAGGGGCTCACCAGGTTCTAGAGCTACCATGGTCAGTAGTATGTTGAGGAGCTGCTTGAGCTCTTGGAATGCCTTCTCTGCTTCATCAGACCAATGGAATGGTTCAGACTTCCTCAACATCTGGAAGAAGGAACGTGCCCTCTTTGCCAGCCTTGAGATGAACTGGCTGAGTGAAGCTAGACATCCAGTAAGCTTCTGGACTGCCTTGATGCGGGCTAGAGTTTGCATCACTTCAATAGCTTTTATCTTGGCTGGATTTGCTTCAATTCCTCAGTGGGTCACCAAGAAACTAAGAAGCTTTCCGGAGTTAACCCCGAAGACACACTTGTCAAGGTTGAGCTTCGTGCGTGTTAGGCACAACTCGTCAAAGACGGATTGAAGCTTGTCGATCATTGAGTCTTTATTCTTCACATTGACAATGATTTAATCGACATAGACTTTCACTACATTCCAGATGGGCTCCCCAAAGGTTTTGTGCATAGCTCGCATAAAGGTGGAAAGTGCATTTTCGAGACCAGAAGGTATTGTTGTGTAATAGTAGAGACCATTTAACATGATGAAAGCAGTGTGCTCTTCATCTTACTTAGACATTGAAATTATATGAAAACCATAATATGCGTCTCTGAGACATAAAATCTCAGACCCAGAGGTAGAATCCACTATCTTATCTATTCTTAGTAGAGGAAAGTGGACTTTTGGACACGCCTTATTCAAAGTGTTGTAGTCGATGCACATCTAATGCTTCCCGCTGGCCTTTGGTATGCTGGTTGGGTTTTCTAGACATCATGGATGACGAACCTCCTAGATGAATCCAGCGTCAGGCAGCTTCTTAACTTCTTCGCAGATGAAGTTATGTCGCTCAACAGATTGATTCTGGGGCTTCTTTTGTATAGGATGTGCGTTGGGATATATCTTCAGATGATGCTCGATCACCTCGCTGGGGATCCAAGGCCTTTGTGATGGTGTCATGCAAACACGTAGACATTTGCCCAGAGGAAAGTGATGAGCATGAGTTCCTATTTGTCACTTAGACATCCCGATATACGGGGCATCTGAGTGGCATCAGAACCGATTTGGATGACTTTGACGGGAATATTAGTGTCGCCTCTTGGCTGCACACGAGGTGCAGAGTTTGAGCCACGCTGGTGCGAGCTTGGAGGTTGCCTCGTAGATTGCTCCTTGCCAGATTGAGCTTCTTGCACTACTGCAAGCGTACGAAGCTTTTCTAGCACGACAACTCCAGCAGTGCAATCCCTTCGGATCTGATGGACACCTCCATCCACCAAAACAATTGTCTAGCTCCTTCCGTGTTCTTCAGACAATCCGAAGCATCGAAGGTGATGGTAGTATCCATCCACTTCCGATGTGGTTCCGCCTTGGCTGTTGGAGCAGCAGCAGCCATCTCCTGACGCATAGTTTTTAGAATGCATTGTGAGGTAATGTCCTAGGACCCTCGATACATCATATGGAGAGTCTTCCAAACCTCATGGTCAGAGTCATAGACGGTGTTGTAGACCGCCTTGAACGCCTTCTTGGCGTCTCGGAAGCTAGATCATGATCAGATGGAGCTTCGTCAACTTTTTTGTTTCCCTTCCTGCTAACGAAAAGGGGTGTCATCCTGATGCTTGTTGTTACGTTCAGCAAGCCTCTTGACTTCACGACAGTATTCAAGATTATGGCCTGTGGATTTGTGGATCGGGAACCACATCTTGTCACCATGCTCGAACGATTGTCGAGGTCGCTTGTTGGGGCGTGCCACCCGGCCACCAAGTGTTGCGACTGCGGCAGTTGTAGGTGTGCCGACAAGTGAATTCATCTTGCCACTTGAACTCTTTTTCTTTTGGCCACTACCATAGGCAAAAACTCCAGCTTTGGATGCAGATTGACCAGCTTACGAAGCTGGTTTTGAGTGCATATCATTGCCCTCCAGAGCTCTGGCACATTTGTCAGCCAGGGTGAAGAGTTTTGTGACATTGCTGACGTCCTTGGTTGCTAGCTTCTCTAGCATCTTCTTGTCTCAAACTCCTTGTCGGTATGCAATAACGACAGAAGTATAAGAGATAGAAGGTAAGATATTTTGTACCTGAGAGAATCGCTGGATGAATGATCGCAGTGACTCTCCTGACTTCTGTTGTACCGCAATGTGATCCAGCTCGATGCAAGGTCAGGTATAGGAGCTCCTAAATTGGCAGTGAACCGTCGACATAATTCCCCCCAATTGTAGATGGAGTCAGGAGGTAAGCTCATAATCTAATACCTAGCGGTCCTGGTCAAAGCCACTTCAAAGTAATTGGCCATGACGGCCTCATTCCCTCCTACCGCCAAGGTGGCGGTGGAGTAGATTTCTTGAAACTCGACAGGGTTGACTGTCCCATCATATTTTTCTGGCAAATGAGGTTGGAACTTTGGTGGCCACTCCACCATGTGGAGATGCAAGGCGAGGGCCGAACAGCCGCCTCCAACCCCCGGAGGAGAAGGGTTTTCGCGAGCAAGTTTCCTCACATACCGGCGGTCGAGCTTCGATCGGAGGTCTTGAGTCTGGAACCTTGACACTCTATGAGTATGACAAGCCCCCGAGGGAAGAGACATCGGATGCTGAGAGGGTACACACCTTTTAGGTTGTGACGCCATCTGACCAAGCCTTCCAAAAAAGGTCCTGTTACGAGAATGTGCCTGCCCTGCTTGGGGCATACCTTGGTTGTTGAGCGTAGTGGTTGCGGCTGCAACCATATGCTCAACATCAGCGTGCCATCATTGCAGCACGGCCGGAGGAGCTCCCGGCACTGGAGGACACTGAAGAAGAGTCCACGCTACGTTCCGTGACCGATGCGAAGTTACCATCCTGTTGTCGAGCATTCGCTGCTGCAGTAGATGGTGGTTGTGGAACAATGTTCACCTGGACAACGTTGAGCAGCTACCGAGCATTGGAGGGATCTCCACCAACGGCTTGTGCGGCCGGTCCATTTGGAGCAGCAGAGTTCACCATCTTGAAGATCTTGAGCCCCCCTACGTAGCGCGCCAAATGTTGAAGTGTTCCAACAACACTTCCCCTGGTACTACTATGAAGTAATCTGCAGAGGTTCGTATTTAGGCAGGGAGAAAAATCAAGATCCAAAAGCGAGGTGACACGTGGAGTTTTTACGTGGTTCAGTCCGCCTAAGCGTAATACCCTACTCCACGAATATGTGTTGTTGTATAAGAATGTGTAAGCATGAGCTTAGTCTAGATTCACCTTAGGATTGCTTAAGTTCTGCCGTGTGGAACAACCCTTTTATATGCCAAGGACTGGCTATTAGAGTATGTGACGCGGCCCGACAGGTAGCCCCGGCTGTATATACACAATCTATGGGTGTTATGGGGGGTTAATAGTGTGATAATGTGACTTAAAGCCAGCGTTACCGGTCTTGATAGTCCTCTCATTATGTGTAATTAATATGTAATTAATTACGTGTTAATCTGGTCTTGTAACAGCCGATTGATAGCCCTTGAATGTCCGTGCGGTTGGAGATCCCAGTGTCTTCCCGTTGCAGACATAGATCTTGATAAGAAAAAATTGGTCCCGATCTTTCGAAAGGTAATGGATAAGTCGATTGATGTGGAGATCTTGACGTTGATGATTGAATGTAGCCCTAGAGGGGGGGGTGAATAGGCCTTTTGAATTTTTGTCGGATCCTGCAACACTCAACAACAAGTTCAATACCAGAGAAATCGGACTAGTCCAGTAAAGTGCGGACTAGTCTGGTGTTCACGGACTAAGTTGATCAAGATTAATCGATTAGGTTGATTCTTCAATGTGTGCAGCGGAAATATAGAATCAAACAACAGTTTAGCAGTTGTATATTGGATTCTATCACAATTAAGGCTTGTGTTCAACAATTTATTGTAAATTGAACAATGTGTATCAAACCCTAGAGTAAGTTGATCAATTTGAGTGATGAACACAAAAAGGACAAGACACGATTTATCCCGTGGTTCGGCTACCACGAAGGCAACCTACGTCCACGTTGAGGAGTCCACAAAAGGACCGGGTCTTCTCCAACCCTACCCTCGTTGGATCGCCACGAAGTCAAACCCTCTTCCACTAATCACAAAGGGGTGAATAACCAAATTCAAGGGACGTTCTCACACGTTGAGAGCTCCCTTAGATTACAAATCACAATGCCACCAAAAACACACTAAGAAATTACAATTGAAACGCAGGAGTGTGTTAGAGATTCAAACCAAGAGCTCAATGATGTGTCCAAGTGTCTCTCCAATGATCTAGAAGTAATCCTCAAAGGATTGATCGATTTTGCACTTAATTTCGTGGAGAGAGGTGGTTTCTGAGTCTCTTGGCAGGTGTGACGGCGCTAGGGTTCGAGAGATCATAAAAGTGGGCCGTGCACCTCTATTTATATGGGATTTCTAAAAGTGACCATTAGGGTTCAGAAAGATCGGACTAGTCCGGTGTGCTGTGTGTAGCAAACCCTAAGTGTCCCGAAATATCGGACTAGTCCGGTCGAAAACGGACTTGTCCGATTTCACTACTGGAAATCTTCGGACCAGTCCGATAGCCATCGGACTTGTCCGACCATATGAAACCCTAAGTGTGTTGGATGACAAGTCCGCACTTGGAGGACTTGTCCGATTTAGATCAGTGGGTATTTCGGACTTGTCCGTGTAAACATCAGACTTGTCCGAAGTGGATCAGAAGGAATATCGGACTAGTCTGGTTAACAACGGACTTGTCCGATTTTGTGTGACTTGTGAAGTGTGTTGAGGACTAGTCCGCCCTGGGGAGGACTAGTCTGACTCAAGTCAGAAAGATATCGGACTAGTCCGAAAGATATCGGACTTGTCCGATCTAGTGCAGAAGGAAATCGGACTAGTACGGTTGATATCAGACTAGTCCGGTCCTGTGTAACTTTGTGCAATATGTGTGTGTGCTTAAATATGATTGAGCTCTTGGGTGTGTTTCCTTAACACACTCCATACATAATAATCTACTATTTCTTTTCCTTGAGCTCAAGTTCACTTTGCTCCTCATTATCCCTTCTTTTTGGTATTTTGGTCATTTTTCATTATTGGCCTGCATTCATCTCAACAAAAAGGTTAGGATCCCAATTGCTTGTCATAAACCATCCAAAACCCACAAGGGAGTCCTAGATGCACTTTCAATCTCCCCCCTTTTGGTGATTGATGACAACCAATTGAGATTTCACAAAATATGACAAAAAGAGATGAGATTTTCATAAAGTATGCACATATGACTCAAAAATACATCAAGCAGTAAGAGAAATATCCATATGTGCATTCTTTATGGTGGGATGCATAACTAAGTGCATTGAAACATTGAGAATGACATAATTTACATTGATGAATCAATACAAAGTACATATGTCATTTCAGGAGCAAAGTTGCAGATTTCAACACATACTTGCAAATTAATTAAGCATTTCAACACAGAACCATAGTTAACATGAAAACAGCGTTAAAGCACTACAATCACAAAGAAAGATAAAGAGAACTCTCTCCTCGCACCCTACGACAGCTAAAGCTAAGAGTCCCCCTCAATCTCTCCCCCTTTGGCATCAAGACACCAAAAAAAAAGGAGAGGAGGGTCCTAGGGTCTTCACTCTTCACTGTCGGTCCTCTCGTCATCGTCTTTGTCTTCATCATCATCAGCTTGACGAGGAGGGGAAGGAGGAGGGACGGAGTCGCTCGAGCCCCCAATGCCAAAGTAGGCATGCTCGGAGGGGTTCAGAGGCCCGAGCTCGGTGAAGTCCAGGTCGGACTCCTCATAAATCACTGTAGATCCAATGGGGTCGATCTCCAGCTTCTGGCAGATTTGCTTCATATTGGCCTTTATATACTTCATGTCCTCCTTTCTTCTCTTGTTGAGCTTGTGGACCTTCACTTCGGTCTTTTTGCAGGAGGAGAATATGGCGGCCAGGTACTTGAGGATCACACTAGATGATTCTCTCTGAGGGGCTTCCCTAGAGGTAGGGACAGCCCTAGCACCACTTCTTGATCTTGCCGGTGCCTCGAGACTGGAGGCCGGCGAGGGAGCAGCCTGGACACTCACTGGTTGAGGCTTCTGAGGCCTCAAAGGAGTGTGCTCCACATCCTTCACAAACTCAATACCTGTGACTTTCTCAATAATATACATGAGGTAGGGAGCATAGCCACATGACCTGTTACGCGTGCAGGATATGTTGACCATATCATTCCAAATGTATTCCGCCACATCAAATGGGCGGTCCTTGCTTATTACTCTCATTAGGGTCCGGAGGTAACCCTGCACGCTCCCACCATCTCCATCTTTAGGAGCAATAGTCTTCCTCAGCACTCTGTTCCTCAGCAATAGTCTTCCTCAGCACTCAGGTATTGGGTCACCATCTCACAACCTGGATACAACTCCTTTTTGGCATCATTTAATAATTCATAGAATGCCTTTGCACACCCAGTTGGCTCCTGCTGGTTTATAGCATTTTTTGGATCATCAACACCTGCTAAAGTACCACCATGATCACCACTGCCTCTAAGAAGGCTGGACAACATATTTTCCATAGCGGCATCATCAGAAATTATCTCCTCATTATTTGCTGATTGCTTAGCAAATTTTTTCTCAACTCGTTTTTCCCCATGGTATACCCAACAAGTATAATCAAATGACATCCCATTACGAAGCAAGTGAAGATGAACTTCCATGTGTTTCCCATGGAAAATATTACGACATTTCATGCAAGGACAAGGCTTAGTTTCTTCTTCACGAGTGCCCTGGAATGCTAAATTTAAAAATGACTTCATTCCATCCTGCCACTCCTTCGTACGCCTGTCTTTTCCCATCCATGTCTTATCTTCTGACATCGCTTCCTACAATTCAATCAGCGTATTCGTAAGAGGATTGAACTACAATAACATTATGTGAGCAATTATACCTAGTGCTGTTGCTCCTCCACGTGCGGCAGCCGGCGGATGCTCCTCCACGCCGGTTAACGGCGGATGCTCTTCCAAGAGCATGGCGGCTGGCGGATGCTCCTCCAATAGCGTGGCGGCCGGCGGATGCTCCTCCAAGAGCGTGGCGGCCGGCGGACGCTCCTCCGGGCGCATTTCGTGCAATCGGGAGAGGGGTCCGTTGTGGATCGAAGGGTCCGGCGGGGAGGCAGCCAGGACAAAGCGTACGTGAAGCTATCAGAGTAGGCCCAACACTGTGTTGGGCCGCTTGTTATTTGTGGGATGAAACTACGCTGAGTCACTTTGTATTCCTGGGTCGAAACTGGGCTGGAACGCTTGGTGTTTGTCCCCATGTACGCGTGAGACCATGTACCGAAATTTGGCATTGTTAAAGGAGCTGTTTTTTGAAAAAAAAGAAAAAATTTTAATTTGACACGCGAAGGGCCCATCGTTTGTGGGGAAAAATTATGCTTTAAAAGGATATGATTCCTTGGCATTATCTCTATCATGTCTGGCCATCATACGGCCTCGTTCGTTCATGTGCACACATGTCACAGTCATGCAACTACTTCATCCGTCTGTTCATGTGGACACATGTCACAAATGTGGAACTGCTTCATTCGTCCGAACCCGACATTTATTTTTCAGTTATTTATATTTGCTACCCTAAAAGTACCCAATACCTGATATTTTGATCTTTTTGGTTCCGGTCTCGGTTTTATCGGTTTCAGTTTTTCGGTCTCAGTTTATTTGCCCACCCCTAATAACTCGTACAAGGTTGTTGAAGTATATGGGATATGATACGTAGTAGTAGCATATGGGATATACATATTTCTTCTCCATGTTTTTTTGCAAAACTATTTAGTGATATATCCTATGTGCATATTACATATGTAAAACTAATGTAAAGTATAAAACATTTTCAAAGGGATGTCTTAGGTTTCGTCAAATCTATCTTTGAGATTTATGCAATTTTGATCTGTTTTAACAATACAAGAATTGTACTTTTAGATTCACCATGCAAATATTTGCATAATATACAACCTAGTACTACATGTTATTGAAGTTAATAAATTCCATATAAATCATTGGTCAAAGGTAATTAGTTTGACCAAAACAGAAATAGAGTTGAGTTGGGGCGGATGAAGTATTATACGTTGCTATTTGCCGCATAAGGTTTGGTCCTTCATTCAAGCCGTAGCCATTTGTACAGGCGGCTGATGCGATCGGACGCACAGAGCTTACGTGCGCGCCAGTCACCGAGGCATTTTAAACGCGCGGAACGCATGCGCATCTTTGAATTCAATTGGAACCGCTCCACGTCCCATCACCACTACTTCGCGCGTCCGTTCATGTGGGCACATGTCACAAATGTGGAACGGTATGCACAGCCTTGGATATGCATACCGTATCCATAAATTTTTTTCCACATTTGGGTAGGAGTGGTTCCACTTCAATGTAAGTGGATTGGAGAGTGTCCTGCCATCATACGACCTGGCGTAATGAAGATTTTTGAATCTGATATACTCCTCGTTTTAATTCTTATCGTTATGACCACAAGTTGCATTGTCTCAACCAAACACCACGTACAACAACAATGACTTAGTGGAATCGGAAACTGGCTAATTAAAATGGAAGTTAGCAGTCTTGCGGTTCATAGATCGAAATGTGCGCCATCCTTTTTCTTCTTCCCTTTTTCTATCCATAACCGTGAGACTGTTGAGTTCCATCTTCACCGGCGCATATGTATGGTCTTGGTGTGCCGGTGTGTACCTTAACCCCCGTCGTGCGTCCCCGGTGGTGGTTGGAAGACCCCTGCAGGTATGTTCTGATTCTTGTCCTCTAACTACATCTAGGTTTCCGATGACGCATGCGGTTCACCACCAGACAAACCAGTAAAGCCTCGGGGATGAGCGGCATGCAAATTTCTTGATGACAAACTAGCTGTGGGGGCCTCCCGTTCGGATGCAACTTTGGTGCTCCCATTTCTGCCTCCATGCGTACTCCCGCTTATGTTTCATCATCTAATTGGTTGAAGTTAAATCAGGCATTATCTTAGGTAAATGAAAGGTCCAATAAAATCATGACACTTAAGTAGCAGCACGCATGGAAGCACTGAATGGAAGTATACAGGCCGTGTCCCTCCCGTTCTGTCCTCCAATGCATCATCCCGCTGATGTGTCAAAATGATATTGGTCCCTTTATTAATACTTAGTTTAACTACCATACCTTCACATCAAATAAGATGATGACACGTTAGCGGGATTGTCATCAAAAAACTAGAGATGGATGCGCCAGCAGGCCGCAGTGAGTGGGCCACAGTCAGTTTTTCATCAAAAAACTTGCATGCCGCTCAACCTTTTTTGGTTTGTCTAGTGGTGAACCGCCTACGTCATTGGAAACCTAGAGATGGAGTAAGAGGACTGGAATCAGTGCATACCTGTAAGGCTCTTCCCAACAACCACCGCGGACGGACAACGTACGGAGGGTTAAGGTACACTGGCACACCCGTACTGTACGTGTACCCTGCCAGCCGTGTAGTTTCCTTCGAACCTCCGGCAGAAGAAAGCGACGTGCAAGTTTCATTCTGTATGGAGAATGTTTGTTGTGTATTAATCAGGGAACACAAATACACTTTATATAGGCTAGCTAGTGTAGTGTGGAACCAAAACAAAACCCTTTCGCACTACACAGATTCAAAAGCTAGCGTTAATGACTAAACGTAGGCCTACGCAGTCAAACAATGACGTTAGACCAATGCAGTCAACAACGACTGTTACATGTGTGCGTGCTTATCCTTTCTACGGTCTGGTGTTGAACCTGCGAAAGGATGACGAGCAGCGGCAGGTGAACACCATGCAGCGGTGGCACAATGGAAAACGGTGGCAGTGGACGGCGACATACCTAAATGTTGGCGTAGTCAACCTCGCACATCTTCCGCGAGTCGGTCACCTTCCAACGGAAGCCATGCAGGTGCTTCCCCAGCCGGAACGCCGTTCATCTTCACCGGCACATATGTACGGTCTGGGTGTGCTGGTGTGTACCTTAACCCCCGTCATGCATCCCCGGTGGTGGTTGGAAGACCCCTGCAGGTATGTTCTGATTCCTGTCCTCTAACTACATCTAGGTTTCCGATGATGCATGCAGTTCACCACCAGAGAAACCAGCAAAGCCTCGGTGATGAGCGGCATGCAAATTTCTTGATGACAAACTGGCTGCTGAAAGCATCTAGGCCCCCACGAGGTACGGTTTCGGTGATTAATGACAACCGTTATTTACTACTAATGAGTTTGTGGATGCGAGGTTTCATATACAATGAATCAAACGTCGATCAATCAATCATAAATGTCATCTACTGCTCATTGGATGCAAAAGGAGACCCCTCAACGAACTAACCTAAGGGGTTAATCGGAAACAAATGAAGAACTCGTACAACGACGCAACCTTATCAAAATTGACAACACAAGAAGCTTCATATCCATCAGAAGAGCCATACAAACAAGTGTTCAAGAGGTCACAAGTCCAAAATCCAAAAGATCAGTCCAACTCAACTCGAAGGAAACAAATTGTACACACCGGATCATCCGGTGATCTGAAGAATGACTGCATCGGTCGATTTGGACTCAACAGAAGAAGAAGACCTCAGAATGAAGTACACACCGGATCATCCGATGTGTATCAAGTGAACATCGGATGAATACAACAGTAAGCAAATTTTCTGAAGTGTTCTGAAGGACTGAACACCGGATCCTCCGATGGTGAAGGCAGATACACATCGGTCGATTACAACAGAAGCAAATTATCAACTCAACCAGACTGAAGATCTATTCATCGGATCCTCCGATGATGAAGGAGGTGAAGCATCGGTCTAATAACGGTCATTTCTGACAGAATGACGTCAGCTAATCTAATTAGACCGATGCTCATAAAAGGGGGTCATCGGATCATCCGATGTACACAGAAAAAGTAATCAGCCCACTTTTCCAACGGCTAATTCGGTTGGGCTGAGTATTTAACCCCCTCCCACCAGTCATTTCGATGAGGCTGGACAACAAGAGCACCACTACACATTCCCCAAGTGTCCAAGACTTAGAATACTCATTTTCACACTCTTGTAACCCTTTCACACCTCAAGATATAGGCTAGTTCCTCTTAGAGTTAAGCTTGTGTGCGTCCTCTCTGGGTGAGTGGAGACTCTAGAGTAGGGAGAGCCGTGAGAAAGTGCATTCTTGGTGATTGCACTCACCTTGTATCAAGAGGAGAGTGAAGAGATCGCTCCGGAGCTTGCCGAGACCATTGTGGAAGCCCGGAGGATCGAAGTTGTACAAGGCTTGAGCTCCACCTTGCCAAGGATGGCAAACGGAGGAAGTTAGTGGATTCCCTCGTCTCGGTGACTTGGGAGTGGCGATACCCTTAGGTGGGTGCCACAACGTGGACGTAGGTGGATCCTAGTGATCTCACCGAACCACGGGAAAAATCGACGTGTCCCCGTGTCTTCGAGCGTTTGCATTCCTCCTCCCTACTCCTTTACGATTACGCAATTCTCAATTCCGCACTTAATTCTCTTAATTGCACTGTTGGCTTGCTTAGAGAATTAGATTTCACTTAAGCTTTAAATTGACTTAAAATTTGAAGTAGCCCAATTCACCCCCCCCCCCTCTTGGGCATTCGATCCCTACAATTGGTATCAGAGCGAGGTTGCTCATTGGATCATTCTAGCTTCACCGCTAGAGAGCAAAAATGGCCAAGAATGGGGGTTCGGTTCCTACCTTCGAGGGCAAGAATTTTGCTTATTGGAAAGCACGCATGCGCGCTTACCTTGAGGCAATTTCTCCCGAAGTGTGGGAAGCGACCCATGCGGGGTTTGGCAACCATGAATATATTGGTGATCAACTAAAATGGGATGCTAAGGCTAGGAATGCTATTTATGAGTGCATTAGTCAAGATGTATTTGCTAGAATTGCTAGTAAGGAGAAAGCTTGTGAAATTTGGGCTTGCTTGATTGAGATCCATGAGGGTTCCTCTCGTGTCAAAGAGCTCAAATATCACTTGCTTAAATCCAAGTATGATGATTTTAAAATGCTTCCTCATGAGAATGTTAATCAAATGTTTTCTCGCTTAAATGTACTCATTGAGGAAATTAATGCTCTTGACATTGCTTCTCTTGGCAAGGGACTCATCAACCGCAAGATCCTCATGCTACTTCCCAAGCCCAAGTACAACATCATCAACTCAATGCTCCAAAAGGAGTCACTTGACAACATTGAGGTTTCGGAGCTCATTGGAGAGATACATGCTCATGAGATGAGTGTGCTTGGAATGATGGAGGAGTCATCATCATCAAAGACCATTGCTCTCAAGGCCTCAACCAAGAAGACACATACCAAGAAGAAGAAAGTGGTTGAGCCTAGCTCAAGTGAGGAAGAACAAGCTACAAGTGAAGATGATGATGATGATGAGCTTGCATTGATGATGAGGAAGTTTTCACGTCTCAACTCAAAGATTGCCAAGAAGGGATACTCGTTTGATCCCAAGAAGAAAGCCTTCTTGCCAAGGAGAGATGAAAACAAGACGTGCTACAATTGTGGCAATCAAGGCCACATATCATATGATTGTCCAAGACCGGACAAGAGGAAGGACAAGGGCAGGCATCGCAAGCTAGAAGAGAGTGATGATGATGAAGATGCAAAGCCCAAGCGCACCTTTGGAAAGAAGAAACTTGACAAAGGCAAGAAGACCAAGCTCTTTCCAAAGAAGAGAAGAGGACCTCAAAAGGTCTTCATGTGCGAAGCAAATGAGTGGGTCACCGATGAAGAAACAAGTGATGATAGTGAAGATGAGGAAGAAAACTTGGCAAGCCTCGCTATCGTCAACAAGGATGACTCACCCCTTCCTCCACCGCCTATGTGCCTCATAGCGAAAGGTAACACAAAGGTATGTGATGACTCAAGTGATGATGAACTTTCTCCCGATGAACTAGCATCTATGATTAATGAATATCATGCCATTATCAAAAGGGAAAAGGCTAAGGTTAAGGCACTTGAGCTAACTCGCGCTAAGCTAGAGGGTGCCAACCTCGATTTGCAAGACAAGTATGTCACCATACTTAATGAGCATGAAACGCTCAAGTCACATGTCAAGCAAATCGAGGAGGAGAAGGCTCAAATCAAGCTTGAGTTCCATGAGCTTGACTTAGCTAACTCGGCACTATTGGCTAAGCATAACGAGTTAGTTCAAGAGCATGAGACACTTAGTCTTTCCTATGAAGCAATGGAACTAAAATTGAATAACTTGAAGAAAGAAACTCTTGATGGCAAAACACCCGCTAGTTCACATGCCACTAACAATTTGCATAAGTCTTTGCCATTGAAAGCTAATAGGGAGAAGGAGCTAATGGACGAGATCGAAAGTCTCCGCACTAGTGTGGCTAGACTTTCCAAGGGAGAGGACAAGCACAAGGAGATCCTCTTCCAACAAGCTAAAGGCTTCAACAAGAGGGGACTTGGGACCTTCCCTACGCCCAACAAATGGAAGGTGCCCTCACCGGAGCTTAGGACAAGCTTCATCAAGGAAGTGGGATCCTATTGCCAACATTGTGAGGTCACCGGACATCACACTAGGGAGTGCCCTCTTCCCACTCGTCCTTCTCCAAAATTACCTCCTAACTATTCATCTACTTTCAATGATTGTCACTATCTATTGAGCAAAGTAGGTGGAAAGGTGAAGGCGAAGTTCATTGGCAAAAACATCAAGGGCATGAAGGGGAAGCTCCCCAAGCAACTTTGGGTCCCAAAATCACTTGTATCACACATACAAGGACCTAAGTTGGCTTGGGTTCCTAAACTCAAAAACTAACTTCATGTGTGTAGGTGAACTACAAAGCCGGAGGAAAACATTGGGTACTCGATAGTGGGTGCACTCAACACATGACCGGCAATGATGGTATGTTCACCTCCATAGAAGACCCCGGCAATCATGAACAAGTCACCTTTGGTGATAACTCAAAGGGGAAGGTAATTGGTTTAGGTAAAATTGCAATTTCTAATGACTTGTCCATTTCGAATGTGCTTTACGTTAAGTCTCTTAGCTTTAATTTGCTCTCTATTGCTCAACTTTGTGATCTTGGACTAACGTGCACATTTGACAAAGATGGTGTTGTGGTGTCTAGTGTAGCTAGTAAAGAGCTAATATTCAAAGGCTTTAGGCATGGTCATCTATATTTGGTGGACTTCTCCAACAAGAGCGCAAGCCTAACCACTTGTCTTTTCACCAAGACAAGTTTGGGGTGGCTATGGCATCGGAGGATTGCTCACATAGGAATGAGCAAGCTCAAGAAGTCCTTCAAGCTAGGGATGGTGACCGGCGTAAAGGACGTGACGTTTGAAAAGAACAAGCTATGTAGCGCATGTCAAGCCGGGAAGCAAGTGGCTTCGCACCATCCGATGAAGACAATGGTGTCTACCTCCAAGCCGCTCGAACTACTTCACATGGACCTCTTCGGACCGTCCACCTACCAAAGCCTTGGCGGTAATCTCTATTGTCTCGTTATTGTTGATGATTACTCTCGCTATGCTTGGACTTTGTTTTTAGGTGACAAGGGTGAAACCCCGGAAGTCTTCAAGACCTTTGCAAAACGAGCTCAACGGGAATTCCAACTTCCCATCATCAAGGTCCGGAGTGACAACGGCACCGAGTTCAAGAACTACAATATTGGGGAGTGGTGTGACCGTGAAGGAGTCAAGCACGAATTTTCGGCTACATACACCCCTCAACAAAACGGTGTTGTTGAGAGAAAGAACAAGACACTAATCACCCTCGCGAGAGCCATGCTTGATGACTATGGGACGTCGGAGAAGTTTTGGGCGGAAGCGATCAACACGGCATGCCATGCCGCAAATAGAGTCTACCTTCATCGACTTCTCCAAAAGACTCCCTACGAGCTCCTCATTGGGAGAAAGCCCAACATCTCCTACTTCCGGGTCTTCGGATGCAAGTGCTATATCTACCGCAAGAAAAGACTTGGTAAGTTTGAAAGAAGGTGCGATGTTGGTATTTTCCTTGGTTATGCGTCAAACTCAAAGGCATATCGAGTATTCAACCAAACCTCCGGGTTAGTTGAAGAAAGTTGTGACGTTGAGTTTGATGAGACTAATGGCTCCCAAGAGGAGAGTTTTGGTCATGATGATATAGATGATGAGCCTCTACGAGAAGCTATGAAGAACATGACCATAGGAGACATTAAGCCCGAAGTTGAGGAGAGCCATGATCAAGGGGGAGCTTCAAGTCCGAACATCAACACCTCCATGGCGCCTCAAGTGGATGAAGAAGAAGACAAAGATGATCCATTGCCTATGCAAGACCAACAAGCCACACAACACCAAGAAGAAGATGAAGTCCAAGATGAAGTCCAACCACAAGACGAGCAAGATGCTTCACCACCACCAAGTGACTCACAACCGTTGATGAGACATGGGCACATCTCCAAGGCACATCCAATGGATCAAATCATTGGAAGTCCTTCACGGGGAGTAAGTACTCGTTCACGTCATGTTGCATCTTTTTGTGAGCACTACTCTTTTGTGTCGTGTGTAGAACCCAAAAGCATTGAGGAAGCTCTCCAAGACTCCAATTGGGTGATGGCTATGCAAGAGGAACTCAACAACTTCACCCGCAATGAAGTTTGGGTGTTGGAGGAGCGACCCAAGGACAAGAATGTGATTGGAACGAAGTGGGTCTACCGCAACAAGCAAGATGAGAATGGCGTGGTGGTCCGCAACAAAGCTAGGCTTGTGGCGAAGGGATTTGCTCAAGTTGAAGGTTTGGATTTTGGGGAGACATTCGCCCCGGTAGCACGGTTAGAAGCTATCCGCATACTCCTTGCTTTTGCTTCTCATCATAATATCATGCTTTATCAAATGGATGTTAAGAGTGCATTTCTCAATGGCTATATTAATGAACTTGTGTTTGTTGAGCAACCTCCCGGGTTTGAGGACCCAAGAAACCCTAACCATGTCTATAGGCTAAACAAAGCACTCTATGGACTCAAGCAAGCTCCAAGGGCATGGTACGAGCGCTTAAGGGACTTCCTCGTCATGCAATGTTTCAAGATTGGGAGGGTGGACACTACACTCTTCACCAAGGACATCGACGGAGACTTATTTCTTTGTCAAATTTATGTCGATGATATTATTTTTGGCTCAACTAACAAAGCTCTTAGCCATGAGTTTGGCAAAATGATGTCTAGGGAATTCGAGATGTCAATGATTGGAGAGCTCAACTTCTTCCTAGGATTTCAAATCAAGCAACTTCAAGAGGGGACCTTCATCCATCAAGAGAAGTACACTAAGGACCTCTTGAAGAAATTTGAGATGGGAGATTGTAGCTCAAGAAGCACTCCAATGGCGACAAATTGTCATCTCGACGCGGACATGGACGGTAAATCTATTGATCAATCTCATTACCGTTCCATGATTGGTTCATTGCTATATCTTACCGCATCTAGGCCCGATATTATGTTTAGTGTGTGCTTGTGTGCTCGCTTTCAAGCGGCACCTAAAGAATCGCACAAGAAGGCGGTCTTTAGGATACTTCGGTATCTCAAGCATACCCCAAGTGTAGGTTTGTGGTACCCCAAGAACGCTAGTTTTCATCTCTTAGGTTACTCGGATTCGGACTTTGCCGGATGCCATGTAGACCGCAAGAGTACCTCCGGGGGTTGCCACTTACTTGGGCGTTCCCTAGTTTCTTGGTCGAGCAAGAAGCAAAATTCCGTGGCTTTGTCCACCGCGGAAGCGGAGTATATAGCGGCCGGTGCATGTTGTGCCCAAATCCTATATATGAAGCAAACCCTCTTGGACTTTGGAATTAAGTTTGGTTGTGTGCCTCTCCTTTGTGACAATGAAAGTGCGGTTAAGATAGCTAGAAACCCCGTTCAACACTCCCGCACTAAGCACATTGATATTCGCCATCACTTCTTGCGGGACCATGAGGCTAAGGGAGAAATCTCTTTGCAAGGTGTTAGGTCCGAAGAACAATTGGCGGATATCTTCACCAAACCACTTGATGAGAAAACTTTTTCTAGGCTTAGAAGTGAGTTAAATGTGCTAGATGCATCTAACGTCATGTAAATTGCCATGTTCATGTAAGGTTGCATGTCATATAGGTCTTGCCTAACTCCCAAAGGATAGGGGCGAGCTAGAAATAGTTTTCCCTGAGTAAGCCTTTGGCAGGTTTAAACTTGGCAAGATAGATTTATTTTATGCCTTGCATGATTCCTGTCATATAGACTTGCATTCATCTAATTTTTTGCATTATCTTGTTTGACATTGCATACGGTAGATTGTCACAAAGGGGAACCCACATCATGAGAAGGAGACTTGTTTGAAATGCAATATCTCAACTCATATGATGTGGAAAGAGCAAAATTCTAAAGGAACATGCTTTAATGAGATAGAAGTTTCCATACTCTAGCTCACAAAGCATGGGCCTACATTTTCGTGGTTTTTCCCTCCTAATTCTCTTTGTGTGCTCTATTTGCTTAAGGGCTTAGCCGATATGTGGCACTATATCGAAAAGCCTTATTAGGGTTAGGAGGTGCCCAAAAAGTCCTAAGACTCGTTTTCTCTTTGCGTGTTTAAAGTCCAAGGACATATATGGGCAGTTTTAGGTTTTCTGTAGTCATCGGATTATCCGATGCTAGGGTCAGCAGCTACATCGGATCAATTGGTGCTTCAGTTCAACGAGCAGATCAGTCAGAACCAAGAAATCGACCGATGAGTTCATTTCAGGAAACATCGGAGCATCCGATGTTCAATCCTCTGTTACCCTACAGAATTCGACCGATGATCGACGTAGCAACGTCGGATCATCCGGTGTGCAAAGAGAGTTTTTGGACCAACTCTCTGTTGAACTCGACCGATGATCCCCCCAATGCGCATCGGTCGATCCGGTGTTCGCGTAACGGCTAGGTCATCAGGTTCCTACTAAAAATCGTACGGCCGGCGCTTCTTCACTCCTCGCCTCCTCCCGCCGCCGCGCCTCCATCACCGCCCCTCGCGCCGCCACCCTAGGCCGCGCCGCCGCCGCGCCTCCCCAGGCCGCGCCGCCGCCGTCCCCAAGGGCGCCGCCGCCTCTCTCCCGACCGCCGCCGCCGCGCCTCCCCAGGCCGCGCCGCCTCTCTCCCGACCGCCGCCGCCGCGCCTCCCCAGGCCGCGCCGCCGCCGTCGCCTCTCTCCCGACCGCCGCCGCCGCGCCTCCCCAGGCCGCGCCGCCGCCGTCGCCTCTGTCGGCTGCCGCCGCCGCCTCTCTAGGGCGCCGCCGCCGCCCCTCCAGGGCGCCGCCGCCGCTTCTCCTCTGGTCGCCGCCGCCACACCGCCGGCAGTTCTCCCTGCTAGGGTTTCTTGCCCGAGCCATCGATCGTCGCCGTTCGTCGCCTTTCATCGATCTCGTGTCTTTTCGTCGACGAGGTTTGTTCCGTGCAGCGCGACGTCCTTCATTGTTTCCCGTCATCTTTTCGCTAACCCTTGCTCTCGAATTTCTTGAAGATGGCCCGTGATCGCAAAGGCAAAGGCAAGGCTATCGAGGAGCCCGCCGCAAAGAAGCCAAAGCTGTCGAAGGATGCACGACGCGCAGAGTTGGCCGCTCGCGCCGCCGAGGAGCGCAAGCGTGGCCATAGCGGATCCCTCCGGATTCGCGAGGCACGTGAGAGGCAGTCGCAGCAGCAGCCGCCGGTGCAGCCAGTGCCGCCGGACGACTCTGAGGACGAGGACGAGACTGCGGTGACGCCACTGGTTCGCCGGCGCACCGTCAGGACTCGAGGGGGAGGTCAGACCCCCACCGCGAGTCGCCGCCCCACTGCGGCCGACCTCGCTGAGGACAGAGAGGCCCAGAGGGCCATCTACGAGATGGATACTGCTGCCAGGGTCGCCGAAGACGTCAGACTGACAGATTACCGCAAGTACAAGGCCAAGCAGTTGAAGAAGCTCAGATGGACTGCACTGCCTGAGGAGTGGTTCCCGCAGCCCAGGGACACTCGTGTGGACCCCCGGTTCTGGACGGTGACGCAGGCGTCCTTGTACGAGACGTACAGACGTCGGGGGCACAAGCTGTTCCAGCACACGTACATCGATTGGGATCAGCTTGCAGCGGCAGTGGGTCACGGCATCAGGCCGTTCTTTGAGAGGTACAGAGTACTGGTGGATCTGCTGTCGCACCAGAGGAGTGTCTACGTGGAGGAGTGGGTCCGTGTGTTCTACGCGACACTCTACGTCGCTGAGGGACGTCGGTCCATTCACTTCATGTTCATGGGGCAGCGGCACGACGTATCCAGAGAGAGACTGGCTCAGCTGCTGGGAGTGGACACACACCTCACGTGCCTGCACGAGGTTGTGTACGAAGGAGCAGACCCGCCGAGGAGGCCGCTGACAGGGGGAGTGTCACCCCCGTTTGAGGAGATCAGAAGCTTGTTCACCCACCCTTTCACGCCAGATCAGCCGAGGGTGCCAGCCCTCCTCACACCTGCAGCCAGGACCGTTCACCACATTCTCAGGCGTTCACTTCTACCGAGGTCCGGCTACTTAGAGGGGTTCACCAGCCTCCAGCAGACCATCCTGTTCTACATCATGAACGGGATGGAGCTCGACATCGTAGATGTGCTGATCTGCGAGATGGAGGACGTGATCACAGACGGAGTCGGCATGCTGAGACAGTTGGTCTACGGTCACTGGATCAGCCGTCTGTTGTTCCTGCTAGCGCCAGAGGACTCGCCAGTCACCGCACCCATGACAGAGATGCACGCCACGAGGTTCGGCCACTACCGGGTGCCGGCTCCTGGAGACCGCCGTCTTGGTCGTCCAGTCGAGCGACAGGTCAGAGCTCGCCTCTCCGAGGAGGACTGGACCGAGTTAGCTCAGGAGGATGAGGCGCTCGCTCAGGCTGAGGCTCAGGGAGGTGGACTTGAGCACGTGTGGTCAGACAGTGACACCAGCGACAGTGTTGAGGAGTACTTCCCTCCTCCGCCTCCTTCTCCGAGGCAGCACGACGCGGAGGCGGGAGCTTCCACTGCTGCACCACCGACGCCTCCACCAGTGTCAGAGGCTCAGGTGTCCCAGCCGTCCGAGCTCACCACACTGCTCCAGCAGATGGTCGAGCAGCAGCGGCAGGACCGGCTTGCAGCCGAGCAGGCCAGGGCAGAGCAGGCTGCGCGGCTCGCAGAGCTTCAGAGGCAGCAGACAGAGATGCAGCTAGAGATGGCCCGCCAGAGGCGCGAGGACACGGACCGATTCACGAGTCTGGTGGACCAGATGCACCGGAGGACACTGGACCAGCAGCAGCAGACCCAGCAGGCGATGATGGGTATCCTGGGGTTGATCACCAACCTCTACCAGCAGACCGGGATAGCCCTTCCGCCACAGCACACCGGTCTCAGTCAGCCTCCAGCAGCACCTCCTCTGGCTCCAGCTTCAGTTCCAGCACCGGCGTCGCCGATCCCGAGCTATAGCATGTCTCCTCTGCTGGCTTCGACGGTGCCGTTCCAGTTCTCGCCTCTCCCGGCCGTGCCTTCTCCACCAGCCGCTCCAGCTCCAGCTCCAGCGGACCCTCCAGCAGCTCCAGCTCCAGCCACGTCAGCACCTCCGGCTCCTCCCGCTCCAGCACCAGCTCCGGCGACGTCCACCTCGAGCAGCTCCGACACCGCCGACGTCGACCGCTTCACCGTCGCCCCGAGAGCTCCGGAGTCCTAGGTACTCCTCTTCCCTTTTTGGTGTCTTGATGCCAAAGGGGGAGAAGAGTTAGAGTTAGGGGGAGTGTCTTGGGCTTAGGGGGAGTGCTAGTTATCTATTTGCTTTCAGACTTGTTATTTGCTTCTATTTGAGACTTGTTTGTTATCATTTGCTACTATTTGTAATTCAGTATGCTACTTCACTCTTATGATTTATATTTGATCACTGTTTGAGCCTTCGAGCTCCTTGTGTTGCATGTTGTTTCGATTACATTTCTTTATGAGCATTGCGTTTGCGTTTCAAATTCCATTACTTTTATGCTCTACTCGTTGTGTTGTCATCAATCACCAAAAAGGGGGAGATTGAAAGCATCTAGGCCCCCACGAGGTACGGTTTCGGTGATTAATGACAACCGTTATTTACTACTAATGAGTTTGTGGATGCGAGGTTTCATATACAATGAATCAAACGTCGATCAATCAATCATAAATGTCATCTACTGCTCATTGGATGCAAAAGGAGACCCCTCAACGAACTAACCTAAGGGGTTAATCGGAAACAAATGAAGAACTCGTACAACGACGCAACCTTATCAAAATTGACAACACAAGAAGCTTCATATCCATCAGAAGAGCCATACAAACAAGTGTTCAAGAGGTCACAAGTCCAAAATCCAAAAGATCAGTCCAACTCAACTCGAAGGAAACAAATTGTACACACCGGATCATCCGGTGATCTGAAGAATGACTGCATCGGTCGATTTGGACTCAACAGAAGAAGAAGACCTCAGAATGAAGTACACACCGGATCATCCGATGTGTATCAAGTGAACATCGGATGAATACAACAGTAAGCAAATTTTCTGAAGTGTTCTGAAGGACTGAACACCGGATCCTCCGATGGTGAAGGCAGATACACATCGGTCGATTACAACAGAAGCAAATTATCAACTCAACCAGACTGAAGATCTATTCATCGGATCCTCCGATTATGAAGGAGGTGAAGCATCGGTCTAATAACGGTCATTTCTGACAGAATGACGTCAGCTAATCTAATTAGACCGATGCTCATAAAAGGGGGTCATCGGATCATCCGATGTACACAGAAAAAGTAATCAGCCCACTTTTCCAACGGCTAATTCGGTTGGGCTGAGTATTTAACCCCCTCCCACCAGTCATTTCGATGAGGCTGGACAACAAGAGCACCACTACACATTCCCCAAGTGTCCAAGACTTAGAATACTCATTTTCACACTCTTGTAACCCTTTCACACCTCAAGATATAGGCTAGTTCCTCTTAGAGTTAAGCTTGTGTGCGTCCTCTCTGGGTGAGTGGAGACTCTAGAGTAGGGAGAGCCGTGAGAAAGTGCATTCTTGGTGATTGCACTCACCTTGTATCAAGAGGAGAGTGAAGAGATCGCTCCGGAGCTTGCCGAGACCATTGTGGAAGCCCGGAGGATCGAAGTTGTACAAGGCTTGAGCTCCACCTTGCCAAGGATGGCAAACGGAGGAAGTTAGTGGATTCCCTCGTCTCGGTGACTTGGGAGTGGCGATACCCTTAGGTGGGTGCCACAACGTGGACGTAGGTGTATCCTAGTGATCTCACCGAACCACGGGAAAAATCGACGTGTCCCCGTGTCTTCGAGCGTTTGCATTCCTCCTCCCTACTCCTTTACGATTACGCAATTCTCAATTCCGCACTTAATTCTCTTAATTGCACTGTTGGCTTGCTTAGAGAATTAGATTTCACTTAAGCTTTAAATTGACTTAAAATTTGAAGTAGCCCAATTCACCCCCCCCTCTTGGGCATTCGATCCCTACAGCTGCGGGGGCCTTCCATTCGGATGCAACTTCGGTGCTCCCGTTTGTGCTTCCATGCATACTCCCACTTATGTGTCATCATCTAATTGGTTGAAGTTAAATCAGGCATTATGTTAGGTAAATGAAAGGGCAAATAAAATCATGACACTTAAGTAGGAGCACGCATGGAAGAAGTGATTGGGAGTATACAAGCCGTGTCCCTACCGTTCTGTCCTCCCATGCGTCATCCCGCTGATGTGTCGAAATGTTATTGGTCCCTTTAATAATGCTTAGTTTAACTATCATACCTTCACAACAAATAATATGATGCCACGTCAGCGGGAGTGTCATCAAAAAAACTATAGATGGATGCGTTAGCAGGCCGCAGTCAGCGGGCCACAGTCAGTGTGTCATCAAAAAACTTGCATGCCGCTCAACCTTTTTTGGTTTGCCTGGTGGTGAACCGCCTGCGTCATCAGAAACCTAGAGATGGAGTAAGAGGACTGGAATCACGGCACACCTGTAAGGCTCATCCCAACAACCATTGGGGACGGGCGATGTACTGGGGTTTAAGGTACACCGGCACACCCGTATCGTACATGTACCTGGCCGACCGTGTAGTTTCCTTTGAACCTCCGGCAGAAGAAAGCGGCATGCAAGTTTCATTCTGTATGGAGAATGATTGCTTTGTATTCATCAGGGAACACAGATAAGCTTTATATAGGCTAGCTATTGTAGTGTGAAACCAAAACAAAACCATTCCGCTCTACAGAGATTCAAAAGCTAGCGTTAATGACTAAATGTAGGCCTACGCAGTCAAACAATGACATTAGACAAACACAGTCATCAATGACTGTTACATGTGTGCGTGCTTATCCTTTCTACAGTCTGGTGGTGAACCGCCTGCGTCATCAGAAGCCTAGATGGAGTTGGAGGATAGGAATCAGAGCATACCTGCCTGGACCAGGATCGCATGATGTAGCGACATTTTGCTACATGCATGCAGTAAAGGCTGCATCCACCGTTTGTTTTGATGCGATGGTTGTACTTCCCAGCTATCCAACTAAGGGGTCCATTCAAATCATTTCTTAAACTCTTGCCTTCTCGCTTCAACATGAGAAAGAGTTTACATTCATATAATGATGCATACTTTAAACATTTAAATAAAACAAACTTCTATCACAAATTAACAGGATTAAAAACACATTAACTATCTTATGTGGCATGCCAATGTGTGGATGTCCAACTCGGAGTAAGTATAAAAGTGAAACGTTTTTTTGAAGTTGATGGACTAAATAATTGACCCATTTGAAAGTTGAAGGACCAAACATAGTTTTGATTGAATGTTTGAGGATGAAGTTGAGTATTGCCAGCTTGCTGAGCTGAAGCTGGAAAAGTTCGAGTAAGCTCATTTGTAAAGTTGCCTGTACGATACTTTAGCCGCTAGAGGTGCCAGGAGATCGCCCGCAGTGGGGCCTGCAAAGCGGTCTGTAAAGTAGTATACAGTACTAACATGTAGCGACGACTGGAAAGAAAAGTGGAGACAATCAATAGAGAGAAAAGAAAAGAAAGGACGAGAACAATGTTAGAAAAAGATAGGTAGAACTCCAACGTAACAATGGCCCTATGCCCCTATACGCGGTGTAATCATTACCACTAATCCTATACGCGGCCAAAAGTTATTACCACAACTTCAATGGAAGTGCTGCGGACTAGATGTGCCGATTAGTTTATTTTGTGTTTATTAGGGATTAATAGTAGCTAGTTCTGTCGATTAGCGATGAATGGAATGAAAAGTAGAGACAATGAATAGAGAGAAGGGAACACTGATTTCCTTTGTTACAAACTACTGTATGATTGAATGTATTCATTTCCGGAAGAATCCATTTCCTTAAGCTGTCCTGTGAGTTTCCTTTGATGCAAACAGGGCTAAACATAAGACAAGCGCGCATAGGGGAAACACAACAAGTGCAACATTCATCAGAGACAAGCGGGCGTAGGGGAAACACATATACTAGTACAAGTATATTTTATATACTCCCTTTGTTCTCTTTTAATTGGCGTTGGGAGAACAAGCGGTGCATCCAAACAGGAATGGAGGGAATATAACCCATATAGTACAATGACAGACGGAAGAACAGGTCATGCTCGTTCTTAATCCTACAGTTCTCTGTACAGAAGACTCTCCACTCCTCCCATGTAGGCCTGCCGTAGCAGGCAGTTCCCTGGTTCCACCCTATTGAGCAGTCCCAAGTGTCATCATCAATGTTGGGCACCGCCACCGGCGGCGCTTCTAGATGAGGCCTGCCCAAGAACCTCTAGGTGACATCATCGATACTATTCATGGATTCATGCCAACACCGACAGCACTCCTTGTTGGTCCACTTCATGGCGACGGACCCGGCCGCGTTGCAGCCGACGTGGGCCTCACCTTCGACCTGCCGGATATACTCGAAGGCGTCGCGGTCCACGCGGTCGGCTTCGTAGCAGAGCATGGCGAGGATGTAGGCCGCCACCATGTGGCCGTTCGTGGCCGCCTGGGCAAGGAACTGGGTGCCCGACTGCGTGCGACCGTGTAGGAAGACGAGGTCGAACCCGGTGACGTAGCACACATGAGGGTTGCCGATGATTTCCAGGCGCTCCACGAGGCGGTCGTCCCTCCAGTTATACATCCAGATGCTCTCCCGCTCCAGCGCCACGCACCTACCCATGGCGCGATCCCCGCATGCCGCGTGCATGGCCTTGCAGGTGGCGCGTAGACTGGAGAGGTCATCCATGGCTGCGGGGAGGTTGCGGCGACCCACCCCGCGATCAGGACCGCAATATCTTGCGGAAAGGGTAACTCCATGGGCTTCGAAGGGAACCAATGAGGGCGCGCGCGACGGAGACGAAGAGGAAGAGTACGTGCGGATAAGAGGATGGTATGTGTGTGTTGCGGAAAAGAGGATAGTGTGTCTTTATTAGTACGCGCGGAGAAGACAATGAGACGCGCGCAGTGGTGGTTATGGCTTCTAAAGTGCACCGTTTGGAATGCTACTTGCGAAACGGGGGTTACGGCTTCTAAAGTGCAGTTGTACGCTACTTTAGCCGTTGGAGTTGTCAGCAGGCAGGGGATCGCCTGCAGCAGGGTCTGCAAAGCGGTCTGTAAAAAGTACTCCTCCCTCTGCCCCAACTCAACTCTATTTTTAGCTTTTGTCAAACTTACCTTTGACCAATGATTTCTTGCGTGGTCCTTATCCTGATCATCAAGGTCCTCCGCCTGCTACCCCAGATGACATGGGGCAGAATAGGGATGAAAACGGTCAGAATTGAGCTTATTACCTTTGACAACTCCTTATTCAACTTGGTGTCTCAAAAAAATTTAAAGAATTGAGCTTATTACTCCCACCGTCTCTAAATACTTGTCGCTTTGTAGTTCAAAAATAAACTACATAGCGATATTTGCTACGGCCCCGTTTGGAACGTAGGAATCCAAATCACAGGAATTGGAAAAAACATAGGAATAGACAAAATGCAGGAACAAAAAAAGTGAGAAAACCACGAGAGTCAAAATAGAGGAATGGAGAATTCAAGATGTTTGGAAAGCAGGAATGAAAACATAGGAAAAATGTTAGAGCAACTATAAACAAAATTCTTTAGAATCTTAAATATCATTATTTTTAAACAATGAACTACCAGTTTGCTTCATAAACAACTTCATTCCTATATTTCTAACATCAAAACGTCTATTGCATTGCAGTAGCTCAGAAATAATTATTCCCTTATTTCAAAAAAAGGTAATAATTATTCCATGCAAATCATTAGGTTAGTTAATTTGACTTTTAGCACCCCTATATATTCCCTCCATAGCCAACCAGCAGACCACAAAGAACTTGATTGGATTATTTCATTCCTCCATTTTACATAGGAATTTTGGAAATTGTCGAAAATGGTAATCGCATCGGAACTTTTCGAAAACAGCATCGTACGATTCGGGAATTTACAGTACCGTTTTCATCCCTAAAGCAGAATGATCCTGGCGACCAGAATGAAGTGTCGGATATATGTTGTCCATGGCGCAGGGTTATTCAACACAAGCAATAGGTCGCATATCCTAATCTTTATCCTCATATATAGCGTGTTAACTAATTTTTCGGCCTCAAATGATCTAAAAAAATTACTCCAAATCTGATGATGCCATAAATTAATCGCTTCTCAAAACAATGACGGTGCTCATCAAGCTCGCAAGCTCAACTTCATTCATCCTCAAACTACCTAATTATTTCCAATGGATTTACATTAAGGGGTGTGCATTCGGTCTACCCGATATTTTGGTTCGGGTATTTTGGTATTTTTCAAAATTTGGTTTCTTGAAATCACTACCCGAATTGTTGTAATAATATTAGGTACCCGAACATTTTTGGTACCAAAATTCCGTTTCGGTCTTCGGTCCTACCCGATATATCCGAATTAACCGTTATATCCATGTCATGTTTGCACAAATTTAATATGATTGATAAATTTAATCCCATGAGGTAATTTATTATAAATTGACAAATGAAAAATAAAAAATAAACGTTTAAATTCAACAACTTCACATATCACAACTTGAAAATAAAATATCTAAATTTGAATTGTTCATAGTTTAGCACGCATAATTTAACTTATTATTTGATGGACCGGCTATTCGGTAATTTCAGTTATCCGAGAGTGGTACCCGAACCCAACATTTATTTTTCAGTTATTTATTTATATTTTCTACACGAAAAGTACCGGATACCAGATATTTCGGTCTTTTCGGTTCCGGTCTCGGTTTTATCGGTTTCAGTCTTTTTGTCTCAGTTTATTTGCCCACCCCTAATTTATGTAGTAGTAGCATATGGGATATCCTCCATGTTTTTTTTTTTGCAAAACTATTTAGTGATATATCATATGTGCATGTTACATATGTAAAACTATTATAAAGTATAAAAGTTTTTTAAAGGGAAGTGTTAGGTTTCGTCAATTCTATCTTTGAGATTTACTCAATTTTGATCTGTTTTAATATTACAATAATTGCACTTTTAGATTCACCATGAAAATATTTCAATAATATACAATCTAGTACTACATGTTATTGAAGTTAATAAATTCCATATAAATCATTGGTCAAAGGTAATTAGTTTGACCAAAACAAAAATAGAGTTGAGTTGGGGCGAAGGAAGTAGTATATGTTGTTGTTTGGCGCATAAGGTTTGGTCCTTTGTTCAAGCCGTAGCTATTTGTACAGGCGGGTGATGCAACCGGGCGCACCGAGCTTACATGCATGCCAGTCACCGAGGTGCCTTAAAGCGCACAGCGCATGCGCATCTTTGAATTCAATTGGAACCACTCCGCGTCCCATCACCACTACTGCGCGCGTCGAGAGACGAACAGCCAGGCGGGTTCAAATCCCCTGCAGTACTGTAGGTGCAGTATAGATGGCCGACATGAGGGCCCCACCTGGTGTGGGACCCACATGTCAGCCACCTCTACTGTACCTGCAGTACTGCAGAGGATGAGCACCCCAGCCAGGCTGCTACTACGCTATAAGATCACCCGAGCACGCCATCGTCTTCTCCGCACAGCCACTCTTCATCTCTTCCCAAAATCGCGGCAAGAACACCATGGGTGACAAGACAACGCCACCGCCAAGCCCGCCGAAGGACGCCAAGAGGAAGCGTCCCCGACCGGACTCCCTCCCGGACAAGGAGTGGGCTCTCCAGAAGATGGTGCGCGATGTATTTGATAATACATCGCACTCCATGCGTCGCCTTGGGCTTGGTCCCCTTCCAAAGTATGCTTCCATGGGGACCACAGGCCACTACGACTTCGGCATGACGCACTTGGCTGGTCGCCTCGACGTCCTCTAGGAGACGATGGCGGACGAGCTCGGAATCGCTGGCTTCGACAACCTGGTGGCGGCGACGTCTAGGAAACTGGGCTTCCCGTCTCTGCCGCGGGAGGCGCCCCCGCCCAACCACGAGCCCAAGGAGGAGGAGGAGAAGGAGAAGTAGGTGGAGCGAGGTGGAGGAGAAGTAGTTTTTTCTTGTTCTTAGTTGTGTTGTTTATCATTTATTGTTTGTAGTTTGTGTTTTTCTTTTTCCCTATTTGTAATGTATCATCTTAATGTAATGAACTTTATATTTCTGTTCATTGGTGCGCAAAAATAGTTCTAATGTTGCTGTTCTAACGATAAACTAGTGGACTATTTATCTCTTTAATCTTTTAGAATGGAATATATTTCCACTTCGAACTCTACTGAGCTGGAGATCCAAAAAGTGACTATCACCTACTAGTTTATCTGACAGGACCAGCAGGGAGAAGCCCACTCTCTGTTCAAACCAAACACGGATCCAACATAATGAGCAATCAAACAGCAAAGCACGTAGTAAATCACAAAAAACGCAACAACAGTTTCTGGAGTACATATCAACTTTAGCCCAGATTAGATGCTCGTGGGCATCATTGCAAAAGGGTGAAGACAAAAAAGACTTGATTCGGATGGCTTGCAAAAACAAACTAGAAGTCAGGGTCATCGAAATTTTTGCCCGATTTGGATTGAGTCTTAGTTATAGACTTCCATAATAATAAAATGTATCGGGTATTTTACTTTCACAAGTGTGTCATAAAATGTATTGGGTGTTTTACTTTCACTAGTGTGTCATAAAGTGTACGCCGGCCACGTATCCTGATTCAACCGTACAACTTCAAATAAAGGAGGGTTAGAGCATCTCCAACCCTTTTGTTATTTTTGGTTTCCTATTTTTTCAAATGAAAAATATTCTATCCACATTTAGCATCTCATTCCATGAGCATCTCCAACCCGTTTGCTATATGATGTGCTATATTAAATTTTTTCATATTTTATTAGTATATAATAATTATTTTAAAATTCAAATAACATTGTTGCAATGGATATATTGTAATGGTTGTATTTATAATGGATATTTTTCAATGGTTATATTTCCAACGACTATTTTTCAACGGATGTATTTCTAATGGCTAATTTTCAACGACTATTTTGCAACGGAACGACTATAATGTACCGGAAATCGGGAATAGCAAACCGGATAGCATTTGCTACTAGTAGCACACCGAGAGCTCCATATAGCAAATGGCTAAACGTAGCAATCCTAATATCAAACTGGTTGTAGATGATTTTTTCTCTAGATTTGCTAAATAATAGGATAGCACATCATATAGCTAATGGGTTGGAGATGCTCTTTTAGCCATTAGCTATATGGTGTGCTATCCTATTATTAGCAAATTTAGAGCAAAAATCATCTCCAACTGGTTTGCTATTAGGATTGCTACTTTTAGCCATTTGCTATATGGAGCTCTCGGTGTGCTACTTGTAGCAAATGCTATCCGGTTTGCTATCCCCAATTTCTGCAACATTATTGTCGTTTCTATTGCAAAAAAGTTGTTGAAAATTAACCGTTGGAAATACAACCGTTGAAAAATAGTCGTTAGAAATATAACCATTAAAAACTAGCCGTTAGAAATACAAACTTCACAATATAGCCGTTGCAACAATGTTATTTGAATTTTAAAATAATTATTACATATTAATAAAATATGAAATTTTTTAATATAGCACATGATATAGCAAACGGGTTGGAGATGCTCATAGAATGAGATGCTAAATGTGGATAGCATATTTCTTATTTGAAAGAATAGCAAACTAAAAATAGCAAACAGGGTTGGAGATGCTCTTAGAAGATTGGTGGAAAAAAATACAAACTTGTAAGAAAAAAGGAGAAGAAGAAAAAGGATGGCGCGCGTTTCGATACATGAATCGTGATACTGCTGACATCCGTCTTCATTGGCAAGTTCCCGATTCCGCTGATCTCTCCAGCATGTATTCACCCTAGCTACTCTCTGGTGACTGGACCCAGGGTATCCCGTGGCCCACCCAGCATATCCAGTGGGTGGGCTCCTGAGAAATGTTGTTGTTGTTGTACGTGGTGTTAGGTTGAGACAATGCAACTTGTGGTCATAATGATAAGAATTAAAAATTAGAAAGAGTATATAAGATTCAAAAATCTTCATTACTCTCTTTACTCCGGGCTCGGGCCCGTCAAATTCGGAAACTCCTTTGCTCATATCATAACTGCATCAGTTATATATACAGGGCCGTTTCCAATTAAAATCCAAACTAAAGGTGTAGACGAAGGTTTTGCACAAGAGAGAGAGAGAGAGTTGCTCGCGCCGCCGCAGATGGCAACCGTAGGGACGACAAGGAGAGAGACCCAATGGCGGGGACTCAGGTGTACAACGTGACGTTCGAGGAATACGTGATCACCACCGCCGTGACGTCCTACATCAAGGCCGTGGAGGACTGGCTCGACGAGGTCCTCTCCGTCCACCGTTGGCGCCTTCACAAGCTCGTCGTCGGGCTCGACGTCGAGTGGCGCCCCAGTTACTCCGCCGACCAGAACCCCATCGTCGTTCTGCAGCTCTGCGTCGATCGTTGCTGCCTCATCTTCTAGGACATCAATGCTGACTACTTCCCCGACGAGCTGGAAGATTTCCTCGGCGATTCCGACTACCACTTCGCCGGCGTCGGCGTGGAGGGTGACGCCGACACACTTTGGAAGGACTTGCAGCTGAAGGTGGCAAAAACGGTGGACCTGACTGAGCTCGTGGCGGAGGAGATGGATTGCTCGAGCCTCCGCCGTGCGAGGCTGAAGGACATCGCGAGCGCCGTGATGGGCGCCGACATGGAGAAGCCTTAAAGGGTGAGGACGAGCAACTGGGACGCGTACAATCTCTCCGGCAAGCAGATTAGCTATGCGTGCATCGACGCCTTTGTCTCCTTCGAGGTTGGCCGCGAGCTGCTCTTCGGCGACTACTGATCTTACCACGGAGTTTGCGGATAGGCTGCCGTCGATCATCCCAGCATATGGATCGTAGGTGCATCGCTCAAGTTCTAGCATTTGTGCTTGTGCGCCAATGTCTCACAAAATTATTTTTTCTTGAGGAAACACTATATCTTGCTTTCAAAAACATGCATGTTATTTCACATGCATCAAGGTCTTTCACATGCATGTTAGTTGTCCAAGCATGCTACACCCCAAACATGATCAACGAGTCTCAAACATGACGATCTCTCAACAAAAAAGAGAACACGTAACGTCAGCAAACATGATCGAGGTCTTTCACATGTATGTTAGACGTACATATGCTATGTCCAACACATGTATTCCAAGAATAGAATAATATTTCCTACCATGTATATATATTTCTATATTTATCATATTCTCTACCATGCATGTGTGTATGCTCTCAACCTACAGTATATGGCAGTTTAACTACCACACTAATGAAAAATATTATCCTGTCATCAATAGAGATAACAAATTTGACACAAGGATGTTCCCTCGACGGTACGAGGATAGAATGTGGACTACCATCGTCTAATAAGCACACAGCTCTCACTACATACGTCCGTGGTTCATCAAATTAATTGATCACATGCTGCCATTATGTATCGCTGTACTCGTCTTTTGAAGAAACAACAGGCGTAGGCGCTAGCCGATACGTGTTCTGATTTTAGGAACAAATGAACACACTTGTGAAAACACGTACGCCACATCCGATCCTCAACGTCATCCATTTAACATGTTCCTCAACAAGTGGGCACAAAAATCCTCAACACGTGACCAAACATGCTTGATCGCGAGTCCCTTTCACATGCATCACATTCATGTCCAACATCATCCATGATCATGACAATTATCAGTTCGATATGGACTCTCGGTCGGCAATGGTCGGATCCTTAAAAAAAATAGATATGGACTCTCGGTCAATTGCCATGCGCATTCACGTCAATCTCCGCACCTTTGTGTGTCAAATTAAAAAACTGACCGAAGGGACGTGTTGAGCCGTTGCGATAACCGAGAGGAGGCGAACCGCAGTTTGGAGTAACTCTGATCGTCGATTCAAAAGCACATTTTTTTGAAGTGTACGATCATCTCCACTCACGCGCTTAGACAACGACCCGCTATAAAGGCACACCTTCCACTTCTTCTCCGCCGCAGCTCTCGATCGATTTTAGCCTCTAGACTTCTCCTCTTGCTTCTCCGCCGCACCACCGTCGACCACCTCTCTCTCTTTGTTTGCACCTCCATCGCCGCGCAAATGGGTAGCCCCGCACTGAAGCACTCCAGGTCATCGACGTCCTTCGAACCCCCTTCTCCGTTTTTGTCGCCGGTGGAACTGGAGGCGGCACCCGCACCTCCTCCACTCCCGTCTCTGCCTGCGGCGCCCGCACCTCTTCCGTCCGACTATGCTGAGACTGTCCGCCTCATTGAGGAAAGCATCGACAAACTCGACGGCAAGATTATGGAGGTCAATGACAGCCTGTTCGACACCAACGTGCAAGAAAAAGTGCTCGAGAAAATGGTGCAATATGTATTTCACAATACATCTCACTCCTGTCGCCGACTGGGACTTGGTGTCCTTCCCCACCACGCCAGCAAGGACTCCGCTGGCTACTACATCTTCGGGTTAGGCTTTGTTGCCGCTCGTCTCGACTGCCTCTACGAGACGATCGGTGAGGAGGCCGGGGAGGGGTTTCGCGAGCAACTCGTGAATGCCGTCAGCCGGAAGAAGTTCGATCTAGTGTTGGAGGATGCTCCGCCAGATGTTGCGGCGGAGGCGGAGGCGCCGGCGGCGGATGCGGAGGCGGAGGCGGCGCCGACGGAGGCGGAGGTGGAGGCGCCAGTGGTGGATGCGGAGGCGGAGGCGCCGCCGGCTGAGGCGGAGGCGGCGGCGGGGGTGGACAAGTCCTCCTCCGAGTAGAGTAGGATGAGTAGTAGTTTTTTCTTTTGTTTTCTATGTGTTTTTTCTTGTTTGTAATATACGTGTTGTTTTTATGTTAATGAAAAATGTCTTTTATTTTATGTTCATGAACAACGTGTCCTAAAGTACATGCACGAACGAAAAACTCCTCCTTTTATTGAAAAACATCGTATATGGAAAATTTACACATTAGTAATATTATACTGTATATAATAAATACTCCCTCCTTATTCTTTTATTTGATGTTTTGGACAAAACATTGAACTAACACTAGTGGGACGTACGTAGTAGAATTATATTTCAAAAAATTACGAAAATAAAAAGCTACACACTTAATTAATTTTATTTCTTTTCTCTTTACCAGCTGTCATCGTGCCCGCCCCACCACCCCCACCCACCGGCCTGGCCCTAGGCAGTAGCCCACAAATTTTCTGCGACCCTGCCGCACAGCCTTGCGTGTGCGGCCCCGCCTAGCACGCCGTACGATCAAAATCGCATAATTGTGGGAGCGGGACACGCTGGATTTCCATCCTTCAATGTCCAGACAACAAACCCACCAGCGCGAAGCGAATGATATCAGCGGGATTTCCATGGGACGGCGTGCGGGGCGAGGGCGCACACGCTACGTTGTGTGGCAGGGCCGCAAAATATTTATTTCTGCCCGCCTAGGCCCAGAGCCGGGCTTGCCTTTAAGACCATTCGTAGTGGTTCACGATAAAGCTTTAGGCTGACACAGTTTTTCAATACTAAAGTGTTGGAAACCACAGTTTTTAAAATGACATGAAAATACCAAAGTATTTTAATAACACAGTTTTGTAATACCACGATTTTGCAATACATAGGACTGTTTGTTTGACAAACACCATTCTATAAAAAATACCATAGTAATCTCAAATACCACGGTATTGCTAATTGCTCTAAAACTACAAAAATATTGTGTTCCCAAACACCAAAATCGAATTCTCTGCGGCCCTTCCGCACAGCCGTCTCTGTGCGACCATGCCCAGATGGTTGCCACGTACGTTCACGCTCCAAATCTTACAGCCAAGGGTGCACTGCACGGTTCCCCGCGACTGTGCCACCCTGCCCTGATGATTGCCACGTACGCGGGCGCACCGAATCTTGCAGCGTGCACGGGCACATGAACTCCACGTCCGAACATTGCTCAGCGATCCGAATAACTCAGCGCTCATGTGCATAATCCATCATCATGCGCACGAATAATATTATAAAACCATCAACTTTGATGATTCAATAATCCAATCAAGTTTCATCCAACCTACCAACAAAAAATTGGATCGTCCAGTCCATCCAACCAGATGTTAATTTGGATGATCCAAGACATATAGAAATGGATGATCTATCTCCAATCAAACTTTTACGTCAAACCAAAGGCAATTGATGACTGAGCACTTTGTCACATGTCACCAGAGTGTATGCACAAAAGACAAATACACGGCCTCAACACCGGATTTAGGGTGCATCGTGGAGTAACCACATGACTCGACCAAACACTCAAGTAATTACCATACACCTGCAAGAGCAACTACCTAGACGCATCCACCAACGCATCCCGACCCTACGAAAGGATGACGAGCAGCGGCAGGTCAACACGTTGCAGCGGCGGCGCAATGCAAAACGGTGGCAGCGGACGGCGATGTACATGGATTTTGGCGTAGTCGACATCGCACATCTTCCGCGAGTCGTTCACCTTCCGCAGCGAGTGGAACCACACTGGCAGGAACTCCTCGGTTTTGCAGTCTAAGCATGACTTGGAGAAATGGGCCACCAACGCATCCCGACCCTGCGAAAGGATGACGAGCAGCGGCAGGTTAACACCATGCAGCGGCGGTGCAATGGAAAACGGTGGCAGCGGACAGCGACGTACCTGGATGTTGGCATAGTCGACCTCGCACATCTTCCACGAGTCGTTCACATTCCAACGGAAGCCATGCAGGTGCTTCGTCCACAGCCGGAACACCGCATCTGGCGATGTGACGTTGACAAAGCAGTAGCCCGTGTTGGCCTCATACCTTGGCAAATGCAACAAACGAGGTTAAGTATCAATCACTAAAAGATCGAAGCTAGATTAGTATAATCATATATTTCAAAGCATAGGTGTGGTACTTGAAGTCAAATGGAACGTAAATAAAAACGTAAAACCGACTTGACGCGACCCACTGCAATTTTCGCGTTCTACTCGACGTAGTGCTGATCAATGATGTTCATTACTTTTTGCCTCCTGTGGAAAATGATGTAAAACATCAGGTATTAACGCATCAACAAATATGAGGGGGAGAATGCCAACACGCATATTTAAAAGTATGTTGCATATCATCAGCGTCGTCAGACCAGAAGTAGGGTCGAAGCGGCACTGTGGCCTCTGCGAACTCGAGAACGGATGAGGAGAAGGCTCATCGCCAACGGATCGAGGGGACGGAAGCTACATGACCGCTATGGGCGATGAGCCTTCCTCTCAATCCGTTCTCAAGTAGGGGGCGGGCCGGCGGTGGGGGCGCAAGGGCGGCAGGACGGCGGCGGAGCCGGGGGCGCGGCGGTGGGGGCACGGCAGGCGAAGTTGTGGAGCAGGGCCGCATAAAATTTATTTCCGCCCGCCTAGGCCCAGAGCCGGACCTGCCTTTAAGACCATCCGCAGTGATTCACGGTAAAGCTTTATGTTGTGCTTGGGAGCACAGTTTTTCAATACTAAAGTTTTTGAAACCACAGTTTTAAAATAACATGGCAATACCAAAGTACGTATTTCAGTAACACAGTTTTGTAATACCACGATTTTCAAATACATAGGACTGTTTTGTTGACAAACACCATTCTGCAAAAAATACCATAGTAATATCAAACACCACGGTATTGCTAATTGCTCTAAGACCATCCGCATTGGTTCACTGTAAATCTTACTAGACTGGAAATATAGAGTAGATTATTGGAAGTATAGAGTTAGTGTCCAGAGTGAAATGCTGGAAGTATAGAGAATATACTTGAAGTATAGAGGGATAGAGTAAGGTTTAGAGGAAACCACTGCGGATGGTCTAAAACTCCAAAAATACTATGTCCCCAAATACCAAAATCGAATTCTCTGCGGCCCTTCCGCACAGCCGTCTCTGTGCGACCCTGCCCAAATGGTTGCCACGTACGTTCACGCTCCAAATCTTACAGCCAAGGGTGCACTGCACGGTTCCCGCGACTGTACCACCCTGCCCTGATGATTGCCACGTACGCGAGCATACCAAATCTTGCAGCGTGCACGGGCACAAAAACTCCACGTCCGAACATTGCTTAGCGATGCAAATAACTCGGAGCTCGGCGTCCACGATCCATCATCATGCGCAGGAATAATATTATGAAATTATGAACTTTGATGATTCAATAATCCAATAATATTTCATCCAACCTACCAACAAAAAATTAGATCGTCCAGTCCATCCAACCAAATGTTAATTTGGATGATCCAAGACATAAAGAAGTGGATGATCTATCTCCAATCGAACTTCGACGTCAAACCAAACACAATTGATGACTGAGCACTTTGTCACATGCCACTAGAGTGTAGGCACAAATGAAAAATACATGGCCTCAACACCGGGTTTAGGGTGCATCGTGGACTAACCACATGACCCGACCAAACACTCACGTAATTACCATACACCTGCAAGAGAAACTACCTAGCCACATCCTTCGCGTACGAGCGGCAACGCCGACCAACTTATACTTTTTGTAATAGGTACAAAGAATTTTCCTTGTACATAAGGCAATAAACAAGCTATTCTGGTGCAGTTTTTGTAGCTAAAAAATAAACTACGACAAAGCGACAATTCATGGAGACGGGGGGAGTACATATGATCATCAACGTCTCTCTCACATGCATGTTATAGTTGTCCATGCATGCTACCCTACGCCCAAAACATAGGATCAACGAGCCAAACTATATATATATATATATATATATATATATATATATATGACGAACTTTCAACAAAAAGAGAAAACTATATATATATATATAACATGTTAGTTGTCATGCCCCAAACATGATCAACGAGCCTCAAACTATATATGACGATGTTTCAACAAAAAACAGAGAAAACACGTAATAATATTGTTATCAAACATGATCGTCGTGAAGTTTTCAAGTGCATATGTTACTTGTCCATGCATGCTTGCTACACCTCAAACATGATCAACGAGTCTCAAATATGATGATCTTTCAACAAAATTAGAAAACACCTAACGTCATCAAACATGCATGATCGAGGTCTTTTGCATGTCAAACTGAGAAAACATGAACGAGGGTTTGTGATATATATATATATATATATATATATATATATATATATATATATATATATGACGATCTTTCAAAAAACAAGAGAAAACACATAACTTCATGAAACATGATCGAGGTATTTTGCGTGACAAACTGAAAAAAAAACTGGAACATTGCATATACCTTGGGCCAGTGGGCCCTTTTCGTGTCAAAATTAAAAACTGGAACTGAAAAACTGAAACACCACCGGACGGACCTACAAAGTATGCCAGGTGGGCCACTGCATACCCCGGACCCTTTGCATGTCAAATTAAAAAACTGCGTGTGAAGCGAAGATGGAAGCCAACCGCGGTTTGGATTAATTCGAAAGCACGGTTTTTGAAGCGTCTGATCATCTCCACCGGCATGGGACGAGGACCCGCTATAAAGGCACACCCGTCATCTTGCGTCTCCGCCGCACCACTCCATCTCTGGTAGCTTCCAAACTTCTCTTTCTTCACCAACGCACCATCGCCGACCACCTCTCGTTATTTCTCCGCAACTCCGTCGCCGCACAAATGGGTCGCCTTGCACCGAAGCGCTCCAGGCTGTCGATGTGCTCCGAACCACCTTCTTCTCAATTTCTGTCACAGCCAATGCCAGTGGAACTGGAGGCGGCGCCCACACCTCCTCTGTCCCCTTCTCCGCCCGCGGCGCCGGCACCTCCTCATCTCGTTTGGGTTCAGGAGACTATCCGCCTCATCGAACACCGCTTCGATGAACTCGATCGGTGCCTGAAGGAGGCCACCGAGCACCTTTCCACAACTGCCCGGGCAAGCAAAAAAGCTCGACATATTGGTGCGGGATGTATTTTCCGATACATCTCGCTCGTGTGAGCGTTTGGGTCATGGGAAACTTCCCATCAGCACCAGCATGGACACCACCGGCCACTACCGCTTCGGGTTAGGGTTTGTGGCCGATCGTCTCAACGTCCTCTATGAGACGATCGGGGAGGTGGCTGGGGTGGAGGGCAGCCAGCATCTTCTCCGGACCATCGCCCGAAAGCTTCGGACTCAATTGCCGGAGAAGGCGGCAGCAGCAGAGGAGGCGGCAGCGGCAGCAGCGGAGGAGGCGGCGGCGGCAACAGCGGCGGAGGAGGAGGTGGAGGAGATCTCCTCCAACTTTGGGTAGAGTAGTATTTGTAGTTTTTCTTTTTCTTGTATTCTATGTGCTTTCGTAGTTCTTATTTGTAATATATGTGTTATTTCTATTTTAATGATAAATTTCTTTTCTGTTCATGAAAAATGCGTCCTATGCAGTATAGAAAAACAGCTCCTTTTTGAAAAAGGGGCAATATAACTGTTGTTCAATGTCTAGCCAAGAATTCGTTGTGTTGCGAAAATCAACGACTCTTGGTTGAAACTCCATTGAGATTGTGGTTGAGGCTGCATTTCTACTCTTTTCTGTTCTTTCACTCAATTTTTTCATTTGTAGTTTGTGCATGGGAAAAATGTATTTTTAGTATGTAGTAGTATATACTACATGTTATCGTTTCATTGTGATTAATGTTACAAAATGCTGATTGTTTACCATCAACCTTTTGTGCACTTGGCTGTATTTGCATATCGTTGGCATTAGCACATACGTATACATTTGGCAATTCATATATTTTTTTGTATTTTTTAGAATGTCCAACTAGCTAGCAAAAAACTACTTTTAGATTTTGATCTCCATGCATGGCAACAATGATGAATCAAGAAGCGAGCAAGTTGTCCTAAGACGAAGTCTACCCCTCTAGCTACACGCACCAGCCATGTGCAGGAATCGACGCGACATGAGATGTAATTAATCACGATTGAATGCGTGCACAAGGGCACGGCCTGCGTCAAATTCTCCACTCCCGCAAAAATTTTATCGTTCTACTTGGTGCGCCACATTTGAGATTTTGACAATTCAATTTTCACTAGCCGTGCCTCCAATTTCTGTCCCGCCTATTATTGTAACCCTATTTTAGCCACGATGAGTATAAATGGAAACACTGGCCTCCGTTCCCGACACACCGCTGCCCTGCCCTTCCGATGATCTTGCAGTACTCCAAATGTGTTGTCTCTCTGTCCTGTGTTCCATACTTGTATTCCTAAGAAATTCCCGTGTTTTCATTTCCCACGGTTTTACAATTTTTCTCCCATGGATCTCGCAGTGACGCATCGAAGCTCTTGGTGGTGTTGGGTACAACACGGGGCGACCAAGTTTGATGGGCTCTACCGAACCTCTTCGTCGCCGACACCTCCCTGCGACATCACATCTTGGACTCTAGTTTTGTGCTAGGTAAACTATGCGATCCATGCCGTCTTTTTACAGAGCTATATTGTCTTGGTTCTACATGATCCATCCTGATATACGAAGATTAAATAAATTAACAAAGAAGAAATGTGGTCTTCTGTTTCACGAATTTAGTTATATATATATATATATATATATATATATATATATATATATATATATATATATATATATATATATATATATATATATATATATATATATATATATACTACATCTGTCCCTAAATAAATGTTGCTCCGACAGCTTATTACGGAAGTGTATTTCTAGTTCAATTCCTGGCCGGGAACGACAAATACTATAAACCAGAGGTAGTAGTATGTAATTTCTGGATTTAGAAGTAAATGACGCACGGGTTATCTGATCAACCAGTCCAAATGTTGTACTCTCATTCCTGTTTTACAAATTTGTATTCCTAAGATTTTTAGTTCCCATGGTTTTCACTTTTTTCTTTCTTGTGGCTTTCTCAGATCGTACGTTTTTTCTATTATTTCTTTTCTAATTCCTCTGTTAGCAACAAACACTACAGTTTATAGAAAGCACACCGTCTGATCAAAAATCTACGTCGGTCAGGTAATCTAACGTTATCACTGTTATTTGGAATGACTACTTACAATGCTCTTACATTAGGAAAAAGACATCAAACCGTGATGTCGTCTACAAGCATTCATGGTGGCCAACAAGCACCTGGTATAACTATAAATGTGTTTACTATCAAAATTAAACAAATTTAGACAGCATTAAATCATTTCCATGGTACGCAGAGAATATTGCAGCACATGATGTTCAGGAACCCCGAGGTTCTTCACTCCTTGGTACTACTACGATGCACAAACCAACAGCAGGTATAGATATACAAACCAGAAATACTCCTTCTGCCCCAGTGTAATTTTAGTTTTGGAGCTTAAAAAATGTCCCACTCCAACTCTATCCTCGATAGTAGCATCCAACTACCCATATCACATCACATTACTACCTGCCTCTCTACCGTGCCGTTTGTTTTGGCAGAGCGTGTTAGTTTTTTACTCTACTCATTTGGCATTGAATTTGGAGCATTTTGAGAGACTATGTTCTGTCCTTTAGATGTATTGATGATGGGTGTATCATGGTCATTTGCATTCTTTCCTATGCTCTACTAATTGTTTTATCATGCCTTGCTATTCTACTTTCTTATTAGTACTTAGTCTTTATAGTTAACAGTTCATCAGCCTGTGTGATGGCGTGATTTTTTTATGCCTCTACGTTGTGCTCTCTCGCCGCCGGCCACTCCGGCCGGCACAGGCGCCCATGCCCTGCTGCTGGTCACTTCAGTGTCCTCCACGACGCGTCTCCCTCACCCATCGCCACGTCCCATCCTTCGCGTGCCATGATTACCGCGCCGCCCGCAAATCCCTGGCCATTACTCGCCCTGCCACCAATCCTCCTCGAGAGTTTCGGCAAGACCAAACCCTCGCTTTGTTGAGTGTCGCAAGCTGGCACTATGCAATACTGCACCTGCAGTAGTTGCCACTGACAAGTAGACCTGATGTCTCATGGGCCCACATGTCAGTGGCAGCTAATGCAGGTGCAGCACTGCGGAGGATTTCAATCCCGCAAGCTGCCTGCCTTATCTGTCTTGCATTCGCCACCTGCTACTGCTGGCATTCATTACTTGCCCTGCAACTAATAATTCTCTTCGAGACGCGCTCCAGCTGATGTCAGTCAGACCGAACCGGCGAACCCTATCTTTGTCTAGTCTAGCATTGCCAGCTGCATGCCCCCTCACAGTCTTGTCTGCTTCGCTCATGGACTGAAAATCCTCTGCAGTACTACGAGTGCGTACCGCCACTGACATGTGTACCTGATGGCTCATTTTAGGGTATGAACAACAACAAATAAGTCAATAATGTAACCCCCCATCAAAATAGTTGTCGTTAGGACAGTCCTAACTACTGTAGTAGTTTATTTTTAATTCATTTGTTGGTCTAATAACGCGGTCGTCCCACGCTCGTATTTGCCGCACTCGTCCCGAAGATGGTATGAACATCAGACTTTTCTTCTTTTCACACTATTTGTACATGATAATAAACTTGTGCATGCGGTAATTTGCTTTAATCGTTTACCATTTGAATCAACATAACAGAAGGAAGGAAGCTAGGAAGAAGTGTGGCTAAAGGACTTAAGGTTGCCAGAATACGCTATGCATCCCAAGTTAGTAGAACAGAACATGTGAAGCTACCAATTCAGTTCTCCGCTAGGTTGGGTGTTGCGGTTGGTATTAATCAGCGGCACTTTGTCGATGATGTGGTTATGTTTACAAAAAGACATGCATCCCTCAGCGGTGCAACGAAGTGGGCAGAAGTTGGCCATAGTAACAGGAGAGATATAGTACGAAACATTCTGGTTAGTGTGGTCACACCCCCACACAAGTATTTATTTCTTGCAATCTCTGTCCTGTACATTTACAGCAACTTGTTATACAATGTACAGGATTCTTGGGACATGGAGGACACATCGGAGAGTGCAAGAAAAATTTTGAAAATTGCTGGTGAGCGCCACAAGGGGTGGCGCTCGACTTTGCATGCCACCTATAAGAGTTATTCTACCGATGAAGAACGTATACGAAACCAGCCTGCTGACGTAACGACACCCGAGTGGTTGCACCTAATAGAATATTTTGGGTCTGAGCGATTCAAGGTCAGCTAACTTTTTAATAGCTTCACATCATACAAAAAATAGTTCATTTACTTTCATTCGTGGAATTAATTCTTAAAATTATTGCAGTCAATAAGCAGGACCAATTCTCAAAATCGAAGCAGACAAAAGGCGTGTCACTTGCTTGGCTCCAAATCCTACGGCCAACTTAGTTACTAGAAGGTATGAAAAATAAATCACGCTTTTAGTTTGCGCTGGAAACAATATGTATACCGACATATTGAAGTTCACTTGTATTTTATGTAGAGAGACCCAGAGACCGGAGAAGAACTCGATGACATACAACTGTGGGAGGCAAGCCATTTGTTGAATGGTAACTGGACAAACAAGCTGGCAGAAGCTGTACATGTGAGTAACACATCAAACAATCCCCAATTATATAAATATTTGCAAATTACCTGTGACTTTTCTTTTCGTATATAGATCCAGGCACGTGCCCAAGTGGACGACATGGAAGCTGAGCAGGGAGGCCCAATTCCAAATGAGGAGAGAAACCACATCCTCCAGCGGTTATAGATCCTCAATCGGTTGTGCAGGATCACAGGTTCGGGGGCGTGGTTTTATGGCTAACGCAACTGGTCCCGAACGTGAACGTATGCGTATCCATATGTCTGAACACCTCAACGACCAAGTTCGAAACTTAGAAGTTAGAAATGCAGGCCTCAATGAAATAGTGCAGGACATAGAAGGAAGAAATGATAGCTTAAACACGCAGATCGACTGCATAAACCAGAAGAATGAAGAGTTAATCGTTCAAGTCAAAAACTTACAAGGTCAGATAGCAGCTGATCGTGAACAAGCAGCTAAGGAAATGCAGGACATGCGCACCTTAGTGGCTGAAATGCACAAAATGATGATGGCGACCACTCCACAGAAGGTCCAACAAATAAGGAACCACCAAAAGCCACCTGCTCCAACAATTAGTCCCAGTTAGCATAGGAAAACTCTTAGCATGCAAACACGTCACTTAAGTAATCCTTGAGTGTTGTTATGCGTGTTGTAATATCAATTGATGGATGTTTATTGTTAAACTCGTGATTTTGTTGCCACTAATTTTCAAACCTGGTGCATTCGGGTTCAACTGTCGCTAATTATAAAACTTGGTATTACAAATTTCTTGTCACGAATGTTAAATTGTTGCAATAGGAACTATTGCCAATACATATGATAAAACATGGCAATAGAAATAAAAAACGTTGCAGTATAAACATTTAGCAACAACTCAAAAAACGTTGCATTAAAACACTATTGCCACAAATAAGAAATCGTTGCAATACCAAACTATTCGCCACGGATGTAAAATCATTGCGGTACCATATACTAGTTCCAACAGATCTGAAATCGTTGCAATAGGGTACTATTCACCATGTTTGTGGACTCGTTGCAATATCCAACTATTCGCCACGGATACGAAATCGTTGCAGTAACATACTAGTTCCCACAGATCTGAAATCGTTGCAATACGATACTATTTGCCACGTTTGTTGACTCGTTGCACTAACCTACTATTTGCCACGGACGTTAAAACGTCGAAGTATCATACTATTTGCCACAGCTGTGACATCGTTGAAGTACCATACTATTTGCCACGAATGTGAAATCGTTGCAATACCGTGATATTCGTTGCAATATGATAAATTGTCGCTACACCATAACTCGTTGCAATATGTTACTATTTGCCACGGCTATGAAAATTGTTGCAATACTGTAGTATTTGCCACGAATGTGAAAATCGTTGCAATCACGTACTATTACCACAAATTCGAAATTGTTGCAATACAATGCTATTCTTTGCAATACGTTAAATCTTCGCAATACGGTGAACTGTCGCAATAACATACTATTTGCCACGAATGTGAAATCATTACAATACCGTACTATGGCCATGCCTGCGAAATCGTTGCAATACAATGCTATTCGTTGCAATACGTTAAATCGTCACAATACACTAAACCGTTGCAATAACATACTATTTGCCACGAATGTGAAATCATTACAATACCGTACTATTGCCAGGCCTGTGAAATTGTTGCAACCACATACAATTACCATGAATGTGAAAACGTTGCAATACCATGCTGTTTGTTGCAATACGTTAAATCGTCACAATATGATAAATGGTTGTAACAACATACTATTTGCCATGAATATGAAATTGTTGCAATATCGTACTATTTGCCACGATCGTGAACCCGTTGCAATACCGTACAATTCGTTGCGATACGTTAAATCGTCGCAATACCTAAAAATGTTGCAATAGCATCCTATTTGACACCGATGTAAAATCGTTGTAATACCATACTATTCACCACAAATGCCAAGGCATTGCAAATAACCTATCGCTGCGAGAATTATTACGACGATTCGTAAAAACTATCGTCATGCTCTTTTTCGTTACAACAGCGACCTATTGCGACGAAAAATAACCTTTTGCGACGAATTTTTTCGTTGCGATAAACCGGAATCCTTGCAGTGTGATGGCAGCTATGTTAGAGCAGCACCAATGCAAGTAGTGCCACTACCTCGACCGACCGTCAAATCAGTGTTGGTTGTGCCTCCATCGACGGCAACCCAGGTCCGGAGCTCAGGGAAAGCTCCAATCCTGAGAATTTATCTTCGGTCCCAATGCCATCGTTGGGTGTTGGGTCTGGTAATTCTTTGAGTCTGGCTCCGAGACCATCGATAGGCTTCGGGTCTGGAGTGTCTTCTCAAACGATGGAGATCCCAGCTGCGGCAACGTGTTGACGATTGTTATATTCCAATTTCTTCTATCAATATAACTCAAATATGTGATGGGAATATCATTTCTTGCACATCACCTTTCTATTTAACCTATTTCTACTTGTCATTAGTGAAATTGGTGCATGCAGGTATTTTATACAGAATTGATGTGAAACAAGGGGGTTGATCCTATAAAATATCATCACAGCCAATCAAGCGTTGACACATGGCACCACATGGATCAAATGACCCACAAACAGAAGTATATGAGGCCATCCAATGGTGTAGCACCTATATCAAGGGATGGGACCCACCTGGAAGTCACTCAGAGAAAGCACAAATGGTTTGGAGGACTTACCTGGTCGGCCGACCCCCCCGAGTCGGCCGACATGGAGTCAGCCGACCTGGTCTTTTCTTGAAACTTGGTCAGCTTCCACGTGTTGGCTCCTCCCGGCTTGAAGAAGTCAGTGGTGACTGATTCACGTGCTTTTGGTGGCGGGAATCTATCCTTCTCCGAGCTATAAAAAGGACCCCTCATCCCTCACTTCAACACACACCACTTGAGTATTCACTCTCTTGTGTACATTAGTTCTCCAAGTCCTTAGTGGAGGTTAGGTTGTAGAGAGGAGCCTATAGTCCCAAGTCCAAATTGGGAAAGGTATGGCTCATGTATACTCTCTTGTATTTGTGACTTTGTGCTTTTTAATAATAGTATTATTAGTCTCTCCATATTCAAATACATGGGCAAAGCGTTTCTTTTTTTATTGTGGAGTCCATGTATGTGCTAGGTGTAGATGTTGTTATGATCTAGACATAATGCCATTATCATGTTATCATAAACATCATACACCACCACTATTGTCTAATTAGGTAATAATATGATTATGTTAATATGAATATTTTAGTGCTTGGATCCAACAATGGTTCAACGATGTTTAGGTTAGTCGTTGCCTTAGGATGTCATGATTCTTAAGGTATTTACTTAGTATGCTAGCATGGTGCTAGGATAGTGAGTAAAGTTGGATGTCTCGTAGACCCACAGATTGAAGAGGTAGGCAATAGGTGGTGATAGTCCTATCTGTCCTTTGTAATCCTCCACGTTCAGCTATGCCACAGGCTCTTGGCGGGAGTCGCCTAGTATTGGTAGGGGTAAACCCGTGCCCGGTATGTTGGACCACTAAGCCCTAGTATTCACCATTAGCATAGTCATGTGTACTTCCTTAGGCTATGTATATGAGTAATTAGAGCATAGTAGGAGTAACTCCATATCGTAGTCTAACTTTCGCTAGGACAACCTTACCCTTAGAGTAGATTGCTTAGGTGTGTCTCACACTACCCCTATTATCAACTTACCCCTGTCTTGATAATTGATTAATATGACATAGCTTGATCATAAGAGTAATGTTTACTTTACTGCATTGCCTTCCCTTGGGATAAATACGATACCCTTGGGAATGTGAGACCTATGTGTGCTGAATACATTGGCTTGTAGTGAATACATTGGCTTTGATGATAAAAGTTCTGAAATTCTGCTAAAACAACTTTTTAGCAAGGTTCGACTCTAGCTCCGAGCTTCTGCAAGGAACGCCAATAGGTCCGACTTTCTTTGTCTAGGTTCGACATGTTTTTGGGTAACTCCGGTGAGCTTTGTCTTTAGCTCCGGCATGTCTTTGTTAGCTCCGGCATGTCTTTGTTAAGCTTCGATGTGCTTTGCTAGGTCCGACTTATGTTGGTTAGCTCCGACATGTTTTTCTAGCTCCGACTTATGGGATGTCTAGTTCCAACTAGTTTTGTTTAGCTCTGGCACTAGGTCCTACTAGCTTTGGTAAGCTCCGACGCTAGGGTGTACTAGCTTTGGTAAGCTCCAGCTCTAGGGTGTACTAGCTTTGGTAAGCTCTGGTGCTAGGTTGTACTAGCTTTGGTAAGCTCCGGCTCAAGCTCCGGTTAGCTTTGGCAAGATTCGGAGCTTGATTGCAATGTTCCTACTTTTAATATGAAATGTTTCGCACTTGCTTTACATCTATGGAAAGATTGCTTAGTATTCATTTGCTAAGTTTTTGGTGTGTTTTGGTTTATATGGCTGATATCATTTTGATATTCTTTGCAACATGCTTATGTGAAGTACTCACGTAAGGTGTTGTGTTCGAAACTGACTTGAGTCATGTCGCGGACTTGGGCTCTTACAGATTGGTGGTTTGTTCATATGCAGGTGTTGCTTGAGTTCAAGTCATGGTTGGTGACAGGATCTTTTGGACTAGTCTCATGGAGGAGATGAGGTTCCAACAACCAAATTCAGGAGGAATTGTGGTTGAGCGGGTCAGGAGGTCGCGCAGGATGATTGAATCAAGGGCAGTGCATATGAAGGTTAATGGACGTCGAAGGAAGGTGTTTGCACGTATGCATGCAGTGCATGACGTGGAAACATGGTTTCGAATATGGTTTATGTATAAGAGGATCTAGTTCGAAGGATCGGATCGGATCGTATCAGTTGATGACTTTGGCTGCGGCAGAGTCGGTTATGGCTCGGTATGGAAAGTATCGAGTTGGTTATGATAGGATTTCGTGTGGGTCACGAATTTGAGATGTTTTAGGAATATGGGATACGTTTCTAAGGTGTTTGGAAGTCTTAAGATTGCTTCTACCTATGTATAGAAGAGTCCTAAGCAGTTATGGAAAGTTTCGATTAGTGATCGGAGTAGGATTGGAGTCCTAGTTGAGATTGGGTTGGCTAAGGGCTGGTTATATAAGCAAGGAAGGCCAAAGATCATGGTGCACGACTTTGGAGCTGTTCCTCATGTGTTATATTGAATAAAATTCGTAGTTTGAAGGAACTTTTGTGCCTTTTTCGTCCGACTTGTTCCAGACAAGTTTTACTCGTCGAGTTTCTGGAGAGCACTACCTTTCGTCGGTGGTTTTATCATAACTTGAGTTTTACAGATCCAATTGACATGATTACTTTTGGATTGTCTTCAAAACTTGCTTATCTATCATATGTAAAAATTTCATGGTCTTTGGATTTGTGGTTTCTGATCTACTCGAGTTTCTTTGCAGCATTCCAGAACTGTTTTTCTCGGGATGGACAGATTGACCTTTGTTCGATATTTCGATCATAACTTGAGTTTCTCTCGACGGATTTGAGTGATTCTTCTTTTGTTTTCTTCGTGACTTGTTTCTCTCTGATATATATCACTTTTGTCATGGTGAAACACGTTTATATTATTTTCACACAAGATTTATTTAACAGATCATTTTTCTGCCGAAGGGGTTGGGATTTAATTGTTTCCTATGCGTAAGATTTTTAAATCTACAATTCACCCCCCTCTGGTAGCTTTTCACGTGCTCTTAGATCCTACAATTGGTATCAGAGCCCAGGTTTCTCTAATCATTATGATTTGCACGTGTTTTTGACTAATTATCATGGAGAAATACTCTGCCAAACCTTGTGTGTTTGCTGGTATTGATTTTTAGGTTTGGAAGGAACGCATGGAGGCTTTCATCCAGGCGCAAGGCTTCACAATGTGGGATAAGGTGTACAAGCCTTACGAACTGCCACCAAACGATCAAGTTATGACTACAAACCTACATGACTTCGACAACAACAACAAAGCCCGAAACAAGATCATCCAAGGACTCACTCAGAGCGACTTCGACTGCGTTGCACATCACCGATTGCCATACGATGTATGGAGAGCACTTTGTTACTATCAAGAAGAATCCACCACGATCAAGGACGTAAGGCAGGACATGTTCAAGAAAGAATACATGCGCTTCGAGATGCAACCCGGTGAGTCCATCGATGATCTCTTTGCTCGCTTTAACAAAATTCTCAGTAACTTGCATAGTGTCAACGTTAATTTTTCTGATGCTGAAAATGCTAGGCAACTTCTAAGTGCATTAGACATGTCAATTTTGGAGATGAAAGTTACCTATATTTGTGAATCTACTGTCATGAGTCAACTTATGTTAGATGTGCTTGACTCTAAACTCAAAACTCATGAAATTGGCATCTTATCACATAAGAACCCAAATAATTTATTGCATTTGTCTCACAACGTGATATGCCTAGCTCCGGCTAATCATCATCTTGCAATACTCTTTCTTTGTTGTCCTCACTAACCCTAGAGCTGATCGAGGAATTTCTAGAGGAGGAGTTAGCACTTCTCTCTACTAGGTTCTCAAAAGCATTGCAAAATGTGAGAACTAGAAGGAGAGGAAGCTCCGGACCTCAATGATGCTTTGAATGTGGTAAGAAAGGACACTTTTGTACAGAATGCCCTAATCTTTCAGGTTCTTCTTCCTGAGAAGAAAAACAATCAAGGACAAAGCACTCCTCAACAAATGATAAGAAGAAGAAGAAGGGCTTTACAGGTCGCCAACTGGTGAATAGTTTTATCTCCGCACTCCAAGAACTTGGCTCAAGTGACGTGGACATTGGAAGTGACGAAGATGAAGATGATCTTGCCAACTTATGCTTTATGGCGGGCAAAACAAGATCAAAATCAAGCCAGGAGGATGCAGAACACAACATTGACGACGATGAGGTATGTTCTACCTGTAATGAAATGTGTGATGCAATTTCTCATGCAACTATTATTGTTAAGAAAAAAACAAAAAGATTAGGGATAATGCTGCTAAAATTGAATCAATAGAATCTGAAATCTATCGTTTGAAAACCTTGATTCCTAGTGATGATTCTTGCCCCTCATGTGATTTAATCTATGAACAATTGTCCACACTAAGAACTACACACTCCTCCACTCTAGATAGACTTGAACTTGAAATTGAAAAGAACAAAAAGCTTATTGCACTTGACATTGAAAACATAAAAGATGCTTCTTGTTCTACAATTGATTTGCATTGTTCTAGTTGTGACGATCTTGAAAAGAAACTAAAAGATGCTATGAATGAAATTTCAATATTGAATAATGCTTTACGCTCTCATGAAGTTAAATATTGTTCCAATTGCAAATTAAAAGGAAAAACTTCATGTGAAAATTGCCTTGATCTGTCCAATAATCTTGATAATATGCATAGGACATTAGATTGGTTTTGTAATGGGAATAAGAACCTAAACTTGCTGCTGAATTCTTCCAAGTCTTGCAATGATAAAACTAGTTTAGGTTTTCATTCCCATGCTCATGCTAAGGCACATTCACCTATAATTGTAAACTCATTAGGAAGTTGTTTGATTAAAACAGTTCCTAAACAAAAAAAGTGGTTTTCAAATTTGCAGGAATATTGTCTCATTCGGTTTCAAATAAAAATATAACTTGCTCATCTAGATATGAACACAAATTTAAATTTCATTGTACCTACTGTGGTAGAGATGGTCATGTCATAGATTTTTGTTATAGACTAGCTAAACAACAGAAAAGGGAATGAATGATTGCTAAATCTCATAACTTTAATGCAAAATTTGCTGCACATATTAAACCGAATACCACGAACATGCAACCTGCTGTTATGAGTCAAAAACATTCAAAGTTTACCTCCGGACCTTCTATTTTTGCCTCCAGAGCTATTGATTTTTGTGCTACACAAGCAACACCTTATAGGTCAGTAATTAAGAATAAAAAACCTCAAACTTTGACTCGTAAACCTGCTGTTTTATCTCAGCTTTCGTGTGTTTTTCCTGCTGCACATCGTGTGGCTCAATACTGGATACCTAAATGCCTTTTGACTAACCCCAGTATTGATTCATTGACGTATTGTGCTTCTATGTAGTTTAAATGCTTGAGGAAGGAGAACATTTAGATTGTGGACTCAGGTTGCTCACGCCACATGACCGGCAACAAAGAATGGTTCTCCTCCCTCTCTTTTGTGTCATGTGTAGAGAATGTTACTTTTGCCGATAATTCTTCAAATCCATTAATTGCTAAGGGTTCGGTTCGAGTAAATGATCACTACACTTTGAAGGATGTGGCACTTGTCAAAAATTTGAAATACGACTTGCTTTATGTTTCACAATTGCTAGATGAAAATCTAGAAATTATTTTCAATAAAAATTGCTGCAAAGTTGTAGGTTCAAATAGTGAGCTTATTTTTAACATGTCTTAGTTTGGAAGGTTTTAAAGCTGATTTTGATATGTATTCCCCTAAGCATAGGTGTCTAGTTGCTAATGATTTGAAGGACTTATATTTTTGGCATCGTAGACTTGGTCACGTAGGCTTTGATCAGCTAACACGTGTTAGTGCTCTTGATGACATACGTGGGCTGCCTAAGCTTAAAGGGGACAAAGAAATTGTGTGATCTTCTTGTAGACATGCTAAGATGGTTGCAGGTTCACATACTCCTCTCACAATGATCATGACAACTGAACCGGGTCAACTTTTGCACCTTGACACTGTAGGACCTTCACGTGTTCAATCCTTCGGAGGTAAATGGTATGTTCTTGTGATTGTTGATGATTATTATAGATACTCTTGGATTTACTTTATGGCATCTAAGAATGAAGTTTTTAGTCACTTTAGAACTTTATTTCTTAGATTATCAATTGATCACCAAGGATGTTTAAAAGCAATTTGAAGTCATAACAGAACAGAATTTAAAAATCAATCTTTTGATCACTTTTATGCTGAAAATGAAATAGATCATCAATTTTCTTCACCATATGTACCTCAATAAAACGGTGTTGTAGAAAGAAAGAACGGAACCTTAGTTGAGATGCCTAGGACTATGCTTGATGAATATCAAACTCCTAGGAAATTTTGGGCTGATGCGATTGCATCCACTTGTTATGTCTCAAATCGTGTTTTCTTGCGCGTTAAGCTAGGTAAAACCCCATATGAGCTCCGGTTTGGACATGGGCCTATTGTTACGCACTTTCAGGTCTTTGGTTGAAAATGCTTTGTTAAGAAACATGGTAATCTTGATAAATTTGAACCTAGATCCATTGATGGCATGTTTCTTGGTTATCCATCTCATACTAGAGGCTACCGTGTGTTTTTACTTGACACTAACAAAATTGTGGAGACTTGTGAAGTATCTTTTCATGAAGCTAGCCCAGGTACTAGCTCAAACATTGCAGGTCCAGATCCATATCCGCAGGGGGAGAGCATTTTCGTTGAAGCTGAGGAAGAATTGGAGCTGCTGCCCGAAAATTCAGCAGCTAAAGACTTTGGTTCAGCTCCAGATGTTAATTCTCAACCAGCACCAACAACTATCAATGCTAATTCAAATCGTACTCAAGTCACAAGCTCATCGATTTGTGATGAACATGAAGAAGAAGAAGCTTGTGAGACATCGGTTCCCCTACGGTTTTACGAAGATCATCCCCTGCAACAGGTTATTGGAAGCTTGCACGAACGAGTTACACGGTCCAGGTTTTGCGATCCAAACTCTCATGCTCATTCTGCTTTTGTTGCTTCTTTTGAACCCAAAGATATATCACACGCACTCACTAATATATCTTGGATTATTGCCATGCAAGAAGAGTTAGAAAATTTTGAAAGAAATAATGTTTGGAAACTTGTACCTCCACCTCAAGATCACACTTTAATTGGAACTAAATGGGTGTTTAAAAATAAACAAAGTGAGGATGGGGTTGTGGTTAGGAATAAGGCTAGGTTGGTTGCTCAAGGTTTCACTCAAGTTGAAGGTCTATACTTTGATGAAACTTTTGCTCCTGTTTCTAGATTAGAAGCCATAAGAATTTTGTTAGCTTTTGCTGCATCTAATGTTTTTAAGCTATATGAAATGGATGTTAAAAGTGCTTTTCTTAATGGCTACATAGATGAAGAGGTTTATGTCAAACAACCACCGGGTTTTGAAAATTCAGATTCTCCTAATCATGTTTACAAACTGTCCAAAGCCTTGTACGGTCTCAAACAAGGCCCTAGAGCATGGTATGATAGGTTAAAAACATTCTTACTTGAAAAGGGGTTTACCATGGGCAAGGTTGATAAAACTCTTTTTGTGGTTAAGCATGACAATGACTCATTATTCGTTCAAGTGTATGTGGATGATATTATCTTTTGTTGTGCTTCTTATGATCTTGTGTCCAAATTTTCAGCTATGACGAGTTCAGGATTTGAGATGAGAATGATGGGAGAACTCACGTACCTTTTGGGGCTGCAAATCAAGCAAACCAAGGAGGGTACCTTTGTGCATCAAACGAAGTATAAAAGAGACCTCCTAAGGTGCATCAACATGGACAAAAGCAACCCTCTTCGGACACCAATGGGAACAGCAACAACACTTGAACATGATGAACATGGTGAACCCGTGGATCAAAAAGAATATAGAAGCATGATTGGATCACTTTTGTACCTCACGGCATCAAGATCGGACGTACAATTTAGCGTATGTCTTTGTGCATGGTTTCAAGCCTCCCCACGTGCTTCACATTGTAAAGCCGTCAAAAGGATTCTCAGGTACTTACATGGAATTCAAGAATTTGACATTTTTCTTCCTTCTTCCTCAACCGTTACTTTTAAAGCTTTTTCCGATCCTGATTTTGGAGGTTGTAGGATTGATAGGAAAAGTACATACGGTGCTTGTCATTTTCTTGGTAATTCACCCTTTGCTTGGTCCTCTAGAAAACAAAATTCAGTTGCACAATCCATAGCCAAATCTGAATATGTAGCTGCTACTAGTTCTTGGTCAAAAATTATTTGGATTGTTCAAACACTTAAGGACTATGGGGTTGATCTAGATAGCGTTCCACTGTTTTGTGATAACACTAGTGCCATTTGCACTGATAAAAACCCTGTGCAACATTCTAGAACTCAGCACATTGATATTAGGTATCACTTTCTCCGTGATAATGTTGAAAAAGGAAACATTGTGATTCACCATATAGATATCGAACAACAATTGGCTGACATTTTTGCAAAACCTTTGGATTTCACTGGTTTTTGTTATATTCGTAGTGAAATAGGGGTTATGCATCCTCATGGCTTAAATTCAGGGGGATTTTTGAAACTTGGGAAGTCTATGTGTGAATCTGAAATTAAAATAATATGAGCATAGTTTTTCATACATATATGACTCTGTGATTCCTTTTACATGCTGAAAGTTCTTACTACATTACTCGTGTTATACATTTTGTAGTTTTTGCCATGTCTTGTAATCGGAATAATTACTTACACTAAATCTGGTCATGGTCGAACTTTCTTGCTCTTTTGAACTTGTTGTGTACTCACAAGTTCTTTTACTCATAAAGAATTAATCAAGCAATCAACTCACATGTTGATTTTTTGTGATCAAATATAAGTTGAGAAAAGATCAAGAGAATATGCATGCATCGCACTTCTTCTTTTGAGGTGGCTTATCATTGCACTTAGATATGAACTTGGAAGAAGTTGTCTATGACTAAAACCATGTCCTTAAGCTTCTGATTGTCAAATGACATAGGCTTGGCTTGGTTGGTTAGAATAAAGCAGATGCACATATAATATCTTGCAAATATCATATGATCTAAATTTGTGCTTTGAAAAATAATAAAATTCAGCAACAATTGTCATGCCTTCAGGTATTGAAATAGTTAAGTTTGTGAGATCATGTCTTGCTTAAATTGAAAATTACATTTGATCTCTAGCATGGCTTACACTACTTTATGTATCTCATTGTTGTGATAGTGTAAGTTACTTGATAGTATGACTTGGATGAGCTTTGTTTTATATGTATATATTATAATATGCTCATAACAATTAAAATTTGTCTTATAAACCTTGCTGAATACATTGTCAAAGGGGGAGAGATAATATGTGAATTTAAAAAAAAACAAAGATGCAAGGGGGAGACATTGATTATCCATTGCACATATTCACAATTGTTTTTGGCATGATTCTTCTCACGGGGAGAATTTTTTTCTTATTTTATTTCTGGTTTACAAAGGGGGGAAATTGTTTTTCAAAACTTTTAATGTGACTAAGCCAATGGATCTTAAGTGGTATTTCCAATGCATTTATCAAGGGGGAGATTGTGAGACCTATGTGTGCTGAATACATTGGCTTGTAGTGAATACATTGGCTTTGATGATAAAAGTTCTGAAATTCTGCTAAAACATCTTTTTAACAAGGTTCGACTCTAGTTCCGAGCTTCTGCAAGGTATGACAATAGGTCTGACTTTCTTTGTCTAGGTCCGACAAGTTTTTGGGTAGCTCCGGTGAGCTTTGTCTTTAGCTCCGGCATGTCTTTGTTATCTCCGGCATGTCTTTGTTAAGCTCCAACATGTTTTGCTAGGTTCGACTGATGTTGGTTAGCTCCAACATGTTTTTCTAGCTCTAACTTTTGGGATAGCTAGTTCCGACTAGTTTTGGTAAGCTCCGGTGCTAGGGTGTACTAGCTTTGGTAAGCTCCAGTGCTAGGGTGTACTAGATTTGGTAAGCTCCGGCGCTAGGTTGTACTAGCTTTGGTAAGCTCCAGCTCAAGCTCCGGTTAGCTTTGGCAAGATTCGGAGCTTGATCGCAATGTTCATACTTTTACTGTGAAATGTTTCGAACTTGCTTTATATCTATGGAAAGAATACTTAGTACTCATTTGCTAAGTTTTTGGTGTGTTTTAGTTGATATGGCTGATATCGTTTTGATATGCTTTTGCAACATGCTTATGCGAAGTGCTCACGTAAGGTGTTGTGTTCGGAACTGGCTTGAGTCAAGTCGTGGACTTGGGCTCGTACGGATTGGTTGTTTGTTCATGTGCAGGTGTTGCTTGAGTTCAAGTCATGGCTGGTGACAGGATCCTTTGGACTAGTCTCAGGGAGGAGATGAGGTTCCAACAACCAAATTCAGGAGGAATTGTGGCTGAGCGGGTCAGGAAGTCGCGCAGGATGATTGAATCAAGGGCAGTGCATATGAAGGTTACTGGACGTCAAAGGAAGGCATTTGCACGTATGCATGTGGTGCATGACGTGGCAACATGGTTCCAAAGATAGTTTATGGATGGGAAGATCTGGTTGGAAGTATCGAATCGTATCGGTTGATGACTTTAGCTGCGGCGGAGTCGGTTATGGCTCGGTATGGAAAGTATCAAGATAGTTATAATAGGATTTCGTGTGGGTCACGAATTTGAGTTGTTTTAGGAATGTGGGATACATTTCTAAGGTTTTTGGAAGTCTTAAAATTGCTTCTTTCTGCGTATAGAAGAGTCCTAAGCAGTTATAGAATGTTTTGATTAGTGATCGGAGTAGGATTGGAGTCCTAGTTGAGATTGGGTTGGCCTAAGGGCTGGTTATATAAGCAAGTAAGGCCAATGCTCGTGGTGCACGACTTTGGGGCTGTTCCTCTTGTGTTTTATTGAATAAAATTCGTAGTTTGAAGGAACTTTTGTGCCTTGTTCGTCCGACTTGTTCCACACTAGTTTTACTCGTCGAGTTTCTGGACAGCACTACCTTTCGTCGGTGGTTTTATCATAACTCGAGTTTTACAGATACAATTGACGTGATTCTTTTTGAGTTGTCTTAACAACTTTATTATCTATCATCTGTCAAAATTTCACGGTCGTTGGATTTGTGGTTTCTGATCTACACGAGTTTCATTGCAGCATTCCAGAACTGTTTTTCTCGGGTAGGACAGATTGACCTTTGTTCGATCTTTCGATCATAACTTGAGTTTCTCTTGACGGATTTGAGTGATTCTTCTTCAGTTTTCTTCGTGACTTGTTTCTCTCTGATATATATCACTTTTTTCATGGTGAAAAACGTTTAGATTATTTTCATACACGATTTCTTTAACAGATCGTATTTCTACCAAAGGGGTTGGGATTTAATGTGCTCTTCGATCCTACAGGGAATACTCTTGGTGAAATGGTACACAAAAGTTTCCGTGCGCTTGTGGACCTCATATCTTTCAAGAGATGATCTGTGACGTAAGAAACATCAACAAGCATTTCTTGCGCCGTTGCGGGGGAACGAAAAGTAAGTGAAGGATAGCTATCACTTGTGATTAAGCTATATGTACTAACAGTTATTAGATAGGATTACCCTTGTTTTTTTCTCCTTTTTTGCTGAAAACGGGGTAGTGTTGGCTAACCCATTTCATGGGATGGCCAACGAGGATGCTAGTGCTCAACTTCAAGATGATTCATGGCGTATCTCAACAAATGTCTGCTAGGCAACACCATTGCCTCTTGTAGAAGAATTTGAGCTTCCAGTAGGAGCCAAAGACATCCATTCCCAAGCTTGGTGGAGGCTCCAGGAGTTCTTCTTAGTTTGCCTCCACCATAGGTTCGATGGTTGGCTCCTCATCCAACATTCATGTCATGGGTTGGTCCACCAATCCGTGACTACATTTGTGCTGGAGCTGAAGGAGTCCTATTCTCATTCATCATGGATGAGAATATGGTCTCTACTCAAGGGGTGGATTCATGAATGCTCTAGTTACCTTAGCTTGACATGCACACCACTTAGCAAGGTGGACATGATGCCATGGAACTACACCTATCACTTAAGTATTATGAAGATCAAGCCAATGAAGAAATGTTTTGAATTATCCAAGTCATGGATATTCACATGATTTGAGAAAATCCATGTCAACATGGGCCACTTGGGGAATCATGTCCCTAAGACCCATGGAGATTCTTCCTTTAAAACAACAACTCTAAAGGCTACCATTCACAATGAGGTCAAGGTTGGAATCAATATCAACCTTGTAATCAAGGAGGCTATGAGGATTTCAAGGGATTTAAGTTTAACTAGCCTACCTTGAAGTATCTTGTCCACGGCCAAACAGCAAATCAAGACAACATTTACATGAAGCTTTTTGGCCGAGGACAAGAAACATAAAGAGCATTCAATATCCAAGATATCCCACAATCACTTGTTGGGATTCCTACACTTCGACGAAGCCCATGCAACCTAGTGCAAGTGACATTGTGGATGAAGCGTTTCTTGTTTGATTGTGGAGTCCACATGTCACCATGCCCAAGGAAGCTTTTGATCCATGATCAAAGTATGGGTTAACTCAAAAGGATATCAAGAAGGTCAAAGTGACACCCCTAAAGATGGACAAGACTCACCGTTGAATGTGGCCTAGAGGGGGGGTGAATAGGCTTTGAAAATTTCCTGCACACTTAATAGAGTCGTCAAAAACTTGTTCGACCGGACAAGTCCGGTTGTGTGGGCGGACTAGTCCGGTGTGCTGAAATATGTGAATTGATTAAATGTTATTTGGGAAACTAGATTCTTTCAGCAGCGGAAATGAGAACAACATATACTTTGATTTAAGATTATTGTAAGAATGCATGTGAAAACTTATAAGCAACTTAAATTGATGTTTAGCAATCAAGTGATCTAATGAACAAAATGTAAAAGAAATAAGGCACAAGAGACACGAATTTTATACCGAGGTTCGATCTCCCCGAGAGATCTACGTCCTTGTTCAGGAAGCTCACACAGAGCCGGGTCTCTAACCCTTTCCCTCTTCAAGTCACCACAAAGGCCGACTTGATTCCACTACCACCGGAAATCACCGAGTTTGTGCGGCAACCTCACACGTTGAGGGCTCCGACGAGAATTACAACGAAAGAAGCGATCAAATACACTTGAAAATGTTACAATGCAGAATATGAGTGTAGAAAGATCAAACCCCAAGAGCTCACAACGAAAGAACGACAATCTCCCAATCCCGAATCCAAGTGTTCAATTGATTTCACCCTTTTTGCAGTTTAGATGTGTGGGGAGATGTGTTTTGGGCTCTTGGGACAAGGTGGCGGCTCTAGGTTTTGTATTTTCAGCAGAATTAGATGTGTGTAGACTGAGGAAGGCCGTGGATCCTCTTTTTATAGGGTTTCAAAAAATTTACCGTTGAAATACCTAATATCGGACTAGTCCGGTTTAAGTCCGCACTTGTGCGGTCACAGTGGAACTCGACGTCTAGAAAGTTTGGCGGACAAGTTCGGTTGGAAAACGGACTTGCCCGGCCCTTTGTGAAGATAGACTCCAGAAAGTCTGGCGGACTAGTCCCGTGGACACGCGGACTAGTCCGTTTAGGCAACAGAGGGTTTAGCGGACTAGCCCGGTCCATGATCGGACTAGTCCGATGCACTGTGAGATGTTAGGTTAATTTTAAAAACCATACCCCTGCGCAAGGTCATGAGCTCTTGGAGTGTGTCTTTCATACACAACCTATACATTTGAAATCTAATTTGTTCTTCTAAATTCCATCAAAGTATTCCTCTTTGGACACCACTCCATTTTTCACCTTTTTGTGTGCACCGAGCTGTTTCACTTTGTTTGTCATGCAATCATCTCAATAGTTTCATTAGGATCTCATATGTTCGTCATCAATTAGCCAAAACCCACAAGGGATATCCTAGATGCACTTACAATCTCCCCCTTTTTTGTGATTGATGACAACCATTTTAGATATCACAATCGAGAATAAAATTTTGATTTTCATAAGGTGTGCACATATGAGAATAACGATTAATTCACAGAAAGCTTCTCACATATGCACACACCTTATGGTGGGGTGCCTAACAGGTGTGTGATCAACAAAATGTGATGAACTAAAGATAAACAATAATGAACATAGAAGTAAGCATAAGAGCAACAATAAGCATCACACATAGGAAAACAAATATTGCATTACAAAGTTTTTAAAATAGGTACATGTCCTCGATCACAAAATCTTAATAACTAATACTAGATGATAGTTCAAGTCTCAATCTAGTCTCAATCTCTCCCCCTTTGGCATCAAGGCATCAAAAAGGGAAAAATCGAGGGGAATCACTCATCGCTGCTCCCTCCTTCAGATTCAGTCCGATCTTCATCTTCACCATCATCGTCATTCACCGGAGCAGGATCTTCCTCTGAGTCCTCGGAGGCGGGCGGTGATCCAACCGGCTCAATCTCAAGCTTTTCACAGATATACTTGATATTGGCATTCACATACTGTTGATGTTTCTTCCTTGCTAGTTTTTCTCTACGATGCCTGTCTTCGATCTTGCGGTAACAGGCAAAAATGGAGGAGAGCATTTTGAAGATGCCCCTGGAGGGTTCATGGACAGGAGAAAAGCCTGGAGGAGCAACTGCAGACCATGTGGCATCCTGAGATTGTTTAGACCTCCTCTCTACCACAGGGGAGGAAGGAGAAGTTGGTGCTGAGGACTTTCACTGTAGGACTGTAGGACTTTCACGTGTTCAATCCTTCGGAGGTAAATGGTATGTTCTTGTGATTGTTGATGATTATTTTAGATACTCTTGGGTTTACTTTATGACATCTAAGAATTAAGCTTTTAGTCACTTTAGAACTTTATTTCTTAGATTATCAATTGATCACCCAGGATCTTTAAAAGCAATTAGAAGTGATAACGGAACTGAATTTAAAAATCAATCTTTTGATCACTTTTGCACTGAAAATGGAATAGATCATCCATTTTCTTCGCTATATGTACCTCAACAAAACGGTGTTGTAGAAAGAAATAACATAACCTTAGTTGAGATGGCTAGGACTATGCTTGATGAATATCAATCTTCTAGGAAATTTTGGGTTGAGCAATTGCAACCGCTTGTCATGTCTCAAATCGTGTTTTCTTGCGTGCTAAGCTAGGTAAAACACCATATGAGCTCCGGTTTGGACATAGGCCTAGTGTTACACACTTTTGGGTCTTTGGTTGCAAATGTTTTGTTAAGAAACATGGTAATCTTGATAAATTTGAACCTAGAACTATTGATGGCATGTTTCTTGGTTATCCATCTCATACTAGAGGCTACCGTGTGCTTTTACTTGACACTAACAAAATTTTGGAGACTTGTGAGGTGTCTTTTGATGAAGCTAGCCCAGGTACTAGCTCAAACATTGCAGATCTGGATCCATATCCTCTGGGGGAGGGTATTTTCGAAGAAGAAGAGTTAGTGATATTGCTTGATAGTTTCGAAGCCGACACGTGTCCATCTCCGACTACCATCTCTGCAGGAACTCATCGTCCCCAAGCCACAAGCTCATCAATCTGCGATGAACCTAATGAAGAAGAAGCTTGTGAGACATCTTTTCCCCTACGGATTATAAGAATCATCTATCGCAACAGATAATTGGAAGCTTGCATGAACGAGTTACAAGATCCGGGTTTTCCAACCCCAATTCTCATGCTCATTCTATTTGGTTGCTTCTTATGAACCCAAAGATATATCACACGCACTAATGAATCTTTGTTTATTGCCATGCAAGAATAATTAGAAAATTTTGAAAGAAATAATGTTTGGAAACTTGTACCTCCTTCTCAAGATCACACTTTAATTGGAACTAAATGGGTGTTTAAAAATAAACAAAGTTAGGATGGGGTTGTGATTAGGAATAAGTCTAGATTGGTTGCTTAAGGTTTCACACAAATTGAAGGTCTAGATTTTTGGTGAAACTTTTGCTCTTGTTGCTAGATTAGAAGCCATAAGAATTTTGTTAGCTTTTGCTGCATCTAAAGGTTTCAAGTTATATCAAATGGATGTAAAAAGTGCTTTTCTTAATGGCTACATATATGAGGAGGTCTATATCAAGCAACTTCATGATTTTAAAAATCCAGATTTTCCTAATCATGTTTTCAAACTGACTAAAGCCTTGTATGGTCTAAAACAAGCTCCTTGAGCATGGTATGATAGGTTAAAAACATTCTTACTTGAAAAGGGGTTTACAATGGGCAAGGTTGATTAAACACTTTTTGTGCTTAAGCATGCCAATGGCTCATTATTCGTTCAAGTGTATGTGGATGATATTATCTTGGGTTGTGCTTCTCATGATCTTGTGTCCAAGTTTTCAGCTATGCTGAGTTCAGAATTTGAGATGAGTATGATGGAAGAACTCACATAATTTTTGGGGCTACAAATCAAGCAAACTAAGGAGGGAACCTTTATGCATCAAATGAAGTACACAAGAGACCTTCTTAAGCGCCTCATCATGGACAAAAGCAGGCCTCTTCGGACAACAATGAGAATAGCAATGACACTTGAACTTGATGAAGATGGTGAACCCGTGGATCAAAAAGAATATAGAAGCATGATCGGATCACTTTTGTGCCTCACGGCATCAAGACCGGACATACAATTTAGTGTATGTCTTTGTGCACGGTTTCAAGCTCCCCCTCGTGCTTCACATCGTCAAGCCATCAAAAGAGTTCTCAGGTTCTTACATGGAACTCAAGTATTTGGCATTTTTCTTCCTTCTTCCTCAACTGATACTTTGAAAGCTTTTTCGGATGTTGATTTTGGGGGTTGTAGGATTGATAGGAAAAGTACTTCCGGTGCATGTCATTTTCTTAGTAATTCACATGTTGCTTGGTCCTCTAGAAAACAAAGTTCAGTTGCATAATCCACAGCCGAATCTGAATATGTAGCTGCTGCTAGTGCTTACTCACAACTTATTTGGATTGTTCAAATGATAAGGACATCACTCGTATGGATATACACAACACTCCATTCAACGTACAAGATGCAATCAATAGAATTCACACACACCAATTAACTTCAGAGGTGAGCTCGTTCTTATATGTTTCCTTATATATTTTTGAGAAAAGATTGCTACCTAATGACTTAATTGTGATTAGGATCCATGGAGAAGTTCAAGATAATTGGAGGAAGATTTAGGGGCGTAGAGGACCAGATATTATGTTCAAAGAAGATGAAAACCAATCCCAACTCAAATTTGTGTCCATCTCGGAGTTCAATAGCAGTTCACACTAAAACGGACGCCTAGGACGCATACAAACTCCGTTTTGGACGTTCTACATATGCACGGAAGGGGAAGAGGATAAAATTTCCAATGGCACTGGTCCCATGTCAAAATTCATTTGGAGTCGATCGGAATATTTGAAACAAAATCGAGCTCAGAATCTGTCAGGGTGTCGCGCCACCGTATTGGGCCATTGGGCCTTGTATTGAGTCTACATCTCTTATTTTCATGCCTTAGGGTTAGGTCACGACCCAAACACCTCCTTGGACGTCCTCCCACCTATATATACTCCATATTAGCCGCCATGAATAATTGGGTTTTGCTTAGATCAATAATATCACAGTTCTACAGTTTGTGAAATCCTAATTTTACTATTTCAGATCGTGTCTTCTAGGTTCTTGCTTGTGTTCTTAGTTGCACTTGCCGGGATTAGCCTTCTTGGCATGGTCAATCGTGTGAAGTACGGTTGATAACCAATAGAGCGGTGGCGAAGTGATTGCAGGGGTTGTTCGTGTTCTACTCGACAGCCTCGGATCATTAACGTCGAGATCTCCACATCAATAGATTTATCCCTTACCTTTCGGAAGATCGGGACTCATCTTCCTAATCAATTGGTATTATATTTCCAGGTTGCACGTTAGGTAATTCATCTATCCATTACATTAGTTCTGTTTTCATACCTAGAGTGTACAAAAAGGCCATAAAAAACTTGCAGTTTAGTAGATTTGTTCATCACTTTGTCCAAACAACCATTGAGCCTTTGCAACTTTCGTTTTCACTTTGGTTTTTTTGAGTTTGTGTCCGTTTTTGAGTCATATTGCTGGTTTAGAAAGTGTTTTCGGTATTAGTTTGAGTTTTGCATAGTGTCAGATTCATCTTTTTATATCGCATCATCACATCTAGATTAGATTCATCTATGTCCAGTTCGGTACTTTGATATATCTCACATATATGAAATTTTAATTTGGATTTCTTGTACTTTCTGGAAATCTTAATAAGTTCTCTACAACTTTCGTATTCATAGGTTTTCCAGAAAATGGAGTTATCATGGTCAAAAGTGCATTAGATCTGAATCTATTCTTGACCAAGAATTTCTGAATAGTCTGTGTTTTGGGGACAATATCTCCTATTTTTCTTGTACAAAATAGTTCTTCCATATATTGAAATTAAATATGAGAGATATATATACAATCTTGCAGTTGTAAGTTTTTCTATCTGTAGCCTCTAAATATGCATATTCGTCCTTGGACGATTGAGCAGAAAATTTGTGACAGACCCACAAGATATCTTTGATTGCTTTTCATTGTGTTCTTCTTTTGCAGCACATTCTGAAAAAAAGGAAGAAAAAAGAAAAAGTCAAGTCCAAAACGAAATACAAAACCGCACAAAAAAAGAGAAAAAAACAACAAAAATAACAGAAGTGCTTGCATTCGTTGTGTCATCTAGTTTTGTCTCATGGCTTGCTTGAACTACTAGGAACACATTTAGGCCAATAACATTGACATGAACTTTGGACACTTATTCAACTTTACTATTTGATTGCATTGTTGCTAATTCTTGCTACATATAAAGTGTCATCCAAGCTATACTTTACTCTTGAGCAGAATCAATACACCTTTGCAATCATCCCACGCTTCATTGGTTTCTTCATAACGGCCACCATTTGCCACCTGCAGTGTTAGTAAGAACACTTGAAAGAGCGTAGTAATACACTTGAGAGTGTGTGATTCCACTTCCACTTTTCTATTATCCTTTGCAGTTGATAGAGATAACATATTTTTTGTTGTCTTCTGTTTGCTACTAACAATGTCAGGTAGAAGCAAGAATCATGCATTATATGTGTAGATGATTGACATGATAAAGACGACGATTGAGTTGCTTGCTAAGAATCATACATCAACCAAGGTTTCACATGACATTCAGACCATCTTTACAACTGCTTCCACAGAAAGTAAATACATTCTCCCATCTCTTCCTTCTTATAATGGTTTTGGTTACTATGAATATATTGCATGGGAAATAGAGTTGGATAAAATTTTTGGACAATGTCATATGTGTGAGAGGAGAAAGATTAGAAAGGTTGCAAGTGCATTAGTTGGTTTTGCATTAACTTGGTGGAACAATTTAAATGATTTAGAAAAACCTCGAACATGGAAGGATATGAAAATTTGTATGCGAGAAACTTTTATGAATGTATCTAATTGCAAAGATGAAGTGCATCAATTTGAGGAGAAATTTCTTGTTGTACCTTCTTTTGTGTCTAATGTTTTGTAGGACAATATAGAAAATAATGTAGATGATGTAAAAGAGAACGAGGCTTTCGACAACACTTGTGAAATTTTAGATGGATCAACTCATAATGCACTCGAAATCACTGCTAAAAATAGTAAGGAAAAACATTTTACAAATATAGAAGGTGAGAAGTTTTTGGATGTTCAGAATTTTTCCACCAATCATTCTATTTTCAAGGAACAACTATTATAATCGTTTATTTATACACCATTGTCATATGTTGATTTTCCTGCTGATCGTTGCGCTAAGAAAGAGATATGTGCTGATAGCTCTATTATACCTATGCGAAAACAAGTTAATGTACTAGATGATTGTGTTTTGGATTCATCTACTTGTGTTGAAATTCATAGTTTGATCACCGCTACTGCTGAAAATGATGAGCCGAAATTTTGTCTTCTCTAAATACTTTGGGTTATATTGAATTTGACACTCTTTGTGATCTAAATATTGTAGAGAGGAGAATATTTTCTCAATCTGAATTGCCTTCGTTAAGTAGAAATATTTTTCATGCTATAGGCAACTATGAATATACTGGTGAATTTAGGGTCCATAAAGTTTACATATGCTCAAATGAGAAATCCCATTTAGTGCTGCAACAACATGGTGAAACGAATGGATGCACTAACACTAATAATATATTTTCAAGTTTTTCTAACTTTTTCTTGCAGCAGGGACAATATATAAAATAGGAGTATTGTTTGCTGTGGTTGTGCAATATGGACAACGCTCATTCTACCCCCAAAGCAAGCCTCTTTGCTAGACATACGAGCAAGCCGAGGACGGCTTGTCATAAAGAAGGGGAGAATGATGAGATCATGCACATTATCATTGCACAAATAAACATGGCACAATGTTTATTTGTTTGGGATCCTGGCTCAAGTGAATGGTCATGCTTATTTGATGGAGAACATGGAGATAGTGCACTATATCGTCCACCACCTTGGCTTCCTCCTTTGGTGCACACAAGAGGATTTGATGGCATTGCACATATGGACCCACACATGAGAGAAGATGAACTTGAGTCAAGGATGACTCCAATTCAAGAAGGGGAGGATGATGAGGACATCACTCCTATGGATATACACAACACTCCATTCAACATACAAGATGCAATCAATAGAGTTCACACACACCAATTAATTTCAGAGGTGAGCTCGTTCTTATATGTTTCCTTATATATTTTTGAGAATAGATTGCTATCTAATGACTTAATTGTGATTAGGATCCATGGAGAAGTTCAAGGAGTAATAGGAGGAAGATTTAGGTGCGTTGAGGACCAGATATTACGTTCAAAGAAGATGGAAACCGACCCCAACTCAAATTCGTGTCGAACTCGGACTCCAGGAGCAGTACACACTAAAACAGACGCCTAGGATGCATACGAACTCCGTTTTGGACGTTCTACATATGCACAAAAAGGGGAGAGGATAAATTCTCCAAGCCACTGGTCCCATGTTAAAATTCCTTCGGAGTCGATCGGAATCTTCAAAACAAAATCTAGTTCAGAATCTGTCCGGGTGCAGGGCCACCGTATTGGACCATTGGGCCTTGTATTAAGTCTACATCTCTTATTTTCGTGTCTCAGGGTTAGGTCACGACCCCAACACCCTCTTGGACGTCCTCACACCTATATATACTCCATATTAGCCGCCATAAACAATTGGATTTTGCTTAGATCAACAATATCACCATTCTATGGTTTGTGAAATCCCAATTTTGTGATTTTAGATCGTGTCTTCTACGTTCTTGCTTGTGTTCTCGGTTGTACTTGCATGGATTTGCCTTCTTGGCGAGGTCAATCGTGCGAAGTACGGTTGATAACCAATGGAGCGGTGGTGTAGTAATTACAGGGGTTGTTTGTGTTCTACTCGAAAGCCTCAGATCATCAACGTCGAGATCTCCACATCATCGACTTATCCATTACCTTTGAGAAGATCGTGCCTAAACTTTCTCTATCATCAAAAACTTAAGGACTATGGGGTTGATCTAAATAGTGTTCCACTGCTTTTTGATAAAACTAGTGCGATTTGCATTGCTAAAAATCCCGTGCAACACTCAAGAACAAAGCACATTGACATTAGGTATCACTTTCTACATGATAATGTTAAAAAAGGAAATATTGTGCCTCACCATGTAGATATCGAACAACAGTTATCTGACTTTTTTACAAAACCTTTGGATTTCACTCATTTTTGTTACATTCATAGTGAAATAGGGGTTATGCATACTCAAGGTTTAAATTGAGAGGGAGTTTTGAAACATTGGAACTCTATGTGTGAATCTGAACTTAAAAATAATATGAGCATAGTATTTCCTACATATATGACTTTGTGATTATTTTTACATGTTGAAAGTTCTTACTACATTACTCATGTTATACATTCCGTAGTTTTTGCCATGACTAGTAATTGGAATAATTACGTACACTAAATCTTGTCGTGATCGAACTTTCTTGTTTTTCTGAACTTGTTGAATGATCACAAGTGCTTTTAATCACAATTAATTAATCAAGTAATCAACTTACATGTTGAGTTTTATGAACAGATATAAATTGAGGAAATCTCAAGAGGATATGCATGCATCACACTTCTTCTTTTGAGATGGATTATCATTGCACTTAGATATGAACTTGGAAGAAGTTATGTATGACTAAAACCATGTCTTTAAGCTTCTCATTGTCAAATGACATAGGCTTGGCTTGGTTGGTTAGAATAAGGCAGATGCGCATATAATCTCTTGCAAATATCATATAATCTAAATTTGTGCTTTGAAAAATAATAAAATTCAATAACAAGTGTCATGCTTTCAGGTTTTGAAATAGTTAAGTTTGTGAGATCATGACTTGCTTAAATTGAAAATTACATTTGATATCTATCATGGCTTACACTACTTGATGTATCTCATTATTGTGATAGTGTAAGTTATTTGATAGTATGACTTGGACGAGCTTTTTTCTATATGTATATGTTATAATGTGCTCATAACAATTGAAAATTTCACTTTTGTACCTTGTTGAATACATTGTTAAAGGGGGAGAAGTATGCAAGGGGGAGAAATAAGTCTAGGGGGAGAAGAAATTTATTTCTATCTATCTCATTTGATTTTCAAAAACAGGGAGAAATTGTTTTCAAAACATTTCATTTGAATAAGCCAATGTTTGGATTTTAACTGGTGTTGTCAATGCATTCATCAAGGGGGAGATTGTGAGACCTATGTGTGCTGAATACATTGGCTATGGCGATAAAAGTTTTGAATACTACCAAAACAACTTTATCATCATGGTCCGACTCTAGGTCCGAGCTACAAACAAGGTCCGAAGATAGGTCTAGCTTGTTTTGGGTAGCTCTAGCAAGGTCCGACTAGATTTGGATAGCTCCGGCTCTTGGTCCGACTAGCTTTGGTTAGCCCCGGCGCTAGGTCTGACTAGCTTTGGTTAGCTCTGGCGCTAGGTCATGCCAGCTTTGTTATGTTCCGGTGCTAGATCCTGTTAGCTTTGGAAAGCTCCGGTTCAAGGTCCGGTTAGCTTTGGCAAGATTCGGAGCCTGCTCTCAGTGGTTCTGCTTTTAATTTGTAATGATTAATACTTGCTTTACATTGATGGAAAGTTTGCTTAGTAATATTTTACAAGTTTTTGGTGTGGTTTGGTGGTTATGGCGGATATCATTTTTGCTATGGTTTGCAACATGCTTATGTGAGGTGCTCACGTAATGTGTTGTGGCTTCGGAACTAACGAGAGTCAAGTCGAGGACTTGTGATTGGAAGTATTGGTTGTTTATTCATGTGCATGTGTTGCTTGAGTTCAAGACATGGCTAGTGACGGGATCCATTGGACTAGTCTCAGGGAGGAGATGAGGTTCCAACAACCAATTTCGAGAGGAACTGTGGTTGAGTTGATTAGGAGGTAATGTAGGATGATTGAATCAAGGGCAATGCATGTGAAGAAAACTGGGCGTCATTGGAAGATGTTTGCACGTGTGCAAGGAGTTCATGGATGTGGATACATGGTTCCGAGGCGTGATGACGGGATTTGGACGTGAAGATTTGGTTGGAAGGATCCAATCGTATCGAATTATGACTCCGGCTGCGGCAGAGTCGGGTTTTGGCTCGTATATGGAAAGTATCGAGTTGGTTATGATAGGATTTCGTGTGGGTCACGAATTTGAGTTGTTTTAGGATATGTTCCTAAGGTTTTTGGAAGTATTGAGATTGCTTCTATTTGCGTATAGAACAGTCTTCAGCAGTTATGGAAAGTTATGATTCGTGAATTGAGTAGGATTAGAGTCCTAGTTAGGTTTGGGTTGGCCAAAGGGCTGGTTATATAAGCAAGGGAGGTCAGAGCTCGTGAGAGACAACTTTGGGGCTGTTCCTCTTGGGGTTTGATCAATAAAATTCATAGTTTGAAGGAACTTTTGTGCCTTGTTCATCCGACTTGTTTTCTTCAAGTCTTTCTCGTCGAGTTTCGGCATAGCACTACCTTTCTTCGGTGGTTTTATGATAACTCGGGTTTTACAGATCCGATTGACGTGATTCTTTTTTGATTGTATTCACAACTTTATTTTCTATCATATGTGAAAATTTCACGATCATTGGATTTGTGGTTTCTGATCTACACGAGTTTCTTTGCAGTGTTCCAGAACTTTTTTTCTCGGGTAAGACAGATTGACCTTTGTTCGATCGTAACTTGAGTTTTTCTTAACGGATTTTCTTGATTCTTGTTGTGACGTTTTCCTGACTTGTTTCTCTAGAATATATACTAGTTTTGTCACAGTTGAACACATTTAGATCAGTTGCACACACGGTTTCTTTATCAGAATAGTTTTCTTCCGAGGGATATTTCGTTGCTTCCGCTGAAATGTTTTAATCCACCATTCACCCCCTCTGGTAGCTTTACACGTGCTCTTCCATGCTACACTAGCGGACCAAAGGGAGTGGCTTGAGGCTGAGAAATCTTGGCAGGCGTGTTTGAATAATGCGCTGGATGAAAGAGAGGCTGCTATAAAAGCCCTTGATGACAAGACTCGAGATATCTATGGGCATGCCAAGAAGGTCAATGAACTAGAAGATAGTCGCTCGGAGAGTCTCAACGCTATTAGCGGAATGCTCCACAAGCATCGGGATGAGCTAGATAATAAGGTGGACGAGCTCTAGAAGAGATAAGATGAAATCTCTCAGAAGGTAGAACGCGATGAGCAGGACTTGGCTGACCGCTTTGAGAAATTCCTGGTGCAAAAAAGAAAAAGCACCAAGTATGGCTGGTAGGAGAAAAAGTCAGCAAGAGGGAGAGTGTTGTATCTGTCATGGAGAACAAGGTGAAGGGAAAGGAGAGGGACCTTGCCGAGAGGCGAGACCACTTGAACTTCCGGGAGAAGCAAATCAACGACCAAGAGAGGGATCTGGCTGAACGAATCCAGCAGCATGCCATAGAGGTCGAGTGGTTCTCGAAGGAGGGTTCTATGGAGCTATCATCCATAAGAAAGTCAGTGGAGGAGCTCCGTGGTACACGAGCAATAGAGTCCCAGTAGGTCTAGGACTTCCTTGGATGAGCGGAAGATGCTCTGATGCCTCTAGGATTCAGTCTTGTCAAGTGGACTGACCTGGAGCTAGAGATGGACAAGGCCTTGGTGGCACTAAATTCCACTGGTGCTAAGCTAGATGTGCTGGGAGATGTGATTGTTGACCAGCTCAAGACTCAGGGAAAGTCCCTGGCAAGGAATGTCGCAGAATATGTGCTGACATGCTTTCGAAGCCGGGATCCCTCTATGTCTTTAGCTCCGGTGGTTGACGGACCCATCGCTTAGGAGGAAGAAGCTGCCAAGGCAAGCATCCAAGAAGCCGCCCAGAAAGTTGTTTTGTACTTCCAGCGGAACTCCAGTAGCTAGGATCTTTCTCTTTTGTACCTCATCTTGTAAATATCCAAATTTTTAATGAATAAAATCCTTTTGAAATCCATTTTTGTCTTCATGTGTCCTTGCCTTTATCTTGTTGGCCCCCTGGTAGATGCGCTCAATTGATTGAGGACATCGACCATAATGAATTTGCAATGCCTTGAATGTTTGATTGCTCCGAACTCTTAGCTACTGTGATAGCTCCGAGGTTCGAGTCTTGCATCCGAAATCTCCAAGGTCCCTTTTCCACGTTGTTGATGTCAACGGCGGGCCCCCTTGGAGTTGTCGGAGCTTTGTTGTATTGACAGCGCCCACTGTCAATGTATGAAACATCGACGACGGGCCCCCTCGGTGTTGTTGGAGCTTGGTTGCTTCGACGACGCCCACTGTCACTATATAAAACATCGATGGAGGGCCACATGGATGATGCCGGAGCTTGGTGATCTGGTGGCACCCACCATCATAGACAATTGTTTTTTTTCTGCACATGAGAGACAAGAAAGTAGTTAAGTTCGTCCTCTTTTCTATAGCTTAATTTAGGGTTATTATCCTTCCTTGAATTTTAGGTCCCAATGAACTCATTGTGACAATATGAGTATATTGATTAAACCCCCAAAGGTTCGTGTGCTTTCTTGATCTGACTTACTGAGACCCACCAGAATAGGTAGAGTGGCATACTTAGGGTGTTGGATCAGGCTAAGTTGATAGCACATCCGGAATGTCATTGGCTCTAGTTCTCAGGCGAGTAGGCCATCCAGCAATACTAGGATCCAATAGAAGATTACCAATAAAACTTATGTATATCACATAAATCTTTAGGATTATCTTAAAAGTGGATTGCACAACATCACTATTGACAAGAAGGTATAAGGAGGAAAAACAATGAGCATGAGCAAAGTAAATGCACGTAGAATCATTTTGCACATAAATGTGTTTCATTATAGGTCCAAATAACAGGGGAAGACAAGGACACATTTAAATTATAGGACCATGTTAAGTGTGTTATTCATCTTGTACTAACCCAGGGAAGGCAAAGACACTTAAAGTACAGGACCAAGTTAAGTGTGCTTTTCATTTTGGACCAACCCGACTCAGTTCATAGACTCTATGAGATACATTTTATACAAATACAGACTCACCTCCACGTAACAAAGTGTAAAATTTACCAAGGTGCTCAATATTATAGGGGTAGGGATGTGGTATCTCATCCTTTGTTGCCAATCGGACACATCCAGGATGGGAAACTTTGACAACTTGGAAGGGACCTTCCCAGTTGGGGGAAAGTTTGTTCATCCCTTTGCGAGTGAGTATTCATCGCAGCACCAAATCGTCTTCTTCCAACTACCGGTTGCACACATACCTTTGATGATAGCGCTGGAGCACTTGGCGCTATTGCACGTTTGGGACAGCTGCTTGCCACATTGCCTCGTCGAAGAGGTCTAGGTCTTTATGCTGGAGCTGATCTTGCGTGGCTTCATCATAGGTCTAGACCCGGACAGACCCCACGACAATCTCCGGAGGAACGACAGATTCGGCTCCGTATACCATGAAAAAGGGTGTTTCTCCTATTGCCCGACTGGGTGTTCTCCAGTTTGGTCACAATGTAGACGGAAGCTCTTCTATCCAGCTGGCACCATGCTTCTTTAAGCGCTCATAAGTGATTGTCTTGAGTTCCTTGATAATTTCTGCGTTTGCTCTATCGACTTGGTTATTGCTTGCTGGATGAGCTACTCATGCGTAGCTGACTATTATGCCGAGGTCTTAGCAGTACTCTTGAAAAGTTCCATTTGTGAATTGGGTTCCGCTGTCATTGATGATTCTATTCAGAACTTCAAACCTGCAGATAATGGACTTCAAGAACTTGATGGCAGATGGTTTGTTGATCGTCAAAACTAGAGTAGCTTTCGGCCATGTGAACTTGTCGATGGAGACGTATAAGAACCGGTACCCTCCGATGGCTTTTGGGAAAGGTCCCAAAATATCCATCAACCACAAAGCGAAAGGCCATGAGGGAGGAATCATTTGTAGTGACTGCGCCAGTGTATGAATTTGCTTCACGTGGAACTGGCAAGCTTCGCATCTCTTGACCAGCATGACTGCATACTGTAGTGCTGTAGGACAGTAAAAACCATACTGGAAGGCCTTACCGACCAGCGTGCGGAATGACGTGTGGTTCCAACAATCGCCTCCATGGTTCTCTGCGAGATCTTGGCAGCCCTCTTCGCCGGAAATGCATCGCATTCGAATGCTGTTGGCACAACGTCAATAGAAATCCACTTCTACAAACATGTATCTTTTAGCAAATCTGACAATTCGCTCAGCGGATACACCATCTTCAGGAAGGATGATGTCTTTCAAGTAGTCCCCGACCTCCGAGATCCATGCATCAGGACTAACTTGAGCTTTTAGATCCTGTGCGCTTGGTTGCTTGGAGCTTCCTGTTGCGCCTACTATCCTTGGTGGATGCCATGGTAAAAGGCACCCTGGATTGCCAACATCGAGGTGGTGGTCTCACCCCATCACTCAGTTTGGCAGGCTGAGCGACAGGTGCTGGTAGTCTCCTGACAAAAACCCCGTCGGGTGCCTGAGCTCCGGTTGAAGCTTTCGTCGAGAGATCATCAGCTTCAGCATTGCTGAGACACTGTACATGAAAGAGGTCTAGGAGTTGGAAATCTTTTTGCAACTTCTAGACTTCAAGCAAGTATGCAGCTAGGTGAGGGTTATTGCAACTACATTCAACTTTGACTTGTTTGATGATGAATTGTGAATCTCCCTTCACTAGCAGCTGTCGGACGCCATATGAAAGCACCACCTTGAGTACGAAGATGATAGCTTCATATTCTGCCATGTTGTTGGTCGACTTGAAATCAAGGCAAACCATGTACTTGACCTTCTTCCTGGTCGGAGCGAGGAGAAGGATTCTAGCTCCGCCCCCCTGCTTCTGCATGGAGCCATCAAAGTAGAGAGTCCAGTGAGGGTCATTAATAACTGGAACCTTAGGCTCCGGCTTCTGCTTGTTGAGGGCCCCCGGACTTGATGAAGAAGGTGTCCACTCAGCAACGAAGTCAGTCAACATCTAACTCTTGATTGCATGTCGAGGTAAGAGTTTGAGATGGAATTCTGCCAGCTCTACAGCACATTTGGCGATATTTCTCCTTGAATTGAGGTTATGCAAAATAGCACGCAGTGCATAAGATGTTACCACTGATATATTGCAAGCTAGAAGTAATGGTGTAGCATCTTTGAGGCAATAAGGACTGCGTAAAGAAGCCTATGCACCTCAATATATCGAGTCTTGGTGTCGTGAAGTACTTCACGAAGTACACTGGGCGTTGGACAGTTCGGACCCTCCCGGAGGGGTACGATGTTTCTTATTCATCAATCTGGACCCTCCTGGAGTGGTCTGAATCTTCTTCTTGAGAAGTAGGTACTTTCTCGGATGAGAGAGTTTGATCTATAGGCATCTTCCCTTTAGGATCCGTGTTTGCGGGCTGGGACCCAGGCTCAACCTCAGGTAGCTCCTGACCCTCTCGGAAGGGTCTGAGTTCCTAAGTTGAAGATGTATCTCGTCTTTTTTCTACCAGAACCATGCTGATAACCTCCGTAGTTGCAGCGATGTAAAGCAGAAGGGGCTCACCAGGTTCTAGAGCTACCATGGTCAGTAGTATGGTGAGAAGCTGCTTGAGCTCTTGGAATGCCTTCTCTGCTTCTTCAGACCAATGGAATGGTTCAGACTTCCTCAACATCTGGAAGAAGGAATGTGCCCTCTTTGCCAGCCTTGAGATGAACTGGCTGAGCGAAGCTAGACATCCAGTAAGCTTCTGGACTGCCTTGATGCGGGCTAGAGGCTGCATCACTTCAATAGCTTTTATCTTGGCTGGATTTGCTTCAATTCCTCAGTGGGTCACCAAGAAACTAAGAAGCTTTCCGGAGTTAACCCCGAAGACACACTTGTCAAGGTTGAGCTTCGTGCGTGTTAGGCACAACTCGTCAAAGACGGATTGAAGCTTGTCGATCATTGAGTCTTTATTCTTCACATTGACAATGATTTAATCGACATAGACTTTCACTACATTCCAGATGGGCTCCCCGAAGGTTTTGTGCATAGCTCGCATAAAGGTGGAAAGTGCATTTTTGAGACTAGAAGGTATTGTTGTGTAATAGTAGAGACCATTTAACATGATGAAAGCAGTGTGCTCTTCATCTTACATAGACATTGAAATTTCATGAAAACCATAATATGCGTCTCTGAGACATAAAATCTCAGACCCAGAGGTAGAATCCACTATCTTATCTATTCTTAGTAGAGGAAAGTGGTCTTTTGGACACGCCTTATTCAAAGTGCTGTAGTCGATGCACATCTAATGCTTCCCGCTGGCCTTTGGTATGCCGGTTGGGTTTTCTAGACATCATGGATGACGAACCTCTTGGATGAATCCAGCGTCAAGCAGCTTCTTAACTTCTTCGCAGATGAAGTTCTGTCGCTCAACAGATTGATTCTAGGGCTTCTTTTGTATAGGATGTGCGTTGGGATATATCTTCAGATGATGCTCGATCACCTCGCTGGGGATCCAAGGCCTTTGTGATGGTGTCATGCAAACACGTAGACATTTGCTCAGAGGAAAGTGATGAGCATGAGTTCCTATTTGTCACTTAGACATCCCGATATACGGGGCATCTGAGTGGCATCAGAACCGATTTGGATTACTTTGAAGGGAATATTAGTGTCGCCTCTTGGCTGCACACGAGGTGCAGAGGTTGAGCCACGCTGGTGCGAGCTTGGAGGTTGCCTCGTAGATTGCTCCTTGCCAGATTGAGCTTCTTGCGCTACTGCAAGCGTACAAAGCTTTTCTAGCACGACAACTCCAGCAGTGCAATCCCTTCGGATCTGATGGACACCTCCATCCACCAAAACAATTGTCTAGCTCCTGCCGTGTTCTTCAGACAATCCTAAGCATCGATGGTGATGGTAGTATCCATCCACTTCCGATGTGGTTCTGCCTTGGCGGTTGGAGCAGCAGCAGCCATCTCCTGACGCATAGTTTTTAGAATGCATTGTGAGGTAATGTCCTAGGACCCTCGATACATCATATGGAGAGTCTTCCGAACCTCATGGTCAGAGTCATAGACGGTGTTGTAGACCGCCTTGAACGCCTTCTTGGCGTCTCGGAAGCTAGATCATGATCAGATGGAGCTTCGTCAACTTTTTTGTTTCCCTTCCTGCTGACGAAAAGGGGTGTCATCCTGATGCTTGTTGTTACGTTCAGCAAGCCTCTTGACTTCGCGACAGTATTCAAGATTATGGCCTGTGGATTTGTGGATCGGGAACCTCATCTTGTCACCATGCTCGAACTATTGTCGAGGTCGCTTGTTGGGGCGTGCCACCCGGCCACCAAGTGTTGCGACTGCGGCAGTTGTAGGTGTGCCGACAAGTGAATTCTTCTTGCCACTTGAACTCTTTTTCTTTTGGCCACTACCATTGGCAAAAACTCCAGCTTTGGAGGCAGATTGACCAGCTTCCGAAGCTGGTTTTGAGTGCATATCATTGCCCTCCAGAGCTCTGGCACATTTTCCAGCCAGGGTGAAGAGTTTTGTGACACTGGTGACGTCCTTGGTTGCTAGCTTCTCTAGCATCTTCTTGTCTCAAACTCCTTGTCGGAATGCAATAACGACAGAAGTATAAGAGATAGAAGGTAAGGTATTTTGTACCTGAGAGAATCGCTGGATGAATGATCGCAGTGACTCTCCTGACTTCTGTTGTACCGCAATGTGATCCAGCTCGATGCAAGGTCAGGTATAGGAGCTCCTAAATTGGCAGTGAACTGTCGACATAATTCCCCCCCAACTGTAGATGGAGTCAGGAGGTAAGCTCATAATCTAATACCTAGCGGTCCTGGTCAAAGCCACTTCAAAGTAATTGGCCATGACGGCCTCATTCCCTCCTACCGCCAAGGTGGCGGTGGAGTAGATTTCTTGATACTCGACAGGGTTGACTGTCCCATCATATTTTTCTGGCAAATGAGGTTGGAACTTTGGTGGCCACTCCACCATGTGGAGATGCAAGGCGAGGGCCAAACAGCCGCCTCCAACCCCAGAGGAGAAGGGTTTTCGCGAGCAAGTTTCCTCACATACCGGCGGTCGAGCTCCGATCGGAGGTCTTGAGTCTGGAAACTTGACACTGTATGAGTATGACAAGCCCCCGAGGGAAGAGACATCGGATGCTGAGAGGGTGCACGTCTTTTAGGTTGTGACGCCATCTGACCAAGCCTTCCAGACAAGGTCCTGTTACGAGAAGGTGCCTGCCCTGCTTGGAGCATACCTTGGTTGTTGAGCGTAGTGGTTGCGGCTGCAACCATTTGCTCAACATCAGCGTGCCATCATTGCAGCGCGGCCGGAGGAGCTCCCGACACTGGAGGACACTGAAGAAGAGTCCACGCTACGTTCCGTGACCGATGCGAAGTTACCATCCTGTTGTCGAGCATTCGCTGCTGCAGTAGATGGTGGTTGTGGAACAACGTTCGCCTGGACAACGTTGAGCAGCTACCGAGCATTGGAGGGATCTCCACCTACGACTTGTGCGGCCGGTCCATTTGGAGCAGCAGAGTTCACCATCTTGAAGATCTTGAGCCCCCCTACGTAGCGCGCCAAATGTTGAAGTGTGCCAACGACACTTCCCCTGGTACTACTATGAAGTAATCTGCAGAGGTTCGTATTTAGGCAGGGAGAAAAATCAAGATCCAAAAGCGAGGTGACACGTGGAGTTTTTACGTGGTTCAGTCCGCCTAAGCGTAATACCCTACTCCACGAATATGTGTTGTTGTATAAGAATGTGTAAGCATGAGCTTAGTCTAGATTCACCTTAGGATTGCTTAAGTTCTACCGTGCGGAACAACCCTTTTATATGCCAAGGACTGGCTATTAGAGTATGTGACGCGGCCCGACAGGTAGCCCCGGCTGTATATACACAATCTATGGGTGTTATGGGGGGTTAATAGTGTGATAATGTGACTTAAAGCCAGCGTTACCGGTCTTGATAGTCCTCTCGTTATGTGTAATTAATATGTAATTAATTACGTGTTAATCTGGTCTTGTAACAGCCGATTGATAGCCCTTGAATGTCCGTGCGGTTGGAGATCCCGGTGTCTTCCCGTTGCAGACATAGATCTTGATAAGAAAAATTTGGTCCCGATCTTCCGAAAGGTAATGGATAAGTCGATTGATGTGGAGATCTTGACATTGATGATTGAATGTAGCCCTAGAGGGGGGGGGGGGGTGAATAGGCCTTTTGAATTTTTGTCGGATCCTGCAACACTCAACAACAAGTTCAATACCAGAGAAATCGGACTAGTCCAGTAAAGTGCGGACTAGTCCGATGTTCACGGACTAAGTTGATCAAGATTAATCGATTAGGTTGATTCTTCAATGTGTGCAGCGGAAATATAGAATCAAACAACAGTTTAGCAGTTGTATATTGGATTCTATCACAATTAAGGCTTGTGTTCTACAATTTATTGTAAATTGAACAATGTGTATCAAACCCTAGAGTAAGTTGATCAATTTGAGTGATGAACACAAAAAGGACAAGACACGATTTATCCCGTGGTTCGGCTACCATGAAGGCAACCTACGTCCATGTTGAGGAGTCCACAAAAGGACTGGGTCTTCTCCAACCCTACCCTCGTCGGATCGCCACGAAGTCCAACCCTCTTCCACTAATCACAAAGGGGTGAATAACCAAATTCAAGGGACGTTCTCACACGTTGAGAGCTCCCTTAGATTACAAATCACAATGCCACCAAAAACACACTCAGAAATTACAATTGAAACGCAGGAGTGTGTTAGAGATTCAAACCAAGAGCTCAATGATGTGTGCCAAGTGTCTCTCCAATGATCTAGAAGTGATCCTCAAAGGATTGATCGATTTTGCACTTAATTTCATGGAGAGAGGTGGTTTCTGAGTCTCTTGGCAGGTGTGACGGCGCTAGGGTTCGAGAGATCGTAAAAGTGGGCCATGCACCTCTATTTATATGGGGTTTCTAAAAGTGACGATTAGGGTTCTGAAAGATCGGACTAGTCCGTGGTGGTCACCGGACTAGTCCGGTGTGCTGTGTGTAGCAAACCCTAAGTGTCCCGAAATATCGGACTAGTCCGGTCGAAAACGGACTTGTCCGATTTCACTACTGGAAATCTTCGGACCATTCCGATAGCCATCGGACTTGTCCGGCCATGTGAAACCCTAAGTGTGTTGGATGACAAGTCCGCACTTGGAGGACTTGTCCGATTTAGATCAGTGGGTATTTTGGACTAGTCCGTGTAAACATCGGACTTGTCCAAAATGGATCAGAAGGAATATCGGACTAGTCTGGTTAACAACGGACTTGTCCGATTTTGTGTGACTTGTGAAGTGTGTTGAGGACTAGTCCGCCCTGGGGAGGACTAGTCTGACTCAAGTCAGAAAGATATCGGACTAGTCCGAAAGATATCGGACTTGTCCGATCTAGTGCAGAAAGGAAATCGGACTAGTACGGTTGATATCGGACTAATCCGGTCCTGTGTAACTTTGTGCAATATGTGTGTTTGCTTAAATATGATTGAGCTCTTGGGTGTGTTTCCTTAACACACTCCATACATAGTAATCTACTATTTCTTTTCCTTGAGCTCAAGTTCACTTTGCTCCTCATTATCCCTTCTTTTTGGTATTTTGCTCATTTTTCATTATTGGCCTGCATTCATCTCAACAAAAAGGTTAGGATCCCAATTGCTTGTCATAAATCATCCAAAACCCACAAGGGAGTCCTAGATGCACTTTCAATCTCCCCCCTTTTGGTGATTGATGACAACCAATTGAGATTTCACAAAATATGACAAAAAGAGATGAGATTTTCATAAAGTATGCACATATGACTCAAAAATACATCAAGCAGTAAGAGAAATATCCATATGTGCATTCTTTATGGTGGGATGCATAACTAAGTGCATTGAAACATTGAGAATGACATAATTTACATTGATAAATCAATACAAAGTACATATGTCATTTCAGGAGCAAAGTTGCAGATTTCAACACATACTTGCAAATTAATTAAGCATTTCAACACAAAACCATAGTTAACATGAAAACAGCGTTAAAGCACTACAATCACAAAGAAAGATAAAGAGAACTCTCTCCTCGTACCCTACGACAGCTAAAGCTAAGAGTCCCCCTCAATCTCTCCCCCTTTTGCATCAAGACACCAAAAAAAAAGGAGAGGAGGGTCCTAGGGTCTTCACTCTTCACTGTCGGTCCTCTCGTCATCGTCTTTGTCTTCATCATCATCAGCTTGACGAGGAGGGGAAGTAGGAGGGACGGAGTCGCTCGAGCCCCCAATGCCAAAGTAGGCAAGCTCGGAGGGGTTCAGAGGCCCGAGCTCGGTGAAGTCCAGGTCGGACTCCTCAGAAATCACTGTAGATCCAATGGGGTCGATCTCCAGCTTCTGGCAGATTTGCTTCATGTTGGCCTTTATATACTTCATGTCCTCCATTCCTCTCTTGTTGAGCTTGTGGACCTTCACTTCGGTCTTTTTGCAGGAGGAGAATATGGCGGCCAGGTACTTGAGGATCACACTAGCTGATTCTCTCTGAGGGGCTTCCCTAGAGGTAGGGACAGCCCTAGCACCACTTCTTGATCTTGCCGGTGCCTCGAGACTGGAGGCCGGCGAGGGAGCAGCCTGGACACTCACTGGTTGAGGCTTCTGAGGCCTCAAAGGAGTGTGCTCCACATCCTTCACGAACTCAATACCTGTGACTTTCTCAATCATATACATGAGGTAGGGAGCATAGCCACATGACCTGTTAGGCGTGCAGGATATGTTGACCATATCATTCCAAATGTATTCCGCCACAACAAATGGGCGGTCCTTGCTTATTACTCTCATTAGGGTCCGGAGGTAACCCTGCATGCTCCCAGCATCTCCATCTTTAGGAGCAATAGTCTTCCTCAGCACTCTGTTGAGGACCACAAAGAATGGTTTTATGTTCTTTGTAGAGGGAGGGACATACTTTGAGTTCGGCTCATATAGGAATTTCATCCTATCCTTCTCCATGACACCTATGTTGTGGATGATCAGTCTGTCATGTCCAGAGGTGTCCAGATGGAGCAGATTAGTAAAATCCTCTTGAGTGATACTATACTTAGATCCGTGTGTCATCCAAGTAACACTCTCTTCATCCTCACTTGAGAAGTTGCAAGTTGCAAAGAACTGTGCAATCACTTCATCATTCCCGTTATGCCTGAAGGCAAAGAGATCCTTCAGGCCATGCCTCTCAACTGCTGCAATGACTTCATCAAAAGTTGAGCACTTCTTCTTTTCAAGGTGTGCCCAGTCAATCCACTGATTGCGCACCACCGGTGTCTTCATTAGGAGATACACCGATTTGTAGAAGTCTGCATGGAAGTTGCACCAAAACCTTCCATCGACAGCTTGCTTTGGCCTGCCATACCAGTCAATGCTTCTGAACTTGGCTGCAGAATCACTGCCCTTGCCGTTAAACTTCTCCTCAGTAGGGTCCCGGACCCCTTCCGTGGGAGCATGGAGCTTCAAGGGCCCGACTGGCCCCGTTGCTATCCTCTTGCCCTTGCCCTTGGCTTGGCGAGAGGCACCTGAGGATGTTGCTGCCTTTGACACTGGCTTCTTTGCCAGCACCTTCCTCCGAACCTGAGGAGGTGAAGGAGCTGGCTCCGAGGGTCTTTCTTGGTGTTTCTTGCCAAGACCCGTCGAGGACCGAGGTGCCACTTCGTGGTCCAACTTGGCCTCAAAGTCAGAGATTTCGTTGTTTGAGCTCGACATGATCTGAGAATGATTTTGCAAGAATGATGGTAAGTGATACAAGGCATAGATATGAAAAGATAGCAATGAATTGCATTGAGGAATTGAAAAATTAGGTTTTCAGTTCAGAAACATCGGACTTGTCCGGTGCACAGGCACGGACTAGTACGGAGGAACGGACTTGTCCGTGCATGGACCGGACTAGTCCGGTGTTCATCCTCAAAAACCTAACAGATTGGTCAAGGAATGATTCCTAATGCAAATCTAGTCTAGCATACACGTAGTACATCAAATAAGCATGTATCTAGTGAAGGATGCTAGGCTATACGATCAACAATGGAGAAAAACAAGATTTCTAGGGTTTTGAAGAAAGTTACCGAAAAGAAATCGATTGAAGCTCGAAGGTTTGGGGGTTGGAGGCCGGACAAGTCCGCTAGCTTCAATCCCCAAGAGTTCAAGCTTGATCTCCGCCCAAATGTGGACTTTTTCGATGGAGGGAGCTGAGAATCGCCTTGGTAGCTCGAGCGCAAGAGAGTGGAAGGCGTGAGCAAAGGTGGAGATGAGAAGATTAGGGTTTGGTGGCGGCTAGGGTTATGGACACGAAAAATCGGACAAGTCCGGACATGACCGGACTAGTCCGAAGTCATTCATAGAGCTATATCGGACAAGTCCGGACATGACCGGACTAGTCCGAAGTCATCCAGGGAGCTATATCGGACTAGTCCGTGGTCTATCGGACTAGTCCGGTCTAACCAGCACTCTGCGGACTAGTCTGCAAGAGCGAACTAGTCCGGGTAACCCCAGACTAGTCCGTGGTCACCAGGAGAAATTGCATATCCCATTCATATATATTTGAAGGTTCATTAATAGAGAATAGGTGGGACAAAACAAATCAATTAATCTTGATGAATTTGACCAGTAAGCATACAACAATCACACAATGATCATAATTCATCAAGATCCAATAATTGACATAGTTTTTCGAGAAAAAATGGAGAAGGGTGATTTTCACAATTCAGTAAAAATTTTGAAGAGGTCATACAGGTATGCAACTTTTCAAGCCACACTCCGAGAATCAAGGATATTTAGTTCATTTCGGAGTTCGCAAAAACGCTTTTCATCAAGTGGCTTGGTGAATATGTCGGCCAATTGTTTTTGGGTGTTGACATGTGAGATGGTAATGTCTCCTTTCATGGAATGGTCTCTCAAGAAATGATGTCTTATGTCTATGTGTTTAGTTCTAGAGTGCTCAACTGGATTGTGGGTTATTTTAATGGCACTCTCATTGTCACAAAGGAGAGGAATATGGTTCATATTGTAACCGTAATCTCTTAGAGTTTGTCGCATCCAAAGGAGTTGTGCACAACAACTCCCGGCTGCAACATACTCCGCTTCGGCTGTGGATAAAGCAATGGAATTTTGTTTCATGGATGACCAAGAAACTAAGGATCTCCCTAGGAATTGGCATGTGCCGGAGGTGCTTTTTCTATCTACTTTGCATCTGACATAATCTGCATCGGAGTAACCAATGAGATTGAATTTTGAGCCTTTTGGCTACCAAAGACCAAGGTTCGGTGTATGAACTAAATATCTCAAGATTTTTTTACGGCTGTCAAGTGACATTCCTTAGGGTTGGCTTGAAACCGTGCACACAAACATACACTCAACATAATATCTGGCCTAGATGCACATAAGTAAAATAGAGATCCAATCATGGAGCGATATACCTTTTGATCGACGCTAGGTCCATCTTCATTGAGATCCAAGTGGCCATTCGTTGCCATGGGGGTCTTTATGGGCTTTGCTTTGTCCATGCCAAACTTCTTGAGTATGTCCCGCGTGTACTTGGTTTGGCTTATGAACGTTCCATCCCTTTGTTGCCGCACTTGGAATCCCAAGAAGTACTTCAATTCTCCCATCATTGACATTTTAAACCTGCCTGTCATGATTCTACTAAATTCTTCACAGAAGGATTGGTTAGTTGACCCAAATATTATGTCATCAACATAGATTTGACAGATAAAAAGATCATTATCTAAATTCTTTGTGAATAATGTATAGTCTACTTTGCCAATTTGAAAACCATTTTCAATTAAGAAATCTCTAAGACACTCATAGCAAGCTCTAGGAGCTTGTTTGAGGCCGTAGAGAGCGTTACGCAACTTATATACGTGGTTGGGGAATTCTTCGTCTTCAAACCCGGTTGGTTGCTCCACGTACACTTCTTCCTTGATCGGTCCGTTGAGGAAGGCGCTTTTCACGTCCATTTGATACAACTTGAAATCATGGTGAGTAGCATATGCAAGTAATATTCTAATAGATTCAAGCCTAGCTACTGGAGCAAAAGTCTCATCGAAATCCAAACCTTCGACTTGTGAGTACCCTTTGGCCACAAGTCGCGCCTTGTTTCTTGTTAACACTCCGTGTTCGTCTTGTTTGTTGCGGAAGACCCACTTGGTGCCCACTATGTTTGCATTGGGTCTTGCCACAAGTTCCCACACCTCATTCCTCTTGAAGTTGTTCAATTCTTCTTGCATTGACACCACCCAGTCTGGATCCTTCAATGCATCCTCAATCCTGCGTGGTTCCAAAAAGGAGACAAATGAGTAATGCTCACAAAAGTTAGCTATGCGAGATCTAGTGGTTACTCCCTTTTGGATGTCACCGATGATGTTGTCGACTGGGTGATCCCTTTGAATGCATTGGTGTACTCTTGGGTGGGGCACTTGGGGAGTTGTGTCTTCATGATCGTTTTCTTCTCCCCCTGAGTGGTTGCCCTCGTTGACTTGTTGATTGTCTTCATACTCTCGTGCTTGTGTTGAAGCTCCCCTTGTATTGTTGGTCTCCTCTTGTGGTTCATTTTCCTCATTTATGTGTGAAGGTGACTCTTGTGGTTGAACTTCACCTAGAGCCATTCTATTCAATGCTAGACAAGGAGCTTCTTCTTTACCTAATTCACATGGATCAACTTGCTCCTTTTGGGAGCTGTTAGTCTCATCGAACACTACGTCACGTGCTACTTCAACAAGTCCGGAGGCCTGGTTGAAAACACTATAGGCGTAAGTGTTCGAATCGTAACCGAGCAAGAAACCTTCATCGGACTTTGAAGCGAATTTTGAAGTCCTGGGCTTCTTGTTCAGTATATAACATGGAGAACCGAAAACTCGAAAGTATGAAATGTTTGGTTTGTTACCGGTGAGTAGCTCATAGGGAGTTTTCTTGAGTAGTCGATGAAGATAAAGCCGATTTGCGGCGTGGCAAGCGGTGTTAATCGCTTCTGCCCAAAATCGATCCGATGTCTTGTATTCATCGAGCATTGTTCTTGCCATCTCTATGAGTGTTCGGTTCTTCCATTCGGCAACTCCATTTTTTTGTGGTGAGTATGGCGCTGAAAATTCGTGCTTGATGCCCTCTTCATCAAGGTACTCCTCCACTTGTATGTTCTTGAACTCCGTGCCATTGTCGCTTCGAATACTCTTGATTGACAATGAAAACTCGTTTTGAGCTCGCTTGAAGAATTTCTTGAGTGTTCCTTGTGTTTTTGACTTATCATGCAAAAAGAAAACCCAAGTGAAGCGAGAAAAATCATCAATGATAACCAAACTGTATTTGTTACCGCTGATGCTTATGTAAGCAACTGGACCAAACAAGTCCATGTGAAGTAGTTCGAGCGGTCTTGTTGTAGTCATGATGTTCTTTGCGGGATGATGTGCTCCAACTTGCTTCCCGGCTTGGCACGCGCTACAAGGTCTATCTTTCTCAAAAACAACATCTTTCAAACCTCGGATGTGATCGCCCTTGAGAAGTTTTTGAAGATTCCTCATACCAACATGCGCTAGCCGTCTATGCCACAACCAACCCATATTGGTTCTTGCAATCAAGAATGTGCCGAGTTCGGCTTTATCCCTGTTGAAGTCAACAAGGTAAAGCTTTCCCTTCAACATGCCCTTGAATGCAACGGAACCATCACTCCTCCTTGAGACGGTCACACCCTTGTTAGTGAACAAGCAATTATAATCTTTGTCACATAGTTGAGATATGGACAACAGGTTATAATCTAAGGATTCAACATGTAAAACACGAGAAAGCATGTGTTCAGAGGATATTGCAATTTTACCGGTACTGAGCACCTTTCCTTGACTATTATCTCCGAAGTAGATGCCTTCGTTTGAGTCCTCGTTTTCTTCATATTCCACGAACATCCTCCTTTCTCCGGTCATGTGGTTGGTGCATCCACTGTCTAGCACCCATTTGGATCCATCGGAGGAATAGGCCTGCAAAAACAAATTATGCTTTAGTTTTAGGTACCCAAGCTTGCTTGGGTCCTTGGAGGTTAGTTACAATACATTTGGGCACCCACACATGGGATTTTGTGTTCCCATGGCGTGGCCCAACATAATAAGCATAAACCTTACCAAGATTGTTTCTCATTAATACATAAGAGGCATCAAAAGTTTTAAATAGAAGCTGCTGTTGTTTATGAATCGGACTAGTCTGGGTGACCGGACTTGTCCAGATGACCGGACTTGTACGGAAACCGACCGGACTAGTCCGGTATTCATGCGAGTTTAGTTTCTTATTCTTCAACTTATCAGTTTGAGAGGATCTTCCCTTCACAAAAGAGATCCTTCCCCTGTTATTCTCATGACTTCCAGCATGTTGCTTTTCATCATAAGAGTAACCAAATAACCTATTTGACATTTGGAGGTCTTTGGACCAAGTATGCACTACGTGCATAGTTGATCTTCTCCTTGTCAAATATTCCATATTGGGTAGGATTTTTATCTTTTGTGGAGGTTGACTTCTCCTTCAAACTGGTGTTGATTTTACTACATGTGCACATATGAGCAAGATCAGTTTTAGTGGGTTGAGAAGGTGAACTTGAAGAGGAGGAAGGTTCACTTAGCTTGAGTGACTCAACTTGCACTTCAAGGATTTTGTTAACCTTGATCAGGTCAGCAAGTTGGTCCTTGATTGCAACATTTGAGTCGGTTAACTCCAAGCAAGTTTTCTTGCTTGAAGCTAGATCAAGCTCTAGTGAACTGTTTTTCTCCTTTTCAAGCTCTAGAAGATTGTCAAGTTTGACATACTTCTCCTTTTGGGAGATAATCATGTCCTCTTGACGATCAATTAACCTCTCCTTCTCAACAAGTTGGTCAAGTAAAAATCTCATTTTAGCAGCAGTTTTCCTATCTAGTCCATTTAGCATATTCTAATCATCACTATCTAGTTCATCATCACTAGAGTAGGAATGCATGGAAGGGGTTTTGATGTTTACCTTGCGTTTACCTTCCTTTGCCATGAGACAAGTGCCATTTCCCTTCTTTGCACCGAGTGTGGGGAAGAGTGTGGATTTCTTGGATGTGCTTTCTATGGCTATGCTAGCCATCTCTTCTTCATCGGACAATGAGGACTCATCGTTTGAGTTCCACTCCTTCCCAATGTGTGCTTGTTCGGCTTGTTTCTTCTTCTTGAAGAATTTCTTAGGTTGAGGCTTGGTTTCTTTAGTTTTCTTCTTGTTGTCCTCATACAGGCAATCGACTATAAAGTGGTTATACTCACCACAATTATAGCACGCCCGCCTCATCTTTGGCTTCGTCCTTTCCTTGTACTTTCCTTCACTTGATTTTGTTCCTTGTCTCTTCTTCATTATTCTCTTGGACTTTTTCATGAACAAAATCATATCCTCTTCATCTAGCTCACTACTCTCGTCATCACTGTCCTCCTCTAGTTGTGCTTCTCTTGCTTCTTTGGATAGAGGCTTGAGAGTAGATTTTAGGGCAACTCCTTTCTTCTTGGCCGAGGTGAGGTCGGCAATTTCTTTGACGAGCTTGGCTTGTTTCTCCATCATTTCAAAGTTGATAATTTTACCAAGCAATTCATCCGGAGTCATCCTTTTGTAACCGGGGCTTTCTCTGATCATTGAGCATAGCGTGACATTGTGAGGCATAAAAGCTCTAAGGATGAGCTTTACCACCTCCTGGTCATTCCACTTCTTGCTCCCATATGACCGAACCTTGTTGACAAGTTTCTTCAATCGATTGTACATATCCTGGGGTGACTCGTCTTCCTCAATTGTGAATCTTCTTACTTCGCCTTTGATCATTTCAATTTTTGCCTCACGCACATGCTGGTCACCTTCATGTGCTGTTTGTAGTGTATCCCATATCTCCTTAGCAATTTCGAGTCCATCCACCTTGGTGAACTCATCTCGACTGAGAGAGGAGGTGATTACGGCTGTGGCTTGAGCGTTTCTATGGATGGTCTGCTCTTGACTTGGGGTGAGCTCTTCGTCGTCATCCGGAATATCTATACCTGTACATAGAACATGCCATAAACTTGGGTTGAGGGAAATCAAATGCATCTTCATATTTTGCCTCCACATGGAGTAATCACTCCCATCGAAGTGTGGGGCTTTTCGTAGTGGGATAGATAAGTAGTGATTTTTATTGGAATTTAGATGATCATAATTAAAAGGATATCGGGAGTAGTCGGTGTGACTACTCCCATTCTTCTTCTCTTCAACTTTCGCTTTCCCTTTTGAAAGTGCCTTCTTTCTGAGGAGCGCCTTTAGCTCCAGCGTCTCCTCATCGTCGTCCTCGAAGTCTTGAATGGCTTCGAGGTACTTCTCCAGTTTTTGGGTCTTGTCGTTGTTGACTTCCTCTTGGTTGTTGATTTTGTGGACGTCCTTCATGTCCGGCATGATCTCTTCGAGTGGTTAAACTATTTCTTGAAGAACCACGCTCTGATACCAATTGAATGTAGGCCTAGAGGGGGGGGGGTGAATAGGCCTTTTCAATTTTTGTCGGATCCTGCAACACTCAACAACAAGTTCAATACCACAGAAATCGGACTAGTCCGGTAAAGTGCGGACTAGTCTGGTGTTCACGGACTAAGTTGATAAAGATTAATCGATTAGGTTGATTCTTCAATGTGTGCAGCAGAAATATAGAATCAAACACCAGTTTAACAGTTCTATATTGGATTGTATCACAATTAAGTCTTGTGTTCTACAATTTATTGTAAATTGAACAATGTGTATCAAACCCTAGAGTAAGTTGATCAATTTGAGTGATGAACACAAAAAGGACAAGACACATGATTTATCCCGTGGTTCGGCTACCACGAAGGCAACCAACGTCCACGATGAGGAGTCAACAAAAGGATCGGGTCTTCTCCAACCCTACCCTCGTCGGATCGCCACGAAGGCCAACCCTCTTCCACTAATCACAAAGGCGTGAATAACCAAATTCAAGCGGCGTTCTCACACGTTGAGAGCTCCCTTAGATTACAAATCACAATGCCACCAAAAACACACTCAAAAATTACAATTGAAACGCAGGAGTGTGTTAGAGATTCAAACCAAGAGCTCAATGATGTGTGCCAAGTGTCTCTCCAATGATCTAGAAGTGATCCTCAAAGGATTGATCGATTTTGCACTTAATTTCGTGGAGAGAGGTGGTTTTTGAGTCTCTTGGGAGGTGTGACGGCGCTAGGGTTCGAGAGATTGTAAAAGTGGGCCGTGCACCTCTATTTATATGGGGTTTCTAAAAGTGACCATTTGGGTTCAGAAAGATCGGACTAGTCCGTGGTGGTCACCGGACTAGTCCGGTGTGCTGTGTGTAGCAAACCCTAAGTGTCCCGAAATATCGGACTAGTCCGGTCGAAAACGGACTTGTCCGATTTCACTACTGGAAATCTTCAGCCCAGTCTGATAGCCATCGGACTTGTCCGGCCATGTGAAACCCTAAGTGTGTTGGATGACAAGTCTGCACTTGGAGGACTTGTCCGATTTAGATCAGTGGGCATTTCGGACTAGTCCGTGTAAACATCGGACTTGTCCGAAGTGGATCAGAAGGAATATCGGACTAGTCCGGTTAACAGCGGACTTGTCCGATTTTGTGTGACTTGTGAAGTGTGTTGAGGACTAGTCCGCCATGGGGAGGACTAGTCCGACTCAAGTCAGAAAGATATCGGACTAGTCCGACAGATATCGGACTTGTCTGATCTGGTGCAGAAAGGAAATCGGACTAGTCCGGTTGATATCGGACTAGTCCGGTTCTGTGTAACTTTGTGCAATATGTGTGTGTGCTTAAATATGATTGAGCTCTTGGGTGTGTTTCCTTAACACACTCCATACATAATAATCTACTATTTCTTTTCCTTGAGCTCAAGTTCACTTTGCTCCTCATTATCTCTTCTTTTTGGTATTTTGCTCATTTTTCATTATTGGCCTGCATTCATCTCAACAAAAAGGTTATGATCCCCATTGCTTGTCATAAATCATCCAAAACCCACAAGGGAGTACTAGATGCACTTTCAATGATCCCAGGCTCTCGAGTAGAACACAAACAGCCCCTGCAATCACTACACCACCGCTCCGTTGGTTATCAACCGTGCTTCACACGATTGACCTTGCCAAGAAGGCTAATACCTGCAAGTGCAACTGAGAACACAAGCAAGAACGTAGAACAAGCAATCTGAAATTTCTGAATTGGGGTTTCTCAAACCGATAAATGGCGATATTATTAATCTAAGCAAAACCCAATTGTTTATGGCAGCTACTATGGAGTATATATAGGTGGGAGGACTTCAAAGGGGGTGTTGGGGTCGTGACCTAACTCTAAGACACGAAAATAAGAGGTGTTGACTTTATACAAGGCCCAATGGCCCAATACGGTGGCGCATCACTCTGACAGATTATGAACTCAATTTTGTTTCGACTATTACCGTTGACTCCAAAAGAATTTTGACATGGAACCAGCTCCGCTGGAAAGGCTATCCTCTCCCCTTTCCGTGCATATGTAGAACGTCTAAAACGGAGTTCGTATGCATCCTGGGCTTCCATTTTTGTGCGTACTTCTCCTAGACTCCGAGGGATACGATTTTGAGTTTGGTTCGTTTCCATCTTCTTTGAACGAATTCTCTGGTCTTCCACGTCCCTAATACTTCCTCCAAGTACTCCTTTAACCTCTCCGTGGATCCTAATAACAATTAAATCATTAGGTAGCAACCTATGCTCAAAAAAATATAAGGAAACATATAAGAACGAGCTCACCTCTAAAATTAATTGTTGTGTAAGAACTCTATTGATTGTATCTTGTATGTTCAATGGAGTGATGTTTGTATCCATGGAAGTGATGACCTCATCATCCTCCCCTTCTTGAATTGGAGTCGTCCTCGACTCGAGTTCATCTTCTTCATGTGTTGGTCCAAATGTGCAACGCCATCAAATCTTTTCGTATGCATAAATGGAGGAGGCCAAGGTGGTGGACGACATAGTGCGCCATCTTGAACTTGTCCATCAAATAAAAGGGCACATTCACTTGAGCCAGGATCCTAAGCAAATAAACATTGTGTCATGTTTGTAGGTGCAATGATAACGTGCATGATCTCATCATTCTCCCCTTCTTTATGACAAGCTGTCCTCGACTTGCTTGTATGTCCAACAAAGAGGCTTTTGGGGATAGAGTGAGCACTGTCCATATCGCAGAACCGTAGTGAATAATGCTTTTGTTGTCCCTGCTGCAAGGAAAAAATACTAGAAAAACTTGACAAGATATTATTAGCATTAGTACATTCATTTACTTGACCATGTTGTTGCAGCACAAAAGGAGCTTCCTCATTTGAACATATGTAAACTTTATGCACCATAAACATACCACTATGTTCATATTTGCCTATAGCATGAAAAATATTTCTACTTAACAATGGCAATTCAGATTGAGAAAATATTATCTTCTCTACGATATCTAGATAACAAAGAGTGTCAAATTCAATATAGCCCAAAGTATTCAGAGAAGATAACAATTTTAGCTCATCTCTTTCACATGTAGTTGGGTTCAAATGCTTAATTTCAGCACAAGTGAGTGATAAAGTATCAAATTCATTTAGTTGTTCTAGCATAGGTACAATATAATTATCAGCACACATCTCATCTTTGCTGTAAGAATCAGTAGGAAAATCAACTAATGGCAAAGGTGTATTATGAAAAGGTTCATCTTGTTGCTTCTCATCGATAGTATGATTGGTAGCAAAATTCAGCACATCTGAAAATGTCATCCTTGGTTGACTGTATAGCATTGTCCATTAACACTACTCTCATTTTTAGCAAGAAATTCAAATGTATTATGAGTTGATTCATCAAAAAATTCAGAATAGTTGTTCAACACCTCACTCTCATTTGCATCTACATTTATTTGTTCATGTTCTTGCAAAAGGTTAGGCAAAGGAGGAGGTACAACAAGAAAATTCTTCTCATGTTCATGTATTTCATTTTTATAATTAGATACATTAGCAAAAGTTTCTCGCATAAGAATTTTCATATCTTTCCATGTTCGAGGTCTTTCTAAATCACTTAAGTTGTTCCACCAAGTCAATGCACAACCTACTAATGCACTTGCAACATTTCTAATCTTTCTTTTCTCACACATATGACATTGTCCAAAAATTTTATCCAACTCCATTTCCCAAGCAATATATTCATCATAACCAAAACCATCATAAGAAGGAAGAGATGGGAGAATGTAATTACTTCTTGTAGAAGGTGTTGTAAAGGTGGTATGAATGTCATGTGAAACCTTGATTGATGTTTGATTTTGAGTTAGCAACTCCATCGTCGTCTTCATCATGTCAATCATCTCAGCCTATAAAGCATGATTCTTGCTTTTATCTGACATTGTTAGTAGCAAACAAAAGACAACAAAAAAATATGTTATCCCTATCAACTACGAAGGATAATGGAAAAGTGGAAGTGGAATCACACACTCTCAACCGTCTTACCACGCTCTTACAAGTGTTCTTACCGACACTGTAGGTGGCAAACGGTGCACGGTATGAAGAAACCAATGAAGTGTGGGATGATTGCAAAGCTGTATCAATTCTGCTCAAGAGTAAGGTGTAGCTTGGATGACACTTTCTATGTAGCAAGGATTAGCAAAAATGAAATCAGATAGTAAATTTGAATAAGTGTCCAAAGTACTTGTCAATGTTGTTGCCTTAAATGTGTTCCTAGTAGTTCAAGCAAGCAAGACATGAGATAAAACTAGATAACACAAAGGATGCAAGCACTTCTGTTTTTTTTTGTTGTTTTTTACTCCTCTTTTTTGTGCGGCTTTTGTATCTTGTTTTGCACTTGCCTTTTTTTTCCTCCTTTTCTCAGAGTGTGCTGCAAAGAAGAACACAATAAAAAGTAATCAAGGATATCTTGTGTGTATGTCGCAGATTTTTTGCTCAATTTTCCAAGGACAAATAGGCATACTTAGAAGCTCCAAATAGAAAAACCAACAACAGCAAGATTGTAGATATATTCTCCTCTTTAATTTAAATATATGGAAGTCCTATTCTGGAAAATAACAATAGGAGATATTGCCCCCGAAATACAGACTGTTCAGAATTTCTAGATCAACAACAAATTCGGATATAATGCAATTTCGACATTGATAACTATATTTTCTAGGAAAATGATGAATATGAATGTTATATATAACTTCTTAAGATTTCTAGAAAGTATAAGAACACCAAAATCCTAGTTTGTATGAGAGAGATATGATGAAAATACCGAACTGGACAGAAGTAAATCTAATGTGGACGTGATGACATGATTCAAAAGGATGAATCACACAATGCAAAACTCAAACTAAGACCAAAAACACTTCTAAACCAGCAATATGACTCAACCACAGACACAAAATCAACAAAACCAAACTGAATAACGAAGTTGCAAAGGCTCAATAGTGGTTTGGACAAAGTGATGAATAGATCTAATAAACTACAAGTTTTTTGTGGCTTTTTTGTGGACTCTAGGTATGAAAAACAAACAAATCGAAAGGATAGATGAATTACCTAACGGGTAACATGGAAATCTAATAGCAATTGTTAGGAAAAAGGAGTCCTGATCTTCCGAAAGGTAATGGATAAGTCGATTGATGTGGAGATCTTGACGTCGATGATCCCAGGCTCTCGAGTAGAACACAAACAGCCCCTGCAATCACTAAACCACCGCTCTATTGGTTATCAACCGTGCTTCACACGATTGACCTCGCAAAGAAGGCTAATCCCTGCAAGTGCAACCGAGAACACAAGCAAGAACGTAGAAGAAGCAATCTGAAATTGCTGAATTGGAGTTTCACAAACCGATAAACGGCGATATTATTAATCTAAGCAAAACCCAATTGTTTATGGTGGCTACTATGAAGTATATATAGGTGGGAGGACGTCAAAGGGGGTGTTGGGGTCGTGAACTAACCCTAAGACACGAATGTAAGAGGTGTAGACTTGATACGAGGCCCAATGGCCCAATACGGTGGCGCAGCACCGTAACAGATTCTGAACTCAATTTTATTTCGAATATTCCCTTCGACTCCGAAGCAATTTTGACATGGGACCAGCGCCATTGGAAAGTTTATCATCTCCCCTTTCCGTGCATATGTAAAATTTCTAAAACGGAGTTCGTATGCCTCCTGGGCATCCATTTTAGTGCGTGATAGGAAAAAGATGATGATGAGTAGGTTTAGGCCCGACCTTCCGAAAGGTAATGGATAAGTCGATTGATGTGGAGATCTCGACGTTGATGATCCGAGGCTCTCGAGTAGAACACGAACAACCCCTGCAATCACTACACCACCACTCCGTTGGTTATCAACCGTGCTTCACACGATTGACCTCGCCAAGAAGGCTAGTCCCTGCAAGTGCAACCGAGAACACAAGCAAGAACGTAGAATAAGCAATCTGAAATTGCTGAATTGGGGTTTCACAAACCGATAAACGACAATATTATTAATCTAAGCAAAACCCAATTGTCAATGGCGGCTAGCATGGAGTATATATAGGTGGGAGGACGTCCAAGGGGGTGTTAGGGTCGTGACCTAACTCTACGACACGAAAATAATGCACTTAGACTTGATACAAGGCCCAATGGCCCAATACGGTGGCGCAGCACCCTGACAGATTCTGTACTTGATATTATTCCGACGATTCCCGATGACTCCGAAGGTATTTTGACATGGGACCGATGCCATTGGAAAGGTTATCCTATCCCCTTTCCGTGCATATGTAGAACGTCCAAAACGGAGTTCCTATGCGTCCTGGGCGTCCGTTTTAGTGCGTACTGCTCCTGGACTCCGAGTTGGATACGATTTGGAGTTTGGTTCGGTTTCCATCTTCTTTGAACGAATTATCTGGTCTTCCACGTCCCTAATACTTCCTCCAAGTACTCCTTGAACCTCTCCATGGATCCTAATCACAATTAAATCATTAAATAGCAATCTATGCTCAAAAACATATAGGGAAATATATAAGAACAAGTTCACCTCTGAAATTAATTGTTGTGTATGAACTCTATTGATTGCTTCTTGTATGTTCAATGGAGTGTTGTTTGTATCTATAAAAGCGATGTCCTCATCATCCTCCCCTTCTTGAATTGGAGTCGTCCTCGACTCAAGTTCATCTTCTATCATGTGTGGGTCCATACGTGCAACACCATCAAATCTTCCTGTAAGCATGAAAGGAGGAGGCCAAGGTGGTGGACGGCATAGTCCACCATCTTGATGTTGTCCATCAAATAAGAGTGCACATTCACTTGAGCCAGGATCCCAAACAAATAAACATTGTGTCAAATTGTAGGTGCAATAATAATATGCATGATCTCGTCATTCTCCCCTTCTTTATGACAAGCCGTCCTCGGCTTCCTCGTATGTCCAGCAAAGAGGCTTGCATTGGAGGTAGAGTAAGTGCTGTCCATAATGCACAACCACAGTGAATAATGCTTTTGTTGTACCTGCTGCGAGGAAAAAAAACTAGAAAAACTTGACAATACATTATTAGTGTTAGTGCATCCATTCATTTCACCATGTTGTTGCAGCACAAAAGGAGCTTGCACATTTGAACATATGTAAACTTTATGCACCATAAACATACCACTATTTTCATATTTGTCTATAGCATGAAAAATATTTCTACTTAACAAAGGTAATTCAGATTGAGAAAATATTATCTTCTCTACGATATCTAGATCACAAAGAGTGTCAAATTCAATATATCCCAAAGTATTTAGAGAAGATAACAATTTCAGCTCATCCCTTTCACAAGTAATTGGAATCAAATTCTTAATTTCAGCACATGTGGGTGATAAAGTATCAAATTCATTAAGTTGTTCTAGCATAGGTACAATATAATTATTAGCACACAACTCATTTTTAATAGAAGGATCAGCAGGAAAATCAACATGTGGCAATGGTTTATCAATAAAAGATTCCACTTGTCGCTCCTCGATAATAGCATGATTGGTGAAAAAATATAGAACATCCAAAAACTTCTCACCTTCAACAAGTGTGTTGTGATATTCGTTACCTTTATTCTCATTTTCAGCAGTAATTGTGGGTGAAATGTGAATTGATAGATCTGAATTTTCACAGGAGTTGTTGAACACCTTATTCGCTTTTGGATTTTCTGCAATTATTGGTTCTTGTTCCTGCAAAAGGTTAGGCATAGGAGGAGGTACAAGAAAATTCTTCTCAAGCTCATGTATTTCATCTTTGCAATTGGATACACTAGTAAATGTTTCTCGCATGAGAATTTTCATATCATTCCATGTTCGAGGTTTTTCTAAATCATTTAAATTGTTCCACCAAGTTAATGCACAACCTACTAATGCACTTGCAATATTTCTAATCTTCCTCCTCTCACACATATGACATTTTCCAAAAATCTTATCCAACTCTATTTCCCAAGCAATATATTTATCATAACCAAGACCATCAAAAGAAGGAAAGGATGGGAGAATGTAACTACTTATTGTTGAAGGAGTTGTAAAGGTGGTCTGAACGTCATGTGAATCCTTGGTTGATGTTTGATTTTTAGTGAGCAACTCCATCGCCGTCTTCATCATGTGCATCATCTCAGCATATAATGCATGATTCTTGCTTTTACCTGACATTATTAGTAGCAAACAGAACACAACAAAAAAATATGTTATCCCTATCAACTACAAAGGATAATGGAAAAGTGGAAGTGGAATCACACACTCTCAAGCGTCTTACCACGCTCTTACAAGTGTTCTTACCGACACTGCAGGTGGCAAACGGTGGACGATATGAAGAAACCAATGAACCGTGGGATGATTGCAAAGGTGTATCGATTCTGCTCAAGAGTAAGGTGTAGCTTGGATGGCACTTTCTATGTAGCAAGGATTAGCAACAATGAAATCAGATAGTAAAGTTGAATAAGTGTCCAAAGTACTTGTCAAAGTTGCTGGCCTAAATGTGTTCCTAGTAGTTCAAGCTAGCAAGACATGAGACAAAACTAGATGACACAAAGAATGCAAGCACCTCTGTTTTTTTTTGTTGTTTTTTTTCTCTTTTTTTGTGCGGCTTTTGTATCTTCTCTTGCACTTGCCTTTTTCTATTTTCTTCCTTTTTTTCAGAATGTGTTGCAAAAGAAGAACACAATGCAAACACTCAAAGATATCTCGTATGTCTGTTACAGATTTTCTGCTCAATGTTCTAAGGACAATTAAGCACCTTTATAGGCCTCAAATCTAAGAACATTGAGCAGAAATATTATAGATCTATCTCTCCTCTATAATTTAAGTATATGGAAGATCTATTTTGGATAAGAACAATGGGAGATATTGCCCCCGAAATACAGACTGTTCAGAATTTCTAGATCAATAACAGATTCATATCTAATGCAATTTCGACATCGTTAACTACATTTTCTGGGTGAATGATGAATAAGAAAGTTATATAAAACTTCTTAAGCTTTTCATTAAGTTCAAGAACTCTAAAATCCGAGTTCGTGTGAGAGAGATATGATGAAAATACCGAACTGGACAGAGGTAAATCTAATCTGGACGTGATGACGTGATTCAAAAGGATGAATCACACAATGCAAAACTCAAACTAAGACCAAAAACACGTTCTAAACCAGCAATATGACTCAACCACGGACACAAACTCAACAAAACCAAACTGAATAACAAAGTTGCAAAGGCTCAAACGTGGTTTGGACAAAGTAATGAACAGATCTACTAAACTGCAAGTTTTTTTTGTGGCTTTTTTGTGGACTCTAGGTATGAAAAAAAAAAACTAATGTAATGGATAGATGAATTATCTAACGGGCAACCTGGAAATCTGGTACCAATTGATAGGAAAAAATGATGATGAGTAGGTTTAGGCCCGACATTCCGAAAGGTAATGGATAAGTCGATTGATGTGGAGATCTCGACGTTGATGATCCGAGTCTCTCGAGTAGAACACGAACAACCCCTGCAATCACTACACCACCGCTCCGTTGGTTATCAACCGTGCTTCACACGATTGACCTCGCCAAGAAGGCAAATCCCTGCAAGTGCAACCGAGAACACAAGCAAGAACGTAGAAGAAACAATCTGAAATTGCTGAATTGGGGTTTCACAAACCGATAAACAGCGATATTATTAATCTAAGCAAAACCCAATTGTCTATGGCGGCTAGCATGGAGTATATATAGGTGGGAGGACGTCCAATGGGGTGTTAGGGTCGTGACCTAACCCTAAGAAACGAAAATAATGCACTTAGACTTGATACAAGGCCCAATGGCCCATACGGTGGCGCAGCACCCTGACAGATTCTGTACTTGATTTTATTTCGACGATTCCCGATCACTCCGAAGGAATTTTGACATGGGACCGGTGCCATTGGAAAGGTTATCATCTCCCCTTTCCGTTCATATGTAGAACGTCCAAAACGGAGTTCGTATGCGTCCTGGGCGTCCGTTTTAGTGCGTACTGCTCCTGGACTCCGAGTTGGATACGATTTGGAGTTTGGTTCGGTTTCCATCTTCCTTGAACGAATTATCTGGTCTTCCACATCCCTAATACTTCCTCCAAGTACTCCTTGAACCTCTCCATGGATCCTAATCACAATTAAATCATTAAATGGCAATCTATGCTCAAAAACATATAGGGAAATATATAAGAACAAGTTCACCTCTGAAATTAATTGTTGTGTATGAACTCTATTGATTGCTTCTTGTATGTTCAATGGAGTGTTGTTTGTATCTATAAAAGTGATGTCCTCATGAGTGCGTACTTCTCCTGGACATCGAATTGGATACGTTTTTGAGTTTGATTCGGTCTCCATCTTCTTTTAACGAATTCTCTGGTCTTCCACGTCCCTAATACTTCCTACAAGTACTCTTTTAACCTCTCCGTGGATCCTAATCACAATTAAATCATTAGGTAGCAATCTATGCTCAAAAATATATAAGAAAACATATAAGAACGAGTTCAGCTCTAAAATTAATTGTTGTGTATGAACTCTATTGATTGTATCTTGTATGTTCAATAGAGTGTTGTTTGTATACATAGAAGTGATGTCCTCATCAGATATGGACGTGTAACATGTGGCACCTCCGGAGCTTCCCTTTGCGGGGAGGCAGGTCTAGAGCTACTAGACACGTGGCAGCACTGGAGCTTCCCTTATTGGGAGGCATGTCCGGCATCCCGGGACACGTGGTAGGGCCGGAGCCACCCTAAGGAGGGAGACATGTCTAGCACTGCGGGACACACGGCAGTACCAAAGTCACCCTAAGGAGGGAGGCAGATCTGGCATTGCAGGACACATGGCAGCACCAGAGCTACCCTAAGGAGGGAGGCAGGTTCGGCACTACATGACACATGTTTTATTTGGAAGTCCACGATACTGGAAGGTAGGACTCGATGCATCTTCTTCTGGAATGAAGGGATAACTGGTATGCAGGGTATCAGTAACTTTCGTTGTAGCTGCTCTAACAGAGTTGCCATCAGCTTGCGTCAACTTCCTCTTCCGACTGGAGGTGTCGAAGGGCTCTTTGCCTTTTCCCTGACTTGAGTTAGTCTTCTTCTTAATTGGTTCTATAGGAGCCTTGCCCTTCTCACCAACAGGTGCAGGTCTAGACCCTCCATGTGGGCAGGGGGCCGATGCTCCGGGGATCACAATCCCTGTTGGCAGAATGCTCCTTTTTCGCACCGCAAGACCTATATCATGAAGGACCAGTAGAACCTTCTGCAGCTCCCCCCTGACCTTTGAAACTACACAGAGGCAAGACCTATGACGTAGGTACAAGGTCATCTATTGATAAAGTTCCGATATACAACTTCTGCAGATGGAGCTTCAGGGCATTCTCATCTAAGTTGGTTCCCAAACTAACATCACTCCAAAGGAAATCCATTTCTCCAGAGTATGACCAAGCTGCAAACTCTCACTCCTTGAGTGGATCCCAGTGGTTGGTCAGGAAGTTGTCGAGGACCATAAAAGATGTCAATCTTCCGTCGACCAAGCTATGTATCCTTGACAGCACGGGGTTGTACTCTTCTATCAGCATTGGCAGCACCTCCTAGGAGTTGTACTTCATCATCGGGAATCCTTCTAGCAGCTCCAACCTATCCTGACGGTCCACCCGGATAACTACCCAATAAGTCTTCTAGGTCTCCCACTCTCTAGAAGGAAAGGACCTAATGTACTTGTATGGGAGATTCCTACATCTTACGAAGTAGTAGAATCCCAAGAGGCTGTTACCTTTGCCTGTCGCCCGGAGTGTGAAGAAGGATCGGAAGAGTGGCACGCAAGGTGGCACACCTACCCATATCTCGCAGAAGTGGATGAAGATCGCCACCAACGAGATCGAGTGAGGGCCGAGATGCTGCAGCTGGAGCTCGTATGATTCCAACAGCATCAACAAGAAGCTCGACACTGGCAGAACCAACCCAACCATGGCATATGCTGAGAAGTAGACAATGTTGTCGGGGCACTCCTTTTTGAATGGGAGCTTGCCCCAGTGAATAGCATTGTTGAAGGAGTCGCTCTGTGAACCCATGAGCTTTCATACTCTTGTAAGATCCCTCTCGCTTACAAGCTTGCTGGGGGGGGGGGGGGGGGGGCTAGTTCCATCATCGAAAAGTGGAGCAAAAGTGGGAGTGCAATGCAAGGGTTCAAGCGGAGAACTCTATGCACAAGAATAGATCGATGCGTAAGAGTTCTCTCCCCTTACAAAGCATCTCCGTTTATTAAGCCTCTGCAACACTTGGATGACAACTACTTCTGCACCTTGACTACGTTCAACAAAGTTACCTCTTCAATGACAAAGAGGGCACGGGTCCATGTTGCCGACTAAGTCACACCAAATGAACTGTTATCATGATGAGAAGATGGAAACCAAAGGACGGCGATCCATCAAGGCTACAGATATTGCGCTGGGAACCGATACAAAAATTGTATTGGGACCCGGTGTCCTTTAATTGTGTGAGATTCTCACGTCATTATCTCACCTGCCAGATAAAGAACGGTTGCGTGTCCCAAGAGAAAAGCTGAAGCATTAGCACGGGTGAGATAATGGCCCCACCTTTGACATTGAAACCTCACGATCTCACCAGAGGTGGGCCCGAGGGCCACTATCTATACCCTACATACCAGGTATCCCTTCGTACCAGAAGAATACGCGTTGGTTCCACCTTCCATTGTTGTGGATTTCCAAAGGCAACACGTGTCCCGCAGTGTTGGACTTGCCTCCCTCCTTAGGGTAGCTCCAGCGTTGTCACGTGTATCACAGTACCGGATCTGCCTCCCTCCTTAGGGTGACTCCGGTGCTGCCACGTGTCCCGTAGGATCAGACTTGCCGCCCTCCTTAGGGTGGCTCTAGCGCTACCATGTGTCCGTAGTGCCGGACCTGCCTTCTCGCTAAGGGAAGCTCCATTGCTGCCAGATCTACTATAAAATCGGACCGACCTCCTCGTTGAGGGAAGCTCTGGTGTTGACACATGTTTGGTGTCCGGACCTACGTCTACCACCAAAGGACTCCGGGATCTTCAATGGCGCTAACATTTAAGGGCAACAAAACTGCCATTGCAAGACCTGGTTAATGTGTCTTTAACTCTATGTTAATGACACATGATCAGGAGGCTACCAAGACCAGTAACGCTGCCATCAAGGCATGTTGACTTACTATTAACCATTGTTATGCTTGTAGATCGTGTATAGGATGGATAATACGGTCGGGGCCACCTATCGGGCCCTAGCGCACTCTAACAGCACATACCTGGCGTATAAAACGGATGCGCTGCATGATAGAAAGGCATCTCAGCTCATCTCATCTCATACACAACTAAGCTCAGGCTTACACATTCTAAAACGAACAACACATATCTTGTGGAGTAGGGTATTACGCTCAAGTGGCCCGAACCACATTAAATTCCTGTGTCGCCTCGCTCTTGTATCTTGTTTAGCGCCCCACCTAAATACGAACCTCCGTGGACTACTTCTAAGCAGTACCAGGGGAAGTGTCATTGCTACACTTTGACAGCTGCCTTTTCTTCTTCTCATCATGCACTTGAATCATTGCATGAAGAGCACCATCTCTTCATCATCCATATCAGTGCTTACATCGTCAGTGTCTTCTTCTTCATGTGTCTCACGAGTATTATTCCCTTTGGGCCTGCAAGTTTCCTTGAGGGTAACTTCCTTCTTCTTGTATGAGGTAAGTTCAGCTAAGTCTTTGACATATTTAGCTTCTTTCTCCATCATCTCGTGATTCATAATTTTTCTAAGAACTTCATCGGGGGTCATTTTGTGGAACTCCAGGCTTTCCCTTATCATTGAGCATAAAGTGACATTTCGAGGCATGAAGGCTCTTATATCCTTTTTACATCCTCATGATCATTCCACTTTTTGCTTCCATAAGCACGGATCTTGTTGATGAGTGTCCTCAAGCGGTTGTACATCTCTTGAGGAGTTTCACCATCTTCTATGGCAAATCTCCCTAATTGTCACTCAAGCATCTCAATCTTAGCTTCGTGAATAGAGTGGTTCCTTTCATGAGCAGTCTTGAGTGTATCCCAAATATCTTTGGCAACTTCAAGCCCATCCACGTTGGTGAACTCTTCTCAACTCAAAGATAAAGTAATCACCGCAACAGCTTGTACCTTGCAATGAATTGCTTGTTCTTGCTCTAAAGTAAGTTCTTCATCGTTGTTAGGGATGTACAAACCTGTACACACTATATGCCAAAACTAGGATTAAGTGAGACAAGATGCATCTTCATATTATATTTCCACATTGAGTAATCATTACCATCAAACTGTGGAGGTCTTCCCATGGGAACGGAAAGATAATGATTGTAGTTGTTAAGCTCCTCATAATCAAAAGGATACTCGGAGTAGTCTTGATGACAACCCCCTTTTGGCTTTTCATCTTCCTTCTTGCCCTTGTGGCATAGAAGCTTATTCTTTAGAAGTGCCTTGATTTCACGCACTTCTTCATCATAGTGTTCATGCTCCTTGAGCACATTGAACGCCTTGGTGTCTCGTTCATCTCCAATGATGGGCATTTTCGGGATCTCGTTGGTCTTGTCGGTGGCCATTTGTCTCTCCGAGCGGTGAGTCTTGTAAAAGGAGAGCCTTGCTCTAATACCAATTGAATGTGGCCTAGAGGGGGTGAATAGGCATTGAAAACTTTTCCTGCAACACTTAACCAAAATGGTCAAATATAGGAGGGTCGGACTAGTCCGGTGTAGGTACGGACTAGTCCGGTATGCCAGTTATACCTACAAAAAGATAGACTGTTTAATGTCTTCTCCTAAAATGTTATAGCAGCTAAATTAATTAAACCATCCTAAAAACCTATGTAAGTTTTAGGATGAGTGATTCACATGAGGAATACTAAATGAATTCAAGATGCAAGAATTATCAATCCTATGCCCTAGATGATGATGATTGCAAAAGTAAATAATTGGAACCCGAGAGACATTGATTTTTACCGAGGTTCGATCTCACCAGAGAGATCTATGTCCTCATTGAGGAGCCCACACAGAGTCGAGTCTCAATGAACCTTTTACCTCTTCAAGACACCACAAAGGCCAACTTGAGTTTCACTATCAAGGGGTAGTCACCAAGTCAATGGGGCAACCTCACATGCTAAGGGATCCATCAAATTACAACGACAAAAGCAAATCAAATACACTAAAAAAGATGTACAATAGATGCGAGAGTGTATGAGAGATTCAAACCCCAAAAGCTCGACAATGCATAGAAGTCGATCTCCCTTTCCCAAATCTTGATTCCCAAAAGATTTAACTTTTAGGGCTTTAGATGTGTGGGGGGAAGTGTTTCTGTGCTCTTGGGACGTATGACGGTGCTAGGGTTCTTAAATGTTCCTTGTGGGGTCGTGGATCACCTATTTATAGACTTTATAAAAATGTTACCGCTAGCGATCTCGACAGCCAGACTAGTCCGCTCTGGGGACCGGACTAGTTCGATGTGCTGTATAAAACTTGTGCAAATTGTGCAGCACCCCTGAAACACTAATTTTTGTGAGGTGTACAAGACTTCTCCGTATTGGAACAGAAAGTTAATCGAACTAGTCCACAATGGGATGGACTTGTCCGGTGAGGTGAGTTGTGTGTTGTGATGGCGGACTACTCCAAGTTTGTGATGGCAGACTACTCCAAGTTTTGCAACTTGTCCACTTAAAACAACAGAATGTTGAACGGACTTGTCCGGCTAATGTCCGGACTTGTCCGAGTGAGGTCAGTGAGTTAAACAGACTAGTCCAGCACTATTTCGGACTTGTCCATGTGAGAATAGTAAGCTCATCAGACTAGTCCGCTGGTGAACGGACTTGTTCAGTGCTTTAGTTAATTGCTTAATTAACGAGTTTAGCCCTTACCGTCTATGCAAAGATATAAGCTCTTGGGATGTGTCTCTCACACACATCCTATACAATGATATCTACTTTTCGCTTCCTTAATCATTTGGGCTTTCCCATTTCTCACTTCTCATTTTTCACCTTTTTTAGTGCACTATAAGTTCTAGTCTTTGTAGACCTGCAGTCGTATCAATGAATTCAATAGGATCTCATTTGCTTGTCATCAACATCCAAAACCCACAAGGCAATGCCTAGATGCACTTTCAGTTATGCAGCATTGCATATGCTCAGTGTTGGAATTCGGCCCTTACGTACAACCCGCTTGTGGGCTTATTTATTTAGGCAATCTCTCCTTGTGGAAAGCCAAAGATGGTGTGAGAGGTTGATGGGAACTTTAGTCCCACATTGCGCACCTGGATGGGTGTTCCCCACTATATATAGTCGCCCTTTGAGTGGTTCTCAACTTGAGAATAATGATTAAGATGAAGGCTGCAGATATGGGAACAAACACACACGCACGCGCGCGCGCATTTCACAATTTTATGTGTATTTATCGCGTGACTTGTGACTTGCGACATTAAGCATTCAATTCCTGACGAGTGGTGTTCTATTAAGCCTCTATTTTTTTGACATGCATATAAAAGGGATTACTTCATCACACCTAGACTGCCATGTCGACAGGTGGAGTAACTTGAGGCATAACTGCAGGCGCACGTTTAATGTGCACAAATGCCCCATAACTTCTCCATTAGTTGCGGGTTGAGGGTTTCCAGGGGGTGGTTCCTGGAATTTAGGCAGATCGAATCTGAGGCAGTTGACAGGCTCATGTATAAGGAGACGTCATGTATACTGGTCAACACACACAGAAACTCATCTACCTCACAAACTGCTCTGCACCACTGTTTCTCACCTTGTCGTCCCTTCGTCTGTCCTGCAGTGGATTGAGGGAGAGTGGTGTATCTGAGCCGACATCCGTGATCTGAAGACTTGCACGGGTGTCGATGATTAGGTTTCTGGGAAGTGTGCTTGCATTACCGCTCATTGCGCTTCCTGGATCCTCTACATTTCATAAAGTTCATCAATTTCATCCTCTACTTCACAGCAAGACGATCTGTAAGTGGATCACTCGATCTATGGCCAATTCGAAATTTCAAAGAGCGATTTATTTGCATATGTTTAAATTCTTGTTTGTGTAATACTAGTATTGTTCATGTTGGTTGCTAGTAGAACTATTCTAGTTGTTTTGCTGTTTCAGATTATCAAATTATTTGCATGTCATGTGTATTTTCCAACAATCTAGAAACCTGAAAGAATTAACATGGCCAAACTTACTGATGTGCTGAAACCTGAGTGATTTGCCGGAAGTAACAACTTTAAGAGATGGAAGACACGGGTCAAGTTGTAGCTCATGTCGATGAAGATCTAGTGGGTGATTTTCCTAGTTCTTCCTCTCACTGTGGAGCAGAACCGTGACTATGATCTGGACAACTCGACTTGTCTTGGCTGCCTGTTGTCGCTCCTGTCAGATCAGCTTTGTGATATTTACATGAACCACACCTCGACTAAGGAATTATGGGAGGCCCTAGACTGCAAATATGTAGAGTCAGATGTTGGATGTGAACTTTATGTTAATAACAAGTACCACAAATACACGATGGTCGATGACCGATCTATTGTGGAACAAGCTCATGAGATCCAGCTTCTGGTTGGGGACCTTGCACATTTTGATATTGTCTTGCCTAACAAGTTCATGGTTGGTGGAGTTATTTCCAAATTGCCTCCATCTTGGAGAAGTTTTTCCACGAGTCTTAAATACAAGAAAGAGGTTATGACTTTGGAAAGTCTGATCTCAACTCTTGATGTTGAGGAAAAGGCAAGATCCAAGGACGTGCCTTGTTCTGTTATGCAAGAAGGGACTCCATATAATGCCAATGTGGTTGAAAGTAAATCTGATCGTCGCAATAATAACAACAAGAACTGGAAAGGAAAGGCCAAAAAAAATACTAGCTTTAAGGACATGAAGAAAGAAGACCTGACATGCTTTGTGTGCGGGGAGCTTGGCCACATAGCCAAGCAATGGCGCAATAGAAAAGGCAAGAAAGGTGGTGGTCAAAAATCTATGAATGTCACTATTAGCGAGGTCTGAGGAGCATCTGGATCGGGGTATGTTCTAGAAGTTTTTCTAGCATGTCATTCCCTCGATTGGTGGTTATACACAGGAGCTAATGTGCATATTTGTTGTGACTATAATTTATTTTCTTCTTATCAGGCTACCGACAGTTGCTCCGTCTTATGGGCAACAGATCTAGGACTATTGTCCATGGAATTGGAAGGGTTGATCTGAAGTCGACCTCCAAAAAGACTTTCTCTTTGATGAATGTGCAGCACATCCCTAGAATAAATAGGAACCTAATTAGTGGTTCTCTTTTATGTCGTGATTGCTATAAGTGAGTGTTTGAGTCGAACAAATTTATTGTTTCGAAGTTTGGTTTATTTATCGGAAAAGGCTATGATAGCGGAGGTCTGTTCCGCCTTCCATACGTTGAAGATTGTAATAATCTTGTGAACTCAGTTGCGTGTTCCAGTTATGAATGCAATGGACGAGAGGCTACTGTTTGGCACTCTCGGCTTTGTCACATTAATTATGTGTGTGACCTATGTGCTGAATACATTGGCAATTTTGTTAAATGTGTAGGTTTACATGCAAAATTTTGAATATACTTGAGAAATACACTTTGCGCCGTCGGAACTATTCTTGTATAATGCATATTTGCTGCTTTGTACTATACAATCTTTCTATGTGCTGAAATAATTGTGTGACTGCTATGTTTTTCATTTGCAATGTTTCAAACTTGCTTTACACTTATGGGAAGATATTCTTAGTATTTTTTTACTAAGTTTTTGATGTGTTTTGGCTGATCATGGTGGACATTACCTTGCTATTATTTGCAACATGCTTACACGAGGTGCTCACGTAAGGTGTTGTGGTTATCGAACTGATGTGAATCAAGTCAAGGACTTGTGCTCAGAAGGATTTGTTGTTTGTTCCATTGAACTATTCTTAATAAGAAGATGAGGTTCAACAACCATGTTCGAGAGTAATTGTGGTTGAGTTGATCGGGAGGTCGCGCAACATGTTTGGATCAAGAACAATGTATATGAAGATATCATGGACATTGTTTGAAAGTGTTTGCACATGTGCAAGGAGTGCATGGACTTGGCAACATGGTTCAAGGCGTGATGAAGAGAGGTGGAAATAAAGAATTGGTCGAAAATGAAAAACCGGCTAGATTATGCCTCAGGTTGAGGCTGAGGTGGTTATGATTCATTTATGGAAAGTTTTGATTTTGTTTTGGTTACATTTTGTGTGGGTCACGAAGTTGATTTGTTTTAGGAATGTTTAGGACGTTCCTAAGGTGTTTGCAAATCTTACAATTGCTCCTATATGCGTATGGAAGAGTCTTGAGCAGTTATGGAATGTTTCGGTTGAAACTGAGTAGGATCAGAGTCCTAGTTTGGACTGGGTTTGGATTAGGGCTGGTTATATAAGCACGGGAGGCCAGAGCTCGTGGTAAGATGACTTTGGGCAGTTCCTCTTGTGTTTTAATCAATAAAATTTGTAGTTTAAAGGAGCTTTTGTGCCTTGTTCATCCAACTTGTTTCAGACAAGTCTTTCTTGTTGAGTTTCTGCACAACACTATGTTGCTTCGGTGTTTTTATCATAACGCGAGTTTTTCAGATCCAATTGATGTGATTCTTTTTTGGTTGTCTTCACAACTTGATTATGTATCATCTGGGAAAATTTCACGGTCATTGGATTTGTGGTTTGTAACACACATGAGTTTATTTGTAGTTTTGCAGATCTGTTTTTACTCGGGTAGAATAGATAGACCTTTGTTCAATCTTTCGATCATAACTTGAATTTTTCTCGATGTTTTTTTGTGATTCTTCTTGTTGTGTCTTTGTGACATGATTCTCTATAATACCTACTACTTTTTTCACAGTTGAACACGTTTAGACCAGTTGCACACATGGTTTCTTAACAGATTGATTTTCTTCTAAGAGGTTTTTGTTGCTTCCGCTGCAAAAGTATTAATCTACCATTCACCCCCCTCTGGTAGCTTTTCACTTGCTCTTCGACCCTACAATTGGTATCAGAAGCATGTTGCTCTAATCTTTGTGATTTGCACGTGTTTTGACTAATCTTCATGGAGAAATACTCCGCAAAATCTTGTGTGTTTAGTGGCATTTATTTTCAGGCTTGGAAGGCATGTACGAAATCTTTCATGCAGGCGCAAGTGTTTGCAGTATGGAAAAAGGAGTCCAAGCCTTACGACGTGTTGCCAAACGATCAAGTCATGGCTGCGTACATGAGAGATGTCGGGAACAACAACAAAGCACGAAACTTGATCATACAAGGATTGACTAAAGGCAACATTGATTGAGTCACACACTTCTGATTTGCGTATGATGTTTGGAAAGCTCTATGTGATTATCATGAAGGATCCAACACTATCAAGGAGGTAAGACAAGACATGTTCAAGAAAGAATACATGCGCTTTGAGATGCAACCCGGTGAGTCCATCGATGACCCCTTTGCTCGCTTTAACAAAATTCTCAGTAACTTGTGTAGTGTCAACATTAATTTTTCAGATATTGAGAATGCTAGGTAATTACTAAGTTCTTTAGACATGTCAAATTGGGAGATGAAAGTTACATCTATTTGTGAATTTACTGTCACGAGTACACTCACATTAGATGTGTTATATTCCAAGTAAAAACTCATGAAATTGATATAATCTCATGTAAGAATCCCAACAAGTCTCTTGCATTTGTTTCACAACGTGACATGCCTAGTTCTAGCCAATCTTCATCATGTGGTACACTTACTTTGCTGTCTTCTCTAACCCTTGAATAGGTTGAAGAATTTCATGAAGAGGAGCTGGCACTCCTCTGTACTCGGTTCTTAGAAGCATTGCAAAATGTGAGAACTAGAAGGAGAGGAAGTGATGGTTCTCAATGATGCATTTAATGTGGTAAGACAGGACATTTTCATATAGATTTCCCTAACCTTTCAGATCGTTCGACCCATGATGAAAAGCAAAATAAGTTCAAGTCCTCTTCTGGCAATAACAACAAGAAAAAGAAGACTGTCACAAAACGCTAAGTGTTGGACCATATCCTCTCTGCTCTACTAGACAACAACTTGAGCAATATGGACTCCAGAAGTGATGAGGATGAAGACAATTTGGCAACCATGTGTCTCATGGCGGGCAACTCAAGATCAAGTATGGAGGAAGCATAACACAACAGCGACGATGAAGTGGTATGTCCCACTTGCAAAGAAATGTGTGATACTATTTCTTGTGCCACTATTATACTTAAGACAAAGGACCAAAAACTTACGGACAATGTTGTTAACATTGAATCACTAGAATATGAAATTAATCGTTTAAAAACATTGAATCCTAGTGATGATTCTTGTTCCTCATGTGAGCTTATATATAAACAATTGTCCTCTTTAAGAAGTGTCCACACCTCCACACTTGATGAACCTGAGATTGAAATTGAAAACAATAGAAATCTTCCTGCACTTAATGATAAGAACATAAAAGATGCTAGCTTTTCTAAAATTGATTTCCATTGTTTTAGTTGTGATGATCCTGATAAGAAACTACACAATGTGATGAATGAGATTTCGATATTGAACAATGCTTTACGTTCTCATGAAGCTAAATATTATTCTAATTGCAAATAAAAAAGAAAAATTTCATTGGAACACTGCCTAGACTTGTCTAAGAAACTTGATGACATGAATAGGACACTAGAGCAGTTTTGTAATGGGAATAAAAATCTGAACTTGCTGCTGAATTCCTCTCAATCTTGCGATGATAAAAATGGTTTAGGTTTTGATTCCCATGCTCATGGTAAGGCACATCCACCTAAAATTGTAAACTCTTTAGGAAGTAGTTTGATTAAAATAGTTACTAAACATAAAGAAGTGGTTTTCAAATCTGCAGGAATGCTATCTCATTCAGTTTCTAATAAACATGTTGCTTGCTCATCTAGACATGAACACAAAGTTAAATTTCATTGTGCCTACTGTGGTAGAGATGGTCATGTCATAGATTTTTTTTATAGACTAGCTAAACAACAGAAAAAAGAAAGAATGCACGCTAGATCTCATAACTCTCATGCAAAATTTTTGGCACATGATAAATCCAAGGTTAGAGACATGTAACCTGCTGTAATGAGTCAAAAACATGCAAAGTTTGCTCCCCAACCTACTGTTTTTAGTGCTACACGTGTAACTCCTCAAGGGTCAGTAGTTGGATACAAAAATCCTCAAACTTTGGCACATAAACCTGCGGTTTTATCTGAGCTTTCGCGTGTTATATATGTTGGACGCCGTGTGACTCGGTACTAGATTACTAAATGCCTTTTGACGAACCCCAGTATTGAGTCATCGATGTATTGTGCTTCAATGTAGGTTACACACTTGAGGAAGGAAGACATTTGGATTGTGGATTCAGGTTATTCATGCCACATGATCGGTAACAGAAATTGGTTATCCTCCCTCTCTTTTGTGTCACATGTAAAGAATGTTACTTTTGTAGATAATTCTTCAACTCCAATAATTGCTAAGGGTTCGGTTAGAGTAAATAATCACTACAATTTGAAAGATGTGGCACTAGGTAAAAATTTGAAAAACAACTTGCTTTCTATGTCACAATTACTAGATGAAAAAATAGAAATTAATTTTCACTAAAAATAGCTACAAGGTTGTAGATTCAAATAGTGAGCTCATTTTTAACATGTCTTGGTTTGGAAGACTTTTGAAAGCTGATTTTGATATGTTATCCTCTAAGCATAGATGTCTAGTTACTAATGATTAGAAAGACTTATATTTTTGGCATCCTAGACTTGGTCAGGTAGGTTTTGATCATCTCACACGTGTTAGTGCTCTTGATCGCATACGTGGCTGCCTAAGCTTAAAGGAGACAATGAAATTGTGTGATTTTCCTGTATACATGCTAAGATGGTTGCAAGTTCACATGCTCCTCTCATAATGACAATGACAATTGAACGGATACAACTTTTGGACCTTGACACTGTAGGTCCCTCACGTGTTCAATCATTTGGAGGTAAATGGTATGTTCTTGTGATTGTTGATGATTATTCTGGATACTCTTGGGTTCACTTTATGGCATATAAGAATGAAGCTTTTAGTCACTTTAGAACTCTATTTCTTATATTATCAATTGATCAACAAAGATATCTAAAAATAATTAGAAGTGGTAACGGAACCGAATTTAAAAATTAATTGTTTGATCATATTTGTGCTGAAAATGGAATAGATCATCAATTTTCTTCACCCTATGTACCTCAACAAAATGCTGTTGTAGAGAAAAAGAACAAAACCTTAGTTGAGATGGCTAGGACTATCCTTGATGAATATCAAACTCCTAGCAAATTTTGGGTTGATGCAATTGCAACCGCTTATTATGTATCAAATCATGTTTTCTTGCATGCTAAGCTAGGAAAAATACTATATAAAATTTGATTTGGACATAGGCCTAGTGTCACACACTTTCGGGTCTTTGGTTGCAAATGTTTTGTTAAGAAACATGGTAATCTTGATGAATTTGAAGCTAGATCTGTTGATGGCATGTTTCTTGGTTATCCATCTCATACTAGAGGCTACCATGTGCTTTTACTTCACACTAACTAAATTGTGTAGACTTGAGAGGTATCTTTTGATGAAGCTAGCCCAGGTACTAGCTCTAATATTGCAGTTCCAGATCCATATCCGCAGGGAGAAAGTATTTTCATCGAAGAAGACGAAGAAGTGGTGCTGCTGCGCGAAAATTCAGAAGCAAATGACGTTGATCACGCTGTTGATTTTGCACCACTACCAGCACTAACAACTGCTGCAGCTGGTACAGATCGTCCTCATGCCACAAGTTCTTCAATCTGTGATGAACATGAAGAATAAGGAGCTTGTGAAGTGTCTACTACCCTCTGCGTCCTCAAAAGTCATCCTCCACAACAAATCATTAGAAGGTTGTACGAACGAGTCACATTGTACAAGTTTTGCGATCCAAACTCTCATGCTCATTTTGCTTTGTTGCTTTGTTTGAACCCAAAAATATACCACAAGCACTCACTAATGAATCTTGGATTATTGCCATGCAAGAAGAGTTAGAAAATTTTGAAAGAAATAATGTTTGGAAACTTATGCGTGCACCTCAAGGTCACACCTTAATTGAAACTAAATGGGTATTTAAAAATAAAAAAAGTGAGGATGGGGTTGTGGTCAGGAATAAGGCTAGGTTGGTTGCTCAAGGTTTCACACAAGTTGAAGGTCTAGATTTTGATAAAACTTTGCTCCTGTTGCTAGATTAGAAGTCATAAGAATTTTCTTAGCTTTTGTTGCATCCAAAGATTTCAAGTTATATCAAATGGACGTTAAAAGTGCTTTTCTCAATGGCTCCATATATGCGAAGGTTTATGTCATGCAACCATAGGTTTTGAAAATCAAGATTTTCCTAATCATGTTTACAAACTGTCCAAAGCCTAGTAGTGTCTCAAACAAGCCCCTAGAGCATGGTATGATAGGTTCAAAACATTCTTACTTGAAAAGGGGTTTACCATGGGCAAGGTTGATAAAACTCATTTTGTGCTTAAGCATGGCAATGGCTCATTATTCATTCAAGTGTATGTGGATGATAATATCTGTGACACCCGGTTCCGAAAATGAACCAAGTGAATGCATATGTGTGCCCAGGATGTTCAACACACATACACTAATAGAGGAAACTAAGCAGCTAAGCAAATAGGATATAACGAAGCTCCAAACAACACCATAGGAAAAGCTGGCGAATGACACGACCTAGAACTCTGCATTATCATTGTTATACTCGCAATACTGACCTGCAACTGTCGATGGAGGAATTGCAAGGATGAGTACATGTTGTACTCAGCAAGTGTGGAATGTATGACATGTAGCTGATACAAATGACAAATATAATAAAGGCTAAGTGCTCAAAAGTACATTAAAACATTTGAAAAGCAGTATATTATATGTATGTAATGTAAACCCATCATAAACCATGTAGTTATCTTAATATCAGTCCATATTTCATTACCATCATCCACATTCCAGATTTCTCATTACCAATAACCATATCCATTGCCATGAACCATAATACATCCCTTATCCAGTACCAACCATATTATCAACCATAACCATTACAAAACCATCCCAAATCTCAAGTTCCCTCTAATCATGTAGGTCATCCAGGTGCTCGTTACCGGGAATATGGCTATCATGATAGTTTTAATACTCTGCATAGTTTGTACTACTTTAGCCACGTGTTTGTGATTTCATCACCCATAGGCGACTAGAGGACCACCCTTATGCCAATTACACTTCCTTAGGTGTATGGCCAAGACATCACAAAATAGCCTTTACAAAGGGGCTACTAGCATGTACGGACCCACTGAGGTTTCACCGGTGGCGATGTTTCCAACTAAGCACATCTTCAACCAAGGACCCCCTCTTGTGTCATTCGGATCCCAGGGAGTCCCGCCTCAAATCCAAACCCAATCCAACTCTCCTTCCTTAGTGTGCCAAATGATCCGCTCAATACTAGCAATACCCTAATTAATCAGCTACACCGCACCCAAACTTGACCTCATGGTGGCACTGTTGTCCTGGCTTATTCTTGCATGAACCGGTCTATAGATCTTACCATCCAACCCATCCACATACCAAGCTTGCTTAGATCACCCATGACCATATCATATTAACCAATTCATATTAACCATAATCTCATTAATGCATAATTAAATAGTATAGTTGTTCTCCCATCCCAATTAACTAAGCGAAGCAAAAAGGTAAAAAGCCCTTCCCGACTCTCTACCATGAGTTCCAGGTGACAAGGGTGGTCAAGCAAAGCTAGCAAACTTCCTATCATATGATTCCCATCAAATTGACACAAGCATGTAGTTTTGTAAACAAAACATTTATTGTAAAAATAGGATCGGTATGTTCAGGGACACTTGCCATGCTCTTGGGCTTGATTAGGGTCAAAGGATTCAAACTCCTGGTGCTGGGTGTCCTCCGCAGCACTCTCTAGCGCAAATTTGTGTAAACTGCGAAATAAACATACAAGACAAGATTTACAATCAATAAGTGCACATGTATTACTCAATATGACATGACAGCATGATTAATGCAAATGCGAAGCAAACTAGTTAATGAGTTGTTAATGATGTTTACTAACTAGTTCTAATATCTTTTAACAATTTTGTGCAGGTTTGGTTTGATTCAATTCAATTTAGATTTAATTCAGCAGGAAACATACAGCAAAATCGGACTAGTCCGCTACAGGGCCAGACTAATCTGCCCTTCGCAGAAACAGCGAACTAGGGTTTTCTAGATTGGCGTGAATTTTCGAGAAACGAGGTTGAATTCACATGAGAAAAATGAAGTAGAAGGTGTACCAGGTGTTTAGAACTCCAATGTATTAAGGGTTTTGGAGGCAACACTTGGATTATGGCAATCTAGGGTTGATGAAGAACTAGAAGATGGATTGTTGATGAAGAACGAAAACTTGATGGAGATCTTGATCCTCTTTCATTTCCTCCTCTTCTTCTTGCTCAGGATCTCCATCTCCCTCCTTGATGGTGGCTATCCATGAATTAGGGTTTGTGGGCTTTCAATTGAGGCAAAATGATGCAAAGTCAAGGGGTGGGGTTGTTTATATAGAGGTGGAGGGATAGGGTTTCAATGAATTCGAGTTTGGGGTGGGTGGAGGCCGGTGTGGGGTCCCACATGGGCTCTTAAAAGAGTTAGACACGACATCCTTAGGCCCACTTAAGGTAAATCCCAAAAACACGTTGTGAAACAAAAGATCAACTCGAAATTGCAATCACCACACAAGTCCGCAGAAGGCCAGACTAGTCCGAAGATTGACAGGGGCAAAAACGGACGAGCCCAGACTATATCGGACAAGTTCGAACATGGTCAAAGTAAAATCAGACAAGTCTAGCCAAAACCGGACAAGTCCGATTTTAGTCAGAGGGGAAAAGGACAAGTCCGCTGGAATACTGGACAAGTCCACAGACTTAGCAAAATTTCTATGGAAATGGGATACCGAACTAGTCCGCATTGGATCAGACAATTCCGATATTATACAGAGGGAAAAACCGAAATAGTCCGCCCAAAAACGGACATGTCCGTGCGAGGTCAGAGAGAAATCGGACTAGTCTGCACCGAAATAGACTAGTCCACACTTCCCAAAATTCATAAGTGCGGTTTTGCTTTTAATTCATTTTAAACTCGTTCCTTTTTATGCAGATTAATGTTAAACATGTATATGAACTTATGCAATGCATGATGCATGAAAAATGAGGGTGTTACAAACCTACCCGCCTTAAAATGAATCTCGCCCTCGAGATTCGATGCGAAAGAGAAAAGATAGGGAAATTACTTCTTGAGGTCATCTTCCAACTCCCAAGTTGCCTCTGATACTGTGTGATTCTTCCATTGAAATTTACACCATCGAATCGCCTTGTTCCTTGTGACTCTCTCCTTGGTTTCCAAGATTTTGACCGGTTGCTCGGCATAAGTCAAATCTGCCTCTAATTCCAATTCTTCCATTGACACTTGTTCTTCCAGTACCCTTAAACACTTCTTCAGCTGGGAAACATGAAACACATCATGAACATCCGATATGTGAGCTGGCATCTCCAACTTACATGCCACTTCTCTTTTGTCCAAAATCTTGAATGGCCCAATGTATTGAGGTTCTAGCTTGCCTCTTATGTTAAACCTCTTATGACCTCTCGTTGGTGACACTTTGAGATAAACAATGTCTCCCACTTCAAAGGCTAGTTTCCTTCTCCTATTGTCCGCATATCCTTTTTGCCTTGATTGTGCAGCTCTCAAATTTTCATGAATAATCTGAACTTATTTTTCAGCTTCTAGCAACACATTCAGACCAAATACTTGAGTTTCTCCTGTCTCTTTACAGAACAAAGGTGTCCTACACTTCCTTCCATAAAGTGCTTCATAGGGTGACATTTTCAAGCTTGCTTGGTAACTATTGTTATATGAGACTTTCGCATAAGACAAGCTTTTGTCCCAACTTTTCCCATTCTTCGAAGCACAAGCTCTTAACATATCCTCTAAAATATGATTGGTCCTCTCATTTTGTCCATCCGTTTGAGGGTGATATGCTGAGCTAAAATTCAACCTTTTCCCAATGCTTCATGTAGTTTCTCCCATAACCTAGAGGTAAATTGAGAACCTCTATCCAATACTATCTTCTTTGGTACTCCATGTCGGCACACAATATGCTCCATTTACAGCTTTGCCAGCTTCACGGTGGTATAAGTGGTTTTGACAGGAACAAAATGAGCTGACTTGGTCAAATGATCCATAATTACCTATATTGAGTCATAACCGGACTGGGTACGCGGTAAACCAACTATAAAGTCTATACAAATTTCATCCCACTTCCATTCCGGAATCTTTAATGGCTGCAATAATCCAACTGGCCTTTGATGTTCAGCTTTAACTCGTTGGCACACATCACACAACGCTAAATATTAAGCTATGTCCTTTTTCATGCTAGCCCACCAATAACATGTCTTCAAGTCCTTGTACATCTTTGTACAACCGGGATGGATTGAGTATGGCGAGTCATGTGCCTCCTTTAGTATTGTCTCCCGAATAGGCTTCACATTAGGCACAACAATCCTCTTTCCAAGCCATAAGGTACCATGATCATCCTCATCAAACCTGAACTCTCTCCCCTCCTGGGACCTTTCTTTGATTTCTTGGATTTCCTCATCCTTTGCTTGACCTTCCCGAATTTCTTGCTCCAAGGTAGGATTTAAATCCATTGTCCCCATCTCATTCAAAAATCCGAGATTCAACCATTCAAACTCCTTACATAACTCGGATGGCAGCTCTCGAATCGCGAGTTGATGACTTACTCCCTTCCTACTCAAGGTATCGGCCACTACATTGGCCTTCCCTATATGGCAATTGATTCCCACATCATAATCCTTGTTGAGCTCCAGCCATCTTTGTTGCCTCAAATTCAGGTCCGTTTGTGTGAAAATATACATGAGACTCTTATGATCCGTATAAATTTCACACCTATGACCAAGGATATAGTGTCTCTAAATCTTCAATGCGTGTACCACGGTTGCAAGTTCCAAATCATGTGTAGGATAATTTTGATCATGTTTCATCAATTATCTCGATGCATATGCAACCACTTGGCCTTCTTGTATGAGAAAAATATTCAAGTCCTTGTCTCGATGCATCACAATAAATATCAAAACTTTTGCTTACATCTGGCAAAATCAAAACTGGGGCTACTGTTAACCTTTTCTTCAACTCCTCAAAACTTTCTTGACAAGCTTGAGTCCATTGAAACTCTTTCCCCTTCATTAATAATTCAGTCATGGACGTGGCTATTTTGGAAAAGTCCTTGATGAATCGACGGTAATATCCAGCCATTCGAAGAAAACTCTGGATCTCCTTTACATTCGGTGGGGGTTCCCATTTCAACACATCCCTCACTGTTTCGGGGTCGACCGATACTCCTCCTCCCGAGATGATATGGCCTAAAGACGACAAATCTTTCAACCAAAATTGGCACTTGCTGAACTTGGCATACAATTGATGCTCCCTCAATTTCTGCAATGTAAGCCTCAAGTGTTTCTCATGTTCCTTCTCATCCTTCGAGTAGATCATAATATCATCAATGAACACCACAACAAATTTATCCAAGTACTCCATGAAGACCTTATTCATGAGGTAGATAAAGTACGCAGGTGCATTTTTCAACCCAAAAGATATCACGGTGTACTAATAAGATCCATATTGTGTCCAAAAAGCTGTCTTGGGTATGTCTGATGGTCTAATCTTCATTTGAAAGTATCTCGACCTCCAATCGATCTTGGAGAAGACACAAGCACCCTTCATCTGATCAAACAAGTCTTCTATGTGTGGCAATGTGTACTTGTTCTTGATGGTCACCTCATTGAGAGCTCGGTAGTCCACACTCATCCTTTGTGACCCATCCTTCCTATCCACAAAAACAAAGGGTGCTCCCCAAAGTGAAGAGCTTGGGCGAATAAAACCTTTCTCTAGTTGCTCTTGAATTTGCTTCTTGAGCTCCGATAACTCCTTAGTAGGCATCCTATATGGCCTCTTAGCTATAGGTGCACTTTCAGGTATTAATTCAATAACAAATTTGATGTCTCGATCAGGTGGCATACCTGGCAACTCATCCGGAAACACATCCAAAAATTCGCACACCACCAGAATCTCCTCAATTGTGGCACTGTCCATGTGATTGAGCTCCAATTGATTTGGTGCATGTTGAGACGCTTCAAATTCTACGGTGATTCCTTCCTCATTCGTCAACTTCACTTTGTGAGACAAATGTGTGCTGAATACATTGGCTATGGCGATAAATGCTTTGAATACTACCAAAACACCTTTATCATCAAGGTTTGGCCTAGTTCCAACTTGCTTTGCCTAGGTCCGACTTCTTTGTCTAGGTCCGACTAGTTTTTGTTAGCTTCGGCTCTAGGTCCGACTATCTTAGGTAAGCTCCAGTGCTAGGTCTTCCTAGCTTTGGTATGTTCCAGTGCTAGGTCTTGCTAGCTCTGGTAAGCTCCGGTTCAAGGTCCGGATAGCTTTGGCAAGGTTCGGAGCTTGATCACAGTGGTTCTGCTTTTAACTTGAAATGTTTCGAACTTGCTTTTTGGATTATGGAAATTTTCTTAGTTTTCTTTTACTATGTTTTTGATGTGTTTTGGTGGTCATGACTGATATCATTTTGTTGTGGTTTGCAACATGCTTGTGTGAGGTTCTCACGTAAGGTGTTGTGGTTTTGGAACTAACGAGAGTCAAGTCGTGGACTTGTGCTTGGAAGTATCGATTGTTTATTCATGCGCAGGTGTTGCTTGAGTTCAAGACATGTCTGGTGACGGGATCCATTGAACTAGTCTTAGGGAGAAGATGAGGTTCAACAACCATGTTTGGGAGGAATTGTGGTTGAGTTGATTTGGTGGTCATGCAGCATGTTTTGATCAAGAACATTACATATGAAGGTATTGTGGACATCATTGGAAGATGTTTGCATGTGTGCAAGGAGTGCATGGACGTGGCTATATGGTTTTGAGGTGTGATGAAGAGATGTGGACAAAAATATTGGTCGGAACGGTCCAACCGACTAGGTTATGGACTGAGGCTGCGGTTGAGTCGTGTTTGACTCAAATATGGAAAGTTTTGAGTTGGTTATGATAGGACTTCGTGTGGGTCACGAATTTGAGTTGTTTTTGGAATGTGGGATACGTTCATAAGGTGTTTGGAATTTTTAAGATTGCTTCTATCTACTTAAAGAAGACTCTTAGGCAGTTATGGTAAGTTTCGATTCACGAATTGAGTAGGATTAGAGTCCTAGTTTGAGTTGAGTTGGCTTTCGGGCTAGTTATATAAGCAAGGGAGGCCAGAGCTCATGGTAGACCACTTTGGGGCTGTTCGTTGTAAGTTTTGATCAATAAATTTGTAGTCTAAAGGAGCTTTTATGCCTTGTTCGTCCGACTTCTTTTCTTCAAGTCTTTCTCGTCTAGTTTCTACTCAGCACTACCTTTCTTTGGTGGTTTTATCATAAGTCGAGTTTTACAGATCCGATTGACGTGATCCTTGTTGGGTTGTCTTCAAAACTTAATTTTCTATCATCTGTACAAATTTCACGGTCATTATATTTGTGGTTTCGGATCTACACGAGTTTCTTTGCAGTGTTCCAGAACTATTTTTCTCGGGTAGGACAAACTGACCTTTGTTTGATCCTTCGTTCGTAACTTAAGTTTCTTTCGATGAATTTTCATGATTCTTGTTGTGAGGTCTTTGTGACTTGATTCTCTACAATCTATACTAGTTTTGTTAGAGTTGAACACATTTAGATTAGTCCCACACAAGGTTTCTTTAACAGATCAGTTTTCTGCCGAGTAGTGTTTTCATTCTTCTGCTGAAAAGTTTTAATTTACCATTCACCCCCCTCTGGTAGCTTTACACGTGCTATTTGATCCTACACACCGTCTTTCTGGCACATTCAACAACTCCATTGTGCTTCATTAACCAGTCCATACCAAGTATAATGTCCAATCCTTGAGAATCCAAGACAATGAGGTTGGCAATGAAGTCTACCCCCTTATTGTAAGGTTTACTTTTGGACATACTATATTTGTCCTCATCTCTCCTCCAGGAGACATAACCAATAGAGTAAACTTCATATGAGAGATAGGCAAACTATACTTGGCAACATATTTCGAAGCAACAAATGAATGCGATGCTCCAGAATCAATTAACATAGTCGACGGGTTGGAGTTTGCGAGGAACATACTAATAACCACGTCATTCGCTTGTTAAGCATCCCCCGTACAGACATGGTTCACGTTTCCACAAGCAGAATTCTGCTGACCACGGTTGCCTTTTGGCTGTCCTCCATTGGGTCTTGGGTTCTGTATTTGAGCATTACTTCCCTGACCAAGGCCCAACTTAGGGCATTGATGTGCAAAGGGTCCTGCTTCTCCACAAGTATAGCACTTCCTTGCTGCACTAGAATTATTTGGACGAGCTTGATTTTGAACATTTGCACCAGGAAAGTTGGCACGAGGTGCGTATGGCATTGGAGGCCTAGGTGCTTGCATGACAAGGAGCTGCTGCACAAACTGAGTTGGGTGCGGTGCATAACCAGGGCGCTATATAGGAGCAGAAGAGCTGTAATAAGGCACATTGGTTGGTGCAAAGCGAGGGTGCAGATTACTTCCTTGTTGTTGTCCTTGATATAGTGCCTTCCTCTTGGTGTCTTGCTCCATATCACGGACCTTGTTCTCCACGACAATTGCTTTGTCCACTAGCTTCTCGAAGTTGTCTTAATCACAATTCAGCAGTTGTACTTGGATTTCATTGTTCATGTAAAAGCACTAAAAATCCTTTGTATGCATTTGCTCTTGGAAAGAAAGAAAGATGGCCAAATCACATGCAATATTAAACTTAACCTACATGGGGGTGATTAGGGTTAAACCAAAGCTCATGTCCAAAGTGAATTGAAATGAAGATCTGAGTACACCATAAATTCAATAATAATTCAAATAGCATCCCTGCAAAGTTTTTCAATTTTCTGAGATCATTTGGTAATTTAAATAAACAAGGGAAAGCTTATGCACTTGCATTCAATTTTAAATTTAAATCTGGTTCAAACTTTCTCCAATTTGAAATCGGAGAGCACCAGATTGTTCCTCATGTGGCATCACCACAACTTTTCAAGATTTAGGGACTTTGTTTGCTATTTTAAATCAAATTTCAAAGCTTGGTGCAAGTGTGAGGCTTCATTGTGGGGCCCACCAGTCAGCAGCTCTGGAGCTTGCCGTCTCGGTTCTTTGACGTATACGGTGCTGACCGCTTACCGATTTCCTCTGTGATCACAGCTAACCGCAAGTGGGTTGTCTTCAATTCGAGCTCATCCTCGCCTCTCTAGTGTCCTTGCCACAACCGAGTAATTATCTCTCTCCTGCCGAAGCTCTGCTCATTTTCGTTCCCACGCGCGTTTTCTGACTGCCGGTACTGCGCGGTCGTTGCCGGCCAACCGGGGGACCATCTTGCCATGGTCTCAATGGAGAAATTGCTCCCCGCTCCCTCCTATACTTTCTGGTTAAATCCGTTCTCCATTTTTTTAATGTCTTGGTCGGTATTTTGAAGCCAAACCGAGCTCGCCGTCAAGGTCGCCGTGCACTGTCTCTGTTCCACGGTGCCAAGCTGCTACCAGCAATTTCAGCCTTCGAATCCAACAGCAAGAAGGTGCACCCAGGCACCCTCTAACAAACAGTGAAAACCATTTCCCTTTTCGTTAAGTACCTAGCGAGTTATTCAGGTTTCATTCTCAGCCGAAACAAATGAACTCTCTAGATTGTCATTTAAATTTGGTTTCTACAAGTATCTAATCTTCACAATTGCTAGAAGATAGTTTCCTCACATTGTAGCGCACCCTCTCAACCATTTAGTACCAAAAGTTATCAAGTAGGAGTGACGAATGTTGAGTTTTCATCGCCGCCAAGAAAAATATCACGGTTCACCGTCGAAACCGTGGTGGCCGACCGTGTCATGCCATTTGCACCCTCCTAGCAGCTTTCTCGAATTGGTTTCTGACATCACCGGAACCCTAGCTCCTCCGTCGCCGTCGCACACAGAGTTCCGGTCCTCTGTTGTCTTCGCCGACCCCACCATCGTGTTCCGCGCATGATTTTAATGTTAGGCGGACAAAAATAGGCACTGCGGTGGTCGGGAATTCGGTTCTGGCGAGGCTCGCCAAAGCGTGCCGCTAGCCCGAGGAAGACGAAGGACAGGAAGGGCCCGCATGTCAGCAACTGTCTTCATTATTCGTGGATCTGGAGTGGCTGCGAGATCCCGTGTGGCTATGTGGGAAAAACCGTGTGAACCTCGGTGTTTCCTCGACCAGGACGTGTCACGTCAACCATGGGGCCCGGGCGCCAATGTTTTGAATTCAAATCAATTCAAACAATTCCAGATTTAGTTCAAAATTAGATAATCCATAACTCTCTGTAGATTTATCCAAAAATCTTCAAACAATTTTTTTTGTAAGCCCTTGAGATCTAGTTTCTGATAGTACCAATTAATGTCCATGAAAATCATTCTTCATTTATGTATAATTATTTTGCTCCAAACATTACTGGAATTTTCACAGCAAATCTTCCACTGGAAAAATGCCCAAAATTACCAGAAACTCCGCTATTATGTTATTGACCTCCAGGAAACGTTTTATGACCATTGGACACGTATAACTTCCTCAGAATTCAAATTTATATCTGATGTTCATTAATAAACAGAAGCTATTATCAGAATTTGAATCAAACTTCTAAATTCTATATCTCACTCTAGAAAACATAGAAAAATGTTAAATAAATTTTGTTAGAACCAGGACAACCCCATATGTATGGTACAACCACTGGTAGCCAGGATACCACTCATGAATTTGAATGAAAATTCATAAAATGGAACAACATATGGAATTGTTGTGACCATATACAACCTTTTCTAGAACCCAAATTTTGCACACTGTCTACACATCATCCATTGAAGCTACTGTTAAATTTTCAGCTTCATTGGACCTATGTAGCATCAGCAATCTTTTAGATATGTCTATGTGCATATAAACTCTACATCAAATGTGGAGTTAATCTTTTTCCATTTCACATCAATATTCCATTATTCCTGTAGATCACAACAACAGGAACTCCATTCTCAATCACTTAGTTGCTGTACTAAACTTGGTACAACAGAATTAAATGTTATGCTATCTCATGCCTATATATGCACTTGCATTTCGATAGTTCACGTGATGTCGAAATTTTACTAGGAGTATTCCTTGGAGGAGAAGGCTAGGGTGTCCACTCAAAGTCCTTGGCAGAGTCTCCAGAGGAAGACCACTGAACATTGACATTTAATCAAGTCACAAACTAAGGCAAGCCCCGATTTGCATTTAAGAGCTTTTCAAAGTTTCCAAGTATTATTCACTTATGTCTATAAGTTATATATGATATGAGCATTACGTGTAAGGTTTTTGATAATCCACTTGCATATCCACAAATCCTATGGGAGGGTTGGAAAGGTTTACAGCTTGACGTGTAGAACTGCCATGCTAATGTCGTAGATATACCTGTAGAAGTCAACTAGTTAAAATCTACTCGTGAGATAGGAATGATAGTTCATATGAGGATGAAAGACGAGAGAATGGCTTATGAGATGAATATGAGACCGGGCAGGGGGATAGGAGTCGACGAGATGGAGTCTCGGGCGCATAGCCCTGCTTGTGTCGCTTGAGGACCGTGCTGTATGTGGCAACGTTGGGCAAGATTGAATTGTACCGGTTGCATAATGGGATATTTGCCCAACAAACTGATGTAACTCCAGACTGTAGTGTGGAAACTTCTCTGCTGTCCTTGAATGGAGATGCAAAGGCACAAAGGTGCAAATCTTCTAGCGTGCAACTTCGACGTGTCCGTGTGGGGGACCTTTTGCTCAAGATGAAAAGGTTTTTCGGCATTGGGGTCTAGGGTGAAAGGTGGACACGTATGATGCGGGGAGGAGAGCACGTATGTGTTTCCCACACGGGTGTGCGTGTCATGTAACCGGGTGTCTACTGATTGCCATCACCGTCCCTCGCGATTATTCGAGTATTGCTTGTCTGTCGCTGTCGTGACGTAGTAAATAACTGGAATGCCATGAGAATATGCTATATGATCTTGATGATTAATTGCCTAGAAATCTTATTTGTTGCAGTATATGCTCATTAAAGTTATCTTTTTGAACCGTTAACTAGTTGCTAATAACTTGAAAGCTAAGGACCCACTTGTAGGCAAGTTTGTTTATGCAAAATCCACCTATGCTTAGTTGGTTATCTTGCATATAGAGACGCATGTTTAGGTGACATGGGTTAGTCTTGCTGAGATTTATGCTCAAGTTTGAAGTTAACGAATTTTTGCAGGATATACGATTGATGACAGGCTTGACGATGATGCCTTACCCATTTAGGGTTCATGGCTGAGTGGAAGCCCTACACGCCACTGATATGTGTTAGTACCGCTAGTGTAAAGCGTCCGAGGGCATGGACAACTTTACCCATGCATAGCTAGTGCTGAGAGCGTAATATGATGTATAGACTTCTTTCCTACGTTATATATTGTAAAACTTCTGATGTATTTATAAATAAAAGACTTGTGTTGTGTTTTATTCTCGTTCTTTTCATGTATATTATTGGGTGTCGCATCCCACGAAACCACCCGATGAGATCCTTGGATGTCGGGACCCCGGTACCCACAGACTTGAGCTAATCATTGACGTCCATAGGGTCAGCAGCTTGAGCAAAAGTTGGTGACCTAGTCATCATGAACTCTCCCAATCGGTGGTAGCGGAGGCATGTGAGGCTGATTGTTGTTGTTGCCAGCCCGCAACTGTCTCATAGTCTATATCATGGTCTGTATGAGCTGGTTTTGCATAGCCAAAAGCTGGTTAATATTGATAGCTCCCTGGGCTGGTCCTTGTCCATTGTTGTTCTGAGGTGCTCCATTGTTCTCCTCCTCATCATTACCATCTCTCTAGTTGCGAGTCATCACCATATGAAGAAAAGCAAGAGGTAAGAATTTAGAAAACATCCCCATCTATATGCATCAAGGGATATAAAACTAAGCAACTAACTATACTAGCCTATATGGACATGGCAATGCTAGAGCATCCCAAAATCCTCTACTAATCACACAAGCAACATTTATAGCAAACAACACACCAAGCAAAAACACATCCATTCTTGAGTGCTCCTATGTGCTCTAAAGTGTCCATTATATCTAGGCTACATCCTACGGTCAACCTGTGGCTCTAATACCAATTTGTGACACCCGGTTCCAAAATGAACCAAGTGAATGCATTTGTGTGCCCAGGACATTCAACACACATACACGAGTGCATCCACAAAAGGATATACAGAAAATTACCACATCACAAGATTAATTAAGAACTTTTATTACATAATCCATAATATCCTCGAATACAAGCTCTAATGAATATTAACGACAAGCGAACTAATGCAGCGGAAGTAAACTAATAGAGCAAACTAAGCAGCTAAGCAAATAGGGTATAGCGCAGCTCCAATCAACACTACAGACAAAGTTGACGGTAGACACAACCTATAACTCTGCATTATCATTGTTATACTCGCGATCCAGACTGCAACTGTTAGTGGGGAAATTGCAAGGGTGAGTACATGTCGTACTTAGCAAGTGTGGAAAGTATGACATGTAGCTGATACAAATGACGAATATAATAAAGGCTAAGTGCTGAAAAGTACATTAAAACATTTGAAAAGAAGTATATTATATGTATGTAAGGTAAACCCATCAAAAACCATGTAGTTATGATAATATCAGTCCATATTTCATTATCATCATCCATATTCCAGATTTCTCATTACCAATAACCATATCCATTGCCATAAACCATAATACCATCCCATAACCAGTACCAACCATAACCATTACCAAACCATCCCAAATCCCAAGTTCCCTCTAATCATGTAGGTCATCCAGGTGCTCGTAACCGGGAGCACGACTATCATGATAGTTTTAATACTCTGCAGAGTTTGTACCACTTTACCCACGTGTTTGTTATTTCATCTCCCACCAGCAACTAAAGAACATCCCACTTCCTTAGGTGTATGGCCAAGATATCACAAAATAGCCTTTACAAAGGGGCTACTAGCATGTACGGACCCACTGCGGTTTCACCAGTGGCGATATATCCAACTAAGCACATCTTCACCCAAGGGCCCCCTCTTGTGCCATTCGGATCCCAGAGAGTCCCGCCTCAAATCCAAATGCAATCTGACTCCCCATCTCTAGTGCGCCAAATGATCTGCTCAATACTAGCAATGCCCTAATTAATCAGCTACACAACACCCATACTTGGCCTTGTGGTGGCACTGTTGTTCTTGCTTACTCTCGCATGAACTGGTCCTTAGATCTAAATCAAACAACCACCATAACATCCAACCCATCCACATACCAGGCTTGCTTAGATCACCCATAAACATATCATATTAATTCGTTCATATTAATCATAATCTCCTTAATGCATAATTAAATAGTATAGTTGTTCTCCTATCCCAATTAATTAAGCGAAGTAAAAAGAAAAAAAACCTTTCTCGACTCTCTACCATGAGTTCCATGTGACAAGGGTGGTCAAGCAAAGCTTGTAAACTTCCTATCATAGGATTCCCATGAAATTGACACAAGCATGCAGTTTTGCAAACAAAACATTTATTGTAAAAACAGGATCAATATTTTCAAGGGCACTTGCCTTGCTCTTGGGCTTGATTAGGGACAAAGGATTCAAACTCCGTGTGCTGGAGGTCCTCCGCAGCACTCTCTAGCGCAAATCCGTCTAAACTGCAAAATAAACATACGAGACAAGATTTACAATCAACAAGTGCACATATATTACATAATATGACATGGCATGCATGATTAATACAAATGCAAAGCAAAACTAGTTAATGAGTTGTTAATGATGTTTAATAACTAATTATAAAATCTTTTAACAAGTTTGGATAGGTTTGGAATTCATTCAATTCAATTTTGATTTAATTCAGCAGGAAACATACAACAAAATCAGACTAGTCCGCTCTTCACAGAAATAGCGAACTAGGGTTTTCTAGATCGATGTGAATTTGGAGAAACAGGGTTGAATTCACGTGAGAAAAAGGAAGTAGAAGGTGTACCAGGTGTTTATTCTCCAATGAATCAAGGGTTTTGGGGGAAACACTTGGATCTCGGTGATCTAGGGTTGATGAAGAACTAGAAGGTGGATTTATGATGAAGAACGAAAACTTGATGGAGATCTTGATCCCGGTATTCCAGTGGACTTGTCCATTTTATCTCTGACTAAAGTCGGACTTCTCCGAATTTAGGCCAGACTTGTCTGTTTTCCTCTCTAGATAAGTTCAGACTTGTCCCATGTCCAGTCCGGAGTTGTTTGATTTTTCTCTCGACAACTTCGGACTAGTCCGGCCCTTTTTGGACTTGTCTGGTAAATCACAACTCTGAGTTGATCTTTTGTTTCACGACTTGTTTCTTGGGTTTTATGTTAAGTGGGCCTAGGGACATCGTGCCTAACTCTTTTAGAGCCCATGTGGGACTCTAAACCGACCCATACTCATCTCAAACTCGAAATCCATCTAACCCTAGCCCCCACCTCTATATAAACAACCCCACCCCTTGGCTTGACATCTCTTTGCCACTTTTCCACCCCACCCAAACCCTAGTTCATTGAGAGCCACCATCAAAGAGGGAGGAGGAGACCCCAACGAAGAAGGAGAAGAGGAGGAAACAAAAGAGGATCAAGATCTCCATCAAGTTCCATTCTTCGTCACCAATTCATCTCTAAGTTTTTCATCAACCCTAGATCATCAAGATCCAAGTGTTGCCTCCAAGATCCTTGTTTCATGGAGATTCTAAACACCTGGTATACCTTCTATTCTATTTTCCTTACGAGAATTCAACCCCTAATCTCCAACTTCACGTCGATCTACAAAACCCGAATCTACTATTCTTGCGAAGTGCGGACTTGTCCAGTCCCTAGCGGACTAGTCCAATTTTCCTGGTTAATTTCTTTTGAATTAATTCTAAAATTTGATCAAATCAACTCCAAACCTGTGTTAACTTGTTAAAAGCAATTAAAACTACTATGTGATCATTAAAAGAAACTCATTAACAAGTTCCACCTTGCATTTGCATTAATCATGCATGTCATGTCATATAGAGTAATATATGTGCACTTTTTGATTGTGTTTCTTGTCGTGTATGTTATTGTGCGGATTGGACGGATTTGCACTAGAGAGTGCCACGGAGGATCTCCAGCACCAAGAGTTTGAAGTCTTTGACCCGAACCAATTCCGAGAGCAAGAAAATTGTCCTTGAAATATATTGATCCTGTTTTTAAAGTAAATGTTTTGTTTGCAAAATTGCATGCTTGTGTCAGTTTTGATGGGAATCTTACGACGGGTAGTTTACTAGCTTTGTTTAACCACCCTTGTCACCTGGAAATTATGGTAGAGAGTCGTGATGGGCTTTTTACCTTTTTGCTAATTGGGATGGGAACAACTATACTATTTAATTATGCATTAATGAGATTATTATTAACATGAACTGGTTAATATGATGTGGTAATGGGTGATCTAAGCAAGTCTGGTATGTGGATGAGTTGGATGATATGGTGGTTTGCTTGCTTTAGATCTATGGACTGATTTATGCGAGAATAAGCCAGGACAACAGTGCCACCACGAGGCCAAGTATGGGTGCGGCATAGTTGATTAATTAGGGCTTTGCCAGTGCTATTTTGACCATTAAGGATGGTCGGGGAAGGGGTAGTCGGATTGGGTTTGTTGATGATTGGTGGGACTATCCTATGATCCGAATGGCTCAAGAGGGGGCCCTTGGTTGAGGATGTGCTCTGTAGGAGACATCGCCACCGGTGAAACCTCAGTGGGGTCTCAATAGGCTAGTAATCCCTTTGTAAATGCTATTTTGTGATAAGAAATCTGGTATATGGATGATGGTAATGAATTATGGACTGGTATTATGATGACTATATCGTTTATGATGGGTTTATTCACATACTTATAATATATTGCTTTAATATTTTAATGTACTTTTCCGCACTTAGCCATTCTTATATTTGACATTTGAATCAGCTACATGGCATACTTTCCACACTTGCTGAGTACGACATGTACTCACCCTTGCAATTCCCCCCAAACAGTTGCAGATCAGGATTGGAAGTATAACAATGATAATGCGGAGTTCTAGGCCGTGACTATCGTCAACTTTGCCTGTCGAAGGTTGGAGCTGCTCTATACCCTTTTGCTTAGTTTGCTCAGTTTAGTTTATTCTTGCTACATTAGTTGAACATGTCATTAATATTCATTAGAGCTTGTATTCGAGGATATTATTAATTGTGTAATAAAAGTGGTTAATGAATCTTGTTCCGTGGTAATTTTTGTATACTCTTTGTGAATGCACTCGTGTATGTGTGTTGAACGTCCTGGGCACACATATGTGTTCGCTTGGTTCTTTTTCGGAACCAGGTGTCATAATGGAAGCATAGGATTTCACTTAATCATTTCAATAGGATGTTGTATTTTTTTGAAATAATCCAAAAGTAATACCATTAAATCCTATTTTGAGTGTGCAATGGAATTGCATGGAGAAAAGGCGTGAACCTCTCTCCTCTATGTGACCAAAGTTTTCGCATCCTAGTGCACGGCAAATGGAAAAGAATTCGGAGTCCATACCTATTTTGGAGATCAAAACCGGATCATAAGCCTTCGTATGAGAAAACTCACGATCTTGGAGGAGCTTGCGTACTTGATCTTCAACTTCACTTTGTATGTCGAGGTCATCGTCGTGAAGAAGTTGGTGCAGGTTGCTCCTCTCACCCATGGGAGTGTCCTCACCTACACTCCTCCTTCGCGAACTTGGTGTAGCAATAGAAGAGGGGCGTGCACTTGAATCTCCACCATGGCTTGAGCTTGCAGCCTACTTCCTCTTTCAAAACAACCTCTTCATTCCATTCATGGCCACAACAAACAAGAACACAACAAGGCAAAAACACGAAAGATGAGATGTTAGCAAAAACAAAACCCCCAGTGTATTTTCCCATGAGGAGCTTGAGAGCAAATTGCAAATTCAAACAAAAGAAAATCTTTTACTTGGATTTTGGGCAAGAGTACTTAAATGAAGAGCAAGAAAAACAATGTGAGCAAGAGTGACTTTGGGGAGGCATGAAATGAGGTGAAGTGTGAGGAAGAATGCTCCTCACGACCACCATTTATAGTTTGCACTCCCCAACAGTCACTAGGGAACCAAATGTAGCTGTTGGAGGAGAGAGAGCCAAAATAGCCTTTCCCATGTCGACCGAATAGATAAGTGGGCCCCTGTTCTCCTTTTTCGAAGGTGACCCTCCAACGGATATGTAATTAGCACGTTGGTTAATTACCACTTTTGCAACTCAGAAAAATTGTTTTCCGAATAAAAACTCTTTTTCAAGACCCAACATTTTTTTTGTGAAAAATAAAGATATAAGAATGATAGTTGAGAATAGAATATTCTCAACATGCTAAGAAAAACCAAATATGCAGTGTGGAAAAATAAAACTATATGGGGAAAACCAAAGGCAGAGAAAATAAAAAATAAAGAAAAGGATAAATACCAATTTAACTTATTGGCTAGGTCTCACCTCCGTTCGATGAGATGGACATTCCTCCTTTTTCATTTCTTGACATCCGGGCCCGCAGGGATGGTCTCGGATGGCTTGTCTTGCTTCTTCCACCATTCCTTCTTTGGCGGCTTGGTGGAATTGGGCCTTTTGGGAGGCCTAGACTTTTCTGTCTTCTTGGGGTGTCGGCGTGGACGATAAGACAGGTTCTCCGCATAGATCAAATTTCTCATGAATGCAATGAGCGGGTCCACCTTTGGAGGTGTGATTTCACCCTCTTGAATGTACTTAACATTCGGCAGATACTTGATACGGATCTTGGAGCATTGCTCCAACTTTGGGCAAGAGTTATACTTCTCATCCTTGCCATTGATATGGAAGTGGATCTCTCCAGCTCCCACATCTATCGGAGCCTTTGCGGTGCTAAGGAATGGTCACTCAAGGATGAGTGGTGTATCCTTCTCGACCTCCATGTCGAGCACCACGAAATCCACAGGTATGAAAGCAATTCTGGATTTTCACCAGAACATCTTCAGCGATACCCGCTGGATAACAAACTGAAGAATCAGCCAGTTGAAGCTACATTGGTGTTGGAGTAAGCTCTATGAAGTTCAGCTCGTCGAAAACCAGCTTGGGCATCATACTCACACTCGCTCCAAGGTCACAAAGGGCCTTGTCAAAGTGGAGAGCTCCAATCGAGCAAGATATTGTAGGACATACAGGGTCCTTCAGCTAGTTGCCTCATTGTAGAGAAATCATGTTGACAATTTCCACAAGAGGTTCGGGCTATCCTGGCATCTTGCCATTCTCCACTGGAGGAACAGTAGCTGCTTGTTGAGCGAACTGAGTTTCCAACATCTTGTTGAAACTCAATTGATTCTTGAAGGTTGAGGATAGTCCTTCAACTTTGGCATTAATGCTCTCTAGGGTCTTATCATTAGCCCACAGTTTCTTGGATAGAGTATCATTGATCTTCAGCGAGCTAATGGCAAGTTCTCTCAAGTTGGATCGATTTCCATTGTTGCCATTGTTGTTGTACCCTTCTTGAAAGAATAAGCGTGGTTGGCCCCACCCTTGACCTCCTGGACAATAGCCATTGTTGTTTTCATTGTTGGCTATCTATATGGCATTCTCACGGGTTTCTGGGAAGTCATTGCCCAAATGGCCAGTGTTGCCACAAACTTCAGAAGTGATGTGAGAGTATAGTGCATAGACATTGCCAGATACCTCACTATTGTCTTGTCCATCAATCTTCTTCATAAGGAGGTCCAATTTGGCAGCGGTCATGTGCACCTCCTTCATGGTGTGCATACCTTGCTGGCAGGTATGGAGACGCTCGTTGCTCCAACCCATGTTTGACACCATCTTCTCAATAAAATCTTTGGCTTTAGGCACCATCAATGAGAAGAAGGATCCTCCACCAACAACATCAACATGGTCACGAGCAGAAGGAATCAACCTGTTGTAAAAGTTTTGGATAATTAGCCAATCATCCATCCCATGCTGGGGACAGGCTAGGATATACTCCTGAAGCCTTTCCCAAGCCTCAGGAATAGACTCCTTGGCATACTGCTGGAAGCTAGAAATTCTCCCACGTAGGGCATTGGTCTTGTCCAACGGGAAATACTTGGCGAGGAATGCCGTAGAACACTTCTCCCAAATTTTTGCAGCACTTTGGTTCGCATAGAATCACTGCTTCCCTCTCCTAAGAAGAGAGAATGGAAACAGCCTAAGACGGACAACATCAGGAGATACGTCCTTGATCTTAAAAGTGCTATAGATCTCAAGGAATTGTTGCAGGTGAGCACTTGCATCCTTGTTAGCCTTCCCACAAAATGGGTTGGCTTGCACCATAGTGATCAGACTAGTCTTGATTTCGAAGTTCACATCTCCCGTATTAACAGTGGGTCCAACATGCACATTGTTAGCAAAGGGAGCCGAAAACTCACAAAGGGTCTTCTGGCCCATTAGCGTTTTGGTTTTTGGTGCAATTGTGTTGGCTTGCTCTACCGCTCGAAGCTTCTGAGGAGTAACAACACGAGGTCGGTCTCACAGAATGAATTCAGGATCTTTGACAATGTTCTTCGGCAAGCGGAAACTAGACATACACTACTCTATTTTCACATAAAATGCAAAAACAAAGAAGGGTTGTCCTACTAAAACCTACCAGGGTCATGTCCTATTCATTCAATCATGCAATACTTCGGTTGCATAGCCCATCAACAGGGCCAGAAATGCTTGTTGATACTTCCTACGCACTAGTAACAATTTATTCCTAGCTAGAGTGCCAAAAATGCTTGTCAATAGTTTTTTATTACAGATGTAAGTCCGCAAGCGCACAGAATCTATCGATGTAGCATTTCCCCTTTTAGAGTATTCCCAAAGGTTGTCATTATATTCTCCCAAAGTAAGGCTGGGTGGAAGCAAATCAATCATCAAATGGAGAGGATAGGTTGGTCTAGGTAGGGTTCTAGCAAGGATGGGTAATTGACAGTTTGGAGGTAGTGTGACTCAAAAAAAAGCAGTCTATCCTAAGGGGGGTAAATGAGGTAAAGAGGGACTAGGCTAAGAGTTAGGTAGATACTCCTACTATGCTTCCAGTGTACATATGCATAGCCTAAGTTAGCTACTAATGATTATATCAATTATGAATTCTCGGTTTAACCCTAGTAATACTAGGACGACTCCTGCCAAGAGCCTATGGCACAACCGAACGTGGTGGATTACAAAAGACAGATAGGGCTGTCACCACCTATTGCCTACCTCTTCTATCCGTGGGTCTATGAGACATTCAACGCTACTCATCTATCCTAGCACCATGCTAGCAAATTAACTAATTACCTTAAGAGCCTAGGCACAATCCATCTTAAGGCAATGAACTAAATCATCGTTGAACCAATGTTAATTCATAGCATAAGTGATTCATATTAACATAATCATGTTATAGCTAATTAGACTATAGTGGGGGTTTGTAGTGTTTATGATGATATAATCAGAATAGTATAGCATAATCATAAATACTACTCCTACCACATATATGGAATCCACAATCAAACAAGAAACGTTTCATCCAAGTATATGAACAATAGAAGAGTAAAGATAACATCCTTAATAAGACCAGAGTCACAGCAGAGGCAAAACACTTTATTCTGCTTCACCCAGGAACTCAACACCACCGTGCTTGTTCTTTTCTGACCCCAATCAAGTAAGAACAATTGGTTCCAATCATTTTTCTTCATCTCTACAACCTCACAGACCTCTTGCAAAGCTGTTTGATTGGATTTTTGCGCAGCTCCAGCATCCTCGGAGCTCCCTGTTGTGAATTTCGGGCTGCCAGCGCTCTACTCTTCTGTTGCCGCCTCTCTGCACCCCGTGGCGCCGATGATATAGACCGATTCACGAGCTGCTCCCAAAAGCAAAAAGAAGCGCCCGTGCACCCTCGTGATCAAGATGAAAACCCCATCCCTTTTCATTCCTCCTCCAAGTAGAAATTCCAGTTTTTGTCTCGGCCAAGTAGAAACGATGATGCAAGGTTTCTGCCTAAATTTGCTATCCACTCAGAGACATCACTTAATTCAACCAAGCAGTGCATCGCGTTTTTCCGTCCGTCCGAAAAAACAGAGCACCTCACCGGCGCAACTCTAGTTCCGAATCCTTGCAACCACTTTGGCACCCTCTCCCACGTTCCCTATGTTCTCAGGAGCATTTTGGAGGTCTTCCCATGCAAAATGGTGAACCGTAAGGCCTGGCCGACATCGCCAGAACCATAGGTTCCGCCGCCGCCGTCGGGTGCCTCTTTCCGGCCACCTATCGCCACATGGAGCTGCACCAGTGAGTTTCCCGTCGATTTTTTAGGTGGGGGCAGCGAGTCGGGAGGCCGAGAAGGCCTAGGTCAGGCTGCGGTGAGGCGGCGTCACCGGCCGCCGTCGGGCGCCGTCCGAGCGCCGCTGGCGCAAGGTTGAAGGTGTGCCCTGGTGGGGCCCGGCCTTCAGCCTCAATGACGCCAGCCTGGATCTGGTGCCGCACTGGGATCCAGTGTGGTTACAGCCCAGATCCGTGTGGCCCCATGTGGTTTTATTCCTATTGGATGATTTTAAACCCGTGGGCCCAGCCAATAATTCAAACATTCCAATTGAAATTTAATTCCAGATTTTTCTCCAGCTTTGAAAATCAATATTGCCTAGGATTCTTGTCCAAAAATTCTCAAAAAGATTTTTTTTAAAACCAGGATGATCTCTACTTTCAAGTGATAAACTTGGATCTGTATGAAAATCCTTTATTTGTCCTCAATTATTCCATGAAGCAAAATACTATTGGAATTAATTACTGGTGCTCCATTCATTCAAAAATTCTCAAACATGGCCAGGTCCATCTAAATAATTCTCTTAATATCTAGTAAAAGTTTCAGGTCCATTTGATATGATTTGTGTAGCCATATTATGCTTCCAATCAGTATGTTCCTGAAAATTCCAAAATGTCCAGAAAATTTTTCAGCAAATTGTCCAAACTTGGAAATTCAATATCTCACATTATAGTTCTTTGAAAATCATGAAACCCATTTTGTTGGATAACGCTTCACCTCCTATAAACATAAAACCTTGTTTTGGCCATGTCAAAGGTACAAATATTCAATCAAAATTCTGGGAATTGTTTAGGTTCATTGAATTTTACACAACAGGGACTTCAATGAACTTAGCCCAATTTTGGCCAGAATCTCCCTCATATCACCTAGTGTCCGCTGTAAAATTTTTGGAACCAGGGGCCATTATGTAATAATATCACTATTGAATCACTTTGCATATTCTTTGCATATCGAATAATTGCCGAGCTCGAGGAGACCCCAGAGCCACTAGAAGTCATCAACCCGGAGACTAACATTAACCCCATCTTGCAGACAGGCAAGCCCCAGTTTGCATTTAACAGTGTTTTGAAATTTTATTTGTATCACACTATATGGGTTAGAATGTATTGTGCATTTGGTCTAGGTTTTCTTATAGTTTTCCACATGCATGACCAGAGCACCCATGAGAGCAGGGTAGATGTTTAAGTCCTCGATGTGTCCATGCTATGCTTAATGTTATAGTTGCTTTGGTAGAAGTCAAGTAGTTAGAATCTACTTGCGAGTTCAGGAATTAGGTTCACACGGGATTGGTCAAGTGAGAGATTCACCATTTGGTTAAATATGAGACCGGACATGGAATAGCAGCAGCAGGAAACAGGGTCCTGTGAGCTATAGTTGTGCCTGTGTTAGTCAAGGACCGATCCGTGAGCGGCCCTGTGGAGCAAGTTTGAATGTATTGAAGGCACACTGGATATGGGACCAAGTAAACCGATGTAACTTGTCCACCTTAGTGTCGAGGCATAACCCACCGCCTTATAGGTGCGGGTTGAGAGCAGCAAGGTGTATCCTGCCAGCGGGTACATCGTACTCCGTGTGGGGGCCTCCTGCTCGCAGTGGTGGGACCGGTTCGGCGTGTAGGTAGCTGGTGAAAGGTTGCCGCATACAATATAAGTGGAGTGTGCCTTCGCAGCTCTGAGTGTGGGTGTATGTGTTGTGCTACTCGGGCATCCCTGCAGGTGTATATCGATTCGAGTTAACATCCTCCATGGTTATTGAGTACCGCTTGTTCACTGAGTCGTGACGTAGTTAGTAATTTGCAGCTGAATACTAATGAATCATGCTTTATGGAACTATTATGTGTTGATACTTGTATGCTTTAGAACAGATTGCTCACTAAGGTTCAGATTCATGAAGCCTTAATTTGATGCTAAAAGCTAAAAGTAAGGACTGTGAGACCTATGTGTGCTGAATACATTGGCTTGTACTGAATACATTTGCTTTGATGATAAAAGATATGAAATTCTGCTAAGAAACCTTTTTTAGCAAAGTCCGACTCTAGCACTGAGATTATGTAAGGTCCGACAATAGGTCCGACTTTCTTTGTCAAGGTTCGACATGTTTTTGGGTAGCTCCGATGAGCTTTGTTTTTAGCTCTGACATGTCTTTGATAGCTCTGACATGTTGTTGTTAAGCTCTGATATGTGTTGCTAGGTCCGACTTATACTGGTTAGCTCCGACAGGTTTCTCTAGCTCCGGCTTTTGAGTTGACTAGTTCTGACTAGCTTTGGTAAGCTCCGGCGCTAGATTGTACTAGCTTTGGTATGCTCCAGCACTAGGTTGTACTAGCTTTGGTAAGCTCCAGCTCAAGCTCCGGTTAGCTTTGGCAAGGTTCGGAGCTTGATTGCAATGTTCTTGCTTTTACTGTGAAATGTTTCGAACTTGCTTTACATAGTTGGAAGGATTGCTTAGTATTCATTTGCTATGTTTTTGGTGCATTTTGGTTGATATGGCTGATATCGTTTTACTGTGGTTTTGCATCATGCTTATGTGAGGTGCTCACGTAAGGAGTTGTGTTCGGAACTAATTTGAGTCAAGTCGTGGACTTGGGCTCATACGGATTGGTTGTTTATTCATGTGCAGGTGTTGCTTGAGTTCAAGACATGGCTGGTGACGGGATCCACTGAACTAGTCTTAGGGAGAAGGTGAGGTTCAACAACCAAGTTCGGGAGGAATTGTGGTTGAGTTGATCGGGAGGTCGCGCATCATGTTTGAATCAAGAACAATGCATATGATGGTATTGTGGACGTCGTTGGAAGATGTTTGCACGTGTGCAAGGAGTGCATGGACATGGCTGCATGGTTCCAAGGCATGATGAAGAGATGTGGACGTAAAAATTGGTCAAAAAGGTCCAACCAACTAGGTTATGGACTCAAGCTGCGGTTGAGTCATGTTTGACTCAAATATGGAAAGTTTTGAGTTGGTTATGATAGGATTTTGTGTGGGTAACGAATTTGAGTTGTTTTAGGAATGTGGGATACGTTCCTAAGGTGTTTGGAAGTCTTGAGATTGCTTATATCTGCGTATAGAAGAGTCCTAGGCAGTTATGGAAAGTTTCGATTCCTGATTTGAGTAGGATTAGAGTCCTAGTTGAGATTGGGTTGGCCTAAGGGCTGGTTATATATGCAAGGAAGGTTAGAGCTCATGGGAGACGACTTTGGGGGCTGTTACTCTTGTGTTCTATTGAATAAAATTCGTAGTTGAAAGGAACTTTTGTGCCTTGTTCGTCCGACTTGTTCTAGACAAGTTTTTCTCGTCGAGTTTTCTGCATAGCACTACCTTTCTTTGGTGGTTTTATCATAACTCGAGTTTACAGATCCAATTGACGTGATTCTTTTTGAGTTGTCTTCACAACTTGATTATCTATCACCTGTCAAAATTTCACGGTCATTTGATTTACTGTTTGTGATCTACACGAGTTTCTTTGCAGCGTTTCATATCTGTTTTATTTCTCGGGTAGGACAGATTGACCTTTGTTCGATCTTTCAATAGTAACTTGAGTTTCTCTCAACGGATTTGACTGATTCTTGTTGTGTCAAATTCGTGACTTGATACTCTCTGATATCTATCATTTTTGTCATGGTGAAACACATTTAGATTAGTCTCACACACGATTACTTTAACAGAACATTTTTCTGCCGAAGGGGTTGGGATTTAATTGTTTCTGCTGCGTAAGTTTTTTTAATCTACCATCCATCGCCTCTGGTAGCTTTTCATGCGCTCTTCGATCCTACAATTTGTATCAGAGCCACGGTGCTCAAATCTTTGTGATTTGCACGTATTTTGACTAATCATCATGCAGAAATACTCCGCCAAACCCTGTGTGTTTATTGGTATTGATTTTCAGGTTTGGAAGGCACGTATGGAAGCCTTCATCCAGGCTCAAGGCTTTGCAATATGGGAGAAGGTATACAAGCCTTACGATGTGCCATCAAACGATCAAGTCACGGCTATAAACTTGAGAGATGTCAACAACAACAACAAGGCTCGCAACATGATCATACAAGGATTAACTCAATGCGACTTCGACCGCATTGCTCACCTCCGATCTGCATATGATGTGTGGAAAGCACTCTGCGACTACCACGAAGGATCCAACGCGATCAAGGGGGTAAGGCAAGACATGTTCAAGATAGAATACATGCGCTTCGAGATGCAACCCGGTGAGTCCATTGACGATCTATTTGCTCGTTTTAACGAAATTCTCAATCACTTGCGTAGTGTCAATGTTAATTTTTCAGATGCTGAAAATGCTAGGCAATTACTAAGTGCACTAGACATGTCAATTTGGGAGATGAAAGTCACATCTATTCGTGAATCTACTGTCATGAGTATACTTACATTAGATGTTCTTTATTCTAAATTGAAAACTCATGAAATTGACATAATCTCACGAAAGAACCCCAACAAGTCTCTTGCATTTGTTTCTCAATGTGACATGCCTAGCTCCGACCAATCTCATCTTGTGGTACACTTGCTTTGTTGTCCTCTCTAACCCTTGAACAGATTGAGGAGGTTCCAAAGAAGGAGATAGTACTTCTCTCTACTAGGTCCTCAAAAGCATTGCAAAATGTGAGAACTAGAAGGAGAGGAAGCTCTGGACCTCAACAATGTTTCGAATGTGGTAGGACAGGACATTTTCATTCAGATTGCCCTAACCTTTCAGGTCCTACTTGCCGGGATGAAATGCAAACAAGGACGAAGACCACCTCTGGAAACCCCAACAAGAAAACCAAGGGAACCATAGGACGAAAGATGATTAACAGCTTCATAACCGCACTTCAAGAGCTCGGTTCAAGTGATGTAAACTTTGAAAGTGATGAAGATGGTGATGATCTGGCCAACTTATGCTTCATGGCAGGCAAAACAAGATCAAGATCAAGTCAGGAGGATGCAAAACAAAACAGTGACGATGATGAGGTTACACGCTTGAGGAAGGAGAACATTTGGATTGTGGATTCAGGTTGCTCACGCCACATGACTGGTAACAAAGAATGGTTCTCCTCCCTCTCTTTCGTGTCACGTGTAGAGAATGTTACTTTTGCCGATAATTCTTCAGCTCCTATAATTACTAAGGGTTTGGTTAGAGTAAATAATCACTACACTTTGAAGGATGTGGCACTTGTTAAAAATTTGAAATACAACTTGCTTCGTGTTTCACAACAGCTAGATGAAAATCTGGAAATTATTTTCACTAAAAATTGATGCAAAGTTGTAAATTCAAATAGTGAGCTTATTTTTAAATGTCTCGGTTTGGAAGAGCTTTTAAAGCTGATTTTGCTATTTCTTCCTCTAAGCATAGGTGTCTAGTAGCTAATGATTCAAAGGACTTATATTTTTGGCATCGTAGACTTGGTCACGTAGGCTTTGATCATCTAACGCGTGTTAGTGCTCTTGATCGCATACGTGGCTGCCTAAGCCTAAGGGAGAAAAAGAAATTGTGTGATCTTCTTGTAGACATGCTAAGATGTTTGCAGGTTCACATACTCCTCTCACAATGATCATGACAACTGAACTGGGTCAACTTTGGACCTTGACACCGTAGGACCTCCACGTGTTCAATCCTTCGAAGGTAAATGGTATGTTCTTGTGATAGTTGATGATTATTCTAGATACTCTTGGGTTTATTTTATGGAATCGAAGAATGAAGCTTTTATTCACTTTATAACTTTATTTCTTAGATTATCAATTTATCACCCAGGATCTTTAAAAGCAATTAGAAGTGATAATAAAATCGGATTTAAAAATCAATCTTTTGATCACTTTTGTGCTAAAAATGCAACAGATCATCAATTTTCTTCACCATATGTGCCTCATCAAAATGGTGTTGTAGAAAGAAAGAACAGAACCTTAGTTGAGATGGCTAGGACTATGTTTGATGAATATCAAACTCCTAGAAATGTTGGGTTGATGCGTTTGCAACTGCTTGTTATGTCTCAAATTGTGTTTTCTTGCGCGCTAAGCTAGGTAAAATACCATATGAGCTCCGGTTTGGACATAGGCCTAGTGTTACACACTTTTGGGTCTTTGGTTGCAAATGCTTTGTTCAAAAACATGGTAATCTTGATAAATTTGAACCTAGATCCGTTGATGGCATGTTTCTTGGTTATCCATCTCATACTAGAGGCTACCGTGTGCTTTTACTTGACACTAACAAAATTGTGGAGACTTGTGAGGTGTATTTTAATGAAGCTAGCCTAGGTACTAGCTCAAACATTGCAGGTGCAGATCCATATCCACAGCGGGAGAGCATTTTCACCGAAGATGAGGAAGAGGTGGAGCTGCTGCCCGAAAATTCAGCAGCTAGTGACATTGTTCCAGCTCCTGATTTTGATTCACAGCCAGCACCGACAACCACCATTGCTGGTCCAAATCCTCCTCAAGTCACAAACTCATCGATTTGTGATGAACATGAAGAAGAAGAAGCTTGTGAAGTGTCCACTCCCCTCCGGGTTCTCAAAAGTCATCCTCCACAATAGATTATTGGAAGCTTGCACGAATGAGTCACACGGTCCAGGTTTTACGATCCAAACTCTCATGCTCATTCTGCTTCTGTTGCTTCTTTTGAACTCAAAGATATAACACATGCACTCACTAATGAATCCTGGATTATTGCCATGCAAGAAGAGATAGAAATTTTTTAAAGAAATAATGTTTGGAAACTTGTATCTCCACCTCATGGTCACACTTTAATTGGAACTAAATGGGTGTTTTTTTAAATCGGCCCAGCCACCTCCATTTCCATTAAAGAAAACAGAGAACAAAGTCTGACAACACCAAGCTTGGAGATCCAACCAAATTTTAGTCTTAACTGTTCCTATTGGACTACAAATTTGGTGGATACTCCTGCAAACTAGGTCCTTCCCACATGGGGTCTCAAATTATTACAAAACGACTTCAGAAGCACACTTAGACACAAAATATCCAGGCAGCAACAAGCATCACGCACAACAAAACAGCATCAGTTATTCTCATCCTCCACTGTTCGTTGTTCGCAGTCTGTTTGAATATATTTCATCATCATGGAGCCGGCAACATCAAAACCGCCCCTTGCATCTCCAGCACCCTCATAGCTTCTTTCATAATCCCCTCAACACCAGTTTGAATCAGCTCTTGTAATTCATGAGAAAATAGTCCTGCCGAATATTTCATAAAAAAACAAGCAGAAAAAATTATATCACATGGATTCTTAATAATCTTTCCATCAAAACAAAATGCATTTCTTGTTTTCCAGGTGGACCACAAAATAGCAGCAAGACCAAACGAATGAACATTATCATCTCCTTTTAAAATTTGTTTAATCCAAACCCAATATTGAGACAAACTTACTGGAATGTTATTGCAGCCAAAACACAAAGCTATAATACTCCAAATTACCCTCATACAGTTACAATTGAAGAATAAATGATCAAAAGTTTCAAATGAATCACAAAATGCACAAGATGTATCACCATGCCAATTTTTTTTAATTAACACTTCCTTTGTTGGAACAGCACCTTGTTCTGCCAGCCACAAAAAAACTTTAATCTTTGGCGGAATTTTTGCTTTCCAGATCCCATTGTAATGAACTCCAATATCATTTGAGGTAAGTCTATTATACATTGATTTAACAGTAAAAATACCAGATTTTGTACCAATCTATCTCACTCTGTCATCCTCATCTGTAATAGTCTGCATATTTAACCTTTCAGGCAACGAATACCATTGGTCATGTAAACATACAGGAAGATCAGGATTGAAAACAATTACCCAATTTTTAGAAGCACACTCAGCAACCGTGATGTTCTTATTCGCACGGAACTGATATAACAAACCATAAGATTTATAAAAAGATTGCTCCCCTAACCAAATATCATACCAGAAGCTAATCTTTCGACCATTGCCCAAAATAAACCGTCTACCAGATGTATACAAATGTCTAATCTTAATGAGGTCAGCCCAAATAGGGGAATCATTGTACTTATGCTTAATAGTACCAATAGGGACTTGCTTGACATACTTAGCCATCACTAAATCTTGCCAAATTCCTCTTTCATTCTCTAATTTCCACCACCATTTTGAAAGCAGACTTAAGTTCATTTTTCTTAGATTTTTAATGCCCAGTCCTCCTTTCTTTTTACTTTTACAAACTTTTTCCCATCTAATTAAATGATATTTTTTCTTTTTACTACCTCCCTGCCACAAAATTTTTTTCCTATTAATATCTATTCTTTTTATGACAGTCTTAGGCAATAAAAACATAGACATGTGATAAATTGGAGTACTAGACAGACTAGAATTAATGAGCACAACTCTCCCAGCCATAGATAAGTGATTACCCTTCCACAATTCAATTTTCTTAGCTATCTTGGCTTCCATATTTTGCCAATCAACAACATGCAATCTACTGGCTGAAACGGGAACACCCAAATACTTGATTGGGAAATTCCCAACTTGACAATTAAAAATATTAGCATAAGCTAAACTCTTATGAATATCACCCCCAACAACATAAATCTCACTCTTCTCATAATTAATTTTCAACACAGACATTTGCTCATAAATTGCTAATAATAGCTTCATATTATGAGCCTGCTGAAAATCATCATTCAAACACAAAATAGTATCATCTGCATATTGCAAAATAGGAACTCCTCCATTTATTAAATCAGAAGATAAACCTTTGATTAAACCATTTCTATTAGCATGGTGGACCATTCTAGTTAGGCAATCCGCAACAAAATTAAAAAGTAGGGGAGAAAGTGGATCACCTTGCCGAACCCCTTTAAAACTTTGAAAATGGCTACCATTTATTCCATTAAGTTTAACATTCAAGGTACCATTTTCCAAAATACAAGAAATCCATCTACACCACTTATCCGAGAAACCTCTGAGCCGCATACTTTTTAAAAGAAAATTCCAGTCAACCTTATCATAAGCCTTTTCAAAATCCAATTTTAAAATAACCCCAACTAAATGGGTGTTTAAAAATAAACAAAGTAAGGATGGGTTTGTGGTTAGGAGTAAGGCTAGGTTGGTTGCTCAAGGCTTCACTCAAGTTGAAGGTCTAGATTTTGATGAACTTTTGCTCCTGTTGCTAGATTAGAAGCCATAAGAATTTTGTTAGCTTTTGCTGCATCTAAAGGTTTTAAGCTATATAGAATGGACGTTAAAAGTGCTTTTCTTAATGGCTACATAGATGAGGAGGTTTATGTCAAACAACCACCTGGTTTTGAAAATTCAGATTTTCCTAATCATGTTTACAAACTGTCCAAAGTCTTGTACGGTCTCAAACAAGCCCCTAGAGCATGGTATAATACGTTAAAAACATTCTTACTTGAAAAGGGGTTTACCATGGGAAAGGTTGTTAAAAATCTATTTATGCTTAAGCTTGGCAATGACTCATTATTCGTTCAAGTGTATGTGGATGATATTATCTTTGGTTGTGCTTCTCATGATCTTGTGTCCATGTTTTCAGCTATGATGAGTTCAGAATTTGAGATGAGCATGATGGGAGAACTCACGTACTTTTTGGGGCTGCATATCAAGCAAACCAAGGAGGGTACCTTTGTGCATCAAATGAAGTATACAAAAGACCTCCTAAGGCGCTTCAACATGGACAAAAGCAAGCCTCTTCGGACACTAATGGGAACAGCAACAACACTTGAACTTGATGAAGATGGTGAACCTATGGATCAAAAAGAATATAGAAGCATGATCGGATCACTTTTGTACCACACGGCATCAAGACCGAACATACAATTCAGCGTATATCTTTGTGCACGGTTTCAAGCCTCCCCATTTGCTTCACATCGTCAAGCCCTCAAAAGGATTGTCAGGTACTTACATAGAACTCAAGAATTTGGCATTTTTCTTCCTTCTTCCTCAATCGTTACTTTGAAAGCTTTTTTCGATGCTGATTTTGGAGGTTGTAGGATTGATAGGAAAAGTACTTCTGGTGCTTGTCATTTTCTTGGTAATTCACTAGTTCCTTGGTCCTCTAGAAAACAAAACTCAGTTGCACAATCCACCGCCGAATCTGAATATGTAGCTGCTACTAGTGCTTGCTCACAAATTATTTGGATTGTTCAATCACTTAAGGACTATGGGGTTGATCTAGATAGTGTTCCACCATTTTGTGATAACACTAGTGCCATTTGCATTTCTAAAAACCCAGTGCAACATTCTAGAACTAAGCACATTGACACTAGATATCTTTTTCTCCGTGGTAATGTTGAAAAAGGAAACATTGTGCTTCACCATGTAGATACCGAACAACAATCGGCTAACATTTTTACAAAACCTTTGGATTGCACTCATCTTTGTTACATTCGTAGTAAAATAGGGGTTATGCATCCTCGTGGCTTAAATTGAGGGGGAGTTTTCAAACTTGAGAAGTCTATGTGTGAATCTGAAATTAAAATAATATAAGCTTAGTATTTTACACATATATGACTTTGTGAATCCGTTTACATGCTGAACGTTCTTACTACATTACTCGTGTTATACATTTTGTTGTTTTTGCCATGTCTAGTAATTGGGATAATTACTTACACTAAATCTTGTCATGGTCGAACTTTCTTGCTGTTTTGAACTCGTTGAATGCTCACAAGTGCTTTCAATAATGAAAAATTAATCAATCATCTATTCACATGTTGAGCATTTATGATCAAATAAAAATGAGACAAGATCAAGAGAATATGCATGCATTGCACTTCTTCTTTTGAGATGGCTTATCATTGCACTTAGATATGAACATGGAAGAAGTTGTGTATGACTAAAACCATGTCCTTAAGCTTCTGATTGTCAAATGACATAGGCATGGCTTAGTTGGTTAGAATAAGGCATATGCGCCGATAATCTCTTGCAAATATCATATGGTCTAATTTTGTGCTTTGAAAAATAATAAAATGCAGCAACAAGTGTCATGCTTTCAGGTATTGAAATAGTTAAGCTTGTGAGATCATGACTTGTTAAATTGAAAATTACATTTGATCTCTAGCATGGCTTACACTACTTTATGTATCTCATTGATGTGATAGTGTAAGTTACTTGATAGTATGACTTGGATGAGCGTTGTTTTATATGTATATGTTATAATATGCTCATAAAAATTAAAATTTATCCTTTGTACCTTGCTGAATACATTGTCAAAGGGGGAGAGATAATATGGTAAATTTTTAAAGATAAGTATGCAAGGGGGAGAAATTTGTTACAAATTGCACATATTCACATTTGTTTGTGGAACGATTCTTCTCAGGGGAGAATTTCTTTTTCTCATTTTATTTTTTGTTTTACAAGTAGGGGAAATTGTCTTCAAAAATTTTAATGTGAGTAAGCTAATGTTCGGATCTTAAGTGGTGTTGCCAATGCATTAATGAAGGGGGGATTGTGAGACCTATGTGTGTTGAATACATTGGCTTTGATGATAAAAGTTCTGAAATTCGGCTAAAACACCTTTTTAGCAAAGTCTGACACTAGCTCCGAGCTTCTGCAAGGTCCGACAATAGGTCCGACTTGCATTGTCAAGATTCAACATGTTTTTGGGTAGCTCCGGTGAGTTTTTTCTTTAGCCCCGACATGTCTTTGATAGCTCCGACATGTCGTTGTTAAGCTCCGATATATTTTGTTAGGTCCGACTTATGTTGGTTAGCTCCGACATGTTTTTCTAGCTCCGGCTTTTGAGTTGACTAGTTCCGACTAGCTTTGGTAAACTCCGGCGCTAGGTCATACTAGCTTTGGTAAGCTCAAGTGCTAGGTTGTACTAGCTTTGGTAAGCTCCGGTTAGCTTTGGCAAGGTTCGGAGCTTGATCACAATGTTCCTGCTTTTACTGTGAAATGTTTCGAACTTGCTTTACATTGTTGGAAAGATTGCTTAGTATTCATTTGCTATGTTTTTGGTGCGTTTTGGTTGATATGACTGATATCGTTTTACTGTAGTTTTGCAACATGCTTATGTGAGGTGCTCACGTAAGATGTTGTAGTTTCGGAACTAACGAGAGTCATGTCGAGGACTTGTGCTCGCAAGTATTGGTTGTTTATTCATGTGCAGGTGTTGCTTGAGTTCAAGACATGGCTGGTGACGGGATCCATTGAACTAGTCTTAGGGAGAAGATGAGGTTCAGCAACCAAGTTCGGAAGGAATTGTGTTTGAGTTGATCGCGAGGTCGCGCAGCATGTTTGAATCAAGAACAATGCATATGAAGGTATCGTGGACGTCGTTGGAAGATGTTTGCACATGTGCAAGGAGTGCATGGATGTGGCTGCATGGTTCCAAGGCGTGATGAAAAGATGTGGACGTAAAAATTGGTCGGAAAGGTCCAACCGACTAGGTTATGGACTCAGGCTGCGGCTGAGTCATGTTTGACTCAAATATGGAATGTTTTGAGTTGGTTATGATAGGATTTTGTGTGGGTCACGAATTTGAGTTGTTTTAGGAATTTGGTATACGTTCCTAAGGTGTTTGGAATTCTTAAGATTGTTTCTATCTACATATAGAAGAGTGCTAAGCAGTTATGGAAAGTTTCGATTCGTGATTTGAGTAGGATTACAGTCCTAGTTGAGATTGGGTTGGCCTAAGGGCTGGTTATATAAGCAAGGAAGGCTAGAGCTCATGGGAGACGACTTTGGGGGCTGTTCCTCTTGTGTTCTATTGAATAAAATTTGTAGTTGAAAGGAACTATTGTTCCTTGTTCGTCCGACTTGTTCTAGACATGTTTTTCTCGTCGAGTTTTCTGCACAGCACTACCTTTCTTTGGTGGTTTTATCATAACTCGAGTTTTACAGATCCAATTGACGTGATTCTTTTTGGTTGTGTTTACATATTGATTATCTATCATGTGTCAAAATTTCACGGTCATTGGATTTGTGGTTTCTAATTTACACGAGTTTCTTTGCAGCATTCTAGAACTGTTATTTTCTCGGGTAGGACAGATTGACCTTTGTTCGATCTTTCAATAGTAACTTGAGTTTCTCTTGACGGATTTTAGTGATTCTTGTTGTGTCATCTTCGTGACTTGATTCTCTCTGATATCTATCATTCTTTTCACGGTGAAACATGTTTAGATTAGTCTCACACACGATTACTTTAACATATCGTTTTTCTGCTGAAGTGGTTGGGATTTAATTGTTTCCACTGCGTAAGATTTTTTAATCTACCATTCACCCCCCGCCCTCTGGTAGATTTTCACGTGCTCTTCGATCCTACAAGGACTAACATTTAGGCGAGTATTTTATTGCAAGTTGTTGTCCTATATTATTTTTATCCTGCATATAGACTTCCATAATTAGTGGAGATGGTTAAGTCTTGCTGAGCCTTCGTGCTCACGGTTGCTATTTTAAGTTTTTGCTGTAGATGATGATCTATATAATCAAGGGTTCACTGGTGAGGTGATGCCCCCATCGGGGTACACAGCCGAGTGGGAACCCTGCACACCGCCGTGATGTGATTCGTGTGTTGCTGGTGTGATTCCGTTCGTGGGCTGATAGGAAAGACTTTTGCATAGCTCAGGCTTGAGTGTCAAGAGCTATGATATTATATACCGTTGTAGCATATTTTAATGTATATTATTTGTAAAAAACAAAGCTTGTATAACACTATGTTATTTTGTGCAATATGATGTACCTTTTTCTGTGTGTTGTTGGGTGCCGCATCACACGACACCACCCAATTGCGATTCCTAGAATATCGGGACTCTGGTCCTCACAGCCTGGTATCAGAGCTGTATTGAGAACAACACGCTTAAAAAGTATCATATTACGAGAAAAATTTAGGTTTATGGTGAGGAATCTAAAGTAGCCCAAATAAGGACTATGTTTAGCATAATTACTTAAGGTGACAAAGCTAACATATGTGTGATTATATTCTGTAATGACGCTCCGACGTCAGATAAGAGGTAAGATATGCCACCTCAAGCGGATCAATTGTTGTAAGCTCTACGTACGAGAGGTAGTACGATGATTGTCCCTCGTGCCTTGGCACAGGAGTTAATGTGAGTCTCTGAACCTTCTCATGGTTCTAGGAACATATGAAAATGCTGCTCCCCGACGTGCTTCAAGCAAAAGCGAGGATACCCCATCGTGTGTTCAAAAGGACAAAGTATGCAACTCTTGAACGTTCAATGTCCAAAGGGCCATGCGCAGTGCTGATCCCTAGCACAAGAGATAAATGATGGGGCACCTATTGTGCACATGAAAAGAACATAGTGTGTTTTTTTAATAAACACGCCAAAGCACCTCCTACTAGTGCAGTATTAGGCAAAGACGTGGGACCCTGTCGGGTGGTACATAACCCGATGCGCCACCTACTGGTGCAACATTATGCAAAGACGTGAGACCCCCGTTGGGTAGTAGAAAACCCGGTCATGTACATCTAGACGTGGATCAGCTCGGGCCGGCCCGTATGGAATTATACGGGACAGATGTCTTACTTTCATATATATTATTGTGACTGCCTGAAATGATCGCCCGTGCGGGCTGTTCCGTACGGCGCCATTATGAGTGTTTGTAAATTGTGTGTCTTATGCAGGTACACTGACCGCGTGATTGTATTGCGCTTAGAAATCGTTTGCAGGTGAACGTCATTAAGGCCATCATAGAGACGTATGCCGGAATACCGGCTTAGAATTTTCACTTTTGTGAGGCATGAAGTACCGACTTTTATTCCATTGATGCATTAACCACTTTACTGTAAAATAGAACTTAGAAGATGTAAGAATACTTATATTAGCTATCAAGTCTGATTTTGAACTAAGTTTTAAAATTGGAGTAGGTTTTGAAGTCACATATTCAAAAACAGAGTGTTCTGTTTTCTGCAAGAAAAAGACCTGACTTTGAGAAACCATATCTCCCAGTAGAAAACTCCAATAAACGTGTATCTTAAATGGGTGCAAATTTTAGGAAGTCTTTTAGAACAGTTATGTTCAACTCCCAAGCTGAATTCCTATCTAACCTTTTCAAAATTTCGAAGTTTCAAAATCTGCCAAACTGGACAGAAACTGGAACCCTGTCTGGACTTTTTACTATGTTTGCTATATCTCACTCTAGGAAATCCGAACCGGGCCGTGCAAGGCATTTCTGGAATCCTTGTAATATGTATTACAGATTTTTAAATTGTGGATTTTCTAAATTCTGCTGTTTTATATCTGGAAATTCTGGCCCAAAATAAGCATAAAAAAGGAGATCCTGTCAAAATTTCCAGAAAAACTGTCAGATTTACAATTCCATATATCCTCAACTATAAATGATCTTGAGGCAAAACAATACCTTTTGGAAATGTCTTGAAGTGTACTTCAACTTTGTAGTTCACCTCATGATCTGATTCAGCCATTTACTGGTTTAAATTTGTGTTTGGGTACAGGCTGGTCAGGTTTCAACAGAAACTTCATTGGTTTCAAATAATTTGGTTCTGTTATGAATCTGGTCCTCGATTTCACTTCGAGAAGTGTCATAATAGACCAGATGTCGATACTCAACATGTTACCAGTGGAATTGAGGGTTTGACTCACTTGAGTCTCCATTCATTTTATGACTATGTTTGTGTCATATTGAAGATAAGAAAGTGTATTCGCACGATAACGCGCATAATGTCCCGTCGCGATCAACGATTGTTGAAATGAATTCGATCCATGGAGTTCATTATTTTGGAACTCGCTATTGTAGCATTGGTCTAAGGATGATGTACTTTATAAAAAGTTTGTACTTTATCAATATATGTTACTGTTATGCAAGTTTGGTTATTAATACGCGCACTATTGTTTTTATCCCCGAGTGATCTCAAAATCACGTCTCATGTTGGATTCATGGTTGTCAATGCAGAATGGTGCGCACCCATAACACGCTCGAGGTCGGTGGCGCGAGCTAGTGAGGTGATGACTCCAGCAACAGAGAACTCAGGATCAGCGGCAGCCGACACCGCCACTGCCACCTCCTCCTCCGCTTACATTGGCGGATGTTATTTCAGCAATGGTGGACTCACGCGACGAGTAGACTGAGCTGCTTCGAACCCTCGTGCAGAATATGTCCCGTCAGCGAGGACGTCCAGACGGAGGAAATCATCGGCCTCAACAAAGCACTTACTCGGATTTCTTGGCACCTCATCCACCAGTCTTCACAGAGGCCGATGAACCACTCGAGGCGGACAACTGGCTCCGCACAACTGAAGCAAATTTCCGGACAGAAGGCACTCTTTGCAGTGCAGCAACTTCACGGCTCTTTGTACAAGGCAGCTTTTTGGAAGAACAAAAATGCAAAAATGCGAACTTAAAAATTTTGAAAGTGGACTTGGAAATCCAAACTCACATGAACCATATGAGTTAACCAATGTTCACTAAACATAGGAACTTGCTAAAATTTTAAATATAGAACATGGTTTCTAATGTATATTGGAACATAAGGTGTAAAATCCTTAATTTCCATGTATTCACATTTTCAAAGAAAAAATTAATGGAGAAAAGAAAACAAAATAGAGAGAAAGAAAAAGGAATTATTCCAACCCGAAAATGGGACATTCAAAAAAATTTAAATCTAAGGCTGTAAAATTTTCCATGACCTTCTAATATTCCAAATTGACTATCGATAAAGTTTCAAAAAATTTTGAAGCACGTTTTCCAATTATTGGACACGTACTGAGAGTTTAATCAAAGTCGACTTCAAATTTAAACTATGTACTTAACCTTGTCCAAATCAACTACAAATTTTTCCTGAGGTTCCTTATGGTTCAAAAAGGTTAACTTCAAAGTTTCAGGATTTTTGAACCTAATCTACTATTTATTTCAGTGAGTCAAGTATCACCACTTGAATTTAAATTCAAACCTGAGTAAAAAATCAACTTGCTCAATTCTGAAATCTGATCGCACCATAAAATCTTTCACATTTTATTTAGTCACTGGGCCAAAGTTGAATATTTTTGAACCATGTTTGCTAGCTCTATTTGAAATTGGAAAGAAGAATGAGGAAGGAGAGTGTTGTGGGCTCCACCTGTAAGCCTCTTCAAGGCTGAACCGCCTCTGCCTTTCGGTTACAGGGCGACACGGCACCGTGCATGTGCCACCGCGATGAAACTTTCTGCCCTTGTACCCATACCGTGAATCAAGTAAGTTAAAGGAAAAACTCGTTCTCGCCTCACTGCACCCTGCTCTAGCTCGCTGCTTGCCTGGCCGCCGGCCCATGCGCCTCCCCCGCCGTCCGCCTGCCTCCTGGCAACGCCTCCTCTCCTGGCCTCGTCGACACGGTCGCTTCCCCGGCCTCTGCACGTGGCCGGCCCAACTTCCTCCTTGGCGCGCCTCTTCGTCGACACTGCGCGCGCCTTGGATTCCACCCACCAGCGCTGCCATGCGCCCCGTTCCACCACGTCGACACGCCCCCTCCCTGTCGTGCCTCGTCGCCATCGTGTCAAGCATGCTCTAGCTGTCCACAGCGCTGCCCCACCTCCCAGTCGCCTCTGCCTCGCCGGTGCCCTACCGCTGAGTGCTCGCCGAGCCGCCCTGCACCGCGCCGCCTGGCTCTTCACCGGTGCCGCCCCCACGCGCTGTCGATGTCGCGCACACCCCGCTCGCTCGCCTTCGTCTGGCCGCATCGCTCCACCTGCAGCACCACCCCACGTCGAGCGCCGTACTCCACGTCCATCGGTGCTCGCCGGCCCGGCCCCCATCTGCTCCTGCTCCAGCGCGCCTTCCCGCGCCCGAATGTCAAGCTCGCGTGCCATTCCCGCGTCGCGACGCTGAACCCCGCCGCACACCCTGCGCCCTGCAGGTCGCGGTTCGCTGGCGCCCACGCTGCCACGGCTTGCTCCCGGCCACGCGAAACTCACTGCCTTGGCCACCCGTGTACCCATGTTCCGGCTTGCTGCTGGACGCGCCTAGCTCGCCGATGTCACCACCTGCAGCGCCATCTCACCCCCTGCTCGCTGCTCGCCACCTCCATGCCGCGCTGCTCCGCCTCCTCACCGACGCCGCCCCACGCCTGCTCGCCGGCCGTCCTCCCTGCTGCTCGCCACGCTCCTACGCCACGGCGCCCTGACGCGCCCGCCTCTGCCCTGCATTGCCTGAGGTCGCACAAGCCGTCGTGGCGCTGGCCGTGTCCTGCTCCCTGCGCCAGTCGCATGCCGCCCGTGTCCGTGGCCATGCTTGTCTGCTCCCCCTCAACATTGTCGCGACGTTCTGCTCTGTAGCCGCATTCTGGCAGCAAGGCAAGTGATGTGTGGGACAGAGGATATGCAGGAACACGTCGTTGACACACCAGGATCGACAATTGATCCAAGGTTAGCTCTGATTTGTGCAAAGATTAGTTGGAACAGTGCTGCAGCCAAGGTGTTCGATGAAATGGTTACAAGGCGAAACTAAATGTGTTGCCGTTGAATGCTAGTCTATGGATGCAGGTCTATTGTGGGGATGGCACGACCAAGATATGTACCAAGATGCTCTTTGAATGGTGATGATGTGACGGAATCAAGAACACACCCAAGATATTCAACGAAATGCCTACAAGGTGAGCCTTGCCCTGAAATTCCTTGCTTGACGTCACCGAAGTCTGTTCGTCGTGATCGCTAATGGTACTCATGTGTCATCAAGCCGTACGTCAATTTTCTGCACTGATATCATTCCTATAGAAATCCTCAAGTTGACCTCCTTTGTCGTTTGTATCACGTTGGCATGTTCGTGCGTGCTCCTGATGCTCCACCATGAGCTGCATCGACGTCGTTGACCACATGACGTTGTCGTGACGTTCCGAGCCGTCATCGTGCCCTGACATCGAGATGAAGGATGCTTGTGATGTGTGTGGTGCTCGAACACCAGCATGACTCGTCGGACAATGGTTGTCAAGCCAAATTAGGTTTTAGTCGATGTGAGGGTGATCGAGTCCTAGGTATAGCCAATGTGCTCGATAACATGCCTTCTAGGTCAAACCACAGATGTTGGTGATCATCGATGACCTGTGGTTGGGTAATGCTAGATGTTGTGACCGACAAGGAAAACTAGACCAAGGGGGACCTTGGATAAGAGTTTCTTGATCGCATCGACGATGTTTCCTAACCATCCACAGATTTTTTAACTAGGTGTGCCATTTCATCGACAACAGGTTCATCGAGTCGCTTGCCGACGATCGAGTCGACATCACTAACCTTCTGACTCATAAGGTGGTGTTCAGGATTCCGCTCATCACCATGGACGAGTCCGGGTCGTTGTGAACGTTGATGAGATGATCTTCTCGAGAGGTCAAAGCACATCGTCGCAACATAGTAATGCCTTATGTTCGAGTTCCAGAAGTTCACTGAGCTCATCTGGACAATCTTGCAAAGAAAACTGCAATAGTGTCATGTAAGAACTTGGACGATGTTTGCGAAGATAGTCGTAGCAATTGATTTACCTAAAGGTCCTCTGAACGTGTCTTGGTACTCACGTTAGGTTAGCAGTGCTTGTGATGACTCTTTGAGTCCAAGCAATGCCGATCTCACTTCTTTTCCAAGTGTCGCTAGGGTTTCACATCGATTCACCTAATTCAGAATCCTGCGACCACACCGGTCACTTAATTAGGTTTACTCTTTAATGAGTTTGTGTAACTTCAGTGGTCGCCTTCTGAGTCATGACCTCTTGTTGCACAGTTCACTCATGCCTTAAGCTTTCAATGCTCCACCTTGATTCCGTAGTCATTCTTACACTATTCAGTCCAACAATTCCACACCATTCAGTCTCATCTTTCTCGAGTGGCATAGCTCCAAGTGTTAAGTGAATAATGGCTATACATGCTTTCATTGCACCTGTCAATTCACAGCTCGACACTACTATGACCACTTGACTTATCCATAGTTTCTCCACCCATTCGAGACATATCTAATCTTTCTAGTCAAGCTTCTTCTTCTTAAAGTTTTTTACAACTCGTCGAGTCCGTTATTCGATTACCTTAATTACTTATATGCATATCTTGTTGATCGGGACGTGATGATAGGTGACCAACGAGAAGTTTCTCTTGGAGGAGAATGCCGAGGATTTCCAACTTCAAGATTCCATGGAGGATTCTCCAGAGGAAGACCAAGCCATAACAACTAACATTGTTATAGAGTCGCAAACAAGGAAAGCCCCGGTTTGCATTTAAGTTCCTTACAGTGTTTTTGAAGTTTTCATTCACCTTACGTCTTCAGATGATTGTGCATTACGTTTAAGGTGTTTGATATCCACTTGCATGCCCCACAAATCCTATGGAGTCTTGGGTAGGTCTACGGCCCGTTGAGGAGAAATTGCTATGCTTATGCTCATAGGAATCCGGTAGAAGTCGAGTATTTGGAATCTACTCGCGAGATAGGATTTTATCACACGGGATGAATTGGCTCAAGAAATGTTTTATAAATATGAAATTGACACCAGTCAGATATGAATAGGAAGCAACAAGAGGTGGTCTTGGTCGTATAGCTCTGACCGTGTCGATTGAGGACCGTTTCGTGTGCGGCCCTGCTGGACAAGCTTGAATTGTACCGACAACATACTGGAGAAATGGGCTCCAGTAAATTGACATAGCTTGATACTAGTTTGTCGAGGCATTCTGTTCCATTTTATAGGCGTGGGTTGAGGGCAGCAAGGTGTAAATAAGCTAGTGGGCACGTCAGAGTACGCCCCACGCAGTGACCTCCTGCTCATGACGGATCGACCGGTTCGACATTCGAGTGTTTAGTGAAAGGTGGCCATATACGACTAGTACTGAAATTTTATGTAGGTACTACTATAAGTACTCGCTGGCATTTCCGAAAGTGCGTATGTGTCGTGTTGTCCAGGTGTGTCCTGATTGCAATCTCCGTCCCCCGCGGTAATAGAGTACCACTTGTTCACTGCGCTGTGATACAGTAAATACTGAAGAAGTCAGAAGGATATGACATATTGAATTATAATTGCTTTGCAACCTTGTATGACTTAGATATAGTACAATTAAAAGTTCACAGTTTCCCCATACTTTACCTGTAATAGTAGTATGTACTTTGGGCATGTCATATCATCGGCAAAGCATTTTTTGTTTGATTGTGGAGTCTATGATGTGCCATGCATAAAGATTGTCATTTGCTACTTAAAATATGACTATAATGATCCACTTGTAGGCGAGTCCTTTATGCTATTCCTTACCTATGCTCAGTATTCACCCCTGCATATGTCTAGTGAGACAGGTTAGTCTTGCTGAGCCTTATGCTCACGTTTGCGCTTTAATGATTTTTGCAGGTACTAGTTTTATTTCTGATGCTCAGGTTGTACATGAGACTTGAGGTGTCGACATAAATCTCATGTGAACCACGCCGCTGCTGAATGTTCTTCATGTCGCTAGTGAGAAGCGTCCTAGGGCTTGGTCGCCTTATCTCCTGCTTAGTTAAGTGAGGTTATGAGTATGTATTTTCTGTTGCGTGTGTACTTCTATTGTACACTCTTTTGTAAACTCTTCTTATTATGAAATGAAAACTTTATATGTTTTGGTATCCTTTTCGTGTGTGTTGTTAGGTGCCGCACAATGAGATCCTTGGACGTCGGGACCCCGGTCCCCACAGACATGGTATCAAAGCTTCATTGGGAATAGCACGCTCGAAAGGAGCCTATTTTCGAAAACTCCAAAGTAGTCGAGTGAGGATTAGCTATATGCCCATTAAGTACTATTACAATTATAAGTTATAAAGGTGGTGAACTAACTTACTTGTTATATTATTCTGTAACGACGCTCCATCTTCAAGGTAAGAGGTAAGGTACGCCACCGAGAGCGGATCAATCTCGGTAAACTCTGCATATGAGGTTTGATATGTGATATTTCCGTGGCTTAGCATGGAAAGTCAATATGACTCTCTGAAACTTTCCATGTTTCTGAGAACATATGATACGCGGTACCCCAACGTGACACAAAATTAGTGGGAGCCCCCGCCGGGTGGTGGATAACCCGATAGTATGCCTCTCTAGAACTATCCATGTTCTATGGGAGCATGCGAAACACGTATGCCCGAGCGTGTATAAGCCGGTTTGTGCATGAGTCTTTGCTGTACAGACGTAGTACAGCCATGTACCTCGAGACATGACTTTGCTCGAGCGCGACTCAAACCAGAGTCGTATGTATTTACTTTCATATTATTATTGTGACTTCCTGTCGTTTTTCCCCGTGCCGCCCTTGTGAAGGTGTGAAAGGGGATTGTTTGTCTTCTGCAGGTACACTAACTCCAGTAGCGACCCGTGTAGCAAACATTTGTGAGTGATCGATATTAGGACCACCTATAGACGTATCCGGATATACCGGGTCAGACTTTTTCTTTGGTAAGGAACGTAGTACCGCCAGTATCACATTCGATACTTCGACCATCCCCCACGAAAGAAATGGCTTCATATTCATCTTTAGGTCCAAATATCAGTTGCTGATATCTTATGGACAAGGAAAAATGTTTCTCTTCAAGCGTAGGTGAACCAAAGTTCTTTGTTTCTTGTGAGAGTTTAGCTCGACTTCGCCGGAGTAAGACATTGGTTATGCATGAAAATCCATAGTGATATGCTATGGATAAGAAGGTCGTCAAGTCTCTTTCAAGATTCCATTTAGTTCCAAAGTAAATGATTAGTTGTAAAGAAAGTTCTAGCTACTGGACTTGAGTTTTGAGCTAAGTTTTAAAATTTGAGTTTGTTTCCAATTCATGGGTTTCGAAGCCGGTGAGTTCTGTTTTCTAATAGAATTTGACCCAACTTTGAAAATCCATATCTCTTCAACCTGAAGGGATATGGATGCAAATGAATACTTTTTGGAAAGTGGAAGAGCTATTCTACAACTTTTCTATTCATTGTTACCTTAAATTCAGTTTATAACTAATTAGAAACTGGAGTTGAAGCTAGTACATGTGTACAGTGCTATCTGAAACAGCCAGAAAATTTCTGAATTTTGAACAGCCATAACTCTTAAATAAGAAAAACAACCTAGGCATATCTATACATGTCTAGAAAGCTTAAATAGTCCTCTATCAAGTTCTTATTCAGCGCTAAGGCTAAAACTTGCAATAATCAGGTCTAAATCGAAGTATCATTTAAGGTGTCAAAACAGTCCATAATCTGAACTGGGGTGTATTTAGATGCTGTTTTGTATCGTAATCGAAAGACTTCATAATTTTCATTTATGGAATCCTGATGAGGTGTGTAACAAGTTTTCAATATTTTGTTTCTGAAAATATAAATATTTCTCTATTGAAAATTATGGACAAAATCAGCAACATACAAAGGAAGCTCTGCCAAATTTCAGTTAAAAATCTGAGAACTTGGTCGACATTTAAAATTCCATATCTCCTCAACCAGAAGTGCTATGAGGGCAAGTAAATACTCTTTAGAAATATATGGAAGTCCTCTACAAGCTTTCTGTTCAACTCCAGACCAGAATCCTTTTCTAAGTGGGTGAAATTTGGAGATTTGCAGAAACTGTCCGGAATTAACCAAACTGGACAGAAATCTGTACAGTTCTGAATTTGAACCATAACTCACAGAACTTACGTCCAATAGGGTCACACGAGTAACCGTTGGAAAGTATAGAGAGTCAGATACAATTTTTGTAATTGGCTCCAGATCTGAATCGGTCATCTACCTATCCCAAATCGAGTTTGAATGCAGGGTGGTCAGTCTGAACTGAAACCCCACTTCTTCTGAATGCTGAATTTTTAGCAAATTTCAAAAATTCATATCTTTTGAACCAGGTATTATGTGCATACAAATAAATAAATTCTTGAAATATTATTACATTGAATACAACTTTGTAAATAAGAATATTTCCAGATTTCTAACGTATCAGTCTGAAAACATTAGATCAAAACTGCTACTTTTTAAGCAGGTTCTGCTGAAAGTGCAGAAAATTCTGCTGAGTTTAAAATAGCATAACATGCAAACCAGAGAAGATCTAGAGGCAAACCAATACTTTTTGGAAATTTCTTGAAGTGTACTTTAACTTTATTATTCACCTCAAAATCTGATTTTGCTATTAACTGGATAAAAATTGAGTTTGCGTCCAGACTGGTCATTTGTCACCATAGCCTGGCCAGTTTGAACCTTTAGGTTTTTGTTAGGCATTCGGTTCTCGATTTCAACTCGAGGAGTGTCGTAACCAACCAAGAGTTAGGACTTAACTATTTACCAAGTTGAATGGAGTGTTAAACTCATTGAAGCCTTTTTCCCTTGGATAGGTATACTAGTGTCTGCTTTATGTGACTTGCCACATTACATCTTGTGATGTTGAACACAGGTCGCAATTACTCGAGTTGCATCTCGTCTTTCCATAAGGATTGTTTGATGTACGCTTTGAAATCCTGGTTTGGAACTTTAAAGGGGAAGGCGGGCACTCATGTAATGGTGGTGTTCAACCATCAACCTTGGTTACAACGAGTCGTGTCAACAAGAAGGCGATCAATTAAGATTACATCTTCAAGAGGATCCAACATCCACCACAAGATTGAGTTACTCTAAGAAGAGTGTAACTTCAGCTCCACTAAAGTGATCGAGAAGGATATACGTTCCTCCTGACTGATCAAAGCGAAGGTTAAGTGTAATATCACTAGAGATGTGTCTAGTGATCTCGATCATGTGTCTAGAGATAACCTTCGACACAAGTTAGTTGTTTTTCTTCTGATGAAGATACTCCTCAAGTCAACTGGTAACTCTAAGACCTAGTTGAAGATACAATCAAGTGGAGTAGTACATGAACAAGCTTTCAAAAGGTCGAGGCAACGCGGTATGTTTCCCACATTCCTTATCACTCAATCTGTTATGAATTCCTTAACTGTGGTCGAGTCATGAAAGGAATGCTACTCATTGAGTGTATTTCACGACCACGGTAACCAAGCCTTGCAAATCATGAGTTGGTTCTTGAGTTTTGTGTGTGTGGTTCATTTAGTCTTGCTCAAACTATAAAAGTTATTGCACCATACATATGCACCATCTGCACCATGCATGTGCATCATTTGCATCATACATATGCACCATTTGCACCATACCATGTGCATAGGCATTTCACCATAACCCATGTGATGCATCATGAAGCATAATTACCAATGCAACATCAATGATAGAATGCATGGTAATACTAAAATTTAGAGCAATATCGTGTACCCCATTTGAACTATTCTAAGGTGTCTAATGACTACGGTCATTTCACCATCTTCATTTGACTTATTACATTGTTGATCTCCTTTCCATTGAGTAATACTTGGGAAACTTTAGGATCGAAGAGCACGTGAAAAGCTACCAGAGAGGGGGGTGAATGGTAGATTTAAAAATCTTACGCGGCGGAAACAATTAAACCCCAAACCCTTTCGGCAGAAAAACGATCTGTTAAAGAAATCGTGTGTGAGACTAATCTAAACGTTTCATCGTGACATAAGTGATAGATATCAGAGAAAATCGAGTCACAAAGACAACACAAAAAGAATCACTCAAATCCGTCAAAAAAAACTCAAGTTATGATCGAAAGATCAAACAATGGTCAATCTGCCCTACCCGAGAAAAAACAGTTCTGGAACGCTGCAAAGAAACTCGTGTAGATCATAGACCACAAATACAAGGACTGTGAAATTTTGACATATGATAGACAATCAAGTTTTGAAGACAACCCAAAAAGAATCACGTCAATTGGATCTGTAAACTCGAGATATGATAAAACCACCGAAGAAAGGTAGTGCTGTCGAGAAACTCGACGAGTAAAACTTGTCTGGAACAAGTCGGACGAACAAGGCACAAAAGTTCCTTCAAACTAAGAATTTTATTTAATAGAACACAAGAGGAACAGCCCCAAAGTTGTGCCCCACGAGCTCTGGGCTCTCTTGCTTATATAACCAGCTCGAAAGCCAACTCAACTCAGATCAGGAACCCAATCCTACTCTGTTCATGAATCCTAACTTTCCATAACTACTTAGGATTCTTCTATACGCAGATAGAAGCAATCTTAAGACTTCCAAACACCTTAGGAACATATACCACATTCCTAAAAAACTCAAATTCGTGACTCACACGAAATCCTATCATAACCAACTCAAATATTTCCATATTTGAGCCAAACCCAACTCAGCCGCAGCCTGAGTCCATAACCTAGTCGGTTGGACCTTTCTGACCAACTCTTTACATCCACATCTCTTCGTCAAGTCTCGGAACCATGTAGCCACGTCCATGCACTCCTTGCACACGTGCAAACATCTTCCAATGACGTCCACGATACCTTCATATGCATTGTTCTTGATTCAATCATGCTGCGCAACTTCCTGATCAGCTCAACCACAATTCCTCCTGAATTGGGTTGTTGGAACCTCATCTCCTCCCTGAGACTAGTCCAATGGATCCCGTCACCAGCCATGTCTTGAACTCAAGCAACACCTACACATGAATAAACAACCAATCCATACGAGCCCAAGTCCTCGACTTGACTCAAGTTAGTTCCGAACACAACACCCTATGTGAGAACCTCACATAAGCATGTTGCAAAACCACAGTAACACGATATCATCCATATCAACCAAAACGCACCAAAAACTTAGCAAATGAATACTAAGCAATCTTTCCAACAATGTAAAGCAAGTACGAAACATTGCAAATGAAAAGCAGAAGCACTACGGTCAAGTTCCGGACCTTGCCAGAGCAACCCGGACCTTGAGCCGGAGCTAACAAAAGCTAGTAGAACCTAGCGCCGGCGCTTACCAAAACTAGTACAACCAAGCTCCCGCCGGAGCTTACAAAACTAGCAGGACCTAGCGCCAGAGCTAACCAGAACTAGTCGGAACTAGTAATCCCAAAAGCCAGAGCTAGAAAAATCAACTTCGGAGCTTAGCAAAAAAAACATGGCGGAGCTATCAAAAACATGTCATAGCTATCAAAGACATGCCAGAGCTAAAGATAAAACTTCACCGGAGCTGACCAAAGCTAGTCGGACTTTGCTGTAGCTCGGAGCTAGAGTTGGACCTTGATAAGAAGGTGTTTTGGTGATATTCAAAACTTTTATCATCAAGGCCAAGTGTATTCACGACAAGCCAATGTATTCAGCACACATAGGTCTCACAATCTCCCCCTTGATGAATGCATTTGCAACACCACTTAAAATCCGAACATTGGCTTATTCACATAAAAGTTTTAAAGGCAATTTCTCCCCCTTTGTAAATCAAAAGTAAAATGAGATGAAAATCCAAAAATTATCCCATATTATCTCTCTCCCTTTATTATCTCTCCTTATGCACATATTCTCTTTCTCTTCATGCTTATATCTCCCCCTTTGACAATGTATTCAGCAAGTCATGAGCATATAAACAAATTATCTCTCCAACTTTAGTTGTTATGAGCATATTATAACATATACATATAAACAAAGCTCATCCAAGTCATACTATCAAGTACTTTACATTATCACAATAATGAAATACATAAAGTAGTGTAAGCCATGCTAGAGATCAAATGTAATTTTCCATTTAAGCAAGTCATGATCTCACAAACTTAACTATTTCAAAACCTGAAAACATGACACTAGTTGCTGCATTTTATAATTTTTCAAAGCATAAATTTAGATCATATGATATTTGCAAGAGATTATATGCGCATCTGCCTTATTCTAACCAACCAAGCCAATCCTATGTCATTTGACAATCAGAAGCTTAAGGACATGGTTTTCGTCGTACACAACTTCTTCCAAGTTCATATCTAAGTGCAATGATAAGCTATCTCAAAAGAAGAAGTGCGATGCATGCATATTCTCTTGTTCTTTTCTCAATTTATATTTGTTCATAAAAACTCAACATGTGAGTTGATTACTTGATTAATTCTTTATGATTAAAAGCACTTGTGAACATGTAACAAGTTCAAAACAACAAGAAAGTTCGACCATGACCAGTTTTAGTGTAAGTAATTATTCCAATTACTAGACATGGCAAAAACTACAAAATGTATAACACGAGTAATGTAGTAAGAACTTTTAGCATGTAAAAGGAATCACAAAGTCATATATGTATGAAATACTATGCTCATATTATTTTAATTTCAGATTCACACATAGACTTCCCAAGTTTCAAAACTCCCCCTCAATTTAAGCCATAAGGATGCATAACCCCTATTTCACTATGAATGTAACAAAAACGAGTGAAATCCAAAGGTTTTGTAAAAATGTCAGCCAATTGTTGTTCGGTATCTACATGGTGAAGCACAATGTTTCCTTTTTCAACATTATCTTGGAGAAAGTGACACCTAATGTCAATGTGCTTAGTTCTAGAATGTTGCACAGGGTTTTTAGCAATGCAAATGGCACTAGTGTTATCACAGAATAGTGGAACACTATCTAGATCAACCTCATAGTCCGTAAGTGTTTGAACAATCCAAAGAATTTGTGAGCAAGCACTAGCAGCAGCTACATATTCAGATTCAGCTGTGGATTGTGAAACTGAATTTTGTTTTCTAGAGGACCAAGCAACAAGAGAATTACCAAGAAAATGACAAGCACCTGAAGTACTTTACCTACCAATCCTACAACCCCCAAAATCAGCATCCGAAAAAGCTTTCAAAGTAACGGTTGAGGAAGAAGGAAGAAAAATGCCAAATTCTTGGGTTCCATGTAAGTACCTGAGAATCCTTTTGACGGCTTGACGATGTGAAACACGTGGGGAAGCTTGAAACCATGCACAAAGACATACGCTGAATTGTACGTCCGGTCTTGATGCCGTGAGGTACAAAAGTGATCCGATCATGCTTCTATACTCTTTTTGATTCACAGATTCACCATCTTCATCAAGTTCAAGTGTTGTTGCTGTTCCCATTGGTGTCCGAAGAAGCTTGCTTTTGTCCATGTTGAAGTGCCTTAGGAGGTCTTTGGTATACTTCGTTTGATGCACAAACGTACCCTCCTTGTTTTGCTTGATTTGCAGCCCCAAAAAGTAAGTGAGTTCACCCATCATACTCATTTCAAATTCGGAACTCATCATTGCTAAAAACTTGGACACAAGATCATGAGAATCACAACCAAAGATAATATCATCCACATACACTTGAACGAATAATGAGTCATTGCCATGCTTAAGTACAAAAGGAGTATTATCAACCTTGCTCATGGTAAACCCCTTTTCAAGTAAGAATGTTTTTAACCTATCATACCATGCTCTAGGGGCTTGTTTGAGACTGTATAAGGCTTTGGACAGTTTGTAAACATGATTAGGAAAATCTGGATTTTCAAAACCCGGTGGTTGTTTGACATAAACCTCCTCATCTATGTAGCCATTAATAAAAACACTTTTAACATCCATTTGATATAGCTTAAAACCTTTAGATGCTGCAAAAGCTAACAAAATTCTTATGGCTTCTAATCTAGCGACAGGAGCAAAAGTTTCATCAAAATCTAGACCTTCAACTTCAGTGAAACCTTGAGCAACCAACCTAGCCTTATACCTAACCACAACCCCATACTCACTTTGTTTATTTTTAAATACCCATTTAGTTCCAATTAAAATGTGACCTTGAGGTGGAGGTACAAGTTTCCAAACATTATTTCTTTCAAAATTTTCTAACTCTTCTTGCATGGCAATAATCCAAGATTCATTAGTGAGTGCGTGTGATATATCTTTAGGTTCAAAAGAAGCAACAAAAGCAGAATGAGCATAAGAGTTTTGATCGCAAAACCTGGATCGTGTGACTCGTTTGTGCAAGCATCCAATCATCTGTTGTGGGGGATGATCTGTGTAAAACCATAGGGGAACAGATGTCTCACAAGCTTCTTCTTCTTCATGTTCATCACAAATCGATGATCTTGTGGCTTGAGGATGATTTGAATCAGCATTGATGGTTGTCGGTGCTGATTGAGAATTAACATCCGGAGCTAAACCAAAGTCTTTAGCTGCTGAATTTTCTGGCAGCAACTCCAATTCTTCCTCATCTTCAATGAAAATGCTCTCCCCCTGCATATATGGATCTGGACCTGCAATGTTAGAGCTAGTACCTGGGCTAGATTCATCAAAAGACACTTCACAAGTCTCCACAATTTTGTTAGTGTCAAGTAAAAGCACATGGTAGCCTCTAGTATGAGATGGATAACCAAGACACATGCCATCAATGGATCTAGGTTCAAATTTATCAAGATTACCATGTTTCTTAACAAAGCATTTGCAACCAAAGACCCGAAAGTGTGTAACACTAGGCCTATGTCCAAACCGGAGCTCATATGGTGTTTTACCTAGCTTAGCACGCAAGAAAACACGATTTGAGACATAACAAGCGGTTGCTAACGCATCAGCCCAAAATTTCCTAGGAGTTTGATATTCATCTAGGATAGTCCTAGCCATCTCAACTAAGGTTCTGTTCTTTCTTTCAACAACACTGTTTTGTTGAGGTACATATGGTGAAGAAAATTGATGATCTATTCTATTTTCAGCACAAAAGTGATCAAAAGATTGATTTTTAAATTCAGTTCCATTATCACTTCTAATTGCTTTTAACGATCCTGGGTGATCAATTGATAATCTAAGAAATAAAGTTCTAAAGTGACTAAAAACTTCATTCTTAGACGCCATAAAGTAAACCCAAGAGTATCTAGAATAATCATCAACGATAACAAGAACATACCATTTACCTCCGAAGGATTGAACACGTGAAGGTCCTACGGTGTCAAGATGCAAAAGTTGACATGGTTCAGTTGTCATGATCATTGTGAGAGGAGTATGTGAACCTGCAACCATCTTAGCATGTCTACAAGAAGAGCACACAATTTCTTTTTCCCTTTTAAGCTCAGGCAGCCCACGTATGCGATCAAGAGCACTAAGACACGTTAGGTGATCAAAGCCTACGTGACCAGGTCTACGATGCCAAAAATATAAGTCATTTGAATCATTAGCAACTAGACACCTATGCTTAGAGGAAGAAATATCAAAATCAGCTTTAAAAACTCTTCCAAACCGAGACATGTTAAAAATAAGCTCACTATTTGAACCTACAACTTTGCAGCAGTTTTTATTGAAAATAATTTCTAGATTTTCATCTAGCAATTGTGAAACAGTAAGCAAGTTATATTTCAAATTTTTGACAAGTGCCACATCCTTCAAAGTGTAGTGATCATTTACTTTAACCGAACCCTTAGCAATTATAGGAGTTGAAGAATTATCGGCAAAAGTAACATTCTCTACACGTGACACAAAAAAGAGGGAGGAGAACCAATCTTTGTTACCGGTCATGTGGCGTGAGCAACCTGAATCCACAATACAAATGTTCTCCTTCCTCAAACGTGTAACCTACATAAATGCACAATACGTTGATGACTCAATATTGGGCTTAGTCAAAAAGCATTTAGAAATCCAGTACTAAGTCACGCGATGTGCAGCAGGAAAAACACGCGAAAGCTGAGACAAAACAGCAGGTTTATGAGTCGAAGTTTGAGATTTTTTATTCTTCACTACTGACCTATAAGGTGTTACTTGTGTAGCACAAAAATCTGTAGCTCCGGAGGCAAAAACAGAAGGTCCAGAGGTAAACTTTGAATGTTTTTGACTCAAAACAGCAGGTTGTACATTCGGTTCAATGTGTGCAGCAAATTTTGCATGAAAGTTATGAGATCTAGCAACCATTCTTTCCCTTTTCTGTTGTTTAGCTAGTCTATAACAAAAATCTATGACATGACCATCTCTACCACAGAAGGTACAATGAAATTTATCTTTGTGTTCATGTCTAGATGAGCAAGCAATATTTTTATTTGAAACCGAATGAGGCAACACTCCTGCAGATTTGAAAATCACTCCTTTTTGTTTAGGAACTATTTGAATCAAACCACTTCCTAATTACTTTACAATTTTAGGTGGATGTGCCTTAGCATGAGCATGAGAATCAAAACCTAAACTAGTTTTATCATTGCAAGACTTGGAAGAATTCATCAGTATGTTTAGGTTCTTATTCCCATTACAAAACCGATCTAATGTCCTATGCATGTCATCAAGTTTATTGGACAGATCAAGGCAATTTTCACATGAAGTTTTTCCTTTTAGTTTGCAATTTGAGCAAAATTTAACTTCATGAGAACGTAAAGCATTGTTCAATATAGAAATTTCATTCATAGCATCCTGTAGTTTCTTATCAAGATCATCACAAGTAGAACAATGCAAATAAATTGTAGAACAGCTAGCATCTTTCATGTTTTTATCATTAAGTGCAGCAAGCTCTTTGTTCATTTCAATTTCTAACTCAAGTTTATCAAGTGTGGAGGTGTGCGCACTTCTTAATGAGGACAATTGTTCATATATTAATTCACATGAGGAACATGCATCATCACTAGGAATCAAGGTTTTTAAACGGTTGATTTCAGATTCTAGTGATTCAATTTTAGCAGCACTATCCCTAAGATTTTTGTCCTTTTTCTTAACAATAATAGTGGCACGAGAAATAGCATCACACATTTCTTCGCAAGTAGGACATACCTCTTCATTGTCACTGTTGTGTTCTGCCTCCTCCATACTTCATCTTGACTTGCCCGCCATGAAGCACAAGTTTGCCAAATCATCTTCATCTTCATCACTTCCAATGTCCACATCGCTTGAACTGAACTCTTGAAGCGCGGTGATGAAACTGTTGATCATCTTGCGTCCTATGGTGCCTTTCTTCTTCTTGTTGAAATTTCTAGAGGAGGTCCGAACCTTGCTTTGTTTTTCTTCCCGGGTGGTCGGACCTGAAAGGTTAGGGCATTCTGTACAAAAGTGTCCTGTTTTACACATTCAAGACAGCGTTGAGGTCCGGAGCTTCCTCTCCTTCTAGTTCTCACATTTTGCAATGCTTTTGAGAATCCAGTAGAGATGAGTGCCAACTCCTCTTCTGGAAATTCTTCGATCTGCTCCACGGTTAGTGAGGACAACAAAGCAAGAGTATTGCAGGATGATGATTGGCCGGAGCTAGACATATCACGTTGTGAAACAAATGCAATAGACTTATTGGGGTTCTTACGTGAGATTATGTCAATTTCATGAGTTTTTAACTTGGAATATAGCACATCTAAAGTAAGTGAACTCATGACAGTAGATTCACGAATAGATGTGACTTTCATCTCCCAAATTGACATATTTAATGCACTTAGCAATTTCCTAGCATTTTTAGCATCTGAAAAATTAACATTGACACTACACAAGTTGCTGAGAATCTTATTAAAGCGAGCAAAAAGGTCATCAATAGACTCACCGGGTTGCATTTCGAAGCGCATGTATTCTTTCCTGAACATATCTTGCCTTACCTCTTTGATCGTGTTGGATCCTTCGTGGTAGTCACAAAGTGCTTTCCACACATCGTATGCAGATTAGAGGTGTGCAACACGGTCGAAGTCGCTTTGTGTTAATCCTTGCATGGTCAAGTTCCGAGACTTGTTGTTGTTGTCGACATCTCTCAGATTTGTAGCTGTAACTTAATCGTTTGATGGCACTTCGTAAGGCTTGTATAACTTCTCCCATATTGCAAAGCCATGTGCCTGGATGAAAGCCTCCATGCGTGCCTTCCAAACCTGAAAATACTTACCAGCAAACACACACGGTTTGGCGAAGTACTTCTCCATGATGATTAGTCAAAAACACGTGCAAATCTCAAAGATTAGAGCAACATAGCTCTGATACCAATTGTATGATCGAAGATCACGTAAAAGCTACCAGAGGGGGGGTGAATGGTAGATTTAAAAATCTTACGCAGCGGAAACAATTAAACCTCAAACCCTTTCGGCAGAAAAACGATCTGTTAAAGAAATCATGTGTGAGACTAATCTAAATGTGTTTCACCATGACAAAAGTGATAGATATAAGATAGAATCAAGTCACCGAGACAACACAAAAAGAATCACTCAAATCCGTCGAGAAAAACTCAAGTTATGATCGAAAGATCAAACAATGGTCAATCTGCCCTACCCGAGAAAAAAACAGTTCTGGAATGCTGCAAAGAAACTCGTGTAGATCATAGACCACAAATCCAATGACCGTGAAATTTTTACATATGATATACAATCAAGTTGTGAAGACAACCCAAAAAGAATCACGTCAATTGGATCGGTAAAACTCGAGTTATGATAAAACCACCAACGAAAGGTAGTGCTGTCCAGAAACTCGACGAATAAAACTTGTCTGGAACAAGTCGGACAAACAAAGCACAAAAGTTCCTTCAAACTACGAATTTTATTCAATAGAATACAAGAGGAACAGCCCCAAAGTCGTGACCCACGAGCTCTGGGCTCCCTTGCTTATATAACCAGCTCGAAAGCCAACTCAACTCAGATCAGGAACCTAATCCTACTCTGTTCACGAATCATAACTTTCTATAACTGCTTAGAATTCTTCTATATGCAGATAGAAGCAATCTTAAGACGTCCAAACACCTTAGGAACGTCCATGCACTCCTTGCACATGTGCAAACATCTTCCAATGATGTCCACAATACCTTCATATGCATTGTTCTTGATTCATTCATGCTGCGCAACTTCCTGATCAGCTCAACCACAATTCCTCGTGAATTTGGTTGTTGGAACCTCATCTCCTCCGTGAGACTAGTCCAATGGATCCCGTCACCAGCCATGTCTTGAACTCAAGCAACACCTGCACATGAATAAACAACCAATCAATACGAGCTCAAGTCCTCGACTTGACTCAAGTTAGTTCCGAACACAACACCCTACGTGAGAACCTCACATAAGCATGTTGCAAAACCACAGTAACACGATATCATCCATATCAACCAAAACGCACCAAAAACTTAGCAAATGAATACTAAGAAATCTTTCAAACAATGTAAAGCAAGTATGAAGCATTGCAAATGAAAAGCAGAAGCACTACGGTCAAGTTCCGGATCTTGCCAGAGCAACCCGTACCTTGAGCCGGAGCTAACAAAAGCTAGTAGAACCTAGCGTCGGAGCTTACCAAAACTAGTACAACCAAGCTCCCGCCGGAGATTACAAAACTAGCAAGACCTAGCGCCGGAGCTAACCAGAACTAGTCGGAACTAGTAATCCCAAAAGTCGGAGCTAGAAAAATCAACTTCGGAGCTTAGCAAAAAAAACACGGCAGAGCTATCAAAAACATGTCGGAGCTATCAAAGTCATGCTGGAGCTAAAGATAAAACTTCACGGGAGCTGACCAAAGCTAGTCGGACTTTGCTCTAGCTCGGAGCTAGAGTCGGACCTTGATAAAAAGGTGTTTTGGTGATATTCAAAACTTTTATCATCAAGGCCAAGTGTATTCACGACAATCCAATGTATTCAGCACACATAGGTCTCACAGAAACCGATTACTCAACCTCACTTGCAACTAAACAAACACTTGAACTTCCATCCTTGACTTGTCTAGGTTGAAGTACCTTGATTGTTGCAACTATACCGTTCGTCATCGAGTGGTCATCAGTTCGATTATCAACCTTGTAAAATCCATGAAATCCCCTTACTCGCGAGAATACCGTTCGATTGTCAACCTCGTGAAACTCTTTGGATCCATCAAAGATCTTGTGTGGTATATTGTAACCTTGATACTACGAGAAACTTGTAGTTACCATATGATTGAGTTCTTTGCTGTGTTGAAAACATATGAGGATGTTGAATCCTTAAATCCTCATATGCCATCGCGAAGAGTCCTCGTCTTCTACTTTATTAATTGAAGGTGTTGAAGCGCCCAAGAAATTGTAGTCACCATACCTCCAGTATTCGTGTTGTTTTGCCCACATAAGAGTGTTGAGTGCCTTGCTACTCTTATGCTACAGCTAAGAAATCCAATGGTTGACTAAACAACAAAGGAGGTTAATGATTGTTGTTTAACCTCATAAACCATCTTAATTCATGTCAGGATAAATACCACATTAAGTTATAAGGACCTATGCAAAAACTAAGCAAGCAACCAAGAATCGATGCAAAGATAGTTTCATACTATCATGGTGACCTAGAGAAGCAAAGAACAAGTCCTGATTCTTCCAGTCAAGACTAGGACAAGACAAGATGTCATGTCAATGTAAGAGTACATCGATAACAGTTTAGTAACAGACGTGGGAGTTTTACGATGTGATATTGTCATGTCGACCATCCTGTCAAGACTATCAACGTAAAGACGGGAATCACTTGAAGCAAACTTTAGAATTTCTTAAGATGCCTGAAGATAATCACTATTTCGTAGAACCCAAGTCTTTAAGGGCATTGTCATTTTCCTTAGTCAATGACCCTCTTTTACGGATCGTCCCCTCATCGTTTCTGTTATTCTACTTGTTAGAATCTCAGGACGAGATTCCTTTAAGGGGGAAGGATTGTAAAAGCCCACTTTTTAGAAGAACAAAAACGCAAAAATGCGAACATAAAAATTTTGATAGTGGACTTGGAAATCCAAACTCACATGAACCATATGAGTTAACCAATGTTCACAAAGAATAGGAACTTGTTAAAATTTTACATATAGAACATGGTTGCTAATGTATATTGGAACTTAAGGTGTAAAATCCTTAATTTCCAATTATTCACATTTTCAATGAAAAAAATTAAAGGAGAAAAGAAAACAAAATAGAGAGAAAGAAAAAGGAATTATTCCAACCCTAAAATGGGACATTCAAAAAAATTCAAATCTAAGGCTGTAAATTTTTCCATGACCTTCTAATATTCCAAATTGACTCTTGGTAAAGTTTCAAAAAATTTGAAGCACGTTTTCCATTTATTGGACACGTACTGAGAGTTTAATCAAAGTCGACTTCAAATTTAAACTTTGTACTTTACCTTGTCCAAATCAACTCCAAATTTTTCCTGAGGTTCCTTATAGTTCAAAAAGGTTAACTTCAAAGTTTCAGGATTTCTGAACCTAATCTACTATTTATTTCAGTGAGTCAAGTATCACCACTTGAATTCAAATTCAAACCTGAGTAAAAATTCAACTTGCTCAGTTTTGAAATCTGGTTACACCATAAAATCCTTCACATTTTATATAGTCACTGGGCCAAAGTTGAATATTTTTGAAGCATGTTTGCTAGCTCTATTTGAAATTGGAAAGAAGAATGAGGGAGGAGAGTGTTGTGGGCCCCACCTGTAAGCCTCTCCAAGGCTGAACCGCCTCTGCCTTTCAGCTACAGGGCGACACGGCACCGTGCATGTGCCACCACGATGAAACTTTCTGCCCTTATCCCCATACTGTGAATCAAGTAAGCTAAAGGAAAAACTCGTTCTCTTTTCACTGCACCCTACTCGAGCTCGCTGTCGCCTGGCCGCCGGCCCGCGCGCCTCCCCCGCCGTCGGCCTGCCTCCTGGCCATGGCTCCTCTCCCGGCCTAGTCACCCCGGTAGCTTCCCCGGCCTCTGCACGCCGCCGGCCCAGCTTCCTCCTTACCGCGCGCGTCCCTGCCGCGCCTCTTCGTCGACACCACGCGCGCCTTAGATTCCACCCACTAGCGCCGCCATGCGCGCCGTTCCACCATGCTGGCTCGCCCCCTCCCTATCGTGCCTCGTCGCCATCGTGTAAAGCGCACTCCAGCCGTCCACAGTGCTGCCCCACCTCCCGGTCGCCTCTGCCTCGCCGGTGCCCTGCTGCTGCGTGCTCGCCGAGCCTCCTAGCACTACGCCGCCTGGCTCCTCACAGGTGCCGCCCCCACGCGCCGTCGATGTCTCATGCACCCCACTGGCTCACCTCCACCTGGCTGCACCGCTACGCCTGCAGTGCCGCCCCATGTCGACGGTCGTACTCCACGTCCACCGGTGCTCGCCGGCTCGGCCCCCATCTGCTCCTGCTCCAGCGCGCATTCCCACGCTCGGCCGTCATGCTCGCGTGCCATTCCCGCGTCGCGAAGCTGACCCCCGCCGCACACCCTGCGCCCTGGTGGTCGCGTTTCGCTGGTGCCCCGCGCTGCCAAGGCCTGCTCCCGGCCACGCGAATCTTGCTGCCCTGGCCACCTGCGTGCCCATGTTCTGGCTTGCTACTGGCCGCGCCTAGCTCGCCGATGTCACCACCTGCAGCGCCATCTCGCCCCCTGCTCCCTGCTCGCCCCCTCCATGTGGCGCTGCTCCGCCTCCTCACCGGCGCCGCCCAGCGCCTGCTCGCCGGCCATGCTCCCTGCTGCTCGCCGCGCTCCTACACCACGGTGCCCCGACGCGCCCGCCTCTGCCCTGCACCGCCTGCGGCCGCACAAGCCATCGTGGCGCTAGCCGTGTCCTGCTCCCTCCGCCAGTCGCGTGCCGCCCGTGCGCCGTGGTCGTGCTTGTCTGCTCCCCCTCGACATTGTCGCGACGTTCTGCTCTGTAGCCGCGTTCTGGCAGCAAGGCAAGTGATGTGTGGGACAGAGGATATGCAGGAACACGTCATTGACACACCAACATCAACAATTGATCCATGGTTAGCTCTGATTTGTGCAAAGATTAGTTGGAACAGTGATGCAGTCAAGGTGTTCTATGAAATGGTTACAAGGTGAAACTAAGTGTGTTGCCGTTCAATGCTAGTCTATGGATGCAGGTCTATTGTGGGGGTGGCAATCGATCAAGATATGTGCTAAGATGCTCTTTGAATGATGATGAAGTGACGGATTCAAGAACACACCCAAGATATTCGGCGAAATGCCTACAAGGTGGGCCTTGCCCTAAAATGCCTTGCTTGACGTCACCGAAGTCCGTTCGTCGTGATCGCTAATGGTACTCATGGGTCATCAAGCCATACATCCATTTTCCGCATTGATATCATTCCTATAGAAATCCCCAAGTTGACCTCCTTTGTCATTTGTATCACGTTGGCCTGTCCATGCATGCTCGTGATGCTCCACCATGAGCTGCGTCGACGTCGTTGACCACATGACATCGTCGTGACGTTCCGAGCCATCATCGTGCCCTGACATCAAGATGAAGGATGCTTGTGATGTGTGTGGTGCTGGAACACCAGCACGACTCGTCAGACAATGGTTGTCAAGACAAATTAGGTTTTAGTCGATGTGAGGGTGATCGAGTCCTAGGTATAGCCAAGGTGCTCGATAACATGCCTTCTAGGTCAAACCATGGATGTCGGTGATCATCGATGACCTGTGGTTGGGTAATGCGAGATGTTGCGACCGACAAGGAAAACTAGACCAAGGAGAACTTTGGATAAGAGTTTCTTGATCTTGTCGATGATGTCTCCTAACCGCTTGCAGAATTGCTTAACGAAGTGTGTCGTTTCATCGACGACAGGTTCGTCGAGTCGCTTGCCGATGATTGAGTCGAAATCACTAACCTTGTGACTCATATGGTGGTATTCGGGATTCCTCTCATCACCGTGGACGAGTCCGGGTCGATGTGAACGTCGATGAGATGATCTTCCCGAGAGGGCAAAGCACAAAGCCTTATGTTCGGGTTCAAGGAGTTCACCGAGCTCATCTGGACAATCTTTCAAAGGACACTGCAATAGTGTCATGTAAGAACTTGGACGATGTTTGCGAAGATAGTCGTAGTGATTGATTTACCTAAAGGTCCTTTGAACGTGTCTTGGTACTCACGTTAGGTTAGCAGTGCTTGTGATGACTCTTTGAGTCCAAGCAATGCCAATCTCACTTCTTTTCCAAGTGCCGCTAGGGTTTCACATCGATTCATCCTAATTCAGAACCCTGCGACCACACTGGTCACTTAATTAGGTTTACTCTTTAATGAGTTTGTGTAACTTTAGTGGTCGCCTGCTAAGTCATGAACTCTTGTTGCACAGTTCACTCATGCCTTAAGCTTTCAATGCTCCACCTTGATTCCATAGTCATTCTTACACTATTCAGTCCAACACTTCCACACTAGTCAGTCTCAACATTCTCGAGTGGCATAGCTCCAAGTGTTAAGTGAATAATGGAAATACATGCTTTCATTGCACCTAACAATTCACAGCTCGACACTACTATGACCACTTGACTTATCCATAGTTTCTCCACCGATTCGAGACATATCTAATCTTTCTAGTCAAGCCTCTTCTTCGTAAGGTTTTTTACAACTCATCGAGTACGTTATTAAATTACCTTAATTACTTATATGCATATTATGTCGATAGGAACGTGATGATAGGTGATCAACGAGAAGTTTCTCTTGGAGGAGAATGCCAAGGAGTTCCAGCTTCAGGATTCCATGGCGGATTCTCCGGAGGAAGACCAAGCCATAACCATTAACATTGTTATAGAGTCGCAAACAAGGCAAGCCCCGGTTTGCATTTAAGTTCTTATAGTGTTTTTGCAGTTTTCATTCACCTTACGTCTTCTAATGATTGTGCATTATATTTAAGGTGTTTGATATCCACATGCATGCCCCATAAATCCTATGGAGTCTTGGGTAGGTCTACGACCCATTGAGTAGAAACTGCTATGCTTATGCTCATAGGAATCCGGTAGAAGTCGAGTAATTGGAATCTACTCGCGAGATAGGATTTTATCACACGGGATGAATTGGCTCAAGAAATGTTTTATAAATATGAAATTGAGACCGGTCAGAGATGAATAGGAAGCGACAAGAGGCGGACTTGGTCGTATAGCTCTGACCGTGTCGATTGAGGACCGTTTTGTGCGCGGCCCTGCTGGACAAGCTTGAATTGTACCGACGACATACTGGAGAAATGGGCTCCAGTAAACTGACGTAGCTTGGTACTTGTTTGTCGAGGCATTTCGTTCCATTTTATATGCGTGGGTTGAGGGCATCAAGGTGTAAATCAGCTGTTGGGCATGTCATTGTATGCCCCACGCAGTTACCTCCTGCTCGTGACGGATCGACCGGTTTGACATTCGAGTGTTTAGTGAATGGTACGACTAGTACTGAAACATTTTGTAGGTACTGCTGTATGTACTCGCTGGCATTTCCGAAAGTGTGTATGTGTCGTGTTGTCCGGGTGTGTCCTGATTGCAACCACCGTCCCTCGCGGTAATGGAGTACCACTTGTTCACTGTGTTGTGACGTAGTAAATACTGAAGAAGTCAGAAGGATATGACATATTGAATTATAATTGCTTTGCAACCTTGTATGGCTTAGATATAGTACAATTAAAAGTTTACAGTTTCCCCATACTTTACCTATAATAGCAGTATGTGCTTTGGGCATGTCATATCATCCGCAAAGCGTTTCATGTTTGATTGTGGAGTCTATGATGTGCCATGCTTGAAGAATGTCATTTGCTACTTAAAATATGACTATAAGGATCCACTTGTAGGCGAGTCCTTTATGCTATTCCTTACCTATGCTTAGTATTCACCCCTGCATATGTCTAGTGAGACGGGTTAGTCTTGCTGAGCCTTATGCTCACGTTTGCGCTTTAACAATTTTTGCAGGTATTAGTTTTATTTCTGCTGTTCTGGTTGTACATGAGACTCGAGGTGTCGAGATAAATCTCATGTGAACCACGCCGCTGCTGAATGTTCTTCATGTTCCTAGTGAGAAGCGTCCTAGGGCATGGACGCCTTCTCTCCTGTTTAGTTAAGTGAGGTTATGAGTATGTATTTTCCGCTGCATGTGTACTTTTATTGTACACTCTTTTGTAAACTCTTCTTATTATGAAATGAAAAGTTTATATATTTCGGTATCCTTTTCATGTGTGCTGTTAGGTGTCGCATCGCACAGCACCACCCAATAAGATCCTTGGATGTTGGGACCCCGTTCCCCACACTCTGCCAGGGCATGGTGGGGGAATTACATCGCCTCTCTGCCGGGGCTGGTCACGCTATGACCTGGACTAAATTCCAGGAGGCGTTCCGCGCCTATAACATACCTCCTGGGATAATGAAACGCAAGCTTCATGAATTTCTTGAACTCAAGCAAGGCGGGAGGAGTGCTCACGAGTACTCCAAGGCTTTCAACCATTTGGCGCAGTACGCGCCAGATCATGTGAACACGGAGGAGAAGAAATGGTATTGTTAAATATCGAGGCTTGAATGCTAAAATGAAGGACAAGCTGGCTTTGTTCAATTGCGGCACATTCAATGAATTTGTCAATGCAACGATTCTACATGAGGATGGGACACGCGAGCTGGTGACAGAGAAGAAGAGAAGTGCTCCGCAGAGCAGCAGTGGTGGAGGTCCACAGAAGTACCGTATGATGTACCGATCACCATCCGGTCAAAGATGGCAGCCATCGGCACGACCACCAATGTTCCGTGGCCGCCCATTCAATGCACCGAGCTTCCGACCATCCCTGCCACAGAAGCAGCAGCAGCAGAAACAGAGGATGATACCTCGTGCACCCCCACAGCAGCAGCGTGCACCAAGTTTCCGTCCTCTGGTGTATGGTGCTCCAACGCAATACACGTGCTACAACTGTTGACGTGTCGGACATCTCTCCTACAACTGTCCGAACAAGCAAGGCAGCGGACAAGCATCGTATCAGGGTGCCAATCAACCCTGCAACCAGCCCAAGAAACCAAATCCCAAAGCCGGCAACATCAACCACGTCGCCATTGAGGATGTACTGAAAGGCGAACCTGTACTCGCGGCTACGTTGACTCTCATCGATCATCCCATTATCCTATCTTTTGATTCTGGAGCCATCCACAATTTCATTAGTAGTTCATATGTTGTCAAGCACCAACTACAAATATTTCCTCAACAATATCCATACATGATTTGTTCACGAGGCAGGAAAATATCAGCTCATATTATGATTCCTAAAGCACCACTGTGCATGGGTAGAAAGATATATCCAACCACTCTCATTATCTTAGATGGCCAAGAGATTGATGTCATATTAGTCATGTTGTGGTTGCATCACCACGGTGCTGTTTTGGACATCGTTCCTCGAACCGTTCATTTGGATTCTCCTCTACACTATCCACATACTCTCATTCTTGACCGCCCCACTAAAGTAATCGTAGCAGTGTACAACTCTGAATCCATTAAGTTGGAATACATTCCGGTAGTCCGTGAATACCCCGATGTGTTTCTCGATGATCTAGCCGGTATGCCGCCCAAACGTGACATCGAGTTCTAGTTTGAACTAGCGTCGGGAACCACACGGATCTCTCGACGACCTTATCGAATGGCGCTTAATGAGCTAGATCAATTAAAGGAACATCTAAAGGATCTGTTGGACAAAGGTTTTATTCGCTCAAGCTCCTCACCTTGGGGCTGTTCTGCTCTGTTCGTTAAGAAGAAGGATGAAACGTTGCGGTTATTTGTGGACTATCATCCGCTAAATGCCGTGACTATAAAGAACAGGTATCCACTATCTCGTATCAACATTCTCTTCGATCAATTAGTGGGTGCTAAGATATTCTCCAAGATGGATCTTCAGTCTGGATATCATCAAATCAAAATTTGGACGGAAGATATACCAAAGACGGCATTCTCGACGCGATATGGACTATATGAATATCTCATCATGTCTTTTGGTCTCACCAACGCTTTGGCCTACTTTATGTATCTTATGAACTCGGTGTCATGCTGGAGTTGGATAAGTTCGCCGTGGTCTTCATCGAAGACATCTTGGTTTATTGAAAATCGGAGGAAGAACACGCCGAACACTTGCATATCGTACTCCAATGATTGCGAGACAATAAGCTCTATGCAAAATTCAGAAAGTGTGAATTTTGGATCAGTCAAGTGTCATTCTCTGACCACATTATTTCAGCTGAGGGCATTGCTGTGGACCAAAGTAAAATTGTTCAAGTGCTGAAATAGCAATCTCTTAAGTCCATACATGAAGTCCGAAGCTTCCTTGGTTTAGCGAGATATTATCGCAGGTTCATCTCGAGCTTCTCAAAAATTGCTAAACCTATGACGGAGCTGTTGAAGAAAGGCACCAAATATATTTGGAGTGAAGCTTGTGAGAAGGTATTTCAGACATTGGTGAAGCATCTCACAACATCCCCGGTTTTAGCTCAACCGGATACGACAAAACCATTTGATGTTTATTGCGATGCATCCGACACCGGACTTGGCTGCATTCTTATGCAAGAAGGACGTGTGGTCGCTTATGGATCAAGGCAGCTCCCCAATCATGAACAGCAATATCCTACTCATGACTTGGAGCTCGCTGCCATGGTGCTTGCTCTAAAAATGTGGAGGCATTATTTGCTTAGAAATCTGGTTCACCTCTACACCGACCACAAAAGTTTGAAGTATATCTTCACTCAGAAGGAGCTGGACATGAGGCAAAGAAGGTGGTTAGAATTGATCAAGGATTATGAGATTGAGATTTGCTATCATCCTGGCAAAGCTAATGTAGTTGTCGATGTGCTTAGCCACAAGTCTCATGTAAATAATTTGATCATCACACCTATGAAAGAGGAAGAACCGAGTCTATAATTGGTTCCATATAGATCTTTATACAATCTTGCTCTCATTCCCACAGTCTGAGATAAGATTATTAAAGCTCAAAAGAAGGACAAGGGTATATCTCACATACCCAAGAGAATGGACAGCGGAGAGATGAAGTGCTTTCAAAGAGATGAACATGGTGCTCTATGGTTCAAGAATCGGATTGTAGTGCCCCGTGACATGGACATTCGGAGGAAAATTTTGAATGAGGCTCCAAATATTCTGTTCATCCAGACAACAATAAAATGTGTCAAGACTTGAAGACTAAGTTTTGGTGGACACGAATGAACTGTGAGATTGCTAAGTATGTATCCGAGTGTAATACGTGCAGGCGAGTGAAGGCCGACCATACAAAGAAAGTGGGACCACTACAACCGTTGAATATTCCGGCATGGAAATGGGAGTATGTGAGTATGGACTTCATCGTCAGATTACCAGTCACATTCTGGAAGCATGATTCGATTTGGATGATAGTCGACTGGCTAACCAAATCAGCACATTTCATTCCCGTAAATGTCGGATTCAATGCCAAGAAGTATGTAAAGTTGTACATATCAGGAATCGTGTGCCCACATGGCATTCCTCACACGATTTTTTCAGATCAAGGCTCGCTGTTTGTTGCTCGTTTGTGGGAGCAGCTGCATGCCTCGTTGGGTACTAAGATAATTATGAGCTCCGCTAAAAGTGCATCAAGGCAACCCCTTCTGGGTTTTGGACGATTGATGACAAGCAAATTAGATCCTAATGAATTTATTGAGATGACTACAGGATCAGCAAAATGAGATAGTTTGGTACACGCAAAAAGGTGAAAAATGAAGTGGTGTACAAAAGAGAAAAGCTCAACTGTCAACTGAAGCGCAAAGCAGATTTAAATGTATAGGGTGTGTGTAAGAGACACATCCCAAGAGCTCAAGTCTTTGTGTAGGGGTAAGGGCTTAAAAAAACATCTAAAAACTCACTGAGCACTGAACTAGTCCGTTCATTGACCAGACTAGTCTATTTAACTCTCTGTTGTCCAAATACACTGTGCACCGGACTAGTCCGTCTACGGAGCAGACTAGTCCGTTAACCTTTCTGGAATCCAATAACACGGTGCACTGGACTAGTCCGATCATGGACCGGACTAGTCCATTCAATTCTCTATAAATCCTATTCAGTGCACTCCTGACAAGTCTATCCAAGGGACAGGACTAGTCCGTTGAATTCTCTAGAATCCAATTACACATAGCACCGGACAAGTCCGTTCTTGTATCAGACTAGTCCCTTCAACTCTCTGGAGTTGAATTACACTTGGCACCGGACAAGTCCGGACATCCACCGGATTAGTCCGGTATACATAACACAATTAGGGTTTCTAGTGTGCTGCATTCCACGCCGACTTTTACACAGCACACCAGACAAGTCTGGTACCCAGTACAGACTAGTCTGGCCCTTGGGATTTCTAATAGTAAATTATTGAAAACCCTATAAATAGGAGATCCACGTCCTCAAAATTACAAATTTCAATTCCTACTGCCAAAATCATAAACCCAACACCGCCACCTATGCCAAGAGCTCAAAAACACATCTCCCCACGCATCTAAAGTACAAAAAAGTGAAAACCAATTGAACACATAGATTGTGGATTGAAAGATCATCGCCTACACATTGTGAGCTCTTGGGGTTTGATCTCTTGACACTCGTACTCTCCCTTGTAATCTTTTCGAATATATTTGATAATATTTTTTTTGTAATTTTTGTGGGAGCACTCAACGTGTGAGGTTGCCCCATAAACTCGGTGATTGCCCGTGGTAGTGGATTCAAGTCGGCCTTGTGTGGTGACTTGAAGAGGGAAAGGTTTTGAACAGACCCGACTCTGTGTGGGCTTCCTCAACGAGGAGTATATCTCTTTGGTGAGATCGGACCTCGGTAAACATCGGTATCTCGTGTGCTTCTTTACTTTTGCATCTTTATTAGGGCCAATAGTTGATCAATATCATATCTTGAATTGCAAATTGTTTTTCATGTACAACTTCACGACATAGATTGTAAATTCAAGTAATCTTATCTATTGTTTACATTCCCGCTGCTTAAAATAATTTACGTCATGTTTAGATACTTAATCAAATCGCCATACACCAGGCACATCGGACTGGTCCGCCTACACAACCGGACGAGTCCAGTCAATCAAGTTTTTGACCATTTGATTAGGTGTGCAGGAAATTTTCAAAACCTATTCACCCCACTCTAGGCCATATTTAATTGGTATCAGAGCAGGTTCTCCATCAATGAGACTTACCGCTCAGAGAGATCAATAGCCTCTAAGAAGAACAATGAGATCCCGAAGGTGCTCAACACCGAGGAAGAGCAAGAAACTAAAGCCATCGATGTACTAAGAGAAAATCCACATGATGATGAAGAAGTACGTCAATTGAAGGAACTTCTGAGGAAGAAAATGCTGGCACAAAAGGGAAAAGAAGAAGAGAAGACGACGAGGAGTGGTCATCACGACTACTCCCGATATCCTTACAATTATAATTGTCTTAATTCAAATAATCACTATCTTTCTATCCCATGGCAAAGCCTCCGCAATTTGACAGAAATGACTACACCATGTGGAAATATAATATGAAGATGCATCTAATCTCTTTGAATCTTAGCCTTTGGCATATTGTGTGAACAGGTGTAGATATCACGGACACAGACGAAGAACTCACTCCGGAACAAGAACAAGAAATTCACTGCAACGCACAAGGTGTTGCAGTGATAAAATCATCACTAAGAATGGAGAAGTTCACCAAGATTGATGGATTGGAAAGCGCAAAAGAGATCTGGGATACACTTAAAACAGCCCATGAAAGAAATAGGTCGGCCCGAGCCAAAATTGAGATGCTTGAAGGAGAGTTGGGGAGATTTGCTATCGAGGAAGGTGAATCACCTCAAGACATGTACAACCAGATGAATGAGCTTATCAACAAGATCCGTGCCTATGGAAGCAAGAACTGGACTGACCATGAGGTGGTTAAAAGGATGATTAGAGCCTTTGTACCAAGTAACGTCACATTATGCTCAATAATTCGAGAAAGCCTCGGGTTCCACAAAATGACCCCGGGTGAGCTATTGGGCAAGATCACAAACCATGAGATCATGGAGAAGGAAGCCCAATACGTCAAAGATCTAGCTGAGCTCACCTCCTCCAAAAAAGAAGGAAGTTTCTCTCAAAGCAACTTACAAGCCTAAAGGAAAAGAAACTCGTGAAGCTCAAGACGAAGAAGATGCAAGTTACGTGAGAACTGACCTAGATGATGAAGAGATGGTAATCTTCATCACGAAGTTCAAGCGCATGATGAAAAAAAGCCATGGCAGCAACTCAAATGAAGGGAAGAGCAAGGAAAAAGGAAAATCCAAGGCTCCACGCACCTGCTATAACTTTGGCGAGTACAGTCACTTCATGATTGACTGCACCTATGATGAAAGTAAGAGGAAGAAAGAAATGAAGCCTCAAGAAAAGAAGATCTTCAAAAAAAAGGCGACAAACTAATCAATCGCACATCGGCAGGGAGTGAGACTCAAACGATGAGTCCTCCTCCAATGAACAAGAGGAGATGTCCACCATTGCCATCGAGAAACCCACCAATAGATCTACACTCTTCCAAAACATAGGAGGACGGGACACACAAAATCATGCTTTCCTTATGGCCAAAGAGGGCAAGAAAAAGATTTGACTTACTTCCCCTTCACTAAATTTCTCTATTAATGATTTTGATAGCTCTAGTGAAAATGAGGAGATGTTTAGGGGATTAAGTAAAATTGCACTAAAGAAAATGAAAATGTTGTCACATGAAATCTTTGAGAAGGAGGAGCTTGTCAACCGACAAGAAGATATCGAAGATTCGAAGGATACTGAAGATTTGAAGGATACCAAAGATTCAATGGATTAGGTTTTTCTAGGATAATAAATTCCAAATTTCAAAATTTAAGTGAAGAGGCTTATTTTTTCCTAAAGAGTAGATTCATAGTTTCAGAAAGGAATACCTAAATATGAAAATAAGAGCTTCCTTTCGTAAAATTTGTACAAAATGTTGACTGATTTGTAGGCATGGGCGAATTAGAGTCATTTGTTCCTCATCCTTGAAAGGAAGATATATCAAGAGGTTAAGAAACTCCTTGAGCTCAAAAGAGAGAAGAACAAGTCACCTGAGCATGAGCTAGCCTTGAGTAAGGAAACTTACTCAAATCTAGAAGACTTACACGTTGCAATCAAGGATGAACTTGCTAACTTGTCAAAAGTTAACATGGTCCTTGAGGTGCAAGTTGAGTTGCTCAAGCAAAGTGACTTATCTTCCTCCAAAAGCTCACCTTCCAAAGGTGTAAGTCCGACAACTATTGCAACTTGCACATGTTGTATTGAGAAAAATAATGTCAAACCTGATTCTTCTACTTCTCATGCAACACATCCTTCCCAAAGTGGCATCTTTGACAAGGTGAAGATCAAATATGCACATAGTGCATATATGGATACTAGACCTCCTAACGTCAAAGATGGTCTTGGGTTTGACCAGAACAAACACTTGTCCACTAATGTCCATGATAAGAAGAGAATCACTTTTGTTAAGGAAAAATCGCATGAATTTGACTTGCAAATATTGTTTTGTATCTTTGATGCTTCCTATGTTCTTATGAAAGATAAAGTTGGAAATGTGTTTATGAAATATGCAGTGCAACGCCACAAGAATTCAAAAACTTGTGTGTGGGTGCCCAAGACTCTTGTAACTAACCTGAGAGGACCCAAGCAAGCTTGGGTACCTAAAACCAAGGAATGATTCTGTTGTGTAGGCCTACTCCTCCAGTGGATCAAAATGGATGCTAGACAGCGGATGCACCAATCACATGACCGGAGAGAGGAATATGTTCGTGGAGTATGAGCACAACGTAGATCCAAGTGAGGGGATATACTTTGGAGACAACAGCCAAGGAAAGGTCTTGGTAGCAGTAAAATTGAAATCTCTTCTCAACATACTCTCTCGAATGTTTTACATGTAGATTCTTTAGATTATAACCTTCTGTCAATATCTTAGCTATGCGACAAAGGTTATAAATTTTTATTCACTAATGAGGGTGTGACCATTTTTAGAAGAAGCGATGGCTCGATTGCATTCAAGGGAATGTTGAAGGAAAAATTTTATCTTGCTGACTTCAACAAGGATAAAGCCGAACTCAACACTTGCTTGGTTGCTAAAACTAACATGGGATTGTTGTGGCATAGACAGTTATCCCATGTTCGGATGAGAAATCGGCGGAAACTCATAAAAGGTGGTCACATCCGAGGTCCAAAGGATGTTGTATTTGACAAAGACAGTTTGTGCAGCACTTACCAGGCAGGAAAACAAGTTGGGGGTGCTGCAACCCGCCAAGAGTGTGATGACTACTACAAGACCACTGGAACTTCTTCACATGGATCTTTGTGGTCCAATTGCTTACATAAGCATCGGTGGTAACAAATACGGTTTAGTTATTGTTGATTATTTTTCAAGATTCACCTGGGTATTTTTCTTGTATGATAAATCGAAAACTCAGGGAATCCTCATGAAGTTCTTGAAAAGAGGTCGAATATTAGAAGTGACAATGGGACAGAATTCAAAAATACACAAGTTGAGGAATACCTTGATGATGAAGGGATACAACATGAGTTTTCGGCACCCTACGCCCCTCAACAAAACGGGGTGGCCAAAAGGAAAAATAGAACGCTAATTGAAATGGTGAGGACAATGTTGGATGAATACAAGATATCGAACCAGTGTTGGGCTGAAGCGGTGAACACCGCTTGTCACGCCTCAAATCAGTTGTATCTTCACCGACTCTTGAAGAAAACGCCAAATGAGCTTCTTACCGGTAACAAGACATATGTTTCATATTTCAAAGTTTTTGATTGTAAGTGTTTTATTCTGAACAAGAAATCGAGGACTTCGAAGTTCGCTTCAAAATCTGATGAAGGGTACTTACTCGGTTATGATTCGAACACCTACGCCTATCGTGTATTCAACAAAGTCTCTGCCTTGTTGAAGTAGCACATGACATAGTGTTCGATGAGACTAACGGCTCCGAAGTAAAGCAAGTTGATATGTGTGTGCTAGATAAAGAAGAAGCCCCATGTGAAGCGTTGAGAAGAATGGCACTTGGTGATATTCTACCTCTAGAGCAACCACAAGACTGTGCACAAGATGAACCTCAACAAGGAAGCAAAGATCAAGGGGGAGCTTATGCACAAGATTTAAATCAGGAAGAGCGAGAAGATCCATACAACCACAAAAGCAATTATTTAGGGGGAAACGATGACAATGAAGACAATGAAGAGCTAGCAACTTCACAAGTCCCTCACCAAACCAAAGAGTACATCAGAGTGTGCAAAGAGATCATCCCGCCAACAACATCATTGGAGATACTGCTAATGGAGTAACTACTAGATCTCGCATCACAATTTTTTTTGAATATTACCCCTTTGTATCTTTTATGGAACCATACAGGGTAGAAGAAGCCTTAAAAGATTCATATTGCGTGATGGCAATGCAAGAGGAGTTGAACAACATCAAGAGAAATGAAGATTGGTAACTGGTGGAAAGACCAAAGGAAAACATCATTGGAACCAAATGGGTCTTTCGAAACAAACAAGAAGAACATGGAGTGGTAACAAGAAATAAAGCGAGACTTGTGGCTAAAGGTTACTCACAAGTCGAAGATTTGGACTTCGACGAAACTTTTGCTCCCGTAGCTAGATTTGAGTCCATTCATATTTTATTGGCATATGCTACTCACCATAATTTCAAGTTGTATCAAATGGACGTGAAAAGTGTCTTCCTCAACGGTCTGATCAAGGAGGAAGTATACATGTAGCAGCCACCATGATTTGAAGATCAAGAGTACCCCAACCATGTCTATAAACTGCGTAAGGCTCTCTATGGCCTCAAACAAGCTCCTCGAGCTTGGTATGAGTGCCTTAGAGATTTTCTGACTCAAAATGACTTTAAATAGGAAAAGCTGATTATACACTATTCACAAAACACTTTGATGATCATCTATTTGTATGTCAAATCTATGTTGAAGATATTATCTTTGGATCTACTAATAAGTCTTTTTGAGAAGAGTTTAGCAAAATTATGAAAGATAGGTTTGAGATGTTGATGATGGGTGAATTGAAGTTCTTCATTGGATTCCAGGTGAAGCAATTGAGATAGAGCATGTTTAGAAGTCAAACCAAGTACACGCAGGACATCCTCAAGAAGTTCAATATGGACAAGGCCAAGCCCATCATGACAGCCATGGCAACTAACGGACATCTCGACCTTAATGAAGATGGTCCAAATGTGGATCAAAAGGTATATCGTTCTATGATTGGCTCATTACTCTATTTATGTGCATCTTGGCTAGATATTATGCTTAGTGTATGCATGTGCGCAAGGTTTCAAGCCGCACCTAAAGAGTGCCACTTACTAGCTGTAAAAAGAATCTTAAGGTACCTTGTGCACACACCCAACTTAGGCCTTTGGTATCCCAAAGGATCCATGTTTAATGTGATAGGTTATTCCAATGCCGACTATGCAGGATGCAAAGTCGATAGAAAGAGCACGTCGGGGACCTATCAATTTCTTGGCAGATCCCTAGTTTCATGGTCATCTAAAAAGCAAAAATCCATTGCTCTTTCCACAGTTGAAGTGGAGTATGTTTCAACTGGTAGTTGTTGCGCACAACTACTTTGGATGCGACAAACTCGAAGGGACTATGGTTACAATCTGAACCATAGTCCGCTCCTATGAGATAATGAGAGTGCTATAAAAATTGCACACAACCCATTAGAGCACTCAAGAACTAAGCACATAGATATTCATCACCATTTCCTAAGAGATCATTCATTAAAAGGTGATATTGAAGTTTCACGTGTTAGGACTGAAAAAACAACTTGCAGATATTTTCACCAAGCCATTAGATGAGCAAAGGTTTTGTGAGCTAAGAAATGAGCTAAGTATACTTGACTCTCGAAATGTGGCTTGAAACACTGCACATCTGATTGTGATTTAAAAGTTTACTCATTTTTGCAAAAAATTTCCCCTTATCTCGATTTTCTCTAGAAAACTATTTAAACAAGTAAATCTTGGTGAATTATGGCTATCGTATGATTGTTGAGTTCTTAGTGGTCATGTTCATCAAGATTTTTTTTGAAATAATGTCCCTTATATCACTATTAGATCAAACAACCAAAATCCATTTGTTTCAGCTCAACTCTGTGCTGCTGACACCGGACTTGTTTGGGGTCAGCACCGGACTAGTCCGTTGATACAGACTTGTCCGGACCTTGTCCGTTGCATCGGACTTGTTCGGGATCCACCGGACTTGTCCGATTCCATCGGGGTTAACCCTAATCCACCGCCAGGAGCTCATCTTCAACCTTGCATAACATCCTTCGCATTCTCTCTCCTCCTCCTCGAGCTCCAAAGGCGATTTCCACATCTAGCCACCAAAAAAGCGGATTTCTCTAAGGGAAATCTCCTCCTCGGCGCGGAGCTTGTCCACTCTGAACTAATCCGGCCCCAAGTCCGCTCCTTTAGTGCGAATCTGTATCTTTTTGCTAATATTCTTCTCAAACCCTAGCTCTCAACTTTTTCTTGATTCTAGCTTGTTTCCTTTGATTCCTAGGGCATACATTACTTCTCTATGTGTACTCCTACCATTTCCTAGTCCTTGTGCATCAATTCGAGGTAGATTCGGTTCAAATAGGAAAAGTTAGGGTTCTTATGCTAGACCGGACTAGTCCGGTGTCTTGGTGCGGACAAGTCTGGTTCACCGGACAAGTCTGCACTCTAAAAACAGACAAGTCTGGCATCTGATATTCAAACCTATAAATTCCTATTTGCATTGAGTCTTCAATCCATTCTTATCTGAACCTTGAACCTCCTCGTCAGGCACGATGTCTTCAAGTTCCGAGGATAGTGCATTTCACTATGATGAAGAGAAACAACATGCTCGAGTGCAAAGAGCCAAGGAGATGGTGATGAAGAAAAGATAAGATGTCAATGTCCATTTTGCTCCTTCCGTCGACTCTCTTCCTAACAGAAGGACAGTGGTAGTGAAAAAGGCTTAGGGCAAGAGTGCTGCTAAGAGGTCATTGGGGCCCAAGAGAACTCTGAACAAGGCAAACGACTTGCTAGTGGCCCCATTGACCCCTTGAAGATGAAAGCTCCTACTCATCGCAACAGGCAGCCCTCTAGTGCTGATTTGACTGGCAAAGGTGGTGAGCTAGCTGACAAATTCAGGTAGGTAGAAGTCTATTGTCAGCCCAAACAGTCAGTTGATCCCAAATTCTGGAGCAATTTCTATGATGACTACTATGAGCATGTGTATCTGAACATGAAGACCCTAGTTATCGAAAGCCAATAGGTAGACATCACTCACCTTCAGTCCAAGAGATGTCAAACCTATAAAGAGGTTCTGGAAGACATGGAGCTCCATGGACTGAGGGATCTGGTCTCTTTCTAATGGGACTGGAACATTGAGGTCATCACTCAATTCTACTCTACTCTTTATTTTGCTTGTGATGACAGTGACAGGATGATTTGGATGACTCATGGAGCACAGTACAGTGTCACCTATGAGGAGTTTGCAAGAATTCTTCACCTGGAAGATTCTATGGAGAATGAAATCATTATCCACAATATGAAGCCTCTGGAGAAAGATCAGCTTGACTTTCTCTATGATACAAAGATGCCATTCAAATCGCCAACTACGAAGTACTTGAAGCTCTCTTTTGCTGTTCTTAGCAAGATCCTGAGGAAGACCATTGCTCCTGAATGTGGCCTAGAGGGGGTGAATAGGCCTTTTTGAATTTTGTCATAACCTACAACACTTAACAAACTGATCAAATCCAGAGATATCGGACTAGTCCGGCAGAGTGCAGACTAGTCTAGTGCGTGCAAACTAGATTGATCAAGTTCGATCAATGATTTAAATACAAGCACAGTACGTAGCGGAATATTGTATGTAAATTGAAAGTATTGAGTCAATGAAATTAAGTGTAGTACAAATTAACTTTGATTTGAATGTTTTAACATAAGATAGACAAGATCAACCAAACTCTAGAGTATGGTATGAGAAACTTAAGAACAAGTTTGAAACACGATTTTTATCTCATGGTTCGGTTCCCACAGAGGCAACCTACGTCCACGTTGAGGAGCCCACGAAAGGACCGGGTCTTCACTGACCCTAACCTCGTCGAATCGCCACGAAGGCCAATTCTTCTTCCACTATGACAAAGGGGAAAATCACCAAGTTCAAAGGGCCTTCTCACAAGTTGAGGGATCCCCAAGATTACAATTCAAACACCACCAAGAACACACTCGTAAGATCAACAATGAAACAATTGAAGTGTGTTAGAGATCAAACCCAAGAGCTAAAACGTGTGCAATCGTGTCTCTAATTTGATCCAAAAAGAATCCTCAAGGGATTGAACTTTCTTGCATTGGATTTCGTGGGGAGATTTGTTTTCTAAGCCCTTGGAGGGTGTGACAACATAGGGGATCGACAGAGTTGATAGTTGGTCCATGCAAATCTATTTATATTAGTGTTTTCAAAAGTTACCGTTAGGGTTTCGAGGGTCCGTACTAGTCAGTGGTGGAGTTCGTACTAGTCCGATGTGCGGCATGCAGGAAACCCTAAGTGTCCAGGGATATCAGACTTGTCCGGCTAGGAGCGGACTTGTCCGATTTTAGTCAGAAAGGTTTTTGGACTTGTCCGTGGCAATATTGGACTAGTCCGGTGTGATGATACCCTTAGTGAATAGATGACAAGTCCGCACTTGAAGGACTTGTCCGATTTGAGTCAGAGGCATTATCGGACTAGTCCGAACATTATCGTACTAGTCCGATGCGGACAAGTCCGCATTGGCTGGACTTGTCCGGACCTATCCAGAGAGGATATCGGACTAGTCCGGTGTATATCGGACTAGTCCATTTTTTCTGTGAAATGTGAAGTGTGTGGGGATTTTTTGTGCTTGAGCTCTTGGGATGTGTTACACCAACACACTCCCTACACAATGATGTATTCTATTCAGCTCTTGAGCTCTTTTCCATATTGATCCTCATTCTCCTTTCTTTTTGGCGCTTTCTTTATTCTTTCATTAAAACATGCGCTCGTCTCAATAATGTTGTTAGGATCTCATTTTTTGTCATAAATCAACCAAAACCCACAAGGGATGCCTAGATGCACTTTCAATCTCCCCCTTTTTGGTGATTGATGACAACCAATTGAGATTTCACAAAATATGACAAAAATGCAGAATTTTCATAAAGTGTGCACATATGAGCTTGAAACTCACTTAGCAATGACAACATAATACATATGTGCACTCTTTACGGTGGGATGCAAAACTAAGTAAGTGAGAGCAGTAATCATGATGATAGTGAAGTAATTGACATCAATATATCAACAACAAGCATATATGTCAATTTCAGTGCAAAATCACAGATTTCATAAATATGAGTAGAAATAGTTCATAGCATTGCATCACAAGACAAAAAGTACCAAAAGAGCATGATATGAAGTCTTACGACCCAAAAGAGATAAAAGATGCATAAATGAAGCTCTCATCTCTCAACCTATAGCTGAGACCTAGTGACTCACCCTCAATCTCTCCCCCTTTGGCATCAAGACACCAAAGATAAGGAGATGAGGGATCTAAGATCTTAAGTCCTCACTGTCAGTCCTCTCATCATCTTTATCTTCATTCTCGGGTTTAGGAGGAGGAGGAGGAGCGGATCCACTCGAACCCCCAATGCCAAAATAAGCAAGCTCGGAGGGAGTCAAGGGCCCGAGCTCGGTGAAATCTGAGGCTGAATCTTCAGAAATGATTGGAGATCCAATGGGCTCGATCTCCAGCTTCTGGCAAATGTGTTTGACATTTTCTTTTACATACCACATATCAGCCTTTCTCGCCTTGTTCATCTTGTGAGTGTTCACTTCTGCCTTCTTGCATGAGGCAAAGATTGTTGTCAAGTACTTTAGGATTCCACTAGGAGGCCCTTTTCGGGGAGGGGCCCTAGTGGTGGGAGCAGTTCTCTCATCCTCTGGAGCTCTCTTTGGTGCATCTTCACTAGAAACTGGAGAAGGAGTAGCTTGAACTGAGGTTTGAGGAGGCTTTTGGGGCCTCAGAGGGGTGTGCTCCACATCCTTTACAAACTCGATCCTTGTGACCTTCTCAATCATGAATATCAAGTAGAGGGCATAGCCACATGATCTTTTCGGCATGCAGGAGATATTGACCATATCATTCCAGATATAATCAAAGACGTCAAACTTCCTGTCTTTGCTTATCACCTTCATCAGTGTCCTTAGATAACCTTGGACACTTCTTGCATCCCCATCCTTTGGGGCAATAGTCTTCCTCAGAACCCTGTTGAGGACCACAAAGAATGGCTTCATATTCTTGGTGGAAGGAGTGTTGAAAGTTAAGCGGGTGTCATAAAGGAACTTCATTTTGTCCTTCTCAAGGACACCAATGTTATGAATGATCAAGTTGTCGTTGCTGGAGCTATCAAGAAGTAGCATCCTTGCAAATTCGTCATAGGTAATGGTGTATTTGGATCCATGAGTCATCCAAGTCACCTGCTCTTCCTCATCACTCGCAAAGTAGCATGTAGCATAGAACTGAGCAATGACCTCTTCATTCCAATTGTTTCGGAAGGCAAACAGATCCTTCAATCCATGCCTCTCCGCAGCTTGAACTACTTCATCAAAGGTTGACAACTCTTCTTTTCAAAGTGCGCCCAATCAATCCATTGGCTGCGCACCACTGGAGTCTTCATTGTGAGATACACGGACTTATATAAGTCCACATGAAAGTTGCTCCAAAATCTTCCATCGGCTGCCTGTTTGGACCGACTGTAGCAGTCCACATTTCTGAACTTGGAAGCAGTGTCGCTTCCCCTGCCGTTGAACCTCTCCTTGGAGGGATCTCTTTTTCCCTGCCTCGGGGCATGCATCTTGAGAGGGCCAACTTGACCCGATGCAATTCCTTTCCCTTTGCCCTTCACTTGGCGAAGAGCTGCCGAGCTGGAGCCGGCTGCGTCCTTGGCCTTGGATGTAGGCTTCTTGGCAAGCACCTTGTGCCGCACCTGAGGTGGGGAAGGTGCGGGCTCGGAGGGTCGCTCTTACCTATTCTGAGCACGAGACTCCAAAGCTCGCGGCAACAGGTCTTGTTCCATTTTATCTTCAAAGTCAGAGATGTTCTTGTTCGACATTGTCCTGATAGAGCATTGCACAATGTAGGAATAAGAATTGATGAAAAGAAAGTGCATTGAGGAATGAGTAATTAGGGTTGAGTTGAGAAAAAATCGGACTAGTCCGGTGTATAGGTATGGACTAGTCCGGGTGACCGGACTTGTCCGTACATGGACCGGACTAGTCCGGTGTTCATCACCTCAAACCCTAACAAGACGATCAATGGTGTTGCTTAATGCAAGAATAGCTCAATATCAATGTAATACATCAAGGAAGCATGTATTTGATGAAAGGAACTAAGCTATTAGATGAACAATGAAGGAAATCAAGATTTCTAGGGTTTGGGAGGAAATACTGAAATTCCTCGATTCTTGGAGATGGAGGGTTTGAAGGAGCAGACAAGTCTGTGGTCTTCAATCCCTATGCAAAGGAGTTTGTTTTCCACCCAAACTTGGAGAGTTTTGATGGAGGAATTGCCAAATCACCGTGGAGAGCTCAAGCGAGGAGAGAGAGCGTGAGGCAAGTTGTGAGGATGAAGAAGATTAGGTCTTGGCGGCGGCTAGGGTTATGGGGTCGAAAAAATTGGACCTGTCCGAAAATAATCGGAGTAGTCTGAACTCTTCTATAGCCTAAATCGGACTAGTCTGTGGTCTGCCGAACTAGTCCGGACTACGGACACTCTGCGGGCTAGTCTGTAGGGGCGGACTAGTCCGGGTAACCACGGACTAGTCCGTGGTCACCAGAACATAAATGCTTAGCCCATTCGTATATATTCGAAGGTACTTATTAAGAAAATAGGGGGGCAAAGCAAATCAAATAATCTTCATGAATATGATTAGTAAGCATACAACAGTCAAGCAATGACCATAATTCATCAAGATCAAGTAAATGAAGTAGTTTTTGGAGAAAATTGAGAAGGATGATTTTCACAACTCAAACAATATACTTTTAAGAGTACATATAGGTATGCAAGTTTTCAAGCCACATTCCGAGCATCAAGGATATTTAGTTCATTTCGGAGCTCGCAAAAATGTTTTTCATCAAGTGGCTTGGTAAATATATCGACTAGTTGTTTTTTGGTGTTGACATGGGAAATAGCTATGTCTCCTTTTATTGAGTGGTCTCTCAAAAAGTGATGTCGGATGTCTATGTGTTTGGTTCTAGAGTGGTTAACTGGATTATGAGCATTTTTTATGGCACTCATTATCACAAAGGAGTGGAATACGGCCCATATTGTAACCGTAATCCCTTAGAGTTTGTCGCATCCAAAGGAGTTGTGCACAACAACTCCCGGCTGCAACATAATCCGCATCGGCCGTTGATACGGCAATGGAATTTTGTTTCTTGGATGACCAAGAAACTAGGGATCTACCTAGGAATTGGCAGGTCCCGGAGGTACTTTTTCTATGTACTTTGCATCCGGCATAATCTGCATCGGAGTATCCAATGAGATTGAACATGGAACCTTTGGGGTACCAAAGGCCTAGGTTGGATGTATGAACCAAATATCTCAAGATCCTTTTAACGGTTGTCAAGTGACACTCCTTATGATTGGCTTGAAATCTCGCACACAAACATACACTCAACATAATATCAGGCCTTGATGCACATAGGTAAAGTAAGGATCCAATCATGGAGTGATATACATTTTGATCCACGATTTTTCCATTTTCGTTGAGATCCAAGTGTCCATTAGTTGCCATGGGAGTCTTGATAGGCTTCGCCTTGTCCATCCCAAACTTCTTGAGTATGTCTTGAGTATACTTGGTTTGGCTTATGAATGTCCCTTCCTCAAGTACTTCAGTTCCCCCATCATAGACATCTCAAACCCATCTATCATAATCTTACTAAATTCTTCACAAAAGGATTTGTTAGTTGAACCAAAGATAATGTCATCAACATAGATTTGACAGATAAAGAGATCATTGTCGAAGTGTTTCGTAAATAATGTATAATCTGCTTTTCAAATCTCGAAACCATTTTCAATTAAGAAATCTCTAAGACACTCATACCAAGCTCTAGGAGCTTGTTTGAGGCCGCAGAGAGCCTTACGCAGTTTGAAGACATGGTCAGGGAACTCTTAGTCTTCAAATCCGGTAGGTTGCTCCACGTACACCTCCTCCTTGATTGGACTGTTGAGGAAGGCGCTTTTCACATCCATTTGGTAGAGCTTAAAATCATGGTGAGTTGCATATGCAAGCAATATTCTAATTGATTCAAGTCTAGCTAGGGAGCAAAGGTTTCATCGAAATCCAAACCTTCAACTTGTTAATACCCTTTGTCCACAAGTCGTGCCTTGTTCCTTGTCACCACCCCGTCTTCGTCTTGTTTGTTGCGGAAGACCCATTTGGTGCCGACGACGATCACGTTAGGTCTTTCGACGAGTTCCCACACCTCGTTCCTTTTGAAGTTGTTCAGTTCTTCTTGCATCGCCACCAGCCAGTCCGAATCTTTTAGTGCATCCTCAATCCTGTGTGGTTCCAAAAAGGACACAAAAGAGTAATGCTCACAAAAGTTAGCTATGTGGGATCCAGTTGTTACTCCCTTGGATGTCACTGATGATGTTGTCGATTGGGTGATCTCTTTGGACGCATTGGTGTACTCTTGGGTGTGGCACTTGAGGAGTTGTATCTTCATGATCATTTGCTTCTCTCCCTAAGTGATTGCCTTATGTATAAACATGTTAAAAGCTATTATCTTCTTCTTCTCCCCCTAGATGGATGCCCTCATTGACTTGTTGATCATCTTCGTCTTCTTGAGGTTGATCTTGAATGGAAGCTCCCCCTTGATCATTGGCCTCCTCTTGTGGTTCATCTTCCTCATGCACATGTAGAGGTGGCTCTTGTGGTCGAACATTGCCCAATGCCATTCTTCTCAATGCTTGACAAGGATCTTCTTCTCTATCTAGCACACATGGATCAACTTGCTCCTTTTGGGAGCCGTTAGTTTCATCGAACACTACATCATGTGCTACTTCCACAAGTCCGAAGACTTTGTTGAAGACACTATAGGCATAAGTGTTCGAGTCATAGCCAAGCAAGAAACCTTCATCGGACTTTGAAGCGAACTTTGAAGTCCTCGGCTTCTTGTTCAAAATATAGCATTTAGAACCGGAGACTCGAAAGTAAGAAATATTTGGCTTGTTACCCATGAGTAGCTCATATGATGCCTTCTTGAGTAGTCGATGAAGGTAGAGTCGGTTTATGGTGTGGCAAGCGGTGTTAACCTCTTCCGCCCAAAACCGATCCGAGGTCTTGTATTCATCAAGCATTGTTCTCGCCATCTCTATGAGGGTTCAGTTCTTCCTTTCGGCAACTCCGTTTTGTTGAGGGGAATAAGTTGCTGAAAACTCATGTTTTATCCCTTCTTTGTCTAAGTACTCCTCAACTTGAGTGTTCTTGAACTCCGTGCCATTGTTGCTTCGAATGTTCTTGATCGTCATTGAGAACTCATTTTGGGCACACTTGAGAAACTTCTTGAGAGTTCCTTGAGTTTATGTCTTATCATGCAAGAAAAAGATGCAAGTGAAGTGTGAAAAGTCATCAACAATTACCAAGCCATATTTGTTACCGCCGATGCTTATGTAAGCAATTGGACCGAATAAGTCCATGTGAAGCAGCTCGAGCGGTCTTGTTGTAGTCATGACGTTCTTCATAGGATGAGGTGCTCCAACTTGCTTTTCGGCTTGGCACGCGCTACAAGGCCTGTCTTTCTCAAAAACAACTTCCATCAAACCTCGGATGTGATCGCCCTTGAGGATTTTCTGAATATTCCTCATACCAACATGCGCTAGCCGACTATGCCATAGCAAACCCATGTTGATCTTTGCAATCAAGCATGTGTCAAGTTCGGCTTTATCTTTGTTGAAGTTGTCAGTGGTTTTGATCTGGCAGATCTCCAGACACTACTAGAGGGTTAGAGGAGTTTGAGGTTCGGTGTTGGTGCGCGGAGATTCAAGAAGGTGATATGTCAAAGGACGCAAGAGACATGAAGATTTACGTGGTTCAGGCCGCCTGAGCGTAATACCCTACTCCACGGGATGTGTTGGTGTTGTATTGGTTGTATGAGCTCAATGTGAGTTCAGAGTGTAGAGTGAGTGCGTCGAGTCTGTGTGTCATGTATCGTCGGCCTGTCCTTTTATAGTAAAAGGGCAGGCCGTTACAAGTTAGCCTGGCCCGACATGTGGCCCTGGCGGTTACTAATATTGATACACATTTGATGAGCTTAATTACCCTTAATAACTGAGTTACAGGCTTTGATAGCACTGTTACTGGTAATTAAGGTCGTCCAATCGTGTGTCATTAATATAGAATTAATGACACTTAATCGGGTCTTGAAGTCCTTGATTCCCTTTAAAGATCCGAAGCCGTTGTGGAGTCTTCCGGAGGTTAGAGGCTGAAGGTCCGACGGTTGGACACGTGGCAGCTCTGGAGCATACTGTGGGGAACAGATAGGTCCAGTGCTACCTAACACGTGTCAGTTCCGGAGCTTTCCTCGGTCTGGGGTTAGGTCCGGAGGTGCCGCTATGGTACATAGCCCGGAGCTTCCCCCTTGTGGGTGGTAGCTCCGGTTTGATAGTACACGTGGTGACCCTGGGACAAACCAAGTTGGGGAAGCGGGTCCGGTTATGTTTGAAATGTGGGCCTCCGAAGGTCTTCAGATCGAGTAGATGATATTCCCTTGAGATCTTTGCAATCCCAAGGGGTATATGGTACCCAGGGTACCGACAGTGGCCCCCTAGGCCCACCTCTAGGGAAGACTCCTTCGGTGAAGTCATTCCGCAGGAGGTGGGTCCATCCTTCGACTTATGAACTGAGTCTTCAAAGGTCTTCGGATGTGCCGTTGGTGATGGTTTGGAGTTAAACCCTCGCCGCATGGCATATCCCGTCTGCGGCAAATGAGATCTTTGATGTGCGGATCTCACGCAATTGAAGGTCGTCGGTTCCCGATACGAAAATCGTATCGGTTCTGCGCGCCTTGTCAGGCCGCCGCATTCGGGCTTCCCGTCTCATGATTACAACCGTTCGCCTGGGTAAGAATCTCGACTTGATCGTCCGGGTGGTCCCGGGCCCTCTTGTCATCGGCTGGGTGGAATTTTTGAGTAGTATCTTCGACTTCCTTGCGGTTTCCATCCAAGCGTTGCAAGGGCTTACTCAAGAAGGAATGTGCGCACCGTATGGGGTTCTTTACGCCTCTTACCTGATCTTGCGCTCAAACTCCCAACTTGTGCTCGCTTTTCCTCTCTTGCCTTGTTGTGCCGCGATGGAATTGGGTCTCCGCGAGAGTCGTTTGAAGACCGAAGGTGACCTGAAGAAGGTTCGGGCCCTCATTGGATGGTCCCCGGACTTCTTCAATCGACAGGTCCGCACCGGAGGAGAGCTCCCGTTCAAGAATGAGCATGCCGGCAAAATGGTGTACTTCTCTTCGTACGCCATGGTGGGGTTGATCCCACCTTTTTCCTCCTTTTTCTTGATGCTGCTAGACTTCTATGGTATGCAATTGTACCACCTTGGCCCCCACTCCATTCTTCTTGTGTCCGTCTTCGTCCACTTCTGTGAGATGTGGGTGGGCATCCCCCCTGCATTGAACTCTTCCGGACCTTCTTCACCGTCCATACCACCGGTAGGAGCAATGAGTACCTTGGCTTCTACTACTTCGTGAAGCGCAAGAAGTGCCCATTCAAGTACCTCCGGTCGTTTCCCTCTGAGAAGTGGGATGATTGGAAGAATGACTGGATAGTCATCCGGGTGGAGGAGCACGAGAAGCTGGAGCTGCCCGAAGGCCTCCCAAACATCGACACTACAGTCCGGAGTGAAGCTCCAGTGCTGTCGGATGCCTCCAACCCTGCTCTGACCAAGATTCGCCAGTGTGTGGAGGGAGGAATAACTCCTCAAGCGGTGTTTTGCAACTTCCTGGTCAATAGGTGGGCACCACTGAAGAGGAGAGAAAAACTCGCTTGGGCCCTCAACAGTGTGATGGACGACGACCGGGTCGAGACCAGGCTGAAGTCCAACATGGCGGGGGCAACCTTGGAGTTTCATCTCAAGAAGTTCCAGCACGGCATCGACGTCGCGGGTGACGACATGACTCCACCATCAGCTTTTCTCCCTCTGAATGTAGAAGTAGAGTTCAGCATGGAGCTCCAGCGGAAGATGCCTGTGCTTGACGACCTTGGTGTCGTCGAGAGGAGATCGACCTCCAGGGTGGTGATCCCTGGGGCTTCCGAAGGTGGCTCCGACCCTGCCCTGAAGCCAAGGATTGAAGTCGTCGGCAAGGGCAAGGAGCCGGCAGATGAACCCTTGAGCCGGAAGAGGAAGCTGCAGCATGCCAACGAAAGGTTTGTCAGGCCTGCAACCTCTGCATCAGCTCCTTCTCCCCGGATGGGGAGGTCTTCTACAACTACGGCTACTGTACCCGCAGCGGCGTCCTCCCGGGGTGCTAGCTCCGGGCATGCGACTTCAGCACTAGGGCCGGTTGAGGCCTCTAGGTCCGGAGGTCCTTCCCGGTCGAGGGGGGCCTCGACTAAGGAAATGTTCGTGGCTGCAACGAGTTCCGGGGGGCCTTCCGGGGCTTCCACGCCGGCGGCGGCTATGGTCAGCCCAGAACGCCAGGGAAATAGGTTCCGCGCAAGCTGGTGCGGAAGTCTCCCAAGGTAATTTTTAATCTTTACCTCAGACAGTTGTTTTGTTGTAGTAACTGTTTTTTAAGTTTCTTCATCCATCATCTGTAGCATTCCGAAGAAGAGGAGTGAGGCTCCACCCTCAGCCACAACAGGTGAAGCTGTGAGGGCAGAAGCTTCTGCTCCTGTCCCGACGCTGCCCCAAGTGGTGGCTGAAGCTGCGACAGTTCTGGTGCCGGCTGTTGTGGTCATGGATCTCGACTCATCCCTAGAGACTCCCGTGGTAGCACCGGACCGCGGGAGAGAAGATGCGCCAGCGGCACCTGCCCCGGAGGTTGAAGCTCTGGGTCCTGGTGCAGAGATGATGGAAGCTTCGGCCGTTGAGCCAGAGGAAGCAGTAATTCCAGCCCCAGAGCCGGAAATTGTTGAAGCCCCGGCGTTGAGCCAGAGGTAATTGAAGTCCCGGCGTGTGCGCCGGATGTTGAGGAAGTCCCGGCGGTTGGGCCGGCTACCTCTAAAGCACCGGCCACAGAGCCGGTCATTGCTGGAGCTCCAGCCGTAGGGCCGGTTGATGTTGAAGACCTTACGACTCCCGAGCCGGCTGCTGTTGAAGCTCCGGCCGTAGGGCTGGCTGTTGTTGAAGATCTTCCGGCGCCCGAGCCGATCGTTGCGAAGGCATCAGCGCTCGAGCCCCCAGTAGATGAGGTGCCCAGGCCGGAGCCAAAAGCAGCCCCTGCTCCGGGAGTGACGACGCCGGAGGCACCCGCGGCTGAGCCGGAGAGCCCAGATGAAGTTGCTGGCCCCCTGCCTGAGGGGGCAAATGAAGACCTGGCGGCAGGGCCTTCGGAACCACTTCCGGAGGTCGGGACTTCTTCCGCAGGACCCTCCTCAATGGCAACTGAGGCTATCCCGGAGGATGTCCCAAGTGTCGTGGAGGCTCAGGGGACCACTCTTGTGGATTGGGACCCAATTTTTGTAAGCGAGAACCCACTGGAACCAGCGGAGGAGACCCCAGCAGGTCCGGATCCTATCCCGTTGTCATTGTCTATTAACAACGCCTGCTCCAGCCTGCGTCAAGTTCAGCTGGCATTCTTCCACGACAGCAAGGCTCTTGAAGAGGAGCGCCAAACCCTTAGGAGGTGGCGTAATCGGCTCTACTTCGAGACCAAGCTGGCGCAGTCGAGGCTGGCAGATGACAAAGAATGGATCAAGCAGGAGAAGGTCTGCCTGGAATACTGGTGCAAATTATTGGATGACAGGGAGAGCTTGACACGCGCCCTCGACGCTCAATCCCGGGCCATTTATGAGTAGACCAAGGCAGCTAATAGTGCGGCTGATGAACTCCAAGAAAGGCTGGAAGCCATTAACACTACTCTCATCAAGCACCAGGAGGCACTTGAGGAGAGGGAGAAGAGGCTCGAAGATGAAGAGCAGAAGCTCCTTGAGCTGCGGGATGACGTCTTGAAGAGGGAGGAGGAGCTCACCGAAAAGGTGGCTCTGGCTGACAAGGGCCTCGAGGAGCGCGCCAAGAAATTGGAAGAGCGCTGCGCTGAGGAGGAGGAGAAGGCCTGGGTGCGGGGGCAGGAACTCTACGAGCAAGAGTGTGCCATCGCTGCCAGGGAGAAGAAAGTGAGGGACAGAGAGGACCTGGTTGACCGCCGGAACAAGATCTACCTCCGGGAGGAGGAGCTCGGAAAACTCGAGAAGCAGGTTGCTAAACAGATTCAGCAAAATGGCAAAGAGGTTGAGCGCCTCGCTCGCGAGAATTCTGAACTGGCGGCGACCAAAAGATCCTTGGAAGAATTGAAGGGCTTGAGGGCTGCGGACTCCCTACAGGTTTGGGAGTTCCTGAACAAAGCCAATGACGCGCTGACACCGATGGGCTTCAGTCCCGTGCGTCCGGATGATCCGGAGCTGGAGCCAGACCTGGCGTTGCAGGCGTTGAGCTCGGCAGGTAGCAAACTCTCCAAGGTGGGCGACGTCATCGCGGACCAGTTGGAGGTTGAGGGGCAGTCCCTGGCGATGAACGTCGCAGAATATGTGCTGACATGCTACACCAGCCGGGATCCCCAATTCCCTTTGGACCCAGTGCTTGGAGGTCCCGTCGAAGGAGAAGGTGAAGCCACCCGATCCAACATGTCGGAGGTTGCTCAGAAGGTCGCCCAGTTCTTCCATAGGGTCCAGGTCCATTTCTGTAGCTCCCACTTGTATTCTCTCTTTTTCTTCACCAATTTTGTAATCCTTTGTCTCCAGATGAATGAAATCCAAATTTTTGCGAATTTCATTTTTTGTCTTCAACACTTTTGTCTTCACTTGGCCCCGTGGTAGATGTACACAATTTGATTGTGAACATGTACCAAGAGGATATTGTGTTTTGTTGAAGACTCGTTTGCTTCGAACTTGTAGAATATAGGTCCGAAGTCTTCGATAGTGAAGGCCCCATGAGATTGTCGGAGCTCTAAAGATCCGGTACTGACTACCATCGGGGCTCAGTAGCTCTGGCAAAAGTTGCTCCTATCAACGCGTAGAGCATCAATAGTTAGACCTCCGGGGTGTCGGAGCTTAGTAGCTCCGGCAGTGACCTTTGCCAACGTGTAGTTTGTCGGCAGCAGACTCCATTTGTGGAATCTTCTCACCATCTTTTTTTCTGCGTCGACGGCTGGCCCCCCTAGCTTTACCGGAGCTTGGTTGCTCCGGTGATGCTCGTTTTCAATGTTTAACATCGATTATAAGCCACCTAGGGGGAGTCGGAACTTCGCCAGCTCCGGCTTTTCTCCATCAACGTGGATTCTTTATTTTTCCTGCACACTGAAGCCAAGAAAAATAGTAAAATTCATTCCTTGCCTATAACTCCGTCGTGGCTTACGATTCTCAAGAAAATTTTAGGTCAAACACGATTCTGAATGCAACCGAATGCATTGCCTTCTTTCTTCCGTATCCAATTGTACTTGGACCCGCCTTACTTCGACCTGCCGAGGTGTAGGTAGAGTGGCGTACTTAGGGTGCTTGACCAGGCTAAGTCGATAGCACACTCCGGCCCTAGATTGGCTTGGCGGCATTCAGGCGAGTGGGCCATGAACAATATTTGAATCCAAAAGAATCGACAATACAGCTCAAATTGTATTTGAACCGGTCGAACTAAAATTTCTTAAGAATTGCACGTCCTTGTTATGGACAAGAAAGAGAAAAATAAAAAATGTTGAGCCTGTACAAAGTAAATGCACGTGGAGTCTGTTTCACATGAAGATGTCTTTCATTATAGGTCCGGGGTACAGGGGAAACAAGTACACTCTTAGGGCACGGAACCAGGCTAAGCGTGTTTCATTTCTCGTTTGACCCAGGATAGCTAGCCACACTTTTAGTCCTGAGACTGTGACAAGTGTTGCATGAACTTTGCAGACCTTCCGGGAAAGGTCCGGCTGTTCTCCCGGAGGAACTACCCGACTCTGTACAATGACTCTATAACATACACCTCAAGTTACTACAGACTCACCTCCGTGATATTAGGTGTAGAACTTACGGAGGTGCTCAATGTTCCAAGGATTTGGGAGAGGTGTTCCATCCTCGGTTGCCAAGCGAACTCTTTGGGACGGGATACTTTAATCACTCGGAAGGGTCCTTCCCAGTTGGGGGAGAGTTTGTTTAACCCTTCTCTGGATTGTATTATCCATAGCACCAGATCCCCTTCCTCAAGCTGTCGGTTGTTTACATGCCGCTGATGATAGCAACGAAGGGCTTGGCGGTATCGGGCATTCCGAACAGCTGCTTGGCACCTTCCCTCCTCAAGGAGGTCTAGGTCTTCACGCCGGAGCTGATCCTCCGTGGCTTCGTCGAAGGTCCGGACCCGGAGTGGCCCCAAGGTGATTTCCGGAGGAAGGATTGCTTTAGCTCCGTACACCAGGAAGAAGGGTGTCTCTCCAGTTGACCGGTTTGGAGTTGTCCTATTGGCCCATAGAGTGGGCGGAAGCTCTTAAATCCAGTTGGCTCCATGTTTTTTCAAGCGCTCATAGGTGCGCGTTTTGAGTCCTTTCAGGATTTCAGCATTTGCTCTCCCGGCCTGGCCATTGCTTGCCAGGTGAGCTACGGAGGCGTAGCAAACTTGAATGCCGAAGTCTTCGCAATATCCTTGAAATGCAGAGCTTGTGAATTGGGTCCCGTTATCAGAAATGATTTTGTTTGGGACTCCAAATCTGCATACGATGGACTGCAAAAAGTTGATAGCAGATTGCTTGTTTATTGTCACAACTAGGGTTGCTTCCGGCCACATGGTGAACTTGTCAATGGCAACATACAGGAACCTGTAACCTCCGACGGCTCTTGGGAAAGGTCCCAAGATGTCCATCCCCCACACGACGAAGGGCCACGTAGGAGGTATCATTTGTAGAGGCTGAGCCGGTGTGAGAATTTGCTTTGCATGAAATTGGCATGCTTCGCATTTCTTAACCAGCTCTGTTGCATCCTGGAGTGCTGTTGGCCAGTAGAAGCCATGCCGGAAGGCTTTACCGACTAGCGTGCGGGAAGACGTGTGGTTCCCACACTCGCCTCCATGGATTTCCGCGAGGAGCTCATAGCCTTCTTCCCTTGTGATGCACCGCATTAGGACACCGTTGGCACCGCGCCAATAGAGATCCCCTTCTACCAACGTGTATCTTTAGCCCATCTGACTATTCGGTCAGCGGATACATCATCGTCAGGAAGGATGTTGTCTTTCAAGTAGCTCCGGATCTCCGAGATCCATGCATCGGAGCTAACTTGAGCTTTTGAGTCTTGCGTGCTGGGTTGCTCGGAGCTTCCGACAGCACCTACGACCCTTGATGGCTGCCATGGTAACAGGGCCATCGGGACCGTCAGCTTCGGGATGCTGATATCGCCCCCTTCGCTCAGTTCGGCAAGCTGAGCTGTTGGTTTTGACAACCGCCGGACAAAAGTTCCATCAGGAGCCAGAGCTCCGGTTGACGCTTTCGTCAAGAGTTTGTCGGCTTCAGCATTGAGGGCACGCTGGACATGGTGGAGATCTAGGACTTCGAAGTCCTTCTGAAGCATCTGGACTTCATGGAGGTAAGCAGCTAGCTAGAGATTGTTGCAGGAGCATTCACCCTTCACTTGCTTAATGATGAGCTGTGAATCTCCCTTGACCAGCAGTTGCTTGACACTGTATGACAGTGCCACCCTTAGTCCGTAGATGAGTGCTTCGTATTCCTCCATGTTGTTGGTCGCCTTGAAGTCAAGGTGTACCATGTATTTTACCTTCTCTCCGGTTTGTGCGAGAAGAAGGATTCTAGCTCCGGTCTCTGATTTTGCATGGAGCCGTCGAAGTAGAGGGTCCAGTGAGGCTCGGTGAAGATCGGAGCCTTGTGTTCCGGCTTCTGCTCACTGGGGCCCCCAGGGTTTGATGGAGAGGGAGTCCATTCCGCCACGAAATCCACCAATGCTTGACTCTTGATTGCTTGCCTTGAAATGAATTCGAGATTGAATTCAGCCAATTCCGCTGCCCACTTTGCAATATTCCCAGTTGAATTGGGATTATGCAAGATTGCTCGAAGTGGGTAAGAGGTCACCACCGAAATCTTGTGAGCTTGGAAGTAATGGCGAAGCTTCCTGGAGGCAATGAGAACTGCATAGAGCAGCTTATGCACCTCTAGGTACCAAGTCTTGGCGTCATGAAGTACTTCACTGATGAAGTACACTGGGCGCTGGATGGTCCGGACCCTCCCGGAGGGGCCTGGAGCTTCCTCTTCACTGACCCGGATCCTCCCTGAGGGATCTGGACCTTCTTCAGGGACCTCCGGGTCTTGGCTGGAGGGACCCGGAGATTCTTCAGAAGCAACCTAGACCCTCCCGGAGGGGTCTAAGTCTTCTGAAGTAACTTTTTGTGGATTCAAGTCCGGGAGCTGGGACCCAGACTCGTTTTCAGGAACCTCTGGATCCTCTCGAAGGGGTCTGGATTCCTGAGCATGGGATAGTTCTGGTCTCTCTGCAACCAGGACCATACTAACGACTTCGTCAGTTGCTGAAATGTAAAGCAGCAAAGGCTCCCCAGGGTTCGGAGCTACCAGGGTTCGTAGGGTGGTGAGGAACTGTTTTAGCTCCTGGAACGCCTTTTCTGCTTCTTCAGACCATTGGAATGGTCCGGACTTCCTCAATAACTTGAAGAAGGGAAGTGCCCCTTCTGCCAGTCTTGAAATGAACCGGCTAAGGGCTGCTAGACATCCAGTCAGCTTTTGGACATCCTTGATGTGGACTGGTGGCCGCATGTCTTCAATGGCTTTGATCTTCGCCGGATTAGCTTCTATGCCCCGGTGACTTACCAGGAAACCAAGAAGTTTTCCGGAGCTAACCCCGAAGACACACTTGTCTGGGTTTAGCTTTGTGCGCGTGACCCGCAACTTGTTGAAGACAGCCTGTAAGGTGTCAAGGAGCGACTCCTTGTTCTTGACCTTGACCATGATGTCATCGATGTACACTTCCACTATGTCTCTAATGAATTCTTCAAAAGTTTTGTACATAGCTCGTACAAAGGTTGAAGTTGCATTCTTGAGACCAAATGGTATGGTTGTATAACAGTACAATCCATCTACTGTGATAAAAGAGGTATGCTCCTCATCTTCCCTAGACATTCTGATTTGATGATACCCAGAATATGCGTCTAGGAAACACAGTAATTCACACCCGGAGGTGGAATCCACTATCTGATCTATTCTAGGTAGTGGGAATGGATCTTTCGGGCATGCCTTATTTAGTGTTGTGTAGTCGATACACATCCGAAGCTTCCCGCCGGCCTTGGGCACAACAACTGGGTTTGCTAGCCATTTTGGATGGAAGACTTCTCGGATGAATCCAGCTTCGAGCAACTTCTTCACTTCTTGTCGAATGAAGTTCCGTTGCTCCACGGATTGCTTCCGAGGCTTCTGGTGCACGGGCCGAGCGTCAGTGTAGATCTTCAGATTGTGCTCAATCACTTCCCTGGGGATCCCAGGCATTTGTGATGGTTGCCAGGCAAACACGTCGACATTAGCCCAGAGGAAAGTGATGAGCGCGAGTTCCTATTTGTCATTCAGTCCTCCCGATATACAGGTGGTCTGAGCGGCATTGGAACTGATTTGGACGACTTTGACGGGAATGTCGGTGTCGCCGCTTGGCTGCACACGAGGTGCAGGAGTCGAGCCTTGCTGACGAATGCTTAGGGGTTTTGGAGCTTGTTCCTGCCTGGAGTCCTCCTCTTGCTCTGTAGTAAGCACATGAAGTTCTTCCAGAGCAGTTACTCCAGCAATACGATCTCCACGGATCCGGAGAACGCCTACTGGTGTTGGCATCTTTAACACCAAGTAGCCATAATGAGTAGCTGCTATGAATTTGTACAAAGCAGGCCTGCCCAAGATGGCGTTGAAAGGTAAGTTGATCTGAGCAACGTCAAAGACCAACTTTTCAGTGTGATACTTCTCCCGGGTCCCAAAGGTAACGGGGAGAGTGATAGCACCGAGTGGGGTAATGGCTCCCGGACCTACTCCAGAGAAAGGTCGGGAGGAATGGAGATCCGAAGGTCGGAGCTGAAGCTTGGTAAAAGCTTTGAAGCTTATGAGGTTGAGCCCCGAACCTCCGTCTACCATGACATGGTGAAGCTGGATGTTATTGATGGTGGGAGATACCATCAAGGGTAACTGGTCTGCTCCAACCATGCTTCGAGGGCAGTCTGAAGCATCAAAAGTGATGGTTGTGTCCATCCACTTCCGATGAGGCTCCGCCGTGGCTGTAGGAGCTACAGCAGCCATGTCCCGACGCATGGTCCTGAGGATGCGGCGGGAGGTGATGTCCTATGATCCACCAAAAATGGTGTTCATGGTTTTCCAACGCTTATTGCCAGAGACGTCAGAATCATCGTCGACGGAGGTGTAGACGGCCTTCAGGACCTTTTTGGGATCCTGAAAACCTAACTCCTCTTCAGCCGGAGCTTCATCAATTTTTGCTTTCCTTTCCTCTGTCGGAAAGGAGCTTCTTCTCGGCGCTTGTTGTAGCGCTCGGCAAGGTTTTGGACCTCCCGGCAGTCTTCCAAACTATGGCTGTCCGTTTTGTGAATTGGACACCACACCTTGGGTTTGCCACTGTCTTCAGAAGACGGTCGAGGTCGCTTCTCGGGGCGTGGCCCCCAGCCACCCGGAGCTGCAGCATTGGATGCACCGGCCGACGGCTTCTTCTTGCCGTTGGTCTTTTTCTTCTTCTTACCACTCCCGGAGGTGGTGGCTTCGCCTTTGGAGGATTTCTTGTGATCCTCCGGAGGTGGTTTGGAGTGCATTTCATGGCCCTCCGCAGCTCTGGCACATTTGTCAGCCAAGCTGAAGAGTTTCGTGACACTGCACCAGTTTCTCCAACATCTTCTTATCACGTACACCCTGTGTGAATGCCACAATGACAGAAGCGCTAGAGATAGAAGGGATAGTGTTTCGTACCTGAGAGAGCCTCTGGATGAATGATCGCAGGGATTCTCCCCCTTTTTGCACGACTGCAAAAAGGTCCAGTTCAGTGCCTGGTCGGGTGTATGAACTCCCGAAGTTGGCAGTGAACTGCCGGCACAGCTCCTCCCAACTGTTGATGGAGTTGGATGGAAGGCTCATAAACCAGTACCGGGCGGTCCCAGTTAAAGCCAATGGAAAATAATTGGCCATTACAGCCTCATTTCCTCCAGCTGCTAGGATAGCAGTGGAGTAACTCTGAAGAAATTCAACGGGATTAACGGTCCCGTCAAACATCTCCGGCAGGTGAGGCCGGAATTTCTTTGGCCACCTGACTATACGCAAATGCATGGTCAGGGCCAAATAGCCTCCTCCTACTCCTTCAGGAGCAGGAATGTCCTGAGCTTCTCGTCTTTCACGATCACGCTCGATATGGACTCGGCCGTCTTGTTGACGGTATCGGTGATCCAGCTCCGCCCGGAGGTCATGAGTTGAAAGCCTTGACACCATGTGAGTGCGTCGTGCCCTGGAGGGCAACGACGTCACTTGCTGCGACGCAGCACGTCTCCTATTGTTGGAGACGTGCGGACCAAGTCTGCCAGACAAGGTCCATCGCTGCGACGGGGCCCGTCCAGAAGGAGGAGGACCCTGGTTGCTAATGCGGTCGGCTGCTGCTGCAACCAAGTGTTCCACATCGGCCCTCCACTGCTCCATTGCATCCCGGGATGCGTCCGGAGGTGGTGGGCAATGAAGAAGAGCACGTGCTGCATGGAGCGTGTGTTCCGGGTTGTCATGATTTGCCGATGCAGTGATTGACGCCAGTGCACCATCGCACTGCCCAGCTTGATTTGCTGGTGGAGGCAGCGGTGGTGGTAGCGTGACTCCTGCTGGAACTGAAGTTCCTGCTGGTGGCTGCATATTAGAGGGATTACCCCCAACAGCTTGAATAGCAGGATGACTGTTGGATGATCCAGCAGTTGAGTTCACCATTCTTGAAATCTCAGGCGCCCCCTACTGATGAGTAGGGTTAGGCCCGATCTTCCGAAAGGTATGTCGATTGGGGTGGAGAACTCGACGTTGATGATCCGCGGCACTCGAGCGGTTCGAGTACCCCTGCAATCACTACACCACGGCTCTGTTGGTTATCAACCGTGCTGCACACGCTTGACCTCGCCAAGAAGGCTAATCCCTGCAAGTGCAATCGAGAACACGAGCAAGAACGTAGAAGACACGATCGGAAATCGCGAAATTGGGGTCTCACAAACCGTAGAACGGCGATTTTATTGATCTAAGCAAAACCCACCGAATATGACCGGCGGCTGCAGTATTTATAGGCTAGGGTTCGACCAAAACACGATTAGACGCGTCCCTAATGGACTCTTACGGGATACAAGGCCCAAAGGCCCGATTCAGTGGCGCAGCACCGGACAGAAATATGGACTCGACTTGTTTCGACGATTCCCAATGACTCCGGAGGAATTTTGAGGTGGGACCAGAACCATTGGAAAGTTTATCTTCTCCTCTTTCCGTGCATATGTAGAACGTCGAAAACGGAGTCCGTATGCCTCCTGGGCGTCTGTTTTAAGGTGGTCTGCTCCTGGACTCCGAGTTGAACTCGAGTCCGAGTTGTAAACTATTTCCATCTACTTGTGGACGTCCCAGGTGGTTGTCCACGCTCCCAAGGCCTCCTTCCTTCACTTGTTGATCTTCTCCATTATTCCTAATAACAATTAAATCATCACATAGCAATCTATTCTCAAACTCACATACAAAAGAAGTTAAGAACGAATTCACCTGCTGATTTAATAACCGTGCCCGTGCTCTTGTGATTGGTCCTTGCAGTTCAATGCGCGTCTCTTCTGTTGTGATGTCCTCATCATCCTCCCCCTCTTGAATTGGAGTCGTCCTCGACTCAAGTTCATCTTCTTCTCCCAAGTACGGTCGCAAATCTGAAATGTTAAATATAGGACTAACCACAAAATCGGGAGGCAATTCAAGCTTATATGCATTATCATTAATCTTTTCAACGATCTTAAAAGGACCAGCAGCTCGTGGCATAAGTTTAGATTTTCTCAAGTCGGGAAATCGCTCTTTTCTCAAATGTAACCACACCAAATCGCCCGGTTCAAGTTTTACTTCTTTTCTACCTTTACTACCTGCAATCCTATACTTCTCATTCATCATTTCAATATTTTTCTTTGTAGTTTCATGCATCTTAAGAATGAATTCAGATCGTTGTGTAGCATCCAAATTTATAGTTTCAGAAGGAGGCAAAGGTAGTAAATCAATAGGAGCACGGGGATTGAAACCATACACTACCTGGAATGGACTTACCTTTGTCGTGGAGTGAACGGATCTGTTGTAAGCAAATTCTATATGTGGTAAACACTCCTCCCACAACTTCAAATTTGTTTTCAAGACAGCCTGTAACATAGTGGATAAAGTACGATTAACTACCTCGGTCTGTCCATCCGTTTGTGGGTGACATGTAGTTGAAAACAGCAACTTGGTTCCTAATTTATACCACAAAGTTCTCCAAAAATCACTTAAAAATTTTGCATCACGATCAGAAACAATGGTATTTGGCACACCATGTAAACGAACAATTTCCGTCATAAATAAATCAGCAATGTGTGAGGCATTATCATTCTTATGACAAGGTATAAAGTGTGCCATTTTGGAAAAAACGATCAACAACTACAAAAATACTATCCCTCCCCCTCTTAGTCCTAGGCAATCCCAAAACAAAGTCCATAGAAATATCCTCCCAAGGTACACTAGGAACAGGAAGAGGCATATAAAGACCATGTGGGTTAAGACGAGACTTAGCTTTGTTGCAAGTAGTGCATCGTGACACGTAGCGCTCGACATCACGCCTCATCTTTGGCCAAAAGAAGTGTGTGGACAGCACGTCTTCAGTTTTCTTCACTCCAAAATGTCCCATCAAACCTCCTCCATGTGCTTCCTGCAAAAGCAATAGACGAACGGAGCTAGCTGGAACGCATAGCTTGTTAGCACGATAGAGGAGACCCTCTCGCAACACATATTTATTCCAAGTTCTTCCTTCTCTACAATTTTCAAAAGCAACTTTGAAGTCCAAATCAGTAGGATATAATGCTTTAATTGTTTCCAAACCAAAGATTTTATGATCAAGTTGGGACAGCATGGTATAACGCCTAGATAATGCATCGGCAATGATATTTTCCTTCCCTTTCTTATGCTTAATGATGTATGGAAACGACTCTATGAACTCAATCCATTTAGCATGTCGTTTATTCAGATTGGTTTGACACTTAAGATACTTCAATGATTCATGATCGGAATGTATGACAAACTCCTTAGACCAAAGATAATGTTGCCAAGTTTGTAATACACGGACTAAGGCATACAATTCCTTATCATAAGTGGAGTAATTCAGAGAAGGACCATGAAGTTTTTCACTAAAGAAAGCAACGGGTTTACCTCCTTGTATGAGAACGCCTCCAATACCAATGCCGCTTGCATCGCATTCTAGCTCAAAGGTCTTGTCAAAATCAGGAAGTTGTAATAATGGTGCTTGTGTAAGCTTCAATTTGAGAGCATCAAAAGCTTGTTGCTGCTGTTCGCCCCATCGAAATGGAACTCCCTTCTTCGTTAGCTCATGTAGTGGTGCTGCAATGGTGCTGAAATCCCGCACAAAGCGCCGATAAAATCCTGCAAGACCAAGAAAACTACGAACCTGTGTGACGGTAGTTGGGGCTGGCCAGCTGGTGATTGCTTCAATTTTTGCCTCATCCATCTCAATTCCCTGCGAGGAAACGACATAGCCAAGAAACGAGACTCGATTGGTGCAAAAAACGCACTTTTCGAGGTTACCAAACAAACGTGCATCTCTCAAAACAGTAAAAACAGCACGTAAATGATCAAGATGTTCATCATATGACTTGCTGTAAATGAGGATATCATCGAAGTAAACCACCACAAATTGTCCAATGAAAGCACGTAAAACCTCGTTCATTAATCGCATAAAGGTGCTGGGTGTAGTTAAACCAAAAGGCATGACTAACCACTCATAAAGTCCAAACTTGGTTTTAAATGCAGTTTTCCATTCATCTCCTAGTGCCATTCTAATTGGGTGGTAACCACTACGCAAGTCAATTTTTGTGAAGATGATAGCACCACTCAATTCATCAAGCATGTCATCTAATCGAGGAATAGGATAACGATATCGAATGGTGATGTTATTAATCGCTCGACAATCAACACACATGCGCCAACTACCATCTTTCTTAGGAACCAAAAGAACAGGAACGGAACAAGGGCTAAGGCTTTCACGAATGTACCCGCGGTCCAAAAGATCTTGGACTTGTCGCTGAATTTCCTTAGTTTCTTGTGGATTCGCCCTGTATGCTGCACGATTTGGCAAACTTGCTCCTGGAATCAAATCGATCTTGTGTTCAATGCCTCTCATCGGTGGTAAACCAGGGGGTATCTCGGAGGGAAACACATCCTCAAACTCCTGCAAAAGGTTAGCAACAGCAGGGGGCAATGCAATAGACAATTCATGAAGTGAAAACATGGCTTCTTTGCAAACTAAAACATAGCACATCCCCTTAGCATCGAATAAATCAGCAAGTTCAGATTTAGTTGCGAGCAATGATGGTGATTTTAACTTAATAACTTGCTGTTTTTCAGATTCTAATTTAGTTGCTTTGCCCTCACGAATTTTACTCTTCTCAAAATGCACAATTTCAGCAGGAGTCATGGGGAGCAAAGTGATTTTCTTTCCCTTATGCATGAGAGTATATTTATTGGTTCTACCATGATGAATAGCATCTGTATCAAATTCCCAAGGACGACCCAATAAAAGAGAACAAGCATCCATAGGAACAACATCAAAATCAGCAAAATCATGGTATGAACCAATTGAAAAATGGATTCTCGCTGTTTGTGTTACCCGAACCTTACCGCTGTTGTTGAACCATTGAATGTGGTACGGATGAGGGTGTGCTCTTGTTGTCAAACCGAGTTTCTTGACAACATCCGTATTCACCAAGTTATTGCAGCTACCCCCATCAATTATAGTGTGTACACGGCAGTCCTTGATGACGAGAAACATGTGGAAGAGGTTGTGTCGTTGTAGCTTGTCGTCGGTCTCCACTTTGGAGCTCAAGGCACGCTGCACAATGATGCTCCTATAGTTCTCCGTCGCCGCTGTACCAAGTACCTCTTCTTCGGTGTGTTCGTCATTTGGATCTGTAAAGTCAGTAGCAAAAGAATTTTCATCTTCAACATCCGAAGTACTATCATACCCGCCATCGTCGCGTGCTATGTATGCCCGTTTGCTCGGGCAATCTCTCATCATATGACCAAGTCCCTGGCAGCGGTGACACTTAATGTCGGAAGTACGACCCATAGAAGGAGTGGAAGACGAAGGCTTGAATGATGTCGCCTTGCTACCTTCCGGCACGCGAGAAGGTGGAGCAGCAGGTATAGTTCGTTGGCCGCCATTGGGTGGTGTAGTCGCTGCACGGGGGGCCGAAGATGGTGCTGTTTTGGATGGTGTAGTTTCTGCACGCGGCGTGAAGTTGCTCCTCGTGCGTTGTTGCTGTTGTTGTCGGCCCTGCAATTCTTTTTCTGCCAACATAGCAAGCTGAAACAATCTGTTAACAGTATCATATTCTTTGTAATCAACAATGTCCTGAATTTCACGCCTCAACCCCCCATAAAAACGAGCTATTTTATCATCCATGTCCTCTACTACCCCACAACGCAGCATACCCTTTTCTAACTCTTGATAATACTCCTCTACGGACATGTTACCTTGGTCTAAACGCTGCAATTTTTTGCGAAGGTCCCGCTGAAAAGATGGAGGAACAAATCGAACACGCATAGCTTCCTTTAATCTATCCCATGTTGGAGGATCAGTTCTAGTTTTAACAAGTTCATTCCACCATATGATAGCAAAGTCCTTAAACTCACTAGTGGCTTGACGAACTCTATGTTGTTCAGGAACAAGATGGGAATTAAATTTTTGCTCTACTGTCATCTCCCAATCAAGATAAGCCTCAGCATCATAAGCACCAGAAAAAGAGGGTATAGTAAATTTCACTTTAGCAAAAGGATCATCAGGAGGGCGGTTATAATTGTTATGATTATTACCTCCCATACCTCGACGATAAAGTGGCAGTCTTGGCTGATTACTGTGATCTTCCAGTTTATCATAAGCATTTTCTTCTTGTCTTCCAGCGAGAGGCAACCGAGCCTCAAAAGTATTCATCCGAAGAGCAAGGTCATCCAGTTTGCGAGTCAAGTTCGCCAATGACTCCTCCGTTGATGCGTTGTATTTGGCGAACATATCACGTAACTCAACATGTTGAACACATTCATCATTATTTTCTTCTCCTGCCATTGTTAGTAGGAAACAAAAGACAACAAAAAAAATGTTATCCCTATCAACTACAGTGACAATGTGGAAGGTGGAAGAAAACAATCTCTCTCGCTCAAGCGTCTTACCACGCTCTTACAAGTGTTCTTACCGACACAGCAGGTGGTGTGGACGGTGAGATGAACCAATGAAGCGTGGGGTGATTGCAAAGGTACCTGTTATGCTCAAGAGAAAGGTGGAGCTTGGATGGCACAATATGGTGGCTAATAAGCAGAAAATCGTTAACAGCTAAACAAAGTTGAATAAGTATTCAATGTAGGAAACTGTTGCTGGTCAACTGAGTGCCTTAGAGCCTAGCACAACACAAGGAAGTATTAAGGCAAAAGAAAGACAGAATGATATAACCAAACAAACAGCACCAAGTGGTATAGGCCAATTGCTTCAATATGCGTGCTCTTCACTATTTTTTTTTTCTTTTTTGTAATATTTTTTTGATATTTTTTCTTTACTCAGTAGCACAAATATAGGAAGCACACAAATTTGCAGCTCAATTGGATGTAATATGCGGCCTATAGAAAATCAAGAAGGTTCTTTAAAATTCGTGCTGAAACTTCGGAGGCCGGATAGCCTATCTTCCGAGGGGAATTTGGGCAATCTAATTTCGCCGAACGCGGCTACGCGGCGGAAAATCAGATGCGAAATTTCGCGTAGATGAATTTGAAAAAAAAATTCGCCCGATTTCGAGTTCGTATGCGAAAGTTATGGCCGTTTTAAGGTAGGCTGTCCGAGTTACGTTTTTTTGGATGTTGATTCCAACTCGGTTTGAGAACAGAACTCGCAAACGGATACGAAAACGATCGGGAATTTGCACAGCAACTAATGGGGTGGTGTGTGATGATTCAAGGATGAATGGCACAAAGATTTGTCACCTAATCTAGGGCTGGCGATGCGGGAGTTCACGCAAGGCGGCTAGCTAGGGCAAACCGATGAACGTGGCGGATCGGTTTGTTATTTAGGGATTGTGGAATAGGTGTCGAATAGCAAGAAAACAAGGACGAAACACGATAACTAGGACCAAAAAACACAAAGCTAAACCAGCAACAAGACACAACCACACGAATGCAAACTCAACAATGCAAACTGAAAAACGAAACTGCAGGCACTATAGTTTGGGAAGCGGTAAAAACGATCTAATTTTTTTTTGTGGCTTTTTTATGGACTCTAGGTACGAAACAAAATCGATCTAATGGAAGGAAGGAAAACAAAGATACCTCACGGGCAACCTGGAAATCTGATACCAATTGATGAGTAGGGTTAGGCCCGATCTTCCGAAAGGTATGTCGATTGGGGTGGAGAACTCGACGTTGATGATCCGCGGCACTCGAGCGGTTCGAGTACCCCTGCAATCACTACACCACGGCTCCGTTGGTTATCAACCGTGCTGCACACGCTTGACGTCGCCAAGAAGGCTAATCCCTGCAAGTGCAATCGAGAACACGAGCAAGAACGTAGAAGACACGATCGGAAATCGCGAAATTGGGGTCTCACAAACCGTAGAACGGCGATTTTATTGATCTAAGCAAAACCCACCGAATATGACCGGCGGCTGCAGTATTTATAGGCTAGGGTTCGACCAAAACACGATTAGACGCGTCCCTAATGGACTCTTACGGGATACAAGGCCCAAAGGCCCGATTCAGTGGCGCAGCACCGGACAGAAATATGGACTCGACTTGTTTCGACGATTCCCAATGACTCCGGAGGAATTTTGAGGTGGGACCAGAACCATTGGAAAGTTTATCTTCTCCTCTTTCCGTGCATATGTAGAACGTCGAAAACGGAGTCCGTATGCCTCCTGGGCGTCTGTTTTAAGGTGGTCTGCTCCTGGACTTCGAGTTGAACTCGAGTCCGAGTTGTAAACTATTTCCATCTACTTGTGGACGTCCCAGGTGGTTGTCCACGCTCCCAAGGCCTCCTTCCTTCACTTGTTGATCTTCTCCATTATTCCTAATAACAATTAAATCATCACATAGCAATCTATTCTCAAACTCACATACAAAAGAAGTTAAGAACGAATTCACCTGCCGATTTAATAACCGTGCCCGTGCTCTTGTGATTGGTCCTTGCAGTTCAATGCGCGTCTCTGCTGTTGTGATGTCCTCATCACCTACCTGGTGCGCCAACTGTCGGTGGTTTTGATTTGGCAGATCTCCCGACACTACTAGAGTGTTAGAGGAGTTTGAGGTTCGGTGTGGGCGCACAGAGATTCAAGAAGGTGGTATGTCAAACGACGCAAGAGACACGAAGATTTATGTGGTTCGGGCCGCCTGAGCGTAATACCCTACTCCACGGGATGTGTTGGTGTTGTATTGGTTGTATGAGCTCAAAGTGAGTTCAGAGTGTAGAGTGAGCGCGTCGAGTCCGTGTGTCATGTATCATTGGCCTGTCCTTTTATAGTACAAGGGCAGGCCATTACAAGTTAGCCTGGCCCGACATGTGGCCCTGGCGTTTACTAATATTGATACACATTTGATGCACTTAATTACCCATAATAACTGAGTTACAGGCTTTGATAGCAACGTTACTGGTAATTAAGGTCGTCCAATCGTGTGTCATTAATATAGCATTAATGACACTTAATCGGGTCTTTAAGTCCTTGATTCCCTTTAAAGATCCGGAGCCGTTGTGGAGTCTTCCGGAGGTTAGAGGCTGAAGGTCCGACGGTTGGACACGTGGCAGCTCCGGAGCATACTGTGGGGAACAGATAGGTCCGGTGCTACCTAACACATGTCAGTTCTGGAGCTTTCCTTGGTCTGGGGTTAGGTCCGGAGGTGCCGCTATGGTACATGTGGCGACCCTGGGACTAACCAAGTTGGGGAAGCGGGTCCGGTTATGTCTGACATGTGGGCCTCTGAAGGTCTTCAGATCGAGTAGATGATATTCCCTTGAGATCTTTGCAATCCCAAGGGGTATATGGTACCCAGGGTACCGGCAGAAGTCAACAAGGTAAAGCTTTCCCTTTTAACACACCCTTGAAAGCAATGGAACCATCACCCCTTCTAGAGACGGTCACACCCTCATTAGTGAACAAGCAATTATAACTTTTGTCACATAATTGAGATATGGACAACAAGTTATAACATCAGGAATCGACATGTAACACATGAGAAAGAGTATGTTGAGATGATATTGCAATTTTACCGGTATCGAGCACCTTTCCTTGTGTAAGACCTATGTGTGCTGAATACATTGGCTTGTAGTGAATACACTTGCTTTGACGATAAAAGTTTTGAATATCACCAAAACACCTTTTCATTAAGGTCTGACTAGATTTAGGTTAGCTCCGGTAAGTTTTGTCTCTAGCTCTGGCTTATTGGTTTACTTGGTTGTACTAGTTTTCGTAAGCTTCGACGCTAGGTTCTACTAGCTTTTATTAGCTCCGGCTCAAGGTCCGGGTTGCTTTGGCAAGGTCCGGAACTTGACCGCAATGCTTTTGTTTTTCATTTGCAATGTTTTGTACTTGCTTTACATCTCTGGAAAGATTGCTTAGTATTCATTTGCTAAGTCTTTGGTGCGTTTTTGGTTGACATGGATGATATCGTGTTACTGTGGTTTTGCAACATGCTTATGTGAGGTTCTCACGTAAGGTGTTGTGTTCGGAACTAATTTGAGTCAAGTCGAGGACTTGGGCTCGTATGGATTGGTTGTTTATTCATGTGCAGGTCTTGCTTGAGTTTAAGACATGGCTGGTGATGGGATCCATTGGACTAGTCTCAGGGAGGATATGATGTTCCAACCGCCAAATTCAGGAGGAATTTTGGTTGAGCTGATTAGGAGGTTGCGCAACATGATTGAATCAAGAACAATGCACGTGAAGGTATCGTGGACATCATTGGAAGATGTTTGCACGTGTGCAAGGAGTGCATGGACGTGGCTACATGGTTCTGAGACGTGATGAAGAGATGTGGACGTAAAGAGTTGGTCGGAAAGGTCCAACCGACTAGGTTATGGACTCAGGCTGCGGCTAAGTCAGGTTTGACTCAAATATGGAAAGATTTGAGTTGGTTATGATAGGATTAAAATTGAGTCACTAGAATCTGAAATTAATCATTTGAAATCCTTGATTCCTGGTGATGATTCTTGTTCCTCATGTGACTTAATATATGAACAATTGTCCTCCCTAAGAAGTGCACATACCTCCACACTTGATAAACTTGAACTTGAAATTGAAAAGAACAAAAAGCTTGCTGCACTTAATATTGGAAACTTAAAAGATGCTTCTTGTTCGACAATTGATTTGCATTGTTCTAGTTGTGATGATCTTGATAAAAAACTGCAAGATGCTATGAATGAAATCTCTATATTGAACAATGCTTTACGTTGTCACGAAGTTAAATATTGTTCCAATTGCAAATTAAAAGGAAAAACTTCTTGTGAAAATTGCCTTGATCCGTCCAATAAACTGATAACATGCATAAGACATTTGATCGGTTTTGTAATCGGAATAAGAACCTAAACTTGCTATTGAATTCATCCAAGTATTGCAATGATAAAACTGGTTTAGGTTTTGATTCTCATGCTCATGCTAAGGCACAGCCACCTAAAAGCGTAAAGTAATTAGGAAGTGGTTTGATTCAAACAGTTCCTAAACAAAAAGAAGTGGTTTTCAAATCTGCAGGAGTATTGGCTCATTCGATTTCAAATAAAAATGTTGTTTGCTCATCTAGACATGAACACAAAGTTAAATTTCATTGTACCTACTGTGGTAGAGATGGTCATGTCATAGATTTTTGTTATAGACTAGCTAAACAACAGAAAAGGGAAAGAATGGTTGCTAGATGTCATAACTTTCATGCAAAATTTGCTGCACATATTGAACCGAATGTACAACCTGCTGTTTTGAGTCAAAAACATTCAAAGTTTACCTCTGGAGCTACTGATTTTTGTGCTACACAAGTAACACCTTATAGGTCAGTAGTTAAGAATAAAAAATCTCAAACTTTGACTCATAAACCTGCTATTTTGTCTCAGCTTTCGCATGTTTTTCCTGCTGCACGTCGTGTGACTCAGTACTGGATTCCTAAATGCCTTGTGACTAACCCCAGTATTGAGTCATCGACGTATTGTGCTTCTATGTAGGTTACACATTTGAGGAAGGAGAGCATTTGGATTGTGGATTCAGGTTGCTCACGCCACATGACCAGTAACAAAGATTGGTTCTCCTCTCTCTCTTTTGTGTCACGTGTAGAGAATGTTACTTTTGCCAATAATTCTTCAACTCCTATAATTGCTAAGGGGTCGGTCAGAGTAAATGATCACTACACTTTGAAGGACGTGGCACTTGTCAAAAATTTGAAATAGAACTTGCTTTCTGTTTCACAATTGCTAGATGAAAATCTGGAAATTATTTTCAATAAAAATTGTTGCAAAGTTGTAGGTTCAAATAGTGAGCTTATTTTTAACATGTCTCGGTTTGGAAGAGTTTTTGAAGCTGATTTTGATATGTCTTCCTCTAAGCATAGGTGTCTAGTTGCTAATGATTCAAAGGACTTATATTTTTGGCATCGTAGACTTGGTCACGTAGGCATTGATCACCTAACGCGTGTTAGTGCTCTTGATCGCATACGTGGGCTGCCTAAGCTTAAAAGGAACAAGGAAATTGTGTGCTCTTCTTGTAGACATGCTAAGATGGTTGCAGGTTCGCACACTCCTCTCACAATGATCATGACAACTGAACCGTGTCAACTTTTGCACCTTGACACCGTAGGACCTTCACGTGTTCAATCCTTCGGAGGAAAATGGTATGTTCTTGTGATTGTTGATGATTATTCTAGATACTCTTGGGTTTACTTTATGGCGTCTAAGAATGAATCTTTCAGTCACTTTTGAACTTTATTTCTTAGATTATCAATTGATCACCCAAGATCTTTAAAAGCAATTAGAAGTGATAATGGAACTGAATTTAAAAATCAATCTTTTGATGACTTTTGTGCTGAAAATAGAATAGATCATCAATTTTCTTCACCATATGTATCTCAACAAAATGGTGTTGTAGAAAGAAAGAACAGAACCTTAGTTGAGATGGCTACGACTATGCTTGATGAATATCAAACTCCAAGGAAATTTTGGGCTGATGTGTTAGCAACCGCTTGTTATGTCTCAAATCGTGTTTTCTTGCGTGCTAAGCTAGGTAAAACACCATATGAGCTCAAGTTTGGACATAGGCCTAGTGTTACACACTTTTGGGTCTTTGGTTGCAAATGCTTTGTTAAGAAACATGGTAATCTTGATAAATTTGAACCTAGATCCATTGATGTCATGTTTCTTGGTTATCCATCTCATACTAGAGGCTACCGTGTGCTTTTACTTGACACTAACAAAATTGTGAAGACTTATGAAGTGTCTTTTGATGAAGCTAGCCCAGGTACTAGCTCAAACATTGCAGTTCCAGATCCATGTCCGCAAGGGGGGAGCATTTTCGTTGAATATGAGGAAGAATTGGAGCTGCTGCCGAAAAATTTAGCAGCTAAAGACTTTGGTTCAGCTCCGGATGTTAATTCTCAACCAGCACCGACAACCATCAATGTTGATTCAAGTCATCCTCAAGTTACAAGCTCATCGATTTTTGATGAACATGAAGAAGAAGAAGCTTGTGAGACATCTGTTCCCCTACGGTTTTACAAAGATCATCCCCACAACGGATGATTGGAAGCTTGCACGAAAGAGTCACACGGTCTAGGTTTTGCGATCCAAACTCTTATGCTCATTCTGCTTTTGTTGCTTCTTTTGAACCCAAAGATATATCACACGCACTCACTAATGAATCTTGGATTATTGCCATGCAAGAAGATTTAGAAAATTTTGAAAGAAATAATGTTTGGAAACTTGTACCTCCACCTCAAGGTCACACTTTAATTGGAACTAAATGGGTATTTAAAAATGAACAAAGTGAGGATGGGGTTGTGGTTAGGAATAAGGCTAGGTTGGTTGCTCAAGGTTTCACTCAAGTTGAAGGTCTAGATTTTGATGAAAATTTTGCTCCCGTTGCTAGATTAGAAGCCATAAGAATTTTTTTAGCCTTTGCTACATCTAAAGGTTTCAAGCTATATAAAATGGATGTTAAAAGTGCTTTTCTAAATGGCTACATAGATGAGGAGGTTTATGTCAAGCAACCACCAGGTTTTGAAAATATAGATTTTCCTAATCATGTTTACAAACTGTCCAAAGCCTTGTACGGTCTCAAACAAGCCCATAGAGCATGGTTTGATAGGTTAAAAACATTCTTACTTGAGAAGGGTTTTACCATGGGCAAGGTAGATAAAACTCTTTTTGTGCTTAAGCATGGCAATGAATCATTATTCGTTCAAGTGTATGTGGATGACATTATATTTGGTTGTGCTTCTCATGATCTTGTGTCCAAGTTTTCAGCAATGATGAGTTCCGAATTTGAAATGAGTATGATGGGTGAACTCACTTACTTTTTGGGGATGCAAATCAAGAAAACTAAGGAGGGTACCTTTGTGCATCAAATGAAGTATACAAAAGGTCTCCTAAGGCGCTTCAACATGGACAAAAGCAAGCCTCTTCGGGCACCAATGGGAACAGCAACAACACTTGGACTTGATGAAGATGGTGAACCCGTGGATCAAAAAGAATATAGAAGCATGATCAGATCACTTTTGTACCTCACGGCATCAAGACCAGACATACAATTCAGCGTATGTCTTTGTGCACGGTTTCAAGCCTCCCCACGTACTTCACATCATCAAGCCATCAAAAGGATTCTCAGGTACTTACATGGAACTCAAGAATTTGGAATTTTCTTCCTTCTTCCTCAACCAATACTTTGAGAGCTTTTTCGGATGCTGATTTTGGGGGTTGTAGGATTGATAGGAAAATTACTTCTGGTGCTTGTCATTTTCTTGGTAATTCTCTTGTTGTTTGGTCCTCTAGAAAACGAAATTCAGTTGCACAATCCACAGCCGAATCTGAATATGTAGCTGCCGCTAGTGCTTGCTCACAAATTCATTGGATTGTTCAAACACTTAAGGACTATGGGGTTGATCTAGATAGTGTTCCACTGTTCTGTGATAACACTAGTGCCATTTGCATTGCTAAAAACCCCGTGCAACATTCTAGAACTAAGCACATTGACATTAGGTATCACTTTCTCCGAGATAATGTTGAAAAAGGAAACATTGTGCTTCACCATGTAGATACCGAACAACAATTGGCTGACATTTTTACAAAACCTTTGGATTTCACTCGTTTTTGTTACATTTGTAGTGAAATAGGGGTTATGCATCCTCATGGCTTAAATTGAGGGGGAGTTCTGAAACTTTGGAAGTCTATGTGTGAATCTGAAATTAAAATAATATGAGCATAGTATTTCATACATATATGACTTTGTGATTCCTTTTACATGCTGAAAGTTCTTACTACATTACTCGTGTTATACATTTTGTAGTTTTTGCCATGTCTAGTAATTGGAATAATTACTTACACTAAAACTGGTCGTGGTCGAACTTTCTTGCTGTTTTGAACTTGTTACATGTTCACAAGTGCTTTTAATCATTAAGAATTCATCAAGTAATCAAATCACATGTTGAGTTTTTATGAACAAATATAAATTGAGAAAAGATCAAGAGAATATGCATGCATCACACTTCTTTTGAGATGGCTTATCATTGCACTTAGATATGAACTTGGAAGAAGTTGTGTATGACTAAAACCATGTCCTTAAGCTTTTGAATGTCAAATGACATAGGCTTGGCTTGGTTGGTTAGAATAAGGCAGATGCGCATATGATCTCTTGCAAATATCATATGATCTAAATTTATGTCTTGAAAAATAATAAAATGCAGCAACTAGTGTCATGCTTTCAGGTTTTGAAATAGTTAAGTTTGTGAGATCATGACATGCTTAAATTGAAAATTACATTTGATCTCTAGCATGTCTTACACTACTTTATGTATCTCATTGATGTGATGATGTAAGGTACTTGATAGTATGACTTGGATGAGCTTTGTTTATATGTATATGTTATAATATGCTCATAACAACTAAAGGGGGAGATATAATTTGTTTATATGCTCATGACTTGCTGAATACATTGTCAAATGGAGAGAGATAAGCATGAAGAGAAAGATAATTTGTGCATCAGGAGAGATAATAAAGGGGGAGAGATAATATGGGATAATTTTTGGATTCTCTTCTCATTTTAATTTTGATTTACAAAGGGGGAGAAATTGCATTCAAAACATTTATGTGAATAAGCAAATGTTCGGATTTTAAATGGTGTTTCCAATGCATTCATCAAGGGGGAGATTGTAAGACCTATGTGTGCTAAATACATTGGCTTGTAGTGAATACACTTGCTTTGACGATAAAAGTTTTGAATATCACCAAAATACCTTTTTATTATCCGACTAGTTTTGGTTAGCTCCGGTGAGTTTTGTCTCTAGCTCCAGCTTTTGGGTTTACTTGGTTGTACTAGTTTTGGTAAGCTTCGGCGCTAGGTTCTACTAGCTTTTGTTAGCTCTGGCTCAAGGTCCGGGTTGCTCTGGCAAGGTCCGGAACTTGACCGCAATGCTTCTGTTTTTCATTTGCAATGTTTCGTACTTGCTTTACATCTTTGGAAATATTGCTTAGTATTCATTTGCTAAGTCTTTGGTGCGTTTTTGGTTGACATGGATGATATCGTGTTACTGTGGCTTTGCAACATGCTTATGTGAGGTTCTCACGTAAGGTGTTGTATTCGGAACTAATTTGAGTCAAGTAGAGGACTTGGGCTCGGATGGATTGGTTGTTTATTCATGTGCAGGTGTTGCTTGAGTTCAAGACATGGCTGGTGATGGGATCCATTGGACTAGTCTCAGGGAGGAGATGAGGTTCTAATAACCAAATTCAGGAGGAATTGTGGTTGAGCTGATCAGGAGGTTGCGCAACATGATTGAATCAAGAACAATACATGTGAAGGTATCGTGGACGTCATTGGAAGATGTTTGCACGCGTGCAAGGAGTGCATGGATGTGGCTACATGGTTCCTAGGCGTGATGAAGAGATGTGGACGTAAAAGTTGGTCGGAAAGGTCCAACCGACTAGGTTATGGACTCAGGTTGCGGCTGAGTCGGGTTTGACTCAAATATGGAAAGATTTGAGTTGGTTATGATAGGATTTCGTGTGGGTCACGAATTTGAGTTGATTAGGAATGTGGGATACGTTCCTAAGGTGTTTGGAAGTCTTAAGATTGCTTCTATCTGCGTATAGAAGAATCTTGAGCAGTTATGGAAAGTTACGATTCGTTATCTGAGTAGGATTGGAGTCCTAGTTGATATTGGGTTGGCCTAAGGGCTGGTTATATAAGCAAGGGAGCCCATAGCTTGTGGTGCACGACTTTGGGGCTGTTCCTCTTGTGTTATATTGAATAAAATATGTACTTTGAAGGAACTTTTGTGTCTTGTTCGTCCGACTTGTTCTAGACAAGTTTTACTCGTCGAGTTTCTGGACAGCACTACCTTTCATCGGTGGTTTTATCATAACTCGAGTTTTACAGATCCAATTGACGTGATTCTATTTGGGTTGTCTTCACAACTTGATTATATATCATCTCTCAAAATTTTACGGTCATTGGATTTGTGTTCTATGATCTACACGAGTTTGTTTGCAGTGTTCCAGAACTGTTTTTACTCGGGTAGGACAGATTGACCTTTGCTTGATCTTTCGATCATAACTTGAGTTTTTCTCGATGGATTTGAGTGATTTTTGTTGTGTTGTCTTTGTGACTTGATTCTCTCTGATATCTATCACTTTTGTAATGATGAAACACGTTTAGATTAGTCTCACACACGATTTCTTTAACATATCGTTTTTCTGCCGAAGGGGTTGGGATTTAATTGTTTCCGCTGCGTAAGATTTTTAAAGCTACCATTCACCCCCCTCTGGTATCTTTTCACGTGCTCTTCGATCCTACACCTTGACTATTGTCTCCAAATAGATGCCCTCACTTGGATCCTCATTTTCTTCATACTCAACGAACATCCTTCTTTTTATGGTCATATGGTTGGTGCAACCACTGTCTAGCACCCATTTCAATCCACTAGAGGAATAGGCTTACAAAAACAAATCATGCCTTGGTTTTAGGTACCCAAGCTTGCTTGGGTCTTTTGAGGTTAGTTACAAGAGATTTGGGCACCCACACATCAGACTTGGTGTTCCCATGGCGTGGCCCAACATAATGAGCATAAACTTTACCAAAATTATTTCTCATTAGAACATAGGATGCATCGAAAGTCCTGAATAATAGTTGTTTTTGTTGTTTATGAACAGAACTGGTCCGGGAAACCGGACTTTTCCGGAGGACCGGACTTGTCCAAGTAAGGACCGGAGTAGTCCGGTTATTGTATGTGTTGACTATCTTAGACTTATTAGCATTATTGGTCTTTCTAGCTTGAGAGGAGTTTCCCCTCACAAAGGCAATGATCTCCTTGTTATTTTTATGGCTTCTATCATATTGCTTTTCACCATAAGAATACACAATGCCATATTTGACATTAGGAGGTCTCGTGACCAAGTATGCACTACGTGCATATTTGATCTTCTCCTTGTCAAATATGCCACTTTGGGAAGGATGTTTGTCCTTGGTAGATGTTTACTTTTCCTTCAAGCTAGTGTCAATTTTAGCACATGAACAAGTAATAGTAGCTACAGTTTTAAGTGGATGAGAAGGTGAGCTTGAAGAGGAATAGGGGTCACTTTGTTTGAGTGACTCCACTTGTACCTCAAGGATTTTGTTAACCTTGGATAGGTTAGCAAGTTCATCCTTGATGGTGGTGTTTGAGTCGCTTAACTTCAAGCAAGCTTCCTTGCTCGAGGCTAACTCAAGTTCCAGTGACTTTCGTCGCTCCTTTTCAAGTTCGAGAAGTTTGTCAAGTTCAAGATATTCCTCCTTTTGGGAGATAATCATATCTTCTTGACAGTTGATCAACTTCTCCTTCTCAACAAGCTGATCAAGTAGAAATTTCATTTTCGCAGCTGTTTTCTTATCTAAGCCAATGAGCATGTCTTCATTATCACTACCAACTTCACTATCATTAGAATAGGAATGCAAGGAAGAGGATTTGTTTGTTACCTTTCATTTACCTTCCTTTTCCATGAGGCAAGTGTTGTTGCCCTTCCATGCGCTGAGATTTGGGAAGAGGGTTGACTTCCTAGTTGTCTTCTCGATGGCTATGCTAGCCATCTCCTCTTCCTCATCAAATGAGGCCTCATCATTTGAGTCCCACACTTTCCTAGGTGCGCTTGTCTAGCTTGCTTCTTCTTCTTGAAGGATTTCTTGGGTTGAGTCTTAGTTCCCTTGGTTTTCTTCTTGTTTTCTTCATATGGGCAGTCTACTATAAAGTGGTCATATTCACCACAGTTGTAGCATGCCCGCCTAAACTTTGGTCTTGGCTTCTCTTTGTATTTTCCTTCACTTGATTTTCCCCCTTGTATTTTCTTCATAATTTTCTTGAATCTCTTCATAAAGAGGATCATGTCCTGTTCGTCGATGTCATTGCTCTCATCATCGTTGTCCTCTTCTTGTTGAGCTTCTCGAGCTTCTTTCGATAACGGCTTGCAAGTGGACTTCAAAGCGACACCTTTCTTCTTTGCTAAGGTGAGGTCGGCAATCTCCCTTACATGCTTTGCCTGCTTTTCCATCTTGAAATTGATGATTTTCCCAAGTAGCTCATCTGGGGTCATTTTCTTGTACCCGGGGCTTTCTCTAATCATCGAGCACAAGGTGACGTTGTCAGGCATGAAAGCTCTAAGGATGAGCTTCACCACCTCGTGATCGTTCCACTTCTTGCTTCTGTATGCTCGAACCTTGTTGATGAGCATCTTTAACCGGTTGTACATGTATTGTGGTGACTCATCTTCTTCTATGGCGAATCTTCCCAATTCGCCTTCGATCATTTCGATATTCACTTCTCGCACATGACGATTGCCTTCATGTGCAGTTTGCAATGTATCCCAGATTTCTTTCGCAATCTCGAGCCCATATACCTTGGTGAACTCGTCCTGACTTAGAGAAGATGTAATGAATGCTGCAGCTTGAGCATTCCGATGAATTGCTTGCTCTTGACTAGGGGTAAGCTCTTCATCATTGTCCAGGATATCAATTCCTGTACACACAATGTGCCATAAACTGGGATTGAGAGAGATAAAGTGCATTTTCATGTTCTGCCTCCAAATTGAGTAGTCATTGCCGTCGAAGTGTGGGGCTTTTCCTAGAGGAATAGATAAGTAATGGTTATTGTTAGAATTAAGACGATCGTAGTTAAAAGGATATCGAGAGTAGTCGATGTGACTACCCCCTTCTTCTTGTTGTTGTCCTTGACCTTCACTTTCCCTTTCGAGAGAGCTTTCTTCCTTAGGAGTGCCTTGAGTTTAAGCGTCTCCTCATCATCATCCTTGAAGTCCTGGATGGCATCGAGGAGCTTCTCAAATTTTTGAGGTTTTTCGTCTTCGACCTTCTCTTGGTTAAGACTCCTGTGCACATCCTTCATGCGTGACATGTTCCCTTCGAGCGATTAATCTCTTACGAAGAGTCCTGCTTTGATACCAATTGAATGTGGACGAGAGGGTGGGTGAATAGGCCTTTTAGAATTTAGTCGGAACCTGCAACACTTAACAAACTGATCAAATCTCGGTAGAGTGCGGACTAGTCCGGTGCGTGCGCACTAGATTGATCAAGTTCGATCAATGATTTAAATACAAGAACAGTACGCAGCATAATATAGTATGTAAATTGAAAGTATTGAGTCAATGAAAATAAGTGTAGTACAAATTAACTTTTATTTGAGTGTTTTAACGTAAGATGGAAAAGATCAATCAAACCCTAGAATATGATATGAGAAACTTAAGAACAATTGTGACACATGATTTTTATCTCGTGGTTCGGTTCCCTCGGAGGCAACCTACATCCACGTTGAGGAGCCCACGAAAGGACCGGGTCTTCACTGACCCTAACCTCGCCGAATTGCCACGAAGACCATTTCTTCTTCCATTATCACAAAGGGGCAAATCACCAAGTTGAAGGGGCCTTCTTAAAAGTTGAGGGCTCCCCAAAGTTACAATTCAAACACCACCAAGAACACACTTCTAAGATCAACAATGAAACAACAGGAGTGTGTTAGAGATCAAATCCAAGAGCTCAAACGTGTGGAATCGTGTCTCTCCTTTAATCCAAAGTGAATCCTCAAGGGATTGAACTTTATTGTGTTGGATTTCGTGGAGAGGTATGTTTTCTAAGCTCTTGGAGGGTGTGACGGCGCAGGGGGTCACGAGAGTTGATAGTTGGGTCATGCACATCTATTTGTATTAGGGTTCTCAAAAGTTACCATTAGGGTTTCAAGGGTCCGGACAAGTCCGTGGTGGAGTCCGAACTAGTCCGGTGTGCGGCGTGCAGTAAACCCTAAGTGTCCAGGGATATCGGATTTGTCTGGCTAGGAGCAGACTTGTCCGATTTTAGTCAAAAGGTTTTCGGACTTGTCTGTGGCAATATTGGACTAGTCCGGTGTGGTGATACCCTTAGTGAATAGAGGACAAGTCTGCACTTAAAGGACTTGTCTGATTTTAGTCAGAGGCATTATCGGACTAGGCCGAACATTATCGGACTAGTCCAGTGCGGACAAGTGCGCATTGGCTGGACTTGTTCGAACCTATCCAGAGAAGATATCGAACTAGTCCGGTGTATATCGGACTAGTCCATTTTTCCTGTGAAATGTGAAGTGTGTGGGGATTTTTTGTGCTTGAGCTCTTGGGATATGTTACACCAACACACTCCCTACACAATGATGTATTATGTACAGCTCTTGAGCTCTTTTGCGAATTGATCCTCATTCTACTTTCTTTTTGGCGCTTTCTTCATTCTTTCATTAAAACATGCGCTCATCTCAATAATGTTGTTAGGATCTCATTTGTTTGTCATAAATCAACAAAAACCCACAAGGGATGCCTAGATGCACTTTCAGCTCCCAAAGGGGGAGATGCAGGGACAATTCAAGGCTCGCTCAGAACATTGATGAAGGTGATAAGTAGGAAAATGACCTTCAATTTCTTTGAGTACATATACAATAACATTGTCAATATCTCCATCACACCTAACAGGTCATGTGGCTATGCACCTTACATCATCTATATTATTGAGAAGGTGACAGGACTGGAATTTGTCAAGGACGTGCCTCATACAAGACTTAGGCCCCATAAGCCTACCATCTACACTATTCCTTCTGCTCCCATCTCACCCGAAGAGGAACAAAGATCAAAGAAGGCTCAAGAGGGAACAAGATCTAAGACTGCTGCTCCTGCTCCTCCACCTCCTAGAGAGTCATCCAGTGGAGTACTAAAGATGCTATCATCCATCTTTGCCTCTTGTCGCAAAGTGGAAATCAAGTAGCACAAGGAAAGTCTGGCCAGGAAGAAGCATCAAAGATATGTAAAGGCCAACATCAAAGCTATTTGTGACAAGCTAGAGATGGAGCCAGTGGGGTCACTTCAGATTTCAGAGGACTCAGAAGAAGATTTTACTAAAATGCCTCCTCTAACTGAGGAAGAGTTGGCCTCATTTGGACTGGTTGGTACCTCTGCTCCTCCTCCTCACCCCCAAGCTCCTGAAGATGAAGAAGGAGATGAAGAGAGGACCTAGAGTGAGAGAGGCAGTGACGATGAGTGATTCCACTAAATTTTTCTCTTTTTGGTTCCTTGATTCTAATGGGGGAGAGATTGAGACTAGTTGTCTAGGATAAGCCATTAAGGACCTGTGATCAAGAACTTGTACTCATTTTCAATCTATTGTAATTTATTTCAATGTGTGATGCTTAGTTAATGTTAATGTGATAATTATTGCAATGACTGTCAAATGCTCAATCTATTGTAATTTATTCTGGTTGTGCTAAATTTACTCAACGTGTGATGCTTAGTTAATGTTAATGATTACTGCAATGACTGTCAAATGCTTATATATTGCCCATCGCATCTGTTGACCACAAACATGTTAGGCACCCAACCACAAAGAGTGCATATATGTGAGTAGATTTTTGTGATTATTCATTATTCTCAATATGCACAATTTATGAAAATCAAATTTTTACTCTTAATTGTGATATCTCAATTGGTTGTCATCAATCACAAAAAAGGGGAGATTGGAAGTGCATCTAGGCAATCCCTTGTTGGTTTTGAACGATTGATGACAAGCAAATGAGATCCCAATGAGTTTATTGAGATGACTACAGGATCAGCAAAATGAGATAGTTTGGTGCACTCAAAAGGGTGAAAAATGAAGTGGTGTACAATAGAGAAAAGTCCAACTGTCACTAAAGCGCAAAGTAGATTTAAATGTATAGGATGTGTGTGAGAGACACATCCCAAGAGCTAAAGTCTTTGCGTAGGGGTAAGGGCTTAAAAAACACCTAAAACCTTCTTGAGCACCGGACTAGTCCGTTCATGGACCGGACTAGTCCGTTTAACTCTTTGTTGTCCAAATACATTGTGCACCGGACTAGTCTGTCTACGGACCGGACTAATCCGTTAACCTTTCTGAATTCCAATAACACAGTGCACCAGACTAGTCCCATCATGGACCGGACTAGTGCATTCAAGTTTGTGTAAATCTTGTTCAGTGCACTCCGGACAAGTCCGTCCAAGGGATAGGACTAGTCCGTTGAACTCTTTGGAATCCAATTACACATAGCACCGGACGAGTCTGTTCTTGGATCGGACTAGTCCGTTCAACTCTCTGGAGTTGAATTTCACTTGGCACCGGACAAGTCCGTACATCCATAGAAATGGTCTGGTATACCTCACACAATTAGGGTTTTTAGCGTGTTGCATTCCACGCCGACTTTTACACAGCACACCGGACAAGTGCGGTACACAGTACGGACTAGTCCGGCCCCTGGGATTTCTAATGGTAAGTTTTTGGAAACCCTATAGATAGGAGATCCACAGCCCCACAATTACAACTTTCGATTCCTACTGTCAAAATCATAAACCATAGTACTGCCACCTATCCCAAGAGCCCAAAAAACATCTCCCCACACATCTAAAGTCCAAAAAGGTGAAAACCAATGGAACACATAGATTTGGGATTGGGAAATCGTCGTCTACACGTTGTGAGATCTTGGGGTTTCATCTCTTAACACCCGTACTCTCTCTTATAATCTTTTCGATTGTATTTGATCATCTTTTTGTTGTAATTTTTGTGGGAGCCCTTAACGTGTGAGGTTGCCCCGCAAACTCGGTGGTTGCCCGTGGTAATGGATTCAAGTCGGCCTTGTGTGGCGACTTGAAGAGGGAAAGAGTTTGAAGAGACCCGGCTCTGTGTGGGCTTCCTCAATGAGGTGTAGATCTCTTTGGTGAGATCGAACCTCGGTAAAAATTGTTGTCTCGTCTGCTTCTTTACTTTTGCATCTTTATTACGGCACATAGGTTATCAATATCATAACTTGAATTGCAAATTGTTTCTCATGTACAACTTCACGACATAGATTGTAAATTCATGTAATCTTATCTGTTGTTTACTTTCCGCTGCTTAAAAGAATTTAAATCCTATTTAGATACTTAATCAAATTGGCATACACCAGGCACACCGGACTTGTCTGACCACACAACCGGACAAGTCCGGTCAATCAAGTTTTTTACCGTTTGATTAAGTGTGTAAGAAATTTTCAAAGCCTATTCACCCCTCCTCTAGGCCACATTCATCCGCATATCACCCGCAGACCGATGGACGAACCAAGCGGGTAAACAAAGTACTTGAAGACATATTTTGCGCGTGTGCCATCCACCGCGGTAAAAATTGGGATGATCAATTTCCATTGGCGGAATTCTCGTACAAAAACGGTTATCAAGCGAGTATCAAGATGGAACCATATGAAGCTCTCTATGGCCGGAAATGTTGCACCACGCTGAATTGGTGCGAGCCTGGCAAAATAGTGATATTCAGGATTGATCTAGTCAATGAAGCCGAGGAACAAGTTCGGATCATCCAAGCGAACTTGAGAGCGGCTCAATATTGACAGAAGAATTATGCGGACATGCGGCGCCACCTGCTGCAGTTTAATGTTGGGGATCACATATACCTCCGTGTGTCTCCGATGAAAGGAATTCACCGGTTCGGAGGAAAAGGAAAACTCTCTCCCCGATTTATCGGTCCGTTTGCTATCACAGAGAAGTGCAGACCTGTGGCTTATAGATTGGAATTGCCGGCATATCTCAGTGGTATACACGACATTTTCCACGTATCTCAGCTCCAAAAATGTCTCAAGTTCTCAGCTGCAGTCCACCCGGATGAAATCAGCGAGTTCCAACCGGATCTCACATACTCCAAACATCCAATTCAGATTCTCGACGAGAAGACCCAAACCACACGGAACCACACGCTGTGGTTTTATAAAGTGTTATGGAGCAACCATATCGCTGAAGAAGCGACATGGGAAACTGAAGATTACCTCCGCTCCAATTATCCGGATTTCATATCATCTCATATCCGGTAATTCCTCTCCTACTTTCGTCTCTTCATTGCAATCTCGGGACGAGATTCTTTTAAGGAAGAGGATTGTAAAAGCCCTAATTTTAATGCAAACTTCAGTTAGAAGGACTAAAATTTTAGAATGATAAAAAGAAATAAAAATTAAATGAGAAAAACAAAGTAATTCAAACTCCAAAAGAGGAAATTCAAAAAAAAAACTTAGATACTGTTCAAATGAGGTTAATATGAAGATTTGAGTTGACTATTGGATTCCTAATATTTCAAATAGTCTCCCTGCAAACTTTCTTAATTTTTGAAGCAAGTTTGCTATTTAATTCAATGGCCACACTGAATTCCACTCAAATTCAAATTCAAGTTTGAATCCGAATGAAACCTGGTCAGATCAACAATTTGAATTCAGAATCAAATTCTCCATATTAAATTTTGCTTTCCCACAAATATCTAGCAATATTAGAACAAATTAGGTGAGGGAAATTGACTGTCCAGAGAGTAGATGAGAATGAGCAGCAGTGGGACCCCCTGTCATGGACTCTTCCTCTGTTTTCTCTGTTGCTTCTCAGTGTGACACAGCATACAATTGCAGAAGCTGCTTGCTTGCCAGCTTCTTCAGTCAATCCCAACTGCAATCCATGAGTTCTGATATTTCCCAGCTCTCCCTTATCTCTTTCCAAACAGCAGAGGCAAAACACTTTACTCTGCTTCACCCAGGAATTCAACACAACCGTGCTTGTTCTTTTTTGACCCAAATCAAGTAAGAACAATTAGTTACAAACATTTTTATTCATCTCTACTTCCTCACAGACCTCTTGTGAATCTGTTTGATCTGATTTTTGCGCAGCTCGAGCATCCTCGGAGCTCCCCGTTGTGAATTTCGGGCCGCCGGCACTCTGCTACTCCATTGCCGCCTCTCTGCACCCCGTGGCACCGACGGTATAGACCGATTCACGAGCTGCTCCCAAAAGCGAAAAGAAGCGCCCGTCCACCCTCATGATCAAGGTGAAAACCCCATCCCTTTTCATTCCACCTCAAAGTAGAAATTCCAGTTTTTGTCTCGGCCAACTAGAAACGATGATGCTAGGTTTCCGTCTAAATTTGCTTTTCACTAAGAGCCATCACTTAATCTAGTTATAGAATAGATTCTACATGTCCTCACACACCTCTCTGAGAAAGAACAAAAGGGAATCATCGAACAACCAGGCAGTGCATCGCGTTTTTTCCGTCTGTCCTCAAAAGCAGAGCATGTCACTGGCGCGATTCTAGTTCCGAAGCCTTGCAACTACTTTGGCACCCTCTCCCACGTTCCCTATTTTCTCAGGAGCATTTTGGAGGTCTTCCCATGCAAAATGTTGAACCGTAAGGCCCGGCCGACATTGCAGGAACCCCAGGTTCCGCCGCCACCGTCGGATGCCTCTTTCCGGCCACCTATAGCCGCCGGGAGCTGCACCACTGAGTTTCCCAACAATTGTTAGGTGGGGGCGGCGAGTCTGGGAGGCCGAGACGGCCTAGGTCGCGCTACGGCGGGCGCTGTCATCGGCCGCCGTCGGGCGCCACCCCCCATAGGAGATCAAATTATTGACGTGGGTGGGAGATTGTTTGAGTAGGCTCAGTAAGGGATTACCCGCGGGATGGGTGAAAGAGGAGCGCCGCTGGCACGAGGCTGAGGACGAGCCCTGGTGGGGCCCGGCCATCAGCCTCGGTGACGCCAGCCCGAATCTTGTGCAGCTCTGGGATCCAGTGTGGCTACAGCCCAGATCCGTGTAGCCCAGTGTGGTTTAATTCCTATTGGATGATTTTAAACCTGTGGGCCCTGCCAATAATTCAAACTTTCCAATTGAAATTTAATTTCTGATTTTGCGCCAACTTTGAAAATCAATGTCTCCTAGGATTTTTGTCCAAAAAATCTCAAATAAATTTTGTTAAAACCAGGCTGATCTCTACTTTCTATTAATGCACTTGGATCTGTATTAAAATCTTTTATTTGTCCTCAATAATTCCATAAATAAAAATGCTATTGGAATTAATTACTGGTGCTCTATTCATTCAAAAATTCTTAAACATGGAAAGATTATTATAAATAATTCCCTTGAGTTCCAGTAAAAGTTTCATGTCCATTTGAGTTTATTTGTATAGCCAAATTTTATTTCCAATATGTATGTACCTGAAAATTCAAAAATGTCCAGAAACTTTTTCAAAAAATTTTCCAAAATTGTAAATTCAATATATCACAGTATAATGCTTAGAAAACCATGAAAACAATTTTTTGGATTACTCTTGACCTCCTATAAACATTAAACAAAGTCTTGGCCATGTCAAAGCTACAGATATTTCCTCAAAATTCTGGGAAGTGTTTAGATTCGTTGAATTTTAGACAACAGAGACTTCCATGAACTTAGCCCAATTTTGGCCATAGTCTCAATTATGGCACCTAGTGTCCACTGTAAAAATTTCAGATTCAGTGACTTTTATTTACTATACTGAACTGTGTTTCTATTCAGCAATGTAATAATACCACTATTGAATCACTTTGCATATTCTTTGCATATCGAATAGTTACCAAGCTCGAGGAGACCCCGGAGCCACTGGATGTGATCAACCCGGAGACTAACTTTAACCCTGTCTCACAGCCAGGCAAGCCCCGGTTTGCATTTAACAGCGTTTTGAAATTTTACTTGTATCACACTATATGGGTTAATATGTATTCAGCATTTGGTCTAGGTTTTCTTGGATTTTTCCACTTGCATGACCAGAGCACCCATGAGAGCAGGGTAGATGTTTAAGTCCTCGATGTGTCCATACTATGCTTAATGTTATAGTTGCTTCGGTAGAAGTCGAGTAGTTGGAATCTACTCGCGAGTTCAGAAATTGGGTTCACACGAGATTGGTCGAGTGAGAGATTCACCATTTGGTTAAATATGAGACCGGGCATGGAGTATGAGCAGCTGGACTTAGGGGCCTATGAGCTATAGTTGTGCCTGTGTCGTTCAAGGACCGATCCGTGTGCGGCCCTGTTGAGCAAGTTTAAATGTACTGAAGGTATATTGGATATATGAGACCCAGTAAACCAATGTAACTTGTCCACTTTAGGGTCGAGGCATAACCCACCACCTTATAGGTGCGGGTTGAGAGCAGTAAGGTGTAAACCTACGAGCGGGTACATCGTACTCCGTGTGGGGGCCTCCTGCTCGTTGTGGTGGGACCATTTCGGCGTGTAGGTAGCGGGTGAAAGGTTGCCGCATACAACATCAGTGGAGTGTGCCTTCGCAGCTCTGAGTGTGGTATATGTGTCGTGCTCTTTGGGTATCCCCATAGGTGTCGATTCAAGTCGCCGTCCCTTGCAGTTATTGAGTACCGCTTGTTCACTGAGTCCCGACGTAGTTAATAATTTGGAGCTGAATATCAACGAATCATGCTTTATAGAATAATTATGTGGTGATACTTGTATGCTTTAGAACAGATTGCTCACTAAAGTTCAGATTCATGAAGCCTTAATTTGCTGCTAAAAGGTGACAGTAAGGACTAACATTTAGGCAAGTCTTTTATTGCAAACTGTTGTCCTACATTACGTTTATCCTGCATATAGAGTTCTTTGTTAGTGGAGATGGCTAAGTCTTGTTGAGCCTTCGTGCTCATGGTTGCTATGCTATTTTAAGTTTTTACTGTAGATGATGATCTATATAATGATGGGTTCACCGGTGAGGCGATGCCCCCGTCGGTGTACACAGCCGACTAGGAACTCTGCACGCCGCCGTGATGTGATTTTTTGTGCTGCTAGTGTGATTCCGTTTGTGGGCTGAACGGAATGACTTTTGCATAGCTTAGGCTTGAGTCTCTGGAGCTATGAACTTATCTTCTGTCGTAGTGTATTTTAATGTATATTATTCGTAAAGGACAAAGCTTGTATAACACTATGTTGTTTTATGTAATATGATGTACTTTTTTCTGTGTGCTGTTGGGTGCCGCATCGCAGGTACCATCTAATTGCGATTCTTGAAATGTCTGGACTCCAGTCCTCACATCTACTATTGATCAAGTCAGCCGTCTCTACCATAATACATGGCAAAAGAAATTGTAAAAAACCATGTCTAAAATGTTTGTGCTTAAAGATTTTCCTATTCACAAGTTCAACTTTCATTCATTTGATACCATCTATTTATTGATCAAACAGTGTCAGATTAACAGGTACTGGATCCACAAACCTTTTCCTGTCATCTCTTCAGACTGCATTTGATATATTTCTAGGTTATGTGGTGCTCTGCTCTGACTCTGACGGCCCATGAACTCACACGCACTCTACTGGTGAGTCTACGACAGAGTTACATCTAACGGACACCATTAAAATGACAAGAAAAAATATAGAATTCAATTTAATTTATCGGGGCAGCACAATCATATTTGTAGAAAAAGGGATGTCAATGATCGCTTCGAAGATATGTATATATGATAAATGAATCTAGAGCCAAAGTGGAGGACCATAGCCAGCTGTTAGTGCCACTTCACTACTGAATCAGATGCGACAGCACCAGAACAACGGTGTCGTGTATGCGAGACAGCCGAACCCATCGTACTGCCACTGAAACATTGAAGAATCGATGCGCTCTTCCTTGTGAAGCTGCCATTATCGCGTGAATAGCTTGATTGCAGAACTTGTATCCGACAATCAGTGTAAACCACACATCAGTTCCAGATTCACATAGGATGCGAAATATTTCAGTTCCAATATAAGAACAGTTTCAGACTGTGGAATCGAATCACCTTAGAAACTGTTTGGCTAACATTCATGTTTCTATTCAGCAGAGAGAAGTGAAATGTTAAATAGAGCCATTTAACCATGACTAATTTGTGGTTGTTCTTCGTTTTTGTTTGTTTGTCATATGTGATTTTATAATGACATTAACGATAAAAAAAAACCTCCGATCGTAACGTTGGCCTCTAGTGAGAATGTTGTAACATAACGTGGCTATTATTTGGTTCGAGTATGTTTTTATTTTGTTTGTATTATCACAATGACAAGTTCAGAAACAGGAAAAAAAAGATAAAAGGTTTTGGCTGCAGATCTATGTTGGAGTGAGATTTGGCGAATAAGTTGTGGCTCGAGGGACGGAGATTTCAATGTGTTCCAAGGTGGTGGCAAATCATCATAATTTTTCTAAAACTTGGACCCGAGTTACGATTGACTGAAGCGTTCCAAGGTGCGAAACACCTTTTCAAGTGTTTCACCTCCATAGTTCAAAAAAGTGAATCACATCAGAGTGATTCTCCCCTGAAATGTTTCTCTTTTTTAAGTGATTAGTTTCAAGTGGATTAGTTTCAATTAGATTAGTTTCAAGTGATTCTAACAAGAATCAGAAACGTTTCACACATGCAAACAGGCCCTTAAGTCCTCAAGTGGTATGTACATATCTCGATTCACTCCAGCATCTCACATTCTTCTCTTAGATGTACATTTAATCTGAGGGAGGCATGGAACATCTTCCATGTTAAAAGAGTACCTGCAGTTGTACCCTGCAAGCATTTTCAGAGTTCTGGGAAGTCTTGCTTGTGGAACTTCACTACAGGAAACACGATCATTTGCGACGGCTAGATTTATTTGCGACGGCCGACCGTCGCAAATAACTCAAATTGCTACGGCCTATCCGTGGCCGTCGCAAATAAAAGCTTATTTACGACGGCTTCGTCGACAACCGTCGCAATGAAGCCTTTATTTGCGACGGCCAACCCTAATGCCATCGCAAATAAAGTAGTTGTCGCAAATAAATCCTTATTTGCGACGGCTGCAGAAAGTACCGTCGCAAATAAAATTAATTACGACGGCCATAAGTTAGGACCGTCACAATTAAGGGAGCCATCGCAAATTAGTGCTAATATCGGGTGCATCGGAGTCCGATGTCTCATTCGCAAATCTTCAGGATTACTGTAGTGCTTATAACGCAAGAACGAGGTCCAATTTATACCTGCAAGCATTCTCAGTGTTCTGAGCAGTTGTGTTTGTGGACGAAGAGAGAGCCATGACTGTACTGAAAACTAATCACGAGAATTGCTCAATGGTGTGTTCGTGCGTTGTTCATGCAAAACGATTAAAAGCTCAAGAGTAGTTGAACATGAACTGATAGAACCCACCTCGATCGAGATGCTTGATCCGGCTGGCAGTAACACATGAGTGGAGCTGCTTGTGATTCATTAACTGATTGATGCATTCAGAAAAATAAAACTGGAGCAGTAAACAAAGCTTTCCGATGCCCATGGTCATTGTCAAACCAGAATGCAGCTGCCTGGTGCATCCTTGTGAAGAAGGTGGGACGACACGGTTGGCGGTTGATGGATTCACACCGTTGAAGAATTCCAATCCTCTTCTTGGCAGAGTACTTCCACGAGGACAGAGCTGCCGGTCACTAACTATCTGTGAAAACAAGGCACGCTCCTTTAGTTTGTAGTCCCGCACGTCAAATCAGACCCAAGTCTGAAACGCCCCGCTTATCATTTCAAAGCTCCTCGTGCAGTAGTGCGTATTCATACCACGTCTCTGTTGATGTGATTACATGCGTGTTGATTCCATAGGTATTACCACACAAAATTCTAACATCCCAAAAACAAGAATGTCATCGGATCTCATAACCATATGCTTTTATTTGCAGAGATATATTTGTTGGTAATATGCCCAAGAGACAATCATAACAATTCGGGTTAAGACCTGTTGGATATTTGATCCATAAGCAATTAGGTTATTAATGGGTCTGCGACCTGAAACCTCATTAGTACGCCTATAAATATGAGAGGTAGGGTTAGGGGCTAATTACTCCATCACGTGACAGCCCTAGCCGCCACCCCTCGCAGGCCTCATGCCGAGACTCTTGACGCGCGCGCGGTGCTAGCACGCCGGCGCACGACGTTCCTCCCCGTACGTGTGGACTCCGTGGAGGCGCTGCTGCTACTGCTGCGCTGATCGGCTACGACGAACGTGTTCGTCTACCTACTGTTGTGACGAGTGCAAGGAGACGAATGAGATCGTCTACTTCCCCCCACACCAGTGTGCGTCCGCGTTCCGCTGCGCTACGCGTCTAGTGGTAACGATCTATGACATCTGTACTCGTATGTTTCCTAAGTGACACGGTAGAGTTGCTATAGTAGTGTACCACCGATTTCCCAACAGTAGCATCAGAGCCGGCTTGCGTAGTTTTTTGTCTATATCTTGTTAGTAGATGGGATCTACTACAGACATATTCATATGATGAATTTTATCAGCACGGTTTATGGGGTTTGAAATTAGTTAGAATAGATTATGATCGTATATGACTAAAGGATCAGTTCATGCTCCTTCTCTACCATGTGCGCAACCTGTCCCTACTGGCTAGAATCACCATCGGGACTAATCGCGTACGTAGCTAACAGATTGAGCCAACAGACCACGGTCATGAGCCGCGATCTACTCCTGAATAACCGGTCTCATTGAAAATTGAGGCATTCTGAATGGCTCGGATTCGGGTTGATTTGATCGCAGGACCGCTGTTTTGCTGTCTGCTATAGCGATTACATAATATAGTTTTGCGCTAGAAATCGTTCTACGCTTAACTCGTTTTTACAGGGAATGATGTAAATGGTATGGGCTTAATGTGATGTGGTGATCTATGTGTAAATTTGTGCAGCCCGCGTGTTGCAAATTTAACACAACCGGGTTGAGGTTGTAACATAATTGTATAACGACTTGCGTGTCGACCTGTGATGCTTGATCTCTCATGTAATTTATTTGGTAGCTATTTGTTGTATTAGCTTTTTTTATTATCATGGAGATGTCTTCAAGCATGGTGGAGATGGAGATCATCACAAGAAGGGAGGCATGACAGCTAAGATCTTGATGGAACCATGGCGATGGAGACCATTATGAATCTAAAGGCCATACTATTCACAATGTGATATGATCATATACATGTGATGTTTACGTATTACTATTCTTTTCATGTTTTTCATATGGTGGATGTTTTATCATGATATACTAGCTTCCCTCACAAAAGTAGAGCATTTGATGCCATTTACAAATAGCTGCACCTATGTTATTTAGATTGTTGTGTGGTAGGTTTGCCAAAGCAAAGTACCATCATCTATCATCATGCATAGGGTGAATGTTGGACATTCACATGCATAGTGTTGGTTTACTCAACAAAGCTATCAAAATAGTTCTGGGCTTTATGGCATGTAGTTGGGAGCCGGGGCATTGGATGTCACCCAACAAACAAGAGTCATATAGGGTATGATTAACAATGGTTGTTTACCTATGTCACTAATTTCCTAGCAATGAAGCCAAAGCTCACTAGGAATTAGTGAATATGGATCTTGAACCACTATATGTCGTTAGAGGGAAGACGATGATCATATAGTAGTGATATCTTTTATTAAACTGTTAATAGAAGATTGGTACATAACATAGTGCTAAACCTTGCATATTTATTTTTTATTGTAGATAATTTCTGCTAGTAACAATTTCAGTTTTAATTTGTGATATGTGCTTGAAAAGGTTAAGCTCAATGGAGCTAACTTTATCGATTAGTACCTCAACCTAAGAATCGTCCTTAGGCAAGAGAAAACTGAGTATGTTCTTCTGCAGCCTTACCCTGATGACCTCCTAGCTGATGCAACTAATGTAGCACGTAGAGCTTATACGAAGCACTGCGATGATGCGCTTAATGTAAGCTGCCTCATGCTCGCCAATATGCCCCCTAATCTGCAAAAACAGTATGACCATACAGATACTTATTCTATGATTGAGGGACTGCGTGAAATGTTTGAGAATCAAGCAAGGGCTGAGAGATACAACATCTCAAAGTCCTTGTTCTCATGCAAGCTGGCGGAGGGCCGATCAGCCCTCATGTAATCAAGATGATTGGTTACATTGAAACTTTGGGCAAGCATGGTTTTGAACTCAATGATGATTTGGCTATTGCCGTTGTTCTCCAGTAGCTCCCACCGAGCTGCGAGCCGTTCATATTAAATTTTCAAATGAATGGCATGGAGAAAACTTTGGCTGAATTGGATGGGATGCTTAAAACACCCGAAGAAAGCATTAAGAAAAACGCCAGTCATATGATGATGGTGCAAAAGGAGAATAAAAAAAGGAAACGCGTGACGCATCCTAAAGGTAAGGCAGGGGAAAGGTTCCCGATGAGCCTTCAAGCTCAAAGTCTAAGCCAAAGGGCAAATATGGCCCATCTCCTGATGATGAATGCTTTCACTGTCATGGTAAGGGACACTGGTCTAGGAATTGCAAGAAGTACTTGGAGGATATGAAGAAGAAGAAGGGAAGTGAGACTTCCACTTCAGGTATAAATGTTATAGAAATTAATATTGCATTATCTTCTATTGAATCATGGGTATTTGATACTGGATCGATGATTCACACTTGCAAATCATTGCAGGCTCTAAGTGAGACTAGAAGATTTGCAAAAGGCGAGTTGGATGTTCGTGTTGGCAATGGAGCAAAGGTCGCGGTCATAGCTGTCGGAACCTACCACTTGTCATTACCCTCAAGATTAGTTTTGGAATTGAATAATTGTTATTGCATTCCTACTTTAAGCAAGAACATTATCTCTTCTTTGTGTTTAGAAGAAGTTGATGGTTATAAGATAGTAATAAAGAAAAAATGTTGTTATATTTATTACAATAATATTTTCTATGCTCAATGTCCATTGGTGAATGGATTATATATTCTTGATCTTGAGGATAAAACTGTCTGTAACATTAATACCAAAAGAGCTCGACAAAATGATCTAAATCTCACTTTTATTTGGCATTGTCGCTTAGGTCATATAAATGAGAAACGCATTGAAAAACTCCATAAAAATGCATTACTAAGCTCATTTGATTTTGAATCACTTGACACATGTGAATCTTGTTTGCTTGGGAAGATGACCAAAGCACCCTTCACTGATCAAAGTGAGAGGGTGACTGACTTTTTGGGACTTATACATACAGATGTATGTAGACTAATGAGTTCAATTGCCAGAGGTGGTTTTCAGTACTTCATAACATTTACCGATGACTTTAGGAGATATGGTTATGTCTACCTAATGAGGCACAAGTCTGAATCGTTCGAAAAAGTTCAAAGAATTTTAGAATGAAGTACATAATCCATTGGTTAAGAAAATTAAACTTCTATGATTTGATCGTGGGGGTGAGTATTTGAGCCATGAACTTTATGATCATTTAAAACAATGTGGAATTGTTCCACAGTTGACTCCACCTGCAACGCCTCAATGGAATGAGGTGTCTGAACGGAGGAACTGAACCTTGTTAGACATGGTTAGGTCGATGATGAGCCAAGCTGATCTTCCACTTTCCTTTTGGGGTTATGCTCTTGAAACTGATGCATTTACACTAAACAGGGTCCTAACTAAGTCTATTGAGAAGACACCGTATGAGATGTGGACCGTGAAACGTCCCGGATTGTCTTTCCTCAATGTTTGGGGGTGATGCTTATGTCAAACGTTTCACATCAAACAAACTCACTCCCAAATCAGACAAATGCTTCTTAGTGGGATATCCAAGAGAAACCAAAGGATAGTATTTTTATAATAAAACATAGGGTAATGTGTTTACCGCTCGCAATGGTGTCTTCTTGGAGAAAGAGTTTCTCTCAAAAGGAGTTAGTGGGAGCAAGGTGCATCTCGAAGAAATTCAAGAAATACCTGAACATGTTTCGGCATCCACTGATCCTATACAGGATGTACAAGATGTTGTGCAACTAGTTGATGAAACACCAGCCCCACGAAGGTCTACGCGGGTACGTCGTGTGACTAAAAAGTTAACGCTTCTAACCACAGAGCATCATGACATGGTATTGTTGGACAATAATGAGCCCACGACCTATCCCGAAGCAATGATGGGACCCGACTCTAAGAATTGGCTTGGAGCCATGGAATCCAAAATTGAATCCATGCATGAAAATCATGTTTGGAACTTGGTTGATCCAATTGAAGGTGTGATACCTATCGATTGTTAATGGATTTTCAAGAAAAAGACCGATATGGATGGAAATGTCCACATCAATAAAGTGTGATTTGTGGCGACAGGTTTCAAACAAATTCAAGGTGTTGATTATGATGAAAATTTCTCACCCGTCGCAATGCTTAAGTCTGTTCGGATTCTCCTAGCTATTGCTGCATATATTTATTACAAAAAATATGGCAGATGGATGTCAAAAAAACCTTTCTTAATAGAAGTCTGACTGAGGATGTGTACATGAAACAACCTGAGGGTTTTGTCGATCATAAAAATGCTAGTAAAATATGCAAGCTTCAAAAGTCCATCTATGGGTTGAAGCAAGCATCTTGAAGTTGGAATCTACGTTTTGATGAAGTGATCAACGGGTTTGGTTTCATCAAGAATGTAGAAGAACCTTGTATTTACAAGAAATTTAGTGGGAGCGCACATGTATTTCTGGTCCTATATGTAGATGACATATTATTGATTGGAAATGATATTCCAATGCTTGATGATGTTAAATCCTCATTAATAAAAAGTTTCTCAATGAAGGATTTAGGAGAGGCAGCATACATTTTGGGCATAAAGATCTATAGAGATAGATCTAAAAGGCTAATTGGATTATGCCAAGATACATATATTGACAAGATATTGAATAGGTTCAATATACAAGATTCCAAGAAAGGCTTCTTGCCAATGTCACATAGCATTACTCTAAGCAAGAGTCAGTGTCCTTCGACACCTGACGAGCAAAAGAGAATGAGAGCGATTCCTTATGCTTCGGTTGTTGGATACATCATGTATGCCATGTTATGTTCACGCCCAGATGTATCTTATGCCCTAGCATCACGAGCAGGTATCAATCAGATTATGGTGATGCTCATTGGACCGTTGTCAAAAACATCCTTAAGTACTTGAAAAGAACTAAGGATGCATTCTTAGTGTTTGGAGGTGAAGAAGAGCTCGTTGTAAAAGGCTACACCGATGCCAGCTTCTAAACTGATAAGGATGATTCTAGATCGCAATCCGGTTTTGTACTCTGATTCAACGGAGGGTTAGTGAGCCGGAAAAGTTCCAAGCAAGATACAGTAGCAGATTCAACCACAGAGGCGGGGTATATCGTAGCTTCTGAAGCTGCAAAGGAATTTGTTTAGATCAGAAAATTTGTTTCTGAGTTGGGTGTTGTTCCTAGCGCGTCCAGTCATGTGGATCTCTATTGTGACATAGTGGAGCTATCGCATAGGAAAAGGAGCCTAGATCACACAAAAGATCCAAACACATATTACGACGCTATCACCTCATTCGGGAGATCATCGACCGAGGTGATGTGAAGATATGCAAGGTGCACATGGATTTGAATGTTGCAGATCCGTTGACAAAGCCTCTTCCACAATCAAAGCATGAGGCGCACACGAGATCTATGGGTATTGGATACTTACATCAGTGATCATAGTGTGTAGTGGGAGACTTGTGTCACAGCTATGTTTATGTACTATTAAATAAATTTTTATATGAGTAATTATTATTTACATTGATCATCAAGTATGTGTCTTGTCCGTGGAACTCTTTGTTGATAGTAATGTTACTCTAAATGTTCTCTAGTCTATATCGTTATATGAGATAATGATGTCACATATACTAGCATATGTATTAATTGATGATCACATTTCAAGGATCATAGATATGGAGATATCAAATTAATAATGTGAACACATGTTAGTGAATATGGTGCTGGATTGACCCACTCCAAGACACTGTTGGGATTGTTATTTCCATATGTGGCATCAGGTTGTCTTGAGTGATACACCTGCTAGATCCTTAGACCTGAGATCACCATTGTTTCTCTCAATGTGTAGTTGTATACTTTGATACTACAAAACGCTACTCCGTAACTGGGTAGTCATAAAAGTAGTCTTCGGGTACATAATGAAACATAGAATGGGATGTGCGTGGATGAAGATGGGATTTGCCCCTCCTTAATTCAGGAGAGATATTTCTGGGCCTCTCGAGATAGTTGGATTTGAAAGTGCATGACCATGCCAAAGTTATTAAATGTTAATCACAATGACTAAAAGTTAGTCAAGGAATGAATCCACTATTTGATCGAGTGAATGGTCGAGGTATCACAAGGATGGCATGCATCTCGCCTTGAGCTTGACTGGTATCGTGAGGCAAAGAGATTAGAATGTTGAATGTATCTAGGTTCGGCCGATACGATCTTTATGTACATTCGAGAGTCAGTATATCCTGCTAGGTACCTCTACTGACTTGTGGTTGGAAACGGTTTCCATTCACAACCGACTGCACATGAACCTAACGGGTCACACACTTAAGGGGTTGGAATATCGAAAAGCTTGACTAGATGATTGTCTCTAGTGCAAGTGGGAGATTTTTGGTGATATGCCCAAGAGGCAATCATAACAATTCGGGTTAAGGCCTATTGGATATTTGATCCATAAGAAATTAGGGTACTAATGGGCCTGCTACCTAAAAGCCCATTAGTACGCCTATAAATACGAGGGGTAGGGTTAGGGGATAATTACTCCACCACGTGGCAGCCCTAGCCGCCACACCTCGCAAGCCTCAAGCCGAGACCCTTGCTGCGCGCGCGTTGCTAGCACACCGGCGCACGGTGTTCCTCGCCATACGTGTGGACTCTATGAAGGCGCTGCTGCTACTACTGCACTTATCAGCTACGACGAACGTGTTTGTCTACCTACTGCTGTGACGAGGGCGAGGAGGAGACCAATGAGATCGTCTACTTCCCCTACACCGATGTGCGTCCATGTTCCGTAGTGCTACGCGTCTAGTGGTAACAATCTATGACATATGTACTCGCATGTTTCCTGGGTGATACGGTAGAGTTGCAATAGTAGCGCACCGCCGATTTCCCAACAATATTTGTATGTGACAATAATATCATAGGCACGGGATACACTAGAATGAAGACTTTGTGATGGAGGTGAATGACACGGACTATCCGCCCAATCATAGCATCGACAACTTGCATCAATCGCCCAGCCGCGGAACATATACTTGTACATTACTATCAATAACACATCACTACTAGAGGACTTCTTACAAGCTACACTCGGCTTTCAGTTCCCACCAGTATCTTACAGTCTTGGCCCATACAGTATCAAAGAAATTCCAAGCAGAGAGATGGAAGTGAGGACAGAAACGCGCTCGAGCTAAAAGCATGACTACAACGTTGAGAGTTGGCATAATGCGGGAGCAAGAGATCGAATTTAGAAGCCCTCCTCTGCTCTGCTCTCTATGCTCCGCTACTATATGGCAGAAGCCATTTTCATGACTGTACTAAAGTTAATCTTATGAATTGTTGAAATTTAGCCCATTTAATGTGGCCTATTCACCTGAAATTCCATAGCAATGTGGTTGTTGATTTTAGTCACATACTGCTAGTGCATGATGGTGCAAACCAACATATATAGTAGCCCTCATACTCATGGTTGAATAGAGAAAGCAATAATGAGGGGCCTGACTATATGTACTCACACACACGCACACACGCACACGTTTTCGCGATTTTTCGCGTGTTGTTCCGCGTGACTTGTAACTTGCGATGCGCGACCGTAGCGTGGCTGCATTGAGTATTTTTGCCACTTGTATCCTTTATAAAATTTAAACATTCTGCACTATGTACAATAATGTGGTAACAAGTGTGCGTGTAAGATATAGTGAGACCGACAATTTTCCTATCACAATAGGGTTACACCAAGGATCAACCTTAAGTCCTTATATCTTTTCCTTAGTGATGGATGAGGTGTCGAAGGATATAAAAGGGGATATCCCTTGGTGTATGCTCTTTGCTGATGATGTAGTGTTGGTAGATGAAACAAGGGATGGTGTTGATACAAAATTGGAGCTATGGAGGCAGACCTTAGAGTCTAAGGGGTTTAGACTTATTAGAACCAAGACCGAGTATATGAGATGCGACTTTAGTGATTTCGGGTGTGAGGATGGTAATGTTAGTTTACAAGGACAAATAGTACCTAGGAGAGACACATTTCGATATTTAGGATCAATGTTACAAAGCAATGGTGATATTGATGAAGATGTTTGCCACAGGATCAAGACCGGGTGGATGAAGTGGCGACAAACATCTGGAATCTTATGTGATAAGAAAGTTCCACAAAAATTGAAAGGAAAATTCTATAGGACGGTGATTAGACCTGCGATGTTGTATGGAGCAGAATGTTGGCCAACTAAAAGGCAACATGTCCAACAAATGAGTGTTGCATAGATGCGCATACTACGGTGGATGTGCGGTCACACAAGAAGAGACGAAATTAGGAACGATGTGATACGTGATAGGGTAGGAGTGGCACCGATTGAGGAGAAGCTAGTCCAACATCGCCTACGGTGGTTTGGGCATATCCAGTGGAGACCTCCAGAAGCACTGGTTAATAGTGGGATTATAAAGAATAGAGAAAATTTCAGAAGGGGTAGAGGTCGACCAAGGTTGACATGGCAGGAGGCAGTGAAACAAGACTTAAAGGAGTGAGACATACCTAGAGATTTGGCTGATGATAGGACTGCATGGAAATTAGCAATTCATCTGCCAGAATCTTAGTTTATTCGTAATTTGTTACTATTATCTTCTTTCTTATTAACCCATTTCTAAAACAAATAAAATGTAGAATCTTATTTTATTTTTATATTTTTCTTTATTATTTTTTTACTTTCATCTTATTTTCTATTACTTTTCTTCAAAATTGTTGGGTTTCATTTCCAGCTGACCCCAACTTGTTTGGGACAAAGGCTTGGTTGTTGTTTTTGTTGTTGTTGTTGCACTAATAGAGAATTAGTGTGCGATTTATTGCCATAGACGCCATTAATTGACCAACAATTAGTGAACGTCATTAACAAGGAAATGGCTCCTAGAGGACAGCCGTGCCCATATCAGATCCTGGAGACATTCAGGTTTCCAACACACACAAAATTATCTTCCATCTATTCGTCTTCCTTTTTAGAAAGCTATGTTGTGGTGTTTAAGCTACCAAATCTTCACCGACCCTCTTCCTTGGCGTGCATCGAGGAGAAGGGTGAGCGGTATCTTCGAACCTTTGTCATCGTGAAGCCTGCACGTGGGACGACAATAAGGTTTACTGGCAGCGCATCTGCCTGACCGCTCGAAGCTATTTTTGACATCGATCTGCACTGCTACATCGACGAACCCAAAGTGAGTTCATATATTTTTTCTAGTCATTGTTGTGTTGATCTACCTACTGCTTTGTAGAGTACGCGTCGCAGTTTTGAATATCTGTGAAACTTGCCTCAATTTAGTGGGGGACCGCAATCTCGACATCCAAGGATCTCATTGGGTGGTGTCATGCGACGCGACACCCAATAGTATACAAGAAAGGAACGAGAATAATATGCAATACCAAGTCTTTATCAATAAACACAGCGGAAGTTTTACAATACTAAGTGAGAAGGAAAGAAAACTTTACATCATAGCTATGCTCTCAGCACTATCAATACAAAAGAAAAGTCATCCATGTCCTGGATTCTTCGCACAAGCAACACCCAACTTACGGCGGCGTGCAGGGTTCCCACTCAACAGTAAACTCTGGAGGGGGTGCATCCTTGTCATCGAACCCGTCATCAGTCGTATAATCTGCAAAATCTTGTTAACTGCAAACATGAGCTTAAGGCTCAGTAAGACTAACCCTTCTCACTAGACATATGCAGGGGTGAATACTAACTATAGGTAAGGAATAGCATAAAGGACTTGCCTACAAGTGGCCTTATAGTCTTGTTTTAATTAGCACATGACACCTCAGACATGACACATCATAGACTCCACAATCAACAAGAAACGTTTTGCCGATGATATGACATGCCCAAAGCACATAATGCTATTACAGGTAAAGTATGGGGAAACTGTAAACTTTTAATTGTACTATCTCCAAGCCACACAAGGTTGCCACACAATTATAATTCAATACATCATATTCTTTTGGCTTCTTAAGTATTTACTATGTCACGACACAGTGAACAAGTGGTACTCTATTACTGTGAGGGACGGTGATTGCAATCAGGACACCCGGTCAACACGACACTTATGCAATTTCAGAAGGGCTAGCGAGTACTTACAGCAGTACCTACATAGCACTTCAGTACTAGTCATATATGGCCACCTTTCACCCAACACTAGAATGCCGAACCGGTCGATCCGTCACGAGCAGGAGGTCATTGTGTGGGGTGTACTCTGACGTGCCCACCAGCTGATATACACCTTGCTGCCCTCAACCACAACCTATAAAACGGTACGGAATCCCTCAACAAACCAGTATCAAGCTACGTCAATTTACTGGAACCCATTTCTCCAGTATGTCGCCAGTACAATTCAAGCTTGTCCAGCAGGGCCGCACACGGCACGTGCCTTAATTGACACAAGCAGGGCAACACACGTGAGACCACATCTCGCTGCATCCTACCTGCTGCTCTGTCTCAATTTCATATTTATAAACCATTTATTGATCCAATTCATTCCGTGTGATAAAATCCTATCTCGCGAGTAGATTCCAACTACTCGACTTCTACCGGATTCCTATGAACATAAACATGGCAGTTTCTACTCATTGGGCTGTAGACCTACGCAATACTCCATGGGATTGTGGGTCATGCACGTGGATGTCAAACACCTTAAACGTAATGCACAAGCATCTGAAGACGTAAGGTGAATGAAAACTACATAAACACTGTAAGGAACTTAAACGCAAACTGGGGCTTGCCTGAATGCGAGTCTGAGTCTATGTTTGTCTCCGGCAGCTAGACTTCCAAAGCTTCCGGCTGCTCCTCGACTTCAGTTACTACACGTTATGCATATACTATATATGAATGACTTTGAAAAAAAATATGTTTAAGGTCACAAGCTAATATCTTGTAAATCAAATAAGATTATGATCTTAATTGGCTTTGGAACTTTTATGGTAGATACTAGGGACTATAATGGATACTCTAGCAAAGAACAGGAGATGATCAAGGAAGTTTGTTGCCCCTAAAACAAGTATAAACCTTCTCTAAATTTTGGTTGTAATTCTGATGGTCTATCATGGCTACCAGTGCTTCTACCATGTAGCGGGGGTCTCACTGATTCTAGGAAAATATTTTTCACAATTTTCTGAGCTTCTTACAGGGAGAAATTGATTTTACAAGTTTGGGAGAATTTCTGAAATGTTTTCTGTATTTTTCCCAATTTTTCAGTTACATAGTGATTTGGAACACTGATCTACCCAGCAAACAAAGTCCAATGAAATTTAAATTTTTACTGGAGATCAATTGTATTATTAAGAGTGTTCTGACCAAAATTGGGAATTTTCCAATTAACATAACAGTAGTAATTAATTTCCCAAGCAGTTAGATCAATTGAATTAATTATATAAATTCTGGTAGTTCAATGCTCATCAAATTGCACCACTGCAAATTTGAGATTGAGGTGAGTCTACCAGAATTTATTTGGAAATTTTTGAGCAAATCTACTAGGAGTAATGAATTTTAGAAGTTTGATTGAATCCTGGAATTATTTTTCAATTGGACAATTTAAATAAAGCGGCCGGTCCCACTTCATTTAAATGGGCCCATCGCATCTAGCCACACTGGGGGCCACGGGGTTACCCTGCACAGCTGCACCGGATCCATTGCCGCAGTCGATCCGCACGCTCGCAAGCGTCGCTGACAGGCGGGGCCCGCGAGGTCGTCTCCTACCTCGCGACAGGGGGCGGCGTTCCTCGCTGGAGCAGCAGCGGCACACGCCGGAATTGGTTGCGTCGACCTCCATCCAGCTCGGCCGTGACCGCCTATTAACAAAATCGGCCGCGCAAGACGATGGTGAGGTCCAATCAAGCGGCGACGGCCGGAGATGGCGGCGCGACGACGGCGGCGGAGCTAGGGTTTCGGCGATGGTCGGAATCGCTCAGGAATGTCGCAAAAAGCTCGGGAAAAAGGTCGGGGGGCTCCTGAGATCATGAGGAAGATTCCTAGGTGGTGTAAATGGCGTGGAACCGCCGGTAAGCACAAGTTCGTCGATGAACAGGGGAGGTTTCAATGGCGGAGGGGAAAATTCTAATATCTCGTCAATCCTTCGATTGTTTCCATCGATTCTTGGCAGAAGGGTGCGCTAGGAGGTACGGGGTGTAATTGTTGATTGGATTGAAGAATCATTACACGTAGAAATGGAATCAAACCGAGAAGTGATCTAGTTCATGGGCTACGGCCGAAAGCAAAACTCGTATTATTTGCATGATACGGAATGAAACGAAGAACGGTTTGTACTGTGAAAAAGGTCGTGTCTTGGATATCCTAGTTGCTTCTGAGAGCAGCTCGAGAGAGGGGCTATGGCGTCGGCGCGACGGGGAGGCAGTAGCATCCTTACGGCGGCTGGACAGCGGCGCCGGTAAAACTGCAGAAATGCCGCCTTGTAGCCGACGAAACAAGGAACTAAAATATTCAGAAGGTAGAGGGAAGGCTTAGGTACCACTTTGTTGTTGGGAGGAGGATGGGATTCGGCAAGACTTCGAGTTCGTTGGGCGCGCAGGGAGGCGGCGGTGGTTTGCGCTCGGGAGCGACGAAAGAGCTGGTGCCTTTCCCTTCGGCCAGAGATGTGAAGATAAGGAGGAGGAGAGTGGAGGTGGAACATGCAACTGGGTTGCCACGCAGCTGCTTGCCGATAGTGAGCTGTTTGCCGCACCGTGCGTCAAACAGCGGGAGTCAGAACAGAGCACTCACGTTAAACTTCTCCCTGGCTAGTGGGTCCCACCATTCTTATCATCATCCCTTCTGTGCAACTTAAATTCTCTTACCAAACTTGATCCAAAAATCTTAGATTTTTGTGGAGAGGCCAAATCAATGGTGTAGGTTCAGATTCTGAAATTGGATTTCTAATTTGAACAAGTTTCAGTTAAATTTCAAATTCAAATTTGAATTTGACTTGAATTTGCTAAACGTCTCAATTAAAATAGCAAATGGAATTCAAAATTCTTGAAACTTTGCAGGAAGGCTATTTGGAATATTATTAGGCCATATGGAGAAATGTATAGCCCCAGATTTGAATATTTTGACAGGGCCTAAATGTACAGTGCTATATTCAAATTAATTTGAATATATTTAGTACTGCATAGTGTTTTGCCCTAGCAAATTTCCATTTAATAAATTCCAAAATTTTTAGAAAGGTCACTTGAATTATCATAGGGTCATTGGTGAAGTCCATCCCTTATGTTAATAAAAATTTTAAGTATGAGGGAAAGAAAGATTATTGTTGATATCAAGTTCAATTGTACAACCACAATTGATCTTTACTATGGTTGAAAACAAACTGGTAACTGAACTTCATATTAAGGAAAAACTGGGATTTTACATTTAGAATCTGGATTTAGAATAATACGCAATTTTCTAATAGTCCAGAAACCTAATTGTTGTTTTTATTCTATTATACTAGCAATGACGGGTGATTCGGATGCAATGAAATCTGAGAGGTTTGGAGGTGGCGAAAGTTTTTGTAGATGGCAGACTAAAGTCAAATTTTGGCTTATGTCGATGGGACAGTGGTGGGTGATTTACCCAGCAATGCCATTCACGGTTGACTAGACCGCCACCTATCCTACAGCACGTGACTCCGTGCTTGGCTGCATCTTAACCCTTTAGGCTGATAATCTCTATGATGTGTTTATGAATTACACAGACCCCACAGAGTTGTGGGATACACTAGAGCGCAAATAATCCATCTCTAAAGCTGGTCCCTTGTTGTACACTTGTGAGCAATTATTTTATTTCAGCATTGATGCTGCAAAGTCTATTGTTGCCCAAGCTCACGAGATACAGCTATTGGCCAGATAGATTGCAAGCTTGGGATGTACCTTGCCTAACATATTTGTCACAGCAGAGATTATTGCCAAACTCCCTGCTTCATGGAGGGATTTTGCCACAAGCTTGAAACACAAAAGGGAAGATATCTCTACTGAGAATCTCATTATAGCCCTTGATGTGGAGGAAAAAGCAAGGGCAAAAGACGCTCCTCACACATCTGCTGCTGCAGAGAATGGTACTGGTGCAAATATGATGCAGAAAAAGGCCAACCACAAAAATAACAATAAGAGTAAGATGCAAACTGGTGGTAAAGCCAAGAAAACTACTAACTTCAAAAAGAAGAAAAATGAGAAAGACAACAGGGCATGTTTTGTGTGTGGCAAAGAAGGGCATATTACAAAAGACTACTGCTACCGCAAAATCAAAGATGATGAAGAGCAAAAGAAGGCTGTGAATGTGACCATTGGAAAAAACAACGGTAGTGAAGTTGATACTTCTATGTATGGTAATTTACTATTTGTTTTTTCAGCTATACAATCCTCAGATTGGTGGCTTGATACAGGTGCCAATGTTCATTTGTGTGCTGATTTGTCTTTATTTTTTTCTTACTAGGGAACACGTTCTTCCACCATCTTGATGGAAAACGGATTAGATGCTTCTGTTCTTGCTGTTGGTACGGTCGAACTAAAGCTCACTTCAGAGAAGACTGTCTATTTGAAGAACGTGTAGCATGCTCCAACAATAAACAAGAATCTGATTAGTGTTTCCTTGTTATGTCAAGATGGTTTTAAGTTAGTATTGTGTCAAATAAAGTCGTAATTTCCAAGTTTGGAAACTTGATTGGCAAAGGCTATGTGAGCGGAGGCTTGTTCCGCCTAAGTACTCTTGATATGAATTATCATTTGAATTTTGCATCTGTGATTAATAAAGGTTGTGAAGCTGATGTATGGCACTCATGTTTTTGTCATATTGGTTTTGACACCATTGCTATAATGTCCAGATTAGATTTTATTCCTAAGTTTAATATTATCAAAGGATCAAAGTGCCAATCTTGTGTGCAAGCAAAAAAACCTAGAAAACCATTCAAAAGTTTAGAGAAAAAGAGAGACTTTGCACCATTAGATCTTATCCATTCTGATTTGTGGCAAATGAGTGGAATATTGACTAGAGGAGGCAAGAGATATTTTATGACTCTTATGGATGATGCTACTCGTTTTTGTTATATTTATCTTCTTAAAACTAAAGATGAAGCTCTACATTACTTTAAAATTTACAAGGCCAAGGTTGAGAACCAACTTGGGAGGAAAATCAAACGGTTGCACGATGATCGTGGAGGAGAGTATACCTCAAATGACTCCTCTCAGTTTTGTACTCAACATGGTATTATCCATGAAGTGACACAACCATATTAACCTCAATATAATGGGGTAGCTGAAAAGAAAAACCAAACTCTAACAGATTTGGTAAACACTATGTTAGAGAGCGCCAGTATGTCGGGAAAGCTATTTTGACAGCAAATTTTGTCCTGAATAGAGTAGTGACTTAAAACAGAGAAGTCTCTATATGAAGGATGGAATGTAAAGAAACCCATTGTCAAATTTTTTAGGACTTGGAGCTGTTTGGCAAAGACTAATCTACCCGAGGCGAAAAAGAGAAAGCTTGGACCCAAAAAAGTAGATTGTGTATTCTTGGGATATGCACATAACAGTACAAGCTATAGATTTTTAGTATTTAAATCTGATATTTCAGAGCAAAATGCGAATACTATCATGGAGTCAAGATATGCTTCATTCTTTGAGAATATATTTCCAATGAGAGCAGTAGGTAGCACATCTTATAATGAGAGTAATCATACTCATACAACTGCTTCTGAGGATTATACACCACCTCGATCAAACGACGAAATACACACACCATCCAGAGAAGATAACAATTTCGTCGATCTTGAATCTCCTTGTAGGAGTAAGAGACAAAAGATTGCAAAATATTTTGGAGATGAATTTATTGTTTATCTTGTTGATGATGTGCCCAATACTCTTTCACAGGCATATGCTTCTCCCGATGCAGAGTATTGGAAAGAGACATTCCGTAGTGAGATGGACTCCATCACGTCAAATGGGACTTGGAAGATCACTGATTGTCCAAGTGGGTGTAAACCAATTGGATGCAAGTGGATCTTCAAAAAAAGAAATTTAAGCCGGATGCTACTATGAGAAGTAAAAGGCTAGGCTTGTGGCCAAGGGATTTACACAAAAAGAAGGGGAGGATTTCTTTGACACATACTCTCCTGTTGCCCGAATTACCGCCATTAGAGTATTGCTAGCGATAGCTTCTTCCTATGGTTTACTTGTCCATCAAATGGATGTAAAAACAACTTTCCTTTATGGAGAGTTAGAGGAAGAAATATATATCAAGCAATCAGATGGTTATAAAATTTCTGGACAAGAGAATAATGTGTGTAAATTAATAAAATCCCTGTATGGTCCTAAGCAAGCACCTAAACAATGGCATGAAAAATTCGACAACACTCTAACATCACCCAGATTCAGCGTGAATGAGGTGGACAAGTGTGTGTACTATCGTTGTGGTGGGGGTCAAGGAGTAATATTGTGCTTGTATGTCGATGACATATTAATTTTTGGAACAAGCACAAGCATGATTGATGAGATCAAATCTTTCTTGTCTGGATGTTTTGACATGAAAGACATGAGACCGGCAGATGTAATTCTGAATATAAAGTTGATTAGAAGTGAGGATGGAATCAGTCTAAATCATTCTCACTATGTGGAAAAAATTCTTTCTCTCTTTGGCTTTGACAATTGCAAAGTATCTCGAACTCCCTATGATGCAAGCATCAAGCTTCAGAAATTCATGGGAGAGGGAAAAGATCATCTGAGATATTCACAAATAATTGGTTCCCTTATGTATCTAGTTGGTGCCATGCGACCTGATATCTCCTATGTTGTGAGCAAACTTAGTCGGTTTACATCAGACCCAGAAGATGACCACTGGAAGGCACTTGAACGAGTGTTGCTCTATTTGAGAGGCACAACCTCACTAGGAATTCACTACACGGGATATCCACCAGCGTTGGAGGGATGTAGTGATTCCAATTGGATCTCAGATGCGGATGAGATGAAAGTCATGAGCGGCTATGTGTTTACGCTTGTTGGTGCTGCAGTTTTATAGATGTCTTGTAAACAAAATGTATTAACAAAGTCTACTACAAAGGTTGAACTTGTAGCACTAGAAATAGCTACCAATGAGGCTGAATGGCTAAGAGAGCTATTGATGGACTTACCTTTTGTTGAAAAGCCGGTACCGCCTATCCTAATGTATTGCGATAACCAATCAATACTAGCTCAGGTTATGAATACAAAGGATAATTCAAAGTCCAACATGCACATCAAGTGTAGACTAAAATCTATCAGAAAGATGAAAAAATCCAGAGTTATAGCTGCGAGCTATGTGAAGAGTGCAAATAATCTAGCAGACTCCTTCACAAAAGGATTATCACAAAATGTGATTTCCATGATGTCTAAGAACATAGTTATGAGGCCCACCTGAAGTTACATCACAACAGTAACATGTACTTTTGATCGGAGATCCCGTGATTTAGGTACTAGGAAAAACAAGTTGACTGATGTAACCAAAGAGTACATTATAAATAAATAATGTTCCCATGTTCAAATGACACTAAGTACTCTTTACTGTATGGAAGGTTGGCACAAATAAAGCCCCAATGTTTTTCATTGCAAAGATATTAGCCTACAGGATATCTTAAAGGAAAACACCTAGTTGAGATTAACTGTAGGTCGCAATTCGTGAGAATAGGGTGTTCTCCTAAAGGCCCATGAGAAAATATGGGAGCAGACTATTAACGCTCCAGATAGGTGAGGTTGTGAGACAGCCTAGTATCAGATCTTATTTCAAGTGGAATCTTTACACACAAGGCTGAGAATTCAAGGCATAGTCCATTCTTCAGCCGTGGAAAGATAAATCGTGTTATTCTAGGTATAAGTTCAACCTGTAAGGGACTCATACTATAGGACTGATATATAAAACAATGATGTAGCACAGTGAACTTTTATTCTTCATTCCTTGCTTTGAAATTGGTGGGGGTTGTTGGAATTTCGCCAATTTAATGTGGCCATTCAGCTGAAATTCCAAAGAAATGTGGCTGTTGGTTTTAGTCCCATACTGCTAGTGCATGGGGGTGCAAACTAACATATATAGTAGCCCTCATACTCATGGCTGAATAGAGAAAGCAATAATGAGGGGTCTGGCTATACGTACTCACACACACGCACGCGCGCGTGCGTTTCCGCGATTTTTCGCTTGTTGTTCCGCGTGACTTGTGACTTGCGACTTGCGACTATAGCGTGGCTGCATTGAGTATTTTTACCACTTGTATCCTTTACGAAATTTGAACTGTTCTGCACTAATAGAGAATTAGTGCGTGATTTATTGCCATAAATGCCATTAATTGACTAGCAATTAGTGGACATCATTAACAAGGAAATGACTCCTAGAGGGCAGCCGTGCCTATATCAGGTCCTGGAGGCATTCAGGTTTCCAACACACACAAATTTCTCTTCCATCTATTCGTCTTCCTTTTTGGAAAGCTGTGCTGTGGTGTTTGAGCTGCCAAAACTTCACCGACCCTCTTCCTTGGCATGCACTGAGGAGAAGGGTGAGCTGTATCTTTGAACCTTTATCGTCGTGAAGCCTACACTATGGACGACAATAAGGTTTCTAGGCAGCGCATCTGCGCGACCGCTTGAAGCTATTTATTACATCGATCTGTGCTGCTACATCTACAAACCCAAAGTGAGTTCATATATTTTTGCTCGTCTTTATTGTGTTGATCTACCTACTGCTCTGTAGAGTACACGTTGCAGTTTTGAATATCTATAAAACTTGCCTCAATTTAGAATCTGGATTTAGAATTATATGCCATTTTCTAACAAGAACTGTGAAAGGTAGTCACATTTGTGTGTCTGCGAACTCAGCTTAATATCCGATGGAAGGCAGTAGCATATTCCCAACTAAAAAGTGTAGCTGTAGCGGTCAGGAGATGTAAGGATAAGATCATACCCTGCATGCCCGTTGTTCTGGCTTGTTACATATGGAAGAAGAGATCCTCATGATTGAAATTGAACAATGAGTTGCACAGAGAATGCATGTTCCAAAGTTAAAGGTTCATGCATGGTCCATGCAATTAGTAGAGTAGTAATGCACGATATAGATAACTAGTACAACATGCATAAAGATCAGAGTGATTATCATAATTTGGTTGTTTTGACTACCTAGAAATGATATGATTTTTACGGGTAAAAACCCTTCCACTTGCAAGCTATTTATCCCACATAGGTGACTACTTAATCTACAGATAGGCCCTCTTTTAACTTAGGCGTCATTACAAGATATCATATTTCATATATTGTGCCACCTTTGTTATTAGGCTTTGTGCATCCATATATGTTCTGAGGACCGGGGTCCCAACATTCCAGGAACCGCATTGGGTGGTGTCGTGCGATGCGACACCCAACAACACACACGAAAAGAATACGTGAAACATACAAAAGCTTTATTTTATAAGATATTTGAGATTACAGAATAATATACATAAGGAGTATATAAGCAACGGAAGAAACAGGATACACTCACTCAAACCTAGCTATTGAACAAAGGGAGAGTATTCAGCACGGAAATACCTCACACTAGCAACACAAAGCAAAGCAGCGGCTCATGGCGTTTCTGCTCGGCAATACAACCCGAGAGAGGTGATGCCGCACTACGGAACCCGTCATATGCAATGTTATCTGCAAAACACACTACAAGGATTCCGCCCTGTTGCAACGATTGTACTGCAACAATTACTAAATCGTTGCAGTAAGCTTAGTCTTTTGCCACGATTCACTAGTTCGTGGCATTAGCATCTATCGCCACGGAACACGATCGTTGCATTAGGATCTGTTGCCACGATTCACTAGTTCGTGGCATTGGGATCTATTGCCACGATTCACTAGTTCGTGGCATTAGCATCTATCGCCACGGGACACGATCGTTGCATTAGGATCTGTTGCCACGATTCACTAGTTCGTGGCATTAGGATCTATCGCCACGAATCTGTTGTCACGATTCACAGTTCGTGGCATTAGCATCTATTGCCACGGAACACGATCGTTGCACTAGGATCTATTGCTACGATTCACTAGTTCATGGCATTAGGATCTATCGCCACGAATCTGTTGCCACGATTCACTAGTTCGTGGCATTAGCATCTATCGCCATGGAACATTATCGTTGCACTAGGATCTGTTGCCCCGATTCACTAGTTCGTGGCATTAGGATCTATCACCACGAATCTGTTTCCACGATTCACTAGTTCGTGGCATTAGCATCTATCGTCACGGAACCCGATCGTTGCATTAGAATCTGTTGCCATGATTCACTAGTTCGTGGCATTAGCATCTATCGCCACGGAACCTGATCGTTGCATTAGGATCTGTTGCTATGATTCAATAGTTTGTGGCGTTAGCATCTATCGCCACGGAACCCGATCATTGCATTAGAATCTGTTGCCACGATTCACTAAATCGTGGCATTAGCATCTATCGCCACGGAATGCAATCACTGCAATAGGATCTGTTGCCACGATTCAATAGTTCATGGCATTAGCATCTATCGCCGTGGAACACAATCGTTGAATTAGGAACTTTTGCCATGATTCACCAATTTGTGGCATTAGGATCTATTGCCACGAAACACAAACATTGCATTAGGAACTTATGCCACGATTCACAAGTTCGTGGCGATAGGATCTATTGCCATGAAACACAATCGTTGTATTAGGATCTATTGTCACGAAATACCGGTTGGCAACGTTAAGATCTATCGCCACGAAACACAAACGTTACATTACATAGTTCACATACAGCTAGCTCACACAGTACTTATATAAAAAAAATCATCATCTTCGTTGTCCTCCCTCAATATTGGAGGTACAATATCATCATTGGTATATGTATCATCATCGTCATCATCGTCGTCGTCGTAATCTTCATTTGAAAGAGCAGAAGCATCACCGGTTGCTCCGTCAATGTCATTCCTATCCCATTCGGTCATATCCTCATTTATATCAGTAAGTCATCGATCATCAAATAATGTCTCAACCTCCATCATCTCAGTGATATTATTTTCACTGTCTCCAGAGGGCATGGCAAAAAGGTTTCGTGGCTTCGTTTTAACAATTGTAGCACATTTAGGTTGCTTCAAACTTATAACGTAAAGAACTTGTTCTGCTTGGGTCGCCAGAATGTAAGGCTCATACTTAAATTGTGAAATAGTAGTGTCAACATCTATCATTCCGTATCGATCCATTTTGTAGCCTCTGCTTTGGCTCTGATCGGAACGAGGCCGATCAAACCATTCACATTCAAATAACAAAACCTCTTGATTTTTTTTTCGAAATCAACAGAAATCGTTTTCTTGATTACTCCATACAACTCATGATCACCATCCCGAACAACAACACCACTGTTTTGCGTCCGTAAATCTTTTTCGACCTCTGCTGTCCGAAAGAAGAAGCCATTTATGAATGATCGACTAAAAAAATGTGCCCGACGATCAGGTCCTCTAGATAATGCATACAAATAATCGGTTACTCTGCCTTCTTTGTGTAATGTCGTAATCTGTACACACTAATTAGTATAAAAGGGGTCATCGATAAACCAACTTCAGAACAGATATTTCTTCAATATTTTATCAAAGTAAAAACTTGCATGTACTTACTCATTTCTGAAAGCAATAAACAAACTCATCTCTATGGCGTTTTCAACATCACGAGAATGAATCTTTTTCAGCTCTTCAAAATGCTCACTGAAAAGGGTACAAAATTAAATTAGCCGTCTACAATAAGCATGATCCAATATATAGTATAGAACATCTGAGTGTTATATGTACTTGATCCATGGAGTGGCCTCTTCAACATTAGAAATAATATAATGCCTGATGTTATGTAGTTCCACTATATTGAGTTGGCCCCATTTAAACCCTTTTTTAGAATTATCAACTTCTGTAAATATATTATACACGAGAGAAGGTTCATTCCTAGCTGCAGCTTCATGACATTTTGGCCTATTAATCTTTGTGCTGATGTTAACCAAAAACTGGCTACAAAAAGTCATACACTCTTCCATAATATATCCCTCAGCTATAGAACCCTCCGGGTGAGCTCTGTTACGTAAATACCTCTTCAATGTACCAAGGTACCTCTCAATTGGATACATCCATCTGTAAGAAACAGGTCCACCCAAGCGAGCTTCTTCGCCAAGATGGATTGGAAGATGTACCATGATATCAAAGAAAGCAGGAGGAAGCAACATATCAATCTTACAAATTGTTTCAGGAAATTGTTCAATCATCTTATCCAAATCTGGTTCCGCCAATTCTTTAGAACAAATTCCAGAAAAGAATCTGATAGACTCAATTAAAGGTTCAACAACCTTTTTAGGCAATATGTCACGTATTTCAATAGGAAGGAGCTTCTGAAATATAATATGGCAGTCGTGAGTTTTTAGACCTGATAACTTACGTGTTTTTATGTCCACACTTCTCTTGTTGTTTGAGGCATAACCATCGGGCATCTTCACATCTGCCAAAAACTTGCACAATGTGGTCTTATGATCTTTTTGCAAAGTATATGATGCTGATGGACAATCATTGTCGGTATCCTGGGTACCATATACCCCTTGGGACTACAAAAAGACCAAAGGAACTTCACCTGTCTGAGTTGAAGACCAGCGAAGGCCCCACGTGTCATACGGGACCGGACCTACCTCCCATCTATTGTTAGTCCTGGTGCTGCCACATGCATACTGCAACCGGACCTACATCCCACACATGGGATAGCTCCGGGCTAAACACCTGTGCGGCACCCCCGGACCTAACCCCCGATAGAGGGAAGCTCTGGTACCGACACATGTATATCTACAGTGGACCTACCATCCCAGACGGAAAGCTCCGAAGCTGCCATGTGTCCAACCGTCGGACCTTCAACCTCAGCGATCAGACTGGTGAACCCCCAACAGCTCGAACCTTCAAGGGGCAATCAAAGACTTCAAGACCCGATTAAGTGTCATTAATACCATATTAATGACACACGATCGGAAGGCCCTTAATACCAGTAACAGCATCGTCAAGGCCCGTTACCACACTATTAAGGGTAAATAATCTCATTAATTGTGTATTAAGCGTCAGTAACTGCCAGGGCCACATGTCGGGCCAGGCTAACGGTGTAATGACCAGTCCTTGTACAATAAAAGGACTGGTCGACGATACATAGGGGACGGCTCTTTGAACACTAAGACCTCTCCCATACACAGCTTTGACACCTAATACAACAACTACACACCCCGTGGAGTAGGGTATTATGCTCAGGCGGCCCGAACCATGTAAATCCTTGTGTCTATTTGCCATCGTCTTTTGAATCTCTACGTGCCCAATACCGAACTACAAACTCCGCGGGCTACCAACAGTAGTATCGGGAGAATTGTCGGAACCAAACTCTGACAGTTGGCGCGCCAGGTAGGGGCGCCCAAGATTCGAAGATGGTGAACTCTGCTGCTGGATCGTCCAACGGCAACCCTGCAGCGCAACCTGCTGGAGGCAATCCCTCCAATGTGCAACAGCTAGCAGGTGTCGCAGCTCCAGCAAGAGTCATGCCACCGCTGCCACCGTCCGCACTGGCAAATCAAGCTATACAGCGGGACGGGGCATCTGCGTCGGTCACGACATCGGCTAACAACAACCCTGAACTCGCGCTCATGCAGCGCATGCTCTTCTCCAACGCCCACCACCTCCAGGTGCATCCCAGGGTGCAATGGAGCAGTGGAGGGCTGATGTGGAACATTTGGTTGCAGTAGCAGCCGATCGCATCAGCAACCAAGGTCCTCCCCCCTCGGGGCGGGCCCCATCGCAGCATCGGACTGTGTCGGGCAGACTTGGTCTGCACGCTTCACAACATAGGAGGCGTGCTTCATCTCAACAAGTGATGTCGTTGCCTTCCGGGGTGCAACGCACCCATACGGTAACTATGCTTTCAACTCACGACCTCCGGGCGGAGCTTGATCGCCGTTACTATCAACAGGATGGCCTCGTCCATATCGAGCGCGCTCGTAAAAGGCGAGAAGCTCGGGATAGTCCTGCTCCTAAGGGAGTAGGAGGGGGCTGTTCTGCCCTGGCCATGCACCTACGCATGGTCAGATGGCCACAAAAGTTTTGGCCTCACCTGCCGGAGAAATTTGAGAGGACTGTCAATCCCACTGATTTTCTCCAAATCTACTCCACCGCAATCCTTGCGGCCGGAGGCAACGAGGCTGTAATGGCCAACTACTTCCCCGTGGCTTTGACTAGGACCGCCAGGTCCTGGTTCATGAGCCTTCTGCCCGACTCCATCAACAGTTGGGTGGAATATTGCCAACAGTTCACCGCCAATTTTGGGAGTTCATACACCCGACCAAGCACCAAACTGGACCTTTTTGTTGTATGCAGAAGGGGGGAGAATCCTTGCGATCCTTCATCCAGAGGTTCTCCCAGGTCCGAAACACTATTCCTTCTATCTCCAGCACCTCTATTATTGTAGCATTTAGACAGGGCGTACGAGACAAAAAGATGCTGGAGAAGCTGGCGACCAAGGAGATCACCAGCGTTACGGAGCTCTTCAGCTTGGCAGACAAATGTGTCAAAGCTGCGGAGGGCCATGAAATGCTCTCCCAACCACCTCCGGAGGACAATAAAAAATCCTTCAAGGGCGAAGCCACTACCTCCGGGAGTGGCAAAAAGAAGAAAAAGTCCAACGGCAAGAGCTTCACCGGAAGTGTATGGATACTGCCATCACTTTTGATGCATTAGACTGCCCTCGGAATATGATCGGAGCTAGCCAACTCCCATTGATGGTATCTCTCACCATCAACAACATCCAACTCCACTGTGTAATGGTGGACGGAGGTTCGGGGGTGAACCTCATAAGCCTCGAAGCTTTCGTCAAGCTTCAGCTCCGACCTTCGGACCATCGCCCTTCACGACCATTCTCCGGAGTGGGTCCGGGGTCCATAACCCCACTTGGTGCAATTACTCTCTCGGTGACCTTTGGGACCCGGGAGAATTACCGTAGTGAGAAGTTGGTCTTCGACGTGGCGTAGATCAACTTACCCTTCAACGCCATTCTGGGCAGGCCAGCCTTATACAAGTTCATGGCTGCTGCTCCTTATAGCTACTTGGTGTTGAAGATGCCAACACCAGCTCGTGTTCTCCAGATCCGAGGAGATCGCAACGCCGGAGTGACAGCTCTGGAGAACTCCACACGCTTGCTACGGTGCAAGAAGAAGAATCCGGAAAGGACCAAGCTCTGAAACCCCCGAGCATTCGTCATCGAGGCTCAACCTCTGCACCTCGTGTGCAACCAAGCGGCGACACCGACTTCCCGTCAAAGTTGTCCAAATCGGTTTCGACGCCGCTCAGACCACTCGTATATCGGGAGGACCGAATGACAAATAGGAACTCGCGCTCGTCACTTTCCTTTGGGCTAACATCGACGTGTTTGCTTGGCAATCGTCACAAATGCCTAGGATCCTTAGGGAAGTGATCGAGCATAATCTGAAGATCTATCCCGACGCTCGGCCTGTACATCAGAAGCCTCGGAAGCAATAGGTAGAGCGACAGAACTTCATATGACAAGAAGTGAAGAAGTTGCTCGAAGCTGGGTTCATCTCAGAAGTCTTCCACCCAAAATGGCTGGCGAACCCAGTCGTTGTACCCAAGGCCAGTGGGAAGCTTCAGATATGTATCAACTACACTACACTAAATAAGGCTCCAAAAGATCCATTCTCACTGCCCAAAATAGATCGGATAGTGGATTCCACCTCCAGGTGTGAATTACTGTGTTTCCTAGACGCATATTCTGGGTACCATCAAATCAGAATGTCTAGGGAAGATGAAGAACATACCTCCTTCATCACAGTAGATGGATTATATTGTTACACTACCATGCCATTTGGTCTCAAAAATGCTGCTTCAACAGTTGTACGAGCTATGTACAAAAAGTTTGGAGAGCTCATCGAAAACATAGTGGAAGTGTATGTCGATGACATCGTCGTCAAGATCAAGAACAAGGAGTCATTGCTTGACACCTTGCAAGCTGTCTTCGACAAGCTGCGAGTCACTCGCACGAAGCTGAACCTGGACATGTGTGTCTTCGGAGTTAGTTCCGGAAAACTTGTTGGTTTCTTAGTGAATCACTAAGGAATAAAAGCAAATCCGGCGAAGATAAAAGCTATTGAAGATATGCGACCACCAGCCTGCATCAAGGACGTCCAGAAGCTAACTGGATGTCTAGCTGCCCTTAGCCGGTTCATCTCAAGACTGGTGGAACGGGCGCTACCCTTCTTCAAGCTATTGCGGAAGTCCGGACCATTCCAATGGTCTGAAGAAGCAGAAAAGGTGTTCCAGGAGCTAAAGCAGCTCCTCACAACCCTACCAACCTTGGTAGCTCCGAACCCTAGTGAGCCACTCCTGCTTTACATTTCGGAAACTAACGAAGTTGTCAGCATGGTCCTGGTTGCGGAAAGGCCATAACCATCTCCAGTTCAGGAATCCATACCGCTTCGGGAGGGTCCAGAGCTACCTGAAGTCGAGTTGGGTCCTAGCTCCCAAACCCGGATCCTCAAGGAGAGACTCCGGAGGATCCCTCTCCTTCAAAAAAAGGAGTTACTGCTGCTGAGCAACAAGATCCGGACCCCTCTGGGAAGGTCCAGGTCACTTCAGAAGAAGCTCCGGGTTCCTCCAACCGGAACCCAGAGGTCCCTGAACAAGGATTGGACCCCTCCGGGAGGGTCCGGGTAGATGAGGAGGAAGCTCCGGGCCCCTTCGGGAGGGTCCGGACGGTCCAGCGCCCAGTGTACTTCATCAGCGAAGTACTCCATGACGCCAAGACTTGGTACCTTGAGGTGCATAAGCTGCTCTACGCAGTTCTTATTGCCTATAGGAAGCTCCGACACTACTTCCAAGACCACAAGATTTCTGTGGTAACCTCTTATCCACTACGTGCAATCTTGCATAACCCCAATTCCACTGGGAAGATTGCAAAGTGGGCAGCGGAATTAGCCGAGTTCGACCTTGAATTCGTCCCAAGACAAGCGATCAAGAGTCTAGCATTGGCAAACTTCGTGGCAGAATGGACCCCCTCTCCATCAAATCCTGGGGGCCCCAGTGAGCAGAAGTCGGAACCCAAGGTTCCGGTCTTCACTGAGCCTCACTAGACTCTCTACTTCGACGGTTTCGTGCAGAAGCAAGTGGGCGGAGCTGGAGTCATTCTCTTCGCTCCGATCGGGGAGAAGGTTAAATACATGGTGCACCTTGACTTCAAGGCGGCCAACAACATGGCAGAGTATGAAGCACTAATTTATGGATTCAAGGTGGCACTATCGTATGGTGTCAAGCAGCTGTTGGTAAAGGGTGGTTCACAACTTGTTGTAAAACAAGTCAAAGGTGAATGTTGCTGCAACAACCCTCAACTAGCTGCATACCTACTTGAGGTCCTGAAGCTTCAGAAGGACTTCGACGTCCTGGATCTTTGCCATGTCCAGCGTCTCAACAACACTGAAGCTGACGAACTCTCGACGAAAGCTTCAACCGAGGCTCCGGCTCCCGACGGAACCTTCGTTCGGAGGTTGTCTAAACCTACAGCTCAGCCTGCTGAACTGAGCAATGGGGGCGAGACCAGCACCTTGAAGCTGGCGGTCTCGATGGCCCTGTTACCATGGCGTCCATCAAGGGTCGTAGGTGCTACAGGAAGCTTCGAGCAACCCAACACGCAAGACTCAAATGCTCAAGCTAGCTCCGATGCATGGATCTTGGAGATCCGGGGCTACTTGAAAGACAACTTGCTTCCTGAAGATAATGTATCCGCTGACCGGATAGTTAGATTGGCTAAAAGATACACACTGGTAGAAATGGATCTCTACTGGCGCGGTGCCAACGGCGTCCTAATGCGGTGCATTACAAGGAAAGAAGGCTGCAAGCTCCTCGCGGAAATCCATGGAGGCAAGTGTGGGAACCACGCGTCTTCCCGCACACTGGTCGGTAAAGCCTTCCAGCATGGCTTTTACTGGCCTACAGCGCTCCAGGATGCAACTTAGCTTGTGAAGAAATGTGAAGCATGCCAGTTCCATGAGAAAGCAAATTCACACACCAGTTCAGCCTCTACAAATGATACCTCCTACATGGCCTTTTACTTTGTGGGGGGTGGATATCTTGGGACCTTTCCCAAGAGCCGTCGGAGCTTACAAGTTCCTGTATGTTGCCATTGACAAATTCACCAAATGGCCGGAAGCAACTCCAATTGTGACAATAAACAAGCAATTAGCTATCAACTTCTTGCAGTCCGTCGTATGCAGATTTGGAGTCCCAAACAAAATCATAACTGATAATGGGATCCAGATCACAAACTCTGCATTCCAAGGATATTGCGAAGACCTCGGCATCCAAGTCAGCTACGCTTCCGTAGCTCACCCGGCAAGCAATGGCCAAGCCGAGAGAGCAAATGCAGAAATCCTAAAAGGACTCAAGTCGCGCACATATGAGCGCCTGAAAAAACATGGAGCCAACTGGATCGAAGAGCTTCCACCCACTCTATAGGCCAACAGGACAACTCCAAACCGGTCAACTAGAGAGACACCCTTCTTCCTGCTGTACGGAGCTGAAGAAGTCCTTCCTCAAGAAATCACCTTGGGGTCGCTCCCGGTCCGGACCTTTGACGATGCTGTGCAGGACCAGCTTCGGCGTGAAGACATAGACCTCCTTGAAGAGGGAAGGTGCCGATCAGCTGTTTGGAATGCCCGATACCGCCAAGCTCTTCGGCGCGATCACCAAAGGCATGTTCACAGCCGACAGCTCGAGGAAGGCGATCTCGTGCTACGGAGAATACAATCCATAGAAGGTTTAAACAAACTCTTCCCCAGCTGGGAAGGACCCTTACGAGTGATCAAAGTATCCCGTCCCGGATGCATTTGCTTGGCAACCGAGGATGGGACACCTCTCCCTAATCCTTGGAACATTGAGCACCTCCATAAGTTCTACGCTTAATATCATGGAGGTGAGTCTGTAGTTACATGTAATGTATGTTATAGAGTCATTGTACAAAGTCGGGTAGCTCCTCCGGGAGAACAGTCGGAGCTTCTCCGAAAGGTCCGCAAAGTTCAGGCAACACTTGTCACAGTCTGAGAACTAAAAGTGTAGATAGCTACCTTGGGTCAAAAAAGAAACGAAACACACTTAGCCTGGTTCCGTACCCTAAGGGTGTACTTGTTTCCCTGTACCCCAAACCTATAATGAAAGACATCATTGTGTGAAACAGACTCCACATGCATTTACTTTGTACAAGCTCAATATTTTTTATTTTTCTCTTTCTTGTCTATAACAAGGTTGTGCGATTCTCAAGAATTTTTTAGCTCGACCAATTCATGTACAACTCGAGTCGCATGGTTAATTCCTTCAAGTTTTCACGTTGTTGAATGGCTCACTCGCCTGAATGCTTCCAGCCAATCTAGGTTCGGAGTGTGCTATCGACTTAGCCTGGTCCTGCACCCTAAGTACGCCACTCTACCTACACCCCGACAGGCCGAAGTAAGCCGGATCCTGAAAACGATTGGACCTGGAGAAAACAACTCAATGCACTTGATTGTATGAAGAATTGCACTCGACCTAAAAATTTCTTACGAGAATAGTAAGTCGTAATTGAGTTATAGATAGGAAACGGATTTTATTGTTTTTCTTGACTTCAATGTGCAGGAAAAATAAAGATCTCATGATGATGGTGAATTAAGCCGGAGCTACCAAAGCTCCGACATCCCCTAGGTGGCTTGTAGTTGATCTTTCAAACATTGATAACAAGCATCGCTAGAGCTACTTAGATCCGGTAAAGCCAGGGGGCCAGTCGTCAACGTGAAGAAAAGATTGTGGGAAGACTCCACAATGGGGTCTGCTGTAGACGCACTACGTGTTGACAGTGGTCACTGTCGGAGCTACCAAGCTCCGAATCCCCAGAGGACTAACCGTCGATGCTCTACGCATTGATGAAGACTGCTGCTGGAGCTAGTAAGCTCCGACGATGGTCAAATCAGGAGCCACTATGCTCCGACAACCTCAATGGGCCCTCACTATCGAAGACTTTGAACCAATGTTCTACATGTTCAAAGCAAGCAAGTCTTCAACAACTGTTACATCCTCTTGGTACATGTTTACAATCAAATTGTGTACATCTACCAAGGGGCCAAGTGGGACAAAGGTGTTGAAGACAACAAATGAAATTCACAAAAAACTTGGATTTCATTCATCTGGAGACAAGAGATTACAAAATTGGAGAAAAAGAAGAGAGGATACAAGCGGGAGCTACAAAGAGATGGTCCTGGACCCTATGGAAGAACGAGGCAACCTTCTGGGCAACCTCCGATACGGTGGCTTGGGCAGCTTCTCCCTTTCTGTCGATGGGGCCTTCAAGCACCGGGTCTAGGGGGAATTGAAGGTCCCGGCTTGTGTAGCATGTCAGCACGAATTCTGCGATGTTCTTTGCCAGGGATTGTCCCTCGGTTGCAGCTGGTCCGCAATGACATCGCGCATCTTGGTGAGCTTGTTGTCAGCCGAACTCAACGCCTGCAACGCCTGATCCAGCTCCGGCTCCGGATCATCTGGACGCACGGGACTAAAACCCATTGGCATCAGCGCGTCGTTGGCTTTGCCCAGGATGTCCCAAACTTCTTGGGACTCTGCATCCCTTGAGCCTCGCATCTCCTCCAAGGATCTTCTGGTCGCCGCAAGCTCCGAATTCTCCTGGGCAAGATGCTCTTCCTCTTTGGCGTTCTGCTAAATCTTTTCAGCAACCTGCCTTTCGAGTTTGCCGAGCTCTTCCTTTCAGAGGTGGATCTTTTTCCGGCGGTCCACCAGGTCTTTCTGCCAGCCCCACACCTTCTTCTCCCTGGCAGCAATTTCATCCTCCCTGCCAGGCCTTCTTCTGCTCATTCTCGCAGCGCTCAATTAACTTCTTGGTGCGCTCCGTGAGACTCCTGTCACCCAGAGTCAGCCTTTGAGTAAGCTCTTCCTCTTCACGAGGTCATCCCGCAGCTCCAGGATTTTTTGCTCTCCATCCTTGAGCTTTTTCTCCCGCTCCTCAAGGGCCTCCTGGCGCTTGACGAGGCTGTCGTGGATAGCGCTGAGCTTCTCCCCGCGATCATTTGCCGCATTATTAGCAGCTACGGCCTATTTGTGGATGGCCCGGGACTGGTTGTCAAGGGATCACACCTTGCTTTTCCTCTCATCCAACAGCTTACCCCAGTACTCCAACCGGACCTTCTCCCTTTTAACCCACTCCTTGTCGTCAACCAGCCTTAACAGCGCCAGCTTGGTCACGAATTGGAGCCGGTTGCGTCACCTCCTAAGAGTTTGGCGCTCCTCCTCGAGGGCCTTGCTGTCGTGGTAAAAAGTTAGATGGACCTGACGAAGAATGGAGGAAGCGTTGTCAATAGACAACGACAGAGGGATTGGGTCCGGACCTGCCGGGGTCATCTCCACTGGTTCCAACAAGTTCTCCGTGACAAAAATTGGGTCCCACTCTACAAGAGCGGTCCCCTGAGCTTCCACGACACTAGGCCTGCCCTCCGGGATAGCCCCGGCCGCGGCCGAGGAAGGTCCCGCTACAGAAGTTTCGACATCCAGAGTTGGCTCCGAAGGTCCCGCCTCCAGGTAATCAACAACTGGTCCCTCAAGCAGGGGGCCAACAACTTCATCTTGGCACCCTGGCTCAGGTGCGGGCACCTCCGGGGCAGGCGTTGAAGATTCGGTCGGAGCTAAAGCCACTTCCGGATCCAACGCTGGCGCCTCCACCACCGCCAACTCAGGCGCTGGCGCTTCGTCCATCATGGGTTCGGGAACCGGCACTTCTGCAGCAACTGGCTCAGGCGATGGAGCTTCATCAACCACCGGCTCTACCGCCGGGCCCCATCAACCACCGGCTCCACCGCTGTGGCTCCAACAACATCCGGCTCTAGGGCCGGAATCGCAGCTACCTCTGGCTCTGAGGTTGGAGTGTCCACCATTTCAGCATCCACACCCGGAGCTTCAACCTCCGGGGCTGGTGTCGCTGGTACATCTTCATTCCCATGGTCCGGCGCTACCACGAGAGCTTCTGGGGATGAGTCGAGGTCCAGGACCATGACAGCCGGCACCAGAGCTGTCGCAGCTTCAGTAACTTCTTGGGGCGGCACTGGGATTGGAGCCGGAGCCTCCGCCTGCACAACTTCAGCTGCTGCTGCAGGAACTGGAGCTTCAGCTTGTTTCTTGGGTACCCTGTGAATGAAGGACGAAGACACTCAAAACGCAGTTACAACAAAAAACAACCAACTGAGGTTAAAAACAAAATTTACCCTTTGAAGCAGGTAGCACAGAACCTATTCCCCCGGACCCTCGGGGCCGCACCCTGTCGCCACTGGCGTGATAGCTCCGGAAGGTTCCCCAGAGCTTGCTGCTGCCATCGGTGTCATCTTGGTTGAGGTCCCCCTCGACCGGGAAGGACCTCCGAACCTAGAGCCCTCAGCTGGCCCTGGTACTAGAGCCGCAGGGACGGAGCTAGCACCCCTGGGAGATGCCGATGCTGGAGTAGTTGCCGCCACCAAAGACCTCCACCGCTAGGGAGAAGGAGCTGTCGTGGTAGGAGCAGGTCTGACGGACCTCCCGTCAGCATGCTTCAGCTTCCTCTTGCAGCTCGAGGGCTCGACCAACTCCTTGCCCTTGCCCACGACTTCGGTTCTTGGCTTTCGGGTGGTAGCAGAGCCCCCTTCAGAAGTCGTCCAACCGCGGCATCTTCCTACAGAGCTCTCTGCACTCTTCTCGAATGATATTCAGAGGCAGGAAGGCCGCAGGTGGAGACACGTCACCACGACTGATGTTCCCAGGCTGGAACTTCTTGACATGGGTCTTCAAGGCTTCACCGGCCAAGTTGGTGTCCAAGCCGACTTCAATGCGGTTGGTATCCATCTCACTGTTGGAGGCCTGGGTAGGCCGACTCCTAGCCCTCAGCGGGGCCCACCTGTTCATCAAGAAGTTGTCGAAGACCATCTGCGGGGTCACCCCACCCTAGACACATTCCTGGATTCTGTCCAGGATGGGCCTGTACTCCCTCGACAGCGCTCGCACGTCACTCCAAGTTTCGGTGTCGACGGGAGGAAGGCCTTCAGGTAGCTCCAGCCTCTTGTGTCCCTCGACGGTGATGACCACCCAGTTTTTCTTCTAGTCGTCCCACTTGATAGAAGGGAAGGACCTCAAGTACATGAGGGGAGAGTTTTTCCGCTTCACGAAGTAGTAGAAGCCGATGAACTCATCACTCTTCCCAGTTGGGTGGACAGTAAAGAAGGTCCGGAACAACTCCACACAACGGGGCACACCCACCCACATCTTGCAAAAGTGGACAAAAGTCGCCACCAGCAAGATTGAGTGGGGACCCAGATGGTGGAGCTGCACACCATAGAAATATAGCAGCATCAGAAAAAAGGTGGAGAAAGGCGGGATCAAACCCGCCATGGCGTACCCAAGGAAGTACACCATATCTTCGGTTCGCTTCTTCTCGAAGGGAAGCTCGCCACAACGAATGTCATTGTCGAAGGAGTCATTGGACCATCCCATGTAGGTCCGGACCCTGGACAACTCCTTCTTGCTCCCAATGCGGCTCGTGGGGTGTCCCAACTTCATCGCGGCACAGCGTGGCAAGAAAGGAAAAGCAAGTGAAAGTTTGGAGGATTTGAGCGCAAGTTCGAATGAAGGCGTAAAGAATACCCAAACGGTGAGCACTTTCCTTCTTAAGTAAGCCCCTGCAATGCTTGGATGAAAACCGCAGAGGAGCTGACGATACAATTCAAAAACTTCACCCTGCTTATGACAAGGGGGCCCGGGGCCACCCCGACGATCATGTCGAGGTCCTTACCTCAGGTGAACGGTTGTCATCATGAAAGGTGGGAAGCCCGAACGCGGCGGCCAGATAGGGCACGCAAAACTGATACAGTTTTCGTATCGGGAACAGGCGACCTTCAATTGTGTGAGATCCGCACGCTCAGATCTCACCTGCCGCATCCTGGATGTGCCACACGGCGTTGGTTTAACTACGAACTACTGCCAACGGTACATCCAAAGACCCTTTAAGACACGGCTCAAAAACCGAAGGATGGACCCACCTACGGCAGAACGACTTCATTCAAAAGGGGTCTCCCAGAGGTGGGCCCAGGGGGCCACTGTCATACCCTGCATACCGTATACCCCTTGGGACTACAAAAAGACCGAAGGAACTTCACCTGTCTGAGTTGAAGACCAGCAAAGGCCCCACGTGTCATACGGGACCGGACCTGCCTCCCATCTATGGTTAGTCCCGGTGCTGCCATGTGTATACTGCAACCGGACCTACATCCCACACGTGGAATAGCTCCGGGCTAAACACCTGTGCGGCACCCCCGGACCTAACCCCCAACAGAGAGAAGCTCTGGTACTGACAAGTGTACATCTACACCGCACCTACCCGTCCCAGACGAAAAGCTCCAAAGCTGCCACGTGTCCAACCGCCGAACCTTCAACCTCAGCGATCAGACTGGTGAACCCCCAACGGCTCGGACCTTCAAGGGGCAATCAAAGACTTCAAGGCCCAATTAAGTGTCATTAATACCATATTAATGACACACAATCTGAAGGCCCTTAATACTAGTAATGGAACTGTCAAGGCCCGTTACCACGCTATTAAGGGTAATTAGCCTCATTAATTGTGTATTAAGCATTAGTAACTGCCAGGGCCACATGTCGGGCCAGGCTAATAGAGTAACGACCAGTCCTTGTACCATAAAAGGACTGGTCGACGATACAAAAGGGACGGCTCTTTGAACTCTGAGACCTCTCCCATACATAGCTTTGACACCTAATACAACAACTACACACCCCGTGGAGTAGGGTATTATGCTCAGGCGGCTTGAACCACATAAATCCTTGTGTCTATTTGCCATCGTCTTTTGAATCTCTGCGCGCCCAATACCGAACTATAAACTCCGCGGGCTACCCACAGTAGTACCTGGAGAATTGCCGGTACCAAACTCCGACAATCATACTTCCCATTCATACCCACCGGATGTTGCTTTGGCCGTATACCCATTTTCTGCATATCAAAACGAGCTTGTAGACTATCTTTTGTTTTACCATCCATATTAAGCAATGTCCCCAATATTCTATCACAAATGTTTTTCTCAATGTGTATGACATCCAAGTTATGCCTTATTAGCGATATCTTCCAATAAGGGAGCTGAAAAAAATATACTTTTCTTCTTCCAACTATGCCACCTATCTTCCTCAGTGCGCTTTCTCATATTATTCGTTTGTCCAAAACACACTTGATCAAAAGTCTCGTATTGTTGGAGTACTTCGTGACTAGATAGTGATGTTGGAGCCTCTCTATTCTCTATTTTGTTGTTGAAAGAAGCTTTGTCCCGACGCCACCGGTGATCCTGAGGTAGGAAACGACGATGACCCATGTAGCAATACTTTCGTCCATGTTTCAACCACAAGGCGTCAGTGTTTTCGTGGCAGTATGGACATGCTAGCCTACCTTTTGTGCTCCATCCACATAGCATTGCATATGCTAGAAAATCATTTATTGTCCACAATATAGAAGCTTGCATGAGAAATGTCTCTTTCTTCGAACTGTCGTATGTTTCAACACCATCAAACCATAATTTCAATACCTCATCAATCAAAGGATGCAGATACACATCAATGTTGTTTCCAGGTGACTTTGGCCCAGGAATTATCATTGACATCAACCAATAAGGCTGCTTCATACACAACCAAGGTGGTAGATTATAAGGGATTAGAATCACAGGCTATGTACTATAAGAACATTCATTACTCCAAAAGGATTGAAACCATCAGATGCTAGCCCAAGTCTTATGTTGCGAGGATCAGATGAGAATTTTGGGTAAATGCTATCAAAATGCTTCCATGCTTTCGAATCTACTGGATGGCGTAATATTCCATCATCAATACGTTCTTCTTTGTGCTAGCGCATGTTTGATGCCGTTGATTCTGCCATATAAAACTTTTGAAGATGGGGAATAAGAGGGAAGTATTGTAGAATCTTGCGTGCTACAAGCTTCTTGGCTTTTCCACAAGGTAAAGCCTCTCTTGCATCCCCACAAGTACTATTTTTCCATCTTAATTCTCCACATAATGGACATCGATCCAACAAAGAATAGTCCTTCCAGAATAACACACAGTCATTGACACATGCATTGATCTTTTCATAGCTCAGCTCGAGGTCACGAACAACCTTCTGAACTTTATCAAGTGTATTAGGAATGCAATGGCCCTCTGGAAGCACATATGAGAATAGTTCAAGGATCAACTCACACGCTTTTTTGCTCAAACCAGTTAAACACTTTATCTGGTACAACCTGACAATGAAGGATAATTGGGTCACCTTCTCACAACCTGGATACAACTCCTTTTTGGCATCATTTAATAAGTCATAGAATGCCTTTGCACACCCAGAGTGCTCCTGCTAGTTTATAGCATTTTTTGGATCATAAACATCTGCTGAAGTACCACCATGATCACCAGTGCCTCTAAGAAGACTGGACATCATATTTTCCATAGGAGCATCATCAAAAATTATCTCCTCATTATTTGCTAATTGCTTAGCAATATTTTTCTCAACTCGTTTTTCTCCATGGTGTACCCAACAAGTATAATCAAATGACATCCCATTACGAAGCAAGTGAAGATGAACTTCCTTGCGTCTCCCGTGGCAAATATTACGACATTTTGTGCAAGGACAAGGCTTAGTTTCTTCTTCACGAGTGCCCTGGAATGCTAAATTTAAAAATGACTTCATTCCATCCTGCCACTCCTTCGTACGCCTGTCTTTTCCCATCCATGTCTTATCTTCTGACATCGCTTCCTACAATTCAATCAGCGTATCCGTAAGAGGATATTGAACTACAATAACATTATGTGAGCAATTGTACCTAGCGCTGTTGCTCCTCCACGTGCGGCGGCCGACGGATACTCCTCCACGCCGGTAGACGGCGGATGCTCTTCCAAGAGCATGGCGGCCGGCGGATGCTCCTACAAGAGCGTGGCAGGCGGCGGATGCTCTTACAGGAGCGTGGCGACCAGCGGATGCTCCTCCAGGCGCGTTTCGTGCAATCGGGAGAGGGGCCATTGTGGATTGAAGGGTCCGGCGGGGAGGCAGCCAGGACAAAGCATACGTGAAGCTATCAGAGTAGGCCTAACACTGTGTTGGGCCGCTTGTTATTCATGGGCTGAAACTGCGCTGAGTCACTTTGTATTCCTGGGTCGAAACTGCGCTGGAACGACTCGTGTTCGTCCCCATGACGCGTGAGCCCATGTACGGGCGCACGTCTCTGGCTCTGGCAATTTGTAATCTAAATAAGTTAATGTAGCAATAATGGGGGTGGTATTCCGATCAAAAGGGAAAATTTCGCGTTGTTCAAGGAGATGTTTTTTGATAAAAGGAGAAATTTTTAATTTGACACGAAAAGGGCCCAGCGTATGCGTGGAAAAATTATGCTTATAAAAAACCTCGGTTTGCATCCCTCTCGGTTATCGCAACGGCTCAACGTGTCCCATCGGCTTCACTTGCAGTTTTTTAATTTGACACGGAAAGGGCCCAGAGCTTATATAAAAAAACATCCACCCTGTACACACCACATACACGTTCCATTCGACTTCAACCGAGCAAGCAGATGATGTTGAAAGGAATGTGGCTGAGTCTTGTACGACATATTTTTTCAATCGGGTGTCTGACTACAATAGCGTGCGTTGCCTTATATTCTCATTGCAATGAGCTCAACTTTCCGAGGTGGGACAAATCGTTCACAGCTTGTCAAAATCGCTTGCACGAATTCATTGCGGACACCGGGTATAGGAGTAGTGGTAATGATTACATCGCGCATAGGGCATTGGTCCAGTGTTACATTGGGGCCAGTGGTATATAGATGGTGCTACGATCAGGGAACAACGATTGAAGACACGAGAAGGAAGTACGTGTGGCACCATCTGAGAACGGTATGCACTTGCTCTTCGGTGCGTCATTAAAGGAGATGTTTTTTGATAAAAGGAGAAGTTTTTAATTTTACATGGAAAGGGCCCAGCGTATGCGGGGAAAAATTATGCTTATAAAAAACCGCAGTTTGCATCCCTCTCGGTTACCGCAACGGCTAGACGTGTCCCATCAGCTTCACTGACAGTTTTTTAATTTAACACGAAAATGGCCCAGGGTTTTATATAAAAAACATCTGCCCCGTACATGCCTTATACACGTCCCGTTTGACTTCAATCGGGTGAGCTCCCTTGAAATCAAATGTGGCGTGCAGGAGTCTTGTGCGACATATTTTTTCAATTGAATGTCTGACTACAATAGCGTGTGTTGCCTTATATTCTCGTTGCAACGAGCTCAACTTTTCGAGGTGCGACAAACGTTCACAGCTTGTCAAAATCGCTCTTACAAATTCGTTACGGACACCGACTATAGGAGTAGTGGTAATGATTACAACGTGTATAGGGGCATTGGGCCAGTGTTACATTGGGGTCAGTGGTATATAGATGGTGCCACGATTAGTGAATGACGACTGAAGACACGAGAAGGAAGTACGTGTGGCACCATCTGAGAACGGTATGCACTTGCTCTCTAGTGCGTCATTAAAGGAGATGTTTTTCGATAACAGGAGAAATTTTTAATTTGACACGAAAAGGGCCCAGCGTATGCGGGGAAAATTATGCTTTTAAACAAACTGACTGCGGGGGCCTCACATTCGGATGCAACTTCGGTGCTCCCATTTGTGGTACCATGCGTACTCCCGCTTATGTGTCATCATCTAATTGGTTGAAGTTAAATCAGGCATTATGTTAGGTAAATTAAATGGCCAATAAATCATGACACTTAAGTAGGAGCACGCATGGAAGCACTGAATGGGAGTATACAAGCCGTGTCCCTCCCGTTCTGTCCTCCCATGCGCCATCCCGTTGATGTGTCAAAATGTTATTGGTCCCTTTATTAATGCTTAGTTTAACTACCATACCTTCACAACAAATACGATGATGACACGTCAGCAGGAGTGTCATAAAAAACTAGAGATGGATGCGTTAGCAAGCCGTAGTGAGTCGGCCGCAGTCAGTTTTTCATCAAAAACCTTGCATGCCGCTCAACACCGAGGCTTTTTTGGTTTGTCTGGTGGTGAACCACCTGCGTCATTGGAAACCTAGATATGGAGTAAGAGGATAGGAATCAGAGCATACCTGTAAGGCTCTTCCCAACAACCACCGTGGACGGACAATGTACGAGGGGTTAAGGTACGCCGGCACACCCGTACCGTACGTGTTCCCGGCCAGCTATGTACTAGTAGTTTTTTTCGAACCTGCGGCAGAAGAAAGCGACATGCAAGTTTCATTCTGTATGGAGAATGTTTGTTGTGTATTCATTAGGGAACATAGGTACACTTTTATATAGGCTAGCTAGTGTAGTGTGAAACCAAAACAAAACCCTTTCGCTCTATACAGATTCAAAAGCTAGCGTTAATGACTAAACGTAGGACTACGAAGTCAAACAATGAATTTAGACCAACACAGTCAACAATGACTGTTACATGTGTGTGTACTTATCCTTTCTACAGTCTGGTGGTGAACCGCCTGCATCATCGGAAGCCAAGATGGAGTTGGAGGACAGGAATTGGAGCATACCTTCCTGGACCAGGATCGCCTGACGTAGCGACATTTTCCTACATGCGTGCAGTAAAGGCTGCATCCACCATTTGTTTTGATCCGACGGTTGTAATTTCCAGCTATCCAACTAAGGGGTCCATTCAAATCATTTCTTAATCTCTTTCCTGCTTGCTTCAACATGAGAAAGAGTTTACATGCATATAATGATGCATACTTAAAACATTTAAATAAAACAAACTTCTATAACAAATTAACAGGATTAAAAACACATTAACTATCTTATGTGGCATGCCAATGTGGATGTCCAACTCAGAGTAAGGATGAAAGTGAAACAGTTTTTTGAAGTTGATGGACTAAATAATTGACCCATTTGAAAGTTCAAGGACCAAACTTAGTTTCGATTGAAAGTTTGAGGATGAAGTTGAGTATTGCCAGCTTGATGAGCTCAAGCTCGAAAAGTTCAAGTAAGCTCATTTGTTGTTGTCATAATGATATGTACGTATGACTAACTAAACTATATAACTCTATTAAAAATGTTCAATGGGACACAATTTTCATATATGGTAGAAACAAACTTGCTCGAGTCCGACTCGTTGACAGCCCTACATGCAATTAAAGTTTTGGCACAATCGTGTAATCAAAAATTCCATCTGTTGGATTTATACATCCTACGATTATTAAATATTTTCATTTTACCCCTTCCACCCCCACCACAACCCCTTCACCTGGTGGAGGGGGTTAAATAAAAAGATTCAATGACCGTAATGCAGATCGATCCAATTAGGACAAGTTTTGTAGTTCAGATATGAATTAAAAAACTTGTTCTAATGACAAGTAGTATAGGTAGGAGGCTGTAATGTTTTATGATAATGAACTCCATGTTGTTTGTCTGTTCCATCTGTTATTTTGTTTTCTATCAGCTGTTTAGTGAACTATCTGTTCTATCTATATTCTCTATTAATGAATGACCCTCCACACTGTTGGTGGCTTGTACAGTTGCCTGTACGATACTTTAGCCGCTAGAGGTGCCAGGAGATCGCCCGCAGTGGGGCTTGCAAAGCGGTCTGTAAAGTAGTATACAATACTAACAGGTAGCGAAGACTGGAAAGAAAAGTGGAGACAATCAACAGAGAGAAAAGAAAGGACGAGAAAAATTTTAGAAAATGATAGGTAGAACTCCAACGTACCACTGTCCCTATGCCCTTATACACGGTGTAATCATTACCACTACTCCTATACACGGCCAGAAGTCATTACCACTGCTTCAAGGGAAGTGCTGAAGACACGAGAAGGAAGTACGTGTGGCACCTCTGAGAACGGTATGCACTTGCTCTCCGGTGCGTCGTTAAAGGAGATGTTTTTCGATAAAAGGAGAAATTTTTAATTTGACACACAAAGGGCCCAGCGTAAGCAGGGAAAAATTATGCTTATAAAAAACCGCAGTTTGCATCCCTCTCGTTTGTCGCAATGGCCCGACGTGTCCCATCGGCCTTACTGGCAGTTTTTTAATTCGACACGGAAAGGGCCCAGGGCTTTATCTAAAAAACATCCGCCCCGTACAACCCTCCCCCACATTCCGATCGATTTCGACCGGTCGACCGGACGATGTCAAACGGATCGTGCAGAAGTCTTGTACGACATATTTTTTCAATTAGATGTCTGACTACAATAGTGCATTTTGCCTTATATTCTCGTTGCAACGAGCTCAACTTTCCGAGGTGTGACAAACGTTCACAGCTTGTCAAAATCACTCTTATGAATTCGTTATGGACACCGGCTATAGGAGTAGTGGTAATGATTACACCGCGTATAGGGGCATTGGGCCAGTGTTACATTGGGGCCAGTGGTATATAGATGGTGCCACAATCAGTGAACAGCGATTGAAGACACGAGAAGGAAGTACAATTGGCACCATCTGAGAACGGTATGCACTTGCTCTCCGGTGCGTCGTTAAAGGAGATGTTTTTCGATAAAAGGAGAAATTTTTAATTTGACACGGAAAGGGCCCAACGTATGCGGGGGGAAATTATGCTTATAAAAAACTGCGGTTTGCATCCCTCTCAATTATCGCAACGGCTCGTCGTGTCCCATTAGCTTCACTGGAAGTTTTTTAATTTGACACAGAAATGGCCCAGAGTTTTATATACTCCCTCTTTATCTTTTTAATTGATGTTTCAGACAAAGATTTAAACAAAAAATGACTTAGGTTTCCTGTCCCAACGTCAATTAAAAAATCTATAGGGGGTAAAAAACTTATGCCCCGTACATGCCTTATACACGTCCCGTTCGATTTCAACGGAGCCGTTTTATTTCAACCGGGTGAGCTCCGTTGAAATCAAATGTGGCGTGCAGGAGTATTGTACTACATTTTTTTCAATCGAATGTCTGCATACAATAGCACACATTGCCTTATATTCTCGTTGCAACGAGCTCAACTTTCCGAGTTGAGACAAATCGTTCATAGCTTGTCAAAATCGCTCGCTCGAAAAGTTCGAGTAAGCTCATTTGTTGTTGTCATTGTGATATATATGTATGATTAACTAAACTATATAACTCTATTAAAAATGTTCTACGGGACACAATTTTTATATATGGTAGAAACAAACTCGCTCGAGTTCGACTCGTTGAAAGCCCTACATGTAATTAAAGTTTTGGTGCAATCGTGTAATCAAAGATTTTCATCTGTTGGATCTATACATCCTACAATTATTACATCTTTTCATTAAACCCCTTCCAGGCTTCCACCCCCACCACCACCCCTCCACCTGGTGGAGGGGGTTAAATAAAAAGATTCAACGACAGTAATGTAGATCGATCCAATGGTTGAAGATGGTTGATTACACGATTGCACCAAACATCTTATTACATTCTAGTTCAACCCAACTTTAAAACACGAAATCTTTTGACACTGATTAATCCAGTCGTGATGTTTTTTCTCTTCTTGTTTTTGTGATGTTTTGTTTTTTCTTGTTTCGTGATGCTGATTTTCATGTTTCGTACTTTCTCCTTCCCATATTAGTAATTGTGATTAATAATTAGGACAAGTTTTGTAGTTCGAATATGAACTAAAAAACTTGTTCTTACGACAAGTAATATAGGTAGGAGGCTCTAATGTTTTATGATAATGAACTCAATGTTGTTCATCTGTTCCATCTGTTATTTTGTTTTCTATCTGCTATTTAGTGAACTATATGTTCTATCTGTATTCTCTGTTAATGAACGACCCTCCACACCGCCAGTGGCTTGTAAAGTTGCCAGTACGATATTTTAGCCGCTAGAGGTGCCAGGAGATCACCCGCAGCGGGGCCTACAAAGAGGTCTGTAAAGTAGTATACAGTACTAACAGGTAGCGATGACTGGAATGAAAAGTGGAGATAATCAACAGAGAGAAAAGAAAAGAAAAGAAAGGACGAGAAAAATGTTAGAAAAAGATAGGTAGAACTCCAACGTACCACTGGCCAAAAGACCCTATAAGCGGTGTAATCATTACCACAACTCCTATACGCTGCCAGAAGTTATTACCATTGCTTCAAGGGAAGTGTTGCGGACTAGATGTGCCGATTATTTTATTTTGTGTTTATTGGGGATTATGTAACAGCTAGTTCTATTGATTTGCGACGACTGGAATGAAAAGTGGAGACAATGAACATAGAGAAGGGAACACTGATTTGCTTTGTTCCAAACTACTGTATGATTGAATGTATTCATTTTCGAAAGAATCCATTTCTTTAAACTGTCTTGTGAGTTTCCTTTGATGCAAACGGGGCTAAACATAAGATGAGCGTGCATAGGGGAAACACAACAAGTGCAACATTCATCAGAGATGAGCGAGCACAGGGGAAACACATATACTACAAGTCTATTTTATATACTCCCTTTGTTCTCTTTTAATTGGCGTTGGCAGAACTAGTGGTGCATCCAAACGGGAAAGGAGGGAATATAACCCATAGAGTACAACGCCTGATGGCACAACAGGTCATGCTCGTGCTTAATCCTACAGTTCTCTGTACAGAAGACTATCCACTCCTCCCACGTAGGCCTGCCGCAGCGGGTAGTTCCCTGGTTCCCCCCTATATGTTCTATCTGTATTCTCTGTTAATGAACGACCCTCCACACCGCCAGTGGCTTGTAAAGTTGCCAGTACGATATTTTAGCCGCTAGAGGTGCCAGGAGATCACCCGCAGCGGGGCCTACAAAGAGGTCTGTAAAGTAGTATACAGTACTAACAGGTAGCGATGACTGGAATGAAAAGTGGAGATAATCAACAGAGAGAAAATAAAAGAAAAGAAAGGACGAGAAAAATGTTAGAAAAAGATAGGTAGAACTCCAACGTACCACTGGCCAAAAGACCCTATAAGCGGTGTAATCATTACCACAACTCCTATACGCTGCCAGAAGTTATTACCATTGCTTCAAGGGAAGTGTTGCGGACTAGATGTGCCGATTATTTTATTTTGTGTTTATTGGGGATTATGTAACAGCTAGTTCTATTGATTTGCGACGACTGGAATGAAAAGTGGAGACAATGAACATAGAGAAGGGAACACTGATTTGCTTTGTTCCAAACTACTGTATGATTGAATGTATTCATTTTCGAAAGAATCCATTTCTTTAAACTGTCTTGTGAGTTTCCTTTGATGCAAACGGGGCTAAACATAAGATGAGCGTGCATAGGGGAAACACAACAAGTGCAACATTCATCAGAGATGAGCGAGCACAGGGGAAACACATATACTACAAGTCTATTTTATATACTCCCTTTGTTCTCTTTTAATTGGCGTTGGCAGAACTAGTGGTGCATCCAAACGGGAAAGGAGGGAATATAACCCATAGAGTACAACGCCTGATGGCACAACAGGTCATGCTCGTGCTTAATCCTACAGTTCTCTGTACAGAAGACTATCCACTCCTCCCACGTAGGCCTGCCGCAGCGGGTAGTTCCCTGGTTCCCCCCTATTGAGCAGCCACAAGCGTCATCATCAATGTTGGGCACTGCCACCGGCAGCGCTTCTGGACGACGCCTGCCTAGGAACCTTGATGGCTTGATGCCGACACCGGCAGCACTCCTTGTTGGTCCACTTCATGGTGACGGATCCGACCGCGTTGTAGCCAACATGGGCCTCACCTTCAACCTGCCGGATATACTCGAAGGCGTCACGGGCCCCGCGGTCAGCATCATTGCAGAGCATGGCGAGTACGTAGGCCGCCACCATGTGACCGTTCACGGCCGCCCAGGCAAGGAACTCGGTGCCCGGCTGCGCGCAACCGTGCAGGAAGACGAGGTCAAACCCGGTGACATAGCACGCATGAGGGTTGCCGACGATTGCCAGGCACTCCACGAGGCTGTCGTAGCTCCAGTTAAACTTCCAGATGCTCTCCCGCTCCAGTGCCACGGGCCTACCCATGGCGCTATCCTGGCATGCCACGTGCATGGACTTGCAGGTGGCGCGCAGACTGGAGAGGTCGTCCATGGTCTGCGGGGAGGTTGCGGTGACACACCCTACGATCAGGACCGCAATATCAGGAGGCAAGGGAAACTCCATGGGCTTCAAAGGGAACCAATGAGGGCGCGCGCGACGGAGACGAATAGGAAGAGTACGCGCAGAGAAGAGGATGTACTGTGTGTGTTGCATAGAAGAAGATGGTGTGTCTTTATTAGTACAGACGGACAAGACGATGAGACGCGCGTAGTGATGGTTATGGCTTCTAAGTGCATCGTTTGGAATGCTACTTGTGAAACTCGTATGAATGTCTTTCCCTTCTAGAGGATTCCATTCCTTTAAACTGTCCCGTGAGTTTCCTTTGATGCAAACGGGGGTTATGACTTCTAAAGTGCAGTTGTACGCTACTTTAGCCGCTGGAGTTGTCAGCAGGCAGGAGATCACCCGCAGCGGGGCCTGCAAAGCGGTCTATAAAAATGACTCCTCCCTCCGTCCTAACTCAACTCTGTTTCTAGCTTTGGTCAAACTTACCTTTGACCAATGATTTCTTCCCTTGTCCTTATCCTGATCATCAAGGTCCTCCGCCTGCTGTCCCAGATGACTTGGGGCAGAATGATCCTGGCGACCAGAATGAAGTGTCGGATATGTTGTCCACGGCACAGGGTTATTCAACAAAAGCAATAGGTAGCATATCCTAATCTTTCTCCTCATATATAGTGTGTTAACTAATTTTTTGGCCCCAAATGATCTAGAAAAATTACTCCATTTGATGATGCCATAAATTAATCGCTTCTCAAAACAATGACGGTGCTCATCAAGCTCGCAGGCTCAACTTCATTCATCCTCAAACTTGCTAATTATTTTGGATGGATTCACGTTAGGGGTGTGCATTCGGTCTACCCGATATTTTTGTTCGGGTATTTCGGTCTTTTTCAAAATTCGGTTTCTTGAAATCACTAACAGAATTGTTGTAATAATATTAGGTACCCGAACATTTTGGGTACCATAATTCCGGTTCGGTCTTCGGTCCTACCCGATATATCCAAATTATATATTATATCCATGTCATGTTTGCACAAATTTAATATGATTGATAAATTTAATCCCATGAGGTAATTTATTATAAATTGTCAAATGAAAAATAAAAAAATAAACATTTAAATCCAACAACTTCACACATCACAACTTGAAAATAAAATATCTAAATTTGAATTGTTCATAGTTTAGCACGTATAATTTAACTTATTATTAGATGGACTGACTATTCGGTTATTTCAGTTACCCGAGAGTGGTACACAAACCTGATATTTATTTTTTAGTTATTTATATTTGCTACCTGAAAAGTACCCGATACCCGATATTTCGGTCTTTTCGGTTCCGGTCTCGGATTTTTCGGTTTCAGTTTTTCGGTCTCGGTTTATTTGCCCACCACTAATTTACGTAGTAGTAGCATATGGGATATACATATTTATCCTCCATGTTTTTTTGCAAAACTATCAAGTGATATATCCTATGTGCATATTACATATGTAAAACTAATGTAAAATATAAAACTTTTTCAAAGGGAAGTCTTAGGTTTCGTCAAATTTATCTTTGAGATTTATGCAATTTTGATCTGTTTTAACAACACAAGATATGTACTTTTAGATTCAACATGAAAATATTTCCATAATATACAATCTAGTACTACATGTTATTGAATTTAATAAATTCCATATAAATCATTGGTCAAAGGTGATTAGTTCGACCAAAACAGAAATAGAGTTGAGTTGGGGCGGAGGAAGTATTATACGTTGTTGTTTGGCACATAAGGTTTGGTCCTTCAAGCCGTAGCCATTTGTGCAGGCGGCTGATGTGACCGGGCGCACCGAGCTTACGTGCGCGCCAGTCACCGAGGCGCCTTAAACGCGCGCAGTGCATTCGCATCTTTGAATTCAATTGGAACCGCTCCGCGTCCCATCACCACTATTGCGAGCGTCGAGAGACGAACAGCCAGGCAGGTTCAAATCTCCTGTAGTACTGTAGGTGCAGTAGAGATGGCTGACATGAGGGCCCTACAGGGTGTGGGACCCACATCTCAGCCACCTCTACTGCACCTGTAGTACTGCAGAGGATGAGCACCTCAGCCAGGCTGCTACTACGCTATAAGATCACCCGGGCACGCCATTGTCTTCTCCGCACAGCCACTCTTCCTCTCTTCCCAAAATCGCGTCAATAACACCATGGCTGACAAGACAACACCGCCGCCAAGCCCGCCGAAGGATGCCAAGGGGAAGCGTCCCCGACCGGACTCCCCCCCCCCCCCCCCGGACAAGTAGTGGGCTCTCCAAAAGATGGCGCGCGATGTATTTGACAATACATCATGCTCCATGCGTCGCCTTGGGCTTGGTCCCCTTCCAGAGTACGCTGCAATGTGGAGCACGAGCCACTACGTCTTCAGCATGACGCACTTTGCCGGTCGCCTCGACGTCCTCTGGGAGACGCTGGCAGACGAGATAGGCGTCGCCGGCCGCGATAACCTAGTGGCGGAGACGTCCATGAAACTGGGCTTCCCGTCTCCGCCGCGGGAGGCGCCCCCGCCCAGTTAGGAGCCCAACGAGGAGGAGGAGAAGGAGAAGTAGGTGGAGCGAGGTGGAAGAGAAGTAGTTTTTTTTCTTGTTCTTAGTTGTGTTGTTTTTCTTTTCTTGTTTGTAGTTTGTGTTTTTCTTTTTTATTGTTTGTAATGTATCGTCTTAAGGTAATGAGCTTTATATTTCTGTTCATTGGTGCGCAAAAATAGTTCTAATGTTGATGTTCTAACTCTACTGAGCTGGAGATCCAGAAAGTGACTATCACCTAGTTTATCTGACAGGACCAGCAGGGAGAAGCCCACTCTCTATGTTGAAACCCAACACAGATCCAACATAATGAGCAATCAAATAGCAAAGCACATCGTAAATTACAAAAAACGCAACAACAGTTTCTGGAGTACGTATCAACTTTAGCCCAGATTAGATGCTCGTGGACGTCATTGCAAAAGATGAAGACAAAAAATATTTGATTCGGATGGCTTGCAAAAACAAATGAGAAGTTAGGGTCATCGATATTTTTTGCCCAATTTGGATTGAGTCTTAGTTATAGACTTCCATAATAATAAAAATGTATTGGGTATTTTACTTTGACAAGTGTGTCATAAAATGTATCGGGTGTTTTACTTTCACTAGTGTGCCATAAAAGTGTACGCCGGCCACGTATCCTGATCCAACCGTACAACTTCAAATAAAGGAGGGTTAGAAGATTGGTGGAAAATAATACGAACTTATAAGAAAAAGGAGAAGAAGAAATAGGATTGTGCGCGTTTCGATACATGAACCGTGACACTGCTGACATCCATCTTCATTGGCCAGTTCCCGATTCCGCTGATCTCTCCAGCATGTACTCACACTAGCTACTCTCTGGTGACTGGACCCAGGGTATCCCGTGGCCCACCCAGCATATCCAGTGGTTGGGCACCTGAGAAATGTTGTTGTTGTTGTATGTGGTATTAGGCTGAGACAATGCAACTTGTGGTCATAACGATAAGAACTAAAAATTAGAAAGAGTATATAAGATTAAAAAATCTTCATTACTCTCTTTACTCCAGGCTCGGGCCCGTCAAATTCGGAAACTACTCCGCTCATATAGTAACTGCATCAGTTATATATCCAGGCCTATTTCCAATTAAAATCCAAACTAAAGGTGTAGACGAAGCTTTTGCACAAGAGAGAAGTTGCACCGCACTACCGCAGACGGCAACCGTAGGGACGACAAGGAGAGAGACCCAATGGCGGGGACTGAGGTGTACAACGTGACGTTCGAGGAAGACGTGATCACCACCACCGTGAAATCCTCCAGCAAGGCCGTGGAGGACTGGTCGACGAGATCCTCTCCGTCCACCGTCGGCGCCTTCACAAGCTCATCGTCGGGCTCGACGTCGAGTGGCACCCCAGCTACTCCGCCGACCAGAACCACGTTGCCATTCCGCAGCTCTGCGTCAGCCGCCGCTCTCTCATCTTCCAGGTCATCCATGCTGACTACTTCCCTGACAAGCTGGAAGATTTCCTCTGTGATTTCGACTATCGCTTCGTCGGGGCCGGCGTGGAGGGTGACGCCGACAGACTTTGGAAGGACTGGCAGCTGAAGATGGCCAAAACGGTGGACCTGGCCGAGCTCGCGGCGGAGGAGATGGATTGCCTGAGCCACCTCTATGCGGGGCCAAAGTACATCGCGAGCGCCGTAATGGGCGCCGATATGGAGAAGCCTTACGGGGTGAGGACGAGCAACTGGGACGCGTACAATCTCTCTGGCGAGCAGATCAGTTATGCGTGCATTGACGCTTTCGTCTCCTTCGAGGTCGGCCGCAAGATGCTCTCCGGCGACTACTGATCTTACCACCGAGTTTGCGGATTGGCTGCCATTGATCAACCCGCCATAAGGAATTCGTAGTTGCATTGCTCAAGTTCTAGCTTTTGTGCTTGTGCGCCCAATCTCTCATAAAATTATTTTTTTTTTTGAGGAAACACTATATCTTGCTTTTAAAAACATGCATGTTATTTCACATGCATCGAGGTCTTTCACATGCATGTTAGTTGTCCATGCATGCTACGCCCCAAACATGATCAACGAGCCTCAAACATGACGATCTCTCAACAAAAAAGAGAACACGTAATGTCAGCAAACATGATCGAGGTCTTTCAAATGGATGTTAGACGTACATATGAACGCTACGTCCTAAACATGTATTTCCAAGAAGATAATAATATTTCCTACCATGTATATATATTTCTATATTTATCATATTCTCTACCATCAAGCATGTGTGTATGCTCTCAACCTATATGGCAGTTGTTTAACTACCACACTAATGAAGAATATTATCCTGTCATCAATAGAGATAACAAATTTGACACAAGGATGTTCCCTCGACGGTATAAGGATAGAATGTGGACTACCATCATCTAATAAGAACACAACTCTCACTACGTACATACGTGGTTCATCAAATTAATCGATCGCATGCTGCCATTATGTATCGCTGTACTGTTCTTTTGAAGAAACGACAGCGTAGGTGCTAGCCGCTACGTGTTCCGATTTTAGGAACAAATGAACACACTTGCGAAAACACGTACGCCACATCTGATCCTCAGCATCATCCAATTAACATGTTCCTCAACAAGGGGGCACAAAAATATTCAACACGTGACCAAACATGCTTGATCGCGAGTCTCTTTCACATGCATTAAATTCATGTCCACCATGATCCATGATCATGACAATTATCAGTTTGATATGGACTCTCTGTCGGCAACAGTCGGATCCTTAAAAAAGAAAGATATGGCTCTCGGTCGATTGCCACACGCGTTCACGACAATCTCTGCACCTTTGTGTGTCAAATTAAAAAACTATCCGATGGGACGTGTTGAGCCGTTGCGATAGCCGAGAGGAGGCGAAGCGCGGTTTGGAGTAACTCTGACCATCGATTCAAAAGCAAAATTTTTGAAGCGTATAATCATCTCCACTCACGCGCTTAGACGACGACCCGCTATAAAGGCACACCGTCCTCTTCTTCTCCCTGCACCTCTCGATCGATTTTAGCCTCCAAACATCTACTCTTGCTTCTATGCCGCACCACCGTCAACCACCTCTCTCTTTGTTCGCACATCCGTCGCCGCACAAATGGGTAGCCCCGCACCGAAGAGCTCCAGGTCATCGACGTCCTCCGAACCTCCTTCTCCGTTTCTGTCGCCGCCAAGGCCGGTGGAACTGGAGGCGGCGCCCGCACCTCCTCTACTCTCGTCTCCACCCGCGGCACCCGCATATCTTCCATCCGACTATGACGATACTGTTCGCCTCATCGTTGAAAGCATCGATAAACTCGACGACAAGCTTAAGGAGGTCACCGGCAGCCTGTTCGCCGCCGACGTGCAAGATAAAGCGCTCGACAAAATGGCGCAGGATGTATTTCACAATACATCTCACTCCTGTCGCCGACTGGGACTTAGTATCCTTCCCCACCCGTCTAGCATGGACTCCGCCGGCTACTACATCTTCGGGTTAGGCTTTGTTGCCGCTCGTCTCGACTGCCTCTACGAGACGATCGATGAGGAGGCCGGGGTGGAGTTTCGCGAGCAACTCGTGAAGGCCGTCAGCCTGAAGAAGTTCGATCCGGTGTTGGAGGATGCTCCGCCGGCGGTTGCGGCGGAGGCACCAGCGGCAGATGCGGAGGCGGAGGCGCTGCCGGCGTAGGCGGTGGCAGCGGCGGAGGTGGACAAGTCCTCCTCCGAGTAGAGAAGGATGAGTAGTAGTTTTTTCTTTTGTTTTCTATGTGTTTTTTTCTTGTTTGTAATATATGTGTTGTTTTTAAGTTAATGAAAAATGTCTTTTATTTTATGTTCATGAACAATGTGTCCTACAGTACATGCACTAACGAAAAACTCCTCTTATCAAAAAAACATCGCTTATGGAAAATTAACACATTAGTAATATTATATTGTATCTAATAAGTATTGTATTAAACACATTAGTAGGACGTACGTAGTAGCATTTTATTTCAAAAAAATACGAAAATAAAAAGCTACACACTAATTAATTTTATTTCTTTTTTCTTTACCAGCTATCATCGTACCTGCCCCACCACCCCCACCCACCGGTCTGGCCCGAGGAAGTAGCCCACAAATTTTCTGTGACCCTACCGCACAGCATCGCGCGTGTGCCCCCGCCTCGTACGCCGTCCGATCAAAATCACATAATCGTGGGAGCGGGACACACGGGATTTCCATCCTTCGGTGTCCAGACAACAAACCCAACACGAAGCTAAGGATCTAAGCGGGATTTCCATGGGACGGCGTGCGGGGCGGGGGCGCACGCGCGACGTTGTGTGGCAGGGCCACAGAAAATATATTTTCGCCCGCCTAGGCCCAGAGTCGGGCCTGCCTTTAAGACCATCCGCAGTGGTTCACGGTAAAGCTTTAGGCTGTGTTTGGGAGCACAATTTTTCAATACTAAAGTTTTGGAAACCACAGTTTTTAAAATGACATGGCAATACCAAAGTATTTCAATAACACAGTTTTATAATACCACGATTTTGCAACACATAGGACAGTTTGGTTCACAGACACCATTCTGTAAAAAATACCATAGTAATCTCAAATACCACGGTATTGCTAATTGCTCTAAAACTCCACCGTATTCCCAAACACCATTACTGGCCTGCGAATCAGATGGTCTTATCTCTTAACCCCTTAGTGCGGAAACTGAATTATTCGCGGCCCTTCCGCACAGCCGTCTCTGTGCAACCCTGCCCAGATGGTTGTCACGTACGTTCACACTCCAAATCATACAGCCAAGGGCGCACTGCACGGTTCCCGCGACTGTACCACCCTGCCCTGATGATTGCCATGTGCGCGAATGCACCGAATCTTGCAGCGCGCACAGGCACACGAACTCCATGTCCGAACTTTGCTCGGCGACCCGAATAACTCAGTGCTCGGCGTGCACGATCCATCATCATGCGCACGAGCACGTACGATGCGGCCAAAAAGATCTGTGTTTGGTTGCTTGTCTTGGATTGAATTGACTTGGATTAATTGGATGGTCCAGTCATGTGTTATTTGTTTCGTGGTCAGACGGGTGATCCAGGTTTGAGGAATATAAAATATTCCTTGCAGATGCTGGATGAGATGGTCCAGGATATTTGGTTGGATGTGAGTCCTTCCACCTTATCTAATTATGCTTCTCAGCAATGTAATTAGTGATAATTAACTTGTTTATTGTTGATTAATAATTACAATTATGATATTAACATTAATATTTGCTAGTAATATGATAATTAGTATATAAATAATTAATATTATGAAATTATCAACTTTGATGATTCAATAATCCAATCAAGTTTCATCCAACCTACCAACAAAAAATTGGATCATCCAGTCCGTCCAACCAAACGTTAATTTGGATGATCCAAGACATAAAGAAATGGATGATCTATCTCCAATCCAACTTCGACGTTGTCGGTGTTTAGATCTGGCAGATCTCCTGACACTACCTTTGGTAGATCGAGGAGTTGTAGTTTGGTAATGGGCGCGCAGAGATTCAAGAAGGTGAAAGACAAATGGACACGGAGTTTTACGTGGTTCAGTCCGCCTAAGCGTAATACCCTACTCCACGGGGTTTGTTGGTGTTGTGTTAAGCATGTGAGTCTAGAAGAAGCTCCAGAAGAAGAAGCTCGTCTAGCTCAAGGAGTTCAGTAGTGGTCTGGAACCATCCCTTGTGTATCGTCGACCAGTCCTTTTATAGTACAAGGACTGGTCATTACACCGTTAGCCTGGCCCGACATGTGGCCCTGGCGGTTACACATGCTTGATACACAATCAATGAGGTTAATTACCCTTAATAGCCTTGTAATGGGCCTTAACAGTGCCGTTACCAGTATTAAGGGCATCCGATAGTGTGTCATTAATATGGCATTAATGACACTTAATCGGGTCTTGAAGTCTTTGATTGCTCCTTGAAGGTCCGGAGCCGTTGGGGGGTCCACCAGTCTGATTGTTGAAGTTGAAGGTCTGACGGTCAAGCCATGTGGCAGCTCTGGAGCTTACTGTCGTGGACGGGTAGGTCTCGTGCTGTTGGACACGTGTCTGTACTGGAGCTTCCCTCTGTCTAGGGTTAGGTCTGGGGATGTCATACTGGTATCTAATCCGGAGCTTTCCCATGTGTGGGCGATAGCTCCGGTCTTATGATACATGTGGCACCTCTGGGACTAACCATGTCGGGGAAGCAGGTCCGGTTACACCTGACATGTGGGGCCTTCGGAAGTCTTCAAATCTAGTTGATGGAGTTTCCTTGTGATCTTTGCAATCCCAAGGGGTATCCGGTATGCAGGGTACCGACAGTGGCCCCCTGGACCCACCTCCGGGAGAGACCTTTTGGAGGAAGTCATTTTACCGGAGGTGGGTCCATTCTTCGGTTTTTGAGCCATGTCTTCAGGGGTCTTCAGACGTGCCGTTGGCGATAGTTCGCAGTTAAACCTCCGCCGCGTGGCATATCCAGGAGGCGGCAGGTGAGATATCAGTGTGCGGATCTCACGCAATTGAAGGTCGCCGGTTCCTGATACGAAAATCGTATCGGTTCTACGCGCCCTGTCAAGCCGCCGCCTTCGGGTTTCCCGCCATTCATAATGACAACTATTCGCCTGGGGTAAGAACCTCGACTTGATCGTCAGGGTGGCCCCGGGCCCCCTTGTCATTGGTGGGGTTACGATTTTGACTGGTATCGTCGGCTCCTCTGTGGTTTCCATCCAAGCGTTGCGGGGGCTTACTTAAGAAGGAAAGCACGTACTGTTTGGGGTTCTTTACGCCTTTCATTCGAACTTGCGCTCAAACCTTCCAAAATTTTGCTTTCTCTTCCTCTCTTGCCTCGATGTGCCGCGATGGAGTTGGGTCACCGTTAGAGCCGACTGAAGACCAATGATGATTTGAAGAAGGTTCGGAACCTCATGGGATGGTCCCCTGACTTCTTCAACCACTTGGTCCGCACCGGCAAGCTTCCGTTCAAGAAGGAACACGCTGGCGACATGGTGTACTTCTCCGCGTACGCCATGGTGGGGTTGATCCCACCTTTCTCCTCTTTCTTCTTGATGCTGCTAGACTTCTATGGTCTGCAGCTGTACCACCTTGGCCCCCACTCCATTCTCCCGGTGTCAATCTTTGTCCACTTCTGCGAGATGTGGGTGGGTATTCCCCCCTGCATTGAGCTCTTCCGCACCTTCTTCACTGTCCAAACTACGTGCAGGAGTGACGAGTACCTTGGCTTCTACTATTTTGTGAAGTGCAAGAAGTGACCGTGCAAGTACTTGCGGTCGTTCCCTTCTGGGATGTGGGACGACTTGAAGAAGGATTGGATTGTCATCAGGGTGGAGGAGCAAGAGAAGCTGGAGCTGCCGAAAGGCCTCCCCAACATCGACACTGCATTTTGGAGTGAATCTCAAGTGTTGTCGGACGCCTTCAACCATGCTCTGAATAGGATCCGCCTGTGCGTGGAAGGAGGGGTGACTCCTCAGGCGGTGTTTTGCCACTTCCTGACCAACATTTGGGCTCCACTGAAGAGGAGGGAGAAGCTTGCTTGGGCCCTCAACAGTATGTTGGACGACGACCGGATCGAGACCAGTTTGAAGTCCAACATGGAGGGTGCAACTTTGGTGTTCCACCTCGAGAAGTTCCAGCATGGCATCAACGTCGAGGGCGACGACTTGGCTCCGTTGGCAGCTTTCCTCCATCTGAACATGGAGGCAGAGTTTAGCAGGGAGCTCCGGCGTACGATATCGATGCTTGACGACCTTGGTGTCGTTGAGAGGCGTTCGATCACCGGGTTGGCGATCTCCAAAGCTCCTGAAGGCGGCTCTGTTCCCACCCCTAAGCCAAGAACCGAAGTCGTCGGCAAGGGCAAGGAATTGGCCGAGCCCTCGAGCCGTAAGAGGAAGCATGCCGACGGAAGGTCCGTCAGGCCTACTTCTTCCGTGGCGGATCCTTCTCCGCGGAGGGGAAGGTCTACAACAGCGGCATCTACTCCAGCAGCGGCATCTTCCCGGGATGCTAGCTCCGGCCAGTGTGACTCCAGTACCAGGGCCAGCAGAGGGCTCTGGGTCTTGAGGTCCATCCCGGTCGAGGGGGGCCTCGACCAGGGCAACGCCGATAGCAGCAGCAAACTCCGGGGGACCCTCCAAGACTACCACGCCAGTGGCGGCTGGGGCCAGTCCGTAGCGTCCGGAGAAGAGGTTCCGTGCTAACTGGTGCGAAAGCCTTCTGAGGTAATTTTTGATTTTTTACCTCAGCCAGTTGTTTTATTGTTATATCTGTATTTTTAGTTTCTTCATCCTTCATCCACAGCATGCCTAAGAAAAGGGCTGATGCTCCGGTCCCTACAGCAGCAGTTGAGGCTGTGCAGGCTAAAGCTCCAACTCCGATTCCAGCGCTGCCCCAAGAGGTGGCTGAGGCTGCAACAGCTCCGGTGCTGGATGTCGTGGTCTTGGACCTTGACTCATCCCCAGAAGCTCCCGTGGTAGCGCCGGACCACGGGAATGAAGATGTACCAGCGGCACTAGTCCCGGAGGTTGAAGCTCCGGGCATGGATGCTGAGATATTGGACGCTCCGACTGTAGAGCCGGAGGTAGCTGTGATTCCATCCTGAGAGCCGGATGCTGTTGAATCCCCGATAGTAGAGCCGGTGGTTGATGAGGTCCCAGCAGTAGAGCCGGGTGTTGATGAAGCTCCAGCGCTTGAGCCGGCTGCTGAGGAAGCTCCAGCGGTAGAGCTGGTTGCTGCAGAAGTTCTGGCTATAGAGCCGGTTGTTGAAGAGGTTCTAGCGTTCGAGCCTATTGCTGCGGAGGTGTCGACGCCTGAGCCTATGGTGGTAGAAGCGCCAGCACCCGAGCCCATGATGGTCGAAGCGCCAGCACCTGAGCCAGCGGTGGAGGAGGCACCTGCGCCGGAGCCAGAAATAGCTTCTGCTCCGACCGAACCTTCAACACCCGCTCTGGAAGCAGTGATCCCGGAGGTGCCTGCTACTGAGCCAGGGTGCCAAGATGAAGCTGCTGGCCCCCCGCCTAAGGGGCCAGTTGTTGATGCCCTGGCGGCTGGGCCTTCAGAGTAAATTCCGGAGGTCGGAACTTCTACTGCAAGTACTTCCTCGGCGGCCGCTGAGGCTATCCTGGAGGATGGCCCTAGTGCAGTGGAAGCTTAGGGAACCGCTCTTGTAGAGTGGGACCTAATTTTTTTCGCTGAAGATCCGCTGGAGCCAGCGGAGAGGATCCTGTTAGGTTCGGACCCGATCCCCCTATCGTTGTCTATTGACAACACCTACTCCAGTCTTCGCCAGCTCCAGCTAGCTTTCTACCACCACAGCAAGGACCTCGAGGAGGAGCGCCAAACCCTTAGGAGGTGGAGCAACCGACTCCATTTTGAGACCAAGCTGGCGCAGTCGAGGCTGGCTGACGACAAGGAGTGGGTGCAAAGGGAGAAGGTCTGCCTGGAGTACTAGGGTAAGCTGTTGGATGAGAGGGAAAGCATGACGCGAACCCTCGTCAACCAGTCCCGGGCCATCTATGAGCAGGCCAAGGCTGCAAATAGCGCACTGGATGATCGCCAGGAAAGGCTTGCCGCCATCCACAATAGTCTCGTCAAGCGCCGGGTGGCTCTTGAAGTGCGGGAGAGGCGGCTCGAAGATGAAGAGCAGAAATTCCTTGAGCTGCAGAACGACCTCGTGAAGAGGGAGGAAGAGCTTGTCCAAAAGACAGCTCCGGCTGACAAGAGCCTCGAAGAACACACCAAGAAATTGGAGGAGCTTTGCGAGGAGGAGGAGAAGAAGGCCTGGGAGCGAGGGAAAGATCTCAACAAGTAGGAGAATGACATCGCCGCCAGGGATGAGATCTGGTCAACCGCCAGAATGAGATCCACCTCCAGGAGGATGAGCTCAGTAGACTCGAAAGGCAGGTTGCTGAAAAGATTCAGCAGAATGCCAAAGAGGTGGAGCGTCTTGCTTGGGAGAGCTCGGACCTTGCGGCGGCCAAAAGATACTTGGCGGAGATGTGAAGCACAAGGGTTGCAGAGTCCCAACAAGTTTGGGACTTCGTGGGCAAGGCCAATGACACGCTGATGCCAATGGGCTTCAGTCCCGTGCATCTGGATGATCCGGAGCCGGAGCTGGACCAGGCATTGGAGGCGCTGAGTTCAGTAGGCAACAAGCTCACCAATATGGGTGATGTCATCGCGGACCAGCAGGAAACAGAGGGACAGTCCCTGGCGAAGAACGTTGCAGAGTTCGTGTTGACGTGCTACACCAGCCGGGACCCTCGATTCCCTATAGACCCGGTGCTTGAAGGCCCCATAGAAGGAGAGGGTGAAGCTGCTTGAGCCAGCGTGTCGGAGGTGGCCCCGAAGGTTGCCTAGTTCTTCCATAGGGTCTAGGACCATCTCTCTGTAGCTCCCGCTTGTATTCTCTCTTATTCTTCCTCAATTTTGTAATCTCTTGTCTCCATATGAATGAAATCCAAATTTTTTTATGAATTTCATTTTTTGTCTTCAACACATTTGTCTCACATGGCCCCCTGGTATATGTACACAATTTGATTGTGAACATGTACCAAGAGGATGTAACAATTGAAGACTTGCATGCTTCAAACTTGTAGAATATCGGTCCGAAGTCTTTGATAGTGTAGGCCCCCTGAGTTTGTCGGAGCTTAGTGGCTCTGGCATTGACCATAGTTGGAGTTTAGTAGCTCCGGCATTAGTCTCCATCAACGCGTAGCATCGACGATTAGCCCTCTGGGGTGTCGGAGCTTGGTAGCTTTGGCAGTGACCTCTGTCAACACGTGGTGTATCGACAGTAGACTCCTCTTTAGAGTCTTTCCACCATATTCACGTTGACGGCATGCCCCCTAGTTTTACCGGAGCTGAATAGCTCCAGCGATGCTCGATGTCAATGTTTGAACATTGACCACAAGCCGCCTAGAGGATGTCGGAGCTTTGGTAGCTCCGGCTTCATTCACCATTATCATGAGATATTTATTTTTCCTGCACACTGATGTCAAGAAAAATAGTAAAATCTTTTTCCTATCTATAACTTCATTGCGGCTTACTATTCCAGAGAAAGTTTTAGGTCGAACACAATTCTAAATACAATCAAGAGCGTCGTCTTGTTTCCTTCAAGTTCGACCATTTCTGGACTCGCCTTACTTCGGTCTGCCGGGGTGTAGGTAGAGTGGTGTACTTAGGGTGCATGACCAGGCTAAGTCGATAGAACACTCCGGCCCTAGATTGGCTTGGCGGCATTCAGACGAGTAGACCATCCACAATATTTGGACACGTAAGAATAGACAATGCAACTTGAATTGTACATAAATTGGTCGAGCTAAAATTTCTTAAGAACTGCACAACTTTATAAAACACAAGAAGGAGAAAAAGAAAAAATATTGAGCCTATATAAAGTAAATGCACGTGGAGTCTATTTTCACACAATGGTGTCTTTCATTCTAGGTCCGGGGTACAGGGGAAACAAGTACACTCTTAGGGTACGGAACAAGGCTAAGTGTGTTTCATTTCTCAATTGACCCAAGGTAGCTAGCTACACTTTTAGTTCTGAGACTGTGACAAGTGTTGCATGGACGTTGCGTACCTAGCGGGGTAGGTCCGGCTGCCCTCCCGGAGGAGCTACCCGACTCTGTACAATGACTCTATAACATACATCACATGTAATTACAGGCTCACCTCCGTGATATTAAGCGTAGAAGTTACAGAGGTGCTCAATGTTCCAAGGATTTGGGAGAGGTGTCCCATCCTCGGTTGCCAAGCAAACGCATCCGGGACGGGATACTTTGATCACTCGAAAGGGTCCCTCCCAGCTGGGGGAGAGTTTGTTTAACCCTTCTATTGATTGTATTCTCCATAGCACCAGATCGCCTTCCTCGAGCTGTCGGCTGTGAACATGCCTTTGGTGATAGCGCCGAAGATCTTGGCGGTATCGGGCATTTCGAACAGCTGCTCGGCACCTTCCCTCTTCAAGGAGGTCAAGGTCTTCACACCAGAGCTGGTCCGCGTGGCTTTGTCGGAGGTCCGGAACCAGAGCGACCCCAAGGTGATTTCCGGAGGAAGGACTGCTTCAGCTCCATACACCAGGAAGAAGGGTGTCTCTCCAGTTGACCGGTTTGGAGTTGTCCTGTTGGCCCATAGAGTGGGCGGAAGCTCTTCGATCCAGTTGGCTCCATGTTTTTTCAGGCGCTCATATGTGCGCGTCTTGAGTCCTTTCAGGATTTCTGCATTTGCTCTCTCAGCTTGGCATTGCTTGCCGGGTGAGCTATGGAGGCGTAGCTGACCTGGATGCCATTGGCTTCGAATGTAGAGCTTGTTAATTGGGTCCCATTATTTGTTATGATTTTGTTCGGGACTCCAAATCTGCATACGATGGACTGCAAGAAGTTGATAGCTGATTGCTTGTTTATTGTCACAACTGGAGTTGCTTTCGGCCATTTGGTGAACTTGTCAATGGCAACATACAGGAACTTGTAACCTCCGACGGCTCTTGGGAAAGGTCCCAATATGTCCATCCCGGCCATGTAGGAGGTATCATTTGTTGAGGTTGAGCCGGCGTGTGAATTTGCTTTGCATGGAACTGGCATGCTTCGCATTTCTTCACCAGCTCAGTTGCATCCTGGAGCGTTGTAGGCCAGTAAAAGCCATGCCGGAAGGCTTTATCGACCAGCGTGCGGGAAGACGCGTGGTTCCCACACTCGCCTCCATGGACTTCTACGAGGAGCTTGCAGCCTTCTTCCCTTGTGATGCACCGCATTAGGACGCCGTTGGCACCGCGCCTGTAGAGATCCCCTTCTACTAGCGTGTATCTTTTAGCCAATCTGACCATCCGGTCAGCGTATACATCATCGTCAGGAAGGATATTGTCTTTCAAGTAGCTCCGGATCTCTGAGATCCATGCATTGGAGCTAGCTTGAGCATTTGAGTCTTGCGTGCTGGGTTGCTCGGAGCTTCCGGCAGCACCTACGACCCTTGATGGCTGCCATGGTAACAGGGATATCGGGACCACCAGGTTCGAGATGCTGGTCTTGCCCCTTTCGCTCTGTTCGGCAGGCTGAGCTGTGGGTTTTGACAATCTCCAGGCGAAGGTTTCGTCAGGAGCCAGAGCTTCGGTTGACGTTTTCGTCGAGAGTTTGTCGTCTTCAGCATTATGGACACGCTGGACATGGTGGAGGTCCAGGACTTCAAAATCCTTCTAAGGCCTCTGGACTTCAAGGAGGTAAGTAGCTAGTTGAGGATTTTTACAGGAGCATTCACCCTTCACCTATTTAATGATGAGCTGCGAATCTCCCTTGACCAGTAGCTGCTTGACACCATGCCACCTTTAGTCCATAAATGAGTGCTTCATACTCCGCCATGTTGTTGGTCGCCTAGAAGTCAAGGTGGACCATGTATTTTACCTTCTCCCCGGTTGGAGCGAGGAGAAGGACTCCAGCTCCGGCCCCCTGCTTTTGCATGGAGCTGTCGAAGTAGAGGGTCCAGTGAGGCTTGGTAAAGACCGGAGCCTTGAGTTCCGGCCTCTGCTATCTAGGGCCCCCAGGGTTTGATGGAGAGGGGGTCCATTCTGCCACGAAGTCTGGCAATGATTGACTCTTGATCGCTTGTCTTGGGATGAATTCAAGGTCGAATTTGGCCAATTCCGTTGTCCACTTTGCAATGTTCCCAGTTGAGTTGGGATTGTGCAAGAGCACATGCAGTGGATAAGAAGTCACCACTGAGATCTTGTGAGATTGGAAGTAATGGCAAAGCTTCCTGGAGGCGATGAGAACTGCGTAGAGCAGCTTGTGTACCTCTAGGTATCGAGTCTTGGCATCATGTAGTACTTCGCTGATGAAGTACATTGGGCGCTGGACTGTCCGGACCCTCCCGGAGGGGCTCGGAGCTTCCTACACATCGACCCGGACCCTCCCGGAGGGGTCCGAACCTGCTTTGGGGACTTCCGGGTCCTTGCTGGAGGAACCCGACCCGGACCCTACCGGAGGGGTCCAGACCTTCTGGAATAACTCCCTATAGATCCAAGTCTGGGGGCTGGGACCCAGGCTCACCCTGAGGAACCTCCGGACCCTCCCGGAGGGGTCTGGATTCCTGAGCTTGGGATGGTTCTGGTCTCTCCGCAACTAGGACAATGCTGACAACCTCGTTGGTTGCTAAAATGTAAAGCAGTAAGGGCTCACCATGGTTCGGAGCTACCAAGGTTGGTAGAGTGGTGAGGAGCTGTTTTAGCTCCTGGAATGCCTTTTTTGCTTCTTCAGACCATTGGAATGGTCCGGACTTCCTCAATAGCTTGAAGAAGGGCAGCGCCTATTCCGCCAGTCTTGAGATGAACCGGCTGAGGGCGGCTAGACATCCGGTCAGTTTTTGGACGTCCTTGATGCAGGCTGGTGGCCATATATCCTCAATGGCTTTAATGTTCACTGAATTTTCTCTATGCCCTCGTGGTTTACGAGGAAACCAAGAAGATTTCTGGAGCTAACCCCGAAGACACACTTGTCTGGGTTCAGCTTCGTGTGGGTGACCCGCAGCTTGTCGAAGACAGCTTGCAAGGTGTCAAGGAGTGACTCCTTGTCCTTGATCTTGATGACGATGTCATCAACATACACTTCCACTACGTCTCTGATGAGTTCTCCAAAGGTATTGTACATAGGTTGTACAAATGTTGAAGTTGCATTCTTGAGACCAAATGGCATGGCAATATAGTAGTACAATCCATCTACTGTGATAAAAGAAGTATGTTCTTCATCTTCCCTAGACATTCTGATTTGATGGTACCTAGAATATGCGTCTAGGAAACACAGTAATTCACACCCGGAGGTGGAATCCACTATCTGATCTATTCTAGGTAGTGGGAATGGATCTTTTGGGCATGCCTTATTCAGTGTTGTGTAGTCGATACACATCTGAAGCTTCCCGCCGGCCATGGGTAAAACGACTGGGTTTGCCAGCCATTTCGGGTGGAAGACTTCTCGGATGAATCCAGCTTCGAGCAACTTCTTCACTTCTTGTCGTATGAAGTTCTGTCACTCTACTGATTGCTTCCGAGGCTTCTGGTGTATAGGTCGAGCGTCAGGATAGATCTTCAGATTATGCTCAATCACTTCCCTAGGGATCCCAAGCATTTGTGATGGTTGCCAGGCAAACACGTCGACATTAGCCCGAAGGAAAGTGATGAGCACGAGTTCCTATTTGTCATTCATACCTCCTGATATACGAGTGGTCTGAGCGGCATCGGAATCGATTTGGACGACTTTGACGGGGATGTCGGTGTTGCCGCTTGGTTGCATGCGAGGTGCGGAGGTTGAGCCTCGTTGACGAATTCTCGGGGGTTTCGGAGCTTGTTCCTGCCTGGATTCTTCTTCCTGCGCTGTAGCAAGCGCATGAAGTTCTTCCAGAGCAGTCACTCCAGCAATGCGGTCTCCATGGATCCAGAGAACACTAGCTGGTGTTAGCATCTTCAACACAAGGAAGCCATAATGAGCAGCAGCCATGAACTTGTACAAGGCAAGCCTGCCCAGAATGGCGTTGAAAGGTAAGTTGATCTAAGCGACATCAAAGATCAACTTCTCAGTGCGATAATTTTCCTGAGTCCCGAAGGTCACGGGGAGAGTAATGGCACCGAGTGGGGTTATGGCCCCCGGACCTACACCGGAGAAAGGTCGGGAGGGGCGAAGGTCCAAAGGTCGGAGCTGAAGCTTGACAAAAGCTTTGAAGCTTATGAGGTTCAGCCCCAAACCTCTGTCCACCATTACATGGTGGAGTTGAATGTTATTGATGGTCGGAGATACCGTCAAAGGTAGTTGACCAGCTCCGATCATGTTCCGAGGTCGGCCCAAAGCATCAAAACTGATGGTGGTGTCCATCCACTTTCGATGAGGATCCGCCCTAGCTGTAGGAGCTACGGAGACCATGTCCTGCCGCATGGTCTTGAGGACACGGCGGGAGGTGATGTCCCACGAACCACCAAAGATGGTGTTCATGGTCTTCCGACGCTCATTGTTGTAGACGTCGGAGTCATCGTCAACGGAGTGTAAACAGCCTTCAGGACCTTTTTAGGGTCCTGGAAGCCTAACTCCTCTTCAGCCGGAGCTTCATCGACCTTCTGTTTTCCTTCCCTCTGATCGAAAGGAACTTCTTCCCGGCGCTTGTTGTAGCGCTCGGCAAGGTTTTGGACCTCCCGACAGTCCTCCAAGTTGTGGCTATTCGACTTTTGGATAGGACACCACACTTTGAATAGGCCATAGTCGTTTCTCGAGGCATGGCCCCGGGCCACCCGGAGCTGCAGCAGCTGCAGCAGTAGATGTGCCGGCCGACGGCTTCTTCTTGCCGTTGGAATTTTTCTTCTTTTTGCCACTCCCGGAGGTAGTGGCTTTGCCTTTGGAGGATTTTTTACCATCCTCTGGAGGTGGTTTGGAGTGCATTTCATGGCCCTCCGTAGCTTTGGCACACTTGTCTGCCAAGCTGATGAGCTCCGTGACGCTGGTGATCTCCTTGGTCACTAGCTTCTCCAGCATCTTCTTATCTCATACGCCCTGTCTAAATGTCACGATAACAGAGGCGCTGGAGATAGAAGGAATAGTGTTTCGTACCTAGGAGAACCTCTGGATGAATGAGCGCAGGGATTCTCCCCCTTTCTACATGACTGCAAAAAGGTCCAGTTCGGTGCCTGGACGGGTGTATGTACTCCCGAAATTGGCGGTGAACTGTTGGCACAATTCCTCCCAACTATTGATGGAGTTGTGAGGAAGGCTCATGAACCAGGACCTGGCGGTCCCGGTCTAGGCCACTGGAAAGTAGTTGGCCATTACGGCCTCGTTACCTCCGCCTGCAAGGATTGCGGTGGTGTAAATTTGGAGAAACTCAGCGGGATTAACAGTCCCGTCAAATTTCTTCGGCGAGTGAGGCCAAAACTTTTGTGGCCATCTGACCATGTGTAGGTGCATGGCCAGGGCAGAACAGCCTCCTCCTACTCCCTCGGGAGCAGGACTGTCTTGATCCTCTCGCCTTTCACAAGCACGCTCAATATGGACACGACCGTCCTATTGACGGTAACGGCGATCAAGCTTCGCCCGAAGGTCATGAGTTGAAAGCTTGGTTACCATATGAGTACATCGCGCCCCAGATGGTAGCAACGTAACTTGCTGAGATGCAACACGCCTCCTGTTTTGGGAAGCATGCGGACCAAGTCTACCAGACACAGTCCGGCGCTGCGATGGAGCCCGCACCGAAGGGGGAGGGCCTTGGTTGCTGATGTGGTCGGCTGCTGCTGCAACCAGATGTTCCACGTCAGCCCTACACTGTTCCATTGCACCCTGGGATGCACCTGCAGGTGGTGGACGTTGAAGGAGAGCACGCGCTGCATGAAGCGCATGTTCAGCATTGTTGTTATTTGCCGATGCGGTGACCGACACTGATGCACCGTCATGCTGCTCAGCTTGACGTGCTGGTGCACGCCGTGGCGGTGGAGGCATGACTCCTGCTGGAGCCACAGCACCTGCTGTTTGCTGCATGTTGGAAGGATTGCCCCTAGCGGGTTGAACAGCAGGGTTGCTGTTGGATGATCCAACAGCTGAGTTCACCATACTTGAAATCTCGGGCGTCCCCCTACCTAGCGCACCAACTGTCGGTGTTTTGATCCGGCCGATCTCCCGACACTACCTTTGGTTGATCGAGGAGTTATAGTTTGGTAATGGGCGCACAGAGATTCAAGAAGGTGAAAGAAAAATGGACATGGAGTTTTGCGTGGTTCGGGCCGCCTGAGCGTAATACCCTACTCCACGGGGTGTGTTGGTGTTGTATTAAGCGTGTGAGTCTAGAAGAAGCTCCAGAAGAAGAAGCTCGTCTAGCTCAGGGAGTTCAGTAGTGGTCTGGAACCGTCCGTTGTGTATCATCGACCAGTCCTTTTATAGTACAAGGACTGGATGTTACACCGTTAGCCTGGCCCGACATGTGGCCCCGACGGTTACACATGCTTGATACACTATCAATGAGGTTAATTACCCTTAATAGCCTGGTAACGGGCCTTAACAAGGCCGTTACCAGTATTAAGGGCCATCCGATCGTGTGTCATTAATATGACATTAATGACACTTAATCAGGTCTTGAAGTCTTTGATTGCTCCTTGAATGCCTGGAGCCGTTGGGGGGTCCACCAGTCTGATTGTTGAAGTTGAAGGTCCGGCGGTTCAGCCACGTGGCAGCTCTGGAGCTTACCGTCGTGGACGGGTAGGTCCGGTGCTGTTGGACACGTGTCAGTACCAGAGCTTCCCTCTGTCTGGGGTTAGGTCCAGGGATGCCATACTGGTATCTAATCCGGAGCTTTCCCATGTGTGGGCTATAGCTTCGGTCTTATGATACCATGTCGGGGAAGCAGGTCCGGTTACACCCGACATGTGGGGCCTTCGGAGATCTTCAAATATTGTAGATGGAGTTTCCTTATGATCTTTGCAATCCCAAGGGGTATCCGGTACGCAGGGTACCGACAGACGTCAAACCAAACGCAATTGATGACTGAGCACTTTGTCACATGTCACTATAGTGTACGCACAAATGACAAATACACGGCCTCAACACCGGGTTTAGGGTGCATCATGGACTAACCACATGACCCGACCAAACACTCACGTAATTACCATACACCTGCAAGAGCAACTACCTGGCCGTATCCTTCGGGTATGAACGGCGACGCGGACCAACTTATACTTTTTGTACAACGTACAAAGAATTTTCTTTGTCCATTAGCCAATAAACAAGCTCTTCTGACGCGACTTTTGTAGTTAAAAAATGAACTTCGACAAAGCGACAAGTTCATGGAGACAGGGGGGGGAGGGGGGGGTGGTACATATGATCATCGACGTCTCTCTCACATGCATGTTATAGTTGTCCATGCATGCTACCCTACGCCCCAAACATATGATCTTTCAACAAAAAGAGAAATATATATATATATATATATATATATATATATATAACATGTTTGTTGTCACACCCCAAACATGATCAACGAGCCTCAAACTATATATGATGATGTTTCAACAAAAAACAGAGAAAACACGTAATAATGCTGTCATCAAACATGATCGTCGCGAGGTTTTCAAGTGCATATGTTACTTGTCCATGCTTGCTTGCTACACCCCAAACATGATCAACGAGTCTCAAATATGACGATCTTTCAACAAAATTAGAAAACACCTAACGTCATCAAACATGCATGATCGAGGCCTTTTGCATGTCAAACTAAGAAAACATGAACGAGGGTTTGTGATATATATATATATATATATATATATATATATATATGTATATATATGTATATATATGTATATATGTGTATATATATATATATATATGACGTTCTTTCAAAAAATAAGAGAAAACATGTAACGTCATGAAACATGATCGAGGTCTTTTGCGTGACAAACTGAAAAAAAAACTGGAACATTGCATATAGCTTGGGCCGGTGGGCCCTTTGCGTGTCAAAATTAAAAACTGGAACTGGCAAACTGAAACACTGCCGGACGGACCTACAAAGTATGCCAGGTGGGCCACTGCATACCCTGGACCCTTTGCATGTCAAATTAAAAAACTGCTTGTGAAGTGACAACTTAGAGGAAGCCAACCGCGGTTTGGATTAATTCGAAAGCGCAGTTTTTGAAGCGTCCGATCATCTCCACTCACGCGGACCATCCGCAGTGGCGTACTGTAAAGCATACTGGATACACTGTTTTGTAGTGTAATTTAATGTACGTAGTGTAAAAGCTGAAGGAGAATAGTGTATAGAGTATGCTTTAGAGTACACTGGTGCGGATGGTCGACGAGGACCCACTATAAAGGCACAACCGTCCTCCTGCGTCTCCGTCGCACCACTCCATCTCCATCTATCGTAGCCTCCAAACTTCTCTTATTTCACCGCTGCACCATCGCAGACCACCTCTTGCTCTTTCTCTGCACCTCCGTTGCCGCACAAATGGGTAGCCCCGCACCGAAGCGCTCCAAGCCGTCAATGTCCTCTGAACCTCCTTCTTCTCTGTTTTCTTTGCAGCCAATGCCGATGGAACTGGAGGCGGCGCCCGCACCTCCTCTGTCCCCTTCTCCGCCCACAGTGCTCGCACCTCCTCATCCCGTTTGGGTACAGGAGACTGTCCGCCTCGTCGAACACCGCTTCGATGAACTCGATCGGCGCCTGAAGGAGTCCACCGAGCACCTTTCCGCCACTGTCGGGCGAGCAAAAAAGCTCAACACATTGGCGCGGGATGTATTTTCTGATACATCTCGCTCGTGTGACCGTCTGGGTCTTGAGAAACTTCCCGTCTGCACCAGCATGGACACCGCCGGCCACTACTGCTTCGGGTTAGGGTTTGTGGCCGGTCATCTCAATGTCCTCTATGAGACGATCGGGGAGGTGGCTGGGATGGAGGGCCACCAGCATCTTCTACGGACCGTCGCCCGGAAGCTTCAGACTCAATTGCCAGAGGAGGTGGCAGCAGCGACGACAGCGGAGGAGGCGGCGGCGGCAGCAGCTGCAGCAGCGGCGGCACAGAAGGAGCTGGAGGAGATCTCCTCCGACTATGAGTACAGTAGTATTTGTAGTTTTCCTTTTTTTTCTATGTGCTTTCGTAGTTCTTGTTTGTAATATATGTGTTGTTTCTATTTTAATGATAAATGTGTTTTCTGTTCATGAACAATGCGTCCTATACAGTATCGAAAAACAAATCCTTTCTAAAAAAGGGGCGAGATAACTGTTGTTCAATGTCTAGCCAAGAATTTGTTGTCTTGCGTCAATCGACGACTCTTGGTTGAAACTCCATTGAGATCGTGGTTGAGGCTGCATTTCTCCTCTTTTGTGTTCTTTCACTCAATTTTTTCATTTGTAGTCGGCGCATGGGAAAATGTATTTTTAGTATGTAGTAGTATATGCTACATGTTATCATTTCATTGTGATTAATGTTACAAAATGCTGATTGTTTACCATCGTCCTTTCATGGATTTGGTTGTATTTGCATATCGTTTGCATTAGCACATATACATTTGGCGATTCATATTTTTTCGTATTTTTTGGAATGTCCCACTCGCTAGCTGATGACTTCTTTTAGATTTTGATCTCCATGCATGGAAACAAAGATGAATTAAGAAGTGAGCAAGTTGTCCTAAGACGAAGTCTACCCCTCTAGCTGCATGCACCATGTGCAGGAATCGACGCGACATGAGATGTAATTAATCACGATTGGATGCGTGTACAAGGGCACGGCTTGCGTCAAATTCTCCACTCCCGCGAATATTTTATCGTTCTACTTGGTGCGCCACATTTGAGATTTTGACAATTCAATTTTCACTACCTTCGCCTCCAATTTCAGTCCCGCCTATTATTGTAACCCTATTTCAGCCACGATGAGTATAAATGGAAACACAGGCCTCCGTTCCCGACACACTGCTGCCCCGCCCTTCCGGTGATCTCACAGTACTCCAAATGTGTTGTCTCTCTATCCTGTGTTCCATACTTGTATTCCTAAGAAATTTCTGTGTTTTCATTTCCAACGGTTTTTACAATTTTTCCCCATGGATCTCGCAGTGACGCATCAAAGCTCTTGGTGGTGTTGACTCCTGGTACAATGCCGGACGACCAAGTTTGACGGGATCTACCGATCCTCTTCGTCGCCGACACCTCCCTGCGACATCGCACTCCGGACTCCAGTTTGTGCTAGGTAAACTACACGATCCATGCCGTCTTTTTATAGAGCTATATTGGCTTGGTTCTACACGATACATGCAGTTTTGGCCTAGTTAAGTTATACACGATCCATCCTGATATACGAAGATTAAATAAATTAACAAAGAAGAAATGTGGTCTTCTATTTCACGAATTTAGTTATATATATATATATGTGTGTGTGTGTGTGTGTGTGTGTGTGTGTGTATAAAACATCTGTCCTTAAATAAATGTTGCTCCGACAGCTTATTACGGTAGTGTATTTCTAGTTCAATTCCTGGCCGGGAACGACAAATACTAAAAACTAGAGGTAGTAGTATGTAATTTCTGGATTTAGAAGTAAATGATGCACGGGTTATCTGATCAACCACTCCAAATGTTGTACTCTCATTCTTGTTTTACAAATTTGTATTCATAAGATTTTTGGTTCCCATGGTTTTTACACTTTTTCTTTCTTGTGGCTTTCTCAGATCGTACGTTTTTTCTATTCTTTCTTTTCTAATTCCTCCGTTAGTAACAAACACTGTAGTTTATAGAAAGCACACCGTCCGATCCAAAATCTACGTCGGTCATGTAATCTGACGTTATCACTATTATTTGGAATGACTACTTACAATGCTCTTTACATTAGGAACAAGACATCAAACTGTGATATCGTCTACAAGCATTCATGGTGTCCAACAAGCACCTGGTATAACTATAAATGTGTTTACTATCAAATTTAAACAAATTAGACAATATTAAATCATTTGCATGGTACACAGAGAATATTGCAGCACATGATGTTCAAGAACCCCGAGGTTCTTCACTCCCTGGTACTACGATGCATGAACCAACAGCAGGTATAGATATACAAACCGGAAATACTCCTTCCGCCGCAGCGTAATTTTACTTTGGAGCTTAAAAAATGTCCCACTCCAACTCTATCCTCGGTAGTAGCTTCCAACTACCCATATCACATCACATTACTACCTGCCTCTCTACCGTGCCATATGTTTTGGCAGAGCGTGTTAGTTCTTTACTCATTTGTTATTGAATTTGGAGCATTTTGAGAGACTACGTTCTGTCCTTTAGATGTATTGATGATGGGTGTATCATGGTCATTTGCATTCTTTCCTAGGCTCTACTAATTGTTTTAGCATGCCTTGCGATTCTAATTTCTTATTAGTACATAGTATTTAAAGTTAACAGTTCATCAGCCTTTGTGATGGCGTGATTTTTTTATGCCGCCACGTTGTGCTCTCGCCGCCGGCCACTCCGGCTGGCACCGGCGCCCACGCCCTGCTTCTGGTCACTTCAGTGTCCTCCCCGACGCGTCTCCCTCGCCCATAGCCACGTCCCATCCTTCGCGTGCCATGATTACCTTGCTGCCCGCAAATCCCTGGCCATTACTCGCCCTGCCATCAATCGTCCTCGAGAGTTTCGGCGAGACCGAATCCTCGCTTTGTTGAGTGTCGCAAGCTGGCACTATGCAGTACTGCACCTGTAAAAGCCACTAACAAGTAGACATGATGTCTCATGGTCCCACATGTCAGTGGCAGCTAATGCAGGTGCAGTACTGCGGAGGATTTCAAACCCGCAAGCTGCCTGCCTTACCTATCTTGCATTTGCCAGCTGCTACCGCTGGCGTTCATTACTTGCCCTGCAACTAATAATTCTCTTCGATACGCGCTCCGGCTGATGTCAGTCAGACCGAACCGGCGAACCCTATCTTTGTCTAGTCTAGTGTTGCCGGCTGCATGCCCCCTCACAGTCTTGTTTGCTTTGCTAATGGACTGAAAATCCTCTGCAGTACTACGAGTGCGTACCTCCACTAACATGTGTACCTGATGGCTCATTTTACGGTATGAACAACAACAAAGAAGTCAATAATGTAACCCCCCCCCCATCAAAGTAGTTGTCGTTAGGACAGTCCTAACTACTGTAGTAGTTCATTCTTAGCCCATTTGTTGGTCTGATACGACAATTAATATAAACTAGGAGGGGGTACTACAGAACAAAATGGTGCTGGCACGACGTGGTTGTTCCACGCCCGTATTTGCCGTACTTGTCCTGAACATGGTATGAACATCAGACTTTTCTTCTTTTCACACTATTTCTACATGATACTAAACTTGTTTAGGCCGTAATTTGCTTTAATCATTTACCGTTTGAATTAATGTAACAGAAGGAAGGAAGCTAGGAAGAAGTGTGGCTAAAGTACTTATGGTTGCTAGAATACGCTATGCATCCCAAGTTAGTAGAATGGAGCCTGTGAAGCTACCAATTCAGTTCTCCGCTAGGTTGGGTGTTGCAGTTGGTATTAATCAGCGGCACTTTGTCAATGATGTGGTTATGTTTACAAAAAGACATGCATCCCTCAGCGGTGCAAGGAAGTGGGCAGAGGTTGGTCATAGTAACAAGATAGATATAGTACAAGACATTCTGGTTAGTGTTGTCACACCCCCACGCAAGTATTTTTTTCTTGCAATGTCCATCCTGTACCTTTATACCAACTTGTTATACAATGTACAGGATTGCTGGGACATGGAGGACACACCGGAGAGCGCAAGAAAAATTTTGAAAATTGCTGGTGAGCGTTACAAGGGGTGGCGCTCGACTTTGCATGCCACCTATAAGAGTTATTCTACCGATGAAAACCTATATGAAACCAGCATGCTGACGTAATGGCGCCCGAGTGGTTGCACCTAATAGATTATTTTGGGTCTGAGCGATTCAAGGTGAGCTAACTTTTTAATAGCTTCGCATCATACAAAAAATATTTCATTTACTTTCATTCGTGGAATTAATTCTTAAAATTATTGAAGTCAATAAGCAGGACCAATTCTCAAAATTGAAGCAGACAAAAGGCGTGTCACTTGCTTGGCTCCAAATCCTACGCCCAACTTAGTTACGAGAAGGTATGAAAAAAAATCACGCTTTTACTTTGCGTTGTAAAGAATATGTATACCGACATGTTGAAGTTTACTTGAATTTAATGTAGAAAGACCCAGAGATCGGAGAAGAACCCGATGACATACAACTGTGGGAGGCAAGCCATTTGTTGGAGAACGGTAACTGGGCAAACAAGCTGGCAGAAACTGTACATGTGAGTAACACTTCAAACAATTCCCAATTAAGTAAATATTTGCAAATTACCTGTGACTTTTCTTTTTGTATATAGATCCAGGCACGTACCCAAGTGGACGACATGGAAGCTGAGCAGGGAGGCCCAATTCCAAATGAGGAGAGAAACCACATCCTCTAGCGTTGTTATAGATCCTGAATCGGTTGTGCAGGATCACAGGTTCGGGGGCGTGGTTATATGGCTAACCCAACTTGTCCCGAACGTGAATGTATGTGTATCCAGATGTCTGAACACCTCAACGACCAAGTTTGAAACTTAGAAGATAGAAATGCAGGCCTCGATGAAAAAGTGCAGGAGTTGGAAGGAAGGAATGATAGCTTAAACACCCAGATGGACTACATAAACCAGAAGAATTATGAGTTAATCGTTCAAGTCCAGAACTTACAGGGTCTGATAGCAGCTGATCGTGAATAGACAGCTAAGGAAATGCAGGACATGCGCGCCTCAATGGCTGAAATGCAAAACATTATGATGGCGACCACTCCACTGAAGGTCCACCAAAGGAACCACCAAAAGCCACCTACTCCAACAGTTAGTCCTGGTCAGCTTAGGAAAACTGTTAGCATGCAAACATCTCGCTTTAGTAATCCTTGAGTGTTGTTATGCGTGTTGTAATATCAATTGATGGATGTTTATTGTTAGACTCGTGATTCTGTTGCCACTAATTTTCAAACCTGGTGCATTCGGGTTCTACTGCCGCTAATTATAAAACGTGACATTACGAATTTCTTGACACGAATGATAAATTGTTGCAATAGGAAGCTATTGCCAATACGAATGATAAAACGTGGCAATAGAATGTCAAAACGTTGCAGTATAAACATTTGGCAATGACTCAAAAAATGTTGCATTAAAACACTATTGCCACAGATAAGAAATCGTTGCAATACTAAACTATTCGCCACAGATGCAAAATCGTTGCGGTACCATACTAGTTCTAACGGATCTGAAATCGTTGCAATATGGTACTATTCGCCACGTTTGTGGACTCGTTGTAATATCCAACTATTCGCCACGGATACGAAATCGTTGCAGTACCAGACGAGTTCCCACGGATCTGGAATCGTTGCAATACGATACTATTCACCACGTTTGTTGACTCGTTGTAATAACCTACTATTTGCCACGGACGTTAAACCATCGCAGTATCATACTATTTGCCACAGCTGTGACATCGTTGCAGTACCATACTATTTTCCACGAATGTGAAATCGTTGCAATACTGTGATATTTGTTGCAATATTGTAAATCATCGCTACACCATAACTCGTTGCAATATGTTACTATTTTCCACGGCCGAGAAAATCGTTGCAATACTGTAGTATTTGCCATGAATGTGAAAATCGTTGCAATCACATACTATTACCACGAACGCGAAATCATTGCAATCCAATGCTATTCGTTGCAATACATTAAATCATCGCAATACGCTAAACCGTTGCAATAACATACTATTTGCCACGAATGTGAAATCATTACAATACCGTACTATTGCCACGCCTATGAAATCGTTGCAATCACATACAATTACCACGAATGTGAAATCGTTGCAATACCATGCTATTTGTTGTAATAAGTCAAATCATCGCAATACGCTAAATCGTTGTAACAACATACTATTTGCCACGAATATGAAATCGTTGCAATACCGTACTATTTGACACGATGGTGAACCCGTTGCAATACCGTACAATTCGTTGCGATACGTTAAATCGTCGCAATATATGAAAACATTGCAATAGCGTCCTATTTTCCACCGATGTAAAATAGTTGCAATACCATACTATTTGCCACGGATGCCAAGGTGTTGCAAATAACCTATCGCCGTGGGAATTATTACGACGATTCGTAAAAACTATCGCCACGCTCTTTTTCGTTGCAACAGCAACCTATTGCGAAAAAAACAACCTATTGCAACGAATTTTTTCATTGCGACAAACCGGAATCCTTGCAGTGACATATTAATCCCCAAACAGTGAGCATAACGCTCAGCAAGACTTAACCGTCTCACCTAAACATGCAACTCTACATGTTGAAAACTCTAGTACATAGGCAGCTGAATTTGCATAGAAGAAACTCGCCTAAAGTGTAACACACACATTTTCAAAACAAAAAAAAAGTTAAAGTGCATTTGGTTGTGCATTTTTTGTGTGATTGATTCACTACGTAAGAAACCCAAATAGGAGACAAAGATGGGTGACACACTCAAAGTCGGCTTTTCTGATAATGTTAAGCAAGATGAGCCCACTTCAGCGAGGATCTGACATGGCTCGATTGAAAGTACAAGGAGACGCGTTAAAACAAAGCCCGTCTCAGTTAAATTGGTATCCGAGACACGCTATCCTCTCTGAAAAGCGTGAGACGAGCATAAAACACAACTCGTCTCTTAGGACCAATGTCTCCCTCTCCTCTGCTAAAAGAGAGATGCACTCTAATTGAAAGCACGTCTCCGATTCCTCACGTCACCTTTAGCTTCGTGATTTCTCCATTTTGCTTCGGTTCACTGTTGAAATCACACATCACTTAACTCATAGCACATTCTCACTTGATACCTAAATATAATAAAATCCTTCCTTATGATACCTGAGGAACACAATGAACACACCACAAATTCGTTCATTCACACAGTTGAAGAACACACAAGATAATATTCACACAGTTGAATAACACACGAGATAATATTTAAGAGAATTCATTCATTAAGAATATTTACAAAACAGAAGCTACTAAAAAGACATAGAAAAACTAAATCCTACTCCTACTCCTACTCCTACTCCTACTCCTACTCCTACTCCTACTCCTACTCCTACTTCTACTTCTACTACTACTCCTCCTCCTCCTCCTCCTCTGCGTCATCCGGCGGCGACTACGGCGCTGGTGCAACAGGAGCCTAGGCCGGCTGCTCCGGCTGCGTCGGCTGCACCGGCGGTGCAACCCCGTGAATGAGGTTGCTTTCTGTCGCCTCCACTAGGTTTCTGCGGCCCTCAGGGTTAAGCACCTGGGCCATCATCTCGAACAGAATGTTGAGACGATCGGCCACTACCGTGAGGGCGAAGAGGTAGTGGTCGATGCTACCCATTCTTGTAAACTGGGTAAGGGTAACCAGACCCAAGGAACTCATGTCGCGAGATGTATTGTTGTACGCCTCTTGCGCCATAAAAAGGAGCTGCTCGCTGTTGAACCTCTCGAGGGAGCTTCAACACAGTTTCTTGCAGGGTGGCTCTCTCGGCGGGCTTGGCGACGAAAGGTCGGCCATGGTGGTGGTGGGTCGGGGCAGAGAAGACGATCGAAGAAAAGAAGAGGATTCAAAGTGAGCGACGCGCTTGTGGAGAACTCACTGGTGATGGCATGTCTTAAATAAGGTCCGCGCGGAGTCGTCGGGGAGCGGTTGGTTTCCCGCACATTGATGGAACGGCGGATCGATACTGCCTCAGGGAAACGAAAGGTCGCACACGGACATCGCATGCATCTCTGCACCACGCCGTTAAAATTAAGTTCTCTGCAGACCTCGTGTCGTGCGTCTCTCTTTCGGCTATGGAAGACGCGCTTTATATTAACGCTCGTCTATCTTTGTTATAGAACGTCTCGCATTTATCTCCCTCGCCTCTTCGACAATGGAAGATGATATTTAACTTAATGTGCGTCTCGCATTTATCTCTCTTGTCTCTTCTTCACCTCCAGTGCTCCTTTATTACTAATCGACCAACGGTCCTTTACTAATCGACCAACTCCAGTGCGACCGCCTCCTCTGTTCTCCATTGCCGTTGTCGTTGTCGTCGCCGTCCTCATCGTCATCATCATCATCATCACTGTTCATGTCTGGTATCGGCTTGGTGCGTAGCTGACTGAAGGAGGAGCGCTTGGGATGGCGCAAGAATCATCCCCTTGTATGTACATATGGCACACCGGTCGCATAGTTATATATATGTAGATATGCAATGGACTGATGAACTTAACTTTAGTTTTGTTTTTCCTTCTGCATAGGGTTTCTCTGCGAAGCCTGAATCGGGAGATTTATTAATGTGGCAGTGCATTATCCCCGGTAAAGAAGGGGTAAGTCATGAAGAACAAGCACAATATGAGTTTAAGCACTGTCCTCCTATGAAAAAATTTCCTTTCTAGACTGTCTGGGAAGGTGGTTACTACCCCCTGACAATCTCCTTCTCAGAGGACTATCCATTGTTGCCTCCAAGATGCACCTTCCGAATGGTTTCATACACCCAAATGTCCAATCTGCATTGGGATTCTTGATCAAGAGACTGTAAGATAGACCTATTTTGCTCATGTAATTAGTAATTGTTGCCAAACTTATTTGAACTGTTTCTTATGTTGCTTAAATTGATATTTCATATGAGTGGTGCACTGCTTTTACAATCAAAACTATACTACTTGAAGCTTAGTGTTTGCTGCATCAGCCAAATGCGCCCGATGTTGAAAATGATTGCTATAATCTACTTATCAAGGTTACACACTTTGTGTTAGTGACCAACATTGGTTATTCATTCCTCCTTCGACATTTGTCAATTTAAAGAATGTCAATATTTTCAGTATCCAGGGCAATATAAGAGACGTGTTCGGGAGCAAGATGGACGACAGTTTAGATTGATCGATGGGACCTTTAGGAATAAGTTTAGATTCAAAATTAGTTTAAAGGGCATGCAATGTGTATGAACTATGAAATTCATTGAGTTGCAAATTATCTCTGAATTGCAATGTCATTGGTCGTCTCTGATTTGTTCCGAATATCTTTTGTCCCACCTTGTAAAGCTGAGCATGTTGCAACTATTGTATAAGGCATTGCGCACAGTTACCAGTTGGAAACATTGGAATGTCCTGGATGTTGTTCTGGCTTCAGCACACCGTGGCCCATCAAGGGAACTCTAGCATATTCGGGGCCACAAGATAATGCGAGACGCGCCTTTCAGTGGCTCATCTCCGATTTACACCGAAGATCCTTTGTCCCACCTCGGAAAGCTGAGCACAATGCAATGATCATATAAGGCATTGTGCACAATTGCCAGTTGGACACGCGCAATGTCCTGGATGTTGTTCCTGGCCGTCTTTAGCATGTCGTGGTGCATCTAGGACACTGAGGCGTATCTGAGGGCACAAAATAATGAGAGACGCGCCTTACACTGGCGCGTCTCCGATTTAAGCCGAGCATACGGCCAAAACAAAATCTGAGACGCGCCTTATGTTGACGTCTCCTATTCATGTTGAAGATTTTTGTCCCACCTCACAAAGCTGAGCGCAATGCAATGATCATATAAGGCATTGCGCGCAGTTGCCAGTTGGACATGCCGGAGTGTCTTGGATGTTGTTCCTGGCTTCAACAAACCGTGGCGCATTTAGGACACTCCGAGGTGTTCGAGGGATCAAAATAACAAGAGATGCGCCTTACATTTGCACGTTTCCCATTCACGCCAAAAACTTTTGTCCATCGCGCGCTCTCTCCCAACATTTGGTGAAATTTTTTAGCTGTCCCGCGCTCTTCCAACCTATAAACTGCAGATCCTGAGCACGCTGCCGCTGTCGACCCCGACCTTCGCGTCATCATAGAGTTGAGCACGCTGGAGCATGCTGCCTCATCCCCTGTCCCCGGGGCACGCTGTCGGCATCGACCCCTACCTTGCTGTCAACCCCGACCTTCATCATCAGAGAGTTGAGCACGCTGAAGCACGCTGCCTCATCCCCTGTCCCCGGAGCACGCCGCTGCCTTGACCCCGACCTCGGTAATCGGTATGAGCACGTCGCCACCTTCACATAAGTGGAAATATTCTCACTATCCCCAGAGCATGCTGGCCTGCTGTCGTCAGAGAGTTGAGGAATCGCCACTCTGGCACCTCCGCCAGCTCGTCTCAGAGCATGCCGCCGCGTCTCCTATCCACACACCGTCGCCTCGACCCTGCCCTCAGCTCGTGCATTCTAGTGATTTTATTAAATTTGAGGATGTCCAATGAAGGCCCATCGTTAATGAAGTCATTGATCCAAAGGGAGAATTTTCATTACGGTATACATTCATCTTCCTTGTTTATGTCCAATGCAGAAGTAATGTACTTGTTTGGACTAACAATTTATAATAAATTCTGATTCACAAACCCTTGAAACTGCAGGAACTATGGTTGACACTAGCATTTGCCATCCAACTGAGTTTGGTTTCTACCTCTGCGGCCATGCTGGAATCAAGGTACCTATGCGATAATTGGTGTTTCTCTCATGAGTTTTTGATATCAGGCTATAAAAGCATCAGTGGAAAGTAAATTGTTTGTTTTTTTAGGGGACGAGTACACCAGCTCAGTACCATGCCCTTTACCATGAGAACAATTTCTCTGCTGATGCCTTGCAGATGCTCACCAACTGCATGTGCAACAAATATGCTCTGTTCTCCTTTCACTAACAGTTCCTGTGTTTATTACAATTGTATACCAATTTATTCTTGTGTTTATTACAGTTGAATTTTAGGATGTCTCAGTCGGAGCATTAGAGGTTATTAAGTCTCATCGTCAATGAAGTCATTGATCGGGAGAATTTTCATTACGGTATACAGGATTAGATGGTGACAGTTATGATGTGTGTAATTAGTTACATTATAATCAGCATGAACAGTCTTTGTTGTGTAATTAGTATACTTGATAACAACAATTGACACTTTGGTAATATTTGATTGGTCATTATAATTTAACGTGTGATAATTTTGGCTATACATATGTTCATGAATAGTATGTTCCTGACACTGGTAATACGACTGTAAATAATCCGCGACGAGCTATAGCAGAGAGCGTCTCGGATAACCTACATAAAGGAGACAAGCTTCAATAAAGTTCGTCTCACATAAGTTAATGAATCTGCGACGCGCTACATAATAGAGCATCTCGGATAGTCAATATATTTGCGACGTGCTTTGTAAGGCCTGTCACGCTTGTAAGTTGGTGAGCGATGCGCGCCAGCGGCGTCTCCAGTGACACCGTAAAGGTCGTCTGTTATGACAAAAAAAAGGAGACACACTTCTTTTGAGCGTGTCTCGCACCTAGTTCGATCGGCGACGCTCCTTGAAGCCCGTCTCTGATGCCATCGTAATGCGAGACACGATGACAGAGATGCACAGTTTGTTCGTCTCCCTTCTACGTTCGGGCCTGTCTCGTATGAGCCTTTCTTACGTAGTGACTGAATTCAAATGAATAGAAATTCGCTAAGGTCTGAATTTGAATAAAATGGGAAGAGAATAGAAAAGAAAAGAAAAGAAAAGAAAAATGGAATAAAACATGTGTGGGCCAAAACCCTAGCCTCGGCCCATCCCCTCACCCCCTCTCTTTCCCACTGGCCCAAGGCCCTACCGCAACCCTTCCTCCACTCTCTCACTGTCTGACGTGTGAGGCCCGCCCGTCAGGACCTTCTTCCCCAACCGTCGCCTCCCTCCAACCTCTGCACGCCCTGCCCACGCCTCTAATCGCCGCGCCCTGACGGCATCTCGCACCGCACGACAACCATCACCCCCGCCCCCCATGCAACCGCCCCCCCCCCCCCCCCTACAAATTCGTGGTTGCGCCCCATTTCCCTATCCTCCAAACCGAAACCCTAGCTCACCTGGATGGCCGCACCGTGGAGCTCGAGACCCCACTAGGCGAAGCCATTTTGGCTGCCCAGACGAGCTGCCGAGCTCCGCGGCACCGCATCGCCTATGATTCACCCTTGTGCGATCTGTTTAGCCGTTTAGAGCGCCACCCTGACACCGTCGGACGCCAACCGCTGCTTCTCCTCGTCGATCCACCTTCTCTGGTCGCCTCCAACTCTGATTGACCCCGTGGTGAGCTTCCACGTCAAACTTTTCTTTGTTTTTTGCTATTCCCCGTCAAGTTTGGGCCACCGGAGCGCCATTCCGGCGATACTCCGGCGACCCTACGATAGCGCCGCCGCCTGGCTCCCTGCCGGCCGCCGCAGGCCACCCGATCCCCTCCTTGGCCTTTGGACCCAATTCCACAGCCAGGATTAAAACAACCAAAGGGGTATGACCGTCCGTCTAACATAGAGCGTAGACCACGCCCCCAAGCCTCGGTCCACAGACCGTAGACCCAGCCCACCGCATTTCACATAGAAAAATAAATCAAAAAAGAAATAGAAAATACATCATTGTAGATAGGTCCTTGGACTTTTATAACTAATTGTGCATAAGCCCCTAGTTTCACAAAAGCAACCCTGAACTTTATTTTTATTATGCTACATTCTGTAAATAGATGAAAATAATGATTTAGGCCCCTAAACTTTACCTTAATTGGTGAACTGACCCTGACTAATAACAGGAATAATATTTAAGCCCCTAAAGTATTATTTAATTGTTGAATATTGTTAACTAAGCATTTAGTGGTGTAAAATATTTATAAATGGTAAAATAAATATATAAAATAATAGAAAATTTATTTATAAATCTTTTTTAGGATGAAATAAAATAGTAGGTGCGTATAGAATATATTTTGCCCATAGAAAATTTATTAAAATGTTTTTAGCAATAAATAAATACTAAAAATGGAGAATAAATGTAGAAATAGTAGGAAAAAATTTATAAAACCATTTAAGCTGAAATAAAATTATAAACTGCAAATAAAATATATTTTGACTATGAGAAATTCATTAGTAAAGTTTTTAACATATAAATAAATACTAAAAAGGATAAATAAATGATAAATGCATTTCTTTAGCTATGAAAAATAATAAATCACTCATAACTTCAATTTAAATCATAATCATAACATATTTCAATCATAATATTTGTATTGCTTGTATGGTGTATTGTTCTTAATTGTTTTTATCTCTCTTTTGACAGTACCTGATATGCACTCGTATATTGATCAAGAAGCAACACGAAGAATATGGAGATCAAGAATTCAATGAAGAAGACTGAGCAACTATTTAATAAAAGGCAAGTGCCCTTGACAATCTTGCACCTGTTTTAGGATGTTTAGTTAGTTGCATGCTACATAAAATAATGTCCTATTTTATGTTATATGCCCTGTTGTGTATTATTCCTTGTCACCTGGGTTGGGTTGGGAAGTAGATAGGTTTTGATTATGCTTAGCCATGCTTAGACTTTGGGAATGGAATTTCATACACATGAAATATACTATATTTTATGGTTACTTTAATCATGATGGACACACAGTAGTAGTTGATATGATTCTGGTGGTTGGATGGATTTGGTATGGTGCAGTTTGCACAAGACCCAGGATTGGGTTTGGCACCACCGGATTATAAGGACCGGTTTCTGGAGGAAGCCACTAAGCTTTATAGTACCACCACGAGACTGAGATGGACTGGCTTGGTCAATTACTTAGGTTTCTACCAACGAAATACTAGTAATTGGATGGTGCGGGGAATGATGCAGGGGTACTACTCCGGGAACTGCAAGGATCAAGAGGGTGCTCTGAGGCAGAGGGTTACTCCAGAAATGCCTCAGTGGTGGAAACCTTAGAGGGCTAGCACTAGTCAGGAGTACCTTTGTAAAGACCATGTACTGATCTCTTGGCTTCACACAAAAGTAACTGTGTAATGTGGTTTACTCATGGGCATTCAGGGAGGTTTACTCAGTCCACCTAGCAACAGGGGATGGAATCACTGCTTGTGGGTAAAGGGTACACTCACTGCATAGATTTAGAAACTTTCATGACAGTCGTGCTCACGGACAAGAGCGACTTAGGGCCAGTTCATAATTAGTTGATGGTTGAGATGATGGTTGGGAATGATATTGATATTATTACATTACTATTATTGTTATTATGATTGGGAACATTCACCTAGATATAGGTTGTTAATGAAAGCTAAGGATAGGTTTAATGTTTAGTGCTTAAACCACTATCGGCCTTTCCTTTTTGATTGGCCAACATATCATTTATTTCCCACACTTGTTGAGTATCACGAGATGGTACTCACACTTGCTTTGTTGTACTTTCGATATGCTGCTCAGTGAAGACAGGATCTAATGAGGATAGTGACAAGTGAAGACGGTGCATAAGTCGCGTAGCTTCCAATCGATTTGCCTATGCTTTTCCTAGTGTTTTTCCTCTTCTGCTGCTATTCAAAACTCTTTTCAAGGTATTAATGTTGTTTGTATTCGAATAGAACTATTTATCATTGTTTGTCGTACATGTATGGTGAAACTGATCCTGGCATACATATATTTTGCAGATGGTTTTATTCTTAATAAAACCAGGCGTGACATAAAGTATGTCCTTTATTTTCATATTTTATAAGTAATTTATAATTCCATAAAAAGTAAATTTTGTTATCAATATAACTAAACAAGTAGTAAACAATGATTAAGCATAAGTGTAATTCATATGATTCCATTATTCTTTATTTACTACGTCACAACTCAACGAACAAGTATGCTCAGTCCATATCCGTGAGCGACGGTGATTCAAATCAATAACAACCCGGAATGCATGACACATACGCCTGTTAGGAAGCCACGTAGGTGCGCTTCACTCTATGCCATATGTAGCCACTTTTCACAAGAGGCCCTGATGGGGAATAAACTCTCCATCACGAGCAAAATGTCCCCTACACGGACACGTCAAAGTTCCCCGCTAGAAGATTTACACCTTTATGCCTTCTCAACTCCATTCACGAATGGCTGAGAAGTTTCCACACCATGGTCATCAAGTTAGAGCAATTTCCTGGATCCCATATATCAGTATGCATCCTATACATCTCAAACTTGCCCAACAGGATTGCACAAGGATCGGTCCTTAATCGACATAGGCAGGACTACACATCCTACCCTGCCGCCCGGTCTCATATTCATTTCCATAAGTCATTCTCAACCATAAACAAATCCCGTGTGAGGTGAAACCTATCTCGCGAGTAGATTCCAACTACTCGGCTTCTACCGGATTTCTATTCAACATTTAGCAAAGCAACAGTTACACAAGACTTAACCACTACCCAAATACTCCATGGGTGTTCTGGTCATAAGTGGAATATCAAAATCATCTAGACTTAATGCACAATTCATCTCCAAGACGTAATGTGGTACAAAGCAAAATTTTGTAAAAGTTGTTAAATGCAAACCAGAGCTTGCCTTGCTCAACGGTTAGTCAATGTCAGCGAGAGTGTTTACGTAATCAGCTGCTGGTCCGTCCAGCAGAAATCCCTCCGCAAAGTCCTTCATCGTCACAAGCACTATCGATATGAAATGCACAAATGAGAAATTGAAACTTAGTAATGAAGAAATACTTTATGAGTTATAAAAGCATTCTAACATGCTAAGAAAAACTACAGAGGAGTCTCTACTGGAACTCAAATCTGGTTGAAGGGATAATTGGAATCACATACCTTAGAGAATGCCCTTATGATCTTTAATATGAATATTCATGTGAGGGGACATTACTAATGACATAATCTGATAAATATAACACATACTGGAGCTAGGATTTTTGTAGTGGTCTACCGAGGTGCTAAGGAGAGTTCTAGAAAAATTTCAGACTGTGCTATGGAAGAATGTGGTCTACAAAATTCCCTAAGTCTTTTACCTTATCTGAATTTACAGAGACAAATTGTAGTTTTGTCATACAGGAAATTATGTTTTTCATGTAGGGTTGGTGAAATGGAGTACAGCAAATTGGTTTAACATTTTGCAAAGCTTCCTAGAGGGAGATATTAATTTTACAAATTGGGAACATTTGCTGAAAAAGTTTCTGTTGTTTTTACAATTTTTATGGACATATGGAAAAGCAACACAGCTTGACTGACCAAACAAAGTACAGTGAATCTCAAATTTTTACTGAAGATCAAGAGATTGATGGAGGACTTTCTGGCAAAAAAACTGGGAATCTTCCATATAGGGGATCTCCCAGAATTAATTCCCAAAGTTCTGACATTATGGAATTTTGGAGACAATCATATGGATTTTCATACCAATACAATGGCACCACTGAAATGTACTTGTTAACAGGAATCCAAAGAAATTTGTTTCATAATTTTTTGACACTGGTACTAGGAGATATGGATTTTCAAACTTTGGATAAAATCTGGAAATTTAAAGGAAAAAGGAAATGTTTAAAAGCCAGCCCGTGGGGTCCACTGTCAGTTCCATCTTCTACCTCTGGACAGCTCGAGCTGGTGGCTTCAGACTGGCTTCTTTCGGCTGCTTTCGTGGCTAGAGACGACAAAAGGCATCGACTTGAAAAGTAGAATTGATCCCTAGACCATGGAACACACGTCGGGCAACGTTTCTAAGTGCGACAGCCATGGGAATGAGTTTGACGACAGTTGTAGCGGCTGTTAGATCGACGGCACAGTGGACACAGTTCAATAATGGTGGAACAGCTAGGTTTTTTGGTCCTACAGCACCTTTGCACTACGGAACTCTAATATAAACTCTAATTGCAATAAAATTGGCTGCAGTGTGGTTTTAATCAGTGACCTAGGTCCCCAAGCGACGGCCAAGAAACTTCGTGTTTTAGCTAGACCAAGCCATAAGAGCTCAATCCGAAAAAGGTACGTGGAGAGGAGACTGTTACGGACCTTGGAGACCAATTATTGGAGCTGGAACGAGGTGGCAGAAGTGGGGCTACGGAAGAACATTGTGGCAGCCAGAAGACATCGAGGAAGATGAGCTCTGCTCGTTTCAAGCCAACAACTCGGGATGGCACTGGTCGAATTCTTGCATGAGGAAGGTTTGGAAGATGATCGAGCAGCCTTCGGTGAGCTTGGAGGAGCAAGGGAGTGACCACAAGCTCCGGCCGACGGAGAACCATGGCGGCGCGGCAACCCTGTACAGAGGAAAGACATAACCGGTGTGCAACACGATGGAAAAGGGAAGGAGTCTCGGTGAGCATCAGTAGAAGAAGAGGATGAAGGCACAGCTCGTGGCGGCTTCACTTGATCAGGGTAAGTTGGATGGCGCCAGTTGACTGAGAATTAAGAGCAGCACAGCCTTAGAGTTCTGCTGTAACCAGAGGAGGGAAAATATCAGAGGGAGGTAGTGTAACCGAGCAGGGGAATGAGAAGGAGAGGAAATTCTCGCAGGATTCACAGTTCTGGCTAAGGCCAAGTGCTGGCACATGCAAATCATCGTGGTGGCACCCTGTGCGTGAGAGACAGAGGCGGTTCTTGGCTTGCTGAAGCTGACATGGTGGGCCCACTAGTCAGGATGCTCCTCATTCTTATCCTCTCTCTGTAGTTCTTTTCTCTTATCAAATATTCTCAAAAATTGCTCATAGTGGCCAGGTTAAATCGATTATGTGGAAACAAATTTTGAACCCCAAACTATTATTTGGTATGGTTGAACTCAGATTTAAAATTTTAATTCAAATTAGAATTCCCTCATTTGGCTTGCTCTAATTAAATACCTAATGAGCTAAAAAATTATTGAAAGTTGGCAGGAGTCCAATTATGAATTCCAAGTTGAGAATTAACAAAGTTTGAGTCAGTTTCATATTTGAATTTGAATTCAAATACATTTCAATGTACAATTTAAATTAACTAACAATTGTACTTAAAAAATTCTGAAATTTTACAAGGAGGATATTTGATATACAGGGAATCCATTGAGAAAGTCAAATCTTCATGTTAACCTAATTCGAACATTAGCTTGATTTGAATTCTGAATCCCTCCATTAGGGTTTAACTTAATTAGATTTTTAATTTGCTATTTTTGATTTCTTCTTACATTGTGTTTCATAACTGAGATGAACACATGCAAGTTTAGGAATTTTACATACGCAGACGTCGAGTGTGTGTTGCTTTAAATTGTATCAACTTGATGCTAACCCTTGAATTTAATAAATGCCCTTTACAAAATTTTGATTAGAAAAGAGAAATGCTACTTGTGAATGTGGGCTTAGCCACACCCCACTCATTGGACAATCGCCCGTTAACCATTGAGTATCTCTGAAATTGCAGTACAAACTACCGAACATGAAGAGCACGCACGTGGAGTGAAGGAACTGTGATCCAGATTGGCTCAAGTCCATTTTGAGTTACTCTCTCTAATTTTTAATTGTTGGTGTCAGCACAATATTTCTAGTTTATTTTAGATTACAGTTTTGTCTTAATAACATAAAATCGCATAGATTTCCCTTAAAACCCCATAGATACCACATTCCCAGAGAATACACTCGCGCACACACTAATAAATGTTCTAGACTTACGCTGAAGATGAACCAGACTATTAGAATCAACAAAATATATAGATCCATGAAGTTGATGAAGTCAATCCTCTTCTCTGCAGAGCACACTTCCATTGACAACTCTCAATCAAGACATAGCTAACCGGATAAAACATGATAACATAAAAAGTTATCACGTGGCATTATGTAGGATAGCATATGCCCCGATCGTCTGATGCCATCTAAGGAAAAACAGGCGTGTCAAACTGGTTCCGCCCTCTGTGGCGTTGTAGACATTAGACCTAGGTACCAGCATGAATACCATGACTGCTGCCGAAATCCACCTCCTCGGCACATGTACAGAGAAGCAACAAGGGTATGTACTTTTGCTTAGTTGACCAACCTCTTATGCCTTCTGGCAGTTGTCTTCGTGGACGGTGAGTTCTTGCTACAGTTCACTCCAACATCTTACACTCATAGACACATAGAGAGATGGTGAGTGAGGATTGAAAACACACCAATTAAATCATAACTGCCAGCATGGTCGGGAAAATACACAACAAGGTCAAATTTATAATCCTATCTTTTATTAGCGTCCTGGCAAGTACCTGTGTCCAGAGGAGATGCTCATGACTGTACTGAAATTGTCATGAGAAGTTGCAGAGAATGTGATTTGAACGTCTGGTTCACGCGTTTGGGAGTGTGTAATGCGTGATACACCTATGATGTCCCAAACTGGGGCCAAAGTAAATGGTCTTCATGATGAATTACGGGTTTAACAAGGGTTCATGGTCCGTTGGGCCAGGAGGTATTGCCAAATAATGCTATGTGCTGCAGTGCAAACCAACCACAAACAGATGTAGTACCATGTGGTGGAACCATGTCTGAAACTGCTCCAATGTTGCCACACAGGCCCCCTCCCATGTTACTTCTGTACTCTTGCGATAGTAACTATTGAGATTACTTTATTCTTGCCAATTTTTTCCTGTGTTCAGATAGTCATGGTGTTTCCTCGATGGATACAGTGGCTCTATATCTGAATCCATCGTCTATGGCAGTGATACAAACGCTTTCGCGTTAGAGATTCACAAGAAGACGTAAAGCTTGGGATGACAAACATTATACGAAAACGATAAATTTACGACAGTTTATGTTATTTAAGATTAGTTACATATTGGTTGGCAAAGTTTATTCGTCGTTAAATACCAGGTTAATTTACGGCGATCAGTACCTGGCCATTGTAAATAAATTTAACTTACGACAATCGAGACCTAGCTGTCGTAAATTAATCTTATTTATGACGGCCAGAACCGAGCCATTGTAAATAAGAAATCTTGTACCGTACCCGATACCACTCGACTGCAGAAAAACTCTGCCCGCGTCACTGTCTCCCTCGCTCCTTATTTACGATGGTATTTGCCTTATTTACGACACCATATTAACCTACTATGCACCGATCAGTTGTTCTCGAAAGCTTAAGCTGATGAGAAAAGATGAGCAATTCACTTATATTTCAACATCTTCATCCTCTACCATGTATCAGGTCAACCGTCACCACCAGGATACATGAAGAAAGAAATTGTAAAAGGCCATGTCTAAAGTGTTTCTGCTATAAGATTTTCTTATTTACAAGTTCATCTTTCATTCATTTGATACCGCATCTATTCATTGACCGAACAGTTCCAGATTAACATAGTCCCACAAACCTTTTCCTATCATCTCTTCAGACTGCATTTGATATATTTCTAGGATATGTGGTGCTATGCTCTGACTCTGATGGTCCATGAACTCTGTGGAAATGGATCAGTCTGTTACCAGATGTAACAACTAGATATAGTCAGCCTTGAATGTAGACTAGAGGGGGGGGGGGCGAATAGGCTTTTTGAACTTTTGTTGAACCCTAAAACCATTAACAAAGATCAAATATGGGGAGGCCAGACTAGAAAGATCAAGATTGATTGTTAATTTCACGTCTAGTAGCCTATGCAGTGGAAAGCAATTGACAATCTGAATGTATTATAACAACAAAACACTATATTGCAATGATCAACTTTAATTCCAATATTTCAATGTGAGTTACACAAGACTATACAAATCCTGGAATATGATGAACGATAAAACAAGAACACGCGAGACACAAAAGTTATCCCGAGGTTCGATCCCACGGAGGAATCTACGTCCCCGTTAAGGAGTCCACAGAGGACCGGGACTTCACTAACCCTTCCCTCGTTGAATCGCCACGGAGGCCGATTCTCAACCACTAATCACACAGGGGCAAATAACTTGTTCAAGGGGACTTCTCACAAGTTGAGGGATCCCAAAGAATTACAATGATGAACACCACCAAACACAATCAAAAGATATACAATGAACAATGAGAGTGTGCGAGAGATCAAATCCAAGAGATCAAAATCATGTAGAACAAGTTCTGTCCTTTGCCCAATCCATAATCCTCAAAGATTTGATCCTTTTTGGTTTAGAATGAGTGGAGAGATGTATTTTTTGGGCTCTTGGGAGGTGTGACGGCATAGGGAGTGGAGAGTTAGTGTTGTATGGCCGTACACCTCTATTTATATCACGGTTTCCAAATGTTACCATTAGGGTTAGGAAAGTCCGGACTAGTCCGTGGTGGACACCGGACTAGTCCGGTGTGCGTTGAGTGGAAAAACACTATGTGTTGATGGATATTGGACTAGTACGATATTAGTCAGAGAGATTTCGGACTAGTACGGTTAATATCGGACTTGACCGTGTGGTGGAAAACTGTTAAACTGAGGACTTATCCAATTTTTAGTCAGAGGATTATCAGACTAGTCCGGTTGATATCGGACTTGTCCGGTGTTGTGCAAATGTGAAGGGTTGCAGACAAGTCTGCATTGTGGGGACTTGTCCGTTTTTAGTCAGGGAGATATCGGACTAGTTCGGTAGATATCAGACTAGTCCGCACATGCTGATTTTTGTGCCGTGAGTGTAATTTCTTTCACTTGAGCTCTTGGGGTGCGTTTCTCCAACACACTCTGCAAAATAATTCTAATCTTTTCAGCACTTGAGCTCTTTTCCGTTTGGATCCTCATTCTCCTTTCTTTTTGTACTTTCTTCCTAATGGCTTTAAAACCTGCGCTCATCTCAACAATTTTGTTAGGATCTCATTTGTTAGTCATTAATCAACCAAAACCCACAAGGGATTCCTAGATGCACTTTCAAACCTTGTCGCATGCATTTCGTTCTTATCACCTGCACCGATCTAGGATTCTGTTAGGCTCGGTGATAGCTGAACCTCATGTATAAATTCACGGGTAATCCCTCAATATTAACACGATGAACAATATCTATATGGTATCACGAGAGCACAAAATATCCTCCGCTTCCTTTATTCTCCATGGCGACGTCTATGCCTTCCTCCCCTGCTGGTTATTCTGCTTCCAGCCAAACCAATCCTTTTGCCGATCCACAACACCCGTCCACCGCTGCCTCAACAATTAAACACATCAACATTAGAGCCCATGTGCCTATTGTGCTGGATTATGCGGAGTCTAACTTCTCAATATTGAGTGCCTTCTTCAATGCTATGTTTTGGAAATTCGGCCTCGTCGACCACATTGATGGCTCCATCGATGCACAGAACATGTGGCATGACTCCGTGTGCATTCAAATAGATCAGTTTATAGTCTCATGGCTGTACAACTCTATTACTCCGAATCTAATGAAGATGGTGCACGTTCCCAACCCCACTTCTTATGTGTGGTGGACTATACAATCCGAGACCTTTTCCTTGATAATGCTGATCAGCGCGCAGTTTATGCACTTCAGGAATTTCACAGCATGTTTCAAGGAGATCTGACCGTCTCGGCTTATTTTGCGAGGCTCAAGGAATTGGCTGATCTTTTGCGTCACGTTGGCCATCCCGTCACTGAATCTGCAATGGTGATCAATGCCTTGCAAGGACTGAGCTCAAAGTTCTGTCATGCCATTTCTGTTCTCCCCGCCCGCAAGCCTCTGCCTGGTTTCTTGTTTGTCCGAGATTACTTGTTTCAAGATGAACAAAGGCAGGCACATAAGGCGAAGATGGAGGCCAATACTGCACTATTGGCCACTGGTGCTGTTGCAAATAATTCTCTTCCACAGCTGCTGCTCGGCCACCGTTGCCACCATCTGCTCCTTCCTCCAATGGTTCCTCCAATAAAAAAGGAGGTGACCGGCACAGGCAACATGGCAGAAATGATGTCAAGAAGAATGACAACTCAAACAACGGCAACACTGGAAGTTCCTCTACTGGCAGCCTGGGACGTGATACTGCTGTGCCATGGGGTGCAACTCCTAATCCATGGACCGGTGTTGTACAGACCTGCCAAATGCCTGTATGACGTCCTTCGCGGCCTGGACTCCTCGGGCCACGTCTGGGGAATTTTTGAAAGCAAGCACTCTAGGCTTCTGCTACACCAACCTACCCCGGTCAACAACCTCCTGCTGGGCTACTCACTGCACTCCAGACAGTGACACCACCACATCAATACAATGGAGGTGCTGAATGGGTGCTTGACACTGGAGCTAACTCCCACATGGCAAGTGGTCCCGGTATCATCTCGTTTATATCTGCCATCTCACATCCTTCAAATATTATTGTTGGTAATGGAACTCATCTACCAGTTCATCAAAACGGACATGGCAAAATTCTCACCAACAATTCTACTCTTCATCTAAACAACGTACTCATAGCTCCTCATTTGATTAAAAATATTATCTCTGTTCGTGCTCTAACGAGAGATAATGTCGTTGCCATCACATTTGATCCTTTTGGTTTCTCTATTAAAGATTTTTGGACGGGCACGACTCTTCTCCGATGTGACACTCCAGGCGACCTCTACTCCCTGCGTCAACATCAGAGATACTCCACACACAAATGTTTCTTCGCCCACCCCAACACCGAACTTTGGCATGCCCGGCTAGGCAATCCCAGCCACAGTCAACTTCGGCATATTTTACATTCCTTTGATTTCAAATGCTCCAAGTCAGAACTGCATTCATGTGAGTCCTGCAAATTAGGCAAGCTTGTGAGATTACCATTCCAAGAATCTACCAGTATTTCTATTGTCCCTTTTCAACTTTTGCATTGTGATGTGTGGACATCACCAATAAATAGCAATTCTGGCTTCATGTTCTATCTAGTAATTCTTGATGATTTCTCACATTTTGCTTGTACCTTCCTCTTCCCCATAAGTCGGATGTGTTGCCCATGATGATTGCATTTCATGCATTTGTTCTCACTCGATTCCAATGCCCAATTGTCTGTTTTCAAACGGATAACGGGAAAGAATTCGATTACAACGCATTCGTATCTTTTCTCACACACCATGGCATTTCCTTGCAGTTGACCTACACATCCCAGCGAAATGGAAGAGCCGAACGTATTCAATGTACATTGAATGACAGTATGCGGACCCTCTTACTGCATGCTGGGTGCCCCATCCACTTGTCGGCCTGATGCACTAGCCACTGCCACATATTGTCTAAATAAACGACCTTGTAGGGTTTGGCAAAACATCACAACCTACGCCCTTCTCCTCGGGCAATAACCAACCTATTACCACATCAATGTCTTTGGCTGCCTATGCTATCCCAACTTGTACAGCGCCACATCACACAAACTCGCACCACGGTCTGCTCCCTGTATTTTTCTCGGTTACCAACCTGATACCAAGGGATACAGGTGCTACAATCCCCAGACCAGGCGCGTATTGACATCTTGACATGTTGCTTTCAATGAAAAAAATATTTCCTTTCGGGAACAAAAATGAAAGTGCATCAGGAGTTTCTTATGTGGAGACAAAAATACCTGACTCATATCCGGTGTTTTTACCCGTTCAAAGTGCACAGCGAGATCATCCTCATAATCTTCGCCAGCAGGCGCAACAACCGGGAGCTCCAACAGCCGGGCGCCATTGGTGGATGTTCCCGATCCGGATTCTCCTCAGGATCACCAACAGACGCCGGTTTCCTCTGCATCGGTACAGGCGTTAGGCGGTGTCCCCATGGCATCGACAAAATTGGAGGACCAGGTGCCCAGGTCCGGGCTTTTGCAGGCCCAGGTATCTTCTTCGGGATCCACACCATAACATGCAGAAGTTGTGCCCACAGCTGCACCGTCCTTGGATCTTCTACGCCATCCGCAGGAAGTTGATCACACAGATACTGCTCATCATGACATGATCACTCGGGCAAGGGCTGGCATCTTCGTGCCAAATCCAAGATATGCGCATGCAGCTGTTACAAAAACATCACCACCTGACCCACCTACAAGTGTACATGCTACATTGCATGATCCAGACTGGCTTCATGCCATGCAAGAGGAAATGACTGCTCTACAAATGAACAAGACTTGGATTCTTGTTCCATGGCCTTCTCATGTCAATGTTATCACTGGTAAATTGATTTTCAGAAACAAATGCCTTCCGGATGGCTCTTGGAAAGAAGGAAATCAAGATGGGTTGTATGCCGTTTCACTCAACGCCAAGGTATTGAGTCTGATCAAACCTTCTCACCCGTTGTCGAACCAGAGACAATTCATGCAGTACTACATCTTGCAGCGTCTCGACAATGGCCTGTCGACCAGCTAGGAGTCAAAAATGCTTTCCTCCATGACAAACTAGAAGAGCAAGTATATTGTTTCCAACCGACAGGTTTCATCGACAAGCATCACCCAGATTATATCTATTGACTCACAAAGTCCCTATATGGGCTCAAGCAAGCCCCCAGGGCATGGTTCCAAACATTCTTTGCTGAGATTATGGCAATTGGCTTCAACCAACCATGTCTGACTCGTCCTTATTCGTCTATTGTCATGGAACATCTATGCCTTATCTATTACTTTACGTTGATGATATTGTGCTAACAGCGTCATTTCAGGGGATGCTTCAACCAATCATTCAACACCTCAAGCAGAGATTTGCCATCAAGGACTTGGGCTCTCTTCGTTATTTTCTGGTACACAAGTTCAGAGAACTAAAGTTGGCTTCCTCCTCATGAAATCACAATACGCAGAAGATATTCTGGAAAGAGCCGGTATGGCTAATTGCAAGCCATCCGCCACCCCAGTTGATACTAAACCAAAAGTATCTGCTCATGATGGGACTTTGGCACCGAACAGTTCATTCTACAGAAGCATAGCAGGAGCCTTGCAGTATCTAACTCCAACACGCCCGGATTTGGCATACGCTGTACAACAGGTATGTCTTCATAGGAACCAGCCGCACAATATACACTGGTCACTTGTAAAACGAGTTCTTCGTTACATCAAGGGAACACTTCAACATGGTCTTTACATTCAAGGATCATCTGATCTCACTCTCAAGGCTTACTCAGATGCTGATTGGGCAGGGTGTCCCGATACTTGCAGATCGACATCTGGTTATTGTGTGATCTTGGGTGATTCCCTAATTTCCTGGTCATCTAAAAGACAAATGACAGTGTCACGATAAAGCGCGGAGGCGGAATTAGAGCTCTCGCAAATGCTGCTTCAGAATGCTCATGGATCCGTCAATTACTGCAGGAACTTCATGTGCCCATCACCAAAGCCACAATTATCTATTGTGACAACATATCTGCCGTGTATCTCACTAAAAATCCGGTCCATCATCTCAGAACAAAGCACATTGAATTGGATATTCATTTCGTGAGAGAAAAGGTTTAGCTCAATGAGTGAAGGTATTACATGTCCAAACGAAAATGCAATTTGCGGATGTTATGACTAAAGGATTGTCAACCTTTGTGTTCTAAGACTTCCGAGACATTCTTTGCGTCGTTGACACCGAAGCTAAGACTGCGCGGGGGGGGGGGGGGGGGGGGGGAGCGTGTGGAAACGGATCAGTCCGTTACCAGATATAACAACTAGATAGAGTCAACCTTATCGCATGCATTTTGTTCTTATCACCTGCACCGATCTAGGATTCTGTTAGGCTCGGTGACAGCTAAACCTAATGTATAAATTCACGTGTAGTCCCTCAGTATTAACACGATGAACAATTTCTATAAACTCAGCCGCACTCTACTGTTGAGTCTGTGACGGAGTTACCTCTAAGAAACACCATTAAAATGACAATAAAAAATATAGAATTAAATTCAATTTGTCGTACCTTTGTGTTCTAAGACTTCCGAGACATTCTTTCCGTCGTTGACCCCGAACCTAAGACCGCGCGCGGGGGGGGGGGGGGGGGGGAGCGTGCGGAAACGGATAAGTCCGTTACAAGATATAACAACTAGGTAGAGTCAACCTTATCGCATGCATTTTGTTCTTATCACCTGCACCGATCTAGGATTCTGTTAGGCTCGGTGACAGCTAAAACTAATGTATAAATTCACGTGTAATCCCTCAGTATTAACACGATGAACAATTTCTATAAACTCAGCCGCACTCTACCGTCGAGTCTGTGACGGAGTTACCTCTAAGAAACACCATTAAAATTACAATAAAAAATATAGAATTAAATTCAATTTATCATACCTTTGTGTTCTAAGACTTCCGAGACATTCTTTGCGTTGTTGACCCCGAAGCTAAGACCGCGCGGGGGGGGAGCATGTGGAAACGGATCAGTCCGTTACCAGATATATCAACTAGATAGAGTCAACCTTATCGCATGCATTTTGTTCTTATCGCCTGCAAGGATTCTGTTAGGCTCGGTGACAGCTAAACCTAATGTATAAATTCACGTGTAATCCCTCAGTATTAACACGGTGAGCAATTTCTATAAACTCAGCCGCACTCTACTGTTGAGTCTGTGACGGAGTTACCTCTAACGAACACCATTAAAATGACAATAAAAAATGTAGAATTAAATTTAATTTATCAGGTCAGCAAAATCATATTTGTAGAAACAAGGATGTCAAAGATCTCTTCAAACATTTGTATATACGATATATGAATCTAGAGCCAAAGTGGAGGAGCTTAGCCAGCTGTTATAGTGCCACTTCATTACTGAACCAGATGTTCCAGCACCAGGGCAACGGTGTCATGTACAAGAGACAGCCAAACCCATCCTACTGCCGTTGAAACATTGAAGGTCCTACTGCCGTTGTAACATGGAAGGTGCCATGCGCTGTTCCTTGTGAAAATGCCATTATCGCGTGAATAGCTTGATTGCAGAACTTGTATCCTACAATCAGTGTAAACAACACATCGATTCCAGCATTTCAGTCCTCAAGTGGTAAGTACATGCCTTTCCAGCATCTCACATATTTTTCTCTTGGACGTAGATTTGATCTGAGGGAGAAAAGGAACATATTCCATGTTAAAAACGTACCTGCACTTATACCCTGCAAGCATTCTCAGTTTTCTGGGCAGTGTTGTATGTGGAACTTATAACGCAAGAACAAGGTCCAATTTATACCCTGCAAAGCATTCTCAGTGTTCTGGGAAGTCGTGTTCATGGATGAAGAGAGAGCCATGACTGTACTGAAAACTCATTATGAGAATTGCTCAATGTTGTTCATGCATTGTTCATGCAAAACGATTAAAAGTTCAAGAGTAGTTGAACTGATGGAATGGGTCCGGATCGAGATGCTTGGTCCGGCTGGTAGTATAACATGAGCGCAAGTGCATGTGATTCCAGAATTGATTCTTGCATTTAGAAAATAAAAATGGAACAGTAAACCAATCTTTTCAATGCCCGTTGTCATTGTCGAACCAGAATGCAGCTGCATCCTTTGGGGCAGAAGGTAGGACAAGAATGCCGCCAGTTGTTGATACAGAAGTTAGAAGAAGCTCGAGGGTGAAAGACAAGACAAGAGGCCTCAAGGATGTTCGCATAGCTGCGCCCCTGATCATTTTTGAGGGAAAGGAAGCAAAAAGAGGAAGGTAGCTGAGAACTCTCAACCATTTTTAGCTAATTGTAATGATGAATTTCCGGGCTTGTCTGATGTTGAGAATGCTGATGAAACATTCTCTGAGATTCCGATATATGTCATACAATCATTTGCAGTAAATAAATGTCGAATAGCTTGGTTTTTTGAAGAAGTGTTGGCATATTATAGAGAATGGTATTTATGAGCTTTGCAAGCAATTTTTTGAAGAAGGCCTAAATTTACAAGCTCTCAATTCTTCTCCTATCACTCTGGTGCCTAAAATTAGCAACCCCACGACAATCAGTGAATACAGACCAGTCTCTCTTCTCAATAGTGCCTTAAAAATAATCACCAAACCCATGGCCAATCGGTTGGAGACTGTCATTCTTAATCTCATGCATGATAATCAATATGGATTTATTAGAAGCCAAACAATCCAAGACTATCTTGAATGGGCATTCGATATTCACCAATGTCATAAGTCCAAGCGCAAGGTGGTATTTCTAAAACTAGACTTTGCTAAGGCCTTTGATATGATGGAGCATGGTACAATCTTAGCAATGTTGACTCATTACGGCTTCCCAGGCAAATGGATTGCTTGGGTCAGAGAACTCCTAGCTTCTGCCTCCTCTAGTGTGCTCCTAAATGGAGTCCCGGGCAACCCATTTAAATGCAAACGAGGAGTACATCAAGGTGACCCGTTGTCCCCACTTCTTTTTTTGTTAGCTGCAGAGCTATTGCAATGCATTATCAATAGAGCACCACAGCTAAACGTCCTTACCAGGCTGATCAGAAGTAATTTCACAGAACATTTCCCCGTTATCTAGTACGCCGATGACACACCATTAGTGTTAAAAGCTTCACAAAAGGTGTCCCAATCAATATAACAAGCCAGGAAGCAGAAATTCTAGCTGGCGTGTTTGGATGCCAGGTCCAGAAATTCCCTTTTACATATATAGGTCTACCAATGGGTATAATCAAGCCAAGAATCAATGAGTTTGAAGGGATGATAAACGAAGTGGAAAGAAGATTATCGGCAACATTTAGATTTCTCAACCAAACTGGGATACCGTTTTATCTTCCATGCCAACATATGCAATGTGCACACTTAAGGTGCCAGCTAAGGTTCTAGACTGTCGGTACCCTGGATACAAGGTACCCCCTTCATACCACACTTAAAACCAAGGCGTTCCTATGTCTGAGTTGAAGACTTCCGAAGGAATCACACGTCTGACAGCACTGGGCCCACATCCCTCATTCGGTAGCTCCGGTGCTACCACGTGTCCTGCGAGACCGGACCTACCTTCCTTCGTAGGGAAGCTCCAGTCCTACCACGTGTCCAGCAACCCCGGACCTAACCCCCAATAGAGGGAAGCTCTGGTGCTGCCATATGTCAAGAGGCTCCGGACCTGTCTCCCCATAGAGGGAAGCTCCGGAGCTGCCACATGTTGGGCCTCCGGACCTAAGCCCCCAATGGGAAGACTACAGAATCTCCAATGATACGGACATTCAAGAGGCTATTAAACAGTTGTTACAAGACCTGATTAACATGTCATTAATTTAGCATTAATGACGCACGATCAGAGGACTATCAATACTGATAACGCCGCCATTAAGGTGCGTTATTAATCTGTTAATCACGATTAAGCATGTAGACCGTGTATAGGTGGATTATTTCAGCTGGGGCCACCTGTCAGGTCAGGCAAATCTTGTAATGGCCAGCCCTTAGCATATAAAAGAGATATGTCGCACGGTAGAAAACTAACTAAGGTCACACACACATAAGCAACCACTGACACTCACCACAGTCACATACTCTATCAACAACAACCCCGTGGAGTAGGGTATTACGCTTAGGCAGTCCGAACCACGTAAAAACTATCGTGTCATAATCTTGTTCGTGATCTTACTCACCCATCTGAATACAAACCTCCGCGGACTACACTTTAGTAGTACCGGGGGAAGTGTGGTTTACACACTTCGACATTTAGTGAACTCAAGATCTCAAGATCCCAAGGTGTTGAACTCCGCCGCAACTTCGTCCAACGGTGTGTTGCTGAGCAGCCTGCTGGAGGAAATCCCTCTAACATGCAGCAGCCATCTAAAGCTATTGTCTCGGCGGGTGTCATTCCACCACCACATCCACCATCGCAGAAAGATGGTGTGTTAGCATTGGTCACTGAATCGACGAACAATCCTGAGAACACGCTGAACACAGCGCGAACTCTTCTCCAATGTCCTCCAGCGCCCGGAGCTCTTTAGGGCGCGATGGAGCAATGGTGCAATGATGTGGATCATTTGGTTGTAGCTGCAGCTAATGCCATAAGTAACCAAGGTCTGCCCTCTGCTAGGCAGTCACCTTCAAGGAATAGGACCTTGTCTTGTAGACTTTGTCTTCAGGTGTCACAGCACAGGAGACGTGCGCCCTCCTAGCAAGTGACGTCATTGCCCTTCGGGGCACACCACACTCATACGGCATCAAGGCTCTCAACGCATGATCTCCGGTCAGAGCTCGACCGCCGGTACATGAGGCAGGATGGCTGTGTCCTTATGGAGTGCGCCCGTGAAAGGTGGAAGGCTTGGGAAAACCCATCTCCTTTGGGAGTGGGGGCGGCTGTTCGGCCCTTTCCATGCATCTCCGCATGGCCACCTGGTCACCTAAGTTCCGATCTCATCTGCCGGAGAAGTATCACAGGATAGTCGACCCCGTCGAATTTCTTCAAATCTATTCCACCGCCATCCTCGCGACCGGAGGCAATGAGGTCGTGATGGCCAACTACTTCCCCGTGGCACTAACTGGTACAGCAAGGTCCTGGTTCATGAGTCTCCCTCCTGACTCAGTTGGGGGGAACTTTGTCATCGGTTCACTACCAACTTCGAGAGCTCTTACACCCGACTAGGCACAGAACTGGATCTGTTCGCCGTACAACAGAAGGCGGGAGAATCACTGTGATCATTCATCTAGCGGTTTTCTCAAGTACGGAATACTATTCCTTCTATCACTAACGCCTCTGTCGTTGTCGCATTTTGACACGTAGTTAGACATAAGAAGATGCTGGAGAAGCTGGTCACCAAAGATGTCAGCAGCGTCACAGAGCTCTTCAGCCTAGCCGACAAATGCGCTAGGACTGCAGAGGGCCGAGAGATGCACTCCAAACAAGATGCAAAGGCTGGTAAACCCTCCTATAAAGCTGAAGCTACTGCCTCACACAGTAAAATGAAGAAGAAGAAGTCCAACGGCAAGAAGAAGTCGTTGGAAGACACACCTACTGTTGCTGTTGCCGCTGCAGCTCTTGGTGGCCGGGGGCCACGCCCCGAAAAATGACCCCGACCATCGACTAAGGAAGGTGAGGGAGAGAAGATGTGGTGTCCGATCCACAAAACGAACACCCATAACCTGAAAGACTATCATGAGGTCCATCGGCTTATTGAACGCAACAATAAGCGCCAAAAAGAGGCCCCATACCACCAACAGGAGGGGAAACAAAAGGTAGGAGAAGATCCTCCAGAACAGAAGCTTGGCTTTGAGGATGCCAAGAAGTCGTGAAGGCCGTCTACAACACGGTAGATGACGACTCTGACATCTTTGACAATGAATGTCGGAAGACTCTCCATATGATATATGGAGGGTCCTCGGATATTACCTCCTGGCATATCCTCAAGACGATGCGTCAAGAAATGGATGCCGTAGCTCCCACCGCCAAGGCAGAACCTCATCGGAAGTGGATGGACACCTCCATCACCTTCGATGCTTTAGATTGCCCGAAGAACATGACCAGAGCTGGTTAGTTACCCTTGATGGTTTCTCCTAACATCAACAACATCCAACTCTACCATGTCCTTGGTGGATGGAGGTGCGACGCTCAACCTCCTCAGCTTTGCGGCTTTCACGAAGCTTCAACTCAGCCTATTGGACCTTAGGCCCACACGTCCTTTCTCCAGAGTTGGTCCGGGAGCTATCACTTCTCTCGGATCAATTATACTCCCGGTGACCTTTGGGACCAGGGATAACTATAGGTCCAAGAAGCTAGTCTTTGATGTGGCACACATCAGCCTTCTCTTCAACGCCATCCTAGGCAGGCCAGCCCTGTATAGGTTCATGGCCATAGCTCATTACAGCAACCTAGTGTTGAAGATGCCGACTCCTTCAGGTCCTCCGGACCCGTGGGGATTGCACTGCTGGAGTCACTGTGCTGGAGGAACTTCATGTGCTTGTAATGGCACAAGAAGAAGAATCTGGCAAGGAGCAACCAGCTCAACAACCTTCGAGCTCATGTGAGCGTGGTTCAACTTCTGCACCTCACGTGCAACCAAGCGGCAACACCAACATCGCTGTCCAAGTAGTCCAAATTAGTTCCGATGCTGCCCAGACCACTCATATATCGGGAGGTATGGGTGACAAATAGGAACTCGCGCTTGTCACTTTCCTCTGTGCGAATGTGGATGTGTTTGCATGGCAACCATCATAGATTCTTGGGATCCCTAGGGAGGTGATCGAGCACCGCCTGAAGATATACCCCGATGCACGGCCAGTACATCAGAAGCCCCAGAAGCAATCCATCGAATGTCAGAACTTCATCAGACAAGAAATCAATAAGCTGCTTGACGCTGGTTTCATCCAGGAGGTTCACCATCCACGGTGGTTGGTAAATCCAATCATTGTACCAAAGGTCGGCGGGAAGCTTCGAATGTGCATCGACTACGCCACCTTGAATAAGGCATGCCCAAAAGACCCATTTCCACTTCCTACAATAGATCAGATAGTGGATTCTACCTCCAGGTGTGAGTTATTGTGTTTCCTAGATGCGTATTCTAGATATCATCATATACAAATGTCTAGGAAAGATGAAGAGTATACTGCCTTCATTACAGTAGATGGGTTATATTGTTACACTGCCATGCTTTTCGGTCTCAAAAATGCTGCTTAAAATTTTGTGCTAGCCATGCACAAAACATTTGGAGAGCTTATTAGGGACTTGGTGGAGGTCTACGTCGATGACATCATCGTCAAGGTGATAAACAATGAGTCACTCCTTGACAATCCGCAAGCTGTCTTCGACAAGTTGCGCTTGACATGCATGAAGCACAACCCGAACAAGTGTGTCTTCGGGGTTAACTCCAGAAACCTCCTCGATTTCTTGGTGACTCACCGAGGAATTGAGGCAAATCTGACCAAAATAAAGGCCATTGAAGAGGTGCGGCCTCCTGATAGGAAAATTGGTCCCGATCTTCTGAAAGGTAATGGATAAGTCGATTGATGTGGAGATCTCGACATTGATGATCTGAGGCTCTCGAGTAGAACACGAACAACCCCTGCAATCACTATACCACTACTCCGTTGGTTATCAACCGTGCTGCACACGATTGACCTTGCCAAGAAGTCTAATCCCTGCAAGTGCAATCGAGAACACAAGCAAGAACAAGGTAGACACGATCTGAAATCGCGAAGTTGGGGTCTCACAAATAGAAGAACAGCGATATTATTGATCTAAACAAAACCCAATTGTTCATGGTGGCTACTATGGAGTATATATAGGTGGGAGGACGTCCAAGGGGGTGTTAGGGTCGTGACCTAACCATAACACACGAAAATAATGGACTTAGACTTGATACGAGGCCCAATGGCCCAATACGGTGGCGCAGCACCCTGACAGATTCTGTACTTGATTTTGTTTGGACTATTCCCGTCGACTCCTAAGGAATTTTGACATGGGACCGGCGCCATTGGAAATGTAATCCTCTCCCCTTTCCATGCATATGTAGAATGTCAAAAATGGAGTCGGTATGCATTTTGGGCATCCGTTTTAGTGCGTACTGCTCCTGGACTCCGAGTTGGATACGATTTGGAGTTTGGTTCGGTTTTCATCTTCTTTGAACGAATTCTCTGGTCTTCCACGTCCCTAATACTTCCTCCAAATACTCCTTGAACCTCTCCATGGATCCTAATCATAATTAAATCATTAGGTAGCAATCTATGCTCAAAAACATATAAGGAAACATATAAGAACGAGCTCACCTCTAAAATTAATTGGTGTGTATGAACTCTATTGATTGCATCTTGTATATTCAATAGAGTGTTCTTTGTATCCATAGAAGTGATGTCCTCATCATCCTCCCCTTCTTGAATTGGAGTCATCCTTGGCTCAAGTTCATCTCCTCTCATATGTTGGTCCAAATGTGCAACACCATCAAATCTTCTTGTATGCATGAATGGAGGAGGCCAAGGTGGTGGACGACATAGTGCGCCATCTTGATCTTGTCCATCAAATAAGTGTGCACATTCACTTGAGCCAGGATCCCAAACAATAATAATATGCATGATCTCATCATTCTCCCCTTCTTTATGACAAGCCGTCCTCGGCTTGCTCGTATGTCCAGGAGAAAGGATTGCTTTGGGGGTAGAATGAACATTGTCCATATTGCACAACCGCAACGAACAATGCTTCTTTTTTATTTGTTGTCCTTGCTGCAATAAAAAAATGCTAGAAAAATTTTACAATAAATTTTTAGTGTTAGTGCATCCATTCATTTCACCATATTGTTGCAGCACAAAAGGAACTTCCTCATTTGAACATATGTAAACTTTATGCACCATAAACATACCACTATGTTCATATTTGCCTATAGCATGAAAAATATTTCTACTTAACAAAGGCGATTAAGATTGAGAAAATATTATCTTCTCTACGATATCTTGATCACAAAGAGTGTCAAATTCAATATAGCCCAAAGTATTTAGAGAAGATAACAATTTCAGCTCATCCCTTTCACATGTAGTTGGGATCAAATGCTTAATTTCAGCACAAGTGAGTGATAAAGTATCAAATTCATTTGGTTGATCTAGCATAGGTACAATATAGTTATCAGCACACAACTCATTTTTGTTGGTAGAATCAGTAAGAAAATCAACAAATAGTAAAAGTGTATTATGAAAAGGTTCATCTTGTTGCTGCTCATCGATAGTATAATTGGTAGCAAAATTCAGCACATCTGAAAATGTTATACCTTGGTGAACTGTATAACATTATCCATTAACACTACTCTCATTTTGAGCAAGAAATTCAAATGCATTATGAGTTGATTCATCAAAAAATTCAGAAGAGTTGTTCAACACCTCACTCTCATTTGCATCTACATTTATTTGTTCATGTTCCTGCAAAAGGTTAGGCAAAGGAGGAGGTACAACAAGAAAATTCTTCTCAAGTTCATGTATATCATCTTTGCAATTAGATACATTAGCAAAAGTTTCTCGCATAAGAATTTTTATATCTTTCCATGTTCGAGGTTTTTTTATATCGTTTAAGTTGTCCCACCAAGTTAATGCACAATCAACTAACGCACTAGAAATATTTCTAATCTTTCTCCTCTCACACATATGCAATTTTCCAAAAATTTTATCCAACTCTATTTCCCAAGCAATATATTTATCGTAACCAAAACCATCATAAGAAGGAAGAGATGGGCGAATGTAATTACTTCTTGTTGAAGGTGTTGTAAAGGTGGTCTGAATGTCATGTGAATCCTTGGTTGATGTTTGAGTTTTACTGAGCAACTCCATCGTTGTCTTCATCATGTCCATCATCTCAGCATATAATGCATGATTCTTGCTTTTACCTGATATTGTTAGTAGCAAATAGAAGACAACACAAAAAATATGTTATCCCTATCAACTACAAAGGATAATGGAAAAAGTGGAAGTGGAATCACACACTCTCAAGTGTCTTACCACGCTCTTACAAGTGTTCTTACCGACACTGCAGGTGGCAAACGGTGGACGGTATGAAGAAACCAATGAAGCGTGGGTTGATTGCAAAGGTGTATCGATTCTGCTCAAGAGTAAGGTGTAGCTTGGACGGCACTTTCTATGTAGCAAGGATTAGCAACAATGAAATCAGATAGTAAAGTTGAATAAGTGTCCAAAGTATTTGTCAAAGTTGCTGGCCTAAATGTGTTCCTAGTAGTTCAAGCTAGCAAGACATGAGACAAAACTAGATGACACAAAGAATGCAAGCACTTCTGTTCTTTTTGTTGTTTTTTTCCACTTTTTTTGTGCGTCTTTTGTTTCTTGTTTTGCACTTGCCTTTTTCTTATTTCTTTCTTTTTTTTTCAGAATGTGCTGCAAGGGAAGAACACAATGAAAATCAATCTAAGATATCTCGTGTGTCTGTTGCAGATTTTCTGCTCAATCTTCCAAGAACAAATAGGCACACTTATAGGCTCTAAATTGAAAAACTTATAACAGAAAGATTGTAGATATATCTCTCCTCTTTAATTTCAATATATGGAAGACCTATTTTGGAAAAGAACAATAGGAGATACTGCCCCCGAAATACAGACTGTTCAGAATTTTTAGGTCAATAAAAGATTCAAATCTAATGCAATTTCGACATTGATAACTCTATTTTCTGGGCAAATGATGAATAAGAAAGTTATAGAGAACTTCTTAATCTTTCCAGAAGTATAAGAACACGAAAATCCGAGTTCGTATGAGCTAGATATGATGAAAATACCAAACTGGACAGAGATGAATCTAATCTTGACGTGATGACGTGATTCAAAAGGATGAATCAACACAATGCAAAACTCAAACTAAGACTAAAAACACTTCTAAACCAGCAATATGACTCAACTACGGACACAAACTCAACAAAACCAAATTGAATAACAAAGTTGCAAAGGCTCAATGTGGTTTGGACAAAGTAATGAACAGATCTACTAAACTGCAAGTTTTTTTGTGGCTTTTTTGTGAACTCTAGGTATGAAGAACAAAACTAATGTAATGGATAGATGAATTACCTAATGGGCAACCTAGAAATCTGATACCAATTGATAGGAAAATTGGTCCCGATCTTTCGAAAGATAATGGATAAGTCGATTGATGTGAAAATCTCGACGTTGATGACCCGAGGCTCTCGAGTAGAACACGAACAACCCCTGCAATCACTACACCACTGCTCCGTTGGTTATCAACCGTGCTGCACACGATTAACCTCGCCAAGAAGGCTAATCCCTGCAAGTGCAACCGAGAACACAAGCAAGAACAAGGTAGACACGATCTGAAATCGCGAAGTTGGGGTCTCACAAACCGAAGAACGGCGATATTATTGATCTAAGCAAAACCCAATTGTTCACGGCTACTATGGAGTATATATAGGTGGGAGGACGTCCAAGGGGGTGTTGTGGTCGTGACCTAACCCTAACACACGAAAATAATGGACTTAGACTTGATACAAGGCGCCCAATACAGTGGCGCAGCACCCTGACAGATTCTGTACTTGACTTTGTTTCGACCATTCCCGTCGACTCCGAAGGAATTTTGACATGGGACCAGCGCCATTGGAAATTTTATCCTCTCCCCTTTCCGTGCATATGTAGAACGTCAAAAACGGAGTCCGTATGCATCCTGGGCGTCTGTTTTAGTGCATACTGCTCCTGGACTCCGAGTTGGATACGATTTGGAGTTTGGTTCGGTTTTCATCTTCTTTGAACGAATTCTCTGGTCTTCCACGTCCCTAATACTTCCTCCAAGTACTCCTTGAACCTCTACCTGGATCCTAATCATAATTAAGTCATTAGGTAGCAATATATGCTCAAAAACATATAAGGAAACATATAAGAACGAGCTCACCTCTGAAATTAATTGTTGTGTATGAACTCTATTGATTGCATCTTGTATATTCAATGGAGTGTTGTTTGTATCCATAGAAGTGATGTCCTCATCATCCTCCCTTTCTTGAATTGGAGCCGTCCTCGGCTCAAGTTCATCTCCTCTCATATGTTGGTCCAAATGTGCAACGCCATCAAATCTTCTTGTATGCATGAATGGAGGAGGCCAAGGTGGTGGACGACATAGTGCGCCATCTTGATCTTGTCCATCAAATAAGTGTGCACATTAACTTGAGCCAGGATCCCAAACAAATAAACATTGTGTCATGTTTGTAGGTGCAATAATAATATGCATGATCTCATCACCCCGAGCCCGTGTCAAGGACGTCCAGAAGCTAACTGGGTGTTTTGCTACGCTCAGCTAGTTCATTTCAAGACTGGCGGAGCGAGCGCTTCCTATATTAAAGCTATTGAGGAAGTCCGGGCCATTCCATTGGTTCAAAGAAGAAGAGAAGGCATTCCAAGAGCTCAAGTAGCTCCTCACCACACTACTAATTCTGGTAGCTCCAGAACCTGGTGAGCCTCTTCTGCTTTACATTTCGGCAACTACGGTGGTTGTCAGCATGGTACTGGTTGCGGAGAGACCGGAGCCATCTTCAGCTCAGAAGCCTAGACACCCCCCCATGGGAGGGTCCAGAGCTACCTTAAGGTGAGTCTGGGTCCCAACCCCCAGGCACGGATCCTAAAGGCAAGAGGCCTGAGGATCAACCTCTCTCCATCGAGGGAGTTCCTGCAATACAAAAAGAAGGTCCAAACCCCTCTGGAGAGGTCCGGGCTGATGAAGAACAAGGTCTGGACCCCTCCGGGAGGGTCCGGGTTGCTCAAGAAAAAGATCTAGACTCATCCGGGAGGGTTCGGGTTGATGGAGAAGAAGCTTCGGCCCCCTCCGAGATGGTCCAGACCATCCAGCGGCCAGTGTACTTTATTAGCAAAGTACTCCATGATTCCAAGACTCGCTACATTGAGGTGCATAAGCTGATGTATGCAGTCCTTATTTCCTCAAGAAAGCTACGTCACTACCTCCAAGCTCACAATATATCAGTAGTAACCTCCTTTACACTGTGTGCTATAGTGCATAACCCAAATTCTACTAGAAAATTTGCCAAGTGGGCTGCAAATTTGGCAGATTTCGATCTTGAATTCCTACCTCGACATGCTATCAAGAGTCAGACACTGGCTGACTTCGTGGCAGAGTGGACTCCTTCTTCATCAAATTCAAGGGGCCTCAGTGCGCAGAAGCCGAAACCTAAGGTCCCATTCTTCACTGAGCCTCAATGGACTCTCTACTTCAACGGCTTTGTGCAAGAGTAGGGGCCTACAGCTGGAATCCTTCTCCTCACTCCGACTGGGGAGAAGGTCAAGTACATGTTACACCTTGACTTCAAGGCAACTAACAACATGGCCGAGTATGAAGCTCTCATCTACGGACTCAAGTTGGCACTATCATATGGTGTCAGGCAGCTACTGGTGAACAGTGACTCGCAACTCATCATCAAGCAAGTTAAAAGGTGTATGCAGTTGCAACAATACCCAACTCGCTGCTTATTTACTTGAAGTCCAGAAGCTGCATAAGGACTTCCATGTCTTGGACCTCCTTCATGTCCAGCGTCTCAACAACGTTGAAGCTGATGATCTCTCGACGAAGGCTTCAACAGGAGCTCAAGCACCGAATGGTGTTTTTGTTAGAAGATTGTCAGGACCTGCCGCTCAGCTTGCCGAACTGAGTGATGGGGCGAGATCAGCACCTTGAAGCTGGCGGTCCCGATGACCTTGTTACCATGGAGTCCACCAAGGATTGTAGGCGCTGTAGGAAGCTCCGAGCAACCCAACACGCAAGATACAGAAGCTCAAGTTAGCTCTGATGCATGGATCTCAGAGATCCGAAGCTACATTAAGGACAATATCCTTCCCAGAGACGGTGCTTATGCTTATCGAATTGTCAGATTGGCTAAAAGATACATGTTGGTAGAAGGGGATCTCTACCGACGTGGTGCCAACAGTGTTCTAATGTGGTGTGTTTCGCGGGAAGAAGGCCATGAGCTCCTCGTGGAAATCCATGGAGTCGAGTGCGGGAACCACATGTCTTCTTGCATGTTGGTCGGTAAATCCTCCTGACATGGCTTTTATTGGCCTACAGTACTCCAGGATGCAGTTGAGTTGGTACAGAAGTGTGAAGCGTGCCAATTCCGTGCGAAGCGGATTCATACACCGACTCAGTCACTGCAAATGATACCTCCCACGTGGCCATTCGCTGTGTGGGGGATGGATGTTTTAGGACCTTTCCCAAAAGCCGTCGGAGGTTACAGGTTCCTGTTTGTCACCATCGACAAGTTCACTATGTGGCCAGAAGCTACCCCAGTCGTGACAATCATTCAGAAATCTGCTATCAAGTTCTTGAAGTTTATAATCTGCATATTTGGAGTTCTTAACAATGTCATTACTAACAACGGAACCCAATTCATAAGTGCAACATTTAAAGAGTACTGTGATGATCTCGGCATACATGTCAGCTACGCATCAGTAGCTGACCCGGCAAGCAATGGACAAGCTAAGAGAGCTAATGCAGAAATACTCAAGGGACTCAAGACGCGCACATATGAGCGCTTGAAGAAACATGGAGCCAACTGGATAGAGGACCTTTCGTCTGCATTGTGGGAAAGCAGGACAACACGTGGCCGGGCAACCGGAGAGACACCTTTCTTCTTGGTGTACAAAGCTGAAGCAGTCCTTCCTCTGGAGATCACCATGGGTTATCTTCGAGTTCGGACCTTCAACAAAGCCACAAATGACAATCTCCGACGTGAAGACCTAGACCTCATAGACGAGGCAAGGTGCCAAGTGGCTGTTCGAAATGCACGATAAGTGTTATCAACAAAGGTTCGTGTGCAATCGAAAGCTAGAAGAAGGCGATCTGGTGCTTCGGAGAATACTGACTCGAGAAGGGACGAACAAATTATCCCCAAGCTGGGAAGGCCCCTTCCGAGTTATCAATGTTTCCCACCCTGGTTGCGTTCACTTGGCGACTGAGGATGGGACTCTACTTCCCAATCCATGAAACATCGAGCACCTCCAAAAGTTTTATGCTTAGCGGCACAGAGGTGAGTCTGTTTGTATAAATTGTATCTCCAATAGTCCATGGACAGAGTCAGGAACTGATGAGTAGGTTTAGGCCCGATCTTCCGAAAGGTATGTCGATTGGGGTGGAGAACTCGACGTTGATGATCCGCAGCACTCGAGCGGTTCGAGTACCCCTGCAATCACTACACCACGGCTCCGTTGGTTATCAACCGTGCTGCACACGCTTGACCTCGCCAAGAAGGCTAATCCCTGCAAGTGCAATCGAGAACACGAGCAAGAACGTAGAAGACACGATCGGAAATCGCGAAATTGGGGTCTCACAAACCGTAGAACGGCGATTTTATTGATCTAAGCAAAACCCACCGAATATGACCGGCGGCTGCAGTATTTATAGGCTAGGGTTCGACCAAAACACGATTAGACGCGTCCCTAATGGACTCTTACGGGATACAAGGCCCAAAGGCCCGATTCGGTGGCGCAGCACCGGACAGAAATCTGGACTCGACTTGTTTCGACGATTCCCAATGACTCCGGAGGAATTTTGAGGTGGGACCAGAACCATTGGAAAGTTTATCTTCTCCTCTTTCCGTGCATATGTAGAACGTCGAATACGGAGTCCGTATGCCTCCTGGGCGTCTGTTTTAAGGTGGACTGCTTCTGGACTCCGAGTTGAACTCGAGTCCGAGTTGTAAACTATTTCCATCTACTTGTGGACGTCCCAGGTGCTTGTCCACGCTCCCAAGGCCTCCTTCCTTCACTTGTTGATCTTCTCCATTATTCCTAATAACAATTAAATCATCACATAGCAATCTATTCTCAAACTCACATGCAAAAGAAGTTAAGAACGAATTCACCTGCTGATTTAATAACCGTGCCCGTGCTCTTGTGATTGGTCCTTGCAGTTCAATGCGCGTCTCTGCTGTTGTGATGTCCTCATCATCCTCCCCCTCTTGAATTGGAGTCGTCCTCGACTCAAGTTCATCTTCTTCTCCCAAGTACGGTCGCAAATCTGAAATGTTAAATGTAGGACTAACCCCAAAATCGGGAGGCAATTCAAGCTTATATGCATTATCATTAATCTTTTCAACGATCTTAAAAGGACCAGCAGCTCGTGGCATAAGTTTAGATTTTCTCAAGTCGGGAAATCGCTCTTTTCTCAAATGTAACCACACCAAATCGCCCGGTTCAAGTTTTACTTCTTTTCTACCTTTACTACCTGCAATCCTATACTTCTCATTCATCATTTCAATATTTTTCTTTGTAGTTTCATGCATCTTAAGAATGAATTCAGATCGTTGTGTAGCATCCAAATTTATAGTTTCAGAAGGAGGCAAAGGTAGTAAATCAATAGGAGCACGGGGATTGAAACCATACACTACCTGGAATGGACTTACCTTTGTCGTGGAGTGAACGGATCTGTTGTAAGCAAATTCTATATGTGGTAAACACTCCTCCCACAACTTCAAATTTGTTTTCAAGACAGCCCGTAACATAGTGGATAAAGTACGATTAACTACCTCGGTTTGTCCATCCGTTTGTGGGTGACATGTAGTTGAAAACAGCAACTTGGTTCCCAATTTATACCACAAAGTTCTCCAAAAATGACTTAAAAATTTTGCATCACGATCAGAAACAATGGTATTTGGCACACCATGTAAACGAACAATTTCCGTCATAAATAAATCAGCAATGTGTGAGGCATTATCATTCTTATGACAAGGTATAAAGTGTGCCATTTTGGAAAAACGATCAACAACTACAAAAATGCTATCCCTCCCCCTCTTAGTCCTAGGCAATCCCAAAACAAAGTCCATAGAAATATCCTCCCAAGGTACACTAGGAACAGGAAGAGGCATATAAAGACCATGTGGGTTAAGACGAGACTTAGCTTTGTTGCAAGTAGTGCATCGTGACACGTAGCGCTCGACATCACGCCTCATCTTTGGCCAAAAGAAGTGTGTGGACAGCACATCTTCAGTTTTCTTCACTCCAAAATGTCCCATCAAACCTCCTCCATGTGCTTCTTGCAAAAGCAATAGACGAACGGAGCTAGCTGGAACGCATAGCTTGTTAGCACGATAGAGGAGACCCTCTCGCAGCACATATTTATTCCAAGTTCTTCCTTCTCTACAATTTTCAAAAGCAACTTTGAAGTCCAAATCAGTAGGATATAATGCTTTAATTGTTTCCAAACCAAAGATTTTATGATCAAGTTGGGACAGCATGGTATAACGCCTAGATAATGCATCGGCAATGATATTTTCCTTCCCTTTCTTATGCTTAATGATGTATGGAAACGACTCTATGAACTCAAGCCATTTAGCATGTCGTTTATTCAGATTGTTTTGACACTTAAGATACTTCAATGATTCATGATCGGAATGTATGACAAACTCCTTAGACCAAAGATAATGTTGCCAAGTTTGTAATACACGGACTAAGGCATACAATTCCTTATCATAAGTGGAGTAATTCAGAGAAGGACCATGAAGTTTTTCACTAAAGAAAGGAACGGGTTTACCTCCTTGTATGAGAACGCCTCCAATACCAATGCCGCTTGCATCGCATTCTAGCTCAAAGGTCTTGTCAAAATCAGGAAGTTGTAGTAATGGTGCTTGTGTAAGCTTCGATTTGAGAGCATCAAAAGCTTGTTGCTGCTGTTCGCCCCATCGAAATGGAACTCCCTTCTTCGTTAGCTCATGTAGAGGTGCTGCAATGGTGCTGAAATCCCACACAAAGCGCCGATAAAATCCTGCAAGACCAAGAAAACTACGAACCTGTGTGACGGTAGTTGGGGCTGGCCAGCTGGTGATTGCTTCAATTTTTGCCTCATCCATCTCAATTCCCTGCGAGGAAACGACATAGCCAAGAAACGAGACTCGATTGGTGCAAAAAACGCACTTTTCGAGGTTACCAAACAAACGTGCATCTCTCAAAACAGTAAAAACAGCACGTAAATGATCAAGATGTTCATCATATGACTTGCTGTAAATGAGGATATCATCAAAGTAAACCACCACAAATTGTCCAATGAAAGCACGTAAAACCTCGTTCATTAATCGCATAAAGGTGCTGGGTGCATTAGTTAAACCAAAAGGCATGACTAACCACTCATAAAGTCCAAACTTGGTTTTAAATGCAGTTTTCCATTCATCTCCTAGTGCCATTCTAATTTGGTGGTAACCACTACGCAAGTCAATTTTTGTGAAGATGATAGCACCACTCAATTCATCAAGCATGTCATCTAATCGAGGAATAGGATAACGATATCGAATGGTGATGTTATTAATCGCTCGACAATCAACACACATGCGCCAACTACCATCTTTCTTAGGAACCAAAAGAACAGGAACAGAACAAGGGCTAAGGCTTTCACGAATGTACCCGCGGTCCAAAAGATCTTGGACTTGTCGCTGAATTTCCTTAGTTTCTTGTGGATTCGCCCTGTAAGCTGCACGATTTGGCAAACTTTCTCCTGGAATCAAATCGATCTTGTGTTCAATGCCTCTCATCGGTGGTAAACCAGGGGGTATCTCGGAGGGAAACACATCCTCAAACTCCTGCAAAAGGTTAGCAACAGCAGGGGGCAATGCAATAGACAATTCATGAAGTGAAAACATGGCTTCTTTGCAAACTAAAGCATAGCACATCCCCTTAGCATCGAATAAATCAGCAAGTTCAGATTTAGTTGCGAGCAATGATGGTGATTTTAACTTAATAACTTGCTGTTTTTCAGATTCTAATTTAGTTGCGTTGCCCTCACGAATTTTACTCTTCTCAAAATGCACAATTTCAGCAGGAGTCATGGGGAGCAAAGTGATTTTCTTTCCCTTATGCATGAGAGTATATTTATTGGTTCTACCATGATGAATAGCATCTGTATCAAATTCCCAAGGATGACCCAATAAAAGAGAACAAGCATCCATAGGAACAACATCAAAATCAGCAAAATCATGGTATGAACCAATTGAAAAATGGATTCTCGCTGTTTGTGTTACCCGAACCTTCCCGCTGTTGTTGAACCATTGAATGTGGTACGGATGAGGGTGTGCTCTTGTTGTCAAACCGAGTTTCTTGACGACGTCCGTGTTTACCAAGTTATTGCAGCTACCTCCATCAATTATAGTGTGTACACGGCAGTCCTTGACGACGAGAAACATGTGGAAGAGGTTGTGTCGTTGTAGCTTGTCGTCGGTCTCCACTTTGGAGCTCAAGGCACGCTGCACAATGATGCTCCTATAGTTCTCCGTCGCCGCTGCACCAAGTACCTCTTCTTCGGTGTGTTCGTCATTTGGATCTGTAAAGTCAGTAGCAAGAGAATATTCATCTTCAACATCCGAAGTACTATCATACCCGCCATCATCGCGTGCTATGTATGCTCGTTTGCTCGAGCAATCTCTCATCATATGACCAAGTCCCTGGCAGCGGTGACACTTAATGTCGGAAGTACGACCCGTAGAAGGAGTGGACGACGAAGGCTTGAATGATGTCGCCATGCTGCCTTCCGGCACGCGAGAAGGTGGAGCAGCAGGTATAGTTCGTTGGCCGCCATTGGGTGGTGTAGTCGCTGCACGGGGGGCCGAAGATGGTGATGTTTTGGATGGTGTAGTTGCTGCACGCGGCGTGAAGTTGCTCCTCGTGCGTTGTTGCTGTTGTTGTCGGCCCTGCAATTCTTTTTCTGCCAACATAGCAAGCTGAAACAATCTGTTAACAGTATCATATTCTTTGTAATCAACAATGTCCTGAATTTCACGCCTCAACCCCCCATAAAAACGAGCTATTTTATCATCCATGTCCTCCACTACCCCACAACGCAGCATACCCTTTTGTAACTCTTGATAATACTCCTCTACGGACAGGTTACCTTGGTCTAAACGCTGCAATTTTTAGCGAAGGTCCCGCTGAAAAGATGGAGGAACAAATCGAACACGCATAGCTTGCTTTAATCTATCCCATGTTGGAGGATCAGTTCTAGTTTTAACAAGTTCATTCCACCATATGATAGCAAAGTCCTTAAACTCACTAGTGGCTTGACGAACTCTATGTTGTTCAGGAACAAGATGGGAATTAAATTTTTGCTCTACTGTCATCTCCCAATCAAGATAAGCCTCAGCATCATAAGCACCAGAAAAAGAGGGTATAGTAAATTTCACTTTAGCAAAAGGATCATCAGGAGGGCGGTTATAATTGTTATGATTATTACCTCCCATACCTCGACGATAAAGTGGCAGTCTTGGCTGATTACTGTGATCTTCCAGTTCATCATAAGCATTGTCTTCTTGTCTTCCAGCGAGAGGCAACCGAGCCTCAAAAGTATTCATCCGAAGAGCAAGGTCATCCAGTTTGCGAGTCAAGTTCGCCAATGACTCCTCCGTTGATGCGTTGTATTTGGCGAACATATCACGTAACTCAACATGTTGAACACATTCGTCATTATTTTCTTCTCCTGCCATTGTTAGTAAGAAACAAAAGACAACAAAAAAATGTTATCCCTATCAACTACAGTGACAATGTGGAAGGTGGAAGAAAAGAATCTCTCTCGCTCAAGCGTCTTACCACGCTCTTACAAGTGTTCTTACCGACACAGCAGGTGGTGTGGACGGTGAGATGAACCAATGAAGCGTGGGGTGATTGCAAAGGTACCTGTTATGCTCAAGAGAAAGGTGGAGCTTGGATGGTATAATATGGTGGCTAATAAGCAGAAAATCGTTAACAGCTAAACAAAGTTGAATAAGTATTCAATGTAGGAAACTGTTGCTGGTCAACTGAGTGCCCTAGAGCCTAGCACAACACAAGGAAGTATCAAGGCAAAAGAAAGACAGAATGATATAACCAAACAAACAGCACCAAGTGGTATAGGCCAATTGCTTTAATATGCGTGCTCTTCACTATTTTTTTTTCTTTTTTGTAATATTTTTTTGATATTTTTTCTTTACTCAGTAGCAAAAATATAGGAAGCACACAAATTTGCAGCTCAATTGGATGTAATATGCGGCCTATAGAAAATCAAGAAGGTTCTTTAAAATTCGTGCTGAAACTTCGGAGGCCGGATAGCCTATCTTCCGAGGGGAATTTGGGCAATCTAATTTCGCCGAACGCGGCTACGCGGCGGAAAATCAGATGCGAAATTTCGCGTAGATGAATTTGAAAAAAAAATTCGCCCGATTTCGAGTTCGTATGCGAAAGTTATGGCCGTTTTAAGGTAGGCTGTCCGAGTTACGTTTTTTTGGATGTTGATTCCAACTCGGTTTGAGAACAGAACTCGCAAACGGATACGAAAACGATCGGGAATTTGCACAGCAACTAATGGGGTGGTGTGTGATGATTCAAGGATGAATGGCACAAATATTTGTCACCTAATCTAGGGCTGGCGATGCGGGAGTTCACGCAAGGCGGCTAGCTAGGGCAAACCGATGAACGTGGCGGATCGGTTTGTTATTTAGGGATTGTGGAATAGGTGTCGAATAGCAAGAAAACAAGGACGAAACACGATAACTAGGACCAAAAAACACAAAGCTAAACCAGCAACAAGACTCAACCACACGAATGCAAACTCAACAATGCAAACTGAAAAACGAAACTGCAGGCACTATAGTCTGGGAAGCGGTAAAAACGATCTAATTTTTTTTGTGGCTTTTTTGTGGACTCTAGGTACGAAACAAAATCGATCTAGTGGAAGGAAGGAAAACAAAGATACCTCACGGGCAACCTGGAAATCTGATACCAATTGATGAGTAGGTTTAGGCCCGATCTTCCGAAAGGTATGTCGATTGGGGTGGAGAACTCGACGTTGATGATCCGCGGCACTCGAGCGGTTCGAGTACCCCTGCAATCACTACACCACGGCTCCGTTGGTTATCAACCGTGCTGCACACGCTTGACCTCGCCAAGAAGGCTAATCCCTGCAAGTGCAATCGAGAACACGAGCAAGAACGTAGAAGACACGATCGGAAATCGCGAAATTGGGGTCTCACAAACCGTAGAACGGCGATTTTATTGATCTAAGCAAAACTCACCGAATATGACCGGCGGATGCAGTATTTATAGGCTAGGGTTCGACCAAAACACGATTAGACGCGTCCCTAATGGACTCTTACGGGATACAAGGCCCAAAGGCCCGATTCGGTGGCGCAGCACCGGACAGAAATCTGGACTCGACTTGTTTCGACGATTCCCAATGACTCCGGAGGAATTTTGAGGTGGGACCAGAACCATTGGAAAGTTTATCTTCTCCTCTTTCCGTGCATATGTAGAACGTCGAAAACGGAGTCCGTATGCCTCCTGAGCGTCTGTTTTAAGGTGGACTGCTCCTGGACTCCGAGTTGAACTCGAGTCCGAGTTGTAAACTATTTCCATCTACTTGTGGACGTCCCAGGTGCTTGTCCACGCTCCCAAGGCCTCCTTTCTTCACTTGTTGATCTTCTCCATTATTCCTAATAACAATTAAATCATCACATAGCAATCTATTCTCAAACTCACATGCAAAAGAAGTTAAGAACGAATTCACCTGCTGATTTAATAACCGTGCCCGTGCTCTTGTGATTGGTCCTTGCAGTTCAATGCGTGTCTCTGCTGTTGTGATGTCCTCATCAGGAACGGTCTTGACGCACTTAACTTGGTCTTGTACTTTAGGTGTGTCTTTACCCTCCCTGGGATAGATCAAGACGAATATCACACTTAACCTGGTCATTGTACATTGAGTTTGTCCTTGTCTTCCCCTACAGTTCGGACCTTAATTAGAAACATTTTATATGGACAGACTCTTTGTGCATTTTAATTGTACAAGCTCCATACTTTTATTATTATTTACCTTGTTGTCTATAACAAATTTGTGCAATCTGCTTGACATTTTGTCCAAAGTATTTATGTGTTATATAAGTTGTATAAGTAATCCTCTTTTTGGTATCATCATTGTTGCATGGTCTACTCGCATGAAAACAAAAGCCAATGACAAGTTTGGAGTGTGCTATCAACTTAGACTAGTCAGACACCCTAAGTACGCCACTCTACCTATATCCTGGCAGGTCCCAGTAGGGCGGGTCCGGAAGGCATTCGGACCAAAAGAGATTTAATTAATACACTTATGGTGTCATGTCAAATTCCTCAGGATCTAAAGTTCAATGAAGAACAATAAGCCACAAATAAGTTGCAGATGAGAGGACAAATTTTACTGTTTGTTTATGTCTTTTACGTGCAACTAAAATAAATATTCGATGACGATTCGCTCGTTCATGGTGGATGCTGCCGGAGCACTAGCTCCGACAACCCCCAGCGGGCCCGTTGTCAACATTCTAAGCGTTGATAGTGGGTGCCGTCAGAACTACCGAGCTCCGACAACCCCAAGGGGGCCCGCCGTCGATGTTCTAAGCGTTGATTGTGGGTGCCATCAGAACTACCAAGCTCTGACAACCCCAAAGACTTGTTGTTGCCGTTCTAATGTCAATAGTGGGCGCCGTCGGACCTACCGAGCTCCGACAACCCCAGGGGGCTAGTCGTCAACGTTTTTAGCATTGATAGTGGGCGCCGTCGGACCTACAAAGCTCCGACAACCCCTAGGGGGCCTGCTGTCGAAGTTTTAAGCATTGATAGTGGGCGCAGTCGGACCTACAAAGCACCGACAACCCCAGGGGGGCTGCCGTCAAAGTTCTAAGCATTAATTTTTGGCGTCGTCGGACCTACAAAGCTCCGACAACCCCTAGGGGGCCCGTTGTTGACGTTCTAAGCATTGATAGTGGGTGTCGTCGGACTTAACAAGTTGCGACAACCCCTCGGTGGCCCGCTGTCGATGCAACAAAGGGTCCCTGGAGTTGTCGGAAGCAAGTCTCGAAAAGCAGAGCTAATTTACTAGCTATGTATTACTAGCTTTCGAAGGAGGGCCTGCCTCCGCCGCGAGCCATAGGATTGAAGACATCAGCAAGGGCAAGGGCAAAGAGCCAGCCGAACCCTCCAGCCAGAAGAGGAAGCTGAAGCATGCTGATGGGAGGTCCGTCAGGGCTGCTCCGTCTACAATGGCTCCTTCTCCCCGATAGAGGAGGTCTTCTGCGGCTGCACTTTCTCCGGTGCAGGCATCTTCAAGATGCGCTAGCTCCGGGCAGTCGATGCCGGCTTTAGTGTCGGTTAAGAGTTCAAGGCCCGGGAGTTCTTCTTGGCCAAGAGAAGCTTTGGCCGAGAGGACCCCAGCTGTTGAAAGTGGTCATCAACTGAGGTCCGAAGTCATTGTCTCACCATACTTGGTGGGCTCTGGCTCTAGGCCTCAGAAGAAGAGGTTCCGAGGCGACTAGGGCGGTAGCATCCCTAGGTAAGCATCGTGTGCTCGCCTTAAAATGCTGATCTTGTTTTTGTTGTGTCTTTAATCTTCTCATCCCTTTATTTCTAGGGTCTCGAAGAAAGGGTCAGGAACTTCGGCATCTGTCGCAGCGACCGGGGCTCCGCATGCCGAAGCTCCGGCTTCAAGCACCGAGCCTCCTCCTCAAGTGGTGGCAGAAGTCACGGCAGCTTCGGTGCCAGCTGTCGTGGACTTGGATTCAAAGTCCTCGCCAGCAGCTCTCGTGGTAGCACCGGAGCGAGGGGGAGAAGTTGAAGGTGTACTTCTGACAACAGTGCCAGAGGCTGATGCTCCAATACTAGAGCCGGAGATATTTGAAGCTCTGGTCATTGAATCGGAAGTCGTTGAAGCCCTGGCCGCTGAGCAAGAGGCAATTGAAGCCTCGACCATTGAGCTGAAGATAACTGAGGATCTGGCCCTTGTGCCAGAAGTTCATGAAGTTCCGACGGCTGAGCCGGAGATGCTTGAACCTTCGGTCGCTAAACCGGAAGTGACTGACGCGTCGGCATCTGAGCCGTAGGTGGTAGGGGCACCGAATGAAGCGCCAGCTACTGCCCCGGAGATAGCTGCCCCGGAGGTGTCTGGACCAGAGCCGGAGCAGCTTGAAGTGGCAACAGGTCCTCCATCCTCAGAGCCGATAATTGAAGACTCGGAAGTAGCGCCTTCGACTTCCGGTCCGGAGGCGGGAGTTCCCGTAGTGGGTTCTTCCTCTGCTGCTGCTGAAGGGCATTCGGAGAGCGGTCCTAGTGCTGCAGGAGCTCAGGGGACCACCCTTGTAGAGTGGGACCCAATTTTTGTGATGGAAAATGTAGCCACCTTAGGATATGCATTCGATAGTCACAAAAATTGCAGTAAACAACACAATTTAAACTAGAATAAAATCTGCTGCAAACACCAACAGAGCTAACAGGCCAAGCAAACACAAATTACAGAATACAAAATGACAACCAAATCAAGTCATAGACTTAGAACCACAAAACCCAGTACCAAGTCCACATACCTAAGCTCTACAACTACAAAGCAACCCAGTACTTACTACATTCATGTGTTTGGCCCAGGAGGACCACTACTGCTGTACTACAAGATAAAAACAAATCAGTTAAAACTAGAAGCAAACATCCCTGCGCAAGGAAAATAACTATGCATTGTGGCCAAGCTGCGGAATGAACAACAATACTCTCTCAAACGATCAAATCCGAGGAACGCATTGCCAGACCTCTTCCCACGCCCACAACACGCATGCAGGCTAATACTACCAGCTCAATAGACACCGAGGATCTCTAAAACCCTAAACCTAAACCACACGTGCAACCCGCTAACCCCCTGCAAGTGTAGGTGAGAATGCAGCCCGAAGGACAGATCTGAGGGACAATCCTCTCAGTACCACCAGATCTGCAGGCTGCAACGAGGAGGACAGCTACCTGGATCTGAATCCGACAGGGAGGGAAGGGAAGCGGAGGGACGGGGCGGCCGAGCGGGCGGGGAGGAAGGGAAGTGGTCGTCACCTTCTGGAAGTCACGTGGCGCGACGCCGGGGATGTAGAAGGCGCGGGCGGGGGTGGCGGTGGCAGATAAGAGGATGGCGAGGAAGAGGAGGAGATGGTCGCCGAGGCGTGGGGCGCCGCTGGGGGTCGCCATGGATGGGAGTAGCGATAGGATCAGACGGGAAAATGAGTGTGTGCCGGAAGCCACAACAAGAAGGCCGCGGCTGGGAAATAATCCCTAGATCTAATAGACGACGGTAATATGTCAACCATCATCAATTAAGGCCTAATTGATGATGGTACTTTTTAGCCGTCGTCTATAACAGCTCGGGTGGGTCTGGTTTCGGCCCACATCGACGACGGGCCTTAATTGATGACGGTTGACCGTCGTCTTTAAGCATTTGACGACGGTACTAGGTCAACCATCGTCTATTACGGGCTAATTGATGACGGCTAGATTTAACCGTCGTCAATTATTTAATAGACGACGGTCCCGTCATCTATTATTTTGGCCGTCGTCTATTGTCGCGATTGCTGTAGTGAGGAGTCAGAGAAGGCCAAAGAGCAGAAGGAAAAGCAAAGTTCTGAAGCTTGCAACAAGCACGAGCCAAGAGATGGTAACCCTGACCAACCCCCACCGGCACCGCAGACCACAATAGGAAAGACTACCACCACAGAGACACCACTCCCTCAGATGCTGTCCACCCAAAACATAAGCCCAGATCAAGCAGCAAACAAGCTGGTGGCAGACCTTTCCTTCGCGACTATCATTGATACGATTGAGAGAATCCAGGCAGAAGAAAATATTCAAGCTGATCCTATGGTAGATGAGGCACATCTACACAACTCTGACCCCGATGATGCAGCAATAGCCTCAGTGGAGGAAGCAACAAAAGCTCTGGTAGCCTATGCAACTGAAGATCACTTTGTGGACCTGAGACCAAATCCCACACAGGGAGTAAACACCACTGTCACCCCATGCCATGCTGATAACCAAGGAATAGATGAGACTACTCTCATCCTGGACAAACTTGGCAAGAAACCCAGTCCTGCTGTGCTGCAAAACCCTAAGGTGGATGTGAACAGAAGCAAAAAGGAAGAAGAAGGAGGAGCAATGACTGCAATATGGAGTGGTCGAATTGCCATAAAGAAATGTGGGTGAGAGGAAAAATCTGCAGAGAAGCTTGCACAGGAACTCCTGACCAAGAAACTCAAAATAAAAGCAACAGAGGGGGCACTCAGTAAGGAGGTCAAAAACTGCCTGATCAAGGTGTTCAAGCTCCCCCTTGCTATGGAGCAAATCGCTGCTATGGAGGAACTAGTCTGTGCAATGAGCATTGATACAAGCAAATGGGCCAAGCGCCCCCTGAAGACCAAGGCACGCGGTGCCAAATAAGAAAGGAAGTGATGCAAGCTAGTAGACGTCTTAATCATGTTAGAATATAATCACTGTGCATCTCGGTTGCATTAGAGCTCAGCACTCATTTGTCTACACCCAACAACGCCCAGCTTGTATCCCCCTACTGGTAGTTCAGTCTGGCATTTCTCTAGCTCCAGAAGTGTGAGTAGATCAGTTAGAGCTGCACCCTTATGTTGTTCCTGAGCTGAAGTGTGATGTCCCATGGGTGGCGCAAGTGCCATCTAAGATGTGTTTTACTCATTGTATCCCCATGTATGGCATTTTGCAGTGTGCAAGAAGTTGTGCTTCCAAAATGTCAAAATCCTCAGCTAGAATGTCAGAGGTTTAAATGCACCAATTAGGCGGCACATAGTTAAAAATATAATACAAGAATGCAAACCAACCATGTATGTTTGCAGGAGATAAAAATGGCCAAGATCGATGATTTTGTGAGGGACAGTAATTTGTACAGCACTATTTCTACAAACCAGCCGAGGGCACGCGGGGGGGGGGGGGGGGGGGGTGGAATGGCTAATCACTCTTTAACAGTGATTATACAATTGCAAGCAGAGGAAGTGGAGTGGACCCTCACTGGGGCTTATGGGCCACATGAGCTGAACGATAAACTTCAGTTCCTTGATGAAATTAGATTGTGCTGAAATAAAATTGACAGAAAATGGCTCCTAATTGGAGACTCTAATATGATCTTTAAATATTAAGACAAGAACAGGGGACCATATAACAGAGGTGTTATGGAAATGTTCAGAAACACAATAGATGATTTGGAACTAACAGAAATGAGGCTCCAAGGCAGAAAATACACTTAGTGAAAGAAGCAAGCTGAACCAATTCTAACAAAGATTGACCGCTTTTTCCACGCAGTTGAATGGGAGGACCTGCTCTCAAGAACATGTTTGCAAGCCCTTCCAAACGGTATCTCGGATCACTCTACCTTGATCATGCATGGCAAAATCTGCGCCCCCAAGGTGAAGCACTTCAAGTTTGAAGATTTCTGGACAACGATGCCTGGCTTTATTGAAACTGTTGCTCAGGCTTGGACAAAGCCACTCCAGCCTACAAATGCCATAAGAGCCGTTCATATAAAGCTTGCTAGAACTGCGAATGCATTTAAGAATTCGGAGAAGAACTCAATTGGGAACATCAAGCTACAAATTGTGATAGCAAAACAAATAATTGAGGGGCTTGAAGTGGCCTAGGAATCTCGGACCTTGATCCAGCTAGAGAGTGAGTTTAAGGATAGAGACAAGACAAAGCTACTTGACCTGCTAACAATAGACAAAATTGAAATGATACAACAAGCCAGGTTAACAAACATAAAAGCCATAGACGCCAATACAAAACTTTTCCACCTGAGAGCCAATGGAAGAAGGTCGGAAAACTACATCCACAAGTTGAAAACAGAAGATGGATATGCATTCACCTACAAAGAAAAGGAGAAAGTGATACATGACCACTTTACAAGCCAGATCGTAATGGCCACAGAGCGCAAAAAATGCTGAATTGGGATAAACTCCAATATGAGGCTGAACAGCTGCAAGACCTAGAATTGGGCATTGGGGAAGAAGAGGTGAAAAGGCTGTCATGGACCTCCCCGGAGACAAAGCTCCGGGACCTGATGGGTATACTTCCATGTTTTTTAAAGAGTGTTGGCACATCATAAAAACAGACACCACAAGGGTCTTCCACAAATTATCTCAGCTCAGAGGAAACTGCCTAGATCTGATAAACACAGCCAACGTCGTGCTCATTCTAAAAAAAGAAAATCCTGAAAAAATTTCAGAATATATATCAATAAGCTTCGTGCATAGCATAGCCAAACTCTTCTAAAAAATTCTGGCTAACCACCTTGGGCCGTATCTAAACAGCATGGTTGGCAATAATCAGAGTGCTTTTATTGAGACGGTGCATTCATGATAATTTCCTATATGTCCAGGATCTAGTACCAAGAAGAAAAAGCTCTACTCATAAAGCTTGACATCAAGAAAGATTTTGATTTGGTACACTGGACTTACATCTTAGAAATGATGCAAGCTAGGGGTTTTGGACCCCGATGGAGAGAGTGGATTACCCTCGCTCTAGCAACGTCTTCCACACGAGTACTCCTAAATGGACAGCCTGGAAACCCAATAGTGCACAGAAAGGGATTACGGCAAGGAGACCCCCTCTCCCCTTTGCTTTTCATTCTGGCAATATACCCTCTCCATAGAATTCTACGAATGGCCATTCAACATGGCATCCTCACACAGATGAGCCCAAAAGTGGAAATGGGCAACATCTCGGTATATGCTGATGACGCTACAATTATTGTAAACTCAACAGAAGAAGAGCTGAGAAGGACAAAGCGAATTCTCCTATTTTTCGGCTAGGCATCTGGATTTGAGCTAAATATGGACAAAATAGAAATATACCCGATTAATATACAACCCTAGGAGGCGCATGACTTAATAGTGGAATTTCCTGGGAATGTAAAACAGTTCCCCTGCAAATACCTTGGACTACCACTCCACACCAAGAAACTAAAACGTAGGGAGCTGCAGCCACTGGTAGACAAAGTAGGAAATAAGCTACAAAAATGGAAAGGAAGACTTCTAAACAAAGCACATCGGCTCACCTTGACCCAATCAGTCCTTATCAGCATGGTTGCCTATCAGGCACAAGTTATGGTGCAACCTAAATGGCTCATAAAGAGCATTGATTCAATATGGAAAAAAAAAATTCATATTCACTACGTGAGAAAATCTCATTCGAGACGAGCTCGTACGAAAAACGGAGGCGAGCAAAAAGCATGTCTCCGTCGTCGCGTCTCGCTTTACAGAATAATCAGAGATGAGCAGTGGGCGCATTCTGATAAGTATATATGGGAGACAAGCTTCAAGATGCCTCGTATCCTTTCCGTGAGAAATCCGAGGTGGACTGAGTCAAGTCATCAGTGATGCTCTATTCCAGGCTCGTCGCCGATGAGTAAACATGGTAGACGATCTTTAATTGCAATCATCATCAATAGAATTCAGAGATAAACATATAGCACCGCAATCACATTGCAATTTAGAGATAAACATTTGCAACTCAATGATATACATTTCAACTTGGATATATATATATATATATATATATATATATATATATATATATATATATATATATATATATATATATATATATAGACACACACACACACACACACATTGCAATTACAGATATATATTTTGCAATTCATAGTTTATACACATTGTGTGCCCTCTAAGCAATACATTTCATACTTATATTTCTATGAAGCTTTCATCGATCGATCTAAACTGTACTGTCGATCTTGCTCTCAAACTTCAAAGAGTAAAATTTTGACAGTAATACCAAGACACCACCCCTACTAAATATCAATTTAACAGACATAAGAAACCACTACAAATAAGTTCGGTAACAATTACTAATTACTTGAGAAAAATTAGTCTATCTTACAATCTGTTGATCAAGAACCCCAAGGTAGAGTGCTCCTGAGTGATGGTTATTTAGGTGGAAGAAACCAGGTGGAAAGGCACATCTTTGAGGTACAATGGGATAGTCCTCCAAGAAGTAGATTGTCAGTGGATAGTAACCATTTTCCCAATCAGTCTACAAAAGAAATTTATTAATAAGAAGATGATGGTTATAATGGATTGTGCAGAGAAATTGGACATCAAGTGACGCAGATGGTGAGCCATTAAATTGCAAACACCTAAAACAAATAAGACGGAACATAACCAGTGACCCAGAAGAAAAACTACAGAGTGCGTCATTAAGTTCATCAATCCATTACAGAGCTACATACAACCATGCGACTGGTGTGCCATATGTACATACATGGGGGTGGTTCTTGCACTCCTCCTTGAGTCAGCCATGCACCATGTCGATAACAAATTTTCCAGCGATGAACTACATATAAAGTGGAATATAAGTAGCGTAGAATAGGAGGGATTAGCGACGGCAAGGACTGTACAGTGAGGATGGTGGCAACGATGAGGACAGCGACGACGATGGCGGTGATGGCTAACAGTGGACGATAGGTGGCGGTCACACTGGAGTTGGATCGTGATTTGTACTGAAACGATCTTTAGGACGAGAGAGTGAAAGAGCACGAAAGATCAAGAATTTGGCGAAAACATAGCTAAGTGTTCGAATAGAGTGCCCGAGAGCTTAAATAGCTAGGTAAAAGGGAGACGAGCTTGAAAAAGCGCGTCTCCGATCGTTGACAAAGGGAGACGAGCAGGAGAGAAGCTCGTCTCCCTTTTGCATCCTTTCATTTTCTCGAGGCGAGCAGCGGGTGGTGCGAAGAACTTAATTTGTGGCGGGTGGTGCGAAGTAATTGTGGCCGGTGGTGCGGAGACGTGCGACCGGCGTGCAACCATTTGTTTCCTCGAGTCGACCGGTTTTGAAGAGTCCCATCGTCCCATAAATGTGCGCGAAACAAATCAATCCATCATTCCACATCAAGCTTATATAAGATGCGCCATCGTCGACTAATCCGTAGTTCTCAACATGCGTGTCTCCCTTTTGCATCCTTTCGTTTCTCCTCTTCTTCGTCTAATATAAGGAGCCACTCACCATGGCCAACGTTCCGCCTCCAAGCCCACCGAGGGAGCCACCTTTCAAGAAACAATGCTCTGACTCCCTCGAGCAGCTCAAGAACGACTTGCGCCTTGTTTATGGCACGATATGCATATAACATTACGCCTTGCGCCATGAGTTCCTCGGGTCTGCGTACACTTCAGAGTCTTCTGGAATGTATATCGCTGGCCACTACCTCATGGGTGTGGCCAATCGTCTTGACACTCTATTCGAGATGATAGCCTAGGAGCTCGATGTCAAGGGCCATAGGAACTTGGTGGCGGCGACAGCGAGGAACCTCGGTCCCAAGGTTGCACTGCTGATGTAGTCGGCCCAGGCTCCTGGGGAGCCTGTGTCGGAAGAGGATGAGTATGATTTAGTTTTTCTTTTGTTTTTTTTCTTTTCTTGTGTCTTCTTGTACTTTTTTTGTGTTCTATATTATATTGTGTTAATGAATAAATGTGTTATATGTGTTCATCTATGTGAATGAATATTATCACATGTTTTCATCTGTGTGAATGAATGAATGTTATCTCGTGTGGTCATTGTGTTCGTCGGCAATGCCAAATAATAAGGAACGGAGATTTGATTATTTTTTCGGTTAGATCAGACTAATTCGATCAGTGAAGGTGGTCTACATTGGAATGATAATCTATTTAGTTATCAAGTGAATGTGCTCATTCGTTCAGTGAATGTGTTCATCTTTGTGTGATATCAAGTGAACAAATCAAAATGGAGAAGATCACGAAGTACGCCCGTGAATTGGAGGTGTGATAATAAAAGGAGACGAGCTTTTGTAAAGCATGTTTGATTTCGTTTACGAATAGGAGACACAATTTGTGCTAAGCCTGTCCACTATGTAAGAAAACCAAATAGGAGACAATGATTGGCGACACGCTCGAAGGCAAACATGTCGGATAAGGTTAACCGAGACGAGCCTGCTTCAGCGAGGACCTAACACGGCTCAGTTGAACGTTCAAGGAGACGCGTTACAATACAACACGTCTCAGTTAAGTGGGTATCCAAGACGCGCCTTCTCCCCGACTACTCGAAGACACATTTAAGAAAAAGTGCATCTCCTATTAGCGAAAGAAGTGAGACGTACTTTATAGAAAGCTCATCTCCTTTGTCTTCGCTTACAGACATACATGAACTCGTCGCTGAATGATTAATTCATTCATTCATAGTTGAACACACAAAATATTCATCACACAGATGAACAAAGATAACACATTCATTAATTAACAAATATATTACAAAACACAAGCGAAAAGTACAAGACACAAGAAAACAAAAACAACATCCACTAAAAAACAACAAAAGAAAACCTAAATCCTACTTCTCCCCCTCCTCCTCTGGCTGCTCCACCGGTTGCTCCGACTGGTCTGTCGGTTTCTCCGGTTGGTCCGTATCTGGCGGTCTAACCTCGCGACCGAGGTTCCTCGCCATTGCCGCCACCAGGATACTGTGGCCCTTGGTGCCGAGCACCTCGTCATCGTCTCGAGCAGCCTCTAGAACTAGTCGAACAACCTGTCGAACAGCATCTCGAGTAGATCTTTGCTGAGCCTCTCGGGGGAGTAGCATCACTATTTTTTACAGGGTGGTTCCCTCGGCGGGCTTGGCAGCGAAACATTGGCCATGGTGGGTTGTCTGCACGGAGAAGACAAACGAAAAGAAGAGACCGATGGCGCCTTATATGTCTTTGCAGAGAAGAAAAATGGAGACGCGCTTTTAGAAAGAGCGTGTGTTCGATTCCACACGTCACCTTTAGCTTAGTGATTTTCTCCATTTTGCTTCGGTTCACTGTTGATATCACACATACTCCTACTCCTCCTCCTCCTCCTCCTCTGGATCCTCCTTCTCCTCCTCCTCTTGCAGCGACTCCGACGCCAGTGCAACTGTAGTTTTGTTTTTCCATCTTATTTGTTTTTGGTATTTTCAATTTCTCTGCTTAGTGTTTCTCTGCGAAGCTTGAATCAGGAGATTTATTGAAGTGGCAATGCATCTTCCCCGGTAAAGAAGGGGTAAGTCATGAAGAACATGCACAATATGAGTTTAACCATCATCCTTCTATTAATGAATTTCCTTTGTAGACTGACTGGTAAGGTGGTTACTAGCCCCTGACAATCTCCTTCTCAGAGGACTATCCATTGGTGCCTCCAAGATGCGCCTTTCCAAGTGGTTTCTTCCACCCAAATATCCATCACTCAGGAGCACTTTGCATTGGGATTCTTGATCAAGAGATAGTGAGATAGACCTATTTTGCTCTTGTAATTAGTAATTGTTGCCGAACTTTTTTGAAATGGTTTCTTATGTTGCTGAAATTGATATTTCATAGGGGTGGTGGACTGGTTTTACAATCAAAACTATAATACTTGAAGTTCTGCATTTGCTGCATCAGCCAAATGCACTCGACGTTGAAAATGATTGTTATAATCTACTTATTAAGGTTAGATACTTTGTGTTAGTGACCAACATATGTTATTAATTCCTCCTTCGACATTTGTTAATTTAAAGAATGTATATATTGTCATGATCCAGGGGAATATAAGAGATGTATTCGGGAGCAAGCTAGACGATACAGTTTAGATTGATCGATGATAGCTTTAGGAATAAGTTTAAATTTGAAATTAGTTTAGAGGGCACACAATGTATGAACTATGAAATGCATTGAGTTGCAAATTATCTCTGAAATGCAATGTCATTGCGTTTGTTTATCCCTGAATTCCAATTAATCCATTAATTGCAATGTCATTGTGTTTGTTTATCCCTGCAACGGATGCTCACGATGTTGTGCGAGTGGCAATAGGGTGAAGAGTGCACTAGAGACGCACTTTAGTAAGGCTCTTCACAGATATGTTTCCGATTTGCGCCGAAGAACTTTTGTCCCACCTCAAAAAGTTGAGCATGTTGCAATGATTGTATAAAGTAGTGCGCATAGTTGCCAGTTGGACAAGCAGGAATGTCCTAGATGTTGTTTCTAGCTTCAGCACACTGTGGCGCATCTAGGGCACTCCAACATGTCCGGGGCCATATGTGACTTACATGGGCAGAGACGCGTCTTACTTGGGCTCGTCTCCGATTTATGCCGAAGATATTTTGTCCCACCTCTAAAAGCTGAGCACAGTGCAAAGATCATATAAGGCATTGCACACAGTTGCCAGTGGTACAATCATGCATGCGAAAGATGTTCCCGTCTTCAGCACACCGTGGCTCATCTTTTGCATGCGGGAAAATGCGCTGATGGGAAATATGATAATGCGAGACGTGCTTTATAGACGTGGGTCTCCGAGTTATATTTTAAACTCGTGCGTCCTCTATGGCAAAAATTTTCTCGCGCTCTCTCGACGGACGCTGAAATGAGAGACGGGTGTTATATAGGCACGTCTCCAAGTTTTGCTATTATATCCGTCGCGTGATCTCTCCCATTATTTGGTGAAAAATTTTAGCTCTCGCGCGCTCTCTTGTTCTAGAAACGCAGCTCCTGAGCACGCTGCCGCCATCCCGTCTTCATCAACGTCGCGCTGCCACTGTCGACTCGGACCCCGCCGTTGACCCCGACCTTCGTCATTAGAGAGTTGAGCATGCCGGAGCACGCCGGCTCGTCCCTTGTCCCCGGAGCACGTCGCCGCCGTCCCTCTTTATCAACTCGCTCTTCGTCATTGTTGCACTGCCGCCGTCGACCCCTACCCTGTTGTCAACCCTGACCTTCATCATCCGAGAGTTGAGCACGCCGGAGCACGCCACCTCGTCCCTTGTCTCCAGAGTACGCCGCCGCCTCGACCCCAACCTCGGTAATTGGTATGAGCATGTCGCCAGATTCACATAAGTAGAAATGTTCTACCTATCCCCTGAGCACGTCAGCCTCCTGTCATCAGAGAGTTCAGGAACCGCCACTCTGGCGCCTCCACCATTTCGTCTTGGAGCACACCGCTGCTTCGTCCCGTGTCCCTAGAGCGCGCCACCGCCTCGACCCTGCCCTCAGAGCGTGCATTCTAGTGATTTTATTTAATTTGAGGATGTCTAATGAAGGCTCATTGTTAATGAAGTCATTGATCCAAAGGGAGAATTTTCATTACGGTATACATTCATCTTCCTTGTTTATGTCAAATGAAGATGTAATGTATTTCTTTTGACTATCAACGTATATAATGAATTCTGATCCGTAAACCCTTGAAACTGCAAGAACTGTACTTGACACTAGCATTTGCCATCCCAGTGAGTTTGATTTCTACCTCTGCAGCCATGCTGGAATCAAGATATTTATGCGATAATTGGTGTTTCTCTAATGAGTTTTTGATATCAGGCTATAAATGCATCAGTGGAATGTAAATTGTTTGTTTTTTCAGGGGACAAGCACACCAGCTCACTACCATGTCCTTTACCAAGAGAACAATTTCTTTGCTGATGCTTTGCAGATGCTCACTAATTGCCTGTGCTACAAGTAAGCTCAGTTCTCCATTACTAACAAATATTTGCTACCTTATGTGACAGGTTAAGCAAATGTGACTACAATTTGATAATGTTTTATATGATTTCAGTGATTTTATTGAATTTGAGGATGTCTCAGTCGGAGCATTAGAGGCTATGAAGGATAATCGTTAATGAAGTCATTGATCGACGGAATTTTCATTACGGTATACAGGATTAGATGATGACAGTTATGATGTGTGTAATTAGTTATATTGTAATCAGGATGAACAATCTTTGTTGTGTAATTAGTATACTTGATAACCACGATTAACACTTTGTTAGTATTTGATTGGTCAATATAATTTAACGTGTGATCTTTTTGGCTATACACTTGTAATACGGCTGCCAAATCCTGGCTAGCTCTAGGATGCAGCCGACAATCAGGATAGTCAGGGGTGAGGGACACCTAATAGAAGACCCTGCCTGTAAACAATCTGTGATGAGCTGTAGCAGAGATCGTCTTGGATAAGCTAAATAAAGGAGACAAGCTTCCATAAAGCCTGTCTCAGATCAATACACAAATCTACGACGCGCTTTGTTAGGGCTTGTCACGCATGTATGCTAATGGGGGACGCACGCCACCCGCGTCTCCAATGACCCCGTGAAGACCGTCTGTTATGACACAAAGAAAACAGACGTGCTTCTTTTAAGCATGTCTCACACTTAGGATGAACGGCAACACACCGTAAGCATGTCTTTGATGACAACATAATACGAGACGTGACGACGGAGACACACAGTTTGTTTATCTCCCTTCTTCGTTAGGGCCCGTCTCGGATGAGCCTTTCTTACGTAGTGGTCTCCCTTTTGTCACAGGAGCGGGCGAGTCTCAGATATTAACTTAAATGAGACGAGCTGTAAAGAAGGTCGTCACCTTTTACACTCGACCGAGCTATGTACAGATGCTCGTCGAAGCGGGCGCGTCTCGTTTAACCATATTAGAGACAATCTCCTTTGCGCTCGTCGCCGATCTTTGTCTCCTATTGTAATTTCTTACGTAGTGATGGTCCGGAGAGACACAAGAAGGAAATAAAGGAGGGGTCCACTTGGTGAAATGGGACATGGTATGTAGTCCAAAAAACCTTGGCAGCCTGGGCATTCTCAAGTTACATAAGTTCGCCACAGATCTAAGAATAAAATGGCCATGGCAGCAATGGACAGAGATGGAGAAACCATGGCTTGGAATGAAGGTTCCGTGCACTAAGAGAGTTAGAGCTATATTCATAACATCTGTTGATATCCAAGTAGGAAACGACAAAAAAACACGTTTCTGGCAAGACAAATGGAGAGGTGACTTACCGTTTAAGGAGATGATGCCGGATCTTTACACTCTATCAACACATAAGAATAAAATAGTAGCAGTAGAATTGCAATAACTTAGCTGGTTCAGGGGTCTGGGAACCTTAACTGTGAGACCTATATGTGCTGAGTGCATTGGCTATGATGATAAAAGTTTTGAATACTGCCAAAACACCCTTTTAACAATGTCCGACTCTAGGTCCGAGCTCCTGCATGGTCCGACGATAGGTTCAGCTTTTTTTGGGTAGCTCCAGCAAGGTCCGACGTAAGATCCCACTTGCTTTGGCTAGGTCCGACTTCATTGTCTAGGTCCGACTTATTTTAGCTAGGTCCGACTTCATTATCAAGGTCCGACTTGCTATGGCTAGTTCCGTCATATTTTTGCTAGCTTTGGCACTTTGGTAAGCTCCGGCGCTAGGTCCGAATAGCTTTGGTTAGCTCCGGTGCTAGGCCCTGCTAGCTTTGGTAAACTCCGGTTCACTATCCGGTTAGCTTGGCCAAGGTCTGGTGCTAGATTGCAATGGTTTTGCTTTTAACTTGCAATGTTTCAAACTTGCTTTTTGGATTATGGAAAGTTTGCTTAGTGTTATTTTACTAAGTTTTTAGTGTGTTTTGGTGGTTATGGCTGATACCATTTTGCTATGGTTTGCAACATGCTTATGTGAGATGCTCACGTAAGGTGTTGTGGCTTCAAAACTAACGTGAGTCAAGTCGAGGACTTGTGCTCGGAAGTATCGGTTGTTTATTCACATGCAGGTGTTGCTTGAATCAAGACATGGCTGGTGACGGGATCCATTGAACTAGTCTTAGGGAGAAGATGAGGTTCAACAACCAAGTTCGGGAGGAATTGTCGTTGAGTTGATCGGGAGATTGCACAACATGTTTGAATCAAGAACAATGCATATGATCGTGAGGCCAGAGCTCGTGCTGCACGAATTTTAGGCTGTTCCTCTTGTGTTCTATTGAATAAAGATCATAGTTTAAAGGAAATTTTGTACTTTGTTCGTCCGACTTGTTTCAGACAAGTTTTTCTCGTCGGGTTTTCTGCACAACACTACCTTGCTTCAGTTGTTTTATCATAAGTCGAGTGTTATAGATCCAATTGATGTGATTCTTTTTGGGTTGTCTTCACAACTTGATTATCTATCATCTGAGAAAATGTTATGGTCATTGGATTTGTGGTTTCTAATCTACACGAGTTTCATTGTACTGTTGCAGATCTGTTTTTTCTCGGGTAGGACAGATTGACCGTTGTTCGATCTATCGATCGTAACTTTAGTTTTTATCGACGTATTTTTGTGATTCTTGGTGACGTCTTCATGACTTAATTATACAAAATATATACTGGTTTTGTCACAATTGATCACATTTAGATTAGTCGCACACACAATTCTTTTAATAGATCAATTTTCTACTGAGGGCTTTTTGTTGCTTCTGCTGAAAAAGTTTTAATCTACCATTCACCCCCCTCTGGTAGCTTTTCACGTTCTCTTCGACCCTACAATTGGTATTAGAGCCACGGTGCTCTAATATTTATGATTTGCACGTGTTTTGAGTAATCATCATGGAGAAATACTCTGCCAAACCTTGTGTGTTCAGTGGTATTTATTTTCAGTTTTGGAAGACATGCATGGAAGCTTTCATCCAGGCGCAAGGCTTTGCAATATGGAAAAAGGTGTACAATCCTTACAAAGTGTTGTCAAATGATCATGTTACAGCTACGAATCTGAGAGATGTTGACAACAACAACAAGGCTCGAATCTTGATCATACAAGGACTAACATAAAGCGACTTCGACCGTGTTGCTCACCTCCGATCTGCGTACGATGTTTGGAAAACTCTATGTGATTACTGAGAAGTATCCAACACGATCAAGGAGGTAAGGCAATACATGTTCAAAAAGGAGTACTTGCGCATTGAGATGCAACCAAGTGAGTCCATCAACGACCTCTTTGCTCGCTTTAATAAAATTCTCATCAACTTGTGTAGCGTTAATGTTGATTTTTCAGATGCTAAGAATGCTAGGCAATTACTAAGTGCATCAGACATGTTAATTTGGGAGATGAAAGTGACATATATTCGTGAATCTATTGTCATGAGTACACTTACATTAGATGTTTTATATTCTAAATTGAAAACCCATGAAATTGACATAATCTCACATAAGAACCCCAACATGTCTCTTACAATTGTTTCTCAACGTGACATGACTAGATCCAGCCAATCTTCATCTCGTGGAACACTTGATTTGTTGTCCTCTCTAACCCTTGAACAGATTGAAGAGTTTCCAGAGGAAGAACGTGCACTCGTCTCAACTCGGTTCTCAAAAACATTGCAAAATGTGAGAACTAGAAAAAGAGGAAGTGCCAGACCTCAGAGATCCTTCAAATGTCGTAAGACAGGACATTTTCGCATGGATTGCCCTAACCTTTCGGGTACTATTTTCCATGATGAAAAGCAAACAATGACAAAGCACTCCTCTTTATACAACAATAAGAAAAAGAAGGGTTTTACATGACGCCAATTGGTGAATATCTTTATCTCCGCACTTCCAGAACTTGGCTCGAGCGATGTAAACATCGAAAGTGACAAAGATGAATATGATTTAGCAAACTTGTGCTTCATGGCGGGCAAGTCAAGATCAAGTATGGAGGAGGCAGAACAAAACAACGACAATGAAGAGTTATGTCCTACTTGCGAAGAAATATGTGATGCTATTTCTTGTGCAACTGTTAGAGTTAAGAAAAAGGACACAAAGCTTAGGGACAATGTTGTTAAAATTGAGTCACTAGAATCTAAAATTAATCGTTTGAAATCTTTGATTCCTAGTGATGATTCTTGTTCCTCATGTGATTTAATATATGAATAATTGTCCTCTCTAAGAAGTGCACACACCTCCACACATGATAAACTTGAGTTAGAGATTGAAAAAAACAGAGAGCTTGCTGAACTTAATGATGAAAGCCTTAAAGATGCTTGTTGTTCTACAATTGATTTGCATTGTTCTACTTGTGATGATCTTGATAAGAAACTACAAGATGCTATGAATGAGATTTCTATATTGAACAATACTTTATGTTCTCATGAAGTTAAATATTATTCTAATTGCAAAATAAAAGGAAAAACTTGATGTGAAAACTAACTAGACTTGTCAAAGAAACTTGATGATATGAATAGGACACTAGAGTAGTTTTGTAATGGGAATAAGAATCTAAACTTGCTGTTGGATTCTTCCAAGTCTTGCAATGATAAAACTATTTTAGGTTTTAATTTTCATGCTCATGCTAAGGCACATCCACCTAAAATTGTAATGACATTAGGAAGTGGTTTGATTCAAACAGTTCCTAAACAAAAACAAGTGGTTTTCAAATCTACAGAGGATGTTGTCTCATTCAGCTTCTAATAATTATGTTGCTTGCTCATCTAGACATGAACACAAAGTTAAATTTCATTGTACCCACTATGGTAGGGACGGTAATGTCATAGATTTTTGTTATAGACTCGCTAAAAAAAATAAAAAGGAAGGAATGCAAGATAGATCTCATAAGTCTCATGCAACATTTGCTGCACATGCTAAACAAAGTATCAAGAACATGCAACCTACTGTTATGAGTCAAAACATGCAAAGTTTCCTCCCATAACCACTGTTTTTCGTGCTACACATGTAACACCTCGTAAGTCAGTAGTTGGGTACAAAAATCCTCAAACTTTGGCTCATAAACCTGCCGTTTCGTCTCAGCTTCCGTGTGTTTTTGCTACTGCATGTCATGTGATCCAGTACTGGATTCCTAAATGCCTTTCGACTAACCACAGTATTGAGTCATCGACATATTGTGCTTCTATGTAGGTTATATGTTTGAGGAAGGAGAACATTTGGATTGTGGATTCAGGTTGCTCACGCTACATGACTGGTAACAAAGATTGGTTCTCCTCTCACTCTTTTGTGTCACGTGTAGAGAATGTTACTTTTGCCAATAATTCTTCAACTCCTATAATTGCTAAAGGTTTGGTTAAATTAAATAATCACTAAACTTTGAAGGATGATAAACTTGTTAAAAATTTGAAATACAACTTGCTTTCTGTTTCACAATTGGTAAATAAAAATCTGGAAATTATTTTCACTAAAAATTGCTGCAAGGTTGTAGATTCAAATATTGAGCTTATTTTTAACATTTCATGGTTTGGAGGTGTTTTTAAAGCTGATTTTGATATGTCATCCTCTAAGCATGGGTGTCTAGTTTCAATGATTCAAAGGACTTATACTTTTGGCATCGTAGACTTGGTCACGTAGGCTTTGATCATCTAACGCTTGTTAGTGCTCTTGATCACATACGTGGCCTGCCTAAGCTTAAAAGGGACAAAGAAAGTGTGTGCTCTTCTTGTATACATGCTATGATGGTTGCAGGTTCACATGCTCCTCTCACAATGACCATGAAAACTGAACCGAGTCAACTTTTGCACCTTGACACCGTCGGACCTTTACGTGTTAATCCTTCAGAGCTAAATGATATGTTCTTGTAATTGCTGATGACTATTCTAGATACTCTTGGGTTTACTTTATGGCATCAAAGAATGAATCTTTTAGTCACTTTAGAACTTTTTTTATTAGATTATCAATTGATCACCCAAACTCTTTAAAAGCAATTAGAAGTGATAATGGAACCGAACTTAAAAGTCTATCGTTTGATCACTATTGTGCTGAAAATGGAATAGATCACCAATTTTCTTCACCTTATGTACCTCAACAAAACGGTGTTGTAGAGTGAAAGAACATAACCTTAGTTGAGATAGCTAGGACTATGCTTGATAAATATCAAACTCCTAGAAAGTTTTTGGCAGATGCAATTGCAAGTGCTTGTTATGTCTCAAATCGTGTTTTCTTGCGTGCTAAGCTAGGAAAAACACCATATGAACTTTAGTTTGGACATAGGCCTAGTGTCACACACTTTCGGGTCTTTGGTTGTAAATGCTTTGTTATGAAACATGGAAATCTTGATAAATTTGAATCTAGATCCATTGATGGCATGTTTCTTGGTTACCCATCCCACAGTAGAGGCTACCATGTGCTTTTATTTGATACTAATAAAAATTATGGAGACTTGTGATGCTTCTTTTGATGAAGCTAGGCCAGGTACTAGCTGTAATATTGCAGGACCAAATTCATATTCGCAGGGGGAGAGTATTTTCATCGAAGAAGACGAAGAAGTGGTGCTACTGCCCGAAAATTCAGTAGCTAATGACATTGTTCTAGCTCCTGATAAATATTCACAACTAGCACCGACGACAACTATTTCTGGTCCAGATCATCCTCATGTCACAAGCTCATCGATTTGTAATGAATATAAAGAACACGGAGCTTGTGAAGTGTCTACTCCCCTCTGAATCCTCAAAAGTCATCCTCCACAACAAATCATTGGGTGCTTGCACGAACGAGTCACATGATCCATGTTTTGCAATCCAAACTATCACGCTCATTCTGCTTTTCTTGCATCTTCTAAACCTAAAGATATATCACACGCACTCACTAATGAACCTTGGATTATTTCCATGCAAGAAGAGTTAGAAAATTTTGAAAGAAATAATGTTTGGAAAATTGTACCTCAACCTCAAGGTCACACTTTAATTGGAACTAAATGGGTGTTTAAAAATAAACAAAGTGAGGATGGGGTTGTGGTTAGGAGTAAGGCTAGATTGGTTGCTCAAGGTTTCACACAAATTGAAGGTCTAGATTTTGATGAAACTTTTGCTCCAATTGCTAGATTAGAAGCCATAAGAATTTTTTTAGCTTTTTTTGCATCTAAATGTTTCAAGTTATATCAAATGGATGTTAAAAGTGCTTTTCTTAATGGCTATATAGATGAGGAGGTTTATGTCAAGCAACCACCGGGTTTTGAAAATCCAAATTTTCCTAACCATGTTTACAAACTGTTCAAAGCCTTGTACGGTCTCAAACAAGCCCCTAGAGCATGGTATGATAAGTTAAAATCATTTTTACTTTAAAAGGGGTTTACCATGTGCAAGGTTGATAAAAAACTCCTTTTGTGCTTAAGCATGGCAATGACTCATTATTCATTCAAGTGTATGTGGATGATATTATCTTTGGTTGTGCTTCTCATGATCTTGTGTCCAAGTTTTCAGCTATGATGAGTTCAGAATTTGAAATGAGTATGATGTGAGAACTCACGTACTTTTTGGAGCTGCAAATCAAGCAAATCAAGGAGGGTACCTTTGTGCATCAAACAAAGTATACGAAAGACCTTCGTAAACGCTTCAACATGGAAAAAAGCAAGCCTCTTCAGACACCAATGGGTACAACAACGACACCTGAACATGATGAAGATGGTGACCCAGTCGATCAAAAAGAATATCGTAGCATGATCGAATCAACTTTTGTATCATGCGACATCAGGACCGGGCATACAATTCATCGTATGTCTTTGTGCATGATTTCAAGCTTCCCCACATGATTCACATCGTCAAGCCGTTAAAAGGAATCTCAAGTACATACATGGAACTCAAGAATTTTGCATTTTGCTTCCTTCTTCCTCAACCGTTACTTTGAAAGCTTTTTCGGATGCTAATTTTGGGGGTTGTAGAATTGATAGGAAAAGTACTTCGGGTGCTTGTCATTTTCTTTGTAATTCACTTTTTGCTTGGTCTTCTAGAAAACAATGTTTAGTTGCACAATCCACAGCCGAATCTGAATATGAAGCTGCTCCTAGAACTTGCTCACAAATTCTTCGGATTTTTCAAACACTTAAGGACTATGGGGTTGATCTAGATAGTGTTCCACTGTTTTGTGATAATACAAGTGCCATTTGCATTGCTAAAAACCTCGTGCAACATTCGAGAACAAAGCACATTGACATTAGGTATCAATTTCTCTGTGAAAATGTTGAAAAAGTAAATATTGTGCTTCACCATGTAGATACCGAACAACAATTGGATGACATTTTTAAAAAACCATTGGATTTCATTTTTTTGTTACATTCATAGTGAAATAGGGGTTATGCATCCTCATGGCTTAAATTGAGAGGGAGCTTTCAAATTTGGGATCTGATTTAAAAAGTAATATGAGCATATTATTTCGTACATATATGACTTTGTTATTCCTTTTACATGCAGAAAGTTCTTACTACATTACTCATGTTATACATTTTGTTTTTTTTTTGCCATGACTAGTAATTGGAATAATTACTTACACTAAATCTGGTCATGATCAAAATTTCTTCCTATTTTGAACTTGTTGCATGCTCACAAGTGCTTTTAATAATGAATAATTAATCAAGTAATCAACTCACATGTTGAGCTTTTATGATGAAATAAAAAATGAGAAAAGATTAAGAGAACATGCATGCATCGCACTTCTTCTTCTGGGATAGCTTATAATTGCACTTAGATATGAACTTGGAAGCACTTGTGTATGACTAAAACCATGTCCTTAAGCTTCTGATTGTCAAATGACAAAGTCTTGGCTTGGTTGGTTACAATAGGATAGATGCGGCATATAATCTCTTGCAAATGTCACATGATCTAAATTTGTGCTTTGAAAAATAATAAAAATGCAGCAACAAGTGTCATGCTTTCAGGTTTTGAAATAGTTAAGTTTGTGAGATCATGACTTGCTTAAATTGAAAATTACACTTGATCTCTAGCATGACTTACACTACTTTATGTATCTCATTGATTTGATAGTGTATGTTACTTGATAGTATGATTTGGATGAGCTTTGTTTCATATGTATGTGTTACAATATTCTAATAACAATTGGACACTTCTGAACCTTGCTGAATACATTGTCAAAGGAGGAGAAATTGATCACACATTTTATTTATGACTTACAATAGGGGAGAAATATGTATAGGGGGAGAAATATTTGTTTGAGAAATTTCCTTCTTTCTAATTTGATTGCTTTCAAAACTTTTCATAAGAAAATGTTCGTATTTTAAGTGGTATTACCAATGCAGTCATCAAGGGGGAGATTGTGAGACCTATGTGTGCTGAATACTTTGACTATGACGATAACAATTTTGAATACTAGCAAAACACCCTTTTAACAAGGTCCGAGCTCCTGCAAGGTCTAACGATATGTCCAACCTGTTTTGGCTAGCTCCGGCAAGGTCCGACGGAAGGTCCGACTTGCTTCGGCTAGGTCCGATTTATTTTAGCTAGGTCCAACTTATTTTGGCTAGGTCCAATTTATTTTGGCAAGGTCCGACTTGCTATGGCTAGGTCTGACATGTTTTGCTAGCTTCAGCACTAGGTTCGACTAGCATTGGTAAGCTCCGGCACTAGGTCCTACTAGCTTTGGTTAGCTTTGGCGCTAGGTTCTGCTACCTTTGGTAAGCTCCAGTTCACGGTCCGGTCTTTGGCAAGGTTCAGTGCTAGATTGCAATGGTTCTGCTTTTAACTTACAATGTTTTGAACTTGCGTTTTGGATTATGGAAAGTTTTCTTAGTATTCTTTTACTATGTTTTTGTTGTGTTTTGGTGCTTATGGCTGATATCAATTTTCTATTGAATGTGGCCTAGAGGGGGCTGCATAGGCCTTTTTGAAATTTTTCGGAATCTGCAACACTTAACAACCAGTTCAAAACCAGAGATATCAGACTAGTCCGGTAAAGTGCGGACTAGTCCGGTGTGTACGGACTAGGTTGATCAAGTTTGATTTATAAAGTTTGATTCTAGGGTGTATGCAATGGAAATACATAGTCAAATGAAGTTGCAAGATTATGGACTAAGGTCTATCACAATTCAATCTTATATTTAATGATTCAATGTAAAGTATGCAATAATGATTGAAACCCTAGATTGTTGTGATGAATAAGAACGATGAACACAAAAAATCCACAAGGATTTATACCGTGGTTCGGCTCCCACAGAGGCAACCTACATCCACGTTGAGGAGTCCACAAAAGGACCGGGTCTTCTCCAACCCTACCCTCGTCGGATTGCCACAATGGCCAATCCTCTTCCACTTATCACAAAAGGGGTGAATAACCGAATTCAAAGGGGCCTTTTGACACGTTGAGAGCTCCCTTAAGATTACAATACGAAATACCACCAAGAACACACTCAAAAGATTACAATTAAATCATAGGACTGTGTTAGAGGATCAAACCAAGAGCTCAATGAGTGTTGAACTTGTCTCTCCAATGATCTAGAGTGAATCCTCAAAGGATTGATCCTTGTTGCACTTAATTTTGTGTAGAGATGTGGTTTTTGAGGCTCTTGGGAGGTGTGACAGCGCTAGGGATCGAGAGAGATCAAAGTTGGGCCGTGCACCTCTATTTATATGGGGTTTCTAAAAGTGACAGTTAGAGTTTAGAAAGATCGAACTAGTCCGTGGTGGACACCAGACTAGTCCGGTGTGCTGTGTGTAGCAAACCCTAAGTGTCCCGAAATATCGGACTAGTCCGGCTAGGAACGGACTTGTCCGATTTCGCTTCTGGAAATCTTCGGACTAGTCCGACAGTCATCAGCTTTTCTGGACATGTGAAACCCTATGTGAATTGGGTGACAAGTCCGCACTTGGTGGACTTGTACGATTTAGGTCAGAGGGTTTTTTGTACTATTTCGTGCTAATATCAGACTTGTCCGATTTAGAACAGAACGAATATCGGACTAGTCCGGTGGTGATCGGACATATCTGATTTTGTGTGACTTGTGAAGTGTTTGGGGACTAGTCCGCACTGGTGAGGACTAGTCCAATTCTAGTCAGAGAGATATCGGACTAGTCCGATTTTGTGCAGAGAGGATATCGGACTAGTCCGGTGACATTCGGACTAGTCCGGTCCTGTATAAATTTGTGCAATGTGTGTGTTTAATTGTGAATGAGCTCTTGGGGTGTGTTTACTTAACACACTCCATACACAATGATCTACTATTCTTCTTCCTTGAGCTCATTTCCACCTTGCTCCTCATTCTCCCTTCTTTTTGGCACATTGCTTATTTTGCTATTAAAACCTGTGCTCATCTGAACAAATAGGTTAGGATCTCATTTGCTTGTCATAAATCATCCAAAACCCACAAGGGATTCGTAGATGCACTTTCAATCTCCCCCTTTTTGGTGATTGATGACAACCAATTGAGATTTCACAAAATATGATAAAAATTGAGATTTTCATAAAGTATGCACATATGAGTCTAAAATACATCAATCAATGAAAACATATCCATATGTTCATTCTTTATGGTGGGATGCCTAACTATGTATGTTGAAACAATGAAAATGACATAAATGACATTAATCAATCAAAAGCAAGCATATATGTCATTTTAGGAGCAAAATCACATAACTCAACATTTACTTCTCAAAAGATCATAACATTGCATCACAGAACCATAATTAACTTAAGAACGTAGTTAAAGCTTTACAACCTGCAAAAAAAGTCAAAAAGCATACATGATATCCCTCTCCTCGCATCCTACAGCTAAGGCTAATACTCCCTCTCAATCTCTCCCCCTTTGGCATCAAGACACCAAAAATAAGGAGAGGAGGGTCCTAAGGTCTTCACTCTTCGCTGTCAGTCCTCTCATCGTTGTCTTCGTCATCTTCATCTTCAGCCTGATGAGGAGGAGGAGGTGCAGAGTCACTCGAGCCCCCAATGCCAAAGTAGGCAAGCTCGAATGGGGTCAAGGGCCCGAGCTCGGTGAAATCTGAGTCTGAATCTTCAGAGATTACTGGAGACCCAATGGGTTCGATCTCCAGTTTCTGGCAAATTTGCTTCACATTTGACTTGACATACTTCATTTCTTCCTTTCTTCTCTTGTTGAGCTCATGGGCCATCACTTCGGCCTTTTTGCAGGAAGCGAAGATGGCAGCCAGGTATTTGAAGATCCCACTGGCTGATCCACTTTGAGGGCTTGCCCTACTGGCAGAGGTAGCTCTTGCATCTTCAAATCTTCTTGCCGGTGCCTGAGGACTGGAGGCCGGCGAGGGAGCAGCCTGGACACTTGGCTTCTGAGGCATCCGAGGCCTCAAGGGTAGATGCTCCACATCCTTGACAAATCCAATCCCGGTGACCTTCTCGATCACAAACATCAGATATGGGGCATACCCACAAGATCTATCTGGTGTGCAGGATATGATAGCCATGTCATTCCAAATGTAGTTTGCCACATCAAACTGGCGGCCCTTGCTTATCACTCTCATCAATGTTCGGAGATAACCCTGCACACTCCCGGCATCTCCATCCTTGGGAGTGATGGTCTTCCTCAAGACTCTATTGAGCACCACAAAGAACGGCTTCATATTCTTTGTGGATGGGGGGTTTAACTTGGAGTTTGGCTCATATAAGAACATCATCTTATCCTTCTCAATGACACCTATGTTGTGTATGATCAAGTAGTCAGATCTTGAGGTGTGAAGGTGGAGCAGGATTGCAAAGTCTTCTTGAGTGATACTGTACTTGGATCCATGAGTCATCCAAGTAACACTTTCCTTATCTTCACCCGAGAAGTGGCATGTCGCAAAGAATTGTGCAATGACCTCTTGATTCCAGTTGTTCCTGAAGGCAAAGAGATCCTTCAGGCCATGCCTCTCAATGGCTTCCACCACTTCAGTGAACGGGGAGCAACCATTCTTCTCAAAGTGTGCCCAATCAATCCATTGACTGCGCACAACAGGTGTCTTCATTGGGAGATACACAGATTTTTAGAAATCTGCATGGAAGTTGCACCAAAATCTTCCGTCGGCAGCTTGCTTCGGTCGGCCATACCAATCAATACTTCTGAACTTTGCTGCCGAATCACTGCCCTTCCCATTGAACTTCTCTTCAGTGGGGTCCTGGACCCCTTCCTTTGGAGCATGGAGCTTCAACGGGCCAACTGGACCCGTCGCTATCCCTTTGCCCTTGCCTTTGGCTTGGTAGGCACTTGCCGAGCTAGGGCCACCACCGGTGGTAGCCCTAGAAGCAGGTACCTCAGAGGCCAGCTTCTTCGCTAGCACTTTCCTCCGATCCTGTGGAGGAGACGGAGCTGGCTCGGAAGGTCTCTCTTGGCGCTTCTTGCCAAGACCCGTCGAGGTCCGAGGTGCCACCTCGTGGTCCATCTCGGCCTCAAAGTTGGAGACTTCATTGTTCAAGCTCGACATGACCTGAGCATGAGTGCCATGATTGAAAATGAATGGAACAAGACATAGGTGGGAAAGGATAGATAGGAATTGCATTGAGGAATTGCATTGAGGAATTGAAAAGATAGGTTTTGAGTTCAGAAAAATCGGACTTGTGCGGTGTACTGGCACGGACTAGTCTGGGGGACCGGACTTGTCCGTGCATCGACCGGACTAGTCCGATGTTCATACTCAAAAACCTAAGCGACTGGACAAATATTGATTCCTAATGCACAACAAGCGTAGCATAAACGTAATACATCAAGGAGGCATGTATATATTGAAATATGCTAGGCTATTTGATCAATAATTAAGAAATTTGGAATTTCTAGGGTTTGAGTGAAAATTACCGAGGAAATCGATTGGAACTTGGAGATGAGGGCGTTGAAGGCCGGACTTGACTAAGAACTTCAATCCCGATGCGATGATGATCAAATTCCACCCAAACTTGTGAAGTTCCGATGGAGAAATGAAGGAATCGCTTTGGGAGCTCGAGTGGAAGAGAGAGAACGTGTGAGGCAAGAGTGAGGATGAAGGGATTAGGGTTTTGGCGGCGGCTAGGGTTAAGGACACGAAAAATCGGACAAGTTCGAATATGACCGGACTAGTCCGATCTTTTCCATAGGACTATATCGGACTAGTCTGTGGTCTACCGGACTAGTCCGGCCTAATCGGCACTCTGTGGACTAGTCTGCATGGGCGGACCAGTCCGGGTAACCACGGACTAGTCCGTGTTCACCAGGCAAGAATTTCTTAGCCCATTCATATATATTTGAAGGTACATATTTAGAAAATAGGGAGGCAAATCAAATCAAATAATCTTGATGATTATGATATGTAAGCATACAACAATCATGCAATGATCATAATTCACCAAGATCTAATAATTAACATAGTTTTCGGAAGGAAAATGAGAGAGATGATTTTCACAATCCAATCAACATATTTTGAAGAATTCATACAGGTATGCAACATTTCAAGCCACACTCCGAGCATCAAGGATGTTTAGCTCATTTCGGAGTTCACAAAAGTGATTTTCATCAAGTGGCTTGGTGAATATGTCGGCCAATGCTTTTGTATGTTGACATGGGAAATGGCTATATCTCCTTTCATGGAATGATCTCTCAAAAAGTGATGTCTTGTATCTATGTGTTTCGTTCTAAAGTGCTCAACTGGGTTGTGGGCAATTTTGATGGCACTCTCATTGTCACAAAGGAGTGGAATACGGTTAATATTGTAACCGTAATCCCATAGAGTTTGTCGCATCCAAAGGAGTTGTGCACAACAACTCCCAGCCGCAACATACTCTGCTTCGGCTGTGGATAAGGCAATCGAATTTTGTTTCTTGGAGGAACAAGAAACTAAGGATCTCCCTAGAAATTGGCATGTACCGAGGTGCTTTTTCTATCTACTTTGCACCCGGCATAATCTGCGTCGGAGTAACCAATGAGATTGAATTTTGAGCCTTTTGGGTACCAAAGACCAAGGTTGGGTGTATGAATTAAATATCTCAAGATCCTTTTTACGGCTGTCAAGTGACACTCCTTATGATTGGCTTGAAACCTTGCACACAAACATACACTCAACATAATGTCTGGCTTAGATGCACATAAATAGAGTAGAGATCCAATCATGGATCGATATACCTTTTGGTCGATGCTAGGTCCATCTTCATTGAGATCCAAGTGGCCATTTGTTGCCATGGGAGTCTTTATAGGCATTGCCTTGTCCATACCAAACTTCTTGAGTATGTCTTGCGTGTACTTGGTTTGGCTTATGAACGTCCCTTCCTTTTGTTGCCACACTTGGAATCCCAAGAAGTACTTTAGTTCTCCCATCATTGACATTTCAAAGCTATCTGTCATGATTTTACATAATTCCTCACAAAAAGATTGATTAGTTGACCCAAAGATTATATCATTAACATAAATTTGACAAATAAAAGGATCATTGTCAAAATTCTTCGTAAATAGTGTATAATATGTATCAAGTTGGAAGACGTAATTGTGAAGAATCTACCATTCATCCTGAAAGAGTATGGAGAATTTATTAGTCGCCCTTGATGTTATGATAGTCAGGAAGTAGTGCCTTTCCTATTTATCTTGATTAGGCACCAAGTTGGAAATGGAGAAGACATTGAAGGAGACACAGCCGTTTCCTATTTATAGCAACACAGTTCTTTCCTATTCATTGTAATGTTAGGGAGAGCAATCTATGAATTGTAATGTATGAACTATGAATTTTATAAGCGAGCTGAGAGAAACAATGAATTGCTATGTATAATTGCAATGTAGACACTATGAATTGCAATGTATGAAACTATATTTTGCAATGTATCAACTATGAATTGCAATGTATAAACTATGAATTGCATTGAATATATTTGTGATTGCTGTTATTTAAATTTGATTTGCAAATTAGAAATAATAGAGTTTAATTTGTTTTGTCCTAATGCTTTATCAAAGGCGGAGTGGTACGTTAGGACCCGCCCGAGATAATGTATCATCACTGGCAGCACGTTGTACATAAATAACTGCCTGTGCAAAATGATTAGCATAGGCAATTTCTAGAGCCGCCTATGAAAATGGTCGATTTTCTCAGGCTCTTTGTTTCAGAATATTTTTAAATCCGCTTGTGATAATATGTTCAGAGCTACATGAGATAAAGATTTTTATAGAAGTGTCAAGATTATCAGATCTTTTGCTCTAAAATAAATATTGCATTTACTTTCATCCACCCACTGAGGAAACTACCTTTGAAAATGACTTGTCATCCAACGGTTATTATGACTAAGGAGGCATGGAGAGCGGCAGTTATTGCCAATCTACCGCACTAGCAGTTTTCACAAGCGGTTTTATTAATAATTGCCATTGAAGATATATTTGACCCCACATGTCAATGACCCTTAATTTTTTTATCTATTTTTATAGTGATACATGGACAAAAAACATCCAAAATTATGAAAAAAGTACTGAAGTGTAAGTGAATTGTATTACATTTGCCCATTAGATTTCCCGTTGAAAACTTTATAAATTGATCGGAACAAAAAAACAAATAAATAGGTTTTATGTCGTTTATGTATCTTGTAAAATATAATAATTTTGCGAGTGAATTTTTCTATGGGACTTTATAATGATCATACCAACCCCTATGTTTTTTTGGAGATTATAAAATTTTGTTTGCGTCAATGTGTGTTCAAAATTAAAAAAAATGCCTCATATGCATATGAGCTTTTGGATGAAATGAGAGAAAATTTGAAATTTCAAATGTCGGAATGCATTAAAAATTATAAAAATTCATATATGTATACATATACAATATGTTCATCCACACCAATTTTCAGTTGAAGATCCCTTTTTTTCTGAAGAGATATAAAAATGAATAATACGTGCATAGGAATTATTATGAGATTTACCAAAACATACCAAAATTACATTTCTATCTATAAAAAATTGTTAAGAATGGTAGAGAATATTTTTTGAATAATATAGAAAAAACAATCATCAAATTTGGACCTAATTTACGAAATCTATACAAGTTTGAATATTTAACTTTGAATCAAAACAAATAAAAAAGTGCAAACTAAGAACATCCTTATCACAGGCGGTGGTCTTAAAAAATGTTTGTATAAACATTTATCATAGGCGATTTTATTTAGAATCGCCTGTGATGGCGATATTTAGAACTAACATGTAATTACTTCGTGCTTCCCATCAGTGTGCACCGAGAGGCGAACCACCGACAAGCCAGAACCATCACTGCGCGCCGAAAGGTGAACTGACGGCCAGCCAGACATTATATAAAGACACCATTGTCTTCTCCGAGCGAGGCCACAACTGTCGTACTCCTCCTCTCTGCCTCGTGCGCCCTGCATGCCAAATGGCCAAAAAAATTCCCCGCCGCAAAGCCCTCCTGCAGCGAAGAAGCCACAAATGTCCTCCCCCCTCCCTCGTGAAAAACAAAAATTCCTAATGGTGCGAGATGCATTCACAACACGTCTCGCTCAATGCAAGAGGTCGAAGCCGAGGAGGAGGAGGAGGAGGAGGAGGAGTAGAACTAGTTTTTTCTCTTTTCTTTTAGTGGATGTTTTCTTTCTTGTCTTTTGTTATGTCGTTATATATTGTGTTATATGTTGCTATATATGTTATTTATTGTTTTATATTTTCTTATTGTGCTCTCAATTTGTTATTTAGTTTGAATGGATCTGGAGCGGGAGACTGTAACGAAATTTCTGTGGATGGATAGCTCTGTTCATATGCAAAACTCTTTGGTAAACTGCAAAATACCAGAGCTATATATAGTATACAACATGAGCTAAAATTTGATGAGAACCTACTAGGTGTGATAGGCACACCTATTTTGTTTAAGGAACTATGCTTGAAGATGCTTGGAGCAGTGGCTTGATGGTGGACAGAGGTGGTCGACAGCGACAACTTTGTTAAAGCTTCAGGCATCTTCACAGGCGGCTTGTATAAGAACCACATGTGGTAAACACAGGCGGCTTGTATAAGAACCACATGTGGTACACACAGGCTGTTCTAACATGGACCGGCTATGATAATACTTATTACAGGCACATCCAAAACTAACCGCCGGTGAAAATAGGTGTATATATAGCACCCGACGGGTTCTTACCATGTTGCGGTTGTTTCCGACAGTTGAGGTGGACAAGATTTTTCAAAGATTGGGGGGGGGGGGTGGGAGAAGGTTTTGTTTTCAAATCTTTTCAGAGGTACGCTTCCTTATTATAATTCAATTCTTTTGCTTTGATTTCCCCTTCATTTAATGCGATTTAAGGCCTGAAATTGGAAATTTAGGTTTCACGGGAATTTGAAGATTTGGACATGGAAATGAGTTAAATTAAGGATTGTTTTAAAGATCAGTCTCTCTATAAGGTAAGAATATAATCTTGCTTGTTTTTATCCTTCATTTTTTTGATTTGAGGTGGTAATTTTTGAATTTAGGTTTTGTCCGGAGTTGTTTCGTACTGTATGAGACAATGTCTGTTTGAGACTGTGTTTGTGACAATGTTATGTGCATTGCTTCATTTGTAGTTAAACTTGTACCATATTGAACATCCGTCAAAATCCGCACTGCCCCTTACTTGTATATATCCTACATTTTCAAATATAAAATTAAGTTTTCACTATTTATTCTTATTTTTCTCAATTTGCAAATGAATGTGTATAAAATGATATATCCTTTATATTTTGACAGCGTCACGTAGAAAATGGACCGAGTGTGGATGTACAATTTGCCAAGATTTGATCCTACATACATTCAAAATGTTGCAAGTTTTATTAAAGTGTCCAAGAGACATGCAAAGATGCTAAATATTGTTGAGATATTATGTCCTTGTATCGACTGTAAAAATAAGATTGCTTGGATTAATACTATTGAAAAACTACACAATATGGATAGAGCATGGTGAGCTAGATACACGTGAAGTGGACAATGATGATGAGAGAGGTGTCAATAATTATGATGGCGATAATGCTGATATCGATTATAATACTGACAATCAGGATGATGACGATGATGATGAGTTTGATTTTTAGGAGATGTTGTGTCACATGGAACAACAAGAGTTTATTTTTATGGGAAAAAGTAAAGGTTCAAGTAAATTGGAGACATTACACAGTGCATCATAAAAGAGTTCACTACGTTGCATACAGTCCTAGAATTACTAAAGTTGAAACCCACCCACAGATGGTCCAATTGTAGTTTCAATGATCTTTTGAATCTTCTGGTAGAAATTCTTCCAACACCCAACAAATTCCCTAGAAGCACCTATAAAGAAAAGAACCTTTTATGTCTGATGTCGCTTGGTGTGACAAAAATACACGCTTGTCCGATCCATTGTATTCTATACCTTAAAAAGCATGAGCTCGCAACAAGATGCCCAACCTGCGGTGTCAGTAGATACAAGAAATCCTAAAATTAGCAATATGATATGAACATGAATAAGAGTCAAACAAAATAATAAGAGTTCTATTGGCCCTGAGCTGGATGATGATACTTTTGATGATGCTGATGGGAAGAATAAGAGACAGATCCCAACCTTGGTGATGTGGTACGTTCCAGTAATTAATCGTTTGTTCTCAAATCCTAGGGAGGTCGGACTTATGCTTTGGCATTCTGAGCAGCGCACGAAGAATGACAAGAAGATTTGACACCCTGCTGATGCAACACAGTGGAAATTTTTTGATATTCAGTATCCAGAGTTTGCAAAGCAAATCAGAAATGTAAGGTTTGCTTTGGGCGCAAACGGAATGAATCCGTTTGGTGAAAAAAGGAGCATACATAGTACATGGCCTGTGATCCTAATGATGTACAACCTATCGACATGGTTGTATCATAAAAGAAAGTATATTTTGTTACCTATTCTTATCCAGGGTGCAAAACAAGTTGGTGTCAAAATTGATGTATTCCTGGAACCTCGGTGGAAGATATGGCGATGTTGTGGAATGAAGGGTACATATATGGGACGAGTGCAAGCATGAGTATTCCACGCTAAGAGCAATGATATTCGTTACTATCCATGATTACCCCGGACTCTTTACATTACGCGGACAAATAAAAGGGAAGAAAGGTTGTGTGATGTGCGTGGATGAAACTGGTTATCTCTACCTCACTTCATCTAGAAAGTTGGTGTACATGAGACACCCGCAGTTCTTGACTGAAACACACAATTACGAAACGATGAAAAAATAATTTAATAATAAAACTGAAGAAGGTACTGCACCAAAGTTTTATAGTGGAAAACTCGTGTTTGAAATGGTCAAGAACATTCATGTTGTTTTTATTAAGGGCAAAGAGAAAGAAAACTATATCTTCAGCTGACACAACTGACAATGCTTTCAAGAAACAATCAAACTTTTTCAAGAAGGACCTTGAAATTTGTCACAATATTTATTTAATGCACATTACATATAATGTATTTGGCAACATTATTGGAACCTTGTTGGACATGCCGAGGAAGACCAAGGACGGATTAAAATCATGTATGGACCTAGTAAATCTTGATATCAGACTAGAGCTTCACCCAGTAGAAAAGGCAACGAGAAGCATTACCCTCCCCCAGCTAGCTACAACATGACACTTGACGAGAAAAAGCAATTTGAGAATGCTTACGTGGGGTCAAAGGGCCCACAGGTTTCTCATCCAATATCCACAAACTAGTCTTGATGGAAGACTTATCTCTATTCGGCTATAATTCTCATGACTTTCATATGATGATGGTAGTGTTTCTCGCAATTGCAATAAGGGATATCAAACCAGAGCATGTAAAAGTTATCATCACATGTTTGTGTTACTTCTTCGATCAGTATCACAAAAGGTAATATGTTGTGAAGACTTAGAGTATATGAAAACGTACATCATTGAGACTATGTGCGACCTTGAGATGTGTTTCCCACCATCATTTTTTGATATGCAAGTACCACCAATGATACATCTCATGGATCATATCAAAGCATTGGGGCCACCATATTTACATCATATGTTTGTAGTGGAGCGATATTAATCAGTATTAAAGGGTTATGTGCGAAACCGTGCTCACCGAGAGGGTTCAATTATGGAAGGCTACACTACGGAAGAAGTGACTGAGGGTTGCACTGATTATATCAAAGATGGAAAACCAATAGGTGTGCCCATACTAGTACATGAGGTTAGACTACGTGGGAGAGGCAAAGTGGGTAGAAAAACATTCATGCTTCAAGATTACAAAGAAGTACATTGTGCGCATTTTGGTGTACAACAACAACTCGCAATAGTTGAATTGTACATCCAGGAACACCACAATGAGCTTCGCAGAGAAAACCAAGGTTGCGAAGATGATTGGATCATGAAAGAGCACAGAAGACGTTTCACTAAATGGTTAATAGACAAAAATGTACCATACATAGACTCTATAGAAGAGGCAACAATGAAGAGGTTAGCTTCTAGGCCATCTGATTTGTTGACATCATGGCAAGCATAATGGGTACACATTTTACACTAAGGCAATAGACTGTAAGAGTGTTGCACAAAATAGTGGCATTCGTATAGAGGCTTACGATCCACTAGGACAGAAGACCACATACTTCAGGTTCATAGAGGAAATATGAGAACTTGATTACGGTAGGAGAATGCAAATACCCGTGTTTAAGTGCCAATGGGTCAAACACCTAGAAGGTATGAAAGTGGACAACTATGGGCTCACACTGGTAGACTTAAAGAAAGTGGGCTAGAAAAATGACTCGTGGGTTCTTGCTGATCGTGTTGCACAAGTTTTTTATGTACAAGATCCAGGAAATGAGAAGAAGATGCACGTAGTCGTTTCTAGAAAGCAAAATATTGTTGGAGTTAGCAATGTGAGAGATAATGAAGAGGAAAATAATCAATATGAAGTGATGTCCCTCTTTACCGATTTATAAAACATCAAGCGTATAGAAAGGAAAATTCAAAAGGGTTTGATACCCTACATGCGAGAAGACGTTGACAATGCAGCAAAAATAGTATGAAATACGTTATAGTTGCTATGCATTTCTTGTGACTAGAGCAATTTACTTGGTATAAAAGCCCTGGATTTTGCAATTTCTTGTAACTATTTCTATGTATTGGATTTTCTACCGCCAAAATTTAGGTAACCTTAATTTATGTACAAGTGAAAATGCATCGTCAAAGGTAGCTTGTATAGGGACTGCCTGTGATGATGATATCTTCATAGGCATTCTGAGTAGGAACCGCCTGTGAAAATGGGTCTTCACAGGCAGCTTTTTTCCGGGCCGCCTGTGAAAATGAATACCTATATGAGGGCCTTTGGATCTTTGGCAAAACGTCACCCTGGCATTTGTAATACAGGCTGCCAAATATTTGCGCCTTCAACGTTGAAGCTCTCTCGCGCCTCCGTCGTCGTTGTCCTCACCCGCTGGTCATCACCGTCGCCCTCGCGCCGCCCTCTTCTGCCGATCGTCACTGTCAACCTCTCCTTCTCCAGGTGTGCTTGTTCCTCCTCCACCTCCCTTGCTCCAGCCGCTGCTACCGCGCTCCCTCGCTCCAACCGTCGCCACTGCCTCCCTTGCCTCCTACTGTCGCCACCGCGCATCCTTGCTCCAACCACAACCACTGCCTCTCCTCCTCCAACTGCCACCACTGTGCCTCGCCGCCGCCTGAAGTGTGCTCCTGCCTCTTCTCCATCCCTCCAGCCCTTGCCCACCCGCCACCACTCTGCAACCGCATGCCGCGATGTCGCCCTCCATGTGCCTCGCCGCTGCCGGGCCGCCGTCCTTGCCGCCAAAGCACGCCATATTCACCGCCAACGCACACTGTGTCGCCGCCACCATGCGGTTTCCATGTACATTTGTTCCTTAAAATTCATATTCCGAGTAATGGAGCCGAGTGCCAAAGTGAGTGTTGAGTGGAGTGCAGCATTGTGTGTGTGTGTTCAAGTGACAAGAAAAGTCATATTCTAGTGTCTTGTTCTTCTTCTTCTTCTTTTTGTTTTGCAAAAAGAACTTAGTTTGTTTGATTAACTCAGCAGTGTCACTTTGCTATTATTTGTTGCCAATGTGCCTATGTTAGCTTTTCACTTACTCGATTTGCTACTATTTTGATATAGTCTATATTTGAGCTAATTTGTTGTTATTTTGATATGGTCTATACTTGAGCTACTTTGTTGTTATCTGTAAGTCATCTTGCACTCTTGCATCAATTTTTACAAATTGTTCCTAAGCTAGTCCTTTACCGAGCACGAAATCCTCTTTTCCTTTTCGGCATGCTTTAAATGCCATTCCTAGTATCACCTTGCAATTCGTTTTCTAGATGTAAATATATTTTAATCCAGTTACATATTAGTTTGCTAGCCTCCTTGCGGTTCTGTATGAACAAAAAGTAGAAAGAATCATCAAGGAATGGCTATGTTATGTTAGTTTTCGTAGCCTCCATGATGAAACGGTCGGCATGCCGTCGAACTCGTCATTGCCGACTATTTTACCCCGTTTGCAGCCCCAAATCATCATCCCCATGCTTCCAGGAATGTTTCTAGCCTCTTTCCAAGCTTTTTGCGCCATTTCCGAGCAGTTCCGACGATAGCCGAAACCCTAGCTCCGCCGTCGTCGTCACGCCGCCATCTCCGGCCGTCGCCGCCGCGATTGGACCTCACCATCGTGTTGCAGAGTCGATTCTAGGGTCAGGCGGTCAAGACTATGCTGCGAGGAGGTCGACACAGCCATCGCGCGTCGGGAGGTAGACGAAAGCCTCGCGGGTCCCACATGTCAACTAGTTATTCCGTAACGCAGGATCAGCTGTGGCTCTAGATCCGGTACGGCTATGCAGGTTAACCCCGTGGCCCTCGGTGTGGCCCAGCTGTGATTGGTTGATTTTAAACCAGTGGGCCCGACTCCTTTATTCAAATGTTTCCCATTGGAAAATAATTCCAGGATTCAACTAAAATGCTAAAAATCATTACACCTAGTAGAATTGCTCAAAAATTTCCAAATAAATTCTGGTAGACTCATATCAATCTATACTTTGCAGTGATGCAATTTATTGGACATGAAACTCCCAAAATTTATATAATGAATTCCTTTGAGCTAACTGCTTGGGAAATTAATTCCTCCTGTTCTATTAATTGGAAAATTCCAAATTTTGGTCAAAACACTCTTATTAATACATTTGATCTCCATTAAAAATATAAAATTCATTGGACTTCAATTACTGGGTTGATCAGTGTTCCAAATCTCTATGTAGTTAAAAATTGAGAAAAATACAGAAGCAATTGCAGCATTTTCCCCAAACTTGTAAAATCAGTTTCTCCCTGTAGGAAGCTTAATAAATTGTGAGACCAATTTTCCTAGAACCAGTGAGACCCCCTCTACATGGTACAACCACTGGTAGCCATGATAGATTTCCAGAATTACAACCAAAAGTCAGAGGAGGTTTATACTTGTAGGAATTTTAGGGACAACAAACTTCTTTGATCATCTCCTGCTCTTTGCAAGAGTCTCCATTATAGTCCTTAGTATCTACCATAAAAGTTCCAAAGCCAAATAAGATCATAATCTTATTTGATTCACAAGATATTAGCTTGTGACCTTAAACAAATTATTTATTTTCAAAGTCATTCATATATATTATATGCATAATGTGTAGTAACTGAAGTCAAGGAGAAGCCGGAAGCTTTGGAAGTCTAGGTGCCAGAGACTAACATAGACTCGAACTCGCATTCAGGCAAGACCCATTTTGCAATTAAGTTCCTTACAGTGTCTTTGCAGTCTTCATTCACCTTACATCTTTGGATGTTTGTCCATTACGTTTAAGGTGTTTGACATCCACTTGCATGACCAAATAACCCAGGGAGTTGTTAGAATATCTTACAGACTCATGTAGTATCTGCACTACTTATATTCTTAGGGATTCGGTGTAAGTCGAGTAGCTGGAATCTACTCGCGAGATTGGATTTTATCACACGGGATGAATTGGATCAAGAAATGTTTTATAAACATGAAATTGAGGCCGGTCAGAGATGAGTAGGACACGAAAAGAGGTGGTCTTGGTCGCATAGCTCTGACCGTGTCGATTAAGGCATGTGACATGTGCGGCCCTGCTAGACAAGCTTGAATTGTACTGGCAACATACTGGAGAAATGGGTTTCAGCAAACTGACGTAGCTTGATACTGGTTTGTCAAGGCATTCTGTTCTGTTTTATAGGCGTGGGTTGAGGCCAGCAAGGTGTAAATTAGCTGGTGGGCACGTCAGAGTACGACCCACGCAATGACCTCCTGCTCGTGACAGATTGACCGGTTTGACATTCGAGTGTTGGGTGAAAGGTGGCCAAATACAACTAGTACTGAAGTGCTACGTAGGTACTGATGTACTCGCTGGTACTTCTGAAAGTGCGTATGTGTCGTGTTGCCTGGGTGTGTCCTGATTGCAATCACCGTCCCTCACGGTAATAGAGTACCACTTGTTTACTGCGCTGTGACGTTGTAATTACTTCAGAAGCCAGAAGAATATGATGTATTGAATTATAATTGTTTTGCATCCTTGTATGGCTTAGAGATAGCACAATTAAAAGTTTATAGTATCCCCATACTTTACCTGTAATAGCATTATGTGCTTTGGGCATGTCATATCATCGGCAAAGCGTTTCTTGTTTGATTGTGGAGTCTATGATGTGCCGTGCAGCATTTCTTGTTTGATTATGGAGTCCATGATGTGCTGTGCCTGAAGAATGTCATGTGCTACTTAAAACATGACTATAAGGATCCACTTGTAGGCGAGTCCTTTATGCTATTCCTTACCTATTCTTATTATTCACCCCTGCATATGTCTAGTGAGACGGGTTAGTCTTGCTGAGCCTTAAGCTCATGTTTGCATTTAAAAGTTTTTGTAGATTATACGACTGATGATGGGTTCGATGACGAGTTTACACCCTCTCCAGGGTTTACAGCTGAGCGGAAACCCTGCACGCTTCCGTAAGTTGGGTGTTGCTAGTGCGCAGCATCCAGGACATGGATGACTTTTCTTTTGCATAGCTAGTGCCGAGAGCGTATCTATGATGTATAGTTCTCTTTCCTTTTCGCATAGTATTGTAAAACATCCACTGTGTTTATAAATAAAGACTTGGTATTGTATTTTATTCTCATTCTTTTCTTGTATACTGTTGGGTGTCGCATCGCACGGCACCACCCAATGAGATCCTTGGATGTCGGGATTCCGGTCTCCACAGCATGGTATCAGAGCATCATTGGGAACATTGTGCTTGAAAAGAGCATGTTTTCAAAAACTTAGAATTATATGAGTATTATTAGTATAAGTTATAAAGGTGGTAAACTAACTTATGTGTTATTATTTCTGTAACCATGCTCCGACGTCAGGTAAGAGATAAGATACGCCACTGCAAGCGGACCAATTGCGGTAAGCTCACCATGCGAGAGGTAGCATGGAAATCTTTCTGTGGCTTTGCACAGAAGAGTCAATATGAGTCTCTGAAGCTTTTCATGTTTCTGAGAACATATGACACGCGGTACTCCAGCGTGATACAAAATTAGTGGGAGCCCCCATCGGGTGGTGGATAACCCGATAGTATGCATCTCTGGAACTATTCATGTTCTATGGGAGCATGCGAAACACGTATGCTTGAGCGTGTATAAGCCGGTTCGTGCGGGAGTCCTTGCTGTACAGACGTAGTACAGCCATGTACCTCGAGACATGACATCGCTCGAGGGAGACTCACACCAAAGTCGTATGCATTTACTTTAAAATATATATTTGCGTATTGTGATTGCCTGTCGTGTTTCCCCGAACCGCCATTGTGGTGTGCAGGTGTGACAGGGGATTGTGTGTCTTCTGCATCTACACTGACTACAGTAGCGACCCGCAGAGAACATGTTTGCGAGTGGACGATACTAGGGCCACCTATAAACATATCCGTATATACCAGTTAGAATTTTCTTTGATGAGGCCCGCAGTACTGTCAGTATAAAATATGATACATGACCATCCCCAATGATAGAATGGATGCATTACATTTTGGAAAGTTCGACTATCTGATGTGGGTAGGCTTGGACTCCGGAAAATGAGTTTTGACTCGACAAAGGGTTAGAACCAATATTCATGATTTCTGGCTGTAGTTTGCTCAACTTCGCTGGACTATGATCTTGGTTAGTTATGAATAAACATAGAGGTATACTATATGGATGGAAAGCTAATGAAGACCTCTACAACTTTTCTGTGGATCATCAAGTCAGAAAAGTTTGATAATCTGTTCAAATCTGGAGTATATTAAAACTGCTCCAGACGACCATACCATCGTGCCAGTCTCTGTATTTTTACCATAACTCACTGTAGAAAAATCTTCTGCCTTATTGTGATACATATCTGGAAATGGTAGAAGGATATATACAGATTTTATATGAAAAGTTTTTCCTGATTCAAATTTGAGTCGAATCAAATTGTGAGTTCGAAAAAAGTGAACTGCTGGACTGCTGGTGAAAACCAGTCAGTTCATCTGTTAAGTTTGGATAGTGATAGCTCTCAATCCTGAATAGTGACATCATCACAAATATACATTTCTGGAAAGCTTAGGAAGTCCTCTATCAATTTTAAATTGCACTCGTGGCCTGAATCTTGGTGTAACTGTGTTTAATTCCAATTGTCGCAAACTTTGTTCTGGCAGACCAGAACTTGAAACAGTTTGTACATGGTTTCGAATTTGCGCGCTATACCTGTATAACAAATTTTTAAGGCTAAACTCTTTTACTTATGGATTTTTAACTTGATGTTATACATTGTTTATTTTGTCAATACCTCAATATATTGTTATGATATACCTGTATAAATTGTGGTAATAACCACATATACAGGAGAGGTTCTGTCAAATTTCCAGAAAACATGGGTCAAATTTAAACCTGTATAGAATGTACTTAATAGCTCACCTGGAGCTGTATGAGTACAACCGGGAAAGTATGTAAAGTGTACTACAACTTTTGTACTCAACCCAACATCTGATTCCGACGTTTCCTGTATAAAAATTTTGAATTTATACAGGAAGGTCAGTTGGAACAGACTGTGATTACTAATCCAGCTTTAAATTTTCCTTGAACTATTGGAAGTTGGAAACCTGTTCATTGTTCAAGTATCCTTTCCACAGATGGAGGATTTGATGGTACACTTACCGAACGGATGGGTGTTCGTGACGTGTGCTCATCGAAAAGGTTCTACGGAGTTGTTGATAGCGCTGCTTCAATGGTTCGGGTATCGCGACATACCGAGCTATTGGGGCAGGGAATTCGATGACGGAGGTGTCACAAGATGCACCATCTATGTTGATGTGCCTGCTGGTCCGTCATATATTGGATGGGCTCCTTTCTCCATCCAGGTGAAAGGGTCTCAGCTGGAAGACACGTGGTGTTTTGCCGTGAGTGTTGCTATTGCAAGGTTTTGCAAGCTTCATTTTCGTCATTTGGTGGGCACCTCGTTCGCACTCTTTCCAGTCGATGGTAGAGCTAGTGAGGAGTGGGCGAGTCAAATGAGTGCAGATTATGGCATTCACGGAGAGGTACCCAAGATAATCTTGGCATTATATGCAGCATCATCGTGTCAAATGAGCATTACACAACATGTTAGCATTGAAGGGTTGCTGGGTGATCTGAAAGAAGCTTTGATTCGAGGAGATCATTTTGAGTGGGACAATGACTCACTTAGAGCCATGATTGCTCCTCTCAATCGACGTTTAAATGTTAGGGACAATCAGTGGCAACGAGTTGTTGAAGACCTATCGTAAGCTTGCCAGGAAGCGCACTGCGCAGAAAGCGCATTGGAGGTGAGTCAACTTGAGGTACAGCTGCTGGATGATCAGTTGAGTACGGTTACTCAAGAACGGGATCAATCCAGAGAGGAGACTCAGGATTGGAAAGCCAGTTGCGAGCAGGCACAAAAGGAACTGGAAGACTATAAGATGTTTCTTCTACAGGCTGATGTGCAATCATTAGTTGCGTGGCGGGTTAGGCAGCAACACCTGCTCCAACACCCGCACATGTGGCACCAAATCCTGAGGACGAGGATGAAGAATATCCTGAGATAAGCGAGTACACCGAAGAGGGTGTATCGGAGTAGGATGGGGCAGCACTCCTTCCATCAAGGGGCCACGTATAGTTAGTAGTTGCTCGTGTTTATTTTGTGGCCATGTTCGTGTCATACTAAAAAATAGTAGTGGGTGTGTATAAGATGACAAGGAGTGTATGATGTCTCATAGGGACCAAGTATGGCAGAGATGCAGTTCCGTAGTGGGAGTCTGTCATTTTGGAGTTCACTAATGTAAACTTGGTCATGAGATAATATATCTTGTATAAAGTTTATGCTTTATCAATATATGTGGATGTTATGCACTTATTTCCATGCCAATATTCGCACTACTATAATATGAAATGGATGAAGGAAAAGCAAACATGTTGCTGATTTTAAATCATATGGATGCAGAATGGTGCGTACGCATTCGACGCCTGAGATGGGAGGTTCAAGTCGTGGTCGTGAGCACGAATCTCCGACCCACGAGCAAGTTGTGACACCGCAGCAACAAGTTCCATCACCACCACCTACTGAACTTCCGAGGAGTCTCACAGAGGTTCTCGCCGCAGTGCTCGGCTCGCGTGACGAGCAAACTGAGTTGCCGCGGACCTTGGTTCAACATTCGTCCGATCAGAAGGTATACCAGGTGTTTAGAACTCCAATGAATCAAGGATCTTGGAGGTAACACTTGGATCTTGACGATCTAGGGTTGATGAAGAACTTGATGGTGAATTGGCGATGGAGAATGAAACTTGACGGGGATCTTGACCCTCTTTCATTTCCTCCTCTTCTTCATCTTGCTCTAGATTTCCTTCTCCCTCCTTGGTGGCGGCTAATCACGAGCTAGGGTTTGGGTGTGATGGAAAAGTGGCAAATAGACGTGAAGCCAAGGGGTGGGGTTGTTTATATAGAGGTGGAGGCTAGGGTTAGATGGATTTCAAGTTTGGGACGAGTAGGGGTCGGTTTGGAGTCCCACATGGGCTCTGAAAGAGTTAGGCACGATGTCCCTAGGCCCACATAATGTATAACCCAAGAAACAAGTCGTGAAACAAAAGATCAACTTGGAGTCACGATTTACTGGACAAGTCCGCATATGGACCGGACTAGTCCGAAGTATGACAGAGAGAAATCGGAAAAGTCTGCGCTGGACATCGGACAAGTCCAAACTTATCCTGAGGAAAAAACAGACAAGTCTGGCCAAAATCGGACAATTCTGACTTTAGTTAGAGGGAAAAACGGACAAGTCCGCTGGAATATCTTACAAGTCCAGGGACTTAGCAAATTTTCAAGCAATTTGGGATACTAGACTAGTCAGCGCAAGACCGGAAAAGTCCGAAAGTGTCCGGAGGGAAAAACAGATTAGTCCGCAGCAAAACGGATAAGTCCAATAAAAGTCAGAGAGAAATCGGACTAGTCCGCACCAAAATGACTAGTTCGCACTTCCCAGAATTCTTAAGTGCGGTTTTGCTATCAATTCATTTTAAACTTACTCCTTTTTATGCGGATTAATGTTAGACATGTATTAGAATGTATGCAATGCATGATGCATGAAAATGAGGGTGTTACAAACCTACCCCCCTTAAAATGAATCTCGGCCTCGAGATTCGATGCGGAAGGAAAGAGATAGGGAAATTCCTTCTTGAGATCATACTCCAACTCCCATGTTGCCTCTGATTCTGTGGGATGCTTCCATTGAACTTTACACCATCTAATAGTCTTGTTCCTTGTGACCCTCTCCTTGGTCTCCAAGATTTTGACCGGTTGCTCGACATAAGTCAAATCTGCCCTTAATTCCAATTCTTGGATTGGCACTTGTTCTTCTGGTACTCTCAAGCACTTCTTGAGCTGGGAAACATGAAACACATTATGAACATCTGAAAGATGATCTGGCATCTCCAACTTATACGCTACTTCTCCTCTTTTGTCCAAAATCTTGAATGATCCAATATAGCAAGGTGCTAGCTTGCCTCTTATGTTAAACCTCTTATGACCTCTCATTGGTGACACCTTGAGGTAAACAAAGTCTGCCACTTCAAAGGCTAATTTCCTTCTCCTATTGTATGCATGGCCCTTTTGCCTTGATTGAGCAGCCCTCAAGTTTTCCCGAATAATCTGAACTTGTTTTTCAGCTTCTCGCAACACATCGGGCCCAAATAATTTATTCTCCCCCATCTCACTCCATAACAAAGGCGTCCTACACTTCCTTCCATATAGTGCATCATAAGGTGACATCTTCAAACTTGCTTGGTAACTATTGTTGTATGAAAATTCTGCATATGGCAAGCTCTTGTCCCAACCTTTCCCATGCTTTAAAGCACAAGCTCTTAACATATCCTCTAAAATTTGATTGGTACTATCAGTTTGTCCATCCGTTTGAGGGTGATAGGTTGAACTAAAATTTAATCTTGTCCCTAATGCTTCATGCTATTTATGTCACAACCTGGAGGTAAATTGAGAACCTCTATCCAAGACTATCTTCTTTGGAACTCCATGTCGACACACAATATGCTCCATGTATATTTTGGCCAATTGTTTAGTCGTATACTTGGTCTTCACAGGGATGAAATGAGCTGATTTGGTCAACCGATCCACAATTACCCAAATTGAATCATAACCGGACTGAGTACACAATAAACCAACTATGAAGTCCATTCCGATTTCTTTCCACTTCCATTCCGGTATCTTCAATGGCTGCAATAATCCAGCTGGCCTTTGGTGTTCCGCCTTGACTCGTTAGCACACATCACACAATGCTACATATTCAGCTATGTCCTTCTTCATTTTAGCCCACCAATAACATGTCTTCATGTCCTTGTACATCTTCGTACAACCGGGATGGATTGAGTATGTCGAGTCATGTGCCTCCTTTAGTATTGTCTCCTCAATATGCTTCACATTAGGCACAACAATTCATTTTCCAAGCCATAAGGTACCATGGTCATCCTAATCAAATCTGAATTCTCTCCCCTCTTGGGTCCTCTCCTTGATTTCTTGGATTTCCTCGTCCTTTGTTTGACCCTCTCGAATTTCTTGCTCCAAGGTCAGATTTAACTTCATCATCACCATCTCATTGATGAATCTGAGATTCAACCATTCAAACTCCTTACAGAACTCAGGTGGCAGCTCTCGAACTATGAGTTGGTGACTTATTCCTTTTAGGCTCAAGGCATCGACCACTACATTGGCTTTTCCTGGGTGATAATTGATTCCCAAATCATAATCCTTGATGAACTCCAACCATCTTCGTTGCCTCAAATTCAGGTCCGTTTGCGTGAATATGCACTTAAGACTCTTGTGATCTGTATAGATTTCACGCCTATGTCCAAGGATGTAATGTCTCCAAATATTCAATGCATATACCATGGTTGCAAGTTCCAAATCATGTGTTGGCTAATTTTGCTCATGTTTTTTCAATTGCCTTGATGCATAGGCGACCACTTGACCTTCTTGCATGAGCACACATACAAGTCCTTGTCTTGATGCATTGCAATATATGTCAAAACTCTTGCTTACATCCGGCAATATCAAAACTGGGGCTATTGTTAACCTCTTCTTCAACTCCTCAAAACTCTCTTGACAAGCTTGAGTCCATTGAAACGCTTTCCCCTTCATTAGCAACTCCGTCATTGGCTTGGCTATCTTGGAAAAGTCCTTGATGATTCAACGGTAATACCCAGCCATCCAAACAAAACTCCCGATTTCCTTTACATTTTGCGGTGGCTCCCACTTCAACACATCCCTCACTTTTTCGTGGTCAACCGATACTCCTCCTCCTGAGATGATATGACCCCAAAACGACATATCTTTCAACCAAAACTGACACTTGTTGAACTTGGCATACAATTGATGCTCCCTCAATTTCTGCAACGTAAGCCTCAAGTGTTCCTCATGTTCCTTCTCATCCTTTGAGTAGATCATAATGTCATAAATGAACACCACAACAAACTTATCCAAGTACTCCATGAAGACCTTATTCATGAGGTACATAAAGTATGTAGGCACATTTGTCAATCCAAAGGACATCACGGTGTACTCATAAGATATATATCGTGTCCTACAAGCAGTCTTGGGTATATCTGATGGGCTAATCTTCATTTGGAAGTATCCCAACCTCAAATCAATCTTAGAGAAGACACAACCACCCTTCATCTGATCAAACAAATCCTCTATGTGTGGCAAGGTGTACTTGTTCTTGATGGTCACCTCAGTGAGAGCTCAATAATCCACACACGTCCTTTGTTATCTATCATTCTTGTCCACAAACAGCACGGGCGATCCCCAAGGTGAAGAGCTAGGGCGAATAAAACCTTTCTCTAGTTGCTAATCTCATGCTTCTTACGTGGCAGCAATTAAAAATAAAGAGGAGTGGGAAGAAGACAAGAAAGTTCATACTAGAGAGTCTGGTTTTGTTAAAAAAGGGATCCCGATTGACAAGAAGGAGGATGTTCCTAATTAAGTTTGAAGCGGGAAGCCCATGATGGCAATAGTACAACTGAGCAAACAACCTCTCACGGTCAGGAGGCTGCATGAGTGGTACATGATGTGCAGCCAAATATGTGACCACAACACATGTAGTATGCCAGAAGAGGCATTTGGTATGGAAGAACACATAATCTTACACAAAACTTTTTATTTAAATATCTGTGGGGCTTGTTCCATTGAGGAATGCTAGAAATCAACCTATTACTCCTCTGGTGCTTGTAAGTGTCTAACTTTTTTTTTCTTAGTACACTGTGAGAATGTGTGCTAAATACATTGGCTATGATGATAAAAGTTTTGAATGCTGCCAAAACACCCTTTTAACAATGTCCGACTCAAGGTTCGAGCTCCTGTAATGTCCGATGATAGGTCCAACTTGTTTTGGGTAGCTCCGGCAAGGTCTGACGTAAGGTACGACTTGCTTTTGCTAGGTCCAACTTCTTTGTCTAGGTCCGACTTAATTTGGCTAGGTCCGACTTGTTTTGGCTAGGTACGACATCTTTGTCTAGGTCTGACTTGCTATGGCTAGGCCCGACATGTTTTTGCTAGTTTTGGCGCTAGGTTCGACTAGCTTTGGTAAGCTCCGGCACTAGGTCTGACTAGCTTTGCTTAGCTTTAGCTCTAGGTCCTGCTATCTTTCATAAGCTCCGGTTCACGCTCCGGTTAGCTTTGGCAAGGTCCGGTGCTAGATTGCAATGGTTCTGCTTTTAACTTGCAATGTTTCGAACTTGCATTTTGGATTATGGAAAGTTTGCTTAGTATTCTTTTACTAAGTTTTTGCTGGGTTTTGGTGGTTATGGCTTATATCATTTTGCTATGGTTTGCAACATGCTTATGTGAGGTGCTCACGTACGGTACTGTGATTTCAGAACTAAAGTGAGTCAAGTCGAGGACTTGTGCTCGGAAGTATCGATTGTTTATTCATGTCCAGGTGTTGCTTGAGTTCAAGACATGGCTAGTGACGGGATCCATTGAACTAGTCTTATGTAGAAGATGAGGTTCAACAAGCAAGTTCGGTAGGAATTGTGGTTGAGTTGATCGGAAGTTGCGCAACATGTTTGAATCAAGAACAATGCATTTGAAGGTATCGTGGATGTCGTTGGAAGATGTTTGCACGTGTGGTGGAGTGCATGGACGTGGTTGCATGGTTCCAGGGCATGTGAAGAGATGTACGTTAAGAATTGCTCAGAAAGGTTCAACCGACTAGGTTATGGACTCAGGATGCGGCTGAGTTGTGTTTGACTCAAATATGGAAAAAATTGAGTTGGTTATGATAGGATTTCCTGTGGGTCACAAAGTTGATTTGTTTTTAGGAACATGGGATACATTCCTAAGGTGTTTGGATGTCTTAAGATTGCTTCTATCTGCATATAGAAGAGTCTTGAGCAGTTATGGAAAGTTTCAGTGGAAACTGAGTAGGATACAAGTCCTAGTTTTGTTTGGGTTGGCCTGATGGCTGGTTACATAAGAAAGGGAGGCCAGAGCTCGTGGTGCACAGATTTTGGGATGTTCCTCTTATGTTCTATTGAATAAATATCGTATTTGAAAGGAACTTTTGTGCCTTGTTCGTCCGACTTGTTTCAGACAAGTTTTTCTTGTTGGGTTTTCTGCATAGTACCACCTTGCTTCGAGGGTTTTATCGTACAACAGGTTGAAGATGTACAAGAAGAGCAACCAACTGAACAACAAGTTGATGCAGTAAAAGAGCTTGCTGAAGAAGTTGAACAATCGGTTGATTCAGTTTCAAAGCACGTTGAAACCGTCCAACATCCAACAACTACTCCCCGGACAGTTTATAAGTAGATTTTCTTAGACAAAAGTAAGAGGAACCTTCCGATTCAGTGTCAAAGTATCTGAAAGCAATGAAGAGCATGTGTTCAACATCTCATGCTTCTTACGTGCCAGCAATTGAAAATAAAGAGGAGTGGGAAGAAGACAACAAAGTTCATACTCGAGAGTCTGGTTTTGTTAAAAAATGGATCCCGATTTACAATAAGGAGGATGTTCCTAATTAAGTTCGAAGTGGGAAGCCCATGATGGCAATAGTACAACTGAGCAAACAACCTCTCACGGTCAGGAGACTGCATGAGTGGTACATGATGTGCTGCCAAATATGTGACCACATCACATGTAGTATGCCAGAAGAGGCAGTTGGTATGGAGGAACACATAATCTTACACAAAACTTTTTATTTAAAGATCTGTGGAGCTTGTTCCATTGAGGAATGCTATAAATCAATCTATTACTCCTCTGGTGCTTGTAAGTGTCTAACTTTTTTTTCTTAGTACACTGTGAGAATGTGTGCTGAATACATTGGCTATGATGATAAAACTTTTGAATGCTGCCAAAACACCCTTTTAACAAGGTCCGACTCTAGGTTCGAGCTCCTGCAATGTCAGACGATAGGTCCAACTTGTTTTGGGTAGCTCCTGCAAGGTATGACTTGCTTTTGCTAGGTCCAACTTCTTTGTCTAGGTCCGACTTGTTTTGGCTAGGTATGACATCTTTGTCTAGGTCCGACTTGCTATGGCTAGGTCCGACATGTTTTCGCTAGCTTCAACACTAAGTTCGACTAGCTTTGGTAAGCTCCGGCACTAGGTCTGACTAACTTTGCTTAGCATCAACTCTTGGTCTTGCTAGCTTTGGTAAGCTCCGGTTCACGGTCCGGTTAACTTTGGCAAGGTCCGGTGCTGGATTGCAATGGTTCTGCTTTTAACTTTCAATATTTCGAACTTGCATTTTGGATTATGGAAAGTTTGCTTAGTATTCTTTTACTAAGTTTTTGGTGTGTTTTGGTGGTTATGGCTGATATCATTTTGCTATGGTTTGCAACATGCTTATGTGATGTGATCACGTACGGTGTTGTGATTTCGAAAATAACGTGTGTCAAGTCGAGGACTTGTGCTTGGAAGTATCGATTGTTTCTTGATGTGCAGGTATTGCTTGAGTTCAAGACATGGCTGGTGATGGGATCCATTGAACTAGTCTTAGGGAGAAGATGAGGTTCAACAACCAAGTTCGGGAGGAACTTTGGTTGAGTTGATCAGAGGTTGCGCAACATGTTTTAATCAAGAACAATGCATTTGAAGGTATCGTGGATGTCGTTGGAAGATGTTTGCACGTGTGCATGGAGTGCATGGATGTGGCTGCATGGTTCCAGGGCATGATGAAGAGATGTGAATGTTAAGAATTGGTCGGAAAGGTTCAACCGACTAGGTTATGGACTCACGCTGCGACTGAGTCGTTTTTGACTCAAATTTGGAAAAATTTGAGTTGGTTATGATAGGATTTCCTGTAGGTCACAAAGTTGAGTTGTTTTTAAGAATATGGGATACATTCATAAGGTGTTTGGAAGTCTTAAGATTGCTTCTATCTGCATATAGAAGAGTCTTGAGCAGTTATGGAAAGTTTCAGGAGAAACTGAGTAGGATACGAGTCCTAGTTTTGTTTGGGTTGGCCTGATGGCTGGTTAAATAAGCAAAGGAGGCCAGAGCTCGTGGTGCACATATTTTGGGATGTTCCTCTTGTGTTCTATTGAATAAATATCGTAGTTTAAAGGAACTTTTGTGCCTTGTTCGTCCGACTTGTTTCAGACAAGTTTTTCTCGTCGGGTTTTCTGCACAGTACTAACTTGCTTCGAGGGTTTTATCGTACAACAGGTTGAAGCTATACAAGAAGAGCAACCAATTGAACAACAAGTTGAAGTAGTAAAAGAGCATGCTGAAGAAGTTGAACAATCGGTTGATTCAGTTTCAAAGCACGCTGAAACCGTCCAACATCCAACAACTACTCCTCGGACGGTTCATAAGTAGACTTTCTTAGACAAAAGTAAGTGGGACCTTCTGATTTAGTGTCAAAGTATCTGAAAGCAATGAAGAGAATGTGTTCAACATCTCATGCTTCTTATGTTGCAGCAATTGAAAATAAAGAGGAGTGGGAAGAAAACAGGAAAGTTCATACTCGGGAGTCCGGTTTTGTTAAAAAAGGGATCCCGATTTACAAGAAGGAGGATGTTCCTAATTTAGTTCGAAGTGGGAAGCCCATGATGGCAATAGTACAACTGAGCAAACAACCTCTCACGGTCAGGAGACTGCACGAGTGGTACATGATGTGCAGCCAAATATGTGACCACATCACATGTAGTATGCCAGAAGAGTCATTTGGTATGGAGGAACACATAATCTTATACAAAACTTTTTATTTAATGATCTGTGGAGCTTGTTCTATTGAGGAATGCTAGAAATGAACCTATTGTCTAACTTTTTTTTCTTAGTACACTGTGAGAATGTGTGCTGAATACATTGGCTATGATGATAAAAGTTTTGAATGCTACCAAAACACCCTTTTAACAAGGTCCGACTCTAGGTTCGAGCTCCTACAATGTCCACCAATAGGTCCAGCTTGTTTTGGTTAGCTCCTTCAAGGTCTGACGTAAGGTCTGACTTGCTTTTGCTAGGTCCAACTTCTTTGTCTAGGTCCGACTTAATTTGGCTAGGTCCGACTTGTTTTGGTTAGGTACAACATCTTTGTCTAAGTCCGACTTACTATGGCTAGGTCCTACATGTTTTTGCTAGCTTTGGCGCTAGGTTCGACTAGCTTTGGTAAGACCCGGCACTAGGTCTGACTAGTTTGCTTAGCTTCAGCTCTAGGTCCTGCTAGCTTTGGTAAGCTTCGATTCACGGTCCGGTTAGCTATGGCAAGGTCCGGTGCTAGATTGCAATGGTTCTGCTTTTAACTTGCAATGTTTCGAACATGCATTTTGGATTATGGAAAGTTTGCTTAGTATTCTTTTACTAAGTTTTTGGTGTGTTTTGGTGGTTATGGATGATATCATTTCTCTATGGTTTGCAACATGCTTATGTGAGGAGCTCACGTACGGTGTTGTGATTTCGGAACTAACGTGAGTCAAGTCGAGGACTTGTGCTCAGAAGGATCGATTGTTTATTCATGTGCAGGTGTTGCTTGAGTTCAAGACATGGCTTGTGACAGGATCCATTGAACTAGTCTTAGGTAGAAGGTGAGGTTCAACAACCAAGTTCGGGAGGAACTGTGGTTGAGTTGATCGGAGGTCGCGCAACATGTTTGAACCAAGAACAATGCATTTGAAGGTATCGTGGATGCATGGTTCCAGGGCATTATGAAGAGATGTGAACGTTAAGAATTGGTCGGAAAGGTTCAACCGACTAGGTTATGGACTCAGACTGCGGCTGAGTCGTGTTTGACTCAAATATGGAAAAATTTGAGTTGGTTATGATAGGATTTCCTGTAGGTCACAAAGTTGAGTTTTTTTTAGGAATATGGGATACATTCCTAAGGTGTTTGGAAGTCTTAAGATTGCTTCAATCTGTATATAAAAGAGTCTTGAGTAGTTATGGAAAGTTTCAGTGGAAACTGAGTAGGATACGAGTCCTAGTTTTGTTTGGGTTGGCCTGATGGCTGGTTACATAAGCAAGGGAGGCCAGAGCTTGTGGTGCACAGAATTTGGGATGTTCCTCTTGTGTTATATTGAAAAAATATCGTAGTTTAAAGAACTTTTGTGCCTTGTTTGTCCGACTTGTTTTAGACAAGTTTTTCTCGTCGGGTTTTCTGCACAGTACTACCTTGCTTCGAGGGTTTTATCGTAACTCGAGTTTTACAAATCCAATTGACGTGATTATTTTTGTGTTGTATTCACAAGTTTATCATCAATAATCAGTAAAAATTTCACAGTCATGGATTTGTTGTTTCTGATCTACACGAGTTTCTTTGAAGTGTTGCAGATCTGTTCTTTCTCGGGTAGGACAAATTGACCTTTGTTTGATCTTTCGATCGTAACTTGAGATTTTCTCAACAGATTTTTGTGATTCTTGTGGTGACTTCTTCGTGTCTTGATTCTCCACAATCTATACTGGTTTTTTAACAATTGATAATGTTTAGATTCGTACCACACGATTTTTTTAACAGATCAAATTTCTGCTAAGGGATTTTCATTGCTTCCGCTGAAAAAGTTTTAATCTACCATTCAACCCCTCCTCTGGTAGCTTTTCATGTGCTCTTTAGTCATAAAATTGGTATCAGATACACGTTGCTCTATTCTTTATGATTTGCATGTGTTTTTTCTAATCATCATGTGAAAATACTCCACAAAACATTGTTTGTTCAGTGGCATTGATTTTTAGGTTTGGAAGGCACGTATGGAGGCTTTCATCCAGGTGCAAGGCTTCGCAATATGGGAAATGGTTTACAAGCCTTATGAAGTGCCGCCAAACGATCAAGTTACAACTAAAAATCTAACAGATGTCGAAAACAACAACAAGGCTCGAAACTTGATCATACAAGGACTAACTCAAATCGACTTCGACCGTGTTGCTCATCTTTGATCTGCGTATGATGTTTGGAAAGCTCTATGTGATTACCATGAAGGATCCAACACGATCAAGGAGGTAAGGCAAGAGATATTCAAAAAGGAGTACATGCGCTTTGAGATGCATCCAGGTGAGTCCATCGACGACCTCTTTGCTCGCTTTAATAAATTTCTTAGCAACTTGCGTAGTGTCAATGTTAATTTTTCAGATGCTGACAATGCAAGGCAATTACTAAGTGCATTAGACATGTCAATTTGGGAGATGAAAGTCACATCTACTCGTGAATCTACTGTCATGAGTAAAATTACTTTAGATGTTCTATATTCTAAATTGAAAACTCATGAAACTGACATAATCTCATGAAAGAACACGAGCAAGTCTCTTGAATTTGTTTCTCAACGTGACATGCCTAGCTCTGGCCAATCTCCATCCTGTGGAACACTTGCTTTGTCGTCCTCTCTAAGCCTTGAATAGGTTGAAGAGTTTCCAGAGGAAGAACTTGCACTTATCTCTACTAGGTGCTCAAAAGCATTGCAAAATGTGCGAACTAGAAGGAGAGGGAGTGTCGAACCTCAACGATGTTACGAATGTGGTAAGACAGGACAATTTTGCATAGATTGCCCTAATCATTCAGGTACTACTTCCCGTGATGAAAAGCAAACAAGTACGAAGCACTCCTCTATAAACAACAACAAGAAAAAAAGGGTGTTACAGAACGCCATATGGTAAATAGATTTATCTCCACACTTCAGGAACTTAGCTCGAGCGATGTGGACATCGGAAGTGACACAGATAGAGATGATTTGACAAACTTGTGCTTCATGACGGGCAAATCAAGATCAAGTATGGAGGAGACAGAACACAACAATGACAATGAAAAGGTATGTCTTACTTGCGAAGAAATTTGTTATAGTTAAGAAAAAGGACAAAAAGCTTAGGGATAATGCTGTTAAAATTGAGTCACTAGAATCTGAATCTAATCTTTTTAAATCTTTGATTCCTAGTGATGGTTCTTGTTCCTCATGTGATTTAATACATGAATAATTGTCCTCTCTAAGAAAAGCACACACCTCAACATTTGATAAATTTGAGTTAGAGATTGAAAATAACAGAGAGCTTGCTGCACCTAATGATAAAAACTTAAAAGATGCTTGCTGTTCTACAATTGATTTGCATTGTTCTACTTGTGATGATCTTGATAAGAAACTACAAGATGCTATGAATGAGATTTCTATATTGAAAAATGCTTTACGTTTTTATGAAGTTAAATATTGTTCTAATTGCAAACTAAAAGGAAAAACTTCATGTGAAAACTGACTAGACTTGTCAAAGAAACTTGACGACATGAATAGGACACTAGCGGTTTTGTAATGGAAATAAGAATCTAAACTTGTTGCTGATTCTTCCAAGTCTTGCGATGATAAAACTGGTTTATGTTTTGATTATCGTGCTCATGGTAAGGCACATCCACATAAAATTGTAATTTCATTAGGAAGTGGTTTGATTCAAACGGTTCCTAAACAAAAAGAAGCGGTTTTCAAATCTGCAGGGTGTTGTCTCATTCAGCTTATAATAATCATGTTGCTTGCTCATCTAGACATGAACACAAAGTTAAATTTCATTGTACCCACTGTGGTAGAGATGGTCATGTCATAGATTTTTGTTACAGTCTAGCTAAACAACAGAAAAAGGAAAGAATGCAAGCTAGATCTCATAACTCTCATGCAACATTTGCTGCACATGCTAAACCAAATATCAAGAACATGCAACCTGCTGTTATGAGTCAAAAACATGCAAAGTTTGCTCCCAAACCTACTGTTTTTCTTGCAACACATGTAACACCTCATAAGTTAGTTGGGTACGAAAATCCTCAAACTTTGGCTCATAAACCTGCTGTTTTGTCTCAACTTTCACGTGTTTTTCCTGCTGCACATCGTATGACTCAGTACTGTATTCTTAAATGCCTTTTGACTAACCCCAGTATTGAGTCGTCGACGTATTGTGCTTCTATGTAGGTTAAACGTTTGAGGAGGGAGAAAATTTGGATTTTGGATTTAGGTTGCTCACGCCACATGACTAGTAATAAAGATTGGTTCTCCTCACTCTCTTTTGTGTCTTGTGTACATAATGTTACTTTTGCCGATAAACTTTTAACTCCTATAATTTCTAAAGGTTCGATTAGAGTAAATAATCACTACACTTTGAAGGATGTGGCACTTGTTAAAAATTTGAAATGCAACTTGCTTTCTGTTTCGCAATTGCTAGATGAAAATCTAGAAATTATTTTTCACTAAAAATTGTTGCAAGGTTGTAGATTCAAACAATGAGCTTATTTTAACATGTCACAGTTTGGAAGAGTTTTTAAAGATAATTTTGATATGTCATCCTCTAAGGTGGTCACATAGGCTTTGATCATCTAACACGTGTTAGTGCTCTTGATCGCATACGAAGGTTGCCTAAGCTTAAAGGGGACAAAGAAATAGTGTGCTCTTCTTATAGACATGCTAAGATGGTTGCAGGTTCACATGCACCTCTCACAATGACCGTGACAACTGAACCGGATCAACTTTTGCACCTTGACACCGTAGGACCTTCACGTGCTCAATCTTTCAGAGCTAAATGGTATGTTCTTGTGATTGTTGATGACTATTCTAGATACTCTTGGGTTTACTTTATGGCCTCTAAGAGTGAAGCTTTTAGTCACTGTAGAACTTTGTTCCTTAGATTATCAATTGATCACTCAGGATCTTTAAAAGCAATTGGAAGTGGTAACGGAACCGAATTTAAAAATCAATCTTTTGATCACTTTTGTGCTGGAATGGAATAGATCACCAATTTTCTTCACCTTATCTACCTCAACAAAACGGTGTCGTAGAAAGAAAGAACAGAACCTTAGTTGAGATGGCTAGGACTATGCTTGATGAATATCAAACTCCTAGAAAGTTTTGGGCAGATGCAATTGCAACCGCCTATTATGTCTCAATTCATGTTTTCTTGTGTGCTAAGCTAGGGAAAACACCATATGAACTTCGATTTGGACATAGGCCTAGTGTCACACACTTTCTGATATTTGTTGTAAATGCTTTGTCAAGAAACATGGAGGTCTTGATAAATTTGAATCTAGATCCGTTGATGGCTTGTTTCTTGGTTACCCATCTCACACTAGAGGATATCGTGTTCTTTTATTTTATACTAACAAAATTGTGGAGACTTGTGAGGTTTCTTTTGATGAAGCTAGCCCAGGTACTAGCTCTAATATTGCAGGACCAGATCCATATTCGCAGGGGGGGAGTATCTTCATCGAAGAAGATGAAGAAGTGGTGCTACTACTCGAAAATTCAGGAGTTAATGACATTATTCCAGCTCCTGATTTTGATTCACAACCAGCACTGACGACCACCATTGCTGGTCCAGATCGTCCTCAAGTCACAAGCTCATCGATTTGTGATGAACATGAAGAACAATGAGCTTGTGAAGAGTCTACTCCCCTCTGAATCCTCAAAAGTCATCCTCCAAAACAAATCATTGGGAGCTTGCACGAACAAGTCACACGGTCCATGTTTCGCGATCTAAACTCCCACGCTCATTCTGCTTTTGTTGCTTCTTTTGAACCAAAATATATATCACACGCACTCACTAATGAACCTTGGATTAGTTCCATGCAAGAAGAGTTAGAAAATTTTGAAATAAATAATGTTTGGAAACTTGTACCTCCACCTCAAGGTCACACTTTATTTGGAACTAAATGGGTGACTAAAAATAAAAAAAAAGTGAGGATGGTGTTGTGGTTAGGAATAAGGCTAGGTTGGTTGCTCGAGGTTTCACAAAAAGTGAAGGTCTAGATTTCGATGAAACTTTTGCTCTTCTTACTAGATTAGAAGCCATAAGAATTTTGTTAGCTTTTACTGCATCTAAAGGTTGAAGTTATATCAAATGGATGTTAAAAGTTCTTTTCTTAATGGCTATATAGATGAGGAGGTTTATGTCAAGCAACCAATGAGTTTTCAAAATCAAAATTTTCCTAACCATGTTTACAAACTGTCCAAAGCCTTGTACAGTCTCAAACAAGCCCCTAGATCATGGTATGATAGGTTAAAATCATTCTTACTTGGAAAGGGGTTTACCATGGGCAAGGTTGATAAAACTCCTTTTGTGATTAAGCATGGCAATGACTCATTATTTGTTAAAGTGTATGTGGATGATATTATCTTTGGTTGTGCTTCTCATGATTGTAAAAGCCCCAAATAAAAAAAAATGCAAAGTTGAGTTGGGAGATATTGAAATTTGGATGGGAAAAAGAAATTAAATTGGAAAACGAGAAATCAAACCAATTTAAACCTTAATTGACGGATTTCAAAAATTCAAATTTTACCCCTGTTGAAACTTGACCAAAATAAAATTATGAGTTCGCAAATAGCTTCCAAATATTCCAAATAGCATCCCTGTCAATTTTCATAAACATTGTAGCTCAAATTCTATTCAATTCAATGGGTACATTGAATTCTATTCAAATTCAAATTTGAATTTGAAATCCATAAGAAACTTGTCCGAAAATCCAATTCCAGAATCTTAATATCCATATTTAAGTTGGCATCTCCACAAAAATCTAGCATTTTTAGACATGTTTAGGTGGGGGAATTGATGTTCCAGAGAAGGATTGGGATGAAAAGGGTAGTGGGACCCACTGTCAGCCTCTCCCACTCGATAGAACCGACTGAGTGCTCTGTTTACGGCTGTCCCCGAGCCTCAACGTCGGCAAAACATGCCACCATGGAAAGGCAAGCAAAGCAAGCAGCTTCGTGGCACTCAGAGTGGATTTAGACGCCTCCCCTCGTGTATCGTCGGCCATACTCATCCCACACACCGCCGTCGCTCCTTCACTTGCCGCAAAAACAGAACCGCACCACCTGGCCGTCGCTTGATTTGCTGGCCAAATGAAGCCAGCTTTCGCCATGCTTCCAATAGGAAAAGGTAGCACAACTTGGTGCTTTTCCTTCAAATCACCTTGCTCGTTTGATTCACTACTTATCGGTGCGGTATTTTGAAGTTTTTTTGGAGCATGCGGGTGAAGCCGCCGATGAGCTCTCTGCTCCACGAAGACAAGCTATTGCAAGCAAGTTTTCGTCTCCTTCCATGAATCAATAAGGCACGCAAAGGTACATAGATGCTTATGGTGAAGTTTCAGCCCCTATCGTGCCTCTTAGCATCTGTATATCGAGTTTCACCGTGGCCAGTTCATACCGAGGTCACTAGATCATTGGTTTAATTCGGTTTCTACATGCAACGATTTTTAATCCAATCAAGTAATATCTTCAAGATCTTCCGACGCACCAGCTCACAAAAATGGAGGGAAGTCATCGAGAGACGAGGTCAGATTTCAAGTTTTCCCCGCCGCCACGAAGAATCCCGTCGGTCCACAATCGAAGTAGACTTTGCCGGCAATTTCATCCCTTTTTCTCCCCATGGTCGTCTTCCTCATGCTTCCAGGAACATTCCCATCCTTTCCCGAGCTTCTTGCGCCATTCCCGAGCGATTGCGGCCATCACTGAAATCCTAGCTCTGCCGCCGTCGTCGCACGGTCACCTCCGGTCGTTGCCGTCGCGATTGGACCTCACCAGCGTGTAGCACGACCGATTTTAGGGCTAGGCGGTCAAGGCTGATCCAAGAGGAGGTCGACGCAGCCATCCCAGTGAGCTTGCCGGCGCTGCGCCGGCGTGGCCGAGCGGCGCGTCGCAAGGTTGAAGACAACTGGTGGGCTCCGCCTATCAGCGGTTCATTCAACTGCGTGGATCAGCTGCGGCTGTTTGATCTGGTGGGGCTGTGGGTTAAATCTGTGGTCCTCGGTGCGGCTTCACTCTAATTGGTCCATTTAAATGGAGTGGGGCCAGCGGGTTTATTTAAACTTTCCAATAAGAAAATAATTTCTGGTTTTGAGCAAACTTCAAAAATCCATTACTCCTAGTATAATTGCTCAAAAATTTCCAAAAAACCTCTGGTAGACTCATCTTGATCCCTAGCTTTCAGTGATGCAATTTGTTAGACATGAAATTCCCAAACTTTTTATAATTAATTCCTTTGAGCTAATTGCTTGGGAAATTAATTACTCTTGTTCTGTTAATTGGAAAATTCCCAATTTTGGTCAGGATGGTCATAAAAATAAAATTGGTCTCCAGTAAGAATTTTAAATTCATTGGACTTCAATTACAAGGATGATCAGTGTTCCAAATCTCTATGTAGTTAAAAATTAAGAAAAGTACAGAACCATTTTCAGCTTTTTCCCCAAACTTGTAAAATCAGTTTCTCCTTGTAGGAAACTCAGAAAAATGTGAAAAACAATTCCCCAAACCAGTGAGACCCCCTCTACCATGACCATCCACTTTAGCCATGAAAAAGCTCCAGAATTACAACCAAAATTTGGAGAATCCTTTTTCTTGTTGTAATTTTAGAGACAACAAGCTTCCTTGAACATCTCCAATTTTTGGTGCAGATCTTTTGCATAGAACCTAGTGTCCACTATAAAAATCCCAAATCCAATTAAAATCATTTACATACCTGATCAGTATTATAAGATCTTCTCTATACTTTCTATATCACTCATGTACTTTATATATTACATATCATATAGTGACCGAGATCAAGGAGGACGCGGAGGCCTTGGACAGCATCCTCTCAGAATCTAACTTGCCCTCTGACTCACAACCAGGCAAGCCCCGGTTTGCATTTAAGTGTTATTTCAATGTTTATATTTGTATCACTTATGTCTAGGATGATTTTGTGCATTAGGGCTAAGGTGCTTGTTACTCTACTTGCATGACCCATAAATTCCATGGAGTATTGAGTAGGTCTACAACCCGACGGGTATAAAATGCTATGCTTAAGTTTCAGAAATCAGGTAGGAGTCGAGCAGTTGGAATCTACTCGCGAGAAAGGATTTTATCACATGTAAAGGAGTTGATCGAAGAATGTTTTATGAATATGAAATTGTGACCGAGCAGCGGGTAGGATGGAGCGAGACATGGTCTCACGTGTGTAGCCCTGCTTGTGTCGATTGAGGACCGATCCGTGTGCGGCCCTGCTGGACAAGTTTGAACTGTATCAGATGCACACTGGCTATATGGAAACCAGGAAACCGATGTAATTTGTTAACCTGGGTGTTGAGGCTTACCCTACCATTTTATAGGAGTGGGCTGATGGTAGCAAGGTGTAAATCTGTTGGCGGGCATAGAAGATGCTCCGCGCGGGGACCTCCTGCCCGTTAGGAAAGGACCGGTTCGACATTTGGGTTTCCTTTGAAAGGTTGTTGCTTACAACATAGTATGGAAGTGTGATTTTATCCACTTCTGAAATGGGTGTATGTGGCGTGTTATCCGGGTGTCTCCTGATTGCAATCACCGTCCCTCGTGGTTATTTGAGTACCACTTGTTCACTACACTGTGATGTAGTAAATACTGAAGAAGTCAGGAGAATACGATGTATGGAATTATAATTGTTTTGAAACTTTGGTTGCTGTCAATTATGCTCACTAAAGTAATTTTGTTATACTTCTAAGATGCTATTAATAACTTGAAAATTAAGGATCGACATTTAGGCAAGTCACTTTACTGCAATATTGGTGCCTATGTTAAGTATCCCTGCATATAGAGTTTCATGTTTAGGTGAGACGGTTAAGTCTTGTTGAGCCTTCGTGCTCATTGTTGCTATATTAAGTTTTTGTAGGTGAGACGTATGAGGAAGGGCCCGAAGATGAGGCGATGCCCCCGTCGGGGTATACCGCCGAGTGGGAGCCCTGCACGCTGCCGTAAATTTGTGTGTGGCTAGTGTGCAGCGTCCGCGAGCTGGACGGCTGTACCTTTTCATAGCTAGGCTGAGAGTTTAGCTATGAGTATTATTTTCCGCTGTACATTAAGTATTGTAAAAGACTTCTTCTATTTATATAAATAAAACTTTGTATTTTGTCGTATTCTTTCGTGTGTACTGTTGGGTGCCGCATCGCATGGCATCACCCTCTGCGATTCCTGGAATGTGTGGACCCGATCCTCACAGCCTGGTATCAGAGCCGCATTGGGAATAGCACGCTCGAAAAGAGCCTATTTAACTTAAGAGTAGTCGAGTGAGGATTAGTACTATGCCCACATAAGGTCTATTATAGTATTAGTTACTTAAGGTGGCAAGCTAACTTATGTGTTATTAAATTATGTAATGATGCTTCAACATCAGTTAAGAGGTAAGGTATGCCACCGCAAGCGGATCAATTGTGGTAAGCTCACCATACGATAAGCAGCATGTGGTTGTTTCCGTGGCTTGGCAGGGAAATATTAATATGAGTCTCTGGAACTTTCCATGTTTCTGAGAACATATGACATGCGGTACCGTAGCATGCTAAAAAATTAGTGGGAGCCCCCGTCGGGTGGGACATAACCCGATGCGCCCTCTACTGGTGCAGCACTATGCAAAGACGTGGGACCCCGTCGTGTGGTAGAAAACCCGGTCATGTACCTCAAGACGTGGCTTAACTCGGGGCGGTCCGTATGGAATGATACGGGACGGATGTTTTTACTTTTCTATATATTATTGTGAACTGTTCGCACGTGCGGGCTGTGCCGTATGGCACCATATGTTTGATCTATTGTTTGTGTGTAGATGCAGTACACTAACATCGTTTGAGTAGCTCGAGTAGAAAACGTTTGCGAGTGAACGTCATTACTGCCACCGTTAAGACGTATGCCCAAATACCGGCCTAGGATTTTTCTTTGGTGAGAGCGTAGTACCGAAAGTGCATTCGAGTCCGATCAGGCACGTCGACAACAATATCCATGTTGGTGGTGTGACTCGACAACAAGTAAAAATTCCCATCATAGGACTAAGGTTGAAATTGTAATCTCTGTTTAGGAGCATGCTGGTCAGATTTAAAATTAGTCAAGGGGTCACTACGGTATGCAGGCATGTGATTTGGGAACTTGAGGAAGTCATCCACAAGTTTCATTTTCATCTCCAAGGCAGATTTCAAGTTAAAACTTGAAATCTTCATTTGAACTTAAAGTAACCAGTTCCTGGTTCAAACTGTGAAATGGACAGAAAATTGACTATGTTTGGAACAGCATAACTTCCTGTATATTTTACCCCTGAAGGTCTACCACACCTGGTTGGAAAGATTAGAGAGACCTATAAAACCCTTATGTTCAACTCAAAATCAGAATCCGCCTGTAAACTATTGAAAAATTAAAATTTCCAAACTCTGTTAAATCTGGACAGAGACTAGACAGTTTGTGTACTCTGTTATAGTTTCTATCATATCTCTTTGTAGAATCAACGAAAGAATTCATATAATAAATTTATGTAATCCTGAGGATGTATAAAACAATGTTGTAATTTATGATTTTTTTCATATATTGATGTTTTGTATCCGGAAAAATGTGGACAAAATCAGCATTAAACAGAGGAGATGCTGTCAAATTTTTTCCAGAAAACTGTTAACTTGCAAAAACCATATCTCCTTATTCAGAAATGCTATGGCGGCAAATAAATACATTATGGAGAGTTAATTTAGTGTGATACAATTTTGTAGTTGAACTCATGTCCTGAATGTGTCTCTAACTGGATGATTTCGAATTTCTCCAGACTGGTCTGAATGAACACAAACTGACACAGAATTCCAGTGTTATGTTTCATTTGACATTTGAATTTGAATTCACTTTCATAATTAAATTTTTGCATCCTTGATATGTTTATCAACAAATTTTGTTGAATTTGAGTATTTGACTCATTCAAAGTACTTCTTCAATAGATGACGGATGTGATGTTATTACCGGACAGATGGGTATTTTCCACGTGCGCTAGCCGTCCGGGCTTCCCGAGTATGCTGCGGGAGGTGCTCCAACAGTTTGTATTCATCGAGATTCCATGCTATTGGGGTCAAGAGATGGTTGACAGAGGCGTACTGTCATGTACCGTCCTGGTCAACATCCCAGCAAGTCCGCGTTTCTATGGATGGGCTCCTTTTTTCTGTCACGATCCAGGGAGCTCGTTTGGAGGACACGTGGGCCTTTGCAGCGGGCAAAGCGCTTATGAAGCTTTACGAGCTTCATCAAGATGCCATGGCTGGGACACAATTTTCTCTTCTCCTGGTCCGTGGTGCTGCTGGTTTTGATTGGCAACGTCGTATGGTTGGGCCTATTGCCCCTATGGCGACACAACCTCGACAACACTTGGGACATTTGCCGCTGCATCTAGCATGGTGGTTCTTGCACAAGGTGCAATCCTGCAGGAGCAAGTCGAAGCCTTAAGGCAAGCGACTGAACGGGGTGACACTCTTGATTATATCAATGAGAACCTACGTTCGTCCCTGGCTCCGACGAATCACCGACTAAAGCAATGCGAGGATCAGTTGCATCACACTCGCACTAGACTGCGGAAAGCTCGCGCTGAACTGAGGAAAACTCACATGAAACTGCAGCAAGATCATGATGGACTGCAGGTGAGTCAGTTGGAGGTGCAACAATAGCAAGAGCAGCTGTTGGTAGTCACCGAGGCACGAGATGAAGCCATCAAGGAAGCTCAGAATTGGGAGTACGAGGCATAGCAACTTCAGGATAATTTGATTGAGGCCGAAGCATAATTGCAACCAGTTGTGTCTCCACCGGCTCAAGACATAACGCTGAACATGGGTGAGGAAGTACCTTCAGATCTAGAGGAGGAGGAAGATCCAGAGATAATTGAGTACGCCGATGACGATGCATCGGAGTAGGATGGGGCAGCACTGCTGCCCTCACGGGGCAACGTATAGTAAGTGGTTGCTCATGTTTATTTTGTAGCCATGTTTTGTGTCATATTATAAATAGTAGTGGGTGTGTAGAAGATGACAAGGTGTGTATGACAACTCACGGAGACCAAGTATAGTTGAGATGCACTTCCGAATTGGGAGTCCGTCATTTTGGAGTGTACTACTGTAAACTTGGTCATGAGATAATATATCTTGTATAAAGTTTGTACTTTATCAATATATGTGAATGTTTTGCAATTATCGCATTGTTAATACTCGCACTACTATGGTATAAAATGGATGAAGGAAACAAGCATGTTGCTGATTTAAATCATGTGAATGCAGAATGGTGCGTACGCGTTCGACGCTCGAGATGGGAGGCTCGAGCCGGGATCGTGAGGATGAATCTCTGACCCGGCAGCAAAGAATGACACCACAGCAACAAGTCCCTTCGCCACCACCACCTGAACCTCCGAGGACGCTCGCGGAGATTCTGGCTGCAGTACTCGGCTCGTGCGACGAGCAAACCGAGTTACTGCGTATGTTGGTTCAAAATTTGTCTCGTCAAGGGGGACGACAAGATAATGGGCCACGCCAGCCCTAATAGAGTTCATATTCAGATATCTTGGTGAGACATCCACCGATCTTTATGGGGGCCGTGGAGCCTCTGGAGGCGGACAACTTCATCCGCGCTTGAAGCGAAGTTCGGTTTGCTGCGATGCACCGAATAATAGAAGGCACTGTTTGCAGCGCAACAACTTCAAGGATCCGCTGGTGCTTGGTGGGAGAACTACAACGCCTCACTTCTGGCTGGTCATGCGGTCACCTGGACCGAATTCCGGGAGGCATTCCGCGCCTACCATATCCCTCCCGAAATCATGAAGAGGAAGCTTCAAGAATTTTTGGAGCTAAAGCAAGGCGGGAGGAGTGCCCACGAATACTCCCGCACATTCAATCACTTGGCGCAGTATGCACCCGAATATGTGGGGACAGAAGATAGGAAGAGAGATATATTCTTTCGGGGCCTTAATCCGAAGATGAAGGTCCAACTCGCACAATGCAACCACCGCATATTCAACGACATCGTCAATGCTGCGATTGTACAGGAAGATGCTCAGCGCGAGCTCGTTTTTGATAAGAAGAAATGGAGTGCGCTGTCGAGCACCAGCGGGGGTGGTCCGTAGAAGTACCACGTAGTGTATCGCTCACCATCCGGTCAGCGATGGCAGCCACCAGCGAGACTGCAGCCATTCCGCGGTCGATCTTTCAATGCGTCGCATTTCCAACCGCCATTTCCACAGCAGAAGCATCAAAGGATGGTCCCGCGTGCATATCCACCTCCACCACGCGCACCGAAATTCCGTCCTCAGCTTGGCGGGAACCCAACACAATATACGTGCTACACGTGTGGCCGTGTCGGGCATATTGCAAAGACTGCTCTGAACAGTGACAAGGCAACGTGCAAGCCCCATATCGGGGTGCAGCTCAACCCCGCAACCAGCCCAAGCATCCTGCAGCAAAATCCGGCAACATCCACCACCTAGCTATCGAAGACGTGCCGGAAGGCGAAACCGTCTTTGCGGGTACGTTTTCTATACCTAAAAATCCCATAGTCATATTATTTGACTCCAGTGCCACCCATAATTTCATTAGCCAATCATATTTCATCAAATACCAATTACCAATCATTCCCTCAAAATGTTCATATTTGATTTTCTCTGCGGGTGGGACAGTAGCAACTGATGGAATGGTCTATAGAGAACCACTTCAGTTGGATGGAGATCTATATCCGACTTCTCTAATTATATTGGAGAGATAGAAGCTTGATGTCATCTTAGGAATGTCGTGGCTGCACCATCATGGTGCTGTTCTCGACATTGTTCCACATGTGGTCCATTTGAACTCTACACTACATGAAACACACACTCTTATTCTAGACCGCCTTATCCAAGAAATTCCAGCCGCATATAACACGGAAGCCACAAAGCTTGAAGACATTCGTGTGGTCCGTGAATATCCGGATTTGTTTCCCGATGACCTTCCGGGTATGCCACCGGATAGGGACATCGTGTTCAAGATTGAACTTATTCCGGGAACCACGCCTATTTCACGAAGGCCGTACAAGATGGCACCAAATGAGTTAGCGGAATTAAAATAGCATTTGAAGGACCTGCCAGACAAAGGTCTCATACGCCTAAGTTCATCACCTTGGGGCTGCTCCACATTATTTGTGAAGAAGAAGGACAAGACGTTACGCCTATGTGTGGACTATTGTCCACTCAACGCCGTGACGATCAAGAACAAGTATCCACTACCACGGATCGATATTTTATTCAATCAATTAGTGGGTGCTAATGTATTCTCAAAGATGGATCTTCGGTCCGGATATCATCAAATAAAAATCCGACTGGAGGATATACCGAAGACGACATTTTTAACGAGATACGGGCTCTATGAATATCTCATCATGTCGTTCGGGCTTACCGATGCGCCGGCTCACTTCATGTATTTGATGAATTCATTGTTTATGACGGAGTTGGACAAGTTTGTCGTGGTATTCATCGATGATGACATTCTGGTTTATTCTAAATCGAAGGATGAACATGCCAAACACTTGCATATCGTGCTTCAATGATTGCGAGATCACAAGCTTTATGCAAAATTCAGCAAGTGTGAGTTTTAGATCAGCCAAGAACCATTTTTGGGTAACATTATTTCAGCGGAGGGCATTGTGGTTGATCCAAGCAAAATTGTGCATGTGCTGAAATGGAAGTCTCCAACGTCCGTACACGAAGTTCACAGCTTCCTCGGGTTAGCAGGATATTTTCGGAGGTTCATTCCGAGCTTATCAAAAATTGCTAAACCAATGATGGAGCTGCAAAAAAAGGGGACTAAATATATTTGGAGCAAGGCATGTGATGATGCATTCCAAGCATTGGTGAAACATCTCACAACAGCCCCAGTGCTAGCTCGGCCGGATACAACCAAATCTTTCGATGCTTATTATGATGCATCTGGTATTGGTCTCAGCTGCGTGGTAATGCAAGAAGGCCGCATGATCGCGTATGGATCACGGCAGCTCCGAGATCATAAGCAGCATTATCCAACTCATGACCTTGAGCTTGCTGCCGTGGTACTTGCTTTGAAAATGTGGAGGCGTTATTTACTCGGAAATCTAGTGCACCTCTACACCGATCACAAGAGCCTGAAATATATCTTCACTCAGAAGGAGCTGAATATGCGGCAGCAAAGATGGTTAGAACTGATAAAATATTATGAGATTGAAAATCATTACCATCCTGTCCAGGCAATTGTAGTTGCAAATGTGCTGAGCCGCAAGTCTCACGTCAATAATCTATCCATTACCCCGATGGAAGAGGACGAACCGAGTTTATACTTGGTTCCATATGGAGTGTTATATAATTTTTGCTCTCATCCCTACCATACGAGAGGAGATTATGGAAGCTGAAAAGAAAGACGTGGGTATGTCACACATCTTGAGGAGAATGAATAATGGGGAAATGAATTGTTTCCGGAGTGATGAACATGGTACTCTATGGTTCAAAGACCGTATAGTGGTACCCTGTGATATGACACTTCGGAAGAAAATCTTGGACGAAGCTCACTTTCCCAAGTACTCTATTCATCCAGGCAGCAACAAGATGTACCAAGATTTGAAAACCAGATTTTGGTGGACACGGATGAAGAGAGAAATTGCAAAGTACGTACGGAGTGTGATACATGTCGGCGGCTGAAAGCCGACAACGTGAGAATGGCTGGACAGCTGCAACCATTGAAAATTCCAGCTTGGAAAAGGGAGGACATTAGTATGGATTTTATTGTCGGATTACCTCTCACATTCCACAAACATGATTCGATTTGGGTGATAGTCGATCGACTAACCAAATCAGCTCATTTTATTCTGGTACATACAAAGTACATTGCCAAGAAATATGCGGAGTTATATATTGCAAGAATCATGTGCTTGCACGGAGTTCCCCAGACGATTATTTCAGTTCGCGGTGCGCTGTTTGTTGCTCGTTTTTGGGAGCCTGCACGCGTCATTGGGGACAAAATTGATCAGAAGGTCCGCATATCACCCGCAGACTGATGGTCAAACTGAACGGGTGAATCAAGTTTTGGAAGATATGCTACGCGCTTGTGCCATCCACCATGTTAAAAATTGGGATGATCATTTTCCGTTGGCGGAGTTCTCTTACAACAATGGCTATCGAGCTAGCATTAAGATGGCACCGTATGAAGCTCTCTATGGTCGGAAATGTCGCACACCACTCAACTGGTGTGAATATAGCAAGTGGGTTATATACGGAATTGATCTTGTAAATGAAACTGAAGAACAAGTGCGAGTAATCCAAGCCAATCTCAAGGCTGTTCAATCTCGTCAGAAAAGCTATGCGGATAAAAGACGTTGACCTCTCCACTTCGACATTGGAGACCACATTTATCTCTATGTCTCTCTGATGAAAGGAATTCATCATTTCGGAGTGAAGGGAAAGCTTGCTCCCCCATTCATTGGTCTGTTCGCCATCCTTGAAAAATGCGGAACCGTGGCCTATCGCTTAGAGATAACGGCATCACTTTTGGAAGGTCATAATGTATTCCACATTTCCCAGCTGCGGAAGTGTCTTAATTCCTCAGCTGAAATCTGCACAGAAGACATCAAAGCTCTCCAACCGGATATCGCATATTCTGAGTATCCGCTCCGGATTATCAATGAAAAGACTCGCACCACGAGGAATCGGACTTTGTACTTCTACAAAGTCTTGTGGAGCAACCATACCGCTGAGGAAGCGACATGGGAGACTGAGGACTATCTCCGATCAAACTATCCGGAGTTGTTATCATCTCATATCCGGTAATCATTTCACCTACGTCTCTTTTATTTGTAATCTCGGGATGAGATTCTTTTAGGGGGGATGTAAAATCCCTAAATTAAAAAAATTCAAAGTTCAGATGGGAGATAATGAAATTTGGATGGGAAAAAGAAATTAAATTGGAAAATGTATCAAACCAATTTAAACCTTAATTGAAGGATTTCAAAAATTCTAATTTTACACCTGTTCAGAATTGACCACAATAAAATTTTGATTTCACAAATAGCTTCCAAATATTCCAAATAGCATCCCTGTAAATTTTCATAAATTTTGGAGCTCAAGTTCTATTTAATTCAATGGGTACATTGAATTCTATTCAATTTCAAATTTGAATTTGAAATTCATATGAAACTTGTTGGAAATTCAAATCCAATTCCATAATCTTAATCTCCATATTTAAATTGGCATCTCCACGAAAATCTAGCATTTTTGGACATGTTTAGGTGGGGAAATTGAAGTTCCAGAGAAGAATTGGGATGAAAAGGGCAGTGGGACCCACTGTCAGCATCTCTCACTCGATGGAACCGACTGAGTGCTCTGTTTACGGCTGTCCCCGCGCCTCAACATCGGCAAAACTCGCCACCGCGACAAGGCATGCAAAGCAAGCAGCTCCGTGGCACCCAGAGTGGATTTAGACGCCTCCCCTTGTGTATCGTCGCCCATACTCGTCCCACACACCGCCGTCGCTCCTTTACTCGCCGCAAAAACAGAACCGCACTGCCTGGCCATCGCTTGACTTGCGGGCCAAACGAAGCCAGCTTTCGCCGTGCTTCCAACACGAAAAGGTAGCACAACTTGGTGCTATTCCTTCCCATCAGCTTGCTTGCTTGATTCACTACTTATCGGCGTGGTATTTTGATGTTTTCCCGGAGCTTGCAGGTGAAGCCGCCGGTGAGCTCTCTGCTCCACGAAGACAAGCTATTGCAAGAAAGTTTTCATCTCCTTCCTTGAAGCAATAAGGCGCGCAAAGGTACATAGATGCTTCTGGTGAAGTTTCAGCCCCTATCGTGCCTCCTAGCGTCTGTATATCGTGTTTCACTGTGGCCAGTTAATAACGAGGTCACTAGATCATTGGTTTAATTCCGTTTCTATGTGCAACGATTATTCAATCCAATCAAGTAATATCTTCTAGATCTTCCGGCGCACCAGGTTACCAAAAATGGAGGGAAGTCATCGAGAGACGTGGTTGGATTTTATGTTTTCCCCTCCACCACAAAGAATCCCGTCGTTCCACCGTCGAAGTCGACTTTGCCGGCGATATCATCCCTTTTTCTCCCCATCGTCATCTTCGTCATGCTTCGAGGAACGTTCCCAGCCTTTCCCCAAGCTTCTAGCGCCATTCTCGAGCGATTCCGGCCATCACCAAAACCCTAGCTCCGCTGCCGCCGTCGCACGCTCACCTCCGGTCATCGGCGTCACGAATGGACCTCACCAGCTTGTAGCACGCCCGATTTTAAGACTAGGCGGTCACGGCCGAGCTGAGAGGCGGTCAACGCAGCCATCCTTGCGAGCTCGCTGGTGCTGCGCCGGCGCAGCCGAGCGGCGCGTCGCAAGGTTGAAGACAACCGGCGTGCCCCGCCTGTCAGCGGTTTATTCAACAGTGCGGATCATCTGTGGCTGTTTGATCTGGTGTGGCTGAGGGGTAAATCCGTGGTCCTCAGTGCGGCTTCGCTCTGATTGGTCCATTTAAATGGAGTGGGGCCGGCGGGTTTATTTAACCTTTCCAATAAGAAAATAATTCCAGGTTTTGAGCAAACTTCAAAAATCCATTACTCCGAGTAGAATTGCTCGAAAGTTTCCAAATAAATTCTGGTAGACTCATCTTGATTCGTATTTTGCAGTGGTACAATTTGTTAGACATGAAATTCCAAGAATTTTCATAATTAATTCCTTTAAGCTAATTGCTTGGGAAATTAATTACTCCTGTTCTGTTAATTGGAAAATTCCCAATTTTGGTTAGGACACTCATAAAAATACACCTGATCTCCAGTCGAAAATTTCAAGTTCATTGGACTTCAATTACTGGGATGGTCAGTGTTCCAAATCTCTATGTAGTTGAAAATTAAGAAAAGTACAGAACCATTTTCAGCTTTTTCCCCAAACTTGTAAAATCAGTTTCTGCCTGTAGGAAGCTCTAAAAAATGTGAAACAAATTTTCACTAAACCAGTGAAACCCCCTCTACCATGACCGTCCAATTTTAGCCATGAAAAATCTCCAGAATTACAACCAAAATTCAGAGAATCATTTTTCTTGTTGGAATTTTAGAGACAACGAGCTTCCTTGAACACCTCGAATTTTTGGTCCAGATCTTCCCCATAGAATCTTGTGTCTACTTTAAAAATCTCAAAGCCAATTAAAATCATTTACATACCTGATCAGTATTATAAGTTCTTCTATATTCTTTCTATATCACTCATGTACTTTATATATTACATATCATATAGTGACCAAGATCAAGGAGGATTCGGAGGCCTTGTACAGCATCCTCCCAGAATCTAACTTCCCCTCTGGCTCACAATCAGGCAAGCCCCAATTTGCATTTAAGTGCTATTTCAAAGTATATATTTGTATCACTTATGTCTAGGATGATTTTGTGCATTAGGTCTAAGGTGCTTGTTACTCTACTTGCATGACCCATAAATCCCATGGAGTATTGAGTAGGTCTACAACCCGAAGGGTATAAAATGCTATGCTTAATTTTCAGAAATCAGGTAGGAGTCGAGTAGCTGGAATCTACTAGCGAGAAAGGATTTTATCACATGTAAAGGAGTTGATCGAAGAATATTTTATGAATATGAAATTGAGACCGAGCTGCGGGTAGGATGGAGCGAGACGTGGTCTCACGTGTGTAGTCCTGCTTGTGTCGATTGAGGACCGATCCGTGTGTGGCCCTGCTGGACAAGTTTGAACTGTATCAGATGCATACTGGCTATATGGAAACCAGGAAACCGATGTAATTGGTTAACCTGGGTGTTGCAGCTTACCCTGCCGTTTTATAGGAGTGGGCTGATGGTAGCAAGGTGTAAATCTGCCGGCGGGCATAGAAGATGCTCCACGTGGGGACCTCCTGCCCGTTACGGAAGGACCCGTTCGACATTTGTGTTTCCTTTGAAAGGTTGCTGCGTACAACATAGTATTGAAGTGTGATTTGATCCACTTCCGAAATGGGTGTATGTGACGTGTTATCCGGGTGTCTCCTGATTGCAATCACCGTCCCTCGTGGTTATTTGATTACTGCTTGTTCACTACGCTGTGACGTAGTAAATACTGAAGAAGTCAAGAGAATACGATGTATGGAATTATAATTGTTTTGAAACTTTGGTTCATGTCAATTATGCTCACTAAAGTTATTTTATTAAACTTGTAAGTTGTTGTTAATAACTTGAAAATTAAGGTTCAACATTTAGGTGAGTCACTTTACTGTAATATTTATGCCTATGTTAAGTATCCCTGCATATAGAGTTCCATGTTTAGGTGAGACGGTTAAGTCTTGCTGAGCCTTCGTGCTCACGGTTGCTATATTAAGTTGTTTGCAGGTGAGACGTATGAGGAAAGGCCTGAAGATGAGGCAATGCCCCCATCGGGGTATACCGCCGAGTGAGAGCCCTACGCGCCACCGTAAATTTGTGTGTGGCTAGTGTGCAGCGTCTGCGAGCTGGACGGCTGTACTTTTGCATAGCTAGGCTGAAAGTTTAGCTATGACTATTATATTCCGCTGTAAATTAAATATTGTAAAAGATTTATGGCTTCGGTAGGTATTTCCAATCAAATGAGTGTAACTTAAATCTTTTTAGAATTTCTCTGGAAATCTAAGTTTCACTTTCAAACTTGGAGTAGCAGCCCTATCACTGTATCATATCTCACAACAACTTAGAATTTGATTAAACTTTTGCTACCCACAATTTCTAAATCAAGGCAAAAGTAATTCTAGCCAATGAAAGCAATATTTTGTAGAGTAGTAAGTTGTAAATTAGGGATATAGGAAAATTAAAACAGAGCAACTATTCAACATTTCATCTATGTGAATTCCAAATCATTCATACCGCACATCTTTTATTTTATTTTGAAAGAAACATACTCTACTTATTTTTAAGTTTTTTATATGCATGGTGGATGATGGAAAATAAATATGCAACGGTTGTGATACAAGTTACCTCAAGTGGGGGTCCTCCCCCAAGCTTGTTCTTGTTGAAGATCCGCGCAAGGGGCTGAAACCCTAACGATGGATGTAGGCCGTGAGGTTGGCATAGCCTTGTTGCAGCATGGCTATGACATTGGAGGGGTTGAGTGTTGATGTTGTGTTGCCTTTCATGGATTCCACGAGTATGGTCGAGGATAGTGTTGTCGATATCACTCATCCACACCTTAAAGTTTCCATAGGTTGGATGTACCTTGTTATTTCTTGGCAAAGGTAATGATAGCCCTTGGCTACAAAGGAATGACGTGTGCTCAACATGGTTGAGAGTGTTCCGTCATTCTTTGCCTAAGGTGTATCATACCTTCTTGCCATAAAAAAATAACTTGTACCTCTCATGCATTGGGTCTGATTCGTCACTCCTTGGCTTAAGTTAATGATAACCTTTAGCCACAAAGGAGTGACATGTACCCAACATGAGTTGAGTACGATCCTGTTATTCCTTGGCTAAGGTACAACAGACCTATAACCACAAATGGATGACGTGCACTCAACATGGGTTGTGTTTGATCCATTGTTCATTGGCTAAGGTATAAAATACCTTCTATCCACATAGGAACAACATGCACCCAATATACATTGGATGTGATCTTGTCATTCCTCGGTTAAGGTACATCATACCTTTTAGACACAAAGGAATAACTTACACCCAATGATAGTGGAAATTCCCTTGAGCTTGAATGAGTGCTTAGAATAGTTGAGAGCATAATGCTTTCACATATTCGTAGCATCCCATTGGTTGCTCATGGAGGGTTTCCATGTCAAATCTCTAGCCTCGTATAGTTATGGTTGACCTTCAGGCTTAATTTCCGATAGGTAGAAACCATCCTAATTTACTCCTTGGCCAAGAGATATTGAAATGGAATCCTTTTAGAGTTTCCAACAATCAGATCTTTGAATGCCTGCATAGTTATTTTACTCCTGCAAATTCCTCTCTAGAGTGGCACGGTTAGCTCCCGATACTTGTACAAATGAATTTGTGGGTTAGGTAACCAAATCTTCATTTCTACGCACGGGAAAGAACAAGATGAAAGATGCATTGGGTCCAATTTATAGTGTTTCCATGAACAATGTATGAAACATTAATAGGAGCGGGGCTTTTTGGATAAATCAAGTTGAACATTTTCCAAAGCTCCTACTCATAGCAATGCAAGTGATATAAGTACACTACATAGATCCCTTCATCTTGTAAAATCCCTAACCATCATAGTTTTTTTACAAGAGCAAATATACATCATTTAGGTCATGGCAAACAAAATTCTCAATTTTATCCTCCTAAACATTATTTATTTCGTGCCTAGGAATCTAAAATTAGCGATCCATGCATGGATGAGTTTCAAATCAAAAATATGAACATCACTATTCCTAGGTTGCTACATACCAATTCAACCATTAAGTCATTCCATGAGCATTATCTAGGCATAAAATGTCTAAGTCAATTTTAGCAATGCTTATGAAATTCTAGGTACTTGTTTAAATTTACTCCCAAGTATGTTGACATTCCTTTTTAAAGAATTAAAAAGATTAATTTCAACACTTACTCTTGTGAGGATGCATAAGAACTGAGTGATGAGAAGGTGTGAACCTTCCTTACCAATGTAAGCAAAAATCATTCAATCCTAATGCAACTCGAACGACGGAAAATTTTAAACATGTACCTCAATTGGAGACCAGTTCGGGTTGAGGTCATTGTGTGAGAAACTCATGACCATGGATTTTGGTGTAGCCTTCATGTTCAATGTCTTCTGCCAAGTTGAGGTTGGAGTTGAATGGGCTTCATCCTGCTCCTCCATTGGACTACCATCTTGAGCATTCCTCCATCAAGAACTCAAAATGAGATCGATGGAGGGATATATGCTTGATGGGGCCTTCCAACCTCTTTGCAAATTTTTCTTTGGCTGCACTAAAATCAAGAACAAACAAAACAACTCGAAAACTGGTTATATTAGCTCAAAAGCATGTTGCACCCTTTATCAAATTATTTTGCCCAACTTGAAACAACTTGCAAATGCAATGAATATTTAACGGAAATATTTTTGGTTTGAATTAGGAAGATGAATTCAAGTGGTTACGCCCAATGTTCATATCTAATTAAATTTATTTCCTAATTCAAAATTTTAGTTTTATGACGGTTGGAAATTTTACTTTCCAACATGCAAGTGTGAAAATTCAATCATGGAAACGCAGAGATTGATGGGGAATTCAAATATGCAATAAGGAAATCAAATATGAGATAACTACCAATTAACCTATTGGCAAGGACTCATCGAATTTTTGAAGTCTGATGAGTGGGACTTACCTCCGTCCTGCTAAGTGCAATGATTTGTCGTGCAATCTCGAAGTTGAAGATGTGGACAACTTCTCTTGATTGACATGCCAAATCTCCTTTGGCATGTTAATTGAACATGTGGACCATATGTTGGCTCTAGCCTCTCCGTCGTCTTGATGGAGACTTTGTTGATGTAGCGTTGTCTTCTCCCTCTTGAAGATATTCTCTTGCGAGAATGGTGAGTCTTGTCCTTCTTTAGGGGTGTCACTTCGATCTTCTTGATATTCCTTAAGGACAAACCATAATTTAATCATGGATCACAAGCTTCCTTCGGCATGGTCACATGTGGACTCCACAATCAAATAAGGAACGCTTCATCCACAATGTCACTTGCCCTTGGTTGCATGGGCTTGGTCGAAGGATAGGAATCCCACCAAGCGATTGTGGGATATCTTGGATCTTGAATGCTCATTAAGTTTCTTGTCCTTGGTCAAGAGCTTCATGTAAATGTTGTCTTGGTTTCTTGCTTGGCCATGAACAAGATACTTCTAGGTAGCCTAGTTTAACTTAAATCCCTTGAAATCCCCATAGCCTCCTTGATTGCAAGGGTGATGTTGATTCCACCCTTTACCTCCTTGTTGGTGATAGCCATTGGAGTTGTATTCGAAAGAAAGAATCCTCATGGGTCTTAGGGAAATGATCCCCAGGTGACCCATGTTTGACATGGATTTTCACAAATCATGTGAATATCCATGGCTTGGATAACTCCAAACACTTCTACATTGGCTTGTTCTTTATGAAACTTTAATGGGAGGTGTAATTCCTTAGCTATCATGCCCACCTTGTTAATTGGTGTGCATGCCAAGCTAAAGGAACTAGAGAACTCTTCAATACACACCTTAGGCAGAGACCATATTCTCATCCATGATGAATGAGAATATGACCCCTTCAGCTCCAGCACAAAGGTGGTTATGGATCGATGGACCAACCCATGACATGAATGTTGGATGAAGAGCCAATTATCCATCCCTGTGGTGGAGGCAAACCAAGAAGGACTCTTGGAGCCTCCCCCAAGCTTGGGGATGGATGACTTTGGCTTCTACTGGAAGCTAAAATTCTTTCGTGAAAGGCAATGGTGTTGCCTAGCGGACATATGTTGAGGTACGCTTTGAATCATCTTGCAGTTGAGTATCTGCGTCCTCGTTGGCTATCCCATGAATGGGTTAGCCAACACTACCCTGTTTTCTCCACAAAAGGAGAAAACAAACAAGAGTAATCATATCTAATAACTATTAGCATATATATCTTAATCACAAGTGATAGATATCCTTCAGTTCCTTTTCCTTCCCCAGCAACGCCGCCAGAAATGCTTGTTGATGGCTACTAACGTCACAGATCATCTCTTGAAAGAGATGAGGTCCTCAAGCGCACGTAAACTGTCGTGTAGCATTTCACCCAAGAGTATTCCCAAGGGTATCATATTTATCCCAAAGGAAGGCAATGGAGTAAAGTAAACACTACTCTTATGATCAAGCTAATATCAAGCTATGGGATACTAATAATTATCAAGACAGGGGTAAGTTGATAATATGGGTAGTGTGACACACACACCTAAGCAATCCAATCTAAATGTAAGGTTGTCCTAGCGAGGGTTAGACTACGAGACGGAGATAATCCTACTATGCTCTAATTTCTCATATACATAGCCTAATGAAGTACACATGAATATGCTGATGGTGAATACTAGGGCTTAGTGTTACAACATATCGGGCACGGGTTTACCTAGCAATACTAGGTGACTCCTGCCAAGAGCCTGTGGCATAGTCGAACATGGAGGATTACAAAGGACAAATAGGGCTGTCACCATGTACTGCCTACCTCTTCAATCCGTGGGGTACAAGACATCCACGCTACTTAACTATCCTAGCACCATGCTATCATATTAAGTAAATACCTAAGGGATCGTGGCACAAGCCACCATAAAGCAATGACTAACCTAAACATCGTTGAACCAATGTTGGGACCAAGCACTAATATATTCATATTAACATTAACATATTATTACCTAATTAGACTATAGTGGTGGTGTATGATGTTTATGATAACATGATAATTGAATTATGTATAGATCATAACAACATCTACACCTAGCATATATGTGGACTCCACAACCAAACAAGGAACGCTTTGCCCAAGTGTATGAGTAAATAAAGACTAATAATGATATTATTATAAAGCACAAAGTCAAAAATACAAGAGAAGATACATGAGCCATACCTTTCCCAATTTGGACTGGGGACTAGATGCTCCTCTCTACGTCCTAACCTCCACTAAGGAATTAGGAGAACTAGTGTATACAATAGAGCGATGCTCAAGTGGTGTGTGTTGAAGTGTGGGGTGAGGGGTCCTATTTATAGATTGGAGAAGGATCAGTTCCTGCCACCAAAAGCGCGTGAATAAGTAACCACTGACTTCTTCAAGCAGGGAGGAGCCAACACGTGGAAGCTGACCAAGTTTGGATGAAAGACCAGGTCGGCACACTAGGGGGTCGGCCGACCTGGTAAGTCCTCCAAACAGTATGTGCTTTCTCTTGGTGACTTGCAGGTGGGTCCCATCCCTTGATATGACTGCCAAACCATTGGATGGCTTCGGATAGTTTTGTTCATGGGCCATTTGATCCATGTGGTGCCACATATAAGCGCTTGATTGGTTGTGATGATATTTTATAGGATCCATACCCTTGTTTCACTTCAATCCTGTATAAAATACCTGCATGAACCAATTTCTCCAAGTACAAGTAAAAATAGGTTAAATAGAAAGGTTATGTGTGCAAGAAATGATATTTATTTCACATAATTGAGTTATATTTATGGGTGAAATTGGTATATAACAACCGTCAACAGGTACGTTCACTGCTGATTCATCAAGGGATTGTCATAGTTTTGCGGAGGTCCTGACTTCGGATGTCGGTGTACCTGAGATGGCTCACGATGTAGAGAACAAGGGAATAAGACCAAACACAATTAGCCCTGCAGCAAGGGGACTGAAGGAGGAATAAGGAATATGTGCATTTGTCCTAAAATCTGTTGAATCAACATGCAGTCCATTGATTCCTCTTCATGGTAATTTCCTCATTATTCATTAGCTGGTCTAGAAAGTATTTAGATGGAGGAATGTGTGCCCTGTGTATAATTTCTTTCTTAGGCATGATATTTTCTAATTAAGTATTAGATCATATACGCTAACAATAAAAGTTGTAGCTATTGTCTTCTACTTTTCAGTAGCTATAGTTATTCTAATTTCTGATCAATGGTTAGAGACAAATCTACAAATTAGTGTTGTTGGATTTTTCATCAATTGATAATGAACAATTCATCAAATAGATTTTGATGTGTTTCTAAAAGTAGTTTCTATTTTAAGGACTCTGAGGTTCTAGTGTTGAAAGTGCGCATGCATCTTCAGATTCTCGCCATGGTTAAGGCAAGTACATGATGAATTTGTTCTAATATATGATTTTCTTGAGCTTTCTCGTTTGATTGAGCTATTTGTTTAAGAAATTATTTCACAGTTCTATTTATTTGATGTTAAAGATTCTACCTATTCATTTATTATCATTCAAGTATCGGTTAAGTCCGGAGTCATTCTCATATTCAAGTTCCTATGTGTAAGTGCTGATCACACTTGCTCGGCATTACCGGTAAATGATAAATAAAATTCAAGTGTAGTCTGTTTCAGACAGAAACTACTATTTCATTATTCTTTATTTCAAGTTCATGTATCGCTATGTTTCATTCGGTTTGATTCTATTGTTCTTCAAGCTCTAAGTGTACTTGCTAAGTGCTTTTACTCACTCTTGTGTCTATATGGTTTTTAGGTACTCGTTGATCAAGCATGCATTGGGAAAAGGGTAGCAACTGCACTTGAGCACGGAAACAATTTAATAAGCTTAGTTTATGAATATTCTTATTTAACTACATAATTTTGTGTCGTGAGACTGTGGTGTGTTTTTTTGAGTCTTTAATTCACTTGTGGGAATGCATGAGTTTAATAGTGTTGGTATGTAATATAATGCCTATTATTGTGTTTTGTTGCCCGTGGTTGGCAGAGTTTTCAAAGGAGACTATGTCGAAATTTCTAATATTTTTCTTACTTAGTAGGAATGTTTATGGTTTTAGTAGCGTCCAGGGGTGTTCATACCCGGGGCGTTACAGTTGGTATCAGAGCCAGTTTTTCTAGTTTAATTTTAGATTTTAATGACTAGCAAGTTAAAAAATGAATTAACATAGATCAACAATTAAAGTTGACACACTTATGCACAATAGGATGGGATCATGGGCATACTAAACATTCTTATTTTAGTTGCATATTTCTTCTATTGTATATATTTTTGTCATGATAATGTTTCTAATTGTACACATGATTATATTTCAATTATTAGAATTATGCTTTCAACGAGGAGTGCACATGCTAGCACGCGTTGTAGAAGTCATGGTAGAGAGATTCCAACGACATTATTTTCTTTGTGCTTAGCATTGGAAGTCATGAGTATGAGAAGCTTAGAAATTTTTGTTGGACTTAATGCTCTATATAAGGGTTAAGAAGCCTAGAGGTTTGGAGATTCAGTTTCAGTTTACAACCCTATAGCAGAGATGTAGTGGGAATGTAAGCATCATAGGAGGTGATCACAAGAGGGATCACAAGAGATTTTATTAGGAGGGAGAATAGTCCACTCAACAACTCTATTTCAAGAATGCTAGGACAAACCAATCTCCTCCAGAGCCTTACAAGGCCTCAGTGTTGCACGGGACAACACACTTCAAGTGTTCCATTTGTACGGCTGGTTCGTTTATAGAGTTTGATTTGATTGATATGTGAGAAGTCTCATTGCGCTTCACAGTGCGATTTTCTAGGACCTATCGTATCTCTTGGAGAGATGGAAATAAGGGTGTGGTTCCCAAGAGACTCAAATTCTATTATCAAGTGGCAAAGGTCATGTCTTTCTTCATCAAGACACACTTCAATGACTAGAGGTTCAGCTCCTACAACCAGTGCTTGTTGTAGCACAATTTAGATGATGGCCCGTAATCAAGCTCCATTTAACTGCTCCCCCAATAGTACTTTGCTCCACCAGTCTACTGTTGCGCGTGCCTTAGCTTCCAGCACCATATCTTCTAAAACATCTATGTTCTCTTCCTGTTGTTCCAACTCAACACCTTGTAGGTGGTTCTACTTCCACTCTTGCTAAAATCCACAACATGCCAATACAATCTTCTTTAAGTCGCCAATGTTGTTCCATGTGCAGTAGTTGTTGGTCCCCATGACACTCATGTTTTACTTTATTTGAGTACCACATTTTTGCTCGTTCATTTGATTTGGTAAGAAAGAAAAATATTCTCCATCAAGAGATATCTCAGTTTTATCATGTTAGTTCTTTCGGGGGCTTAGTTTCTATTTTCGTGGTCTATCCTAGTTGCACTGTCTCTATAGGCGATGATGAATTCATAGCTAATGTCATAGTGATTCCATTACCGATTTTTTATGTTATCCTTGGCATGGATTGGCTACACTTCCATCGATCCATTATATCTTTTTTTGGAAGACCGTTACATTGAAAGTGCCATTTGGGAGCATTATCACTTTTCAAGCTGATGCACCTCTTTGTTCTTTATCTATGATGGCAAATCTTTTTCTTGGTCATTGTCCTGCAAAGACATAATTTCTATGAAGCCTTGTTGAGAAGCACACAAAATCATTGGAGATCGGGAATTTTCCCGTAGTGCGAGATTAATCTAATGTCTACCCTAATGAGCTAACAACAATGCCACCGTGAGAAGTGGAGTTTCACACTGATCTTATACCTGGTACCTGTCCTATATCCATTGCTCCCTAATTATTATCTTGTCCATTTCAAGAGGAGTTGAGAGAGCCGTTGAATGATCCACTGGCTGAGAAGTGGATACGTTGTAGTGTTTCACCATGGCGAGCTTCAGGATTGTTCACTAAGAAGAATAGGGATGTTTGGTGTATGTGTGTGGATTAATGTGGCTTAAATCTCGTGATGATTAAGAACAAGTATCCATTACCTCACATTGACGTGTTATTTGATTGGTTAACAACAGCTAGTGTCTTTTCCAAAATTGATCTTAAATCGAGCTATAACCAAATTCTTTTTCGAGAGGAGGATATTGAGAAGACAACTTTTCGACCATGTATTGTCATCGTGAGTTTAGAGTTGTGTCTTTTGGACTCACTAATACACCTGCAAACTTTATGGATATGATGATTAATATGCTTCATGGATTGGAGGAGTTTGTAGTGGTTTTTAATGATGACATACTCATCTTCTACGACTGAAGAGAACATGCAGAGCATTTGAGGAGAGTTATTGAGACTCCGAGAAGTCACAAGTTTTATGCAAGATTGAAGATGTGTGAGTTCTAGCTCTCAGATGTTGGATCGATAGGTTATGTAATTAATTGTCATCACGCATGTGTTGATCCAAGCAAAGTTTTTATAAGAGTTAACTGAGAAAGGCCAACCAATGTCAAGGAGGTTCGGTGTTTCTTCGATATAGCTGATTATTATCGTCGTTTCGTAATGGATTTCTCTAGCATTGCTAACCTTATGACATAATTTACCCAGAAGAATGTCAAGTTCGTGTGGACTCAGAAATGTTAGTGTTGCATCTAATTATTCAAGGAGAAGTTGGCCACTGGCCCTATCCGTGTCCTTCCTGAGCCTGGTAGACGTTTCACTGTCTATTCAGATACCTCTCGTGTGGGACTTGTTTGTGTATTTATGCAAGAAGAAAAAGTGATTTCTTATGCCTCAAGACAGTTAGGTGCATGAGCAGAATTATCCTACCCACGACCTAGAGCTTGCTACTGTAGTTTTCACGTTGAAAATCTGGAGGCATTATTTGTATGGAGAGCTATGTGACATTTTTTATCGATCATAAGAGCTTGAAGTATACATTCACTCAGAAGGACTTAAATTTCAGGCAACGAAGATGGTTGGAATTGATCATGGACTATGACTTAAATATCTAGTACACACCTGGTAAAGCAAATGTGGTGGCTGATGCATTAAGCCATAGAGCTACTCCCCCTACCATGAATTCCTTAATAGCTTATTTTGACTGGATGGATATTTCTTATTGTTATGCTGGAGTTGTGGATGTAGAGACTCAACTAATCTTATCATTAGATATACCATGACGAGTTTTAGGGGCACAACAACGAGATCGCATGTTTTTAGATGTTAAGCAATGAATTCAAAAAGGAAAATTCAGAAACTTTACCTTGGATGCCATTGGGACCATCCGTTTTATGGTCGCTTATGTGTGCCACAAATGTCTCAAGTCAAGGAGGATATTCTTAGAGAGGCACATGGTACCAGATATACCATGCACACTAGAGAGAATAAGATGTATCAAGATTTGAAGGAAATTTATTGGTGGAAGAGGATGAAAGTGGATGTAGCAAAGTACATCACTTTGTGTGGAGCTTGCCAATGGGTGAAGGCTGATCATAAGAGTGTCACTAGGAATTACAATCTCTAGAGGTTCCCGTGTTGCATTCGAAAGGTATGGCTATGGATTTTGTTGTTGGCCTACCGCATTCTCCCAAGAGGCGTGATACTATTTGGGTGGTATTTGATCATCTTAGTAAGGTGGGCCACTTTATTCCTATTTGGTCCACTGGTTCGTCAAGTGATTCAATGCCCATTTATATGAGGGAAGTATTATGACTGCATGGTGTACCTCTCACCATTGTTTCAGATAGGGATGTTAAGTATTTTTCCAAGCTATGGGGAATCTTGAAATTAGCATTGGGCACTGCCCTACGGATGCACATCGCTTTTCATCAAAGAATGATGGACAATCCAAGCACACAATTCAAACTTTTGGAAGATATGCTCAGATCATGAGTGTTATCTTGGAAAGCAAGATGGGAAGATCATTTAACTTTGGTGGAATTTTCTTATAATAAAAGTTACCACTCTAGCATTTGTTGAACTCCCTATAAGGCTCTTTAGGGACAGAAGTGTAGATGGCCACTTTATGAGTGATAAAGCTATTTTAGGTCCAAATTGGGTTCAACAATCGACTAAGTGAGTTGCTAGAATTCGAGAACACATACTAGCAGTACAAAGTAGATAAAAGAGCTATGTTGATGTTAGGAGGCCAGATTTGGAGTTTAAAAAAGGTGACGCGGTTGTTATAAAAGGTGTTGCCTTCCAACGGTGTTATGATATTTGGTACTAAGGAAAAGCTTAGTCCAAGATATATTGGCATATCGATTAGAGTTGTCAGAGTCAATGAGAGGAGTTCGCAATGCATTCCATGTCTCAATGTTGAGAAAGTATTTGAGGGATCCAGAGCATCACATAGTCTTAGAGCCAACACTATTGAATAAGATTTATCAGTAGAATCTCGGTTTGTGAGGATTTTGGAGGCGTCTGAGAGGGTGCTTAGATGCAAGTCATTCAAGTTTTTGAAGGTCATATGGATGAACCAAATTGAGCGTGAAGCCACCTGGGAGCTTGAGTCTTAGATGCAAGAGAAATACTCGTAACTATTCGATAATAGTGAGCATTTATAGCTTTCTTCAAATGATCAATTTCACATCATTTTTCCTATAGTGATAATAAAGAATTGGAGGGCAAATTCTATTGAAGGGGGTGGGATAATGTAATATCCCGAATATTTAAGGAAAAAATATCACATCATAAACAACAAAAGGTTGACCAAACATTGACTCACCATTTCTCTGATGGACGATTAGACACTGTATGTGCATTGAGTTTGTCAAAACTATTTAATAAAAATTAACTTGGTGACAAGAAACACTAGAAGGTTGACAAAAATTTGTGTTACAGAATCCTTGATTGAATAGACGATCGGAGGTCGTAGATGCGTAAAGCTCATTGAGACGATTCCGTTGGAGTACTCATGCTCTTGATTTGGAGACCGGATGAGAAGGTTGTGCGCCAATTTATTTTAAGCTGTTGGATGAATATTAGGTTACCAGGTTCAATAAGAGATCGATCCTTTTCCACCAGGCTGCCTCCGTTCTTTTCCCAACCAGCACTGCCAGTGTCTTTCTTCCGGTAGTTTTCTCGATCTTATCTGCCTCCTGGTGTTGTGCTTGTCGTAAGGGAAGAGGAGAAAGAAAAAACATTGCTGCTGCCGCTGCTTGCACCGGCCAGTTGCGGCTAGCTTGCCGCTGCATGTGGTGTCAAGTCTTGCAACAGTTCCTTTGCTGCTACCTCTAGCTCCTGTTTTGTGAAGGTACGTTCATTGCTGATTCATCAAGTGGATGTAATAGTTTTGCAGCAGCTATTTGCGACGGTCTGAAAAAGAACTGTCGCCAATATCTTTAACTGATACAATTAAGCTAGCCTTCGCAAATAAATGGGATATAGACGGCCCCGACAGCCCCCGACTCACACACTCACGCACACACCTGACCACGCCCGCGCGCCCGCCGCCGCCCCCGCCCCCGCCGCTGCCACGCGCTCGATGCCGCCTGACGTCGCCCCCTCTGTAAGTTCTCCCCCCCCCCCTCCACTCCCTCTCCCTCTCTCCATGGCCGCCCCCTCCCCCTCCCTCCATAGTCGACCCCCTCCCCCCTCCATGGCCGCCCCCTCCCCCTCCATGTCTGCCCCCTCAACGGCTGCCCCCTCCCCCTCATTGGCTGCCCCTCTTCCATGGCCACCCCCCTCCATGGCCGCCCCCTCTGCTCCCTCCTAGCCGACCCCCCTACCCCCCTCCATGCACCCTCCATGGCCACCCCTCCACCTCCCTCTTAGCCGACCACCCTCCACTCTCCATGGCCGCCCCTCCCTCCCTCCCCTCCTCCATGGCTTAGGTTAAATTGATATGTTTAGATAAATTTCTTATTAATCATGCTTAGTTTAATCATGCTTAGGTTATCTATTTATGTTAATCATACTTTGGTTATTTATTTATAATCAATTGATATGTTAATCATTCTTAGCTAGGTTTAGGTTTAATTATGTTTAGATTTATTTATGCCTAGGTTCAATTTTTTTTAATTGAGATTAAGTTAGCTATGCTAGGTTTAGGTCAATGTTTAGCTCTATGTTTAAGATAAAATTGTTTATGTTTAGGTTTATGTTTATAAATTGATAAATTATAATTTAATAATTGGTATCTTCACGTTTGATTGAATTGCTTTGATTTTTAGATTATGGTTATAATTTTTAATTTTATTGCTTGAGTGTGACTATATGTACAAAAATGGGATTCCGATCAGCTTGACTCGACAAAACCCATTTAGGGACCGACAAGGCCCATTTAGTTAGAAGTTAAAGTATGCGTCTAAACGGACACGAAGACAAACGACGACTATGCATACGGCAAGCACCCGCGCGTGTGGATGCCGGACCTCGACAGACCCACTTCCCTGTGTATCTCTCGTTCTTTCCTCCTCTATCGTCTTGAAGAGTTGCAACCCCGGCGAGCAGCGGACGCGATGGCTCCGAGACAGCACGGAAGGGAATCGCAACAGTAACCATCGCAAATAAAGTCTCGTAGCCACAATTGGCGACAGTAACTGTCATTAGTCCACAAGATGTCAATACTTACGACAAGCTCCCGCATGTGGACGGGTGGTTTTCTCCCTTTCATTCCTCCTCTTCGTTCTTTCATCGCTTCGTTAGTCATTGTTGGATAGTTGCCCCACAGCTTGAAGAACTGCACCATTCTTGGGGGGTGCAGTGTAAAACAAGCGAGGTTATGCTGCCAAAATTTTTGTTCTGATTCAGATTTTGTGTCTCGTCAGAAGTAGGATAAATCCTGCATACATTAACGGTAATTTCTTCCACTTTAAACTGCAAAATCAAATATGGGTGAAGACCACAGTTGGATGTATACTGACTGAAAGAGCAGATCTGGTGGTCACTCGAATGAGTGGTACATCAAGTTAGATAAATTTTTGGATCGAGCATTTTTTTGTCAGCGGATGATAAGACGTGGTGCCCTGTACGAAATGCCAGATCACCAAGTTTTTGGACAGATTGGATCTTTCATTTCACTTATGTCGAAACGGTTCCACACCACATTATGAGGAGTGGACCTTCCACGGCGAGACTAAATCTTGAGTCATAGTAGAGGTGGATGAAGATGATGACATAACGGGGGTTGATAGGTTGGATGAGATGCTAGAAGCTCTGGAAGCGAGGGATCCTCTTACAAAGGAGGCAGACAAGTTTTTTGAGGAGCTCAACAAATCACAACATCTATTGCATGAACACAAGGTTGTGACCGTCCTTGCTTTCTTGACCAAATTTATGGCAATTATGTCTAAGTACTTTTTTCCATCAACTGTTACAATGATCTCATGAAATTGATCTGCAATATCCTTCCACAACCTCACAAAGCGCCTAAAGATATGTATCAGTCAAAGATCCAAATATCTGGTCTCGGTATGAACATTGAGAAAATCGATGTGTGCCCAGACAACTGCATGCTATTGTAGAAAGAGCACGCCAACGAGAACATGTGCTTGAAATGTGGTAAATCGAGGCATGTAATAGTTGTTAATGACGATGGCGATAATGTGATGGAAGATGTCGGACATAAGTAGCTTCGTTACTTGCCTATGAAACCTCGGTTGAAGCGGTTGTTTCTTTCAAAAAGAACCACAAGACATATGAGATGGCACAAAGAAGGTAAACATGAGAAAAAAGAATTCTTGACATATCCGTCCGATGGTGATGCATGGAAGGCGCTAGGCCATTTCGATCCAGTTTTTTCTCGTGATGCGAGAAACGTTCTCATCGGTTTAGCGACAGACAGATTCTCACCGTTCAGTACAAACACCACACCATACTCTTGTTGGCCCGTCTTTTTCATTCCGTACAACCTGACACCAGCATTGTGTATGAAGAAGGAGTTCATGTTCCTCAGTCTCATTGTATCTGGACCTGATCATCCCAGATCACATCTCAACGTGATGTTGAAACCGCTGATCGATGAATTGAAGATGTTGTGGATAGGAGCTGAAGCGTATGACAGTTACAAGAAGCAGAAATTCAACCTTCGAGCTGCTTATTTGTGGTCCATCCATGATTTGCCGGCATATGGTGGTATGTTTTCCAGATGGAGCACTCATGATTGTCTGACGTGTTCGATATGTGATTCGGACACGGATTGCTTTCGACTAACTCATGGTGGCAAGATATCTTACTTCGATTGTCACAGACGTTGGCTTCCTCCGAATCACATATTTAGCCAACAGAGGCATGTCATTAGAAAGAACACCATTGTCACTAAAGGACCACCAAAACGCATCAATGGGTCAGAAAGTTTTGATATGTTGGACAACCTGGTGCCAGATGAATGTCGTCCTGCATATTTTGTAGGTTATGGAGAGGAACACAACTGGACTCACATATGTGGACTCTAGGAGATATTGTATGTTAATTCATTTATTCTAATGCACAACATTAATGTCATGCATCAGGAGCGTAACCTAAGTGAAAGTATCATAAGCAAATGCATGGATATGTCTGGCAAGATGAAAGACAATATAAAAGCTAGACTAGATTTGGCAAACATTTATCATCGTCGAACTCTTGAAATCTCTGAAAGTGGTGGTAAGCCATGTGCTTCTTTCTGTCTTCGATCTAAAGAAAGGAAAGAAGTCATGAAATGGTTGAAAACTTTGAAATTCCCGGATGGTTATGCAGCTAGCCTGAAACGAGCCATGAATGTGAACACAAGAAACTTCACTAGGTTGAAGAGTCACGATTATCACATTATCATGAAAAGACTCTTACCTATTATGTTTTGGGCCTATCTAGATGATGCGGTGTGGAAGGTTTTAGCCGAGCTCGGCTATTTCTATAGAAAGCTTTGTGCTAAAGAAATCAAGATAGGGACGATAGATAAGCTAGAGAAGGAGATACCCATACTTTTATGTAATATGGGAATTTTTTTTTCCACTGAGTTTATTCAATCCAATGCACCATCTGCTTATCCATCTACCATTCGAAGCTAAAGTTGGCGGTCCTGTGCAAAACTGGTGGATGTATCACATTGAAAGAGTGCTATGATATCTGAAACCAATGGTTGGCAACAGGGCAAGGGTGGAAGGGTGCATTGCTGAAGCATATGAACTTAAGGATGTAGGATACTTTTCAAGTGTCTACTTTGCAGAAGAACACAATATCAGTACTTCAGCGATGCGGTACAATGTGGATGAAGCACCCCCTTTAAGCGACCTCTCCATTTTTCAAACGATAGGCACTACCGTTGGTAGCTACACGACCTACGTCCTACCCGAACGTGATAAAACTCTTGCTTTAATCTACATGTACACAAATATAGCAGACATGCAGGAATACTTTGAGTAAGTGTTTGTCCTACATTTATGCTAATCGACATATTTTGCTACACATGTATTTTAAAAGATGGTTTTTCACGTTCAGCGAGTTCCATAGGCAACGTTGGCCACATAGGCATCAAGCTACGGCCAAACAAGTAGAAGGGATGCGACAAGAAGGAATAAATGGAGGGCCATGTTTCCTATCCTAGTTTCGAGATTATGTAATACTCTCTCGTTTTCTACACGATCGATTAAAGAAGTATTATTTTAACTTATGATCATTTTTGACAGTGCCGGACTCACAATGTCCATGAAGATTTGCGGCAGCTATCTTATGGATTGGTGAATGTTAGAATCTATGGTCGATATGATGTAAATGACTATCGATTCCGTACAACTCATTTTGAAGCTCTTTGTCCCCTCGCGACAACATCAAATTCCTGTGTTGTCACGAGAGCAATTGACACTCAAGGGAATGAAACCAATTATTATGGGATCAATAAAAAAATCCTTGAATTTACTTTTATCAGAAATAAGATGCTTTGAGTTATTTTCTTTGACTGTGACTAGTTTGATAGCACTCATGGAACTCGAGAAAACCAATTTGGAATGGTGGAAGTGAAACATAAGGACCGACTACGAGGTTACGATACATTAGTTCTCGCACATCAAGTGGAGCAAGTGTATTATCTACCTTATACATGCACAGAGCTCAGTGCATGGTGGGTGGTATATAAGGTGAATCCTCGTGAGCGGGTTATATACTCCTGGGGATGATGGTTACTGTCGGTACTAGGCATACCGGTTACCCTCGTGCACAGGCTAAAGCCGCCTAGGTACCCTGCCTCCAGCCAAGGCGGGGTCCGAGGGCGCCACGTATCTAGAAGGCCCGGACCCCTCTTTCTTAGATACAGGATCCGGAGTACCCACATGAACCACAAGTAGGAGTCCAGCTCCCCCCCCCCAGGGATGAGCTCCCAAGTGGCCACGTGTCTAGCAGGACAGGATCCCGCTCCCCAATGGGAGTGGGCTCCGGAGCTGCCACGTGGCTTGGGACAACAGACAGGCCACCTCCTCGAAGAGGCGGGCTCTGGCTCTTCCACGTGTCTCGTGGCCCTAGAACCTCCACCCTACTTAGGAGCAGGCTCTAGGGCTGCCAGGTGGTTAGTGGGCCAGGACCCGGCCTCCCTAGAAGAGGCTAGCTCCCGAGCTGCCACGTACCCTGCAACTTGCCCTGGGTGGTGAGTTGCGGGAGTTAAGAGGGTAGTGCGCCTTGTCCAGATCAGGCATTGAAGACCTGCGTCTTCCCCAGGTGCATGACGCGACGCATGGCTGTTGTCAGGTACCGCTGCGCCCAATCGCATTGTAGTGAAGGAACAATAGGCCTACCCCACTCCCCCATGTGGGTAGCTTATGGCGCCAGGGACAGATGGATGGGACATTCCCTGCCATCATCAATGACTACGCATGGGCCACTTGCGACCAAGACGGCGAGACCTCAAGCTGCGATCAGAGGAAGCTTATGCGAGAATCCTTAGAACTTTAGGATAAGATCGTCCTGGGGCCGCCTGTCGGGCCCCATACCCCACTTGTAAGGCGTTTGGCCTTGTCTATAAAAGGACCAGACCGCCACCTATACAAAGGATGACCAGTCTATGCATTCACACACACACACCAGCAATACAACCTCACCATGGAGTAGAGTGTTATGCTCTCGAGGCCCGAACCACATAAAAGTACCGTCCCATACTCTCATACGTGCGATCACTGGATTGAGAACTAAGCCCTATCGATTAATGAACATCCACATGCTGCTCCTTAGCAGATGCGGGGGAAGTGCCGCATTAACACTTCAACATTTTGCATGCCAAGTATGGGCTTTTTCCCTCAAAAAGGTGGTTGTGTTTTCAGTCCAACGGTGTTCATCAAACCCGTGGATGGCGGTTTCTGAGGCCGCCGTACAGTGACCAGATCCATCGCCTAAGCGGCGCACTCTGGTCGATAACACCCCCGCACAGATGCAGCTGCCCAGGGGGGCGCCTTCGGGCATGTCCCGACCCAGTCAGCGCCCCCCCCCCCCCCCCCCCCCCCAGCGGCTGCGGGTTTGGAGAGCACTCTAGCAGCAGCCAGGGCCCTGTTCCACCACCCACCATCGATGAACTTTTCCTAGGGAGCGGCACAGCAGTGGGTCCATGACATCGACTACTTGGTCACGGCGGCCCTCAACTCTCCAAACCGAGGGAGACGTCACGGGTCGCTATCGTGCACGCCGTCCATCGACCGTCGCACTGCCGACTCAAGATCCACCAGGCTTACTAGCGTTGGCAAGATCCCCACAGGGGACTTGAGAGCTGAGCTTGACTGTCTTTAACCTCAGATAGATGGTCGCGTCATCATCGAGCGACAGTGGGAGAGACGGCGCAACCTCGACGCCGAGTATGGCCCTCGAGGGCCTAAGCAAGAGGAGTCCTCCGCCCAAGGAGCACCTTAGGTAAACCCTCCACTGCCACCGTCAAACCAGAACTACGTTGTGTCGACTGCACCGTTGCACTGCTCTGTGCACCAGGAGCTACAGCGGAACTTGCCACAACAGCAGGCTATACAGCAGCTGCATGTGGCGCAGCAAACCCGCCTGGCATATGCTGTCCCGCATGCCTCTCTGATGAAGCCCGTCGGAGGGTGCATGGCCTTGGTGCCATACCTCCGACTGATGACGTGGCCGCGCAAGTTCCGGCCACACTGTGACACCCGGTTCCGAAAATGAACCAAGTGAACGCATATGTGTGCCAAGGACGTTCAACACACATACACGAGTGCATTCACAAAAGAGTATTCAGAAAATTACCACAAAAAAAGATTAATTAACCAAATTTTATTGAACAAACCATATTATCCTCGAATACAGGTTCTAACGAATATTAATGACAAGTTCAACTAATGCAGCGGAAATAAACTAAATAAGAAAACTAAACAGCTAGGCAGCATAAGCGATAGGGTAGCGCAACTCCAATCAACACCACAGGCAAAGCTGACGGTAGACACCACCTAGAACTCCGCATTATCGTCATTAAACTCCCAATCCTGACCTGCAACTGTTGGGGGGGATAGCAAGAGTGAGTACATGTCACACTCAACAAGTGTGGAATGTATGACATGTGGCTGATTCAAATGACGAATATAATAATGGATAAGTGCTGGAAAGTACAAAAAAAACATCTGAAAAGCAATGTATTACATGTATGTGAAGTAAACCCATCATAAACCATATAGTCATCATAATACCAGTCCATAATTCATTTCCATCATCCATATACCAGATTTCACCATTGCCAATATCCATATTCAATACCGGAAACCAATTCATAACTAGCCACAACCATTACCAAACCATGACCATGTTTCCTCTAATCGTGTGAGGGTCCAGGTTGCTCATAATCGGGAGCACGGCTATCATGATAGTTTTAGACACACTCTGCAAAGGTTGTACCGCTTTACCCACGTGTTTGTGATTTTATCACCTTTCGATGACTATAGAATCTCAATTATACCGTCTCACAATTTTGTAGGTGTGTGGCCAAGAGGTCACAAAATAGACTTTACAAAGGGATTACTAGCCTATTTAGACTCCACTGAGGTTTCACCGGTGGCGATGTCTCCAACTGAGCACATCTTCAACCAAGGGCCCCCTCTTGAGCCATTCGGATCCCAAGGTAGTCCCAACAATCATCAACAAACCCAATCCGACTACCCCTTCCCCGAGCATCCTTAATGGTCCAAATAGCACTGGCAAAGCCCTAATTAATAAGCTACACCGCACCCATACTTGGCCTCGTGGTGGCACTATAAATCCTGGATGGTCGCTCCATGAACCGGTTCGTAGATCTAAAGCAAGTAAACCACCATACATCCAACCCATCCACATACCAGGCTTGCTTAAATCACCCATTACCATATCAGATTTAACCAGTTCATTTCAACCACAATCTCATTAATGCATAATCAAATTAAATAGTGTAATTGTTCTTCCATCCCAATTAATTAAGCAAAGCAAAAAGGTAAAAATCCCATCCTGACTCTCTACCATATATCCCAAGTGACAAGGGTGGTTAAACAAAGGTAGTAAACTTCCTACCATAGGATTTCGCATCAAAATTGACACAAGCATGCAGTTAAGCAAACAAAACATTTATCTGAAAACAGGGTCAATATGCTTCAAGGAAACTTGCCTTGCTCTTGGGATTGATTAGGATCAAAGACTTCAAACTCTTGGTGCTGTAGATCCTCCGTGGCACTCTCTAGCGCAAATCTGTCTAATCCGCACAATAAACATACAAGACAAGAAACACAATCAATGAGTGCACAAATATTACTCAATATGACATGACATGCATGATTAATGGAAATGTAAGGTAGCTCTTGTTAATAGATTGCTTTTAAATGATCACTAACTAGTTCTAATAGCTTTTAACGAGTTTATACAGGTTTGGATTTGATTAGATCAAATTTTAGAATTAATTCAAAAAAAATTAACCAGGAAAATCGGACTAGTCCGCTAGGGACCGTACTAGTCCGCACTTGCGCGAAACTAACAAACTACGGTTTTCTAGATCAAGGAGACTGGAAGATTTGGGGTTGAATTCACTTAAGGAAAAGAGAATAGAAGGTATACCAGGTGTTTAGGACTTTAATGAATCGAGAAACATGGAGGTAACACTTGGATCTTGATGATCTAGGGATGGTGATGAACTTGGAGATGAATTGGTGATGAAGAATGAAACTTGATGGAGATTCTTGATCCTCTTTCATTTCCTCCTCTTCTTCTTCTTGCTTGGGATCTCCTCCTCCCTCCTTAATGGTGGCTCTCCACGAACTAGGGTTTGGGTGGGGTGGAAAATTGGCAAATAGAAGTCAAGCCAAGGGGTGGGATTATTTATATAGAGGTGGAGGCTAGGATTAGATGGATTTTGAGTTTGAGAGGAGTAGAGGCCGGTTTAGAGTCCCTCATGGGGTCTAAAAGAGTTAGGCACGATGTAAGACCTATGTGTGCTTAATACATTGGCTTATAGTGAATACACTTGCCTTTGATGATAAAAGTTTTAAATATCACCAAAACACCTTTTTGTCAAGGTCAGACTCTAGCTCTGAGCTACAGCAAGGTCCGACGGTAGGTCCGGCTTGTTTTGGGTAGCTCCGGCTACGTTAGATGCTAGGTCCGGCTTCTTGGTAAGGTCCGACTAGCTTTGGTTAGCTCCGGTGAGCTTTATCTTTAGCTCCGGCATGTCTTTGTTAGCTCTGGCATGTCTTTGTTAGCTCCGGCATGTCTTTGATAGCTCCAACATATACTTGATAGCTCCGGCATGCTTTTTCTAAGCTCCGACGTACTTTGTCTAGCTCTGGTTTTGGGTTGACTAGTTTTGACTAGTTTTTGGTAAGCTCCGGTGCTAGGATCTACTAGTTTTGGTAAGCTCCGGCGCTAGGTTCTACTAGCTTTTGTTAGCTCTAGCTCAAGCTCCGGGTTGCTCTGGCAAGGTCCGGAACTTGACTGCAGTGTCTCTGCTTTTCATATGCAATGTTTCGTACTTGCTTTACATCTCTAGAATGATTGCATAGTATTCATTTGCTATGTTTTTGGGTCGTTTTGGTTGAATATGGATGATATCATTTTTACTGTGGTTTTGCAACATGCTTATGTGGGGTGCTCACATAAGGTGTTGTGTTCAGAACTGACAAGAGTCAAGTCGCGGACTTGGGCTCGTATGGATTGTTTGTTTATTCATGTCCAGGTGTTGCTTGAGTTCAAGTCATGGCTGGTGAAAGGATCCCTTGGACTAGTCTCAAGGAGGAGATGAGGTTCCAACAACAAAGTTCAGGACGAATTGTGGTTGAGCGGGTCAGGAGGTCGCGCAGGATGATTGAATCAAGGGCAGTGCATATGAAGGTTACTGGACGTCGAAGGAAGGTGTTCGCACGTATGCATGCGGTGCATGACGTGGCAACATTGTTCTGGAGACGGATTATGGAAGGAAGATCTGATTGGAAGGATCGGATCGTATGAGATGAAGACTTCGGCAGCTGGCTGAGTCGGTTATGGCTCGGTATGGAAATATCGAGTTGGTTATGGTAGATTTCGTGTGCTGCACGAAAGTTGAGTTGTGTTTTGGAATACGGGATGTGTTCTGAGTTTGTTAATAAGTCTCGAGATAGTTTCTATCTGCGTATAGGAAAATCTTGAGCAGTTGTGGTTAGATGGGATTCGTGATCAGAGTAGGATCAGAATCCGGATCTGAGTTGAGTTGGCCTGCGGGCTAGTTATAAAAGCAAGGGAAGGCCAAGACTCGTGTAAGCAACAGAGGGGGTTGCACGACGACTTTGGGGCTGTTCCTCTTGTGTTCTATTGAATAAAATTCGTAGTTTGAAGGAACTTTTGTGCCTTGTTCGTCCGACTTGTTCCAGACAAGTTTTACTCGTCGAGTTTCTAGACAGCACTACCTTTCGTCGGTGGTTTTATCATACCTCGAGTTTTACAGATCCAATTGACGTGATTCTTTTTGAGTTGTCTTCACAACTTGACTATCTAGCATCTGTCAAAATTGCACGGTCATTGTATTAGTGGTTTTTGATCTACACGAGTTTCTTTGCAGCATTCCAGAACTGTTTTTTCTCGAGTAGGTCAGATTGACCTTTGTTTGATCTTTCAATCATAACTTGAGTTTTTCTCGACGGATTTGAGTAATTCTTTTTATGTTGTATTCGTGACTTGATTCTATCTGATATGTATCACTTTTGTCACGGTGAAACACGTTTAGATTAGTATCATACACGATTTCTTTAACAGATCATTTTTCTTCTGAAAGGGTTTGGGGTTTAATTGTTTCTGCTGCATAAGATTTTTAAATCTACCATTCACCCCCCCTCTGGTAGCTTTTCACGTGCTCTTCGATCCTACAATTGGTATTAGAGCCACAATGCTCTAATCTTTGTGATTTGCACGTGTTTTTGACTAATCATCATGGAGAAGTACTCCGCCAAACCTTGTGTGTTTTCTGGTATTGATTTCCAGGTTTGGAAGGCACACATGGAGGCTTTCATCCAGGCACAAGGCTTTGCAATATGGGAGAAGGTGTATAAGCCTTATGAAGTGCCACCCAATGATCAAGTCACGGCCACAAACCTAAGGGACGTCGACAACAACAACAAAGCCCAAAACTTGATCATCCAAGGACTCACTCAAAGCGACTTTGATCGTGTCGCGCACCTCCGGTCAGCATACGATGTTTGGAGAGCTCTCTGTGATTATCATGAAGGCTCCAACACAATCAAGGAGGTAAAACAAGATATGTTCAAAAAGGAATACATGCGTTTTGAGATGCAACTTGGTGAGTCTATCGATGACCTCTTTGCTCATTTTAATAAAATTCTCAGCAACTTACGTAGTCTCAATGTTAATTTTTCTGATGCTGAGAATGCTAGGCAACTTCTTAATGCATTAGACATGTCAATTTGGGAAATGAAAGTAACATCTATTCGTGAATCAACGGTCATGAGTTCTCTTACATTAGATGTACTTTATTCTAAACTAAAAACTCATGAAATTTATATTCTAGCACGTAAGAACCCAGATATGTCTATTGCATTTGTTTCATAACTTGATATGTCTAGCTCCGGCCAATCATCATCTTGCAATACTCTTGCTTTGTTGTCCTCGCTAACCCTGGAACAGATCGAAGAATTTCCAGAAGAGTAGTTGGCACTCATATCTACTAGATTCTCAAAAGCATTGCAAAATGTGAGAACTAGAAGGATAGGAAGCTCTGGACCTCAACGCTGTTTTGAATGTGGTAAAATAGGACACTTTCGTACAGAATGCCCTAACCTTTCAGGTCCGACCACCCGGGAAGAAAAACAAAGCAAGGTCCGGACCTCCTGTGGAAACTCCAACAAGAAGAAGAAGGGTACCATAGGACGCAAGATGATTAACAGCTTCATCACCGCACTTCAAGAACTTAGTTCAAGTGATGTAGACTTTGAAAGTGATGAAGATGATGACGATCTGGCCAACTAATGCTTCATGGCGGGCAAAACAAGATCAAGATCAAGTCAGGAGGATGCAGAACACAGCAGTGAAGACGATGAGGTATGTTCTACCTGCAATGAAATGTGTGATGCTATTTCTCGTGCAACTATTATTGTCAAGAAAAAGGACAAAAAGCTTAGGGATAATGCTGCTAAAATTGAATCACTAGAATCTGAAATTAACCGTTTAAAACTTTGATTCCTCGTGATGATGCATGTCCCTCATGTGACTTAATCTATGAACAATTGTCCACATTAAGAAGTGCACACTCCTCCACTCTAGATAGACTTGATGAAGAAATTAAAAAGAACAAAGAGCTTGCTGCACTTAATGATAAAAACTTGAAAGATGCTAGATGTTCTACAATTGACTTGCATTGTTCTACTTGTGATGATCTTGATAAGAAACTACAGGATGCTATGAATGAAATTTCTATATTGAACAATGCTTTACGTTCTCATGAAGTTAAATTTTGTTCCAATTGAAAATTAAAAGGAAAAACTTCATGTGAAAATTGCCTTGATCTGTCCAATAAACTTTATGACATGCATAGGACATTAGACCGGTTTTGTAATGGGAATAAGAACCTAAACTTGCTGCTGAATTCTTCCAAGTCTTGCAATAATAAAACTGGTTTAGGTTTTGATTCTCATGCTCATGCTAAGGCACATCCACCTAAAATTGTAAAGTCATTAGAAGTGGTTTGATTCAAACAGTTCCTAAACAAAAAGGAGTGGTTTTCAAATCTGCAGGAGTGTTGCCTCATTCGATTTCAAATAAAAATATTGCTTGCTCATCTAGACATGAACACAAAGTTAAATTTCATTGTACCTTCTGTGGTAGAGATGGTCATGTCATAGATTTTTGTTATAGACTAGCTAAACAACAGAAAAAGGAAAGAAAAATTGCTAGATCTTATAACTTTCATGCAATTAGAAAAACACAACCTGCTTTAGTGAGTCAGAAATTTGAAAAGGTAGCTTCCGGACCCTCTGGTAAGAAATCCGCAAAAGCAGCTCCGATAGTTCCAATAGCTCAGAGGGCTCCCGGACCTTCTGTTGTTTCCTTCGGAACTTCAGCTTTTATTCCTGGAGCTTCAGCCTTGTCTTCTGGAACTGCTGCCTTTAACCTCCGGAGCTACTGGTTCTTGTGCTAAAAGAGTTAAGAATAGAAAACATCAAACTTCGACTCATAAACTGCTGTTTTATCTCAGCTTTCGCGTGTTTTTCCTACTGCACGTCGTGTAACTCAGTACTGGATACCTAAATGCCTTTTGACTAACCCCAGTATTGAGTCATCGACGTATTGTGCTTCTATGTAGGTTACACATTTGAGGATGGAGAACATTTGGATTGTGGATTCAGGTTGCTCACGCCACATGACTGGTAACAAGATTGGTTCTCCTCCCTATCTTTTGTGTCACGTGTAGAAAATGTTACTTTTGTCGATAATTCTTCAACTCCTATAATTGCTAAGGGTTCGGTTAGAGTAAATGATCACTACACTTTGAAGGATGTGGCACTTGTCAAAAATTTGAATTACAACTTGCTTTCTGTTGCACAATTGCTAGATAAAAATCTAGAAATTATTTTCAATAAAAACTGCTGCAAAGTTGTAGATTCAAATAGTGAGCTTATTTTTAACAGGTCTCGGTTGGGAAGAGTTTTTAAAGCTGATTTTGATATGTCTTCCTCTAAGCATAGGTGTCTAGTTGCTAATGATTCAAAGGACTTATATTTTTGGCATCGTAGACTTGGTCACGTAGGCTTTGATCACCTAATGCGTGTTAGTGCTCTTGATCGCATACGTGGACTGCCTAAGCTTAAAGGGGACAAAGAAATTGTGTGCTCTTCTTGTAGACATGCTATGATGGTTGCAGGTTCACATACTCCTCTCACAATGATCATGACAACTGAACCATGTCAACTTTTGCATCTTGACATCGTAGGACCTTCACGTGTTCAATCGTTCGGAGGTAAATGGTATGTTCTTGTGATTGTTGATGATTATTCTAGATACTCTTGGGTTTACTTTATGGCGTCTAAGAATGAAGTTTTTAGTCACTTTAGAACTTTATTTCTTAGATTATCAATTGATCACCTAGGATCATTAAAAGCAATTAGAAGTGATAATGGGACTGAATTTAAAAATCAATCTTTTGATCACTTTTGTGCTGAAAATAGAATAGATCATCAATTCTCTTCACCATATGTACCTCAACAAAACGGTGTTGTAGAAAGAGAGAACAGAACCTTAGTTGAGACGGCTAGGACTATGCTTGATGAGTATCAAACTCCTAGGAAATTTTGGGCTGATGCGTTAGCAACCGCTTGTTATGTCTCAAATCGTGTTTTCTTGCGTGCTAAGCTAGGTAAAACACCATATGAGCTTCGGTTTGGACATAGGCCTAGTGTTACACACTTTCAGATATTTGGTTGCAAATGCTTTGTTAAGAAACATGGTAATCTTGATAAGTTTGAACCTCGATCCATTGATGGCATGTTTCTTGGTTATCCATCTCATACTAGAGGCTATCTTGTGCTTTTACTTGACACTAACAAAATTGTGGAGACTTGTGAAGTGTCTTTTGATGAAGCTAGCCCAGGTACTAGATCCGGTGTTGCAGGACGAGATCCGTATCCTTAGGGGGAGGGTATTTTCAAAGATGAAGAAGAGCCGGTGATACTGCCTGGTAGTTCTGAAGCTGACACGTGTCCAGCTCCGGACATTGAACAAGCTTCGGCTATCACCTCTGCTAGTCCTGATCGTCCACAAGTCACAAGCTCATCAATCTACGATGAACCTAATGAAGAAGAAGCTTGTGAGACATCTGTTCCCCTACGTTTTTACAAAGATCATCCCCCACAATAGATGATTGGAAGCTTGCACGAACGAGTCACACGGTCCAGGTTTTGCGATCCAAACTCTCATGCTCATTCTGCTTTTGTTGCTTCTTTTGAACCCAAAGATATATCACACGCACTCACTAATGAATCTTGGATTATTTCCATGCAAGAAGAGTTAGAAAATTTTGAAAGAAATAATGTTTGGAAACTTGTACCTCCACCTCAAGGTCACACTTTAATTGGAACTAAATGGGTATATAAAATAAACAAAGTGAGGATGGGGTTGTGGTTAGGAATAAGGCTAGGTTGGTTGCTCAAGGTTTCACTCAAGTTGAAGGTCTAGATTTTGATGAAACTTTTGCTCCTGTCGCTAGATTAGAAGCCATAAGAATTTTGTTAGCTTTTGCAGCATCTAAAGGTTTTAAGCTATTTCAAATGGATGTTAAAAGTGCTTTTCTTAATGGCTACATAGATGAGGAGGTTTATGTCAAACAACCGCCAGGTTTTGAAAATCCAGATTTTCCTAGTCATGTTTACAAACTGTCCAAAGCCTTATACGGTCTCAAACAAGCCCCTAGAGCATGGTATGACAGGTAAAAACACTCTTACTTGAAAAGGGGTTTACCATGGGCAAGGTTGATAAAACTCTTTTTGTGCTTAAACATGGCAATGACTCATTATTCGTTCAAGTGTATGTGGATGATATTATCTTTGGTTGTGCTTCTCATGATCTTGTGTCCAAGTTTTCAGCAATGATGAGTTCCGAATTTGAAATGAGTATGATGGGTGAACTCACTTACTTTTTGGGGCTACAAATCAAGCAAACCAAGGAGGGTACTTTTGTGCATCAAACGAAGTATACCAAAGACCTCCTAAGGCGCTTCAACATGGACAAAAGCAAGCCTCTTCGGACACCAATGGGAACAGCAACAACACTTGAACTTGATGAAGATGGTGAATCCGTGGATCAAAAAGAATATAGAAGCATGATCGGATCACTTTTGTACCTCACGGCAACAAGACCGGACATACAATTCAGCGTATGTCTTTGTGCACGGTTTCAAGCTTCCCCATGTGTTTCACATCGTCAAGCCGTCAAAAGGATTCTCAGGTACTTACATGGAACTCATGAATTTGGCATTTTTCTTCCTTCTTCCTCAACTGTTACTTTGAAAGCTTTTTGGATGCTGATTTTGGGGGTTGTAGGATTGATAGGAAAAGTACTTCTGGTGCTTGTCATTTTCTTGGTAATTCTCTTGTTGCTTGGTCCTCTAGAAAACAAAATTCAGTTGCACAATCCACAGCTGAATCTGAATATATAGCTGCTGCTAGTGCTTGCTGACAAATTCTTTGGATTGTTCAAACACTTAAGGACTATGGGGTTGATCTAGATAGGGTTCCACTGTTATGTGATAACACTAGTGCCATTTGCATTGCCAAAAACCCCGTGCAACATTCTAGAACTAAGCACATTGATATTAGGTATTACTTTCTCCGAGATAACGTTGAAAAAGGAAACATTGTGCTTCACCATGTAGATACCGAACATCAATTGGCTGACATTTTTACAAAACCTTTGGATTTCACTCGTTTTTGTTACATTCGTAGTGAAATAGGGGTTATGCATCCTCATGGCTTAAATTGAGGGGGAGTTTTTGAAACTTGGGAAGTCTATGTGTGAATCTGAAATTAAAGTAATATGAGCATAGTATTTCATACATATATGACTTTGTGATTCCTTTTACATGCTGAAAGTTCTTACTACATTACTCGTGTTATACATTTTGTAGTTTTTTTCATGTCTAGTAATTGGAATAATTACTTACACTAAATCTGGTCATGGTCGAACTTTCTTGCTGTTTTGAACTTGTTGCATGCTCACATGTTGAGTTTTTATGAACAAATATAAATTGAGAAAAGATCAAGAGAATATGCATGCATCGCACTTCTTCTTTTGAGATGGCTTGTCATTGCACTTAGATATGAACTTGGAAGAAGTTGTGTATGACTAAAACCAAGTCCTTAAGCTTCTGATTGTCAAATGACATAGGCTTGGCTTGGTTGGTTAGAATAAGGCAGATGCGCATATAATCTCTTGCAAATATCATATGATCTAAATTTATGCTTTGAAAAATAATAAAATGCAGCAACTAGTGTCATACTTTCAGGTTTTTAAATAGTTAAGTTTGTGAGATCATGACTTGCTTAAATTGAAAAATTACATTTGATCTCTAGCATGGCTTACACTACCTTATGTATTTCATTGATGTGATAATGTAAGGTACTTGATAGTATAACCTGGATGAGCTTTGTTTATATGTATATGTTATAATATGCTCATAACAACTAAAGTTGGAGAGAAAATTTGTTTATATGCTCATGACTTGCTGAATACATTGTCAAAGGGGGAGAGATAAGCATGAAGAGAAAGAGAATATGGGCATAAGGAGAGATAATAAAGGGGGAGAGATTTTCATTTTCTTCTCTTTTTACTTTTGATTTACAAAGGGGGAGAAATTGTTTTCAAAAACTTTTATGTGAATAAGCCAATCTTCGGATTTTAGATGGTGTTGCCAATGCATTCATCAAGGGGGAGATTGTAAGACCTATGTGTGCTGAATACATTGGCTTGTAGTGAATACACTTGGCTTTGATGATAAAAGTTTTAAATATCACCAAAACACCTTTTTGTCATGGTCCAACTCTAGCTCTGAGCTACAGCAAGGTCTGACGGTAGGTCTGGCTTGTTTTGGGTAGCTCCGGCTACGTTAGATGCTAGGTCCGGCTTCTTGGTAAGATCCGACTAGCTTTGGTTAGCTCCGGCATGTCTTTGTTAGCTCCGGCATGTCTTTGTTAGTTCCGGCATGTCTTTGATAGCTCTGGCATATACTTGATAGCTCCGGCATGCTTTTGCTAATCTCCGACGTACTTTGTCTAGCTCCGGTTTTGGGTTGACTAGTTTTGACTAGTTTTTGGTAAGCTCTGGTGCTAGGATCTACAAGTTTTGGTAAGCTCCGGCGCTAGGTTCTACTAGCTTTTGTTAGCTCCGGCTCAAGCTCCGGGTTGCTCTGGCAAGGTCCGGAACTTGACTGCAGTGTCTCTGCTTTTCATATGCAATGTTTTGTACTTGCTTTACATCTCTAGAATGATTGCTTAGTATTCATTTGCTAAGTTTTTGGCTCGTTTTGGTTGAATATGGATGACATCATTTTTACTGTGGTTTTGCAACATGCTTATGTGGGGTGCTCACATAAGGTGTTGTGTTCGGAACTGACAAGAGTCAAGTCGCGGACTTGGGCTCGTATGGATTGTTTGTTTATTCATGTGCAGGTGTTGCTTGAGTTCAAGTCATGGCTGGTGAAAGGATCCCTTGGACTAGTCTCAAGGAGGAGATGTGGTTCCAACAACCAAGTTCAGGAGGAATTGTGGTTGAGCGGGTCAGGAGGTCGCGCATGATGATTGAATCAAGGGCAGTGCATATGAAGGTTACTGGACGTTGAAGGAAGGTGTTCGCACGTATGCATGCGGTGCATGACGTGGCAACATAGTTCTGGAGACGGATTATGGAAGGAAGATCTGATTGGAAGGATCAGATCGTATGAGATGAAGACTTCGGCAGCTGGCTGAGTCGATTATGGCTCGGTATGGAAATATCGAGTTGGTTATGGTAGATTTCGTGTGCTGCACGAAAGTTGAGTTGTGTTTTGGAATACGGGATGTGTTCTGAGTTTGTTAAGAAGTCTCGAGATAGTTTCTATCTGCGTATAGGAAAATCTTGAGCAGTTGTGGTTAGATGGGATTCGTGATCAGAGTAGGATCAGAATCCGGATCTGAGTTGAATTGGCCTGCGGGCTGGTTATAAAAGCAAGGGAAGGCCAAGACTCGTGTAAGCAACAGAGGGGGTTGCACGACGACTTTGGGGCTGTTCCTCTTGTGTTCTATTGAATAAAATTCGTAGTTTGAAGGAACTTTTGTGCCTTGTTCGTCCGACTTGTTCCAGACAAGTTTTACTCGTTGAGTTTCTGGACAGCACTACCTTTTGTTAGTGGTTTTATCATAACTCGAGTTTTACAGATCCAATTGATGTGATTCTTTTTGGGTTGTCTTCACAACTTGATTATCTATCATCTGCAAAATTTCACGGTCATTGGATTTGTGGTTTTTGATCTACACAAGTTTCTTTGCAGCATTCCAGAATTGTTTTTTCTCGAGTAGGTCAGATTGACCTTTGTTTGATCTTTTGATCATAACTTGAGTTTTTCTCGACGGATTTGAGTAATTATTTTTGTGTTGTCTTCATGACTTGATTTTCTCTGATACCTATCACTTTTGTCACAGTGAAACACGTTTAGATTAGTCTCATACACGATTTCTTTAACAGATCGTTTTTCTTCCGAAAGGGTTTGGGGTTTAATTGTTTTCGCTGCGTAAGATTTTTAAATCTACCATTCAACCCCCCCCCCCTTTGGTAGCTTTTCACGTGCTCTTCGATCCTACACACGACGTCCCTAGGCCCACTTAACGTGAAACTCAAGAAACAAGTCATAAAACAAAAGATCAACTCGGAGTCGCGAAATATCACACAAGTCCGAAAAGAATCGTACTAGTCCGAAGTTAGTCAGAAACAAATCAGACAAGTCTGGCCAAAAATCGGACAAGTGCGACTTTAGTCAGAGAGGAAAACGGACAAGTCCGCTGGAACATCGGACTAGTCCGGACAAGTCCAAGGACTTAGCAAATTTTCAAGGATTTTTGGAATATCGGACTAGTCCGCATAAAATCGGACAAGTCCGAAAGTGTCCAGAGGCAAAATCGAACTAGTCTGCAGCACAAACGGACAAGTCTGATCGAGGTCAGAGAGAAATTGGACTAGTCCTCAACAAAATCGGACTAGTCTGCACTTTTCAGCATTTTAAGTGCGGTTTTGTTCCAAATAAATTTTAAACTTGTTCCTCTTTATGTGGATTAATGTTAAACATGTATATGAATGTATCTCGGGCATGATGCATGAAAATGAGGGTGTTTCAAACCTACCCCCCTTAAAATAAATCTCGCCCTCGAGATTCGACGTGGAAGAGAAGAGATAGGGAAATTCCTTCTTGAGATCTTCCTCCAATTCCCACGTTGCTTCTTTTCCATTGTGGTGCTTACATTGAACTTTACACCATCAAATCACCTGATTCTTTGTGACTCTCTCCTTGTTTTCCAAAATTTTGATCAGTTGCTCGGCATAAGTCGAATCTGCCTCTAATTACAATCCTTTCGTTGTCACTTGTTCTTCCAGTACTCTCAAGCACTTCTTGAGCTGGGAAACATGAAAGACATCATGAACATCTGAAAGATGAGTTGGCATTTCCAACTTATACGCTACTTCTCCTCTTTTGTCCAAAATCTTGAATGGTCCGATATAGCGAGGTGCTAGCTTGCCTCTTATGTTAAACCTCTTATGACCTCTCATTGGTGACACCATAAGGTAAATGTAGTCTCCCATTTCAAAGGCTAATGTCCTTCTCCTATTGTCCACATAACCCTTTTGTCTTGATTGGGAAGCCCTCAAGTTTTCACGAATTATTTGGACTTGCTCTTCGGATTCTTGCAACACATCCGGACCAAATACTTGAGTTTCTACTGCCTCATTCCAAAATAAAGGTGTCCTACACTTCCTTCCATAAAGTGCTTCATATGGTGACATTTTCAAGCTTGCTTGTTAACTATTGTTGTATGAAAATTCTGCATATGGCAAGCTCTTGTCCTAACTTTTCCCATGTTTTAAAGCACAAGCTCTTAACATGTCCTCTAAAATCTGATTGGTCCTCTCGGTTTGTCCATCCGTTTGAGGGTGATATGATGAACTAAAATTCAACCTCATTCCTAAAGCTTAATGCATTTTTTGCCAAAACCTGGAAGTGAATTGTGAACCTCTATCCGAGACTATCTTCTTCGGAAATCCATGCAAACATATTATTCTTCCCATGTACAGTTTCACCAATTTCTCTCCATTATAGGTGGTCTTGACGGGAATAATGTGGGCTGACTTAGTTAACTGATCCACAATTACCCAAATTGAGCCATAACCGGACTGAGTACGTGGTACCCCAACTATAAAATTCATATCGATATCTTCCCACTTCCACTCCGGAATCTTTAATGGTTGCAATAGTCCAACTGGCCTTTGATGTTCCGCCTTGACTCGTTGACACACATCACACAATGCTACATATTCAGCTATGTCCATCTACATGCTATCCCACCAATAGCAAGTCTTCAAGTCTTTGTACATCTTCGTACAACCAGGGTGAATCGAGTATGGCGAGTCATGTGCCTCTTTTAATATTGTCTCCCGAATATGTTTCACATTAGGCAAAACAATCCTCTTACCAAGCCATAGGGTACCATGTTTGTCCTCATCAAATCTGAATTCTCTCCCCTCTTTGGTCCTTTCCTTGATTTCTTGAATTTCCTCATCCTTAGTTTGGCCTTCCCGAATTTTTTGCTATAGTGTTGGGTTTAGCTCCATCATCTCCATCTCATTTACAAATCCAAGGTTCATTCGTTCAAACTCCTTACATAACTCAGATGGTAACTCTCGAACTGTGAGTTGATGATTTACTCCTTTTCTACTCAAAGCATCAGCCACTACATTGGCTTTTCCCGGATTATAGTTGATCCCCAAATCATAATCTTTGATGAGCTCCAACCATCTTGGTTGCCTCAAATTCCGATCCATTTGTTTGAAAATATACTTAAGACTTTTGTGATCCGTATAAATTTCACACCTATGTCCAAGGATGTAGTGTCTCCAAATTTTCAATGCGTGTATCACAGCTGCAAGTTCCAAATCATGCGTTGGGTAATTCTTCTCATGTTTCTTCAATTGCCTTGATGCATAGGCGACCACTTGGCCTTCTTTCATCAATACACATCCAAGTCCTTGTCTTGATGCGTTGCAATAAATATCAAAACTCGTGCTCACATCCGGCAAAACTAAAACTGGGGTTGTAGTTAACCTCTTCTTTAGCTCCTCGAAACTGTTTTGACAAGCTTGAGTCCATTGGAAAGCCTTTCCCTTTATTAGCAATTCCTTCATTGGCTTGGCTATCTTGGAAAAGTCCTTGATGAATCGACGGTAATATCCAGCCATCCCAAGAAAACTCCTGATCTCCTTTACATTTTGCGGGGGTTCCCATTTCAACACGTCTCTCACCTTTTCGGGGTCAACCGATACTCCTCCTCCTGAGATGATATGACCCAAAGATGACACCTCTCTCAACCAAAATTGACACTTATTGAACTTGGCATACAATTGATGCTCCCTTAATTTCTATAGCGTAAGCCTCAAGTGTTCCTCATGTTGCTTCTCATTCTTCGAGTAGATCATAATGTCATCAATGAACACCACAACAAACATATCCAAGTACTCCATGAAGACCTTATTCATGAGGTACATAAAGTACGCAGGTGCATTGGTCAATCCAAAGAACATCACGGTGTACTCATAAGATCCATACCACATCCTAAAAGCAGTCTTGGATATGTTCGATGGTCTAATCTTCATTTGAAAGTATCCCGACCTCAAATCAATCTTAGAGAAGACACAAGCACCCTTCATCTGATCAAACAAGTCTTCTAAGTGTGGCAAAGTGTACTTGTTCTTGATTGTTAACTCGTTGAGAGCTCGGTAATCTACACACATCCTTTGGAATCCATCCTTCTCGTCCACAAATAGAACGGATGCTCCCCAAGGTGAAGAGCTTGGGCGAATAAAACTTTCTCTAGTTGCTCTTGAATCTGCTTCTTGAGCTCTGCTAATTCCATAGGAGGCATCCTATACGGCCTCTTAGCTATAGGTGCAGTTCTAGGTATTAAATCAATAACAAACTCAATGTCTTGATCAGGTGGCATACCTGGAAACTCGTCCAGAAAAACATTCAAAAATTTACACACCACTGGAATCTCCTCAACTGCAGTACCATCCATGTGATTCAGCTCCAATTGCTTCGGTGCGGTTTGAGATGCTTCAAATTCTACGGTGATCCCTTATTCATTGGTCAACTTCACCGTCTTTGTCGCACAATCAATAACTCCATTGTGCTTCCTCAACCAGTCCATACCAAGTATAATGTCCATTCCTTGAGAGTCCAAAACAATGAGGTTGGCAGAGAAGTCTACCCCCCTTATTCTAAGGCTTACTTTTGGACATACTGTATTTGTCCTCATCTCTCCTCTAGGAGACTTAACCAATAGAGTAAACTTCATATGAGAGATAGGCAAACTATACTTGGAAACATACTTCGATGCAATGAACGAATGTGATGCTCCAGAATCAAAAAACATAGTCGCGGGGTTGGAGTTTGCGAGAAACATACACTGACCACGTTATCCGCTTGTTGAGCATCCTCCGTAGAGACATGGTTCACGTTGACACGAACAAAATTCTGCTGTCCATAGTTCCCTTGCAGTTGTCCTCCATTGGGTCTTGGGTTTTGCCTCGGCACATTGCTTCCTTGACCGTGTCCTGACTTAGGACATTGATGTGCGAAGTGTCCAGCTTCTCCACAAGTATAGCACTTCTTTACTCCACCGGGATTATTTGGGCGAGCTTGGTTCTAAACATTTGCACCAAGAAAATTAGCACGAGGTGCATATGGCATCGGAGGCCTAGATGCTTGCATAATAGGGCGTTGCTGCACAAACTGAGTTGAGCGCGGTGCAAATCCAGGGCAATGAGTAGGCGCAAAAGAGGTGAAGCAAGGTGCATTGGGCGGTGTGAAGCGAGGGCGCACATTACTTCCTTGTTGCTGTCCTTGATATGGCGCCTTCCTCTTGTTGTCTTGCCCCATCTCACGGACCTTGTTCTCCATGACAATTGCCTTGTCCACAAGCTTCTGGAAGTTCGCGTAACCACAGTTGAGTAGTTGCACTTGGATTTCATTGTTCAAGCCCCTCATGAATAAGTATTATTTCCGGCTGTCCCGACTAACATCCTCAGGCGCATATCTTGATAATTTAGTGAACTTATTGAGATATTCACTCACGCTTGATCTTTCTTGCCTTCAGATCTCAAATTCTTGCCTCTTCAAAATCATAACACCTTCTTGCACATAATGAAAATGGAAACTCTCCTTGAATTTGGCCCAAGTAATTCTCTCTTGGTTCTCATGAGGATTGCATAGTAATTCCCACCAAGCGGCAGCTGCTCCAACTAGTTGATGAGATGCAAATAGAACCTTCTCCTGGTCGCTGCATTGGACAATAGCAAGCTTCTTCTCCACAGACTTGAGCCAATCATCTGCATCCATAGGGTCGGCAGCTTGAGCAAAGGTCGGTGGCCTAGTCTTCATAAACTCTCCCAACCGGTTATGAGGAGGTGGGGGTGGTCGTGGAGGCATGTGGGGCTGATTGTTGATGTTGCCAGCCTGCAGCTGTCCCATAATTTGTATCATGGTCTACATGAGCTGGTTTTGCATTGCCAATAGCTGCTCAATGTTGATATCTCCCTGAGCAGGTCCTTATCCATTGTTGTTCTGAGGTACTCCATGGTTCTCCTCCTCATCATTGCCATCCCTCTGGTTGAGAGTCCTCGCCATCTGAAGAAAAGCAATAGGTAAGAATTAGAAAACGTCCCCAAATATATGCATCTAGGGATATGAAACAAGACAACTAACTAGCCTACGTGGACATGGCAATGCTAAAGCGTCCCAAAATCTTCTATTAAGCACACAAGCAAACAATATATATATAGCAAGCAACACTCCAAGCATAAACACGTCGATTCCTAATTGCTCCTATGTGCTCTAAAGTGTCTATTCTATCTAGGTTGCGTCCTACGGTCAACCTGTGGCACTGATACCAATCCGTGACACCCAGTTCTAAAAATGAACCAAGTGAACGCATATGTGTTCCCAGGACGTTCAACACACATACACGAGTGCATTCACAAAAGAGTATACAGAAAATTACCACATAACAAGATTAATTAACCAAATTTTATTGCAAAAACCATATTATCCTCGAATATAGGTTCTAATGAATATTAATGAAAAGTTCAACTAATGCAGTGGATATAAACTAAATAAGAAAACTAAACAACTAGGCAACATAAGCGATAGGGTAGTGCAGCTCCAATCAACACCACAGGCGAAGCTGACGATAGACACGGCCTATAACACTGCATTATCATCATTAAACTCCCAATCCTGACCTCCAACTGTTGGGGGGGATTGCAAGAGTGAGTACATGTTGTACTCAGCAAGTGTGGAAAGTATGACATGTGGGTGATTCAAATGACGAATATATTAATGGCTAAGTGCTAAAATGTACATAAAAACATTTGAAAAGCAATATATTACATGTATGTGAAGTAAACCCATCATAAACCATATAGTCATCATAATACCAGTCCATAATTCATTTCCATCATCCATATACCAGATTTCAACATTGCCAATATCAATATTCAATAACAGAAACCAATTCATAACCAGCCATAACCATTACCAAACCATAACTATGTTTCCTCTAATCATGTGAGGGTCCAGGTTGCTCATAACCGGGAGCACGGCTATCATGATAGTTTTAGACACACTCTGCAGAGGTTGTACGGCTTTACCCACGTGTTTGTGATTTTATCACATTTCGATGACTATAGAATCTCAATTATGCCGTCTCACACTTTCGTAGGTGTGTGGCCAAGAGATCACAAAATAGCCTTTACAAAGGGATTACTAGCCTATTTAGACCCCACTGAGGTTTCACTGGTGGCAATGTCTCCAACTGAGCACATCTTAAATCGAGGGCCCCCTCTTGAGCCATTCAGATCCCAAGGTAGTCCAACCAATCATCAACAAACCCAATCCGACTACCCCTTCCTCGAGCATCCTTAATGGTCCAAATAGCACTGGCAAAGCCCTAATTAATCAGCTATGCCGCACCCATACTTGGCCTCGTGGTGGTACTGTAAATCCTGGATGGTCGCTCCACGAACCGGTCCTTAGATCTAAAGCAAGTAAACCACCATACATCCAACCCATCCACATACCAGGCTTGCTTAGATCACACATTACCATATCGGATTTAACCAGTTCATGTCAACCACAATCTCATTAATGCATAATCAAATTAAATAGTGTAATTGTTCTTCCATCCCAATTAATTAAGTGAAGTAAAATGGTAAAAATCCCATCCCGACTCTCTACCATATATCCCAGGTGACAAGGGTGGTTAAACAAAGCTAGTAAACTTCCCACCATAGGATTTCCCATCAAAATTGACACAAGCATGTAGTTTTGCAAACAAAACATTTATTTGAAAACGGGATCAATATGCTTCAAGGACACTTGCCTTTCTCTTGGGATTGATTAGGATCAAAGACTATAAAATCTTGGTGTTGTAGATCCTCCGCGACACTCTCTAGCGCAAATATATCTAATCTGCACAATAAACATACAAGACAAGAAACACAATCAAAGAGTGCACAAATATTATTCAATATGATATGACATGCATGATTAATGCAAATGTAAGGTAGAACATGTTAATAGATTGCTTTTAAATGATCACTAACTAGTTCTAATATCTTTTAACAAGTTTATACAGGTTTGGATTTGATTAGATCAATTTTAGAATTAATTCAACAAAAAGTAACCAGGAAAATCGGACTAGTTTGCTAGGGACCGGACAAGTCCGCACTTGCGCGAAACTAACAAATTAGGGTTTTCTAGATCGATGTGAATTTGGAGATTTGGGGTTGAATTCATGTAAGAAAAAGAGAATAGAAGGTATACCAGGTGTTTAGGACTCCAATGAATCGAAATACTTGGAGGTAACACTTGGATCTTGATGATGTACGGTTGGTGATGAACTTGGAGATGAATTGGTGATGAAGAACAGAACTTGATGGAGATCTTGATCCTCTTTCATTTCCTCCTCTTGTTCTTCTTGCTTGGGATATCCTCCTCCCTCCTTGATGGTGGCTCTCCACGAACTAGGGTTTGGGTGGGGTGGAAAAGTGGCAAATAGATGTCAAGCCAAGGGTTGGGGTTATTTATACAGAGTTGGAGGCTAGGATTAGATGGATTTCGAGTTTGAGAGGAGTAGAGGACGGTTTAGAGTCTCTCATGGGCTCTAAAAGAGTTAGGCACGACGTACCTAGGCCCACCTAACATGAAACCCAAGAAGAAAGTCGTAAAACAAAAGATCAACTCGGAGTCACGAAATATCAGACAAGTCCGAAAAGGACCAGACTAGTCCGAAGTTAGTCAGAAACAAATCAAACAAGTCTGGCCAAAAATCGGACAAGTTCAACTTTAGTCAGAGAGGAAAACGGACAAGTCCGTTGGGACACCGGACTAGTCCGGACAAGTCCAGGGACTTAGCAAATTTTCAAGGATTCTTGGAATATCAAACTTGTCCGCATAAAATCGGACATGTCTGAAAGTGTCCAGAGGCAAAATTGGACTAGTCCGCAGCAAAAAAGGACAAGTCTGATCGAGGTTAGAGAGAAATTGGACTAGTCCTCACCAAAATTGGACTAGTCCGCACTTTTCAGCATTTTAAGTGCAGTTTTGTTTCAAATCAGTTTTAAACTTATTCCTCTCTATGTGGATTAATGTTAAACATGTATATGAATGTATGTAGGGCCTGATGCATAAAAATGAGGGTGTTACACACACCAGCCAGAGAAGTTTGACGGGAGCATCAACCCAGCTGAGTTCTTGCAGATCTACACTATGAAGCTCCTTGCTGCAGGAGCGGATGAGTCCATCCTGGCGAACTAGTTCCCTATCACCCTGATAGGCTCAGCCCTATCATGGTTGATGAACCTTCCCGAGGGGTCCATAACATCTTGGGATGAGCTCTGCTGGCACCGAGCTCGAACTCCACGCCGTGCGCCAGCAACCCAAGGAGACACTACGATCGTTCATCCAACGCTTCTCCCAGGTACGCAATTCCAACCCCAAAATCCCAAATGCTTCTTTCATAGTAGAATTCCAACAAGGAGTGTGTGATCGGAAGATGCTCGAGAAACTGGCAATGCACAACGTGCAAGACGTCTTCAAGCTCTTCTCCATCACTGACTAGTGCGCCCGGGCGGCAGAAGTCTGTCACTGGTACACCCAGCCCGCCCCGGAGTGGGTGTAGTCGGTCAGACCGGCGAAGGTGCCGCTACCCCTGGCAGCGTCAAAAATAAGAACAAGAATCAGTGTGGCGGCCATAACAAGCTGCTGCATGGGTCACCCGTCGCCGCAGCAGCAGCGAACGGAGGGGGAAGACCCCCATGCTCCGACAAGCACCCAGGTTAGCCACCTGCAGCTGACGATGATGTCGAGCCCTGCCCGATACACAGGACTCGTGAACACACCGCGAGCGAGTGCCGGGAGATTAAGAGATGCGCCTTGTGATAACAAGAGCGAACGCAGCAGCAGTAGAAGCGTCCCGATGATGCCCCCTTCCGTCAACGGGGGGGGGGGGGGGGGGGGGCAAGCAGAAGGTCGATCCCAAGGTCAACAATGACAAAGAGATGGAGTACCAGAAACAGGAACCGGCCATTAAGGTGGACCACCAAGATGAGGACTCCGACGCCAGCAGCAACCATGAGCATTGCAAGACTCTCCATGTCATCTTCGCGGGGTATTGGGATCCTGCATCACAGAACATTTTTCTTTCCTTAAATCCAAAAAAATTCTATTGGTCAAGACCCTACGCCAAACAGTGGCTTTGATAGCCACTACTCCCACCCTGGCGCTGCATTACAAGTAGAAGGAGACACCGATTAGATGTGATGCCTCCGACTGCCCCAAGAACATGGCGGGAGCCAGGATCGTGCCTCTCCTGGTCGCCCCCACCATCACCAACGTCAAGCTCCACTACATCTTGATAGATGGCGAGGCTGACCTCAACCTCATCAGCCGTGCGGCCTTCGACCAGCTGTAGTGTAACACCCTCATTTTCATGCATCATGCCCTACATACACTCATATACATGTTTAACATTAACCCACAACAAGAGGAACGAGTTTAAAATTGATTCGGAGCATTTAAAATTGATTTGGAGCAAAACCGCACTTAAAACGCAGGAAAGTGCAGACTAGTTCAATTTTGCTGAGGACTAGTCTGATTTCTCTCTGACTAAAAACGTACTTGTCTGCTTTTGCTGCGGACTAGTCCAATTTTGCCTCAGGAAAGTTTTGGACTTGTCCGATTTTGTGCGGACTAGTCCGATATTCCAAGAATCCTTGAAAATTTGCTAAGTCCTTGGACTTTTTTGGACTAGTCCAGTGTTCTAACGGACTCTTCTGATTTCCTCTCTGTTAAAAGTTGGACTTGTCCGATTTTTGGCTAGACTTGTCCAATTTTCTCTCTGGACGACTTTGGACTAGTCTGGTCCTTTCCGGACTTGTCTGATATTTCGTGACTCCGAGTTGATCTTTTGTTTTACGACTTGTTTCTTGGGTTTCACGTTATGTGTGCCTAGGGACGTCATGCCTAACTCTTTCAGAGCCCATGTGTGACTCTAAACCGGCCTCTATTCATCCCAAACTCGAAATCCATCTAACCCTAGACTCTACCTCTATATAAACAGCCCCACCGCTTGGTTTGACATCTATTTGCCACTTTTCCACCCCACTCAAACCCTCGTTCGTGGAGAGCCACCATCACGGAGGGAGGAGAAGATCCCAAGCAAGAAGAAGAAGAGGAGGAAATGAAAGAGGATCAAGATCTCCACCAAGATTCGTTCTTCACCACCAATTCATCCCCAAGTTCATCACCAACCCTAGATCATCAAGATCCAAGTGTTACCTCAAAGTTTCTTGATTCATTGGAGTTCTAAACACCTGGTATACCTTTGATTATCTTTTCCTTACGTGAATTCAACCACTAATCTATGAATTTACGTCGATCTAGAAATCCCTAATCCGCTGATCTCGCGGAGTGCGGACTTGTCCGGTCCCTAGCGGACTAGTCCGATCTTCCTGGTTAAATTGCATCAAATTAATTCTAAAATTTGATCTAATTGAATCCAAACCTGTATAAACTTGTTAAAACCTATTAGAACTAGTTAGTTATCATTAAAAGCAATCAATTAACAAGTTCTACCTTGCATTTGCATCAATCATGCATGTCATGTCATATTGAGTAATATTTGTGCACTCTTTGATTGTGTTTCTTGTCTTGTATGTTTATTGTGTGGATTAGACGGATTTGTGCTAGAGAGTGCCGCAGAGGATCTAAAGTACCAAGAGTTTGAAGGCTTTGACCCTAATCAACGGCAAGAGCAAGGCAAGTGTCCTTGAAGCATATTGATCCTGTTTTAAAATAAATGTTTTGTTTGCAAAACTGCATGCTTGTGTCAAATTGATGGGAATCCTATGGTAGGAAGTTTACTAGATTTGCTAAACCACCCTTGTCGCCTGGAATACATGGTAGAGAGTCGGGAAGGGTTTTTACCCTTTTGCTTCGCTTAATCAACTGGGATGGAAAACAACACTACATACTTAATTAAGCATTACTGATATTTTGGTTAATGTAAACTGGTCAATATGATATGATAATGGGTGATCTAAGCAAGCCTAGTATGTGGATGGGTTGGATGTTATGGTGGTTTTCTTGCTTTAGATCTAAGGACTGGTTCATGCGAGAATAAGCCAGGATTATAGTGCCACCACTAGGCCAAGTATGGGTGTGGCGTAGCTGATTAATTAGGGCTTTGCTAGTGCTGTTTGGACCATTGTGGATGCTCGGGGAAGGGGTAGTCGAATTGGGTTTGTTGATGATTGGTGGGACTACCCTGGGATCCGAATGGCTCAAGAGGGGGCCCTTGGTTGAAGATGTGCTCCGCGGGAGACATCACCACCGGTGAAACCTCAGTGGGGTCTAAATAGGCTAGTAATCCCTTTGTAAAGGCTATTTTGTGATCTCTTGGCCACACACTGATGGAAGTGTTAGACGACATAATAGAGGTTCTAGTCATCGAAAGGTGATGAAATCACAAACACGTGGGTAAAGAGGTACAAACTCTGTAGAGTTAAATAAAACTATCATTATAGTCGTGCTCCCGGTTATGAGCACCTGGACAACTTCCATTATTAGAGGGAAATTGGGATTTGGGATGGTATTTGGGATGGTTATGGTTGGTATTATGGTTATGGATTAATTTCTGGTATTGAATATGGTTATTGGCAAATGGTGAAATCTGGAATTATTGATGAGGATGGTGAATTGTGGACTAGTATTATGGTATTACTTATGATTATGATAGGTTTACTTCACATACATGTAATATATTGCTTTTGAAATGTTTTTATTGTACTTTTCAGCACTTTGCCATTATTATTGTCTTCGTTTGAATCAACCACATGTCATACTTTCCACACTTGCTGAGTACGACATGTACTCACTCTTGCAATCCCCCCAACAGTTGTAGGTCAGGATTGGGAGTTTAATGATGATAATGCGGAGTTCTAGGCCGTGTCTATCGTCAGCTTTGCCTATGGTGTTATTGGAGCTGCGCTATACCCCATTGCTTATGCTGCCTAGCTGTTTAGTTTGCTTAATTAGTTTATTTCCGCTGCATTAGTTGAACTTGTCATAAATATTCATTAGAGCTTGTATTCGAGGATAATCTGGTTTGTGTAATAAAATTTGGTTAATTAATCTTGTTCTGTGGTAATTTTCTGTATACTCTTTTGTGATTGCACTCGTGTATGTGTGATGAACATCCTGGGCACACATATGCATTAGCTTGGTTCATTTTTCGGAATCGGGCATCACAGATTGGTATCAGAGCCACAGGTTGACCGTAGGATGCAACCTAGATAGAATTGACACTTTAGAGCACATAGGAATGGATGTGTTTTTGCTTGGTGTGTTGTTGCTATATATATTGGTTGCTTGTGTGCTTAATAGAGGATTTTGGGATGCCTTAGCATTGCCATGTCCACCTAGGCTAGTATAGCTAGTTGTTTAGTTTCATATCCCTTGATGCATATAGTTGGGGACGTTCTCTAATTCTTACCTATTGCTTTTCTCAAGATGGTGAGAACTCGCAACCAGAGGGATGACAATGATGAGGAGGAGAACAATGGAGTGCCTCAGAACAACATTGGACAAGGATCTACTCAGGGAGCTATCAACATTGAGCAGCTATTGTCTATGCAAAACGAGCTCATGCAGACCATGATACAAACTATGGGATAGCTGCAGGCTGGCAATATCAACAATCAGCCCCACATGCCTCCACCGCCACCTCCGCCTCCTCATAACCGATTGGGAGAGTTTATAAGGACTAGGCCACCAACCTTTGCTCAAGCCGCTGACCCTATGGATGCGTACGATTGGCTCAAGTCCGTGGAGAAGAAGCTAGCTATTGTCCAATGCAGTGACCGGGAGAAGGTCTTGTTTGCTTCTCATCAACTAGTTGGAGCAGCTGCGGATTGGTGGGATGCTTATTGCAATGCTCACGAGAATCAATAAAGAATTACTTGGGCCAAATTCAAGGAGAATTTTCGTTCTCATTATGTGCCGGAAGGAGTTATGATTTTGAAAAGGTAAGAATTTGAGAACTTAAGGCAAGGAAGATCAAGCGTGAGTGAATATCTCAATAAGTTCACTCAACTCTCAAGGTACACGCCTGAGGATGTTAGTCGGGACAGCCGGAAGCAATATTTGTTCATGAGGGGCTTGAACAACGAAATCCAAGTGCAACTACTCAATTGTGACTATGCAAATTTCCAGAAGCTTGTGGACAAAGCAATTGTGGTTGAGAACAATATTCATGAGATGGAACAAGACATCAAGAGGAAGGCGTCATATCAAGGACAGCAACAAGTAAGTAATGTGCGCCCTCGCCTTGCACCACCCAATGCGCCCTATTACAGCTCCTCTATTCCTACTCAACGCCCTGGTTATGCACCACGCCCAACTCTGTTTGTGCAGCAGCGCCCTGTCATGAAAGCACCTAGGTCTCCAATGCCTTATGCACCTCGCACTAATTTCCCTGGTGCAAATGTTCAAAACCAAGCTCGTCCCAATAATTCTGGTGGAGTTAAGAAGTGCTATACTTGTGGAGAAGCTGGACACTTTGCGCATCAATGTCCTAAGTCAGGCCTTGGTCAAGGAAGCTATGCGCCGAGGCAAAACCCAAGACCCAATGGAGGAGCGCCACAAGGGAAATGTGGACAACAGAATTTTGCTCGTGGCAACGTGAACCATGTCTCAACAGAGGATGCTCAACAAGCGGATGACGTGGTCAATGGTTTTCTCGCCAACTCCAACCCCGCGACTATGTTATTTGATTGTGGAGCATCGCATTCATTCATTGCATCAAAGTATGTTTCCATGTATAGTTTGCCTATCTCTCATATGAAGTTTACTCTATTGGTTAAGTCTCCTGGAGGAGAGATGAGGACAAATATAGTATGTCCAAAAGTAAGCCATAGAATAAGGGGGGTAGACTTCTCCGCCAACCTCATTGTTTTGGATTCTCAAGGATTGTACATTATACTTGGAATGGACTGGTTGAGGAAGCACAATGGAGTTATTGAGTGTGCCTCAAAGACGGTGAAGTTGACCAATGAAGAAGGGATCACCATAGAATTTGAAGCATCTCAAACCGCACCAAAGCAATTGGAGTTGAATCATATGGACGGTGCCGCAATTGAGGAGATTCCGGTGGTGTGTGAATTTTTGGATGTTTTTCCGGACGAGTTGCCAGGTATGCCACCTGATCGAGACATTGAGTTTGTTATTGATTTAATACCTGGAACTGCACCTATATCTAAGAGGCCGTATAGGATGCCTCCTATGGACTTAGCGGAGCTCAAGAAGCAAATTCAAGAGCAACTAGAGAAGGGTTTTATTCGCCCTAGTTCTTCACCTTGAGGAGCGCTCGTTCTGTTTGTGGACAAGAAGGATTGATCCCAAAGGATGTGCATGGATTACCGAGCTCTCAACGAGGTAACAATAAAAAACAAGTACACCTTGCCACGCATAGAAGACTTGTTTGATCAGATGAAGGGTGCTTGTGTCTTCTCTAAGATTGATTTGAGGTTGGGATACTTTCAAATGAAGACTAGACCATCGGACATACCCAAGACAGCTTTTAGGACACGGTATGGATCTTATGAGTACACCGTGATGTCTTTTGGATTGACAAATGCGCCTGCCTACTTTATGTACCTCATGAATAAAGTCTTCATGGAGTACTTGGACAAGTTCGTTGTGGTGTTCATTGATGACATTATGATCTACTCGAAGGATGAGAAGGAACGTGAGGAACACTTGAGGCTTACGTTGCAGAAATTGAGGGAGCATTAATTGTATGCCAAGTTCAACAAGTGTTAGTTTTGGTTGAGAGAGGTGTCGGTTTTGGGTCATATAATCTCAGGAGGAGGAGTATCGGTTGACCCCTGAAAAGTGAGAGACGTGTTGAAATGGGAACCGTCGCAAAATGTATAGGAAATAAGGAGTTTTCTTGGGATGGCTGGATATTACCGTCGGTTCATCAAGGACATTTCCAAGATAGCCAAGCCAATGAAGGAGTTGCTAATGAAGGGAAAGGCTTTCCAATGGACTCAAGCTTGCCAAAATAGTTTTTAGGAGTTGAAGAAGAGGTTGACAACAGCTCCAGTTTTGGTATTGCCGGATGTAAGCAGGAGTTTTGATATTTATTGTGATGCATCGAGACAAGGGTTGGGATGTGTATTGATGCAAGAAGGTCAAGTGGTTGCCTATGCATCAAGACAATTGAAGAAACATGAGCAGAATTACCCCACGCACGATTTGGAACTCGCGGCCGTGGTACACACATTTAAAATTTGAAGGCACTATATCCTTGGACATAGGTGTGAAATTTATACGGATCATAAGAGTTTGAAGTATATTTTCACACAAACGGATCTGAACTTGAGGCAACAAAGATGGTTGGAGATCATCAAGGATTATGATTTGGGGATCAACTATCATCTGGGAAAAGCCAATGTAGTAGCCGATGCATTGAGTAGGAAGGGAGTAAGTCATGAACTCACAGTTCAAGTGTTACCACCCGAGTTATGTAAGGAGTTTGAATGGTTGAACCTCGGGTTTGTAAATGAGATGAATATGATGGAGTTAAACCCAACCTTGGAGCAAGAAATTCGAGAGGCACAAACCGCGGACGAAGAGATCAAGGAAATCAAGGAAAGAACCGAAGAAGGGAGAGAATTCAGATTTGACAAGGATGAACATGGTACCTTATGGCTTTGAAAGAGAATCGTTGTGCCTAATTTGAAGCATATTTGGGAGACGATATTAAAAGAGGAACATGACTCACCTTACTCAATTCACCCTGGTTGTACGAAGATGTACAAAGACTTGAAGGCTTGCTATTGGTGGGATAGCATGAAAAAGGACATAGCTGAATATGTAGCATTGTGTGATGTGTGCCAACGAGTCAAGGCGGAACATCAGAGGCCAGCTGGATTATTGTAACCATTGGAGATTCCAGAATGGAAGTGGGAAGAAATTGGAATGGACTTCATAGTTGGGTTACCATGTACTCAGTCCGGTTACGACTCAATTTTGGTAATTGTGGATCACTTAACCAAGTCAGCTCATTTTGTCCCTGTGAACACCAAATATACAGCTGCACGATTGGCCGAAATATACCCGGAGCATATTGTGTATCAACATGGAGTCCCGAAGAATATAGTCTCGGATAGCGGTTCTCAATTCACTTCCAGGTTTTGGCAAAAGTTGCATGAAGCCTTGGGAACGAGGTTGAATTTCAGTTCGGCATATCACCCTCAAACAGATGGACAAACCGAGAGGACCAATCAAATTTTAGAGGACATGTTAAGAGCTTGTGCCTTAAAGCACGGGAAAAGTTGGGACAAAAGCTTGCCATACGCGGAATTTTCATACAACAATAGTTACCAAGCAAGTTTGAAAATGTCACCATATGAAGCACTTTATGGGAGGAAGTGTAGGACACCTTTATTCTGGAATGAGGCAGGAGAAACTCAAGTATTTGGTCTGGATGTGTTGCAAGAAGCCGAAAAGCAAGTCCAAATAATTCGTGAAAACTTGAGGGCTGCCCAATCAAGGCAAAAAGGCTATGCGGACAATAGAAGAAGGAAATTAGCCTTTGAAGTGGGAGATTTTGTTTACCTCAAGGTGTCACCAATGAGGGGTCATAAGAGGTTTAACATAAGAGGAAAGCTAGCACCTTGTTATATTGGACCATTCAAGATTTTGGATAAAAGAGGAGAAGTAGCGTATAAGTTGGAGATGTCAGCTCATCTTTCAGACGTACATGATGTCTTTCGTGTTTCCCAGCTCAAGAAGTGCTTGAGAGTACCGGAAGAACAAGTGCCAATGGAAGGATTGGAGCTAGAGGAAGATTTGACTTATGCCGAGCAACCGATCGAAATCTTGGAAACCAAGGAGAGAGTCACAAGGAACAAGGTTATTAGATGGTGTAAAGTTCAATGGAAGCACCACACCGAAAAAGAAGCGACGTGGGAATTGGAGAATGATCTCAAGAAGGAATTTCCCTATCTCTTCTTTCCCACGTCGAATCTTGAGGGCGAGATTCATTTTAAGGGGGGTAGGTTTGTAACACCCTCATTTTCATGCATCATGCCCTACATACACTCATATACATGTTTAACATTAACCCACAACAAGAGGAACGAGTTTAAAATTGATTCGGAGCATTTAAAATTGATTTGGAGCAAAACCGCACTTAAAACGCAGGAAAGTGCGGACTAGTCCAATTTTGCTAAGGACTAGTCCAATTTCTCACTGACTAAAAACGAACTTGTCCGTTTTTGCTGCGGACTAGTCTGATTTTGCCTCTGGAAAGTTTCGGACTTGTCCGATTTTGTGCGGACTAGTCCGATATTCCAAGAATCCTTGAAAATTTGCTAAGTCCTTGGACTTTTCTGGACTAGTCCGGTGTTCCAGCGGACTTGTCGGATTTCCTCCCTGTTAAAAGTCAGACTTGTCCGATTTTCTCTCTGGACGACTTCGGACTAGTCCGGTCCTTTCCGGACTTGTCCGATATTTTGCGACTCCGAGTTGATCTTTTGTTTTACGACTTGTTTCTTGTGTTTCACATTAAGTGGGCCTAGGGACGTCGTGCCTAACTCTTTTAGAGCCCATGTGGGACTCTAAACCGGCCTCTACTCATCCCAAACTCGAAATCCATTTAACCCTAGCCTCCACCTCTATATAAAGAGCGCCACCGCTTGGTTTCACATCTATTTGCCACTTTTCCACCCCACCCAAACCCTAGTTCGTGGAGAGCCACCATCAAGGAGGGAGAAGAAGATCCCAAGCAAGAAGAATAATAGGAGGAAACGAAAGAGGATCATGATCTCCACCAAGTTTCGTTCTTCACCACCAATTTGTCCCCAAGTTCATCACCAACCCTAGATCATCAAGATCCAAGTGTTACCTCCAAGTTTCTTGATTCATTGGAGTTCTAAACACCTGGTATACCTTCTATTATCTTTTCCTTACATGAATTCAACCCCTAATCTCTGAATTTACATCGATCTAGAAAACCCTAATCTATTGATCTCGCGGAGTGCGGACTTGTCCGATCCCTAGCGAACTAGTCCGATCTTCCTGGTTAAATTGCATCAAAGTAATTCTAAAATTTGATCTAATCGAATCCAAACCTGTATAAACTTGTTAAAAGCTATTAGAACTAGTTAGTTATCATTAAAAGCAATCAATTAACAAGTTCTACCTTGCATTTGCATCAATCATGCATGTCATGTCATATTGAGTAATATTTGTGCACTCTTTGATTGTGTTTCTTGTCTTGTATGTTTATTGTATGGATTAGACGGATATGCGCTAGAGAGTGCCACGGAGGATCTACAGCACCAAGAGTTTGAAGGCTTTGACCCTAATCAACAGCAAGAGCAAGGCAAGTGTCCTTGAAGCATATTGATCCAGTTTTAAAATAAATGAATTGTTTGCAAAACTGCATGCTTGTGTCAAATTGATGGGAATCCTATGGTAGGAAGTTTACTAGATTTGCTAAACCACCCTTGTCACCTAGAATACATGGTAGAGAGTCGGGAATGGTTTTTACCCTTTTGCTTCGCTTAATCAACTGGGATGGAAAACAACACTATATACTTAACTAAGCATTAATGATATTTTGGTTAATGTGAACTGGTCAATATGATATGGTAATGGGTGATCTAAGCAAGCCTGGTATGTGGATGGGTTGGATGTTATGGTGGTTTGCTTGCTTTAGATCTAAGGACCGGTTCATGCGAGAATAAGCCAGGATTACAATGCCACCACGAGGCCAAGTATGGGTGCAGCATTGCTGATTAATTAGGGCTTTTCTAGTGTTGTTTGGACCATTGTGGATGATCGGGGAAGGGGTAGTCGGATTGGGTTTGTTGATGATTGGTGGGACTACCCTGGGATCCGAATGGCTCAAGAGGGGGCCCTTGGTTGAAGATGTGCTTTGCGGGAGACATCGTCACCAGTGAAACCTCAGTGGGGTCTAAATAGGCTAGTAATCCCTTTGTAAAGGCTATTTTGTGATCTCTTGGCCACACACCGATGGAAGTGTGAGACGGCATAATAGAGGTCTAGTCATCGAAAGGTGATGAAATCACAAACACGTGGGTAAAGAGGTACAAACTCTGCAGAGTTAAATAAAACTATCATGATAGCCGTGCTCCTGGTTAGGAGCACCTCGATAACGTCCATGATTAGAGGGAAATTGGGATTTGGAATGGTATTTGGGATGGTTATGGTTGGTATTATGGTTATGGATTAATTTTTGGTATTGAATATGGTTATTGGCAAATGGTGAAATCTGGAATTATTGATGAGGATGGTGAATTGTGGACTGGTATTATTGTATTACTTATGATTATGATGGATTTACTTCACATACATGTAATATATTGCTTTTCAAATGTTTTTATTGTACTTTTTAGCACTTTGCCATTATTATTGTCTTCATTTGAATCAACCATATGTCATACCTTCCACACTTGAGTACGACATGTAATCACTCTTGCAATCCCCCCAACAGTTGTAGGTTGGGATTGGGAGTTTAATGGCAATAATGCAGAGTTCTAGGCCTTGTCTACAGTCAGCTTTGCCTGTGGTGTTATTGGAGCTGCGCTATACCCTATTGCTTATGTTGCCTAGCTGTTTAGTTTGCTTAATTAGTTTATTTCCGCTGCATTAGTTGAACTTGTCATAAATATTCATTAGAGCTTGTATTCGAGGATAATCTAGTTTATGTAATAAAATTTGGTTAATTAATCTTGTTCTGTGGTAATTTTCTGTATACTCTTTTGTGATTGCACTCGTGTATGTGTGATGAACATCCCAGGCACACATATGCATTAGCTTGGTTCATTTTTCAGAACAGGGCGTCACATGTAGATCCCGGTGTCGAAGCTCACCCCCTCAAGCCCATTCTCGGGTGTGGGGCCAGGGAACATCATCCAGTACGGCAACATACACCTCCAGTGACCATTGGGACACCCGACAACTACAGGACCGAGAGCATCCAGTTCGACGTCGCAGACGTTAGCCTTCTCTTCAATGCCATCATTGGCAGGCCCGTCCTGTACCGATTCACGGCCGTAGCCCACTACGGCTACCTTGTCCTAAAAATGCCGACCCCCTCAAGTGTCCTCAGGATCTGTGGAGACCGCACTATTGTGGTATTAGCCTTGGAGAAGCTCCAAGCCCTCGCATCATACCCAACGCCATCCCAGGGCGACGCCGGGCCGAATCAGCCTTCGCTGAGCTCGCGCCAGCGTGGCTCAGCCACTGCACCCCTTCTGCAGCCTTCAGAAAGCACCGACACTCCCATCAAAGCTATCAAGATCAGTTGCGGCTCTGCTCAGACCCCTCACAAGGCGGGGGGCCAAGGCAAAAAGTAGGAACGCCTGCTCAAACGCCCCACCGGTAGCCATAGGTGACAAGTTGCCCGACAACAGTCACAGCTACCCTCGGAGCATTGGGCACCCTATATATATTAAGCTTAGTAGGACAGTGTGAAGGTGTTCATAGTGTCTAGGAGCAGCATTTAGGACATCCAAGCTCTGGGAGGGTCGGGTCGAGAGTGCGCAGTCAGCTTAGTTTGGTCCTGAGCCCTAAGCTTGTGCACCCGACCTCCCTCGGCATTTGGAAGTAGGCAGGTTCCCTCTTTTGTAAAAGTTTGTCTCCTCCTATGAATACTGATATAAAAGAATCACTATCTTACTTCCTGTTTCCCTAAACAATGGTCATTTAAATTACATGCTAATTTTATGATCAATGATGATAGACTCATGTACTGTATATTTCCTTCATATACACGATTATCACTCACACTTGCTAGAGTTGTGCAATCCTACTACAGCGGACTTGCTTGAAGTATCTGTGATGTGTGGAGGGTTCTCTCGGTTGCCCTCATCCTTGGAGTTTTGTGGAGCCGGATGGCCTCCCAGTAAAGGCCTAGGCAAAGCCGGAGGTCCAGGGCGTGTGAACTGCTTAGCCTGGTCCTGTACCCTAAGAACACACACCCTGCCTCTCAGCGCTGCGGTGGAGTGCTGAGGGCCGGAAGGATCGCACCCTAAGGATGGCAGGAGTCGAGAATCAAAGCACTGACACATTGAACTACCCAAGCTCCGTATGTAAACTCAGGACAGTAAGAAATGATAAATATAAGGAAGAGGGATAGGTAAAACCGGTGAGCAAACTAGTTCCTCCTTTAACGTGTGCAGGACAGCTAGCTCTGGCACCACCCAAGGGGCCTACCGTCGATGTCCCGACATGTTTATGACAGCAACAAGTTCTTATAAGTGAGTACACTCTCCTGCCCCGCTCTTATTGCTAACAGGGTTCTCTTGTGATAGCCTGTACACCATGGGCCTGCCATTGACGTCTCTACATCGATGGTGGACAATGCCGAAACATCCAGCTCTGGCACCTCCCAAGGGGCCTACCGTCAATGAATCTACGACGATGATGGGTGACGCCAGAGCATCCAGCTCCGGCATCTCCCAGGGGGCCTACCATCAATGAATCTGCGATGATGGTGGCCGAAGCATCTAGCCTTGGCACCTCCCAGGGGTCTTTCCGTCGATAAATCTACAACGATGGTGTGTGACGCCACAACATCTAGCACCGACATCTCCCAAGGGGCCTACGATCGATGTCCAAGCATGTTGATGATAGCAACAAGCGCTGATAAGTGAGTATACTCTCATGTCCCGCTCTTGTTGCCAATAGGGTTCTCTTGTGATAGCCTGTACACCAAGGGCTTGCTGTTGACATCTATGCGTTGATTGTGGACAACGCTGGAACATCCAGCTCCGACATCTCCCAAGGAGCATGCCATCGACGAATCTATGAGGATGATGGGTGAAGCTTAAGCATCCATCTCTGGCACCTACCAGGGGGCCGTTCATCGACGAATATGCAATGATGGTGGCTAATGCCGGAGCATCCATCTCTGGCACCTCCCAGGGGGCCTGCCGTCAACGAATCTACAATGATGGTGGGCGACGCTGGAGCATCCAATTCCATCACCTCCCAAGGGGCCTGCCGTCGATGTCCCAGCATGTTGACAACAGTAACTCGCTGATAAGTGAGTACACTCTCATGTCCCGCTCTTGTTGCTAACAGGGTTCTCTTGTCATAGCCTATACACCAAGGGCCTACCGTCGAAGTGCTACACATTGGTGGTGGACAACGCCGGAGCAGCCAGCTCTGGCACCTCCCTGTAGGCTTGCCTTGGACATCTCTATGATGATGATGGTCTACGCCGGAGCTGCCAGCTCCGGCACCTCCCAGGAGGCCGACCGTTGACATCTCTACGATGATGGTGGGCGACGCCGGAGCAGCCACCTCCGGCACCTCCCAAGGGGCCTGCTGTCGACATCCCAACATGTTGACAACAGCAACATGCGCCGATAAGTGAGTATACTCTCCTATCCCGCTCTTGTTGCTAACAAGGATTCTCTTGTGATAGCTTGTAAACCAGGGGACTGACGTCGAAGTGCCACACAACAGTGGTGGACGACGCTGGAGTAGCCAGCTCTGGCACCTCCCAGGGGGCCGGCCGTCGATGTCTCTACAACGATGGTGGTCGACGCCGGAGTAGTCAGCTCCAGCACCTCCCAGGGGGGCGTCTGTTGACGTCTCTACGACGATGGTGGGCGACGTCAGAGCATCCAGCTCCGGCACCTCCCAAGGGGCCTGCCGTCAACGTCCCAGCATGTTGACGACAGCAACAAGCGCTGATAAGTGAGTACACTCTCTTGTCCCGCTCTTGTTACTAACAAGGTTCTCTTATGATAGCCTGTACACCAGGTGCCTGCCGTTGACGTCTCTGCGATGATGGTGGCCGACGCTGGAACATCCAGCTCCAGCACCTCCCAAGGGGTCTGCCGTCGATGAATATACAATGATGATGGGTGACGCCTGAGCATCCAGCTCTGGCACCTCCCAAGGGGCCTGTCGTCGATGAATCTGCGATGATGGTTGTTGATCCTGGAGCATCCAGCCCCAACACCTCCCATGGGGCCTGCCGTCGATGAATCTACGACGGTGGTGGGAAATGCTGGAGCATTCAGCTCTGTCACCTCCCAAAGGGTCTACCGTCAAAGTGCTACACATCGATAGTGGACGACGTCGTAGCAGCCAGCTCCGACACCTCCCAGGAGGCTTGTCGTTGACGTCTCTACGACCATGGTGCCCGACGCCTGAGCAGCCATCTTCGGCACCTCCTAGGGGGCCTGCCTTTGATGTCTCTACGATGATGGTCGCGACGCCGAAGCAGCCAGCTCTGGAACCTCCCAAGGGGCCTGCAGTCAATGTCCCAGCATGTTGACGACAGCAACAAGCACTGATAAGAGCATGTCGTCGATGTTCTACACATCGGTGGTGGATGACGCTGAAGCAACCAGCTCCGACATCTCCCAAGGGGCCTGCCGTAGACGACTCAACGACGATGGTGGGCGGCTCTGGAGCAGCCAGCTTTGGCAGCTCCCAAGGGGCATGACGTCAACAACTCAACAACGATGGTGGTCGATGTCGGAGCAGCCAGCTCTGGCACCTCCAAGGGGGCCTGCTGATGTTGTCTCTGTAGTGATGGTGGGTGATGCCGGAGCAGTCAGCTCCGACACCACCCAGGGGGCCTGCCCGACATTTCTACGATGATGGTGGGCGAGGCCTGAGCATCCAGCTCCGGCATCACCCAGGGGGCCTAATGTCGACATCTCTGCTCATAAAAAACTTAGGGCCCCTGGAAGGGCCACACCGAGGACAACCACTCATACTCCCCCACTCCCCTGGTGGCCTATCAAAAACATCTTGCAATCAAGTGGTAGGCATGCCCAACCACCTGGCCACACCTACCAGGGGGCCTCTAAGGGGGTTCCATAGGCACGACATCAACTGATGACAATCGGCCATGTCATCTGTGCAAGAGTTGGTCCCTCAAAAGCTAGTAACCTTGACAGAAGTTCTTCAAGACCTTACACATCTAAGGACATTGGGAGACAATTTGAGAGGCACAAGATAAGCCAAGAAAACAAACACAAAGTTAAATTATTTAAAGAATATTTACAAAGTGGCGAACCTAGGATACAAAGACAGACCGCCAGCCTCAATCCTTGGAAAATTACGCGATGACATGTTTGGCGACATCCTTGACCTCCACCGCTGCCGTTTCCTCGCGCTCCTCGATTGGACCTTTGAAAACCGTCTCAAGTGGCAGCTCAGGGTACCGACGCCGGTAGCAAACCAGGACATAAGATGTCACTGTCTCTACCATTGCTCTACCCTCGGCTTCCAACGTTGAGCCAGCTGATGCTCCTGCAGATCGAGCTTCGGGTGCGACGCTCCGTCGTGTGCTCCCGGGCCTGGACATCAAGATCATGCAGGAGGAGTTCCTTACGCTCATCTAAGTGTTGTGCCCAATCCTGCACTAGTTCACTCTCCTGAAGCTCAAGGTCTTCGAGGTGAGAGCCTGTCCCGATCTTCCTCAGCCTGAGCCATCATTGCCTGGGCCGCCACCTCTTGCTCGGCGACAGCAACCTCCCGCTTAGCAACAGCGGCTTCACGGCAACCCAGGGCCTCCCGACCCTTTTCAATGGCACGCAAGCGGGCGTCAGCTGTGTCACTGGATACCTTAGCATCAGACAGAATCTTCTAGAACATTGCGTCCATGGTCATTGCCAAGCGGTGCCTCAACTCCAGCTCCTCACTCTGCTTTTGTTACTTTGCCTTCGTCTCGGCGATCCTGGACCTCAGAAGGTCCTCCTAGGCTTGGAGGCACTCACCCTTGGCACACAGCTTCTCCGACTCTACGGCGAGAGCCCCCTGTGCCCGGCAGAGGTTGGATTGCACCAGGTTATGCTGGACTCCGTCGAGTCCATGATGTTAGAGAGGCGCTGTGACACCCGGTCCTGAAAATGAACCAAGTGAACGCATATGTGTTCCAGCACATTCAACACATATACACAAGTGCATTCACAAAAGGATATACAGAAAATTATCACAAAACAAGATTTATGAAGCACTTTTTTATACAATTCACAATATCTTCGAATACAAGCTCTAACAAATAATGATGACAAGTTTGAACAAATTCAGTGGAAATAATCTAAATCTAAACTAGACAAAATAAGCAAGCTAAGCTAAAGGGTAGTGCAGCTCCAATCAACACCACAGGCAAAGCTGACGGCAGCACACAGCCTAGGACTCCTCATTAACATTGTGATACTCCCAATCCTGAAGTGCAACTGTTGATGTGGGGAATTGCAAGGGTGAGTACATGTCGTACTTAGCAAGTGTGGAAAGTATGACATGTAGCTGATTCAAATGACGAATATAATAAAGGCTAAGTGTTGAAAAGTACATTAAAACTCTTGAAAGGCAGTGTATTATATGTATGTGAAGTAAATCCATCATAAACCATGTAGTTATCATAATACAAGTCCATATTTCATTACCATAATCCATATATCAGATTTCTCATTACCAATAACCATATCCATCGCCATGAACCATAATACCATCCCATAACTAGTACCAAACCATCCCAAATCCAAAGATTCCCTCTAATCCTGTGAGGTTCCAGGTTGCTCATGACTGGGAGCACAACTATCATGATAGTTTTTTCAGAATCTGCAGAGTTTGTAGCACTTTACCCATGTGTTCTTGATTTCATCACCTTTCGATGACTATGGAACCTCTATTATGCCATTTCACACTTACATTGTTGTGTGTTCAAGAGATCACAAAATAGCCTTTACAAATGGACTACTAGCATGTACGGACCCACTGAGGTTTCAACGGTGGCGACGCCTCCAATAGAGCACATCTTCAATCAAGGGCCCCCTCTTGTGCCATTCGGATCCCAGGGAGTTTCGCCAACCATATCCAAACCCAATCCGACTCCCCTTCCTAGTGCGCCAAATGATCCATGCAATACCAGCAATACCCTAATTAATCAGCTACACCACACCCATATTTGGCCTCGTGGTGGCACTGTAAATCCTGGATGGTCGTTCCACGAACCGGTCCTTAGATCTAAAGCAAGCAAAATCACCATCACATTCAACCCAATCCACATAACATGCTTGCTTAGATCACCTGTTACCATGTCATATTAACCAGTTCATACTAATCATAATCTCATTAATGCATAATTAAATGGTATAGTTGTTCTCCCGTCCCGATTAATTAAGCGAAGCAAAGGTAAAAAGCCCTTCCCGACTATATCGTGTATTCCAGGTGACAAGGGAGGTTAAACAAAGCTAGTAAACTTTCTACCATAGGATTCCCATAAAATGGACACAAACATGCAGTTTTGCAAACAAACATTTATTTTAAAACTAGACCAATATGGTCAAGGACACTTGCCTTGCTCTTGACGGGAATAAAGTGAGCTGAGTTGGCTTGGCTATATTGGAAAATTCCTTGATGAACCGACGGTAATATCTAGCCATTCCAATAAAACTCCTATCTCCTTTATGTTTTGCGGTGGTTCCCATTTAAACACATTCCTCACTTGTCCCGGGTCAACCGATACTCCTCCTCTTGAGATGATATGATCAAAAAATGACACCTCCTTCAACCAAAACTAGCACTTGCTAAATTTGGTGTAGAATTGATGATCCCTCAATTTTTGCAATGTGAGCCTCAAGTGTTCCTCATGTTCCTTCTCACTTCTTGAGTAGATCATAATGTCGTCTATGAACACCAATACAAACTTATAAAAGTACTCCATGAAGACCTTATTCATAAGGTACATAAAATACGCAAGTTCGTTTGTCAATCCAAAGGACATAACAGTATACTCATAAAATCCATATTGTGTCTGAAAAGCTATCTTGGGTATGTTCGATGGTCTAATCTTCATTTGAAAGTATCCCGACCTCAAATCAATCTCGGAGAAGACACAAGCAGCCTTGATCTGATCAAACAAATCCTCTATGCGGTGCAAAGTGTACTTGTTCTTGATCGTCACCTCGTTGAGAGCTCGGTAATCCACACACATCCTTTGTGACCCATCCTTCTTATCAACAAAAAGAACGGACGCTCCCCAAGGGGAAGATCTTGGGTGAATAAAACCCTTCTCTAGTTGCTCTTGAATCTGCTTCTTGAGCTCCTCTAACTCCTTAGGAGGCATCCTATATGGCCTCTTAGCTATAGGTGCAGTTCCAGGTATTAATTCAATAACAAACTCAATGTCTCGATTAGGTGGCATAGCTGGCAACTCATCCTGAAACACATCAAAAATTCACACACCACTGGAATCTCCTCAATTGTGGCACCGTCCAGGTGATTCAGCTCCAATTGCTTTGGTGCGTGTTGAGATGTTTCAAACTCTATGGTGATCCCTTCCTCATTGGTCAACTTCACCGTCTTCGTGGCACATTCAATGACTCCATTGTGCTTTGTCAACCAGTCCATACCAAGTATAATGTCCAATCCTTGAGAATCGAAGACAATGAGGTTGGCAAAGAAGTCAACCCCCCTTATTCTAAGGCTTACTTGTGGACATACTATATTTGTCCTCATCTCTCCTCTAGGAGACTTAACCAATAGAGTAAACTTCATATGAGACATAGGAAAACTATACTTGGCAACATATTTGGATGCAATGAATGAATGTGATGCTCCAGAATCAAATAACATAGTCGCCGAGTTGGAGTTTGAGAGAAACATACCAATGACCACATCATTCGCTTGTTGTGCATCCTCCGTAGAGACATGGTGCACGTTGCCACGACCAAAATTTTGTTGTCCATGGTTTCCTTGCGGCTGTCCTCCATTGAGTCTTGGGTTCTATCTTGGTGCATTGCTTCCTTGACAAAGGCCTGACTTAGGACATTGATGTGCAAAATGTCCTGCTTCTCCACATGTATAGCACTTCCTAACTGCACCAGAATTATTTGGACGAGCTTGATTCTGAACATTTGCACCAGGAAAGATGGCACGAGGTGCAAAAGGCATTGGAGGCCTAGATTCTTGCATGAATGCGCGTTGCTGCACAAACTGAATTGGGCACGGTGCATAACCTTGGCGACAAGCAGGCGCAGAAGCGTTGTAGTAAGTTGCATTGGGTGGTGCAAAGCGAGGGCACACATTACTTCCTTGTTGCGGTCCTTGATATGGCGCCTTCCTCTTGGTGTCTTGCTCCATCTTACGGACTTTGTTCTCCACCACAATTGCTTTGTCCACAAGCTTCTAGAAGTTGGCATAATCACAATTGAGCAATTGCACTTGGATCTCATTGTTCAAGCCCCTCATGAACAAGTATTGTTTCCGGCTGTCTCGGCTCACATCCTCAGGATCATATCTTGAGAGTTGAGTGAATTTGTTGAGGTATTCACCCACACTCGATCTTCCATGCCTCAAGTTATCAAATTCTTGCCTTTTGAAGATCATAACACCTTCCGGCACATAGTGAGAATGGAAGATCTCCTTGATCTCAGCCCAAGTAGTCCTCTCGTGGTTCTCATGGGCGTTGCATAGCAAATACCATCAATTCGTAGCTCCTCCAATAAGTTGACGAGACGCAAACAACACCTTCTCCCGGTCACTGCATGGAACAATAGCTAGCTTCTTCTCAACAAACTTGAGCCAATCATCGGCATCCATAGGGTCAGCAGCTTGAGCAAAGGTCGGTGGCCTAGTCCTCATTAACTGTCGCAATCTATTATGAGGGGGTAGGGGTGGCGGTGGAGGCATGTGGGGCTGATTGTTGTTGTTGCCAGCCTGTAGCTGTCACATAGTCTGTATCATGGTCTGCATGAGCTGGTTTTGCATGGCCAATAGTTGCTCAATATTGATGGCTCTCTAAGTAGGTCCTTGTCAATTATTGTTCGGAGGTGCTCCGTTGTTCTCCTCCTCATCATTGCCATCCCTCTGGTTGCGAGTCCTCACCATCTGGAGGAAAGCAAGAGATACGAATTTAGAAAATGTCCCCAACTATATGCATCAAGGGATATGAACTAAGCAACTAACTATACTAGCCTATGTGGACATTGCAATGCTAAAGCATCCGAAAATCCTCTATTAAGAACACATGCAACAATACAAAGCAAACATCACACCAAGCAAAAACACATCGCTTCCTGAGTGTTCCTATGTTCTCTAAAGTGTCCATTTTATCTAGGTTGTGTCCTACGGTCAACCTGTGGCTCTGATACCAATTTGTGATACCCGGTTCCGAAAGTGAACCAAGTGAACGCATATGTGTGCCCAGGACGTTCAACACCCATACACGAGTGCATTTACAAAAGCATATACAGAAAATTACCACAAGACAAGATTAATTAAGCACTTTAAATTACATTTAAGGTAGACACGATGTCCTTAGGCCCACTTAAGGTAAAACTCAAAAGCACATCGTGAAACAAAAGGACAATTCGGAATCATGATTTATCGGTCAAGACCGAAAATGGGCCGAACTAGTCCGAATATTGACAAAGGCGAAAACGAACAAGTTCGGACTGGACATCAGACAAGTCCAAACTTGGTCAGAGGAAAATCAGACAAGTCTGGCCAAAGCCGGATAAGTTCAATTTTAGTCAGAGGAAAAACAGACAAGTCCACTACAATACCAGAAAAGTCCAGGGACTTGGCAAAATTTCAAGTATTCCTAGAATACCGGACTAGTCTGCAATGGAGCGGACAAGTCTGAAGGTGTCCAGAGGCAAAAACTGACTAGTCCGCACCAAAAATGGACTAGTTCGCATTCCCAGAATTCTTAAGTGCGGTATTGCTCTAAATTCATTTTAAACTTGTTCCTTTTTATGTTGCTTTATGTTTAACATGCACAATAATGGATACAGGGCATGATGCATGAAAATTAGGGTGTTACAAACCTACCCCCCTTAAATTGAATCTCGCCCTCGAGATTCGATGCGGGAGAAAAGATATAGGGAAATTCCTTCTTGAGATCATCTTCTAGCTCCCACGGTGCCTCTGACTCTGTGTAATGCTTCCATTGAACTTTACACCATCTGATCACCTTGTTTCTTGTGACCCTCTCCTTGGTTTCCAAGATTTTGACCGGTTGCTCCGCATAAGTCAAATATGCCTCTAATTCCAATTCTTCCATTGGCACTTGTTCTTCCTGCACTCTCAAGCACTTTTTGATCTGGGAAACATGAAAGACCTTATGAACATCTTATAAGTGAGTTGGCATCTCCAACTTATATGCTACTTCTTCTCTTTTGTCCAAAATCTTGAATGACCCAATGTATTGAGGTGCTAGCTTGCCTCTTATGTTAAATCTCTTATGACCTCTCATTGGTGACACCTTGAGGTACACAAAATCTCCCACTTCAAAAGCTAGTTAACTTCTCTTGTTGTCCGCATAGCCTTTTTGCTTTGATTGAGCAGCCCTCAAGTTTTAACGGACAATCTGGACCTGTTTCTCAGCTTCTTGCAATATTTCAGGTCCAAATACTTGAGTGTCTCCTGTATCATTCCAGAACAAAGGTGTCCTACACTTTCTTCCATGGAGTGCTTCATATGGTTACATTTTCATGCTTGCTTAGTAACTATTGTTATATGAGAATTATGCATATGGCAAGATCTTGTCCCAACTTTTCCCATGCTTCCAAGCACACGCTCTTAACATATCCTCTAAAATCTAAGTGGTCCTCTCAGTTTGTCCATCCGTTTGAGAGTGATATGCTAAGTTAAAATTCAACCTTGTTCTCAATGCTTCATGCAATTTCTGCCAAAACCTGGAGCTAAATTGAGAACCTCTATCTGACACTATCTTCTCTGGAACTCCATGCAAACATATTCTTACCATATATAGCTCAGCCAACTTCTGCCCATTAAAGGTGGTCTTGACGGGAATAAAGTGAGCTGACTTGGTTAACCAATCCACGATAACCCATATCGAGTCATATTCGGACTGAGTATGTGGCAATCCAACTATAAAGTCCATACTGGTTTCTTCCCACTTCCATTCTGGAATCTTCAGTGGCTGCAATAATCCAGCTGGCCTTTGATGTTCCGCCTTGACCCGCTGGCACACATCACACAACGCTACATATTCAGCTATGTCCTTTTTCATGCTAGCCCACCAATAACACATCTTCAAGTCTTTGTACATCTTTGTACAACCTTGATGAATTTAGTATGGCGATTCTCGAACCATTCAAACTCCTTGCTCGGGATCTCCTTCTCCCTCCTTGGTGGCCGCTCCCACGAACTAGGGTTTGGTTGTGCCTCAAAAGTGGCAAATAGATGTAAAGTTGAGGTGTTGGGTTGTTTATATATAGGTGGAGGCTAGGGTTTCAATGGATTCGAGTTTGGGGAGGGTGGAGGCCAGTGTGGGGTCCCACATGGGCTCCAAAAAGAGTTAGACACGACGTCCTTAGGCCCACTTAAGGTAAAATCTAAAAACACATCGTGAAACAAAAGATCAATTCGCAATCCAGATTTAACGGACAAGTCCAAGAAAGGGGCGGACTAGTGTGAAGATTAACAGAGGTGGAAACAGACAAGTCCAGACTGGACATCGGACAAGTCCGAACTTGGTTAGAGGAAAATCGGACAAGTCTGGCAAAAACCGGACAAGTCCGATTTTAGTTAGAGGAAAAACGGACAAGTCCGCTGGAATACCAGACAAGTACGAAAAAGTCCAGGGACTTAGCAAAATTTCAAGGATTCCTAGAATACCGGACTAGTCCGCAATGTTCCAGATAAGTCCGAAGGTGTTGAGAGGCAAAAACTGACTAGTCCGCAGCAAAACGGACAAGTCCGATGGAGGTCAGAAAGAAATCGGACTAGTCCGCACAAAAAATGGACTAGTCCGCGTTTCCCAGAACTCATAAGTGCGGTTTTGCTCTAAATTCATTTTAAACTTGTTCCTTTTATGTTAAACATGCACAATAATGGATGCAGGGCATGATGCATGAAAATGAGGGTGTTACAATATCCAGCAATTCAAAGAAATCTCCCGATCTCCTTTACATTTTGTGGGGGTTCCCATTTCAACACGTCCCTCACTTTTCCGCGGTCGACTGATACTCCGCCTCCAGAGATGATATGGCCTAAAAATGACAGTTCCCTCAACAAAAACTGACACTTGCTGATTTGGCGTATAATTGATGCTCCCTCAATTTCTGCAATGTGAGCCTCAAATGTTCATCATGCTCCTCCTCGCTTCTCGAGCAGATCATAATGTCCTCAATGAACACCACAACAAAATTATCCATGTACACCATGAAGAACATATTCATGAGGTACATAAAGTACGCAAGTGCATTGGTCAACCCAAAAGATATCACGATGTACTCAACAGATCCATATAGTGTCCAAAAAGTTGTTTTAGATATATTTGACGGTCTTATCTTCATTTGGAAGTAGCCCGACCTCAAATCAATCTTGGAGAAAACACAAGCACCCTTCACATGATCGAACAAATCCTCTATGGGGGTAAAATATACTTGTTCTTGATTGTTACCTCGTTAAGAGCTCACTAGTCCACAAACATCCTTTGGAATCCATCCTTCTTGTCCACAAAGAGTACGGGTGCTCCCCAAGTTGAAGAGCTTGGGCGAATAAAACCTTTCTCTAGTTGCTCTTGAATTTGCTTCTTGAGCTCCGCTGTAACACCCTCATTTTCATGCATCATGTATTGAATAAGTTCATATACATGTTTAACATTAATCCACATAAAAAGGAATGAGTTTAAAACAATTTTGAAGCAAAACCGCACTTAAGAATTCTGGGAAGTGCGGACTAGTCCGTTTTTGGTGCGGACTAGTCCGATTTCTCTCTGACCTTCCTCAGACATGTTAGTTTGCTGCAGACTAGTCCGTTTTTCTCTCTTTGCAACTTTTGGACTTATCCAGTCCATTGCGGACTAGTCCGACATTCCAATTCCTTGAAATTTTGCCAAGTCTGTGGACTTGTCCGATGTCTATCGAACTTGTCCGTTTTCCTCTATGACTAAGTTCGGACTTATCCGATGTCTAGTCTGGACTTGTCCGATATCTGTCCGACTAACTTCGGAGCAGTCTGGCCTATTGCAGACTTGTCCGGTGATCGAGATTCCGAATTGATCTTTTGTTCCATGATGTGTTTTTGGTTTTACCTTAAGTGGGCCTAAGGACGTCATGTCTAACTATTTTGGATCCCATGTGGGACCCCACATCGGCCTCCACCCACCCCAAACCCAGAATCCATCAAACCCTAACTCTCCACCCTTATATAAACAACCCAACACCCTATTTTCTCATCTTTTTGCAACCTTTGAATCACACCTAAACCCTAGCTCATGGATAGCCGCCACAAAGGAGGGAGAAGGAGATCTCGAGCAAGAAGAAGACGATGAGGAAATGAAAAAGGATCAAGTGATCAATATCTCCATCAAGTTTTTGTTCTTCTTCAACAATTCACCTTCATGTTTCTTCATCAACCCTAGATCGTCAAGAACGAAGTGTTGCCTCAAAAACCCTTGATTTATTGGAGTCCTAAACACCTGGTATACCTTCTACTTCCTCTTTCTCACGTGAATTCAACCCCGTTTCCCAAAATTCACGTCGATCTAGAAAACCCTAGCTCGCTATTTCTGCGAAGGGCAGACTAGTCCGACCCTACAACGGACTAGTTCGGTCTTGCTATATGTTTTCCGGTGAATTAATTCCAAATTGATTCAAATCAATTCCAAACATATCCAAACTTGTTAAAAAACATTAGAATTAGTTAGTAAACATTATTAACAACTCATTAACAAAGTCTTACCTCACTAGTGCATTAATCATGCATATCATGTCATATTGAGTAACATATGAGCATCTATTGATTATGATTCTTGTCTTGTATGTTCGTTGCACGGATTAGACGGATTTGCGCTAGAGAGTACTGCGGAGGATCTCCAGCGCCAGGAGTTTGAATTCTTTGATCTCAACCAAGCCCAAGAGCAATGCAAGTGTCCTTGAACATATTTATCCTATTTTTACAATAAATGTTTTGTTTTCAAAATTGCTTGCTTGTGTCAATTGGATGGTAATTACTATGATAGGAATTTTACTAGCTTTGTTTATCCACCCTTGTTACCTGGGATACATGGTGATGAGTCGGGAAGGGATTTCTACCTTTTTGCTTTGCTTAATTAATTGGGATGGGAAAACAACTATACCATTTAAATATGAATTAATGATATTATGGTTAAAATGAACTGGTTATTATGACATGATAATGAGAGATCTGAGCAAGCATGGTATGTGGATTGGGTTGTATGATTATGGTGGTTTTGCTTGCTATAGATCTAAGGACCGGTCATGCGAGAATATGCCAGGACAATAGTGCCACCACAAGGCCAAGTATGAGTGCGGCATAGCTGATTAATTATGTATTGCTAGTATTGAATGGATCATTTGGCGCACCGGGGAAGGGGAGTCGGATTGGATTTGGATTTGAGATAGGACTCCCTGGGATCCGAATGGCACAAGAAGGGGCCCTTAGTTGAAGATGTGCTCAGTTGGAGACATCGCCACATGTGATACCTCAGTGGGTCCGTACATGCGAGTAGTCCCTTTGTAAAGGCTATTTTGTGATCTCTTGGCCACACACCTAAGGAAGTGTGAGATGGCATAATAGAGTGAATGTAGGCCTAGAGGGGGGGTGAATAGGCCTTCTTTAATTTTCTCGGTTCCTGTAGCACTTCAACAACAAGGTCAAAACCAGATATATCAGACTAGTCCGGTAAAGTGCGGACTAGTCCGGATTTCACGGACTAGGTTGATCAAGTTAGGTCAATTTGATTGTTTCGTTGACGTTTGCAGCGGAAATATAAACTTCAATAACAGTTCAATGTTTGTAGGTCAAGTTTTATTGCAAGTATGATTCTTGTTCAACTATTTAACTTCAATTCAACAAGATGAATCAAACCCTAGATAATGTTGATCAACTAGAATGATGAACACAAACGAACAAGACACAATATTTATCCCGTGGTTCGGTTACCACGAAGGCAGCCTACATCCACGTTGAGGAGCCCACAAAAGGACCGGGTCTTCACCAACCCTTCCCTCGTCGGATCGCCACGAAGGCCAATCCTCTTCCACTAAACACACAGGGGTAAATCACCAAGTTGAAGGGGCGATCTCACAAGTTGAGAGCTCCCTTGATTACAAGTTTCAAGACCACCAATAACACACTTCGAAATATACAAATTGAGATGCAAGAGTGTGTTTGAGATTCAAACCAAGAGCTCAATCGTGTGCCAAGTGCCTCTCCAATGATCTACAAGTGATCTTCAATGGATTGATTGATTTTGCACTTAATTTCGTGGAGAGAGATGGTTTTTGAGTCTCTTGGGAGGTGTGACGGCGCTAGGGTTCGAGCTTTGGGTGAAAGTGGGCCGTACACCTCTATTTATATGGGGTTTCAAGAAGTTACCGTTAGGGTTCAGAAAGATCAGACTAGTCCGTGGTGGTGACCGGACTAGTCCGGTGTGCTGTGTGAAGCAAACCCTAAGTGTCCAGGAATCTCGGACTAGTCCGGTTCAAAACGGACTTGTCCGATTTTGCTACTGGAAAGCTTCGGACTAGTCCAATTGTCATCGGACTTGTCCGGACATATGAAACCCTAAGTGTTTAGGATGACAAGTCCGCACTTGGAGGACTTGTCCGATTTAGATCAGGGTGTATATCGGACTAGTCTGTGTGTACACCGGACTTGTCCGAAGTGGATCAGAATGAATATCGGACTAGTCCGGGTCACAACGGACTGGTCCGATTTTGTGTGACTTGTGCATTGATAAGGACTAGTCCGCACTGGGGAGGACTAGTCTGAAGTGGAACAGAAAGATATCGGACCAGTCCGGTGGTGACCGGACTTGTCCGATCTGGTGCAGAATGTGATATCGGACTAGTCCGGCTGATATCGGACTAGTCCGGTCCTGTATAGCTTTGTGCATTGTGTGTGTGTGTGATTAAATGAGATTGAGCTCTTGGGTGTGTTTCCTTAACACACTCCATACATACTAAACTACTAATTTCTTCTCCTTGAGCTCAAATTCATTTTCCTTCTCAATTTCCCTCTTTTTGGTACTTTGCTCATTTTTCATCATTTTTCTGCATTCATCTCAACAAAAGGATTAGGATCCCAATTGCTTGTCATAAATCATCCAAAACCCACAAGGGAGTCCTAGATGCACTTTCATAGAGGTTTCATAGTCATCAAAAGGTGATGAAATCAAGAACGCGTGGGTAATGTGGTACAACCTTTGCAGAGTGTCTTAAAAACTATCATGATAGTCTTGCTCCCAGTCAAGAGCACCTAGACAACTTACATGATTAGAAGGAAATTGGGATATGGTATGGTATTAGTTATGGCTTGGTTATGGTTTTGGATTTGGGATAGTTTGGTACTGGTTATGATCAGTAATATGATTATGGCCGGTTATGGATTGAATTATGGTATTGGATATGGTTAATGGTAATGGTGAAATCTGGTATAATTGTGATGGTAATGAAATATGGACTGGTATTATGATAGCTTCATGTTCTATGATGGGTTTACTCCACATACAAACAATATATTGCTTTTCAAATGTTTTAATGTACTTTTCAGCACTTAGCCTTTATTAATGTCATCATTTGTATTAGCTACATGTCATACTTTTCACACTTGTTGAGTACGACATGTACTCACCCTTGCAATTCCCCAACTAACAGTTGTAGGTCAGGATTGGGAGTATAACGTTGGTAATGCAGAGTTCTAGGCCATGTCTGCCGTCAGCTTGCCTGTGGTGTTGATTGAAGCTGCAGAGTAGCTTATTTAGTTTATTTGCGCTGTATTAGTTCGAACTTGTCATTTATATTCATTAGATCTTGTATTGGAGGATATAATGAATTGTGTAATAAAATTGGTTAATTAATCTTGTTTTGTGGTAATTTTTTGTATATCCTTTTGTGAATGCACTCTTGTATGTGTGTTGAATGTTCTGGGAACACATATGCGTTCACTTGGTTCATTTTCGGAACCGGAGTCACAAATTGGTATCAGAGCCATAGGTTGACCATAGGACGCAGCCTATATAGAATGGACACTTTAGAACACATAGGGGCACTCAGGAATCGATGTGTTTTTGCTTGGTGTGTTGTTTGTTATGTTTTGTTGCTTGTGTGCTTAGTAAAGTATTGTGGGATACTTTAGTATTGCCATGTCCACATAGGCTAGTATAGGTAGTTGCTTAGTTTCATATCCCTTGGTGCATATAGTTGGGGAAGTCTTCTAAATTATTCTCTCTTGCTTTTCTTTAGATGGTCAGGACTCTCAACCAGAGGGATGCCACTGATGATGAGGAGAACAATGGAGCACCTCAAAACAATAATGGACAAGGATATGCCCAGGGATCTATTAATCTTGAGCAGCTATTGGCCATGCAAAACCAGCTCATGCAGACCATGATATAGACTATGATATAGCTGCAGGATGGCAACATCAACAATCAGCCCCACACGCCTCCACCACCACCCCCACCTCCTCATAACCGGTTGGGAGAGTTCATGAGGACTAGGCCACCGACCTTTGCTCAAGCTGCTGACCCTATGGATGCTGATAATTGGCTCAAGTCCATGGAGAAGAAACAGTCAATAGTCCAATGCAGTGACCAGAAGAAGGTGCTATTCAGATCTCATCAACTTGTTGGAGCAGCTGCCGATTGGTGGGATTCACTATGCAACGCCCATGAGAACCATTAGAGGATTACTTGGGCCGAATTCAAGGAGGGCTTCCGTTCTCTTTATGTGCCCGAGGGTGTTGTGATCTTAAAGAGTCAAGAGTTTGAAAACTTGAGGCAAGAAAGATCGAGTGTGGGTGAATACCTCAACAAATTCGCTCAACTCTCAAGATGTGAGCCTGGGGATGTGAGTCGGGACAGCCGGAAATAGTAGTTGTTCATGAGAGGCTTGAACAATGAGATCCAGGTACAATTGTTGAATTTTGATTATGCCAACTTCCAGAAGCTAGTGGACAAAGGAATTGTTGTGGAGAACAAAGTCTGTGAGGGTGTGCTAGATAACAAGAGAAAGGCAGCATATCAGGGACGGCAACAAGGAAATAATGTGCGCCCTCACTTTGCACTACTCAATGCGCCTTATTACAGCTCTTCTGCTCATGTACAGCGCCCTGGTTATGCATCGCGCCCAGCTCAGTTTGTGCAGCAATGCCTTGTCACGCAAGCACCTAGGCCTCCAATGCCTTATGCACCTAGTGCCAACCTTCCTGGTGCGAATGTTCAGAATCAAGTTCGTCCTAATAATTCTGGTGCAGTTAGGAAGTTCTATACATGTGGAGAAGCAGGACACTTTGCAATTCAATGTCCTAAGTCAGGCCTTGGTCGAGGAAGCAATGCTCCAAGAAAAAACCCAAGACCCATAGGAAGCTCAACAAGCGGATGACGTGGTCATTAGTATGTTTCTCACAAACTCTAACCAGGCGACTATGTTAGTTGATTCTGGAGCATTGCATTCATTCATTGCATCGAAATATGTTGCCAAGTATAGTTTGCCTATCTCTCATTTGAAGTATACTCTATTTGTTAAGTCTTCTGGAGGAGAGATGAGGACAAATATAGTATGTCCAAAAGTAAGCCTTGGAATAAGGGATGTAGACTTCTTTGCCAACCTCATTGTTTTGGATTCTCAAGGATTGGACATTATACTTGGTATGGACTGGTTGAGGAAGCACAATGGAGTCATTGAATGTTCCACAAAGACGGTGAAGTTGACCAATGAGGGAGGGATCACCGTATAATTTGAAGCATCTCAACACGGACTAAAGCAACTGGACCTGAATCACATGGATGGTGCCGCAATTGAGGAGATTCCAGTGGTGTGCTAATTTTTGGATGTGTTTACAGATAAGTTTCCAGGTATGCCACCTGATCGTGATATTGAGTTTGTTATTGAATTAATACCTAGAACTGCACCTATAGATAAGAGGCCATATAGGATGCCTCCTAAGGAGTTAGCGGAGCTCAAGAAGCAGATTCAAGAGCAACTAGATAATGGTTTTATTCGCCTAAGCTCTTCACCTTGGGGAGCACCCATTCTTTTCGTGGATAAGAAGGATGGATCACAAAGGATGTGTGTGGATTACCGAGCTCTCAATGAGGTGACAATCAAGAACAAGTATACTTTGCCACACATAGAAGACTTGTTTGCTCAGATGAAGGGTACTTGTGTCTTCTCCAATATTTATTTGAGGTCGAGATACTTTCAAATGAAGATTAGACCATCGGACGAACCCAAGAAAGCTTTTCAGACATGATACGGATCTTATGAGTATGCAGTGATTTCCTTTGGTTTGACAAATGCACATGCATACTTTATGTACCTCATGAATAAGGTCTTCATGGATTACTTGGATAAGTTTGTAGTGGTGTTAATTGAAGATATTATGATCTACTCGAAGAGTGAAGAAGAGCATGAGGAACACTTGAGGCTTTCGTTGCAGAAATTGAGGGAGAATCAATTGTACGCCAAGTTCAGCAAGTGCCAGTTTTGGTTGAAAAAGGTGTCATTTTTGGGTCATATCATCTCGGGAGGAGAAGTACCGTTTGACCTAGGAAAAGTGAGAGTTGTGTTGGAATGGGAACCCCCGCAAAATGTAAAGGAGATCTGGAGTTTCCTTGGAATGGCTGGATATTACCATCGATTCATCATGGACTTTTCCAAGATAGCCAAGCCCATGATAGAGTTGCTAATGAGGGGGAATGCTTTCCGATGGACTTAAGCTAACCAAGACAGGTTTGAGGAGTTGAAGAAAAGGTTAACCATGGCCCCAATTTTGTATTGCCGAATGTAAGCAAAAATTTCGATATTTATTGTGATGCATCAAGACAAGGACTTGGATGTGTGCTCATGCAAGAAGGTCAAGTGGTTGCATATGCACCGAGACAATTGAAGAAACATGAGAAGAATTATCCAACACATGATTTGGAACTTTGTACGATCAAATAGAACGTGAAAAGCTACCAGAGGGGGGTGAATGTTAGATTTAAAATCTTACGCAGCAGAGACAATTAAATCCCAACCCCTTCGGCAGAAAAATTATATGTTAAATAAATCGTGTGTGAGACTAATGTAAACGTGTTTCACCATGACAAAAGTGATAGATATCAGAGAGAATCAAATCACGAAGACGACACAACAAGAATCACTCAAATCCGTCAAGAGAAACTCAAGTTACAATTGAAAGATCAAACAAAGGTCAATCTGTGCCACCCGAGAAAAATAGTTCTGGAACTCTGCAAAGAAACTCGTGTAGATCACAAACCACAAATCCAATGACCGTGAGATTTTGAAAGATGATATATAATCAAGTTATGAAGACAAGCCAGAAATAATAACATCAATTGGATCTGTAAAACTCGAGTTATGATAAAACCACCGAAGAAATGTAGTGTTGTGCAGAAAACTCGACGAGAAAAACTTGTCTGGAACAAGTCGGACGAACAAGGCACAAAAGTTCCTTTCAACTACAAATATTATTCAATAGAACACAAGAGGAACATCCCCCAAAGTCGTGCACCACGAGCTCTAGCCTCCCTTGCTTATATAACCAGCCCTTAGGCCAACCCAAACTCAACTAGCACTCTAATCCTACTCAAATCACAAATCGAAACTTTCCATAACTGCTTAGCACTCTTCTATACACAGATAGAAGCAATCTTAAGACTTCCAAACACCTTAGTAACATATCCCACATTCCTAAAACAACTCAAATTCTTGACCCACACCAAATCCTATCATAACCAACTCAAATTTTTCCATGTTTGAGTCAAACACGACTCAGCCGCAGCTTGAGTCCATAACCTAGTTGGTTGGACCTTTCGGACCAATTCTTTACGTCCACATCTCTTCATCACGCCTCAGAACCATGTAGCCACGTCCATGCACTCCTTGCATACGTGTAAACATCTTCTAACAACATCCATGATATCTTCATATGCATTGTTCTTGATTCAAAGATGTTGCGCAACCTCCCGATCAACTCAACCACAATTCCTCCCGAACTTGGTTGTTAAACCTCATCTTCTCCCTAAGACTAGTTCAATGGATCCCGTTACCAGCCATGTCTTGAACTCAAGCAACACCTGCACATGAATAAATAACCAATCCGTACGAGCCCAAGTCCACGACTTGACTCAAATTAGTTTTGAAACCACAACATCTTACGTGAGCACCTCACGTAAGCATGTTGCAAACCATAGCAAAATGATATCAGCCTTAACCACCAAAACACACCAAAAACTTAGTAAATTAAGAATAAGCAAGCTTTCCATAAGTGTAAAGCAAGTTCGAAACATTGCAAGATAAAAGCAGAAACACTACAATCAAGCACCGAACCTTGCCAAAGCTAACCGAATCTTGAACCGGAGCTTACCAAAGCTAGCAGGACCTAGAGTCAGACCTTGATGATAAAGGTGTTTTGGTTGTATTCAAAACTTTTATCACCATAGCCAATGTATTCAGCACACATAGGTCTCACAAACTTGCAGTTGTGGTACATGCATTAAAGATTTGAAGACATTATATCCTTGGACATATGTGTGAAATTTATACGGATCATAAGAGCCTTAAGTATATTTTCACACAAACGGATCTGAATTTGAGGCAATGAAGATGGTTGGAGCTCATCAAGGATTGTTATGTGGAATCAATTATCATCCAGGAAAGGCTAATGTAGTGGTCGATGCTTTAAGCCAGAAAGGAGTAAGTCATCAGCTCAGGGTTCGGAAATTGCCATCTGAGTTATGCAAGGAGTTTGAACGGTGGAATCTTGGATTTGTGAATGATATGGGGATAATGGAATTAAATCCAACCTTGGAGCAAGATATTCAAGAAGCACAAGCAAAGGATGAGGAAATCCAAGAGATCAAGGAAAGGACCCAAGAGGGAAGAGAGTTCAGGTTTGATGAGGATGACCATGGTACTTTATGGCTGGGAAAGAGGATTGTTGTGCCCAATGATAAGCAAATTCGGGAGACAATACTAAAAGAGGCACATGACTCGCCATACTCAATTCATCCCGGTTGTACGAAGATGTACAAGGACTTGAAGACATGTTATTGGTGGGTAAGCATGAAAAAAAAACATAGCTGAATATGTCGCCTTGTGTGATGTATGCCAACGAGTCAAGGCGGAACATCAAAGGCGGGCCGGATTATTGCAGCCATTGAAGATTACAAAATGGAAGTAGGAAGAAATCGGGATGGAGTTTATAGTTGGTTTACCGCGTACCCAGTCTGGTTTTAATTCCATATGGGTAATTGTGGACCAATTGACGAAGTCAGCTCACTTCATTCCTGTCAAGACCAAGTATACTGCAATACAACTCGCAGACCTATATATGCGGCATATTGTGTGCCGACATGGAGTTCCAAAGAGAATAGTGTTGGGTAGAGGTTCTCAATTTACCTACAGGTTTTGGAAGAAACTGCATGAAGCATTGGGTACGACGTTGAATTTCAGCTCAGCATATCACCCTCAAACGGATGGACAAACTGAGAGGACCAATCAGATTTTAGAGGATATGTTAAGAGCTTGTTCTTTGAAGCATGGAAGAAGTTGGGACTAGAGCTTGTCGTATGCGGAATTCTCATATAACAATAGTTATCAAGCAAGCTTGAAGATGTCACCTTTTGAAGCATTGTATGGGAGGAAGTGTACGACACCATTGTATGATCTCAAGAAGGAATTTCACTATCTTTTTCTCTTCCACGTCGAATCTCAAGGGCAAGATTCATTTTAATGGGGGTAGGTTTGTAACACCCTCATTTTCATGCATCATGCATTGCATAAGTTCATATACATGTTCGACATTAATCGACATAAACAGGAATGAGTTTAAAATTATTTAGAAGCAAAACCGCAATTAAGAATTCTGGGAAGTGTGGACTAGTCCATTTTTGGTGCGTACTAGTACAATTTCTCTCTGACCTTCCTCGGACATGTCCATTTTTGCTGCGGACTAGTCCGTTTTTCTTTTTGTACAACTTCTGGACTTGTCCGGTCCATTTCGGACTAGTCCCGTATTGCAATTCCTTGAAATTTTGCCAAGTCCCTAAACTTGTCCGGACTTGTTCGATGTCTAGAGGACTTGTCCGTTTTCCTCTCTGACTAAGTTCGAACTTTTCCGATGCCTAGTCCGGACTTGTCCGATATCTCTCTGACTAACTTCGGACTAGTCCATCCTATTGCGGACATGTCCGGTAATCGCGATTCCGAATTGATCCTTTGTTCCACGACGTGTTTTTGGTTTTTACCTTAAGTGGGCCCAAGGATGTCATGAATAACTCTTTTGGAGCCCATGTGGGACCCCACACCGGCCTCAACCCACCCCAAACCCGAAATCCATCAAACCCTAACTCTCGACCCTTATATAAACCACCCACCACCCTATTTTCACATCTTTTTGCCACTTTTGAGTCACACCTCAACCCTAGCTCGTGGATAGCCGCCACCAAAGAGGGAGAAGGAGATCCTGAGCAAGAAGAAGAAGAGGAGGAAATGAAAGAGGATCAAGTGATCAAGATCTCCATCAAGTTTTCATTCTTCATCAATAATTCACCTTCAAGTTTCTTCATCAAACCTAGATTGTCAAGATCCAAGTGTTGCCTCCAAAACCCTTGATTTATTAGAGTCCTAAACACCTGGTATATATTTTACTTCCTTTTTCTCATGTGAACTCAACCCCATTTCCCAAAATTCACATCGATCTAGAAAACCCTAGCTCACTGTTTCTGCAAAGGGCGGACTAGTCCGGCCCTACAGCGGACTAGTCCGGTCTTGCTATCTGTTTTCTAGTGAATTAATTCTAAATTGATTCGAATCAATTCCAAAACCATCCAAACATGTTAAAAACCATTAGAATTAGTTATTAAACATTATTAACAACTCATTAACATAGTCTTACCTCACAATTGCATTAATCATGCATATCATGTCATATTGAGTAACATATGAGCATCTATTGATTGTGATTCTTGTCTTGTATGTTCGTTGTGCGGATTAGACGGATTTGCGCTAGAGAGTACAGCGGAGGATCTCCAGCACTAGGAGTTTGAAGTCTTTGATCACAACCAAGCCCAAGAGCAAGGCAAGTGTCCTTGAACATATTGATACTATTTTTACAATAAATGTTTTGTTTTCAAAACTGCATGCTTGTGTCAATTTGATGGGAATTCCTATGATAGGAATTTTACTAGCTTGGTAAACACCCTTGTCAACTGGGGTACATGGTGAAAAGTCGGAAAGCGCTTTCTACCTTTTTGCTTCGCTTAATTAATTGGGATGGGGAAACAACTATACCATTTAATTATGCATTAATGATGGTTAATATGAACTCGTTAATATGACATGGTAATGGGAGATCTAAGAAAGAATGGTATGAGGATTGGGTTGGATGATTATGGTGGTTTCACTTGCTTTAGATCTAAGGACTGGTTCATGCAAGAATACGCCAGGACAACAGTGCCACCACGAGGCCAAGTATGAGTGCGGCTTTGCTGGTTAATTAGGGTATTGCTAGTATTGCAATGATCATTCGGCGCACCGGGGAAGGGAGTCGGATTGAGTTTTGATTTGAGGCGGGACTCCCTGGGATTTGAATGGCACAAGAGGGGGCCCTTGGTTGAAGATGTGCTCAGTTGGAGGCTTCGTCACCGGTGAAACCTCAGCGGGTCCGTACATGCTAGTAGTCCCTTTGTAAAGGTTATTTTTTGATCTATTGGCCACACACCTAAGGAAGTGTGAGACGGCATAATAGGGGTTTCATAGTCATCGAAAGGTGATGAAATCATGAACACGTGGGTAATGTGGTACAACCATTGCAGGGTGTCTTAAAAACTATCATGATAGTCATGCTCTCGGTCAAGAGCACCTGGACAACTTCCATTATTAGAAGAAAATTGGGATTTGGTATGGTTGGTTATTGTTTGGTATTGGGATGGTTTGGTTATGGTTTGGGATTTGGGATGGTTGGGTACTAGTTCTGATTGGTAATATGATTATGGCTGGTTATGGATTGCATTATCATATTGGATATGGTTAATGGTAATGGTGAAATCTGGTATAATGGTGATGGTAATGAAATATGGACTGGTATTATGATAACTACATGGTTTATGATGGGTTTACTCCACATACATACAATATATTGCTTTTCCAATGCTTTAATGTAGTTTTCGGCACTTAGCCTTTAATAATCTCGTCATTTGTATCAGCTACATGTCATACTTTCCACACTTGCTGAGTATGACATGTACACACCCTTGCAATTCGCCCACCAATAGTTGTAGGTCCGGATTGGGAGTATAACGTTGATAATGCGGAGTTCTAGGCTGTGTCTGCCGTCAACTTGCCTGTCGTGTTGAGTGAAGTTGTGCCATATACCCTTTGCTTAGCTGCATAGTTGCTTAATTAGTTTATTTCCACTGCTTTAGTTCAAACTTGTCATTTATATACATTAGAGCATGTATTCGAGGATATAATGAATTGTGTAATAAAAGTGGTTAATTAATCTTGTTCTGTGGTAATTTTCTGTATATCCTTCTGTGAATGCACTCGTGTATGTGTGTTGAACGTCCTGGGCACACATATGCGTTCACTTGGTTCATTTTTAGAATCGGGTGTCACATCCACTATCTACTTAGGAGGCATCCTATATGGCCTCTTAGCTATAGGTGCACTTCAGGTATTAATTCAATAACAAATTCTATGTCCCGATCAGGTGGCATACCTAGCATCTCATCCGGAAACACATCCAAGAATTCAAACACCACTGGAATCTCCTCAATTGTAGAACCGTCCATGTGATTCAGATCCAATTGCTTCAGAGCATGTTGAGTTGCTTCAAATTCTATGGTGATTGTGACACCGGTTCCGAAAATGAACCAATTGCAATATATGTGTGCCCAGGACGTTCAACACACATACACAAGTGCATCACGAAAGGATATAAAGATAATTACCACAAAACAAGATTAATTAACCACTTTTATTACACAATTCATAATATCCTCGAATACAAGCTCTAATGAACATTAATGTCAAGTTTGAACTAATGCAGCGGAAATAAACTAAATAAGCAAACTAAGCAAATAGGGTAGCGCAGTTCCAATCAACACCACAAGCAAAGCTGACGGTAGACACGACCTAAAGCTTCACATTATCATCGCTATACTGCCAATCCTGACATGCAACTGTTGGTGGGGGAATTGCAAGGGTGATTACATGTCATACTTAGCAAGTGTGAAAAGTATGACATGTAGCTGACTCAAATGATGAATGTAATAAAGGCTAAGTGCTGAAAAGTACATTAAAACATTTGGAAAGCAACATATATTATGTATGTTAAGTAAACCCATCATAAAACATGTAGAGATCATAATACAAGTCCATATTTCATTACCATCATCCATATACCAGATTTCTCCATTACCAATAACCATGTCCAATACCATAATTCAATTCGTAACCAGCCATAACCTTATTGCCAACCATAACCAGTACCATACCATCCCAAATCCCAATTTCCTGTTATCATGGAAGTTGTCCAGGTGCTCATTACCGGGAGCACGGCTATCATGATAGTTTTAATACTCTGCAGCGTTTGTACCACTTTACCCACGTTTTTGTGATTTCATCACCCGTCGGCGACTAAAGAAAACCTCCATTATGCCAAAACACTATCACAGGTGCATGACAAAGAGATCACAAAATAGCCTTTACAAAGGGACTACTAGCATGTACGGACCCACTGAGGTTTCATCGGTGGCGATGTCTCCAACTGAGCACATCTTCAACCAAGGGCCCCCTCTCGTGCCATTCAGATCCCAGAGAGTCCTGCCAACTATATTCAAACCCAATCCGACTCCCCTTCCTCGGTGCACCAAATGAACGATGTAATACTAGCAATACCCTAATTAATCAGCTACGCCGCCACTACTACAAAAAGTATTTTCACAGGCACCTCAATTTTTCAAACACAGGCGGTCCGCAGAAAAACGCGACTGTGATGACGAATGATACAACAACTGCCTATGATGACAGAACATCACAAGCAGAATTTAAGAAACAACCGCCTGGGTAAGTACATTATTTTCTCAGGTGGTTATTAATTAAGAACCTCATGTGATGTAGCAAACATCACAGGCAGTTCTTAAGTAATAACCGCTAGGGTAAATACATGATTTTCACGGGCGGTCATTGTTTAAGAACCATATGTACTGGTTCAATCATCACAAGCGGTTTTTATTAAAGAACCGCCTGGGGAAAGTCATTGTTTTCACAGACTGGTTGTTAATTAAGAACCCCCTGTGATGCTGATAAGCTAATCCCTTCACAACAAGCTCTTGTAGATGCAAGTAACACCCGTGGCTCATCATTTGGATTGTTGAAAGCATCAATTTGAAGCCTGATGATCCTTGGAAGGATTTTCCCATACATTTGAAGGATTTCATTCCCTCCTGTCCATTAAAAACTTAGGAAGATGTTCCTTAGTCAGTTTTAATGACTAAATATATTGACTAAAAATTAGTACGTACTTTCTTAGTGCTTCACACAAGCAAGGAAGCGAACACCTTCAATCACAAATCTTGTTTTTACACTTTCATAGGTATTTAACCTTAATCTTTCAAGCATAGATTTATCAAATAAGTGAAGCTTCCTTATCACACATGAAAAGTGATGTTAAGGTTATGCTTGCATCAACCAAAGCATGTTGTGAGGGTATAACACTTGTTGGGGCAAGCATAACCGTTATGCTCCAACAAGTGTTATGCCCTCACAACATGCCTTGGTTGATGCAAGAATAATCTTGGCATCACTTTTCATGCTGTTGAAGGCTGCCATCATAGCTTCATGCTGTCTAACCTATACATTATCACTCATATGCAGCATCTCTTTGTCTTCAGTCCCGTTGAGATTTCGTTAGCTTCGACACACCCTTCACTTGTAACTGCTATTAACATGTCTGATGAGGAAGCTTCAATTATTGATAAATCTATGCTTGAAATATTAAGGTCAAATTCCTATGAAAAGGGTAAAAACAAGATTTGTGATTGAACTTGTTCACTTCGTCGTTTGTGTGAAGCACTAAGAGAGATAATACTAATTTGTAGTCAATATATTCAGCCATTAGAACTGATAAAGTAGCATCTTCGTAAGTTTTTAAAATGGAGAGAAGAGAAAGAAATCCTTCAGGGCTTGTTTGGGTGTACTCAATCTAATTGTATTGAAGTGGATTGAAGTGAAGAATGAACTAATTTTCTCCTCAATCCACCTCAAACCACTCATATTAAAGTGGATCCACTCCTATCCAAACAAGCCCTCAAATGGATGGGAAGTATCGTCGGACTTCAATTGAAGCTTTTAACAATCCAAATGATGAGTCTCGGGTGTTACTTGCATCTACAAGAGCTTGCTGTGAAGGGATTAGCTTGACAGGAGCTTCAAGAGTTGTGCTTCTTGATGTTGTTTGGAACCAAGCTGTTGGAAGGCAAGCCTGATCATCAAAGGTCAGATGAAATTTATATACACATACAATTTGATAAAGTATGGAACAGGTGAAGGTGATAAATATGATAGTCAACAAGCCGAAAAGGGTCACTTGTCCAAATTAGTCTTCTCTACATAAGCTGAATTTAATAATGTTCAAAACATGCTATCTAAAGCTGAAATAGAACATTGTTCTAAGTTGATTTCAAAGGATACAAATCTATACAATATATATCATACATTTTTTCCAGCATTGACATCTTCTCGCATATAGGGTTTCAAATCCTTTTTAATGCTTCTCTCTACGCGCTTGATGTTTTCTGGTTTGGTGAAAAGGTACATCTCTTCATACTGATTATATTCCTCTTCATTATCTCCCACATTCTCAACCCCAACAATATTTTGCTTTCCAGAAATAACTACGTGCATCTTCTCAGTTTCTGGATCTTGTACATAAAAAACTTGTGCGACACTATCGGCGAGAACCCACGGGTCATCTTTATAACCCACTATATTCATGTCTACCAGTGTCAGCCCGTAATTGTCCACTTTCACACCATCAGGATGTTTGACCCATTGGCACTTAAATACGGGCATTACCATTCTTTCGCCATAATCGAGTTCTCATATTTCCTCAATGAACCCGAAGTATGTGGTCTTCTGCCCTTGTGAATCATAAGCCTCAATACGAACACCACTTGTGCAACATTCTTACTGTCTTTTTCTTTAGTGTAAAATGTGTAGCAATTGATGTCATATGATTGCCATGATTTCACCAAAGAAGATGGGCCAGAAGCTAACTTCTTCATTGTTGCTCTCTTCTATAGAGTTTCCGTATGGTATACTTTTTTCCATTAACCATTCAGTGAAACATATTCTGTGTTCTTTCATGATCCAGTCCTCTGTGCGGTCTTAGTTTTTTTCGCGAAGCTCAATTTGGTGTTCCTCGATCTACGACTCAGCTATTGTGAGATGTTGTAGTACACCAAATGTGCACGGTGTACATTCTTGTAATCTTGAACGATAAAAGTTTTCTTACCCACTTTGACTCTCCCACGCAGTTACCCTCATGTACTGGTATAGGCACACCTATCGGTTTTCCATCTTTGATGTGAGCAGCGCAACCCTCAATCACTTCTTCGGTGGTGTATCATTCTATAATTGAACCCTCTGGGTGAGCACGATTGCGCACATAACCTTTTAATATTCCTAAATATCTCTCCAACGAAAACATATGATGTAAATGTTCTGGCCCCAATGCTTTTATCTGATCAACAAGATGTATGATTAGGTGTACTTACATATCAAAAAAGGATGGTGGGAAACACATCTCAAGCTTGCACATAGTCTCGACGATGTATGTTTTCAGATAGTCTAAATCTTCACGTGCTATCACCATTTGCGACTTGCATTGAAGAAGTAACACAAACGTGTGATGACAACTTTTATTATGCTCAGGTTTGATGACTCTTATTGCAATGGTAAGGAACACTGTCATCATCATGTGACAGCCGTGAGAATTATAGCCAAATGAAGACATGTCTTTCATCGAGACTAGTTTGCAGATATTGGATGAGAAACTCGTGGGCACTTTGATCCCACGCAAGAATTCGCAAATTGCTTTTTTCTCTTCTAGTGTCACGTTGTAGCTAGCTGGGGGAAGGTAATGCTTCCCGTTTGGCTTTTCTACTGGATGAAGCTCTGGCCTCAATCAAGATTTACTAGGTCCATACGTGAATTTAATATGTCCTTCGTTTTCCTCGGCATGTCTAGCAAGGTCCCAATGATGGTGTCAAATATATTCTATGTAACGTGCATCAAATCAATACTATGGCAAAATTCCAGATTATTCGAATACGGAAGATACTTGAAAAAATTGATTGTTTCTTGAAAGCGATGTCGATTGTATCACCCGAAGATGTAATTTTCATTCTCTTGATTCTTTTACATTTTTTGCTCTTACTAAAAGAAATATGAATGTTCTTGACCATTTCGAACACAAGTTTTCCACTGTAAGGTTTTGGTGCAGTATCTTTTTTGATTTTGTTATGAAATTGTTCTTTCATCTTCCTATACTTGTGTGTATCTGTCAAGAACCGCCTGTGTCTCATGTACACCGTCTTTCTAGATGAAGTGAGGTATAGAAATCCAGTTCTATCCACGCACCTTACACAACCTTTCTTCCCTTTCATTTGTCCCGATAATTTAAACAGTCTGAGATAATCATGCACGGTAACGAATATCATTGCTCTTAGCGTGAAATACTCCCGCTTGTACTAATCCCATGTGCGTACCCCTTCATTCCACAATTTTGCCATATCATCCATTAAAGGTTCCAAGAACATATCAATTTTGATGCCGGGTTGTTTCGGACCTTGAATAAGAATAGATAACAAGATATATTTCTTTTTGTGACACAACCACGTCAGTAGGTTGTACATCGTTAAGACCACGGGCCATGTGTTGTGTATGATCCTTTTTCACCAAATGGATTCATTTCGTTTGTACTCAAGGCAAACCTTACGTTTTTTATTTCCTTTGCAAATTTTGGATACAGAATGGCAAAAATTTTCCACTGCGTTGCATCACAAGGGTGTCGAATATGTTTTTCATTCTTCTTGGGCTGCTCAGAATGCCAACGCATAAGTTCAACCTCCCTAGGGTTGGAGAACAAACGCTTCAAGCGATCAGTTACGGGAAGGTACCACATCACCAAGGCAACAAATTTTCTCTTATTCTTCTCATCTGCATCGCCAGAAGTATCATCATCGTCACCTTCAGTACCAATAATAAACTTCTTATTCTTCTGAGACTTTTTCATGTTGGTAACATACTGGTGATTGTAGTCCTTCTTATATCTACTGACACCACAGATGGGGCATCTAGTTGCGAGCTCATGCTCTTTGCGATACAGAATAAAATGGTTCTCACAAGCGTGTATTTTTTTCACACCTAGTGCCATCGGGCAAAGAACTTTCTTAGATTTATAAGTGCTTCTGGGCAGTTCATTTGGATTTGGAAGAATTTCTGTCAAAAGATTCAAAAGATCAGAGAAACTACAATCAGACCATCCGTGTGTGGCTTTCAACTTTAGTAGTTCTAGGACTGCACACAATGTAGTAAACTCTTTATCACAACCATTTGATTGATCATATAAAAGCTCCGTTGCCGCATTCCGCAAATTCTCCAATTTACTTAAACATTTACTTGCTCCCATCAAAGTCAATACATATGGTTCAATGTGACGCAACATCTCCTCACAATCGAACTCATCATTATCATCACCATCTTGATTGTCACTACCATCATTGATATGAAAATTATCGTCATCTGAACCTCTATCATCATCTTTACCCACTTCATGTGTATCTAACTCACCATGCTCTGTCTATATTGTGTAGTTTTTTTTTTGAAACCTTATTTCACCAAATGATATTGGATTACTATAGTATCTATCCAAGCAATCTTATTTTTCGCAGTCAATACATGGACATAATATGTCATCTATCTTTTGCAACTTCACATGTCTCTTGGATGCTTTAATAAAATTATCAACATTAAGAATGTACATAGGATCGGGCCATGACATGTTATACATCCACACTCGATGGTCCATGCTTCAAAAATAGATTTTTTGTAAGATTTACAAAATTTGGCCACATATATGACCTAAAGGTCTTCTATAAAATGAATTTACAGAGACATAACAAGCATGTATCATATGAGTGTATATATACTGGTATCATGTAGGTCTATTCATAAGGGTTCCAAGAAAATTTGTTTCATAATTCTCTAAGCTTCCTAGTGGCCATTATGGATTTTTGAAGTTAGGCTTATTCATTGAAACATTTCATCGAACATGTGATGTGCTTGTATTCATCTTCAACCCTTAATCCTTCTAATCTACTTCTTGTTCTGAAAAATCCATAAGTGAGCTCAAGGGGAGACTAAACTACATCTTTCAACTATTAATCATTCAAATCTACTACAAATCTCATGTGGTGGGGGGGGGGCGGGGGTGGGGGGTGCTGGAGGCATGCATATGCAAGCACAACAAAACGAAACTAAAAACAAAACAATTTAACAACATGATAGTGAAGAAAAAGTCTCTTCTAACATTTTCTCTGTTCGAAGCTTGATCAACTGATGAATGCAGTATCGGCCGGCACACCGTGGAAAATTTTTCTAGCCTGGCAGCGTTGATGGAAAATCTCTAGGGTTAGGTTTTCTGTTGTGCCCGAGGGGTCTTTATATAGGTGTCAGTTTTCACAGGCACTTTTTAACGAAACAACCGCTTGTGATAAAAATTAATAGAGTTCAAGCGGTTTTTTCAGTCGGTTCTTAACTGCTTCTCAGGCGGTTGGTACTAGATAACCGCCTGAGGAAAGGTTATCTCAGGCGGTTGTTACTTACCAACCGCCTGAGATAACTGCCTGAGCCTGTTCTTCAGTTTTCTTTTCCCTTGCTTCTTTTTTATTTAGATTCCAATAGAAATACTCAAACATGTTTAGATTCAGCAAATTGAGTCCAAACTCGATGATTTTTTCTTCTATATTTTTCAAAAATTAACATCTACTACTTGGACCAAATATTTTAAAATTTTATAGCTAACATTGTAATTTTTTGGTAAATATAAAATTAATTTGTACTCACATATTATTCACAATTCTGTCTCTCATAAAAAAAAAGGATACTTCACTGAAATTGGATTGTATGAACATATTTGTATTATTTATACATGTATGAATTTTCTTAAACTTTTTAAAGCATTCCAACATGTCAAAATTCAAATTATCCATCATTCTAACCAAAATGCTCATATACATATGAGGCATCCGTCAAATTTTGAACACACATAGATACAACAAAAATATAAAAAATCGGAAAAAAAATCAGAGAGGTTGGTATGATCACTAAAAAGTTCCATTGAAAAACTAACTGGAAAAATCATTATATTCATCAAGATAGAAAAATGACAAATAGCAATTGTTATATGTTTTTTATGTTCTGATCAATTTATAGGGATTATGAAGTGAAATTTAATGGTAACCTTTAATACTCAATCATATTACTAGAAAGTGCAATTTGGATTTTTGAAAGGCCCCACATTTAATCAAGAATATTAATTAAGCTTACCTAAATTTCTTCTCAGGCGGTTGGTACTTAAAATCGCATGAGAAAAGGTTATCTCAGACGGTTGTTACTTACCAACCGCTTGAGATAAGTGAATCTTCGCAGACGGTTGGTAATTACCACCCACTTGAGATAATCATCTTCTCAGACGGTTGGTACTTAATAACCTCCTGAGAATATAGCCATCTATATATAGCCCTTGGCTGTGTTGGAAAAACCTAACCCGGGCGAAATCACTTAGACGCCGTCAGGCTGCCAAAATTTTGTTTGTCGCCAAGTCTTTACCGCTCTTGCCGACGAGCTTCGCCGTCGTCATTTCCAGGTACGCCGAGCTTCACCGTCGCCGCCGTGCTTCGCCATCGCCACTTCCAGGTACGCCCATTTTGCCCTCGCCGTCGCTGCCGACCTGCGGCCTTCCCTCCTCTGTCCCCGTGCCGCCTCCCTCCTCTCCCTCCCCGCCGGCAATCTTGACCTTCGCCGCCGGACGAGTCAAATGGTGCCTTGCATAGATTTCCTTAATGAAAGTTTTGAAACCCTAGGTGCCTTGGTCAGTCGCCTCAAGAAGATGAACTGTGTCACCCTCGATGTATAGATTTCCTCATGTTTTTGAACCCTAGCCGTCCCACGAAGGTCTGGGTTAGTTTTTTTTTTTGCGAAGTGTTTGTAAGATATTATTTTCACATGACATTACTGGTGCCGATGGTGTTGTGGGTAGGCATTGTTAGACTCTTGTTGTTTTCAAATGTTGATTTTCGCTTCATAGTGCTAGTTTAATGTGATCTTGAACCTTTAGTGGAAGATGTGTTCCTTGCAAGTTTAACCACATCATTGCCCAATAGACTTGTATACATTTAAAAAATATATTCTAAATTTTTTTATGCACTATTTAAACCTCTAATTTTGAACTTGTGGTTTATTTGTGTTCTTGTGATATATGCAATATTGTCGACTGCTATGTTGTGATCATGAGATGATTAAGAGGAAAAAATGGCCTGGACGATTAGAGGACCAACTAGGGTCGACTATGATCGATTAGTCGCCCTAGTCGACGATTAGTCATCCTAATCGACCTAGTCAGTGGGTAGGTGACTAGGGTCGACTAGGCGATTTGCAAACATTGTAAATTGTGAATTGTTATTGTTTAATTGTTGATATAATTGTTCTTGTCGGCTTTTGATACAAGCAATACACATGCCTAGCTAATGCCTTGGTCAGTCGCCTCAAACCCTAGAATGCAACTTGGTCAATCACCTTTGTGAGTCGCCTTAAACCCTAGAATGCCTTATCAAACCCTAGAATGCTTCCATCTTTTTCTTCACGCAACACTTCATGTAGAGTTAATATGTCATTCATTATATTTTTTGTCTTATTAGTTCTAGCATGGAAAGTCCTAAGAAGACTGGTGCTAGTAGTAACAATAAAGAAGACAATATGGAGTTTAGTGACTCCAGCAGTTCAAACTCCTTTCACAGTCCATCTGATCCTTTTCCTAATATAAAAATTAAAAGACTTCAGAGGACTTCGACCCAAAATATGATCCTCCCGACGAGGTATGGATCATGAATCTTAACTTCAGCAGTTCAAGTTAATATTGGTTGTCAAGTATACGAAGTCTTATAATTCTTTTCTACCTAGATTAATCGTGTAGACAATGAGGTGAGTTCGGCTCCTAAAACCGCAGAAGGTTCTCCAATGGATGAATCCTCAGGTTCACTCAAGCGGAAACGAGGGCAACGAGGTCCCAATAAGTGTCCATTGGATGGCATCATGTACATAAAAAGGGTCGGTTCAGGTGGGCTTCCCCAAGAACCCTTGGATTTAGTTACCAAGTACCGAAATGCATGCGGTTTTCTTGTTAGGGAGCTCGTGCCGTTCACAACCGAGAATTGGAGAAAATTACATGAGGAGACCAAGAATGAGTTGTGGGGAAGGCTAAAGAAACAATTCAAGTTTCCGAAAGGCATTGAAGAAACTGTAAAGAAACCAACACTAGTCTCTTGCAGCAAGAAGTTTCGTGGCTGGAAGAGTGAAATGAATGCTTATGTTAAGGCCGATAAGGTCCCTAGCCCGAGGAAGATGGGAAAAATCACACAAGCTCAGTGGCAAGAGTTTGTTCGTCAAAAGACCACACCTGATGCTAAAGCTCTAAGTACAACTAGGTCAGAGCTTGCCAAAAAGTACAAATACCATCATCGCTTGGGGTCTGTTGGATATGCCCCCAAAGTCCATAAATGGAATAAGATATTTGACAAAATTACCAGTACGGGCAATCCTCACCCGTTAGAAGGCTGCGATGAGAGAACTCAGCAGTGGGTCTTTGCTCGGTCAGGTTTGACCAGCGAGGGCAGACTTGAAAAGCCCGACTCTGTGAATGGAGTAGAGGAAAAAATAAAAGAAGTAATTGAAATGCAACAGAAGGGTCTCTTCAAGCCAAAGAGGGAGAATGACCAACTTACCGCTATCTTAGGAAACCCTGAACAGAGCGGACGATTTCGAGTAGTCTCTTCTGACACATATAGAAGACGTGAGAAGTTTAAGAAAAACTTGATGAAATGATTGCTCAAAAGGTCAAAGAAAATGTGCAGGAAATAATAGAACAACTTAGACAATCGGGACAATTAGTGGCACCGAGTACAACAATGGTTCCCGTGCCAAAGGAGCAATTGGTATCTCCAACTGCCTACCCTAGCAGCGTTGGTTCTGTGTCAGGCTTAGGATCAACCGATAAGTTCGCTGTCGATGATATTGCTAACGACAAATATTGTCGTCTTCTTGTCCCGATCGGCAGAGCAGGGAACAAGACCACACTGGTTGCCACTGCTATGGCGAAGCCTAATCGTGACTTCAACGGGAATCCACTTCCGTTGTATTATGTATGGTGCAAGTTTTTCAGATCATTGATAATGATTATGAGGATTATGAAATAGACAACATAACACATGAGGGGATCGTGACTCTAGGGCAGCCTGTGAACCAATTAATCATTTGGCACCAACACGATATTGTGTTGGACGATGAGCCAATTTCTAGCCCCGTAGCATCTTGAAATACTGCAACCCCATCTTCTAAGGCGAAAGTCTAGGAAGATCCACTCCCAGTCCAGGAAGATTCACTCCCCCTATGTCTCAGGAAGAATGATATAAACCATGCTAGTAAAGATAACCAAGAGCAACAAGTTGGACAATAGCTTCAGGCAGTACCAGAGCAAGTTGTTGCTAGTAAAGAGCAACCAGTTGAGCAACAACTTGAAGTAATACTAGAGCCAACTGCTGGGAGTAAAGAGCAATCAATTGAACAACAGGTTCAACAACAAGCTAGTGTCCAACTTCCGACGACTACTCCTCGATCATCAGTGCCTATCAAATTTAGCTCATACGAAATTAAGAAACCTTCATCAGAAGTGTAAAAGTATTTGGAAACTATAAAGGAAAATATTGGAAAATCGAGTGCATCTCATTCTTTTCATGAGCCAGCATTAGAAGATATCGAGGAGTGGGAAGAAGACGGTGTCATGTATAATCGATGGACGACTTTAGTTAAACCAGGAGTTCCAATATACAAGCTTGAGGATATTCCTCCTAATTTTGAGAATGGGAAGCCGTTCATGACATCCGTACAACTTAGCTAACAACCTGCCCCGCTCAAAAGAATGCACGAGTGGTGCATCCTTGCCAGCACAAAATATGATCTTTCTTGCGTCACATTTCGTATTCCAAAAGATGCATTATGAAGTATTATAGCAGATAAATGAGTCATTTTATTTGAAGAGCTACATACCCTATTCCATCGGGACATGCTCGAAATCAACCTGCTACTCGTCTGGTGCTTGTAAGTGCCTCTAATATTTGGCATTTGCTTTTATTACTACACGCATACACTTTTCATGAGATTATAACAATTCTGGACTTCCTCAATAGGATGCAATACATGGATAATGAAAAGATGGAATGCAAGACGGGTATCCTTGACCCTATACGGATTGCAAAGACACTATTCGACGTCAAGGCGGATCAAGATTCAGCACAGTTCAAGCACATGAAAAAAAAAGAATTTGAAAAAGGAATCGCAAAACTTAAGAAGGATAGAAGGACAGAAGCTGCAGCTTACATAGGTCATGCAATGTTTAACTTTGTCAGTGACGGCAAGGACCTCGTAAAGGCTCCGTACCACTTCGAGTAAGTTTGACACATGACATTGAAATAGCAACTATTGCTAATTTTTAACACGTGTGTTTGTATGTTTGCAGTAATCACTACATAATGATCTTCATCAAGCCAATGCAAGGTTTGGCAACAGTCTTGGACTCGGCCGAGTACCCAACAGATCGTTACAAAGATTTCCTTTCCATTTTGAAACTATACATTTACTCAATAATTTTAATTTACACACATTTAGAATGTGTTGACAAGTTTTATATGACATTTCTTGTATTACAGTGCTTGTCGGTTTTACGCGGAACGGCTTGGCGGTGAGAGACCTTCTAATACGAAGCATTGGACATTTGTAGGATCGAAGAGCACATGAAAAGCTACCAGAGGGGGGGGGTGAATGGTAGATTTAAAAATCTTACGCAGCGGAAACAATTAAACCCCAAACCCTTTCGGTAGAAAAACGATCTACTAAAGAAATCGTGTGTGAGACTAATATAAACGTGTTTCACCGTGAAAAAGTGATATTTATCAGAGAGAATCAAGTCACGAAGACAACACAAAAGGAATCACTAAAATCCGTCGAGAGAAACTTAAGTTATGATCAAAAGATCAAACACAGGTCAATCTGACCTACCCGAGAAAAACAGTTCTGGAACGCTGCAAAGAAACTGGTGTAGATCAAAAACCATAAATCCAATGACCGTGAAATTTTTATAGATGATAAAAAATCAAGTTGTGAAGACAACCCAAAAAGAACACGTCAATTGGATCGGTAAAACTCGAGTTATGATAAAACCACCGACGAAAGATAGTGCTGTCCAGAAACTCGACGAGTAAAACTTGTCTGGAACAAGTCGGACGAACAAGGCACAAAAGTTCCTTCAAACTACGAATTTTATTCAATAGAACACAAGAGAAACATCCCCCAAAGTCGTCTCTTACAAGCTTTTGCCTTCCCTTGCTTATATAACCAGCCCTTAGGCCATCCCAATCTCAACTAGGACTCCAATCCTAATCCGATCACAATCGGAACTTTCCATAACTACTTAGGACTCTTCTATACGCAAATAGAAGCAATCTTAAGACTTCCAAACACCTTAGGAACGTATTCCACATTCCTAAACAACTCAAATTCGTGACCCACACGAAATCCTAACATAACCAACTCGATATTTCTATATCGAACCATAACCGACTCAGCTAGCAGCCTAAGTCTTCAACCGATACGATCCGATCCTTCCGATCAGATCTTCCTTCCATAATCCGTCTCTAGAAGCATATTGCCACATCATGCACCTCATGCATACGTGCGAACACCTTCCTTTGACCTTCATATGCACTGCCCTAGATTCAATCATCCTGCGCGACCTCCTGACCCGCTCAACCACAGTTCCTCCCGAACTAGGTTGTTGGAACCTCATCTCCTCCTGAGACTACTCCAATGGATCCTGTCACTAGCCATGACTTGAACTCAAGCAACACCTGCACATGAACAAACAAACAATCCATACGAGCCCAAGTCCTCGACTTGACTCAAGTTAGTTCCGAACACAACACCTTACGTGAGAACCTCACATAAGCATGTTGCAAAACCACAGTAGAAACAATATCAACCGTATCATCCAAAACGCACCGAAAACTTAGCAAATGAATACTAAGCAATCTTTCCAACAATGTAAAGCAAGTACGAAACATTGCAAATGGAAAGCAGAAGCACTTTGGTCAAGTTCCGGACCTTGCCAGAGCAACCCGAAGCTTGAGCCGGAGCTAACAAAAGCTAGTAGAACCTAGCGCCGGAGCTTACCAAAACTAGTAGATCCTAGCACCGGAGCTTACCAAAAATTAGTCAAAACTAGTCAAACCAAAACCGGAGCTAGACAAAGTACGTCGGAGCTTAGCAAAAGCATGCCGGAGCTATCAAATATATGTCGGAGCTAACAAAGACATGTCAGAGCTAGCAAAGACATGTCGGAGCTAGCAAAGACATGCCGGAGCTAGATAAAGCTCATCGGAGCTAACCAAAGCTGGTCGGACCTTACCAAAAAGTCGGACCTAGCATCTAACATAGCCGGAGCTACCCAAAACAAGCCGGACCTACCGTCAGACCTTGCTATAGCTCGGAGCTAGAGTCGGACCTTGATAAAAAGGTGTTTTGGTGATATTTAAAACTTTTATCATCAAAGTCAAGTGTATTCACTACAAGCCAATGTATTCAGCACACATAGGTCTTACAATCTCCCCTTGATGAATGCATTGGCAACACCATTTAAAATCCAAACATTGGCTTATTCACATAAAAGTTTTGAAAACAATTTCTCCCCCTTTGTAAATCAAAAGTAAAAAGAGAAGAAAATGAAAATCTCTCCCCCATGAAAATCTCTCCCCCTTTATTATCTCTCCTTATGCCCATATTCTCTTTCTCTTCATGCTTATCTCTCCCCCTTTGACAATCTATTCAGCAAGTCATGAGCATATAAACAAATTTTCTCTCCAACTTTAGTTGTTATGAGCATATTATAACATATACATATAAACAAAGCTCATCCATGTCATACTATCAAGTAACTTACACTATCACATCATTGAGATACATAAAGTAGTGTAAGCCATGCTAGAGATCATATGTAATTTTCAATTTAAGCAAGTCATGATCTCACAAACTTAACTATTTCAAAACCTGAAAGCATGACACTAGTTGCTGCATTTTATTATTTTTCAAAGCATAAATTTAGATCATATGATATTTGCAAGAGATTATATGCGCATCTGCCTTATTCTAACCTACCAAGCCAAGCCTATGTCATTTGACAATCAGAAGCTTAAGGACATGGTTTTAGTCATACACAACTTCTTCCAAGTTCATATCTAAGTGCAATGACAAGCCATCTCAAAAGAAGAAGTGCGATGCATGCATATTCTCTTGATCTTTTCTCAATTTATATTTGTTCATAAAAACTCAATATGTGAGTTGATTACTTGATGAATTCTTAATGATTAAAAGCACTTGTGAACATGTAACAAGTTCAAAACAGCAAGAAAGTTCGACCATGACCAGTTTTAGTGTAAGTAATTATTCCAATTACTAGACATGGCAAAAACTACAAAATGTATAACACGACTAATGTAGTAAGAACTTTAAGCATGTAAAAGGAATCACAAAGTCATATATGTATGAAATACTATGCTCATATTATTTTAATTTCAGATTCACACATAGACTTCCCAAGTTTCAAAAAAAAAAACTCCCCCTCAATTTGAGCCATGAGGATGCATAACCCCTATTTCACTACGAATGTAACAAAAACGAGTGAAATCCAAAGGTTTTGTAAAAATGTCAGCCAATTGTTGTTCCGTATCTACATGGTGAAGCACAATGTTTCCTTTTTCAACGTTATCTCGGAGAAAGTGATACCTAGTATCAATGTGCTTAGTTCTAGAATGTTGCACGGGGTTTTTGGCAATGCAAATAGCACTAGTGTTATCACAAAACAGTGGAACACTATCTAGATCAATCCCATAGTCCTTAAGTGTTTGAACAATCCAAAGAATTTGTGAGCAAGCACTAGCAGCAGCTACATATTCAGATTCGGCTGTGGATTGTGCAACTGAATTTTGTTTTCTAGAGGACCAAGCAACAAGAGAATTACCAAGAAAATGACAAGCACCGGAAGTACTTTTCCTATCAATCCTACAACCCCCAAAATCAGCATCTGAAAAAGCTTTCAAAGTAATGGTTGAGGAAGAAGGAAGAAAAATGCCAAATTCTTGAGTTCCATGTAAGTACCTGAGAATCCTTTTGACGGCATGACGATGTGAAACACATGGGGAAGCTTGAAACCGTGCACAAAGACATACGCTGAATTGTATGTCCGGTCTTGAAGCTGTGAGGTACAAAAGTGATCCGATCATGCTTCTATATTCTTTCTGATCCACGGATTCACCATCTTCATCAAGTTCAAGTGTTGTTTCTGTTCCCATTGGTGTCCGAAGAGGCTTGCTTTTGTCCATGTTGAAGCGCCTTAGGAGATCTTTGGTATACTTCGTTTGATGCACAAAGGTACCCTCCTTGGTTTGCTTGATTTGCAGCCCCAAAAAGTAAGTGAGTTAACCCATCATACTCATTTCAAATTCGGAACTCATCATTGCTGAAAACTTGGACACAAGATCATGAGAAGCACAACCAAAGATAATATCATCCACATACACTTGAACAAATAATGAGTCATTGCCATGCTTAAGCACAAAAAGAGTTCTATCAACCTTGCCCATGGTAAACCCCTTTTCAAGTAAGAATGGTTTTAACCTATCATACCATGCTCTAGGGGCTTGTTTGAGACCGTATAAGGCTTTGGACAGTTTGTAAACATGATTAGGAAAATCTGGATTTTCAAAACCCGGTGGTTATTTGACATAAACCTCCTCATCTATGTAGCCATTAAGAAAAGCACTTTTAACATCCATTTGATATATCTTAAAACCTTTAGATGCTGCAAAAGCTAACAATATTCTTATGGCTTCTAATCTAGCGACAGGAGCAAAAGTTTCATCAAAATCTAGACCTTCAACTTGAGTGAAACCTTGAGCAACCAACCTAGCCTTATATCTAACCATACTCACTTTGTTTATTTTTAAATACCCATTTAGTTCCAATTATAGTGTGACCTTGAGGTGGAGGTACAAGTTTCCAAACATTATTTCTTTCAAAATTTTCTAACTCTTCTTGCATGGCAATAATCCAAGATTCATTAATGAGTGCGTGTGGTATATCTTTGGATTCAAAAGAAGCAACAAAAGCAGAATGAGCATAAAAGTTTGGATCGCAAAACCTGGACCGTGTGACTCGTTCGTGCAAGCTTCCAATCATCTGTTGTGGGGGATGATCTTTATAAAGCCGTAGGGGAACAGATGTCTCACAAGCTTCTTCTTCATTAGGTTCATCGTAGATTGATGAGCTTGTGACTTCTGGACGATCAGGACCAGCAGAGGTGATAGCTGGAGCTTGTTCAATGTCCGGAGCTGGACACGTGTCAGCTTCGGAACTACCAGGAAGTATCACCGGCTCTTCTTCATCTTCGAAAATACCCTCCCCCTGAGGATACGGATCTGGTCCTGCAACACCGGAGCTAGTACCTGGGCTAGCTTCATCAAAAGACACTTCACAAGTCTCCACAACTTTGTTAGTGTCAAGTAAAAGCACACGGTAGCCTCTAGTATGAGATGGATAACCAAGAAACATGCCATCAATAGATATAGGTTCAAATTTATCAAGATTATCATGTTTCTTAACAAAGCATTTGGAACCAAAGACCCGAAAGTGTGTAAAACTAGGCCTATGTCCAAACCGGAGCTCATATGGTGTTTTACCTAGCTTAGCACGCAAGAAAACACGATTTGAGACATAACAAGCGGTTGCTAACGCATCAGCCCAAAATTTTCTAGGAGTTTGATATTCATCAAGCATAGTCCTAGCCATCTCAACTAAGGTTCTGTTCTTTCTTTCTACTACACCGTTTTGTTGAGGTACATATGGTGAAGAGAGTTGATGATCTATTCCATTTTCAGCACAAAAGTGATCAAAAGATTGATTTTTAAATTCAGTTCCATTATCACTTCTAATTGCTTTTAATGATCCTGGGTGATCAATTGATAATCTAAGAAATAAAGTTCTAAAGTGACTAAAAGCTTCATTCTTAGACGCCATAAAGTAAACCCAAGAGTATCTCGAATAATCATCAACGATAACAAGAACATACCATTTACCTCCGAAGGATTGAACACGTGAAGGTCCTACGGTGTCAAGATGCAAAAGTTGATATGGTGCAGTTGTCATGATCATTGTGAGAGGAGTATGTGAACCTGCAACCATCTTAACATGTCTACAAGAAGAGCAAACAATTTCTTTGTCCCCTTTAAGCTTAGGCAGCCCACGTATGCGATCAAGAGCACTAACACGCGTTAGGTGATCAAAGCCTACGTGACCAAGTCTACGATGCCAAAAATATAAGTCCTTTGAATCATTAGCAACTAGACGCCTATGCTTAGAGGAGGACATATCAAAATCAGCTTTAAAAACTCTTCCAAACCGAGACATGTTAAAAATAAGCTCACTATTTGAACCTACAACTTTGCAGCAGTTTTTATTGAAAATAATTTCTAGATTTTCATCTAGCAATTGTGCAACAGAAAGCAAGTTGTATTTCAAATTTGTGACAAGTGCCACATCCTTCAAAGTGTAGTGATCATTTACTCTAACCGAACCCTTAGCAATTATAGGAGTTGAAGAATTATCGGCAAAAGTAACATTCTCTACACGTGACACAAAAGAGAGGGAGAAGAACCAATCTTTGTCACCGGTCATGTGGCGTGAGCAACCTGAATCCACAATCCAAATATTCTCCTTCCTCAAACGTGTAACCTACATAGAAGCACAATATGTCAATGACTCAATACTGGGGTTAGTCAAAAGGCATTTAGGAATCCAGTACTGAGTCACGCGACGTGCAGTAGGAAAAACATGCGAAAGCTGAGACAAAACAGCAGGTTTATGAGTCAAAGATTGAGGTTTTCTGTTCTTAACAGTTGATTTAGAAGTTGTTACTTGTTTAGAGTGAAAACCAGTAGCTCCGGAGGTAAAAGCAGAAGGTCTGGAGGCAAAAACTGAAGCTCCGGAGGGAACAACAAAAGATCCGGGAGCTCTCGGAGCTATCAGAACTACCGGAGCTGCATTTGTAGATTTCTTGCCAAAAGTTCCAGAAGCTACCTTTTCAAATTTCTCACTCATTAAAGCATGTTGCATGTTTCTAATTTCCAGTTTAGCATGAAAGTTAAGAGATCTAGCAGACATTCTTTCCCTTTTCTGTTGTTTAGCTAGTCTATAACAAAAATCTATGACATGACCATCTCTACCACAGTAGGTACAATGAAACTTAATTTTGTAATCATGTCTAGATGAGCACCCAACATTAGAAACAGAATTAGAAAGCACTCCTGCAGATTTGAAAACCACTTCTTTTTGTTTAGGAACTGTTTGAATCAAACCACTTCCTAATGACTTTACAATTTTAGGTGGATGTGCCTTAGCATGAGCATGAGAATCAAAACCTAAACATGTTTTATTATTGCAAGACTTGGAAGAATTCAGCAGCAAGTTTAGGTTCTTATTCCCATTACAAAACCGATTTAATGTCCTATGCATGTCATCAAGTTTATTGGACAAATCAAGGCAATTTTCACATGGAGTTTTTCCTTTTAGCTTGCAATTTGAACAAAATTTAACTTCATGAGAACGTAAAGCATTGTTCAATATAGAAATTTCATTCATAGCATCCTGTAGTTTCTTATCAAGATCCTCACAAGTAGAACAATGCAAATCAATTGTAGAACAGCTGGCATCTTTCAAGTTTTTATCATTAAGTGCAGCAAGCTCATTGTTCTTTTTAATTTCTTCATCAAGTCTATCAAGAGTGGAGGAGTGTGCACTTCTTAATGTGGACAATTGTTCATAGATTAAGTCACATGAGGGACATGCATCATCACTAGGAATCAAGGTTTTTAATCGGTTAATTTCAGATTCTAGTGATTCAATTTTAGCAGCATTATCCCTAATCTTTTTGTCATTTTTCTTGACAATAACAGTGGCACGAGAAATAGCATCACACATTTCGTTACAGGTTGAACATACCTCATCATCGTCACTGTTGTGTTCTGCTTCCTCCTGACTTGATCTTGATCTTGCTTTGCCCGCCATGAAGCATATGTTGGCCAGGTCATCATTCTCTTCATCACTCTCAAAGTCAATGTCACTTGAACTGAGCTCTTGAATCGCGGTGTTGAAGCTGTTGATCATCTTGTGCCCTATGGTACCCTTCTTTTTCTTGTTAGAATTTCCAGAGGAGGTCCGGACCTTGCATTGTTTTTCTTCCCGGGTGGTCGGACCTGAAAGGTTAGGGCATTCTGTACGAAAGTGTCCTGTTTTACCACATTCAAAACAGCGTTGAGGTCCGGAGCTTCCTCTCCTTCTAGTTCTCACATTTTGCAATGTTTTTGAGAATCTAGTAGAGATGAGTGCCAACTCCTCTTCTGGAAATTCTTCGATCTGCTCCAGGGTTAGTGAGGACAACAAAGCAAGAGTATTGCAGGATGATGATTGGCCGGAGCTAGACATATCACGTTGTGAAACAAATGCAATAGACTTATTTGGTTTCTTACGTGCTAGGATGTCAATTTCATGAGTTTTTAGTTTAGAATAAAGTACATCTAATGTAAGAGAACTCATGACAGTTGATTGATGTAACTTTCATCTCCCAAATTGACATGTCTAATGCACTAAGAAGTTGCCTAGCATTCTCAGCATCAGAAAAATTAACATTGACACTACGTAAGTTGCTGAGAATTTTATTGAAACGAGCAAAGAGGTCATCGATAGACTCACCTGGTTGCATCTCAAAACGCATATATTCCTTTTTGAACATATCTTGTTTTACCTCCTTGATTGTGTTGGAGCCTTCATGATAATCACAAAGAGCTCTCTAAACATCGTATGCTGATCGGAGGTGCGCGACACGATCAAAGTCGCTTTGAGTGAGTCCTTGGATGATCAAGTTTCGTGCTTTGTTGTTGTTGTCGACATCCCGGAGGTTCGTAGCCGTAACTTGATCGTTAGACGGGACTTCATACGGTTTGTACACCTTTTCCCATATTGCGAAGCCTTGCGCCTGGATGAAGGCCTCCATGCGTGCCTTCCAAACCTGAAAATCAATACCAGCAAACACACATGGTTTGGCGGAGTACTTCTCCATGATGATTAGTCAAAAATACGTGCAAATCACAAAGATTAGAGCCCCATGGCTCTGGTGCCAATTGTAGGATCAAAGAGCACGTAAAGCTACCAGAGGGGGGTGAATGGTAGATTTAAAAATCTTACGCAGCGGAAACAATTAAACCCCAAACCCTTTCGGTAGAAAAACGATCTACTAAAGAAATCATGTGTGAGACTAATCTAAACGTGTTTCACCGTGAAAAAGTGATAGTTATCAGAGAGAATCAAGTCACGAAGACAACACAAAAGGAATCATTAAAATCCGTCGAGAGAAACTCAAGTTATGATCAAAAGATCAAACACAGGTCAATCTGACCTACCCGAGAAAAACAGTTCTGGAACACTGCAAAGAAACTCGTGTAGATCAAAAACCATAAATCCAATGACCGTGAAATTTTGACAGATGATAGACAATCAAGTTGTGAAGACAACCCAAAAAGAATCACGTCAATTGGATTGGTAAAACTCGAGTTATGATAAAACCACCGACGAAAGGTAGTGCTGTCCAGAAACTCGACGAGTAAAACTTGTCTGGAACAAGTCAGACGAACAAGGCACAAAAGTTCCTTCAAACTACGAATTTTATTCAATAGATCACAAGAGGAACATCCCCCAAAGTCGTCTCTTACGAGATTTGGCCTTCCCTTGCTTATATAACCAGCCCTTAGGCCATCCCAATCTCAACTAGGACTCCAATTCTAATCGGATCACAATCGGAACTTTCCATAACTGCTTAGGACTCTTCTATACGCAGATAGAAGCAATCTTAAGACTTCCAAACACCTTAGGAACGTATCCCACATTCATAAACAACTCAAATTCGTGACCCACACGAAATCCTAACATAACCAACTCGATATTTCCATATCGAACCATAACCGACTCAGCTAGCAGCCTAAGTCTTCAACCGATACGATCCGATCCTTCCGATCAGATCTTCCTTCCATAATCCGTCTCTAGAAGCATATTGCCATGTCATGCACCTCATGCATACGTGCAAACACCTTCCTTTGACCTTCATATGCACTGCCCTTGATTCAATCATCCTGCGCGACCTCCTGACCCGCTCAACCACAGTTCCTCCCGAACTTGGTTGTTGGAAACTCATCTCCTCCTGAGAATACTCCAATGGATCCTGTCACTAGCCATGACTTGAACTCAAGCAACACCTGCACATGAACAAACAAACAATCCATACGAGCCCAAGTCCTCGACTTGACTCAAGTTAGTTCCGAACACAACACCTTACGTGAGAACCTCACATAAGCATGTTGCAAAACCACAGTAGAAACGATATCAACCGTATCATCCAAAACGCACCCAAAACTTAGCAAATGAATACTAAGCAATCTTTCCAACAATGTAAAGCAAGTACGAAACATTGCAAATGGAAAGCAGAAGCACTTCGGTCAAGTTCCAGAACTTGCCAGAGCAACCCGGAGCTTGAGCCGGAGCTAACAAAAGCTAGTAGAACCTAGCGCCGGAGCTTACCAAAACTAGTAGATCCTAGCACCGGAGCTTACCAAAAACTAGTCAAAACTAGTCAACCCAAAACCGGAGCTAGACAAAGTACGTCGGAGCTTAGCAAAAGCATGCCGGAGCTATCAAATATATGTCGGAGCTAACAAAGACATGTCGGAGCTAGCAAAGACATGTCGGAGCTAGCAAAGACATGCCGGAGCTAGATAAAGCTCATCGGAGCTAACCAAAGTTGGTCGGACCTTACCAAAAAGTCGGACCTAGCATCTAACGTAGCCGGAGCTACCCAAAACAAGCCGGACCTACCGTCGGACCTTGCTATAGCTCGGAGCTAGAGTCAGACCTTGATAAAAAGGTGTTTTGGTGATATTTAAAACTTTTATCATCAAAGCCAAGTGTATTCACTACAAGCCAATGTATTCAGCACACATAGGTCTTACAACATTAAAACATATTAGGCTTGTCCAAAGTAGTCTGCTGGGAGTGTCTTATGTGGGTATTATGTATGCGAGCATCTTCGGACCGCCAGCGAATATAGAGTGAATCGTGAGGATGTAAGTTATCCTTAACGTCGATATCTTATTTTCTTACTTTTGAGTTTCATTTTCATTGTAACTAGCATAGTTTAATACTTATATTCTTAACTGTTCAATATTACCAGAACCATTATTTTTATATTTTGATTCCAAATTCAAAATTCAATTGCTCATAGTACAACTGCTCCAAAAATAACAAATAAATTCCTGTGTACTCTCACTTTGATCTATACTTTGAGATTGTTCAAACCAACACATTCTAAACCTTTTTATGTGTTTCATTGCAGCAGACGAAGAATGTGAATAAAGAATGGACGGTTTGTAGAAGTATTCCTGGTGGAGGAGCCAACAAGATTGCTGCTGAACTGTGTCAATTCGTGCATCGCGAAAATTGCACAAAATAGGGGAGTTCTTTGATGAGAATGGTGCAATAGCTGATGTGCCAGAACTCTGCGACTATGCCAATAGAAACAGTTTTTAGTGAAAACTTGTAAACTATGAGATGAAATGTATGTGTAAATTGTACATATGTATATTGTTTTAGTGAAATTGACTTCTGTGAGATGACTTCTGTGATGATATTATTGACTTCTGTGATGATATTGTTATCTTCTGTGATCATATTGAATTGACCTAGAAATTAGAAATAACAGCAGCTAGTACTGCATAGGTTATACCACTACAGGAAATGCTGATACTTACATCTGCCAGTTTAATTTACATCGACTGGCCGGCGTAAATAAATTAACATACGTCGGCTATAGAAACCCGACGTAAGTAAGTTAACATACGTCGGCTGCCGACATAAGTAACTTGCCCGACAACAGTAAATGAACACGTAAAGAAGTGGGCCGATGTAAATAAGCCTTAACTTACATCGGCTAATAAGATGGCCATCGTAAGTTACATTGGCCGACGTATGTTTATTATTTAGCCGACGTAAGTTACGTATTTTAACCTAGCCGCGCGTGCCTTCTTTTTTCTTCCTTACCCGCCGCTTTCTCTTCTCCCCGCCGCCTGCGCCTGACGCCGCCACTCCCGACGCTGCCGCTCCCCGCTGCCGCGCCGCCGCCAAGTATCCTCCCCTCCCCTCCCAGACCGCCGGCCCGGCTCCGCCGCCCCCTCCCCTAGCTAGCGCCGCCCTCCCTCCCCGATCGCCGCCGTTCGGCCCTCCCTCCCCCTCCCCCCCTCCACCTCCCCTACACGGCCGAGCGCTGCCCCCCTCCCCGGCCCCCCTCCCCCTCCACCTCTCCTCTCTGGCCCCTCTCCCCCTACCCTCTCTGGCCAACGGCCACCCTACCTCCCCCTCCTCTCCCCGGCCCCCTCCCCTAAACAGAGCCCCCCACCCCCCCCCCCCCCCCCCCCGCACCCACCTCCCCAGCAGAACAGAACCCCCCCGACCCCCTCCCCCTCCACGGACCCCCCACCCCACACCCCCCCACATTGAAATTTGAATTTACTTGAATTGCTATGTTTAAATTTGATTTGAATTGATTTGAGTTGAATTGAATTGAATTGTTCAATTTTGAAATTGAATTGAATTGAATTGTTTAAATTATGCTTAAATTGCTTAATTGTTTATTTAATTATGCTTAATTAGTTAATTTGATTACTTTAGATTATGTTTATTTAACTATGCTTAAGTGGTTAAGTTGCTTAATTGTGCTTAATTTGCTTAGTGTAGATTATGCTTAATTATTGTAGTGTAGATTATGCTTAATTGGTTTATGTCGAGGGCTGCTTTGGGGGCGGCCAGCTGTCGGGGCACTTAGGTTCTGTCGTGGCTATAGATGACCAATGGGCTATGCTAGGCCGGCCCGGCCCGAGCCCGGCCAGTCTCGTGCATGAAAACATTAAGCCCGGCGCGGCCCAAAAATTTGCCATGCCGGACCGGGCCGGCACGACGGGCCATAAGCCAAAGCTAAGCACGACGGATCCCATTTTCCCCTGTCTGGCCGTGCCGGGCCCATTCACGGGCCAAGCGTGTCGTTCCTGGCCGAGCCTTGGTATATATGTAGCGTATATATGGCCCATCGGGCCCAACCCTAGCGTATATAGGCAGTGTGGGTCACGATCGTGACCCGTGACTGGTGACATGAGGTGAATTGTTAGGGTTAAGTGTATATGGGCCAGGCGGCCCATTACTAACCCTAAAAGTTTGTAACTAGGTATCTCTTCGCCGCAAGGACCCCCGTACATTCACATCTGCGTGTTTGTGAGTACGTATAAGTCCATAAAAACTCCAAAAATGGATGTTTCGTGTATTTGTCCTTGACTCACAATATCCGTAAGGCAACAGGTTTCCGAGCTAACCAGTTGCCCCCCTTTGTACTTTAAGAACTGCACCGCATAGGGGGGTATAGCGTTAAATATGCGGCGTTATGCTGCCGAAATTTCTTGATTTTAGAGACGGATTATAATCAAACATTGATGAATCGTTAGGGTTAAGTGACCAACCCAGATGGGCACGACACGCAATAAGTGTGATCGTGCCGTGTAGACCATTGTAGTCGTGGCCTCCTCCACAGCTTCTTCGCCAACAGTTTCGTCATCTCGCCGTGGTCCTCGCCTCGCCTCCTATGGACGAGAGTCTAGGAGTTGTCGCTCGTTGGGCTCGCCTCGCATCCTCATAGATTCAATACGAGGTGAGGGAGCTGAGGGCGGCCGAGCTGGGTCTGAGGTCAAGCCCGAGCATGGCCCGTGTTGGGCTTTGAACTGGCACAGACCCAGTTCACTATCTCTCTCATTATTTCCTCTATCATGCATAAATTAATGAGAAACTAACGGTAATTTTTCCGGCTATTAATTGTAGAGTCAAACATGGGTGAAGATCATAGTTGGATGTACACTGGTTGGAAGAGCAGAATTGGTGGTCAATCAGATGAGTGGTATGCCAAGACAGAAGCTTTTGTGGAACGAGCTTTTTCGTTGTCAAATAGCGATAAGGAGCAGTGCCCATGTACGAAATGCCGAAACGGAACGTTTTTGGCCAAAGTGGAACTTACAATGCACTTGTGTCGAAACGGTTACGTGTCACATTATGAGTTGTGGAACTTTTACGGTGAGACAGTTTCTCAAGTTGTACAAGAAGTGGAAGCAGACAATGATGATGTCACAGAGGTTGATATGATGGATGAGATGCTGGAAGCTATACGACCAGAGCTTACAGAAGATCCTCAAATAGCAAAGGTTAAAGATTTCTTCAAACGTCTCAAGGATTGAGAAGAGGCACTGTCTGGACACACTAAAATTTCATCCTCAAATTTGCGACTAGACTTATGGCAATTAAGTCTAAGTTCTTCTTTTCTAACAATTTTTACAACATGCTCATCGATTTTTTCAAAGATGCCCTTCCACAACCCAACAAAGTGCCTAAGGATATGTACAACTCGAAAAAAATTCTTTCCAGTCTTGGTATGAAGCACGAGAAGATTGATGTGTGTCCGGACAACTGCATGTATTTCTGGAGAGAGCATGTCAATGAGAACAAATGTTTAAAATGTGGTCAACCGAGGTTTGTCGAAGTTGTTAATAACGATGGTAATACTGTGACGACGGAAGTCGAACATAAGCAGCTTCGTTACTTACCTGTGACACTGAGGTTGAAGCGACTGTTCCTTTCAAAAAAACGGCCAGACACATGAGATGGCACAAAGAAGGTGAGCGTGAGAACAATGGAGTCATGACACACCCGTCCGCTTGTGAGGCATGGAAGGCGCTGGACCAGTTTGACCCAGAATTTGCTCGTTAAACGAGAAATGTTCGCATCGGGTTGGCGACAGATGGGTTCACGCCGTTCAGCACAAACGCCGCACGATACTCCTGTTGGCCAATATTTGTCATTCCGTACAATCTTCCATCGGCTTTTTGCATGAAGACTGAGTTTATGTTTCTTAGCCTCATTGTACCTGGGCTAGATCATCCTGGGTCACGTCTGAACGTGATGTTGAAACCGTTGATCGAAGAGTTGAAAATATTGTGGACAGGAGTCGAAGCGTACGACTGTTACAAGAAGTAGAAATTCAACCTATGAGCTGCTTATTTGTGGTTCGTTCATGATTTTCCTGCATACGGCATGTTTTTTGGATGGAGCACTCATGGTCGGTTGACGTGTCCGATATGTGCCTCGGATACCGATTGCTTTCCACTGACCCATGGAGGCAAGATATCTTATTTCGATTGTCATAGACGTTAGCTGCCTCTGAATCACTTGTTTAGACCACAGAGGAATGTCTTCAGAAAGAAAACCATTGTCACTAAAGGACCACCGAAACATCTTAACAGGTCAGAAATATCTAATATTTTAGACAAATTGGTGTCAGATGAAGGTCGTCCTGGATATTTTGAAGGTTACGGAGACAAACACAATTGGACTCACATATGTGGACTTTGGGAGTTACTGTATGTGAAGTCATTGATTCTAATGCACAACATTGATGTTATGCATCAAGAGCGTAACATGGCCGAATGTATCATAAGCACATGCATGGACATGACGAGCAAAACAAAAGACAATTTAAAGGCTCGAAAGGATCTTGTCGAGCTTTGTAACCGTCAAACTCTTGAGCTCTCCGAAAATGGTGGTAAACCACGCACTCCTTTCTATCTTCGACCTAAATAAAAAAAAAAAAGTTCTCGAATGGTTGTAAAGGTTGAAATTCCCATATGGTTATGCAGCTAGTCTGAGACGAGCCGTGAATGTGAAAACGGGAAAGCTCATTGGGTTCAAGAGTCATAATTATCACATAATCATGGAAAGACTTATGCCTGTTATGTTTCGAGACTATTTTGACGATGCAGTGTGGAAGGTGTTAGCCGAGCTTAGCCACTTCTATAGGCAACTCTGTTCTAAAGAAATCACGCCAGAGATGATGACTAAATTGGAAAAGGAGATTCCGGTACTTTTGTGTAAGATGGAAAAAAAATTTCCTCCAAGATTTTTCAATCCAATGCAATATCTCTTAATTCATCTTCCATTTGAAGCGAAAGTGGGCGGTCCTGTGCAATATAGGTGGATGTATCATATTGAAAGATCACTTAGATATCGGAAACCAATGGTTGGTAACAGGGAAAGGGTTGAAGGTTGCATCGTCGAAGCTTTTACTCTTAAGGAAGTTGGATAGTTCTCAAGTGTTTACTTTGCAAAGGAACACAATGTTAATACTTCGATAATGCGGTACAATATGGATGAGCAACCTCCTTGTAGCGATCTCTCCATTTTTGCAACAAGAAGCACTACTGTTGGTAGTTACACTTCCTACGATGTTAGCAAAAAAGAAAGGCATGCTGCATTCTTCTACATGTACGCTAATATGGAAGAAATAAATGAATATTTCAAGTAAGTGTTTCTCCTACACTTATGCTTTTCACCATCTTTTCCAACACATGTATTCTAAAAGGTTCTCTTTTTCGTGTAGTATGTTCGACAAGCAAAATTGGAGACATAGACATCAACCCACGAGTAAGCAAATAGAACAGATTCGACGGGAAGGAATAAACGGAGGATCTAATTTTCTCTCCTTGTTTCGAGATCATGTAACGTTTTCTCTATAACTAATCAATGTTAACAGTGTTTTCTTATAACATAAGAATGCTTACATTTTCTAATAACTCCATGTCTTGGACAGTGCCAAAAAGATGCCAATGTCCATGAAGATTTGCGACAACTATCCCGTGGAGTGGTTAATGTTAGAAGTTATGGTCGATATGACGTCAACGACTTTCAATTCTGTACAACTCAATTTGAATGTCTTCATCCTCTCGCGGCAACATGTAATATCAGAGTTGTGATGAGGGCAATCGATTCGCAAGATCATGAAATGCAGTACTACGGGATTATTGAAAAAATCCTTGAATTCACTTTTGTCGCAAACAAGCCAATTCGAGCGGTATTCTTTGACTGCGAATGGTTTGATTCCATTCGTGGGATTCGAGTAAAACGAATTTGGCATGGTCGAAGTAAAACACAATGAACGATTGAAAGGATTCGATTCATTTGTTCTTGCACACCAAGTAGAGCAAGTGTACTATCTACCTTATCCATGCAATAAATTCAAAGCTTGGTGGGTGGTACATAAGGTGAATCCTCGTGAGCGGTTATACGCTACAAGAGATGATGATTACCATGACGAAGCTGAGGTTGATTGTGTCTACCAAGAGGAAGAGTTGCCAGACTCCTTCTCAGTCGAGCTCGGTGTTGGACTCAATGACTTAGTTGGAGACACTCAAGATATCGAGGTTGGCACGGAAGCGGAAACAGAATCAGAATCAGAAACTGAAGATATCGATGAGATAGTCGAACCTGCTGATTTGCACAAATGAAAACGATATGCAGAAGAAGAAGATCGATGGGCTGGGGAGTAGGGTGCATGATCATGATGTTGATGAATTTTTAAGTAATGTTTTATTCACTAATTTAACATTACTTTTGTATATTATCTTTGCATATTAATCATTTATTTCTTGCAATAGGATGTCGTCAAAGGGGAAGGGGAAGGGGAAGCCAGTGAGAGGGTTTGAGCCACCACGAGACCCTTGCTCAGGGACCTCGTTACCTTCGATCCGATGTTCCCTCTTTCTGGTGCACGCTCCACCCTCAGCTGTCGTGTGCTTTTAGCAGACGGAGGTTAATTTTAGTTTACAATAAAGTTATTTTAGAAATTGTAGTTGTTATTAATTATTTATTGTCAATCTTTTCCTTTTGTGCAGTCTGATTCAGAGACTTCTGAGTCAGAGTCAGAGTCAGAGGCTAGAGGGCCACTACAGGGGCCCGACTAAGAGGCTAGGGAGCCACTACAGGAGCCCTCTAGCGCTAGCCTCCCTTCGGAGCCAGCTAGCGCTAGCCTCCCTGTGCAGCCGGCTACCACTAGCCTTCGGGACTCCGGTAGTTCCGCAGACCCTTCAGGGTCACAGGACGCGGCAGCGTCGCAGCAGAGGCGACGGACGAGGAGGACCTACTTTGTGGCTCCTCCTCCGGTTACTACTCAGCGGACCATGATTTGTCTAGTTTGAGACAGGTAAATACTGTATATAGTATATTAAATATTAGATGTTGTTTTCCTTTACTTAATGATTTAATATATTTTGTAGATGTTGGTACAACTTTTCGTTCACGGGGGTGGAGAAGCACCAAGGGCAGGTTAACAGTGTCCTGGGTGCTATCGTGAAGTTGCACTACCCCAGTGTCATTGACGGTTTTCCTGCCCTGTCGTGGGATGACTATGCTCGTGTCTGTCACCCGGTCCACGGCACGGTTTAGGGAGTTGTGTTGCACGATTTTATGGTAAGTTTAACTATTTCATTTTTTCAACTCGTTTGAATTGTTAATGCATATCACTTAAATATTTGTTTCCTTAAAGCTGAGGTACCAAGTAGAGGAACCGGGCATGGAGGACCACGCGAGACGCGTGTTCCATTACAACGCTCGGAAGCTCACGACGGCAACGTTGTCCGTCAACGCATACTACAAGCGGCACCCCAGGGAGCAGGAGCAGGCGCAACAAAGGGGTGTATTTAGGAAAGACTCCGACTCGTACTTGACAGAGAAGCCGTACACGGAGGTAATTTTTTAATATTGTTAAATATTTACAATATCAACATATGTTAATTGCGTTGATGAAAAATGAAATATGTGCAGGTTAGTATTTTCTGGTTACAGGGTAACATCGAGGCGTACTTAACTCGTTGTCGGTACTGGGCTAGCGATGGTTTCATCAATAAGTCCACAAAGGCTAGACAGTGTCGCATGGGGTCCGAGGGCAAGCACAACTATGGCGGCAACGGCTACTTGCGTTTGGCTAAACGCATGGTAAGTACCTTTTCAATTTATTTATGTGTTCCTAATATATTATTTATCTCACTAACACGGCTGTACAGGAGCGAGAGATGGGTCATGAGCCGATCCCAACCCAGGTTTGGAAGAGAGGACACAAGGGAAGTGACCCTTCTCAGCCAGGGCAATGTAGTCAAGTCGCAGCCGACCGGCTGGTAAGTTCTCGAAATTCATCAATTTCATTATAACTAATACTATTATTGACATGCTTACAAGATTTATTTGTTTTGTAGGCAAAGTACGCGCAGGAGGTCGCGAAGATACAAGGTGCGGATTACGATTGGGAAAGCGTGTCGATCGACCACCAAGCCGCGTACGCAAGCGGAGGCGGGAAGGCCCACGGACGGTGAGTTCTTCGTGTGTTTCATTTCTTTTTCAATTAATCTTCTTCTACTTAGTGTTTTCATTCTTTTGCTGGTTTTCTATTTTTCGTGGAGTTGTCGACTAGAGGTCGACCCGACCTTTGAGAGGCGCTTCATCATCGCAGGCTTCGTCTGTTGGGACCAGTGGTCGTCTCTCGCAGACCCAGCTGGAGCTCCAAGCCATAAGAGAGAAACTGACGCAAATTCAGGCAGAGCTGGAGAGGACGGGAGCAGAGGCAAGGGAGGAGCAGCAGAGGATGGCCTTAATGATGGCCCAGATGCAAGTAGCGGTGGTTGTAAGTAATTTAAAGTACCGTAGTTAAATTTACAGCACTTCAATAACCTATATCTTCTTATATTTTGCAATGGCAGGCTCTTGCTCAATACAGCAGTCAGGATATCGAGATTCCTACGCTTCCGCCGCAGCAGACACCGCAGCGGGTGATAAACTCTCTCTTTAATATTGTTGTATCCATTTTAGTATTTTACATAGAGAGATAAGGAGGTAGAACATAGAGGTAGGTCTTGATGACTTGTCAGATATTGATTCCTATAGTGGTGAGGAAGTTAAGTGTATCTAATCAAGCTTTAGTAGTTTTTGACCATGGCAGAAATGATTCTAAAGTCTTATATATATATATATATATATATATATATATATATATATATATATATATATGCAACATTTTTTCATTTGAAACTACAGCATGCTTCCTTCTTTGTCACTGTTGTTCTTGGACTCTGATGTTATCACTGAGTTGATATTGATGCTTACTAGTGATTATGTTTCTTTTGCATTGTTCAGGAACGCGCCGAGAAGATCCCGGAGGCAGTGGAGGGGCTAGTGTGTAGCCCGGTGGATGTTTTGTTGTTGATGATGTTTTGGAACTTAATTTGCAACTGTTTTGCGTTATGTATATCTATTATGTGTATCTTTGTATCTGTATATCTGTTATATGTTCTCGCCATCGAGCAAGGTAGTCAGTTTCTATTTTTTAAAAAATCGATTTTTTCATTTGAAACTACAGCATGCTTCCTTCTTTTGTCACTGTTGTTCTTGGACTCTGATGTTATCACTGAGTTGATATTGATGCTTACTAGTGATTATGTTTCTTTTGCATTGTTCGGGAACGCGCCGAGAAGATCCCGGAGGCAGTGGAGGGGCTAGTGTGTAGCTCGGTGGATGTTTTGTTGTTGATGATGTTTTGGAACTTAATTTGCAACTTTTTTGCGTTATGTATATCTATTATGTGTATCTTTGTATCTGTATATCTGTTATATGTTCTCGCCATCGAGCAAGGTAGTCAGTTTCTATTTTTTAAAAAATCGAAAACTTAACTTACGTCGTCTATGACCGTGCCGACGTAAGTTATCCCAGTTTAACTTACGTCGGTGTGTCCTAACCGACGTAAGTTATGTCACTTAAATTACATCAGTTTGGTTCAACCGATGTAAGTAACACCACATAACTTACGTCGGCCTGCTGTGGCCGACGAAAGTAATCCGGCCCAGCCCACGGCCCATCCCGGTAAGTGACTAACGTCTGCTACTGCAGACCAACGTAATTAAGATAACTTACGTCGGCAACCGACGTAAGTTACCTTAATTACGTACAAACCGCTACGTCGGCCAGCCGCCGACGTAATTAAGGAAAAACCAACATAATTAAGTTACTTACGTCGGTTTAGGCCTTAATTACATCAGCCTTGGCCGACGTAATTGATCGATATTCCTATAGTGTACCTTATCACAGGCGATTATTTACCAACATCTAGACCTGCCTGTGAAAAACAATTATCATAGGCAGCTAGATATAGGTAAAGAACCATCTGTGATAACCTAATTATCACAGGCGGTTACTGTTATAGTACAAACCAGCTGCGATAAACTGTCTTCACAGGCGGCGTGACGTAGGTCATGATCCGCCTGTGATAACACAATTATCACATGTGGTTATATGTGTTGCATGACCCGCCTGTGATAACATATCTTCACAGGTGGCTAACCTAAGTAAAGAACCGCTTATGATAATGTGTCTTCACAGGCGGTTTCACTTCTCCGCCTGTGAAATTACGGATTATCACAAGCTCTTCGTTTCAGGCTGTTTTAGAAACCGCGTGTGACAATAGGTATGGAGCCGCCTGCGATGAGGCTTATTGTAGCAGTGCGCACACATACTTCGCCTCGTGGTGGCACTGTTGTCTTGGCTTATTCTCGCACGTACCGATCCTTAGATCTAAGGCAAGCAACCACCATAACATCCAACCCATCCACATACCACGCTTTCTTAGATCACCCATTATCATATCATATTAACCATGACCTCATTAATGCATAAGGAAATAGTATAGTTGTATTCCCATCTCAGTTGATTAAGCGAAGCAAAAAGGTAAGAATCCCTTCCCGACTCTATACCATATATTCCAGGTGACAACGGTGGTTAAACAAAGCTAGTAAACTTCCTATCATAAGAATTCCCATCAAATTGACACAAGCACGTTGTTTTGCAAACAAAACATTTATTTTAGAAACAGGATCAATATGTTCAAGGACACTTGCCTTGCTCTTGGGCTTGACTAGGATCAAGGACTTCAAACTCCTGGTGCTGCAGGTCCTCCGCAACACTCTCTAGTGCCAATCTATCTAAAACGCACAACAAACATACAAGACAAGAAATACAATCAATAAGTGCACATATACTACTCAATATGTCAAGATATGCATGATTAATGCATATGCAAAATAAGACTAGTTCATGAGTTCTTAATGATGTTTACTAACTAGTTATAATAGTTTTTAACATGTTTAACAAGTTTGGAATTGATTCAAATCGATTTAGAATTAATTCAGCAGGAAATAGATTGCAAAATCGGACTAGTCCGCTGTAGGGCCGGACTAGTCCGCCCTTTGCAGAAACAGCGTATTAGGGTTTTCTAAATCGACGTGAACTTGGAGAAATGGTGTTGAATTCACTTGAGAAATAGAGAGTAGAAGGTATACAAGGTGTTTAGAACTCCAATGGATAAAGGGTTTTCGAGGCGTCACTTGGATCTTGATGATCTAGGGTTGGTGAGATCTTGATGTAGGATTGTTGATGAAGAACGAAACTTGATGGATATCTTGATTCCCTTTCGTTTCCTCCTCTTGCTAGGGATCTCCTTCTCCCTCCTTGGTGGCGGCTCTCCATGAACTAGGGTTTGGTGGTCTTCAATTGAGGCAAAAGGATGTAAAGTCAAGGGGTGGGGTTTTTTATACAGAGGTGAAGGCTAGGGTTTCAATGGATTCGAGTTTGGGGTGGGTGGACGCCGGTGTGGGTCCCACATGGGCTCCAAAAAAAGTTAGATATGACGTCCTTGGGCCCACTCAAGGTAAAACCCAAAAACACGTCGTGGCATAAAAGATCAACTCGGAATCGCGATTTACCAGACAAGCCCGAAAAGGGACGGACTAGTCTAAAGATTGACAGAGGCAAAAATGGACAAGTACGGACTTTATTGGACATGTTCGAACTGGGTCAGAGGGAAATCAGACAAGTCTGTCCAAAACCGAACAAGTCTGATTCTAGTTAGAAGAAAACGGACAAGTCCGCTGGAATACCAGACAAGTCTAGGGACTTAGCGAAATTTCAAGGATTCCTAGAATACCGGACTAGTCTGCAATGGACTGGTCAAGTGCAAAACTATACAGAGGCAAAAACTAGAATAGTCCGCATGAAAACGAATCATGTCCGGGCAAGGTTAGAGAGAAATCGGACTAGTTCGCACCAGAAACGGACTAGTCCACACTCCTCATAACTTTTGAGTGTGGTTTCATTTTAAACTTATTTCTTTTTATGTGGATTAAAGTTAAACGTGTATACGAACTTATGCAATGCATGATGGATCAAAATAAGGGTGCTACAAACCTACCCCCCTTAAAATGAATCTCGCCATCGAGATTCGATGCGGAAGAAAGGAGATAGGGAAATTCCTTCTTGACATCATTTTCTAGCTCCCAAGTTGCCTCTGATTCTGTGTGATGCTTCCATTGACCTTTATACCATTGAATCATTTTGTTCCTTGTGACCCTCTCCTTGGTTTCCAAGATTTTGACCAGTTGCTCGGCATAAGTCAAATCTGCCTCTAATTCCAATTCTTCTATTGGCACTTGTTCTTCTGGTACCCTCAAGCACTTCTTAAGATGGAAAACATGAAACACATCATGTATATTTGAAAGATGAGCTGGCATCTCCAACTTATATGCTACTTCTCCCCTTCTGTCCAAAATCTTGAATGGCCCAATGTATCGAGGTGCTAGCTTGCCTCTTATGTTAAACCTCTTATGACCTCTCATGGGTGATACCTTGAGATATACGAAGTCTCCCACTTCGAAGGCTTGTTTCCTTCTCCTATTGTCTGCATAGCCTTTTTGCCTTGATTGAGCAGCCCTCAAGTTTTCCCGAATAATCTGAACTTGTTTCTCAGCTTCTTGCAGCATGCCAGGTCAAAACACTTGTCCTGTCTCATTCAAAAACAATGGTGTCATACACTTCCTCCCATATAATGCTTCAAAAGGTGACATCTCCAAGCTTGCTTGATAACTATTGTTATATGAGAATTCCGCATACGGCAAGCTCTTGTCCCAACTTCTTCCATGCTTCAAAGCACAAGCTCTTAACATATCCTCTAATATCTGATTAGTCCTCTAAGTTTTTCCATCCGTTTGAGGGTGATACGCTGAGCTGAAATTCAACCTCGTACCCAATGCTTCATGTAGTTTCTTCCAAAACCTGGAGGTAAATTGAGAACCTCTATCCGACACTATCCTCTTTGGAACTCCAGGTCGGCACACAGTATGTTGCATATATAGGTCTGCCAGTTGTATTGGAGTATACTTGGTCTTGATAGGATGAAGTGAGCTGACTTGGTCAAACGATCTACAATAAACCAAATTGAGTCATAATAGGACTATGTACGCGGTAAACCAACTGTGAAGTCCATTCCAATTTCTTTCCACTTCCATTCTGGAATGTTTAATGGTTGCAATAATCCAACTAGCCTTTGATGTTCCGCCTTGACTCGTTGGCACACATTGCACAACACTACATATTCAGCTACGTCCTTTTTCGTGCTAGCCCACCAATAGCATGTCATCAAGTCCTTGTACATCTTCGTACAACCGGGGTGAATTGAGTATGGTGAGTCATGTGCCTCCTTTAATATTGTCTCCCAAATATGCTTCACATTAGGCACGAAAACCATTTTTCCCAGCCATAAAGTACCATAGTCATCCACATTGAACCTGAATTCCCTTCCATCCTAGGTCCTTTCTTTGATCTCTTGAATTTCCTCATCATTCATCTGACCTTATCAAATTTGTTGCTCTAAGGTTAGATTTAACTCCATTATCCCCATCTCATTCACAAATCCAAGGTTCAACCGTTCAAACTCCTTACATAACTCGGATGGCAGCTCTTGAACTGTGAGCTGATGACTTACTCCTTTCCGACTCAAAGCATCGACCACTACATTAGCATTCCCTGGATGGTAATTAATTCCCGCGTCATAATCCTTAGTGATCTCCAACCATCTTATTTGCCTCAAGTTTGGGTCCGTTCGCATGATGTAGGATTGAAGAGCACATGAAAAGCTACCAGAGGGGGGGTGAATGGTAGATTCAAAAATCTTACGCAGCGGAAACAATTAAATCCCAACCCCTTCATTAGAAAATCAAACTATTGATAAACCGTGTGTGCACATGATCTTAAACATGTTTCGCTGTGACAAAACTGATATATACCAGAGAGAATCAAGTCACGAAGACGACACAACAAGAATCACTCAAATCCGTCGAGAAAAACTCATGTTACGATCAAAAGATTGAACTAATATCGTTCTGTTCTACCGAGTAAAAAAACAGTTCTGTTTTTCGTCAAAGAAACTTGTGTAGATTAGAAACCACAAATCCAATGACCATGAAATTTTGACAGATGATAGAAAATTAAGTTTTGAATACAACTCAAAAATAATCATGTCAATCGGATCTGTAAAACTCGAGTTATGATAAAACCACCGATGAATGGTAGTGATGTGCAGAAACTCGACGGGTAAAACTTGTCTGGAACAAGTCAGACGAACAAGGCACAAAAGTTCCTTTTAACTACGATCTTTATTCAATAGAACACAAGAGGAACAGCCCAAAAGTTTTCTACCATAATATATGGACTCTCTTGCTTATATAACCAGCCCGAAGGCCAACTCAACTCAAACGAGGACTCTAATCCTACTAAAATCATGAATCGAAACTTTCCATAACTGCTCAAGATCTTCCTATTCGCAGACAGAATCAATCTTGAGACTTCCTAAAAAACCAGGAACATATACCATATTCCTACACAAACTCATCTTCGTGTCCCATACAGAAACTACCATAACCAAATCGATACTTTCCATACCGAGTCATAACCGACTCCGCCGCAACCGAAGTCATCATCCGATATGATCTGATCCTTCCAACAAGATCTTTCCTTCTTTACCCCATCTTTGGAACCATGTTGCCACGTCATGCACTGCATGCATACGTGCGAACACCTTCCTTCGACGTCCAGTAACCTTCATATGCACTGCCCATGATTCAAACATCCTGCGCGACCTCCTGACCTACTCAACCACAATTCCTCCTGAATTTTGTTGTTGGAACCTCATCTCCTCCCTGAGACTAGTCCAAAGGATCCTATCACAAACCATGACTTGAATTCAAGCAACACCTGCACATGAACAAACAACCAATTCATACGAGCCCGAGTCCACGACTTGACTCAAGTTAGTTCCGAACACAACACCTTACTTGAGCTCCTCACATAAGCACGTTACAAAACCACAGTAAAATGATATAAGCCATATCAACCAAAATGCACCAAAAACTTAGAAAATGAATACTAAGCAAGCTTTCCAACAATGTAAAGCAAGTTTGAAACATTTCACAGTAAAGGCAGGAACATTGCGATCAAGCTCTGAATCTTGCCAAAGCTCACCGGGGCTTGAGCCGGAGCTTACCAAAGATAGTACAACCTAGCGCCGAAGCTTACCAAAGCTAGTACAACCTAGCACCGAAGCTTACCAAAGCTAGTACAACCTAGCGCCAGAGCTAGAAAAACATGTCGGAGCTAACCAACATAAGTCGGACCTAGCAAAAAATAGTGGAGCTTAACAAAGACGTGTCGGAGCTATCAAAGACATGCCGGAGCTAAAGGCAAAGCTCACCGGAGCGACCCCAAAACATGTTGGACCTTGACAAAGCAAGTCGAACCTATTGTTGGACCTTGCAAAAGCTTGGAGCTAGAGTCGGACCTTGCTAAAAAGGGTGTTTTGGTATAATTTTAGAACTTATATTAACAATGCCAATGTATTCAGCACACAAAGGTCTCACAATCTCCCCCTTGCTGAATGCATTGGCAACACCATTTAAAATCCAAACATTGGGTTATTTACATCAAAAGTTTTGAAAACAATTCCCCCCCCTTTGTAAAACAAAAATAAAATGTGAAGAAAAACAAATTCTCCCCCCTGAGAAGAATCGTACCAAAACAATTGTGAATATGTGCAACGTGTGATCAATTTCTCCCTGTTGCATACTTATCTTTAAAAAATCACATATTATCTATTATCTCTCCCCCTTTGACAATGTATTCAGTAAGGTTCAAAAGAGAAATTTCAAATGTTATGAGCATATTATAACATATACATATAAACAAAGCTCATCCAAGTCATACTATCATGTAACTTACACTATCACATCAATGAGATACATAAAGTAGTGTAAGCCATACTAGAGATGAAATGTAATTTTCAATTTAAGAAAGTCATGATCTCACTAACTTAACTATTTCAATACCTAAAAGCATGACACTTGTTGCTGCATTTTATTATTTTTCAAAGCATAAATTTTGATCATATGATATATGCAAGAGATTATATGTGCATCTGCCTTATTCTAACCATCCAAGCCAAGCCTACGTCATTTGACAATCAGAAGCTTAAGGACATGGTTTTAGTCATACACAACTTCTTCCAAGTTCATATCTAAGTGCAATGATAAGCCATATCAAAAGAATAAGTGCAATGCATGCATATTCTCTTGATATTTTCTCAATTTATATTTGTTCATAAAACTCAACATGTGAGTTGATTACTTGATTAATTCTTTATGATTAAAAGCACTTGTGAGCATGCAACAAGTTCAAAACAGCAAGAAAGTTATATCATGACCTGATTTAGTGTATGAAATTATTCTAATTACTAGACATGGCAAAACCTACAAAATGTATAACATGAGTAATGTAGTAAAAACTTTCAGCATGTAAAAGGAATCACAAAGTCATATATGTATGAAATACTATGCTCATATTATTTTAATTTCAGATTCACACATAGAGTTCTCAAGTTTCAAAACTCCCCCTCAATGTAAGCCATGAGGATGCATAACCCATATTTCACTAAGAATGAAGCAAAAACGAGTGAAATCCAAAGGTTTTGTAAAAATGTCAGCCAATTGTTGTTCGGTATCTACATGGTGAAGCACAATGTTTCCTTTTTCAACATTATCACGGAGAAAGTGATACCTAATGTCAATGTGCTTAGTTCTAGAATGTTGCACAGGGTTTTTAGCAATGCAAATGGCACTAGTGTTATCACAAAACAGTGGAACACTATCTAGATCAACCCCATAGTCCTTAAGTGTTTGAACAATCCAAAGAATTTGTGAGCAAGCACAAGCAACAGCTATATATTCAGACTCAGTTGTGGATTGTGAAACTGAGTTTTGTTTTCTAGAGGACCAAGCAACAAGTGCATTACCAGGAAAATGACAAGCACCGAAAGTACTTTTCTTATCAATCTTACAACCCCCAAAATCAGCATCGGAAAAAGCTCTCAAAGAAACTATTGAGGAAGACGGAAGAAAAATGTCAAATTCTTGAGTTCCATGTAAGTATCTGTGAATATGTTTGACTGCTTGACGATTTGAACCTCGTGGGGAGGCTTGAAACCGTGCACAAAGACATACGCTGAATTGTATGTCCGGTCTTGATGCCGTGAAATACAAATGTGATCCGATCATGCTTCGAGATTATCTTTGATCAACCGGTTCACCATTTTCATCAAACTCAAGTGTTGATGTTGTTCCCGTTGGTGTCCGAAGAGTCTTTCTTTTGTTCATGTTGAAGCGCTTGAGAAGGTCCCTTGTATACTTCGTTTGATGCACAAAGGTACCTTCCTAGTTTGCTGATTTGCAACCCCAAAAGTACATGAGTTCTCCCTTCATACTCATCTCAAATTTTGAACTCATCATAGCTGAAAACATGGACACAAGATCATGAGAAGCACAACCAAAGATAATGTTATCCACATACACTTGAACAAATAATGAGTCATTTCCATTCTTAAGCACAAAAAGAGTTTTATCAACTTTGCCCATGGTAAACCCCTTTTCAAGTAAGAATGTTTTAAACCTATCATACCATGCTCTAGGAGCTTGTTTTAGACCATACAGGGCTTTAGTCAGTTTGAAAACATGATTAGGAAAATCTGGATTTTCAAAACCCGATGGTTGTTTGACATAAACCTCCTCATCTATGTAGCCATTAAGAAAAGCACTTTTAACATCAATTGGATATAGCTTAAAACCTTTAGATGAAGCAAAATCTAACAAAATTCTTATGGCTTCTAATCTAGCAACAGGAGCAAAAGTTTCATCAAAATCTGGACCTTCAACTTGAGTGAAACCTTGAGAAACCAACCTAGCCTTATTCCTAACCACAACCCCATCCACACTTTTTTATTTATTTTTGAACACCCATTTAGTTCCAATTAAAGTGTGACCTTGAGGTGGAGGTACAAGTTTCCAAACATTATTTCATTCAAAATTTTCTAACTCTTCTTGCATGGCAATAATCCAAGATTCATTAGTGACTGCGTGTGATATATCGTTGGGTTCAAAAGAAGCTACAAAAGCAGAATGAGCATGAGAATTGAGGTCAGAAAACCTGGATCTTGTAACTCATTCATGCAAGCTTCCAATTATCTATTGCGTAGGATGATTCTTGTAAATCCGTAGGAGAACAGATGTCTCACAAACTTCTTCTTCATTAGTTTCATCACAGATTGATGAGATTGTGGCTTGTGGACGATCAGGACCAGCAGAGGTGGTAGTCGGAGCTTGTTCAAGGTTCGGAGCTGGACATGTGTCATCTTCAAAACTATTAGTCAATATCACCAACTCTTCTTCTTCTTCGAAAATACCCTCCCCTTGAGTATATGGATCTGGTCCTGCAATATCAGAGCTATTACCTGGGCTAGCTTCATCAAAAGAAACTTCACAAGTCTCCACAATTTTGTTAGTTCCAAGTAAAAACACACGGTATCCTCTAGTATCAGATGGGTAACCAAGAAACATGCCATCTTCAGATCTGGCTTCAAATTTATCAAGATTTCCTTGTTTCTTCACAAATCATTTGCAACAAAAAAACCCTAAAGTGTGAAACACGGGGCCTATTTCCAAACCGAAGTTCATAAGGTGTTTTACCAAGCTTAGTGCGCAAGAAAATATGGTTTGAAACATAACAAGCTGTTGCAGTTGCATCTGCCCAAAATTTTCTAGGAGTTTGATATTCATCAAGCATAGTCCTTGCCATCTCAACTAAGGTTCAGTTTTTCCTTTCTACAACACCGTTTTGTTGAGGAACATAAGGTGAAAAAAATTTATGTTCTACTCCATGTTTAGTGCAAAAGTGATTAAATGATTGATTTTTAAATTCAGTTCCATTATCACTTTTGACTGCTTTTAATGACCCTGGGTGATCAATTAATAGTCTAAGAAATAAAGTCCCTAAATGTGTAAAAGCTTCATTCTTAGATGCCATAAAATTGACCCAAGAGTACCTGGAACAGTCATCAACAATTACAAGCACGCACCATTTACCTCCAAAGGATTTTACACGTGCCGGACCAACAGTGTCAAGGTGCAAAATTTGACCAGGTTCAGTTGTCATTATAATCGTAAGAGGGGCATGTGAACCTGCAACCATGTTAGCATTTCTACACGAAGATCATACAATATCTATGTCCCCTTTGAGTTTAGGTAACCCACGTATGCGATCAAGAGCACTAACACGAGTGAGGTGATCAAAGCCTACGGGACCAAGTCTACGATGCTAGAAGAATAATATTTTAAATCATTGGCAACTAGACACCTATGCTTAGAAGTTGACATATCAAAATCAGCTTTAAAAACTCTTCCAAAGCAAGACTTGTTAAACAAAAGCTCACTATTTGAATTTACAACTTGCAGCAATTTTTAGAGAAAATTATTTCTATATTCTCATCAAGCAATTGAGAAACAGAAAGCAAGTTGTATTTCAAATTTTTAACAAGTGCCACATCTTTTAAAGTGTAGTGATTATTTACTCTAACCGATCCTTTAGCAATAATAGGAGTTGAAGAATTATCGGCAAAAGTAACATTCTCTACACGTGACACAACAGAGAAGGAGGAGAACCATTCTTTGTTACCGGTCATGTGGCGTGAGCAACCTAAATCAAAAATCCATATGTTCTCCTTCCTCAAGCATGAAACCTACACAACAACACAATACGTCGATAACTCAATATTGGGGTTAGTCAATAAGTATTTGGGAATCCAGTATTGAGCCATGTGACGTTCAGTAGGAACAATACGCGAAAGTTGAGACAAAACAACAGGTTTATGAGTTAAGAATTTAGGTTTTCTGTTCTTAACCACTGATTCAATAGTTGTTACTCATTTAGCACAAAAATCAGTAGCTCCGGAGGTAAATGCAGAAAAGGCTGAAGCTCCGGATGTAAAAACTGAAGTTCCAGAGGAAACAACAGAATCTCCAGGAGCTCTAGGAGCTATCGGAACTACCAGAGCTACCTTTGCAGATTTATTACCAGAAGGTCCTGATGCTAGCTTTGCAAATTTTTAACTCATTAAAGCAGGTTGTATGTTTCTAATTTCCTATTTAGAAGCATGGCAGATTTATCATGAAAGTTATAAGATCGAGCAGACATTTTATCCTTTTGAATTTGTTTAGCTAGTCTATGAAAGAAATCTACAACATGACCATCTTTATCACAGTAAGTACAATGAAATTTAATTTTGTAATCATGTTTAGATGAGCATCCAACATTAGAAACAGAATTAGAGAGCACTCTTGCAAATTTAAAATCACATCCTTTTGTTTAAGGACGGTTTTGATTAAACATCTTCTAAATTTTATTGCAACGTGTGGTGGATGTGTTTTAACATAAGCATGGGAATCATAACCTAAACCAGTTTTATCATTGCAAGGTTTAGAAGAATTCAAAAGCAAGTCTAGATTCTTATTCCCATTACTAAACCGCTCTAGTGTCCTATTAATGTCATCAAGCTTTTTAGACAAGTCTAGACAGTTTTCACATGAAGCTTTACCCTTAAGTTTGCAGTTAGAAAAATTTTATCTTCATGTGTTCGTAAAGCATTGTTTAGAATGGAAATTTCATTCATTGCATATTTTAGTTTCTTATCAAGATTATCACATGCAGAACAATGCAAATCATCTGTAGAACAAGAAGCATTATTAAGTGTTTACCATTAAAATCAGACAACTTTTTGTTCTTTTCGATTTCTTCATCAAGTCTATCTAGAGTGGAGGAGTGTGCACTTCTTAATGCGAACAATTGTTCATATATTAAGTCACATGTGGGACATGAATCATCACTAGTAATCAAGGTTTTCAAATGGTTGATTTCAGATTCTATTGATTCAATTTTAGCAACATTATCCCTAAGTTTTTGGTCCTTTTTCTTGACAATAATAGTTGCACAAGAAATTGCATCACACATTTCGTTACATGTAGAACATACCTCATCGTTGTCACTGTTGTGTTATACATCCTCCTGACTTGATCTTGATTTTGTTTTTCCCATCATAAAGCATAAGTTGGCTAGATCGTCATCATCTTCAACACTTCCAAAGTCTACATTACTTGAACTGAGCTCTTGAAGTGCGGTGATGAAGCTGTTTATCATCTTGTGTCCTATGGTACCCTTCTTTTTCTTGTTGGAGTTTCCAGAGATGGTCTTGACCTTGTTCTGCTTCTCATCATGGGTAGTAGGATCTGAAAGATTAGGACATTCTGTACGTAAGTGTCCTGTCTTACCACATTCAAAACAGTGTTGTGGTCTGGAGCTTCCTCTCCTTCTAGTTTTCACATTTTGCAATGCTTTTGAGAATCTAGTAGAGATGAGTGCTAGTTCTTCTTCTCGAAATTCCTCAATCTGCTCCAGGGTTAGTGAGGACAACAAAGCAAGAGTATTGCAAGATGATGATTGGCCGGAGCTAGGCATATAACATTTTAAGACAAATGCAATAGACTTATTTGGATTCTTACGTGATAAGATGTCAATTTCATGGGTTTTTAGTATAGAATAAAGCACATCTAATGTAAGAGAACTCATGACAGTTGATTCATGAATAGATGTAACTTTCATGTCCCAGGTTGACATGTCTAATGCACTAAGAAGTTGTCTAGCATTATCAGCATCAGAAAAGTTAACATTGACACTACGCAAGTTGCTGAGGATTTTATTAAAACAAGCAAAAAGGTTATCGATAGGCTCACCAGGTTGCATCTCAAAATGCATGTATTCCTTTTTGAACATATCTTGTCTCACCTCCTTGATAGTGTTGGATCCTTCGTGATAGTCATAAAGCGCTCTCCACACATCGTATGCGTATCGGAGGTGTGCAACGCAGTCGAAGTGGCTCTGAGTGAGTCCTTGAATGATCAAGTTTCGAGCTTTGTTGTTCTTGTCAACATCCCGTAGGTTTGTAACCATAACTTGATCATTTGGTGACACTTCATAAGGTTTGTATACCTTTTCATATATGCCGAAGCCTTGCGTCTGAATAAAAGCTTTCATGCGTGATTTCCAAACCTGAAACCAATGCCAACAAACACACAAGGTTTTACGGAGTACTTCTCCATGAGGATTAGTCAAAAAACACGTGCAAATCACAGATATTAGAGCAACCTTCCTCTGATACAAATTGTGGGATCAAAGAGCATGTGAAAAGCTACCAGAGGGGGGGTGAATGGTAGATTCAAAAATCTAACGCAGCGGAAACAACTAAATCCCAACCCCTTTGGTAGAAAATCAAACTATTGATAAACCGTGTGCGCACATGATATTAAACGTGTTTCACCATGACAAAAGTGATATATACCAGAGAGAATCATGTCACGAAGACGACACAACAAGAATCACTTAAATCCGTTGAGAAAAACTCAAGTTATGATCAAAAGATTGAACTAATATCAATCTGTTCTACGGAGTAAAAAACAGTTCTGTTTTTCATCAAAGAAACTTGTGTACGTTAGAAACCACAAATCCAATAACCGTGAAATTTTGTCAGATGATAGAAAATTAAGTTGTGAAGACAACCCAAAAACAATCATGTTAATCGGATCTGTAAAACTCGAGTTATGATAAAACCACCAACGAAAGGTAGTGCTGTGCAGAAACTCGACGAGTAAAACTTGTTTGGAACAAGTCGGACGAACAAGACACAAAAGTTCTTTTTAACTACAATCTTTATTCAATAGAACACAAGAGGAACATCCCAAAAGTCGTCTACCTTGTGTTCTGGCCTCCCTTGCTTATTTAACCAGCCCGAAGGCCAACTCAACACAAACGAGGACTCTAATCCTACTCAAATCACGAATCGAAACTTTCTATAACTGCTCAAAATCTTCCTATTCGCAGATAGAAACAATCTCAAGACTTCCTAACAAACCAGGAACATATCCCACATTCCTAAACCAACTCATATTCGTGTCCAACATGAAAACTACCATAACCAACTCGATACTTTCCATATCGAGTCATAACTGACTCCGCCGCAGCTGATGTCATCGTCCGATACGATTGATCCTTCCAATCAGATCTTTCCTTCCTTAGACCATCTTTGGAACCATGTTGCCACGTCATGCACCTCATGCATACGTGCGAACACCTTCCTTCGACATCCAGTAACCTTTATATGCACTGCCCTTGATTCAATCATCCTGCGCGACCTCCTGATCCGCTCAACCACAATTCCTCTTGAATTATGTTGTTGGAACCTCATCTCCTCCCCGAGAATAGCCCAAAGGATCCTGTCACCAGCCATGACTTGAAATCAAGAAACACCTTCACATGAACAAACAACCAATTCGTATGAGCCCAAGTCCGCGACTTGACTCAAGTTTGTTCCGAACACAACATCTTACATGAGAACCTCACATAAGCATGTTGCAAAACCACAATAAAACGATATCAGCCATATCAACGAAAATGCACCAAAAACTTGGCAAATGAATACTAAGCAATCTTTCCAGCAATGTAAAGCAAGTTCGAAACATTTCATACTAAAAGCAGGAACATTGCAATCAAGCTCTGAATCTTGCCAAAGCTAACCGAAGCTTGAGCCGGAGCTTACCAAAGCCAGTACAACCTAGCGCCAGAGCTTACCAAAGCTAGTACAACCTAGCGCCGGAGCATACCAAAGCTCGTACAACCTAGCGCCAGAGCTAGAGAAACATGCCGGAGCTAACCAACATAAGTCGGACCTAGCAAAACATATTGGAGCTTAACAAAGACATGCTGGCGCTATCAAAGACATGCCGAAGCTAAAGGCAAAGCTCACTGCAGCTACCCAAAAACATGTTGGACCTTGACAAAGCAAGTCAGACCTATTGTCGGACCTTGCAGAAGCTCGGAGCTAGAGTCAGACCTTGCTAAAAAGGGTGTTCTGGCAGAATTTTAGAACTTATATTAACAAAGCCAATGTATTCAGTACAAGCCAATGTATTCAGCACATATAGGTATGCCACATGAATATATACTTGAGACTCTTATGATCCCTATAAATTTCACACCTATGTCCAAGAATATAATGTCTCCAAATCTTCAATGCATGTACTACGGCTGCAAGTTCCAAATCATGTGTCGAATAATTCTACTCATGTTTCTTTAATTGTCTCGATGCATAAGCAACCATTTGACCCTCTTGCATGAGCACACAACCAAGTCCTTGTGTCAATGCATCGCAATATATATCAAAACTTTTGCTCACATCAGGCAAAACCAAAATTGGAGTTGTAGTTAACCTTTTCTTCAACTTCTCAAAACTTTTTTGACAAGCTTGAGTCCATTGAAATGCTTTCCCCTTCATTAGCAACTCTGTCATTGGCTTGGCTATCTTAGAAAATTCCTTGATGAACCTATGGTAATATCCATCCATTCCAAGAAAATTCAAGATCTCCTTTACATTCTGTGGGGTTTCCCATTTCAACACGTCCCTCACTTTTCTGGGGTCGACAAATACTCCTCCTCCCGAGATGTTATGACCCAAAAACGACACCTCTTTCAGCCAAAATTGGCACTTGTTAAATTTGGCATACAATTGATGCTCCCTCAATTTCTGCAATATAAGCCTCAAGTGTTCCTCATGCTCTTCCTCACTTCTCGAGTAGATCATAATATCATCAATAAACACCACAACAAACTTATCCATGTACTCCATGAAAACCTTATTCATTAGGTACATAAAATAGGCAGGTGCATTGGTCAATCCAAAGGACATCACAGTGTACTCATAAGATCCATACCATGTCCGAAATGTTGTCTTGGGTATGCTGGATGGTCTAATCTTCATTTGAAAGTATCCCGACCTCAAATGAATCTTGGAGAAGACACAAGGACCCTTCATCTGGTCAAACAAATCTTCTACGCGGGGGAAAGTGTACTTGTTCTTGATTGTTACCTCGTTCCGATCTCGGTAATCCACACACATCCTTTGTGATCCATCCTTCTTAGCCACAAAGAGAACGTGCGCTCCCCAAGGTGAAGAACTTTGGTGAATAAAACCTTTCTCTAGTTGCTCTTGAATTTGCTTCGTGAGCTCCGCTAACTCCTTAGGAGGCATCATATATGGCCCCTTTGCTATAGGTGCAGTTCTGGGTATTAATTCAATAACAAACTCAATGTCTCGATCAGGTGGCATACTTGGCAACTCATCCGGAAACACGTCCAAAAACTCACACACCACTGGAATCTCCTAAATTGCGGCACCGTCCATGTGATAGCTCCAATTGCTTCGGTGCATGTTGAGATTCTTCAACTCTATGGTGATCCCTTCCCCATTGATCAACTTCACCATCTTCGTGGCACATTCAATGACTCCATTATGCTTCCTCAACCAGTCCATACCGAGAATAATGTCCAACCCTTGAGAATCCAAAACAATGAAGTTGGCGAAGAAGTCTACCCCCTTATTCTATGGCTTACTTTTGGACATACTATATTTGTCCCCATCTCTTCTCCACGAGACATAACCAATAGAGTAAACTTCATATGCGAGATAGGCAAACTATAATTGACAACATATTTTGATGCAGTGAATGAATGCGATGCTCCAGAATCAAATCAAATAGTCATCGGGTTGGAGTTTGCGAGAAACACACCAATGACCACATCATCCGCTTGTTGGGCATCCTACGTAGAGACATGGTTCACGTTGCCAGGATCAAAATTCTGTTGTCTGTGGTTCCCTTGCGGTTGTCCTCCACTGGGTCTCGGGCTCTGTCTTTGAGCATTTCTTCCTTGACCAAGGCCTTACTAAGAACATTGATGTGCAAAATGTCCTGCTTCTCCACATGTATAGCACTTCCTAACAACACCAGAATTATTTGCACTAGGAAAATTGGCACGGGGTGCAAAAGGCATTGGAGGCCTAGGTGCTTGCATGACAGGGTGTTGCTGCACAAACTGAGCTGGGCGCGGTGCATAGCCAGGGCGATGAGTAGGCGCAGAAGAGCTGTAATAAGGTGCATTGGGTGGTGCAAAGTGAGGGTGCACATTACTTCCTTGTTGTTGTCCTTGGTATGGCGCCTTCCTCTTGTTATCTAGCTCCATCTGATGGACCTTGTTTTCAACCACAATTGCTTTGCCCACAAGCTTCTGAAAGTTGGCATAGTCACTGTTGAGCAATTGTACCTGGATTTCATTGTTCAAGCATTGCTTCCAGCTGTCCCGACTCACATCCTTAGGTGCATACCTTGAGAGTTGAGTGAATTTATTGAGGCATTCACCTACAATCGATCTACATTGCCTCAAGTTCTCAAACTCTTGTCTCTTCAAGATCATAACACCTTCTGACACATAATGAGAACGGAAGCTCTCATTGAACTCATCTCAAGTAATCCTCTCATGGTTCTCATGGGTGTTGCATAGCAAATCCCACCAATTTGCAGCTGCTCCAACAAGTTGATGAGACGCGAACAACACCTTCTCCCGGTCGCTGCATTGGACAATAGCTTGCTTCATCTCCAAAGACTTAAGCCAATCAGCAACATCCAGAGGGTCAACGGCTTGAGCAAAAGTCGATGGCCTAGTCCTCATGAACTCTCCCAATCATTTATGAGGGGGTGGGAGTGGTGCTGGAGGCATGTGAGGCTGATTGTTGTTGTTGCCAGCCTATAGCTGTCCCATAGTCTGTATCATGGTCTGCATGAGTTGGTTTTGCATGGCCAATAGCTGCTCAATATTTATGGCTCCCTGAGCAGGTCCTTGTCCATTGTTGTTTTGAGGTGCTCCATTGTTCTCCTCCTCATCATTACCATCCCTCTGGTTGCGAGTCATCACCATCTAAAGAAAAGAAGAGATAAGAATTTAGATAACGTTCCCAACTATATGGATCAAGGGATATTAAACTAAGCAACTACCTATACTAGCCTATGTGGACATGGCAATGCTAAAGCATCCCAAAATCCTCTACTAAACACACAAGCAGCAAAACAAAGCAAACAACACACCAAGCAAAAACACATCGCTTCCTAAGTATTCGTATGTGCTCTAAAGTGTCCATTCTATCTAGGCTGCGTCCTACGGTCAACCTGTGGCCCTGATACCAATTTGTGACACCCGGTTCCAAAAATGAACCAAGTGCAGTATATGTGTGCCCAGGACGTTCAACACACATACACATGTGCATCACAAAAGGATATACAGATAATTACCACAAAACAAGATTAATTAACCACTTTTATTACACAATTCATAATATCCTAGAATACAAGCTCTAATGAACATTAATCACAAGTTTGAACTAATGCAGCTAAAACAAACTATAAAAACAAACTAAGCAAATAGGGAAGCGCAGCTTCAATCAACACCATAGGCAAAGCTAACGATAGACATGGCCTAGAGCTCCGCATTATCATCGTTATACTCCCAATCCGGACATGCAACTGTTGGTGGGGGAATTGAGAGGGTGAGTAAATGTCGTACTCAGCAAGTGTGGAAAGTATGACATGTAGCTGATTCAGATCATGAATATAATAAAGGTTAAGTGCTAAAAAGTACATTAAAACATTTGGAAAGCAACATATATTATGTATGTGAAGTAAACCCATCATAAAATGTGTAGATACCATAATACAAGTCCATATTCCATTACCATCATCCATATACTAGATTTCTCCATTACCAATAACCATATCCAATACCATAATTCAATTCGTAACTAGCCATAACCATATTGCCAACCATAACCAGTACCAAACCATCCCAAATCCCAATTTCCTCTAATCATGGAAGTTGTCCAGGTGCTCATAATCGGGAGCACGATTATTATGATAGTTTTAATACTCTGTAGAGTTTGTACCACTTTACCCACGTGTTTGTAATTTCATCACCCGTCCGGGACTAAACAAAACCTCCATTATGCCAAAACACTACCATAGGTGCATGGGCAAGAGATCACAAAATAGCCTTTACAAAGGGACTACTAGCATGTACGCACCCACTGAGGTTTCACCGGTGGCGATGTCTCCAACTGAGCACATTTTCAACCAAGGGCCCCCTCTTGTGCCATTTGGATCCCAGGAGTCCTGCCAACCATATCCAAACCCAATCCGACTCAACTTCCTGGGTGCGCCAATAGATCTATGCAATACTAGCAATACCGTAATTAATACACCACACCCAAACTTGGCCTCGTGGTGGCACTGTTGTCCTGGCTTATTCTCTCACGAACTGGTCCTTAGATCTAAAGCAAGCAACCACCATAACATCTAACCCATCCACATACCAAGCTTTCTTAGATCACTCATTACCATATCATATTAACCAGTTCATATTAACTATGACCTCACTAACGCATAAGGAAATAGTATAGTTCTTTTCCCATCCCAATGATTAAGCGAAGCAAAAAGGTACAAAAGACCTTCCCGACTCTCTACCATATATTCCAAGTGACAAAGGTGGTTAGACAAGGCTAGTAAACTTCCTATCATAGGAATTCCCATCAAATTGACACAAGCATGCAGTTTTTCAAACAAAACATTTATTTTAGAAACAGGATCAATATGTTCAAGGACACTTGCCTTGCTCTTGGGCTCGATTAGGATCCAAGACATCAAACTCCAGGTGCTAGAGGTCCTCTGCGGCACTCTCTAGCGCAAATGCGTCTAAACCGCGCAACAAACATATAAGACAAGAAACACAATCAATAAGTGCACATATACTACTCAATATGTCATGATATGCATGATTAATGCAAATGCAAAGCGAAACAAGTTAATTAGTTTTTAATGATGTTTACTAACTAGTTCAAATAGCTTTTAACAAGTTTAAACAGGTTTGGAATTGATTCGGATCGATTTAGAATTAATTCAGCATGAAACAGATTGCAAAATTGGACTAGTCCGCTGTAGGGCCGGACTAGTCTGTCCTTCGCAAAAACAGCGGATTAGGGTTTTCTAGATCGATGTGAATTTTGAGAAACAGGGTTGAATTCACGTGAGAAATAGAGAGTAGAAGGTATACCAGGTGTTTAGAACTCCAATGGATCAAGGGTTTTGGAGGCAACACTTGGAACTTGATGATTTAGGGTTGATGAGATCTTGATAGAGGATTGTTGATGAAGAACGAAACTTGATGGAGATCTTGATTCCCTTTCGTTTCCTCCTCCTCTTCTTCTTGTTGGGGATCTCATTCTCCCTCCTTCGTGGCGGCTCTCCGCGAACTAGGGTTTGGTGGTCTTCGATTGAGGCATAAGGATGTAAAGTCAAGGGGTGGGGTTGTTTATATAGAGGTGGAGGCTAGAGTTTCAATAGATTCGAGTTTGTGATGGGTGGAGGCTGTGTGGGGTGCTACATGGGCTCCAAAAAGATTTAGACATGACATCCTTAGGCCCACCTAAGGTAAAATCCAAAAACACGTCGTGGAATAAAAGATCAACTTGGAATCGCGATTTACGGACAAGTCTGAAAAGGGACGGACTAGTCCAATGATTGACAAAGGAGAGAACGGACAAGTCCGGACTTTATCGGACAAGTCTGAACTGGGTCAGAGGGAAATCAGACAAGTCTGGCCAAAACCGGACAAGTTCGATTTTAGTTAGAGGAAAAACAGACAAGTCTGCTGGAATTCCGGACAAGTCCGGACAAGTCCAGGGACTTAGCAAAATTTCAAGGATTCCTGTTATACCGGAATAGTCCGCAATGGACCGGACAAGTCCGAACTATACAGAGGCAAAAATTGGAATAGTCCGCACAAAAACGAACATGACCGAGCGAGGTTAGAGAGAAATCTGACTAGCCCGCACCAAAAACGGACTAGTCCGCACTCCTTAGAACTTTTGAGTGCGGTTTTGCTTCTATTTTATTTTAAACTTATTTATTTTTATGTGGATTAATGTTAAACATGTATATGAACTTATGCAATGCATGATGGATGAAAATGAGGGTGTTACAATGATCCCTTCCTCATTGGTCAACTTCACCATCTTTGTGGCACATTGAATAATTCTATGGTGCTTCCTCAACCATACCATACCAAGTATAATGTGCAATCCTTGAGAATCCAAAACAATGAGGTTGGCAAAGAAGTCTAGGCCTCTTATTCTAAGGCTTACTTTTGGACATACTATATTTGTCCTCATCTCTCCTCCAAGAGACTTAACCAATAGGGTATACTTCATATGAGAGCAAGTTATACTTGGCAACATATTTCGATGCAATAAATGAATGCGATTCTTCATAATTAAATAACATAATCGCCGAGTTGGATATTGCGAGAAACATACCAATGACCACATCATTCGCTTTTTGCGCTTCCTCCGTAGAGACAAGGTTCACATTAACACAAGCAAAACTCTGTTGTCCACGGTTGCCTTGTGGCGCTCCTCCAATCAGTCTTGGGTTCCGTCTTGGAGCATTGTTTCCTTGTCCAAGGCCTGACTTAGGACATTGAATTGCAAAGTGTCCTACTTCTCCACATGTATAGCACTTCCTAACTGCACAAGAATTATTGGGACGAACATGATTCTGGACATTTGCACCAGGAAGGTTGGCACGAAGTGCAAAGAGCATTGGAGGCCTAGGTGCTTGCATGATAGGGCATTGCCGCACAAACTGAGCTGGGCGCGGTGCATAACCATGGTGTTGTACAGGAGCAAAAGAGGTGCAAAGCGAGGGCGCACATTACTTCCTTGTTGCTGTCCCTGATAGGGCGACTTCCTCTTGGTGTCTTGCTCCATCTCACGGACCTTGTTCTCAACAACAATTGCTTTGTCCACAAGCTTCTGGAAGTTGGCATAATTACAATTCAGCAATTGTACCTAGATATCATTGTTCAAGCCTCTCATGAACAAGTATTGCTTCCGTCCGTCCCGACTGACATCTTCAGGGGCATACCTTGAATGTTGAGTGAACTTATTGAGATATTCACTCAAGCTTGACCTTCCTTGCCTCAAGTTCTCAAGTTCTTGTCTCTTTAGGATCATAACACTTTCCGGCATATAATGAGAACAAAAGCTCTCTTTAAATTTAGCCCAAGTAATCCTCTCTTGATTTTTATGGGCGTTGCATAGCGAATCCCACCAATCCGCAGCTACTCCAACTAGTTGACGGAAGGCAAATAGAACCTTCTCCCGGTCACTGTATTGAACAATAGCTAGCTTCTTTTCCACAGACTTGAGCCAATCATCGGCGCTCATAGGGTCGGTGGCTTGAGCAAAGGTTGGCGGCCTAGTCCTCATGAACTCTCCTAACCTCTTGTGAGGTGGTAGGGGTGGTGGCGGTTGGAGGCATGTGGGGCTGATTGTTGTTGCCAGCTTGCAGCTGTCCCATAGTCTGTATCATAGTCTGCATAAGCTAGTTTTGCATAGCCAATAGCTGCTCAAGGTTGATAGCTCCATGGACAGGTCCCTGGTCATTCTGAGGTGCTCCATTATTCTCCTCCTAGTCATAGGCATCCCTCTAGTTGCAAGTCCTCACCATCTGAAGAAAAGCAAGAGATAAGAATTTAGAAAACGTCCCCAACTATATGCATCAAGGGATATGAAACTAAGAAACTACCTATACTATCCTATGTGGATATGGCAATGCTAAAGCATCCCAAAATCCTCTACTAAGCACACAAGCAAACATTACATAGCAATCAGCACACCAAGCAAAAACACATCGAATCTTGAGTGCTCCTATGTGCTCTAAAGTGTCCATTCTATCTAGGTTGTGTCCTATGGTCAACCTGTGGCTCTGATACCAATTTGTGACACTCGGTATCGAAAATGAACCGAGTGAATGCATATGCGTGCCCAAGACATTCAACACAAATACACAAGTGCATTCACAAAAGGATATACATAAAATTAATACCAAACAAGATTGATTAAGCACTTTTATTATACAATTCATAATATCCTCGAATACAAGCTCAAACGAATCATGATGACAAGTTTGAACTAATGCAGCGGAAATAATCTAAATCTGAACTAGACGAAATAAGCAAGCTATGCAAAAGGTAGTGCAGCTCCAATCAACACAACAGGCAAAGATCACAATAGCACACAGCCTAGGACTCCTCATTAATGTCGTGATACTCCCAATCCTGACCTGCAACTGTTGATGGGGGGGGGGGGGGGGGAGAATTGCAAGGGTCAGTACATGTCGTACTCAGCAAGTGTAGAAAGTATGACATGTAGCTAATTCAAATGACGAATATAATAAAGGCTAAGTGCTGAAAAGTACATTAAAACTCTTGAAAAGCAGTGTATTATATGAATGTGAAGTAAACCCATCGTAAACCATGTAGTTATCATAATACCAGTCCATATTTCGTTACCATCATCCATATACCCAATTTCTCATTACCAATAACCATATCCACCGCCATAAACCATAATACCATCCCATAACTAGTACCAAACCATCCTAAATCCCATGTTTTCCTCTAATCATGTGAGGGTCCAGGTTGCTCATGACTAGGAGCACGACTATCATGATAGTTTTTAAGACTCTGCAGAGTTTGTACCACTTTACCCACATATTCGTCATTTCATCACCTTTCGATGACTATGCAACCTCTATTATGTTGTCTCACACTTCATTAGGTGTGTGGCAAAGAGATCACAAAATAGCCTTTACAAAGGGACAACTAGTATGTACGAATCCACTGAGGTTTCACCGGTGGCGATGCCTCCAACTGAGCACATCTTCAACAAAGGGCCCCCTCTTATGCCATTCGGACCCCAAGGAGTCCCGCCACAAAGCCAGACCCAATTCGACCCCCCTTCATCGGCGCACCTAATGATTCACGCGATATTAGCAATACACTAATTAATCAGCTATGCTGCACCCATACTTGGCCTCGTGGTGGCACTGTAAATCCTGGATGGTCGCTCCACAAACCGGTCCTTAGATCTAAAGCAAGCGAAACCACCATAGCATCCAACCCAATCCACGTGCCATGCTTTCTTAGATCACCCATTACCATGTCATATTAACCAGTTCATGTTAACCATAATCTCATTAATGCATAATTAAATTTTATAGTTGTTCTCCCATACCAATTGATTAAGCGAAGCAAAAAAGGTAAAAAGCCCTTTCAGACTCTCTACCATGTATTCCAAGTGACAAGGGTGATTAAACAATGATAGTAAACTTCCTATCATAGGAATTCCCATCAAATTGACACAAGCATGGAGTTTTGAAAACAAAACATTTATTGTCGAAACAGGATCAATATGTTCAAGGACACTAGCCTCGCTCTTGGGCTTGATTGGGATCAAAGACTTCTAAATTCTGGTACTGGAGGTCCTCCGTAGCACTCTGTAGCACAAATCCATCTATACCGCACAATAAACATACAAGACAAGAATTACAATCAATAAGTCCACATATATTACTCAATATGTGGTGACATGCATGATTAATGCAAATGCGAAGCAAAACTAGTTAATGAGTTGTTAATGATGTTTACTAACTAGTACTAATGGTTATTCACAAGTTTGGACAGGTCTGGAATAGATTCGAAACAATTTAGATTTAATTCAGCAGAAAATAGATAGCCAAATCGGACTAGACCTCTTGGGACCGGACTAGTCCGCCTTCGCAGAACAAACGAAATAGGGTTTTCTAGATCAACGTGAATTTTGAGAAACGGGGTTGAATTCACGTGAGAAAGAGAGAGTAGAAGGTATACTAGGTGTTTAGAACTCTAATGAATCAAGGGCTTTGGAGGCAACACTTGGATCTTGATGATCTAGCGTTGAGGAAGGGAACTTGATTGTGAATTGTTGATGAAGAACGCAAGGTTAATGGAGACCATGGCCTCTTGATCTTCTGTCGTTTCCTCCTCTTCTTCTTCTTGCTCTGGTTCTCCTTCTCCCTTCTTGGCGGTGGCTATCCACGAGCTAGGCTTTGGGTGTGATTCAAAGGTGGAAAAAGATGTGAAAATAGGGTGTTGGGTCATTTATATAAGGGTGGAGGGCTAGGGTTTGATGGAGTTCGGTTTTAGAAAGGGTGGACGCCGGTGTGGGGTCCCACATGGGCTCCAAAAGAGTTAGACAAGATGTCCTTAGGCCCACTTAAGGTAAAACCCAAAAACACGTGGAACAAAAGATCAACTCAGAATCGCGATCACCGGACAAGTCCGCGCAAGGCCGGACTAGTTCGATGTTAGTCAGAGAAAAATTGGATAAGTCCATACCAAATCGGACAAGTCCTAACTTAGTCAGAGAGGAAAACGGACAAGTACGCTAGATATCGGATAAGTTTGGACAAGTCTACGGACTTCGCAAAATTTCAAGGAAACGTGATACCGGACTAGTCCGCATTGTACCGGACAAGTCCAAAAACAGTACAGAAAGAAAATCGGACTAGTTTGCAGCAAAAACGGACATGTACGAGGGAGGTCAGAGAGAAATTGGACTAGTCCACACCAAAAACGGACTAGTCCGCACTCCTCAGAACATTTGAGTGCGTTTTTGCTCCTAATTCATTTTTCAACTTGCTCATTTTCATAAGACTTAATGTTAAATATGTATATGAACTTATGCAATGCATGATGCATGAAAATGAGGACGTTACAGGCGCTCTGGCTATGCCGAAGTTATGGAAGGCCGCCCAGTTATCATCTCGGGGACCTCATACTCCCGTGGCGGCGAAGGCGAGACCACCAGTACCGGAGACCTCATCCCCGAGGACTGAGCGGGAGTTGCGATGATACCCTAAGCGACAGCGCCACATCACCCAAGGAGCCACCCACTGGATCAGCAAGCGCAGAGGCCAGACCATCAGCCCGCTGAGTCGACTCCAACATTGCCTCTGGCGCGACGGCCGGAGGTGCCTCCGTGTAACACCCTCATTTTCATGCATAATGCATTGCATACATCCTCATACATGTTTAACATTAAGCAACCTAAAGAGGAACAAGATTAAAATGAATTTAGGCTTAATAAAAAATTTAATATGTCAGGGTACAAACTTGTGCGGCCTGAAATCCGAACTAGTCCGGTGATCCCATTGTCATTCAGAAAATATAGTTTCTTTAGAGTCCGTACTTGTGTGGCATAAAGTGCGGACTAGTCCGATTTCTTCTCTGATTTTCCATGGACTTGTCCGGTCAGACTTGTCCATTTTTTTTGTTGACAAATGGACTAGTCCGATCCCTACTGCGGACTAGTCCGTCCTTCAGAACCCGACTCAGATTCTGTTATTTTCCCACGATCAAATTTTGGGTAATTTCCTTAATTAGGCCCAAGAACTTCGTCCCAGCTTCAAAGGAGGCCAAGGGGACCCCACCTCGGCCCCTACACGTCCTCCACTGAATTCCACTTGGAATTCACCCAAAACCCTACCTCTCCAACCCTTATATAAGCAACCCAATACCCTCACCTTCCCACCTTTGAGAAGAACCTCTTGTTGCCGCATTTTATCTCGTGTCAACGTCAAGAATGAGACAAGGAGCAAGGAGAAGAAGGAGAAGAGGGAGAAGGAGCAATCAAGATTAATCTTCATCAACTCTTCGACATTAAAGTTCTTCATCACCATTCTTCATCAACTCATCTCCGTCAAGCCCTAATTGCTAAGATCCAATGTGTCACGTCAAAAATTTGATCTTTGGATCTCTAAACACGTGGTATACCCTCTAATTCCAAGTTGCTACATCAATTCAACCTCTCGCAGATCAGAAAAACCCCATATCTGAAGTCTGCGTAGTGCGGACTAGTTCGACCCCTGTACACAGACTTGTCCGGTGTGTGAATCAGCAAATTCCTGAATTAGTTCCAAATTGACTCAAATCAATTCCAAACCTATCCAAACTTGTTAAAAACTATTAGAACTAGTTAGTAAACATTAATAGCTACTCATTAACGAGTTTTACTTCACAATTGTATTAATCATGCATATCATGGCATTGTGAGTATTATATGAACATTTATTGATTGTAATGTTTGTTCTGCATGTTTATCGCTTGGAATAGAAGGAGTTACTGTAGAGAGTGCTTTCGAAGACCTGCAGAACTAGAGTTTCGAAGCCTTTGACCCAAACCAAGCTCAGGAACAAGGCAAGTGCCCTTAACCATATTGATCCTTTTTTAATGGTTTTGTTTGCAAAATTGCATCCTTGTGTCGAAGTTGATGGGAAAACCCAATTGTAGGAGTTTACTAGTTTTGTATGACCACCCTTGTCGCTTGAACACTATGTAGAGTCGGGAAGGGTATTTTACAACTTTTGCTTCGCAATGCTCAATTGGATTTGGGAATCAACTATAATGCTTAATTTTGAACTATTGAACACATGAATGATGAGAATTGATATTAATGACCATTTAGCAACATGGTGCCTAGAGATCTAAGCAAGTTGGCAAGTGGAATGGGTTGGACTGTTTCGGTGGTTTTGCTTGCTTCAAGGACTGGTTCTTGGAGCGACCATCCAGGATTTACAGTGCAACCACAGGGCCTAGTATGAGTACGGCTTAGCTGACGAATTACCTAATTGCCAGTGTTGTTTGGACCATTAAGAATGCTCGGGGAAGGAGTAGTCCGATTGGGTTTGGTAGAGATTGGTGGGACTACCTTGGGATTCGAATGGCTCAAGAGGGGGCCCTTGGTTGTATGTGCTTTGTTGGCTACATCACCACAGGTGAAACCTCGGTGGGGTCTAAATATGCTAGTAATCACTTTGTAAAGGCTATTTTTTGATCTCTTGGCCACAAGCCTAAGGAAGTGTGAGACAGCGTAATTGAGATTCCGTAGTCATCGAAAGGTGATAAAATCATGAAATTGTGGGTATAGTGGTACAACCTCTGCAGAGTGTGTCTAAAACTATCATGATAGCCATGCTCCAAGTCATGAACTACCTGGACCCTCACATGATAAGACTTTGGACTTTAACTTGGTTTAATGGCTGGAATTGATTTTGGAGTTGGTATTGGTTAATTAAATGGCATTGGTATATTGAATTGATGAATTCGAGACAAATGAGCAGTTATGAGTTGAATATGATTTATTATTGCTGTAATTGGTTATTTAAGTTGAAATTGATGATATTTGGGTTATTTTTGGAAGGACCTCACTTAATAATGATATAATTGCATTTTCAACTGTTTTGAATGTACTTTTATGCAATTAGCCCATATTATTGTCATTCCTTGTTTAAGCTACATGTTATAATTTCTCAAACTTGCTGAGTACGATATGTGCTCACCCTTGCTATTCCCCCACCAAATCCAGATGCAGGCAACCATGAGGAGTATCAGGAGGTTCTTGAGGAGTACTAGGCGCACGTGTTACCTTCAAACCTACCTCTGAAGTTTGGAGTCATAGTGTTTAGTATTTTCCGCTGTAGTTTTATTAGAGCTTGTAATAAAGACTAGTTGAGTTGTAATAAGGTACTATTATTAGTATTATTAATCGAGACATGGTTATAATCTGTTTATCGTTTGTCAATCACTTGTGTATGTGTGTTAAACGTCCTAACACACATATGCATTACGCTTGGTTCATTTTCGGAACCGGGTGTCACAAATTGGTATTTTAGCCAAGTTAAACCATAGAATGCATGCCTAGTTAGAACGGACACCACAAATCACTTAGGACTTTTTCCTTTTTAAAATTTGTCTATTTTGCACTATTTTGCCTCCCACCAGTTATATAATGTGGGGAAAACAGCACTTTTGCTGCTGCTGCAATTTTTGCCTTTTTTGCATCTTTTTGAGCAAATGCACATCCTCTCATCTTAATTATTGGCTGCTGCATTTTGATAACTAATATTTGTGTTTTCCTCTACTTTTCCCATGTTTTCTTGTAGATGGCTCACACCAAAATGACAGCCCGCAAGAGAGCCTGTTTGCCACCCCTTGGAAGCAAGCTTAGGCCTCGCAAGGAGCCGCAAATGGAACCAGCCCAAGAGGAGGAAGAAGTGATTCCAACACGACAGAGGAAGATCCTGAGATGGTGGAGTCCTATGATCATGAGGAGGAAGAGGAAAACCTTGAGATGGTGGAATGCTATGATAGCGAAGAAGAGGAGGATGATACATGTGACACCCGGTTCCAAAAATGAACCAAGTGAACGCATATTTGTGCTCAGGATGTTCAACACACATACATAAGTGCATTCACAAAAGGATATGCAGAAAATTACTATAGAACAAGATTGATTAAGCACTTTTGTTACACCAACCATATTATCCTCGAATACAAGCACTAATGAAAATTTAATGACGAGTTCAACTAATGCAGCGAAAATAAACTAATTAAGCAACTAAGCAGCTAAGCAATAAGCAAATGGGTTATAGCGCAGCTCCAATCAACACCAAAGGCAAAGCTGACGGTAGACACAGCCTAGAATTCCGCATTATCATTTCTAAACTCCCAATCCTGACCTGCAACTGTTGGTGGGGGATTGCAAGGGTGAGTACATGTCTTACTCAGCAAGTGTGGAAAGTATGACATGTAGCTGATACAAATGACAAATGTAAGAATGACTAAGTGCAGAAAAGTACATTAAAACTTTGGAAAGCAATATACTATACGTATGTGAAGTAAACCATCATAAACTGTGTAATCATCATATTACCAGTCCACAATTGATTACCATCATTCATATTCTAGATTTCTCATTACCAATAACCATAATCAATATTAGAACTTAATTCATAACCATCCATAACCATTATTCACTGTAACCATTACCAAACCATATCCATAACCAAAACCCTCTAATCATGTAGGTCATCTAGGCGCTCATAATCGGGAGCACGACTATCAGGATAGTTTTATTAGACTCTGCAGCGTTCGTACCACTTTACCCACGTGTTCATGATTTCATCACCCGTTGGCGACTAAAGAACCTCCCTTATCCCAATTACACTTCCTTTGGTGTATGGCTAAGAGATCACAAAATATCCTTTACAAAGGTATTACTAGCCTATTTAGACCCCACTAAGGTTTCACCGGTGGGATAGCTCCAACTGAGCACATCTTCAACCAAGGGCCCCCTCTTGAGCCATTCGGATCCTAGAGTAGTCCCACCAATAATCAACAAACCCAATCCGACTACCCCTGCCCCGAGCATACTTAATGGTCCAAATAGCACTAGCAAATCCCTAATTAATCAGCTACGCCGCACCCATACTCGACCTGGTGGTGGCACTATAATCCTGGCTTATTCTCGCATGAACCAGTCCTTAGATCTAAAGCAAGCAAACCACCATAACATCCAACCCATCCACATACCAGGCTGTCTTAGATCACCCATTAGCACATCATATTAACCATTTCATGTTAATCAAATCTCATAAATACAAAATTAAGTTAAGTGGTATAGTTGTCTTCCCATCCCAATTAATTAAGCGAAGCAAAAAGGTAAAAAGCCCATCCCGACTCTCTACCATGAATTCTAGGTGACAAGGGTGGTTATACAAATCTAGTAAACTTCCTATCATAGGATTCCCATCAAATTGACACAAGCATGCAATTTTGCAAACAAAACATTTATTTTAGAAACAGGATCAATATGCTCAAGGACACTTGCCGTGCTCTTGGGATTGGTTCGGGTCAAAGCCTTCAAATTCTTGGCGCTAGAGATCCTCCGAGGCACTCTCTAGTGCAAATCCGTCTAATCCACACAATAAATACAAACAAGAATTACAATCAATAGGTGCACATATATTACTCAATATGACATGACATGCATGATTAATGCAAATGCGAGGTGGAACTTGTTAATAAGTTGTTAATGATCACTAACTAGTTCTAATAGCTTTTAACAAGTTTATACAGGTTCGGAGTTGATTCGATAAAATTATAGATTTAATTCAATGCAATTTAGCCAAGAAAATTGGACTAGTCCGCTAGAGACTGGACAAGTGCGCACTGTGCAGGAATAGCACATTAGGGTTTTCTAGATCGATGTAAATTTGGAAATTTGGGGTTGATTTCACGTAAGGAAAAGGAAGTAGAAGGTATACCAGGTGTTTAGAACTCCAATAAATCAAGGATCTTGGAGGCAACACTTGGATCTTGATGATCTAGTGTTGATGAAGAACTTGATGGTGAATTGTTGATGAAGAACGCGAAATTTATGGAGATCTCGATCCTCTTTCATTTCCTCCTCTTCTTCTTCTTGCTCTAGATCTCCTTCTTTCTCCTTGGTGGTGACTAATCACGAGCTAGGGTTTGGGTGTGGTGAAAAAGTGGCAAATAGATGTCAAGCCAAGGGGTGGGGTTAGGTGGAGGCTAGGGTTGGATGGATTTTGAGTCTGAGATGAGTAGAGGCCGGTTTGGAGACCCACATGGGCTCTTAAAGAGTTAGACACGACGTTCCTAGGCCCACTTAATGTAGAACCCAAGAAACAAGTCGTGAAACAAAAGATCAACTTGGAGTCGCGATTTATCAGACAAGCCCGAAAAGGGTCGGACTAGCCGAAGTTGGACAAAGAGAAATCGAACAAGTCCGAACTGGACATCGGACAAGTCCGAACATATCCAGAGGGGAAAAACAGACAAGTCTGACCAAACATCGGAGAAGTCCAATTTTGTCAGAGGGGAAAACAGAAAAGTCCGCTGGAACACGTGACTAGTCTGGACAAGTCTAGGGACTTAGCAAGTTTTCAAAGAATTGGAACATCAGACTAGTCCACACAGGACCAGACAAGTCTGAAAGTGTCCAGAGGGAAAAACAGACTAGTCCGCAGCAAAATGGACAAGTCCGTTTGAAGTGAGAGAGAAATCGAACTAGTCCGCACAAAAACCGGACTAGTCTGCACTTCCCATAATTCTAAAGTGCGGTTTTGTTTCTAATTCATTTTAAACTTGTTCCTTTTTATGATGATCAATGTTAGACAAGTATTAGAATGTATATTATGCATGATGGATGAAGATGAGGTTGTTACAATACACATGAGGGGAATGAAGGTGAAGCATGTGAGGAGGAGCAACGGGTTCAGGAGGGACTAAATGCCTATGAAGAAGTACTAGAAGCTCAAAGTAATGCATTGTAGCCTAGTGAAGCCAGGAAGGAGGACACATGCATAGTTTATTGTGATCCTCAAGAATTTTGTTCCGATGACAATGATGGAGGCTTTGCAGCTAGGCAATTGAAGGAGTTCCTTGATTTATGCAAGATGCGCCCATAATACTATGTCAAGGGGATTCCTCGCTGTGGACATGAAGAATGGAGAGCTCAAGTTATTGTTCTTGCTAGAGATGAGGTGGTTACCCGACACTTTTGAATGTGTCCTAGAAGGGGGGTGAATAGGCTTTTTTGAAATTTAGTCAGAACCTACAACACTTAACAGACTGATCAAATCTCGAGATATCGGACTAATTCGGTAGAGTGCGGACTAGCCCGGTGCGTGCGGACTAGATTGATCAAGTCCGATCAATGATTTCAATACAAGCACAATACGTAGCGGAATATAGTATGTAACTTGCAATTATTGAGTCAATGAAGCTATGTATGATGCAAACCAATTCTTGTTTCAAATTTTTAACGTAGGTTATGCAAGATTGACAAAACCCTAGAATGTAATATGAAAATTAAGAACAGGTTTGACACAAGCGTTTATCCCGTTGTTCGGTTCCCACAAAGGCAATTTACGTCCATGTTTAGGAGCCCACGAAAGGACCGGGTCTTCAGTGACCCTAACCTCGTTGAATCGCCACGAAGGCCAATTCTCTTCCACTATCACAAGGGTAAATCACCAAGTTCAAGGGGCCTCGTCACAAGTTGAGGGGCCCCCAATATTACAAAGCAAACACCACCAAGAACACACTCTTAAGATCAATAATGAAACAACAGGAGTGTGTTAGAGATCAAACCCAAGAGCTCAAACGTGTGAATCGTGTCTCTCCTTTGATCCCAGTTGAATCCTCAAGAGATTGATCTTTCTTGCATTGGATTGTGTGGAGAGATGTGTTTTCTAAGATCTTGGAGGGTGTGATGGTGCAGGGGGTCGAGAGAGTTGATAGTTGGGCCGTGTACATTTATTTATATTAGGGTTTTCAAAAATTACAATTAGAGTTTCGAGGGTCTGGACTAGTCCGTGGTCGACTCCAGACTAGTCCAATGTGCGGCGTGCAAGAAACCCTAAGTGTACAGGAATATCGGACTTGTCCGGCTAGGACTGGACTTGTCTGATTTTAGTTAGAAAGGTTTTCGGACTTGTCCGTGGTGATATCGGACTAGTCCAGTGTGGTTATACCCTTAGTGAATAGAGGACAAGTGCGCACTTGGAGGACTTGTCCGATTTTAGTCAGAGGGTTTTTCGGACTAGTCCATGGAGAGATCAGACTTGTCCATTTTCCGTGCAAATGTGAATAATTGATGATTAGTTCGCACAAGGGAGGACTAGTCCGTTTTTAGTCAGAGGCATTATCGGACTAGTACAGACATGTTCGGACTAGTTCGACGCGGACAAGTCCGTACTGGCAGGACTTGTCTGAACCTATACAGAGAGGATATCAGCTAGTCCGGTGTACATCGGACTAGTCCATTTTTCCTGTGAAATGTGAAGTGTGTGAGGATTTCTGGTGCTTGAGATATTGGGATGTGTTACACCAGCACACTCCATACACAATGATATATTCTATTCAGCTCTTGAGCTCTTTTCCAAACTGATCCTCATTCTTTTTTCTTTTGAGCGGCTTTCTTCATTCTTTCCTTAAAACCTGCACTCATCTCAATAGTGTGGTTAGGATCTCATTTGTTTGTCATAAATCAACCAAAACCCACAAGGGTTGCCTAGATGCACTTTCAATCTCCCCCCTTTTGGTGATTAGTGACAACTAATTGAGATTTCACAAAGTATGATAAAAATTTGAGATTTTCATAAAGTGTGCACATATGAGCTTGAAACTCATTTAGAAAAACTAAATTTCAGAATGACAACAAAAGACATATGTGCACTCTTTATGGTGGGATGCAAAACTAAATGAGTGTGAGCAGTAATCATGATGAAAGTGAAATAATTGACATCAATATATCAACAACAAGCATATATGTCAATTTCAGAGCAAAATCACAGATTTCATAAATATGAGCATAAATAGTTCATAGCATTGCATCACAAGACCAAAAGTATAAAAAGAGCATAATATGAAGTCTTACAACCCAAAAGAGACAAAAAGATGCATAAATGAAGCTCTCGTCTCTCAACCTACAACTAAGACCTAGTGAATCCCCCTCAATCTCCCCCCCTTTGGCATCAAGACACCAAAAAGAAGAAGAGGAGGGATCTAAGATCTTCAATTCTCATCGTTGGTCCTCTCATCATCTTCATCTTCATTCTCCGACTGAGGAGGAGGAGAGGAATGGATCCACTCGAGGTGCCCCCAACGCCAAAGTAGGCAAGCTCGGAGGGAGTCAAAGGCCCGAGCTCGATGAAATCCGAGGCTGAGTCGTCAGAGATGACTGGGGATCTAATAGGCTCGATCTCCAGCTTCTGGCCAATGTGTTTGACATTTTCTTTGACATACCGCATATCAGCCTTCCTCGCCTTGTTCATCTTGTGAGTGTTCACTTCGGCCTTCTTGCATGAGGCAAAGATTGCTGCCAAGTACTTCAGGATTCCACTAGGAGACCCTTTTTGGGGAGGGGCCCTAGTGGAGGGATCATCCCTTGCATCTCCTCTATCTCATTTCGGAGCTTCTTCACTGGATGCAGGAGAAGGGGGAGCTTGGATAAAGAGACTTGGGGAGGCTTCTGGGGCCTTAATGGAGTGTGCTCCACATCCTTCACAAACTCGATCCCTGTGACCTTCTCAATCATGAACATTAAGAAAGGTGCGTAGCCACAGGATCTGTTAGGAGTGCAAGAGATGTTGACCATATTATTCCAGATGTAGTCAAAGACATCAAACTTCTTATCTTTTCTTATCACCTTCATCAGTGTCCTGAGATAGCCTTGGACACTCCCTGCATCCCCATCCTTCTGGGCAATAGTCTTCTTCAAGACCCTATTGAGGACCAGAAAGAATGGCTTCATATTCTTGGTGGAAGGAGGGTTGAAAGTCGAGCAGGTGTCATAAAGGAACTTCATTTTGTCCCTCTCAAGGACACCTATGTTGTGAATGATCAAGTTGTCGCTGCTGGAGCTCTCAAGATGTAGCAGCCTTGCAAACTCGTCATAAGTAATGGTGTACTTGGATCCATGAGTCATACAAGTCACCCGCTCTTCCTCATCACTTGCAAAGTAGCATGTAGCATAGAACTGAGCAATGACTTCATCGTTCCAATTATTCCTGAAGGCAAACAGATCCTTCAATCCATGCTTCTCCACTGCCTGAACTACCTCATCAAAGGCTAAGCATCTCTTCCTTTCAAAGTGCACCCAATCAATCCATTTGTTGCGCACCACTGGAGTCTTCATTGTGAGGTACACGGAATTATAGAAGTCCGCATGGAAGTTGCTCCAGAATCTTCCATCGGCAACCTTCTTGGACTGGCTGTAGCAGTCCACACTTCTGAATTTGGAAGCTATGTCGCTTCCCCTGCCATTGAACCTCTCCTCTGAGGGATCCCGGGTCCCTTGCTTTGGAGCTGTCATCTTGAGAGGGCCAATGGGGCTCGTGGAAATCCCTTTACCCTTGCCCTTAGCTTGGCGAACAGCCGCCGAGCTAAGGCCAGCACCTGTTGAAGCCTTCAAGACAGGCTTCTTGGCAAGAACCTTGCACCGAGCCTGAGGTGGAGAAGGTGCCGGCTCGGATGGGCGCTCTTGGCGCTTCTTGCCTTGGCCCGTCGAGGGCTGAAGCAAGGCTTCTTGGTCCATCTCGGCCTCCAAATCGGAGATCTCGTTGTTGGAGCTCAACATTGTCCTGAGAATAGATTACACAAGGTGTGGATGAGAATTGATGGTAAGGAATTGCATTGAGGAATGGGAAACTAGGGTTGAGTTCAGTCAAAAATTGGACATGTCCGGTGGACACGTACGGACTAGTCCGGGTGACTGGACTTGTCCGTACATGGACCGTACTAGTCAGGTGTCCATCACCTCAAACCCAAACTAGACGATCAATGGTGTTTCTCAATGCAAAAATAGCTCAACATCAATGTAATACATCAAGGAAGCATGTATTAGGTGAAAGTAACTAAGCTATTTGATCAACAATGAAGGAAATCAAGATTTCTACGGTTTGGGAGAAAATTTAACTGAAATTCCTCCATTCTTGGAGACGGAGGGGTTGAAGGAGCGTACAAGTCCGTGGTCTTCAATCCCTATGCAATGGAGATCGATTTCCACCCAAACTCGAAGAGTTTTGATGGAGGAATCGTCAAATCGCCGTGGGGATCTTGAGTGAAGAGAGAGAGTGTGAGGAGAGTTGTGAGGGTGAAGAATATTAGGTTTGGCAGCGGCTAGGGTTATGGAGTCAAAAAATCGGACTAGTCCGTGGTCGGCCAGACTAGTCCGGACTACCGGACACTCCGCGGACTAGTCTACAGGGGCAAACTAGTCTGTGTAACCACTGACTAGTCCGTGGTCACCAAAACAAAAATGCTTAGCCCATTTGTATATATTCGAAGGTACTTATTAAGAAAATAGGGGGAAAACAAATCAAATAATCTTGATGAATGTCATCAGTAAGCATACAACAATCAAGCAATGACCATAATTCATCAAGATCAAGTAGTTTAAATAGTTTTTGGACAAAATTGAGAAAGATGATTTTCGCAACTCAAACAATATATTTTGAAGAGTCCATATAGGTGTGCATGTTTTCAAGCCACATTCCGAGCATCAAGGATATTGAGTTCATTTCGGAGCTCGCAAAAGCATTTTTCATCAAGTGGCTTGGTGAATATGTCGGCTAGTTGTTTTTCGGTGTTGACATGGGAAATGGCTATGTCTCCTTTCATTGAGTGGTCTCTCAAAAATGATGTCGGATGTCTATGTGTTTGGTTCTAGAGTGTTCAACTGAATTATGAGCAATTTTAATGGCACTCTCATTATCACAAAGGAGTGGAATACGACTCATATTGTAACCGTAATCCCTTAGAGTTTGTCGCATCCAAAGGAGTTGTGCACAACAACTCCCGGCTGCAACATACTATGCTTCGTCCGTGGATCAATGGAATTTTGTTTCTTGGAGGACCAAGAGACTAGGGATCTACCTAGGAATTGGCAGGTGTCGGGGGTACTTTTTCTATCTACTTTGCATCCGGCATAATCTGCATCAGAGTATCCAATGAGATTGAACTTGGAATCTTTGGGATACCAAGGACCTAGGTTGGGTATATGAACCAAATATCTCAAGATCCTTTTAACGACTGTCAAGTGACACTCCTTAGGATTGGCTTGAAATCTCGCACACAAACATACACTCAACATAATATTAGGCCTAGATGCACATAAGTAAAGTAAGGATCCAATCATGGAGCAATATACCTTTTGATCCTCGCTGGGTCCATCTTCATTGAGATCCAAGTGTCCATTAGTTGACATGGGAGTCTTGATAGGCTTCGCCATGTCCGTCCCAAACTTCATGAGTATGCCTTGAGTGTACTTAGTTTGGCTTATAAATGTCCCTTCCTTTTGTTGTCTCACTTGGAATCCCCAGAAGTACTTCAGCTCTCCCATCGTAGACATCTCAAACCTATCTGTCATAATCTTACTAAATTCTTCACAAAAGGATTTGTTAGTTGAACCAAAGATAATGTCAATAACATAGATTTGACAGATAAAAAGATCATTGTCAAAGTGTTTTGTAAATAATGTATAATCTGCTTTACCGATCTTAAAACCATTTTCAATTAAGAAATCTCTAAGACATTCATACCAAGCTCTAGGATCTTGTTTGAGGCCGTAGAGAGCCTTACACAGTTTAAAGACGTGGTCGGGGAACTCTTTATCTTCAAATCCGGGAAGTTGCTCCACGTACACCTCCTACTTGATTGGACCGTTGAGGAAGGCGCTTTTCACATCCATTTGGTAGAGCTTGAAATCATGGTGAGTAGCATATGCAAGAAATATTCTAATTGATTCAAGTCTAGCTACGGGAGCAAAGGTTTCATCGAAATCCAAACCATCGACTTGTGAATACCCTTTGGCCACAAGTTGTGCCTTGTTCCTTGTCACCACCCCGTGTTCGTCTTTTTTGTTGCGAAAGACCCATTTGGTGCCCACAATGTTGAACTTGGGTCTTTCGATGAGTTCCCACACCTCGTTCTGTTTGAAGTTGTTCAGTTCTTCTTGCATCACCACCACCCAGTTCGGATCTTTCAATGCATCCTCAATCCTGTGTGGTTCCAAAAAGGACACAAAAGAGTAATGCTAACAAAAATTAGCTATTTGAGATCTTGTGGTTACTCCTTTTTGGATGTCACCAATGATGTTGTCGATTGGGTGATCCCTTTGGACGCATTGGCGTACTCTCAGGTGTGGCACTTGCGGTCTTGTATCTTCATGATCTTCTTCTTCTCCCCGTAGATGGTTGCCCTCAATGACTCGTTTATCATCTTCATCTTCTTGATGTCGATCTTGTTTGGAAGCGCCCCCTTGATCATTGGACTCCACTTCTGGTTCATCTTCCTCATGCACATGTGGAGGTGACTCTTGTGGTCGAACATCGCCCAACGCCATTCTTCTCAATGCTTGACAAGGAGCTTCCTCTCTATCTAGCACACATGGATTAACTTGCTCCGGTGAGTAGTTCATAGGATGTATTCTTGAGTAGTCGATGAAGATAGAGTCGATTTTGTAGGATATAAGAGCTCGTGAAAAGCTACCAGAGGGGGGTGAATGGTAGATTTAAAAATCTTACGCAGCGGAAACAATTAAACCCCAACCCCTTTGGCAGAAAAACAATCTGTTAAAGAAATCGTGTGTGAGACTAATATAAACATTTTTCACTGTGACAAAAGTGATAGATATCAGAGAGAATCAAGTAAAGAAAACAACACAACAAGAATCACTCAAATCCGTCGAGAAAAACTCAAGTTATGATCGAAAGATCAAACAAAGGTCAATCTGCTCTACCCGAGAAAAAAACAGTTCTGCAACGCTGCAAAGAAACTCGTGTAGATCATAGACAACAAATCCAATGACCGTGAAATTTTTACAGATGATAGATCATCAAGTTGAGAAGACAACCCAAAAAGAATCACGTCAATTGGATCTGTAAAACTCGAGTTATGATAAAACCACCGACGAAAGGTAGTGCTGTCCAGAAACTCGATGAGTAAAACTTGTCTAGAACAAGTCGGACGAACAAGGCACAAAAGTTCCTTCAAACTACGAATTTTATTAAATAGAACACAAGAGGAACAGCCCCCAAAGTCGTGCACCACGAGCTCTGGGCTCCCTTGCTTATATAACCAGCTCGAAAGCCAACTCAACTCAGATCAGAAACCTAATCCTACTCTGTTCACGAATCGTAACTTTCCATAACTGCTTAGGATTCTTCTATACGCAGATAGAAGCAATCTTAAGACTTCCAAACACTTTAGGAACGTATCCTATATTCCTAAAACAACTCAAATTTGTGACCCACACGAAATCCTATCATAACCAACTCAAATTTTTCCATATTTGAGTCAAACCCGACTCAGCCGCAGCCTGAGTCCATAACCTAGTCGGTTGGACCTTTCCGACCAACTCTTTACGTCCACATCTCTTCATCACACCTTGGAACCATGCAGCCACGTCCATACACTCCTTGCACACGTGCAAACATCTTCCAACGACATCCACGATACCTTCATATGCATTGTTCTTGATTCAAACATGTTGTGCAACCTTCCTATCAACTCAACCACAATTCCTCCCGAACTTGGTTGTTGAACCTCTAAGACTAGTTCAATGGATCCCGTCTCTAGCCATGTCTTGAACTCAAGCAAAACCTGCACATGAATAAACAACCAATCCATACGAGCCCAAGTCATCGACTTGACTCAAGTTAGTTCCGAACACAACACCTTACGTGAGAACCTCACATAAGCATATTGCAAAACCACAGTAACACGATATCATCCATGTCTACCAAAAACGCATCAAAGACTTCGCAAATGAATACTAAGCAATCTTTCTAGAGATGTAAAGCAAGTACGAAACATTGCAAATGAAAAACAGAAGCATTGCGGTCAAGTTCTGGATCTTGCCAGAGCAACCCGAACCTTGAGCCGGAGCTAACAAAAGCTAGTAGAACCTAGCGCCAGAACTTACCAAAACTAGTATAACCAAGCTCCCACCAGAGCTTACAAAACTAGCAGGACCTAAATAAAAAGGTTTTTTGGTGATATTCAAAACTTTTATCGTCAAAGCAAGTGTATTTACTACAAGCCAGTGTATTCAGCACACATAGGTCTTACAATCTCCCCCTTGATGAATGCATTGGCAACACCATTTAAAATCCGAACATTGGCTTATTCACATAAAAGTTTTGAAGGAAATTTCTCCCCCTTTGTAAATCAAAAGTAAAATGAGAAGAAAATCCAAAAATTATCCCATATCATCTCTCCCCCTTTATTATCTCTCCTTATGCACATATTCTCTTTCTCTTCATGCTTATCTCTCCCCCTTTGACGATGTATTCAGCAAGTCATGAGCATATAAACAAATTATATCTCCAACTTTAGTTGTTATGAACATATTATAATATATACATATAAACAAAGCTCATCCAAGTCATACTATCAGGTACCTTACATTATCACATCAATGAGATACATAACGTAGTGTAAGCCATGCTAGAGATCAAATGTAATTTTCAATTTAAGCAAGTCACGATCTCAAAAACTTAACTATTTCAAAACCTGAAATCATGACACTAGTTGCTGCATTTAATTATTTTTCAAAGCATAAATTTAGATCATATGATATTTGCAAGAGATTATATGCGCATCTGCCTTATTCTAACCAACCAAGCCAAGCCTATGTCATTTGACAATCAGAAGCTTAGGGACATGGTTTTAGTCATACACAACTTCTTCCAAGTTCATTTCTAAGTGCAATGATAAGTCATGTCAAAAGAAGAAGTGCGATGCATGCATATTCTCTTGATCTTTTCTCGATTTATATTTGTTCATAAAAAACTCAACATGTGAGTTGATTACTTGATTAATTCTTAATGATTAAAAGCACCAGTGAACATGTAACAAGTTCAAAACAGCAAGAAAGTTCGACCATGACCAGTTTTAGTGTAAGTAATTATTCCAATTACTAGACATGGCAAAAACTACAAAATATATAACACGAGTAATGTAGTAAGAACTTTCAGCATGTAAAAGGAATCACAAAGTCATATATGTATGAAATACTATGCTCATATTATTTTAATTTCAGATTCACACATAGACTTCCCAAGTTTCAAAACTCCCCCTCAATTTAAGCCATGAGGATGCATAACCCCTATTTCAGTACGAATGTAACAAAAACGAGTGAAATCCAAAGGTTTTGTAAAAATGTCATCCAATTGTTGTTTGGTATCTACATGGTGAAGCACAATGTTTCCTTTTTCAACATTATCTTGGAGAAAGTGATACCTAATGTCAATGTGCTTAGTTCTAGAATGTTGCACGGGGTTTTTAGCAATGCAAATGGCACTAGTGTTATCACAGAACAGTGGAACACTATCTATATCAACCCCATAGTCCTTAAGTGTTTGAACAATCCAAAGAATTTGTGAGCAAGCACTAGCAGCAGCTACATATTCAGATTCGGTTGTGGATTGTGTAACTGAATTTTGTTTTCTAGAGGACCAAGCAACAAGAGAATTATCAAGAAAATGACAAGCACTAGAAGTACTTTTCCTATCAATCCTACAACCCCCAAAATAAGCATCCGAAAAAGCTTTCAAAGTAACGGTTGAGAAAGAAGGAAGAAAAATTCCAAATTCTTGAGTTCCATGTAAGTACCTGAGAATCCTTTTGACGGCTTGACGATGTGAAGCATGTGGGGAGGCTTGAAACCGTGCACGAAGACATACGCTGAATTGTATGTCTGGTCTTGATGCCGTGAGGTACAAAAGTGATCCGATCATGCTTCTATATTCTTATTGATCCACGGGTTCACCATCTTCATCAAGTCCAAGTGTTGTTGCTGTTCCCATTGGTGTCCGAAGAGGCTTGCTTTTGTCCATGTTGAAGCGCCTTAGCAGATCTTTTGTATACTTCGTTTGATGCACAATGGTACCCTCCTTAGTTTGCTTGATTTGCAGCCCCAAAAAGTAAGTGAGTTTACCCATCATACTCATTTCGAATTCGGAACTCATCATTGTTGAAAACTTGGACACAAGATCATGAGAAGCACAACCAAAGATAATATCATCCACATACACTTGAACGAATAATGGGTCATTGCCATGCTTAAGCACAAAAAGAGTTTTATCAACCTTGCCCATGGTAAACCCTTTTTCAAGTAAGAATGATTTTAACCTATCATACCATGCTCTAGGGGCTTGTTTGAAACCGTACAAGGCTTTGGACAGTTTGTAAACATGATTAGGAAAATCTGGATTTTCAAAATCTGGTGGTTGCTTGACATAAACCTCCTCATCTATGTAGCCATTTAGAAAATCTCTTTTATCAACCATTTGATATAGCTTAAAACCTTTAGATGCAGCAAAAGCTAACAAAATTCTTATGGCTTCTAATCTAGCAATAGGAGCAAAAGTTTCATCAAAATCTAGACGTTTAACTTGAGTGAAACCTTGAGCAACCAACCTAGCCTTATTCCTAACAACAACCCCATCCTCACTTTGTTTATTTTTAAATACCCATTTAGTTCCAATTAAAGTGTGACCTTGAGGTGGAGGTACAAGTTTACAAACATTATTTCTTTAAAAATTTTCTAACTCTTCTTGCATGGCAATAATCCAAGATTTATTAGTGAGTGCGTGTGATATATCCTTGGGTTCAAAAGAAGCAACAAAAGCAAAATGAGCATAAGAGTTTGGATCGCAAAACCTGGACCGTGTGACTCGTTCGTGCAAGCTTCCAATCATCTGTTGTGGGGGATGATCTTTGTAAAACTATAGGGGAACAGATGTCTCACAAGCTTCTTCTTCTTCATGTTCATCACAAATCGATGAGCTTGTGACTTGAGGATGATTTGAATCAGCATTGATGGTTGATGGTCCTAGTTGAGAATTAACATCCGGAGCTGAACCAAAGTCTTTAGCTGCTGAATTTTCGGGCAGCAGCTCCAATTCTTCCTCATCTTCAACGAAAATGCTCCCCCCTGCGGATATGGATCTGGACCTGCAATGTTTGAGCTTATACCTGGGCTAGCTTCATCAAAAGACACTTCACAAGTCTCCACAATTTTGTTAGTGTCAAGTAAAAGCACACAGTAGCCTCTAGTATGAGATGGATATCCAAGAAACATGCCATCAATGGATCTAGGTTCAAATTTATCAAGATTACCATGTTTCTTAACAAAGCATTTGCAACCAAAGACCTGAAAGTGTGTAACACTAGGACTATGTCCAATCCAGAGCTCATGGTGTTTTACCTAGCTTAGCACACAAGAAAATACGATTTGGGACATAACAAGCGGTTGCTAACGCATCAGCCCAAAATTTCCTAGGAGTTTGATATTCATCAAGCATAGTCCTAGCCATCTCAACTAAGGTTATGTTCTTTCTTTCTACAACACCGTTTTGTTGAGGTACATATGGTGAAGAAAATAGATGATCTATTCCATTTTCAGCACAAAAGTGATCAAAAGATTGATTTTTAAATTCAGTTCCATTATCACTTCTAATTTCTTTTAATGATATTGGGTGATCAATTGATAATCTAAGAAATAATGTTCTAAAGTGACTAAAAACTTCATTCTTAGACGCCATAAAGTAAACCCAAGAGTATCTAGAACAATCATCAACAATCACAAGAACATACCATTTTCCTCCGAAGGATTGAACACGTGAAGGTCCTATGGTGTCAAGGTGCAAAAGTTGACACGATTCAGTTGTCATGATCATTGTGAGAGGAGTATGTGAACCTGCAACCATCTTAGCATCTCTACAAGAAGAGCACACAATTCCATTTTCCCCATTAAGCGTAGGCAGCCCACGTATGTGATCAAGAGCACTAACACGCGTTAGGTGACCAGGCCTACGTGACCAAGTCTACGATGCCAAAAATATAAGTCCTTTGAATCATTAGCAACTAGACACCTATGCTTAGAGGAAGATATATCAAAATCAGCTTTAAAAACTCTTCCAAACCGAGACATGTTAAAATAAGCTCACTATTTGAACCTACAACTTTGCAGCAGTTTTTATTGAAAATAATTTCTAGATTTTCATGTAGCAATTGTGCAACAGAAAGCAAGTTGTATTTAAAATTTTTGACAAGTGCCACATACTTCAAAGTGTAGTGATCATTTACTCTAACCGAACCCTTAGCAATTATAGGAGTTTAAGAATTATCGGCAAAAGTAACATTCTCTACACATGACACGAAAGAGAGGGGGGAGAACCAATCTTTGTTACCGGTCATGTGGCGTGAGCAACCTGAATCCACAATCCAAATGTTCTCCTTCCTCAAATGTGTAACCTACATATAAGAACAATACGTCGATGACTCAATACTGGGGTTAGTCAGAAGGCATTTAGGAATATAGTACTGAGTCACGCGAGGTGCAGCAGGAAAAACACGCGAAAGTTGAGACAAAACAGCAGATTTATGAGTCAAAGTTTGAGATTTTTTATTCTTAACTACTGACCTATAAGGTGTTACTTGTGTAGCACAAAAATCAGTAGCTCCGGAGGCAAAAATAGAAGGTCTGGAGGTAAACTTTGAATGTTTTTGACTCAAAACAGCAGGTTGTACATTCGGTTCAATATGTGCAGCAAATTTTGCATGAAAGTTATGAGATCTAGCAACCATTCTTTCCCTTTTCTGTTGTTTAGCTAGTCTATAACAAAAATCTATGACATGACCATCTCTACCACAGTAGGTACAATGACATTTAACTTTGTGTTCATGTCTAGATGAGCAAACAACATTTTTATTTGAAACCGAATGAGACAATACTCCTGCAGATTTGAAAACCACTTCTTTTTGTTTAGGAACTGTTTGAATCAAACCACTTCCTAATGACTTTACACTTTTAGGTGGATGTGCCTTAGCATGAGCATGAGAATCAAAACCTAAACCAGTTTTATCATTGCAAGACTTGGATGAATTCAGCAGCAAGTTTAGGTTCTTATTCCCATTACAAAACCGATCAAATGTCTTATGCATGTTATCAAGTTTATTGGACAGATCAAGGCAATTTTCACATGAAGTTTTTCTTTTTAATTTGCAATTGGAACAATATTTAACTTCATGACAACGTAAAGCATTATTCAATATAGAGATTTCATTCATAGCATCTTGCAGTTTCTTATCAAGATCATCACAACTAGAACAATGCAAATCAATTGTAGAACAAGAAGCATCTTTTAAGTTTCCAATATTAAGTGCAGCAAGCTTTTTGTTCCTTTCAATTTCAAGTTTATCAAGTGTGGAGGTATGTGCACTTCTTAGGGAGGACAATTGTTCATATATTAAGTCACATGAGGAACGAGAATCATCACTAGGAATCAAGGATTTCAAACGATTAATTTCAGATTCTAGTGACTCAATTTTAACAACATTGTCCCTAAGCTTTTTGTCCTTTTTCTTAACAATAACAGTGGCATGAGAAATAGCATCACACATTTGTTCGCAAGTAGGACATACCTCTTCATTGTCGCTGTTGTGTTCTGCCTCCTCCTGACTTGATCTTGATCTTGTTTTGCCTGCCATGAAGCATAAGTTGGCTAGATCGTCATCATCTTCATCACTTTCAAAGTCTACATCGCTTGAACCAAGCTCTTGAAGTGCAGTGATGAAGCTGTTAATCATCTTGTGCCCTATGGTGCCCTTATTTTTCTTGTTGGGATTTCCAGAGGTGGTCTTGACCTTGTTCTGTTTTTCTTCAAGGGTAGTAGGACCTGAAAGGTTAGGGCAATATGAACGAAAGTGTCCTTTCTTACCACACTCAAAGCATCGTTGAGGTCCGGAGCTTCCTCTCCTTCTAGTTCTCACATTTTGCAATGCTTTTGAGAACCGGGTAGAGATAAGTGCTACCTCCTCCTCTAGAAACTCCTCAATCTTTTCAAGGGTTAGAGAGGACAGCAAAGCAAGTGTGCCACAAGATGATGTTTGACCGAAACTAGGCATGTCACGTTGACAAACAAAAGCAATAGACTTGTTGGGGTTCTTACATGAGATTATGTCAATTTCATGAGTTTTTAACTTGGAATATAGCACATCTAAAGTAAGTGAACACATGACAGTAGATTCATGAATAGATGTGACTTTCATCTCCCAAATTGACATATCTGATGCACTTAGCAATTGCCTAGCATTTTCAGCATCTGAAAAATTAACATTGACACTACGCAAGTTGCTGAGAATCTTATTAAAGCGAGCAAAAAGGTCATCAATAGACTCACCGGGTTGCATCTCGAAGCGCATGTATGCTTTCTTGAACATGTGTTGCCTTACCTCTTTGATCGTGTTGGATCCTTCGTGGTAGTCACAAAGTGTTTTCCACACGTCGTATGCAGATCGTAGGTGTGCAACACGGTCGAAGTCGCTTTGTGTTAATCCTTGTATGATCAAGTTCTGAGCCTTGTTATTGTTGTCGACATCTCTTAGATTTGTAGCAGTAACTTGATCGTTTGATGACACTTCGTAAGGCTTGTATACCTTCCCCCATATTGCAAAGCCTTGTGCCTGGATGAAAGCCTCCATGTGTGCCTTCCAAACCTGAAAAATCAATACTAGCGAACACACAAGGTTTGTCAGAGTACTTCTCCATGATGATTAGTCAAAAACACGGGAAAATCACAAAGATTAGAGCACTGTGGATCTTATACCAATTGTAGGATCGAAGATCACATGAAAATCTACCAGAGGGGGGTGAATGGTAGATTTAAAAATCTTACGCAGCGGAACGCCAACCACTTTGGCAGAAAAACGATCTGTTAAAGAAATCGTGTGTGAGACTAATCTAAATGTGTTTCACCGTGACAAAAGTCATATATATCAGAGATAATCAAGTCACAAATACAACACAACAAGAATCACTCAAATCCATCGAGAAAAACACAAGTTATGATCGAGAGATCAAACAAAGGTCAATCTGCTCTACCCGAGAAAAAAACATTTCTGGAACGCTACAAAGAAACTCGCGTAGATCATAGACCACAAATCCAATGACTGTGAAATTATTACAGATGATAGTTGATCAAGTTTAGAAGACAACCCAAAAAAATCACGTCAATTGGATCTGTAAAACTCGAGTTATGATAAAACCACCGACGAAAGGTAGTGCTGTCCAGAAACTCGACGAGTAAAACTTGTCTGGAACAAGTCAGACGAACAAGGCACAAAAGTTCCTTCAAACTACAAATTTTATTCAGTAGAGCACGAGAGAAACAGCCCCAAAGTCGTGCACCACGAGCTCTGGACTCCCTTGCTTATATAACCAGCTCGAAAGCCAACTCAACTCAGATCAGGAACCTAATCCTACTCTATTCACGAATCGTAACTTTCCAAAACTGCTTAGGATTCTTCTATTCACAGATAGAAGCAATCTTAAGACTTCCGAACACTTTAGGAACGTATCCTATATTCCTAAAACAACTCAAATTCATGACCTACACGAAATCCTATCATAACCAACTCAAACCTTTCCATATTTGAGTCAAACCCGACTCAGCCGCAGCCTGAGTCCATAACCTAGTCGGTTGGACCTTTCCGACCAACTCTTTACATCCACATCTCTTCATCACACCTGGGAACCATGCAGCCACGTCCATGCACTCCTTGCACACGTGCAAACATCTTCCAACGACATCCACGATACCTTCATATGCATTGTTCTTGATTCAAACATGCTGCACAACCTTCCGATCAACTCAACCACAATTCCTCCCAAACTTGGTTGTTGAACCTCATCTTCTCCCTAAGACTAGTTCAATGGATCCCGTCATCAGCCATGTCTTGAACTCAAGCAACACCAGCACATGAATAAATAACCAATCCATACGAGCCTAAGTCCTCGACTTGACTCAAGTTAGTTCCGAACACAACACCTTACTTGAGAACCTCACATAAGCATGTTGCAAAACCACAGTAAAACGATATCAACCATTTCTACAAAAAAAACGCATCAAAGACTTAGCAAATGAATACTAAGCAATCTTTCCAGAGATGTAAAGCAAGTACGAAACATTGAAAATGAAAAACAGAAGCATTGCGGTCAAGTTCCGGACCTTGCCAGAGCAACCCGGACCTTGAGCCGGAGCTAACAAAAGCTAGTAGAACCTAGCGCCGGAACTTACCAAAACTAGTATAACGAAGCTCCCGCCAGAGCTTACAAAACTAGCAGGACCTTAATAAAAAGGTGTTTTGGTGATATTCAAAACTTTTATCATCAAAGCAAGTGTATTCACTACAAGCCAATGTATTTAGCACACATAGGTCTTACAGATTTATGGCGTGGCAGGCGGTGTTAACCGCTTCCGCCCAAAACCGATCTGAGGTCTTGTATTCATCAAGCATCATTCTTGCCATCTCTATGAGGGTTCGGTTCTTCCTCTCGGCAACTCCGTTTTGTTGAGGGGAATAAGGTGCTGAGAACTCATGCTTTATGCCTTCTTCGTCGAGGTACTCCTCAACTTGAGTGTTCTTGAACTCCGTGCTGTTGTCGCTTTGTATGTTCTTGACATTCAATGAGAACTCATTTTGAGCACGCTTGAAGAACTTCTTCAGGGTTCCTTGATTCTCTGTCTTATCATGCAAAAAGAAAACCCAAGTGAAGCATGAAAAGTCATCAACAATTACTAAGCCATATTTGTTACCGTCGATGCTTATTTAAGCAATTGGACCGAAAAGGTCCATGTGAAGTAGCTCGAGTGGTCTTGTTGTAGTCATGACGTTATTCGCGGGATGAGGTGCTCCAACTTGCTTCCCGGCTTGGCACGCGCTACAGGACCTGTCTTTCTCAAAAACAACGTCCTTCAAACCTCGGATGTGATCGCCCTTGAGGAGCTTTTGAAGATTCCTCATACCAACATATGCTAGCCGTCTATGCCACAGCCAACCCATGTTGGTTTTTGCAATCAATCATGTGTCAAGTTCGGCTTTATCTTTGTTGAAGTCAACAAGGTAAAACGTTCCCTTTAATACACCATTGAATGCAATGGAACCATCACCCCTTCTAGAGACGATCACACCCTCATTAGTAAACAAGCAATTATAACCTTTGTCACATAATTGAGATATGGACAACATGTTATAATCTAAGGAATCGACATGTAACACATGAGAAAGAGTATGTTGAGACGATATAGCAATTTTACAGGTACCGAGCACCTTTCCTTGACTATTGTCTCCAAAATACATGCCCTCGCTTGGATCCTCATTTTCTTCATACTAAACGAACATCCTTCTTTCTCTGGTCATATGGTTGGTGCAACCACTATCTAGCACCCATTTTGATCCACCAGAGGAATAGGTCTGCAGAACAAATCATGCCTTGGTTTTAGGTACCCAAGCTTGCTTGGGTCCTTTGAGGTTAGTTACAAGAGATTTGGGCACCCACACATGAGACTTGGTGTTCCCATGGTGTGGCCCAACATAATGAGCATAAACTTTACAAAAATTACTTCTCATTAGTACATAGGATGCATCGAAAGTCCTGAATAATAGTTGTTGTTGTTGTTTATGAACAGAACTAGTCTGGGAAACCAGACATTGTCCGGACGACCGGACTTGTCTGTGTAGGGACCGAACTGGTCCGGTTATTATATGTGTTAGCTATCTTGGACTTATTAGGATCATTTGACTTTCTAGCTTTAGAGGAGTTTCCCCTCGCAAAGGCAATGCTCTCCTTATTATTTTTATCGCTTCTAGCATATTGCCTTTCACCATAAGAATACCGAATGCCATATTTGACATTAGGAGGTCTTGTGGCCAAGTATGCACTACGTGCATATTTGATCTTCTCCTTCTCAAATATGCCACTTTGGGAAGGATGCTTTTCCTTGGTAGAGGTTGACTTGTCTTTCAAGCTAGTGTCAATTTTAGCACATGAACAAGTAATAATAGGTTCAGTTTTATGGGGTTGAGAAGGTGAGCTTGAAGAGGATGAGGGGTCACTTTGTTTGAGTGACTCAACTTGTACCTAAAGGACCTTTTTAACCTTGGATAGGTTAGCATGTTCATCCTTGATGGTGGTATTGGAGTCGCTTAACTTCAAGGAAGCTTCCTTGCTTGAGGCTAACTCAAGCTCTAGTGACTTGCCTCGCTACTTTTCAAGTTCGAGAAGCTTGTCTAGTTAAAGATATTCCTCCTTTTGGGAGATAATCATATATTATTGGTGGTTGATCAACTTCTCCTTCTCAACAAGCTGATTAGGTAGAAAATTCATTTTCGCAGCTGTTTTCTTATCTAAGCCAACGAGCATGTCTTCATTATCACTAGCGACTTCACTATCACTAGAATAGGAATGCAAGGAAGAGGATTTGGTTGTTACCTTTCATTTACCTTCCTTTTCCATGAGGCAAGTGTCGTTGCCCTTCCATGCGCTGAGATTTGGGAAGGGGGTTGACTTCTTAGTTGTCTTCTCGATGGCTATGCTAGCCATCTCCTCTTCCTCTTCGGATGAGGACTCATCATTTGAGTCCCACTCGTTTCCTAGGTGCGCTTGTCCAGCTTGCTTCTTCTTCTTGAAGAATTTCTTGGGTTGAGGCTTCGTTTCCTTGGTCTTCTTCTTGTTTTCTTCATACGAGCAGTCAACTATAAAGTGGTCATATTTACCACAGTTATAGCATGCCCGCCTCAGCTTCTGTCTTGATTTTTCTTTGTATTTTCCTTCACTTGATTTCCCCCCTTGTCTTTTCTTCATCATTTTCTTGAATCTCTTCATGAATAGGATCATGTCTTCCTCATCTATGTCGCTGCTCTCATCATCGCTGTCCTCTTCTTGTTGAGCTTCTCGAGCTTCTTTTGACAAGGGTTTGCAAGTGGACTTCAAAGCGACCCCTTTCTTCTTTGCCAGGGTGAGGTCGGAAATCTCCTTGACATGCTTTGCCTACTTTTCCATCATCTTGAAATTGATGATTTTCCCAAGCAGCTCATCTGGGGTCATTTTCTTGTACCCGGGGCTTTCTCTAGTCATCGAGCACAAGGTGACGTTGCGAGGCATGAAAGCTCTAAGGATGAGCTTCACCACCTCATGATCGTTCCACTTCTTGCTTCTGTATGCTCGAACCTTGTTGATCATCATCTTTAACCGGTTGTACATGTCTTGCGGTGACTCATCTTCTTCTATGGCGAATCTTCCCAATTCGCCTTTGATCATTTCGATCTTCGCTTCTCGCACATGACGATCGCCTTCATGTGCAATTTGCAATGTATTCCAGATTTCTTTCGCAATCTCGAGCCCATCCACCTTGGTGAACTCGTCCTGACTCAGAGAGGATGTAATGACTACTGCAGCTTGAGCATCCCGATGAATTGCTTGCTCTTGACTTGGTGTAAGCTCTTCATCGTCGTCCGGGATATCTATTCATGTACACACAATATGCCAAAAGCTGGGATTGAGTGAGATTAAATGCATTTTCATGTTCTGCCTCCACATTGAGTAGTCATTGCCGTCGAAGTGTGGGGCTTTTCCTAGAGGAATAGATAAGTAATGGTTATTGTTAGAATTAAGACGATCGTAGTTGAAAGGATATCTGGAGTAGTCAGTGTGACTACTCCCGTTCTTCTTCTTCTCGTCTTTGACATTCACTTTCCCTTTCGAGAGGGCTTTATTCCTTAGGAGCGCCTTGAGTTCAAGCGTCTCCTCATCATCATCCTCGAAGTCCTGGATAGCATCGAGGAGCTTCTCCAATTTTTGAGCTCTTTCATCTTCAACCTTCTCTTTGTTGAGACTCTTGTGCACATCCTTCATGTCCGACATGTTCTCTTTGAGCGATTATTCACTTGCGAAGAGTCCTGCTGTGATACTAGTTGAATGTGGCCTAGAGGGGGTGAATAGGCCTTTTGAAATTTAGTCGAAACCTGCAACACTTAACAGACTGATCAAATATCGAGATATCAGACTAGTCCTATAGATTGCGGACCAGTTCGGTGCGTCCAGACTAGATTGATCAAGTTCGATCAATGATTTCAATACAAGCACAGTACACAGCAGAATATAGTATGTAACTTTGAGTCAATGAAGCTATGTATGATGCAAACCAATTCTTGTTTCAAAGTTTTAACGTAGGTTATGCCAGATTGACAAAACCCTAGAATGTAATATGAAAATTAAGAACAAGTTTGACACAAGAGTTTATCCTGTGGTTCGGTTCCCACAAAGGCAACCTACGTCCACGTTGAGGAGCCCACGAAAGGACCGGGTCTTCACTGACCCTAACCTCGTCAAATCGCCATGAAGGCCAATTCCGTTCCACTATCACAAGGGTAAATCACCAAGTTCAAGGGGCCTTCTCACAAGTTGAGGGCTCCCCAAGATTACAAAGCAAACACCACCAAGAACACACTCTTAAGATCAACAATGAAACAACAAGAGTGTGTTAGAGATCAAACCCAAGAGCTCCAACGTGTGAATCGTGTCTCTCTTTGATCCCAGATGAATCCTCAAGAGATTGATCTTTCTTGCGTTAGATTGTGTGGAGAGATGTGTTTTCTAAGCTCTTGGAGGGTGTGACGGTGCAGGGGGTCGAGAGAGTTGATAGTTGGGCCGTGTACATCTATTTATATTAGGGTTTTCAAAAGTTACCGTTATGGTTTCGAGGGTCCAGACTAGTCCGTGGTGGACTCCAGACTAGTCCGGTGTGCCGCGTGCACGAAACCCTAAGCATCCAGGAATATCAGACTTGTCCGGCTAGGAGCGGACTTGTTCGATTTTAGTCGGAAAGGTTTTCGGACTTGTCCGTGGTGATATCGGACTAGTCCGGTGTGGTGATACCCTTACTGAATAGAGGACAAGTCTGCACTTGGAGGATTTGTTTGATTTTAGTCAGAGGGTTTTTGGGACTTGTCCGTCGAGAGATCGGACTTGTCCACTTACATGCAAATGTCAATAATTGAGGATTAGTCCGCACAAGGGAGGACTAATCCATTTTTAGTCCGAGGCTTTATCAGACTAGTCTGGACATTTTCGGACTAGTCTGGTGCGGACAAGTCCGGACTGGCAGGACTTGTCCGAACCTATACAGAGAGGATATCGGACTAGTTCGGTGTACATCATACTTGTCCGTTTTTCCTGTGAAATGTGAAGTGTGTTAGGATTTCTTGTGCTTGAGGTCTTGGGATGTGCTACACCAACACACTTCATACACAACGATATATTCTATTCAGCTCTTGAGCTCTTTCCCGAATTGATCCTCATTCTCCTTTCTTTTTGGTGCTTTCTTCATTCTTTCCTCAAAACCTGCGCTCATCTCAATAATGTGGTTAGGATCTCATTTGTTTGTCATAAATCAACCAAAACCCACAAGGGATTCCAAGATGCACTTTCAACTTTTCATCCACATGGACAGCCACTAGGGAGCAAGCTATTGATGATGTTGCTTGGGATGCACTTACTAGATTGTGCCACATCTATCGGGAGCAGATTGGAGACACTAGTTTTGCACTAAACCCGCAACACGAGAAGGGAATAACGGAAATCTTAAGGCCACAAGATGGAGTTCAAGTCAGTTCTCGTGCCATTAACAAATCTCGGGCAGTATTGGTGAATTTAGGACATCGCTATGCTGATGCTATGGAAGAGATCTGCTACCTCCGTAAGAGGCTATTCATCATGGAAAAGTAGGAGGAATCTCGTGCCACCATGGAGGTCAATGGTGTAGCAACTTCTCCAGCGTCTATATGGACAACCAAATCACCCTGGCGTGCGCCCATGTATGCCTCGCCACCGCTGTCGCCTTCGCCGCCTCGTGGCCAGGACAGCCATGGCTCACACAATTAAGTCTAGGTCTCCTGTTAGAAGTTAGAAAAGTGTTTCGATCATCTTAGTCATATTTAATGTGGTGTGCTGAATTTTCATGGTGTGTGCTTGTGCTTGTGTAATTGGTGCGAGTTGTGGAGCGATTAGCGTTTTGTCCACATACGCACATAGTAGAGAGTTGTGGGATTCTTGTCCACATCTTCGAATAGGGTTATCAGTATTAATAAAGATGTTGATTAGTTACATATACCTTAATGCATATATTTGGGGCGTTTCTTTCCAAATTCTGAATTCTTCCGTATCTACTATTCTTTCACCAACAGAGCAATGAAGCACCTCCGAACAACCAGTGACCTGCTCAGGAAGCTATCAACCTTGAGCAGCTATTGGCTATGCAGAACCAGCTCATGCAGACCATGATACAGACGATAGGACAACTGCAAGCTGGCAACAACAATCAGCCCCACATGCCTCCACCACCGCCACCCCCGCCACACCGCAACCGTTTGGGAGAGTTTATGAGTACCAGGCCGCCTACCTTTTCTCAAGCCACAGATCCAATGGAAGCTGATGATTGGCTGAAGTCAAATGAGAAGAAACTCGCTATAGTCCAGTGCAGTGACAGAGAGAGTGTTCTTTTTGCCTCACACCAGTTGATGGGAGCTGCTACAGACTGATGGGAATCTCTATGCAATGCCCATGAAAATCAAGAGAGAATCACTTGAACTGAATTTAAGGAGAGTTCCGTTCTCACTATGTGCCAGAGGGAGTTATGATACTGAGAAGACAAGAATTTGAAACCTCGGGCAAGGAAGAATGAGTGTGAGTGAATACCTCAATAAATTCACTCAACTCTCTCGCTATGCTCCAGAGGATATCGGCACTGATAGCTGGAAGCAATATCTGTTGATGAAGGGTCTCAATAATAAAATTCAAGTTCAATTGCTCAACACTGACTATGCAAACTTCTAGAAGCTGGTTGACAAGGCCATTGTGGTTGAGAAAAAGATTCGGGAGATGGAGCTAGATCATAAGAGGAAGATGCCATATCAGGGACAGCCGCAAGGAAGCAATGTCCGCCCTCGCTATGCACCGACTGCCGCACCATATTACAACCCATCTGCTGCTGCATACCACCCTGCTTATCCACCGTGACCGCAATAGTCGATGCAGCAACGCCCGCCCATGCAAGCACCTCAGTTACCTATGCAGCATGCGCCATGCCAAAATATGCCTGCTTATGCTCAGAACCAGCCTCGCCCTAACTTTGCTGGTGCCACATGTGGGAAGACATGCTATGCTTGTGGTCAAACAGGACATTTTGCAAATCAATGCCTAAGATCAGGCCAGGGACAGATGAACAATGTTCCAAGGCAGAATCAAAGCCCCAATGGAGGAGCAGCTCAAGGCAACCGTGGACTACGGAATTTTGCTCAGGGCAAGATGAACCATGTATCTGCAGAAGAGGCTCATCAAGCTGAAGAAGTAGTGATTGGTATATTTCTCGCAAACTCCAACCCCACGACTATATTATTTGATTTTGGAGCATCACATTCATTCATCTCATCAAAGCATGTTACAAAGTATAGAATGCCCATATCATACCTGAAGTTTAATTTATTAGTCAAATCTCCTAGAGGGGAGATGAGGACAAATACAGTATGTTCAAAAGTAAGTATTTCCACAAGGGGGGTAGAATTAGATGCCAACATTATAGTCTTGAATTCTCAAGGCTTGGACATCATACTTGGAATGGATTGGCTAAGGAAGCATAAAGGAGTAATTCAAAGTGCTACTCGGACAGTGCAATTGACAAATGAGGAAGGAGTCAATATAGAGTTCAAGGCCGTTATGCCAACAACTAAGAAGGCAATGGTTACTCATGTAGAAGGAGTAACTTTGGAGGAAATTCCAATTGTTCGTGAGTATTCAGATGTGTTTCCTGAGGAATTGCCAGGTATGCCACCTGATCGTGACATCGAGTTCGTCTTTGATTTAATACCTGGAACTGCACCTATAGCAAAGAGGCCATATAGGATGCCTCCTAAGGAACTAGCAGAGCTCAGGAAGCAGATTCAATAGCAGTTAGAAAAGGGTTTTATATTCCCAAGCTCGTCACCATGGGGAGCTCCAGTGCTTTTCGTAGATAAGAAAGATAGGTCCCAAACAATGTTTGTAGATTACCGGTCTCTCAACAAGGTGACAATCAAGAATAAGTAAACACTGCCCCGCATTGAAGATTTGTTCAACCAGGTGAAGGGATCCAGAATATTCTCTAATATTGATCTTCAGTCAGGATATTTCCAAATGAAGGTTAGACCATCGGACATAGCCAAAATAGTTTTCAAGACATGGTATGGATCTTATGAGTATATGGTCATGTCATTTGGATTGACTAATGCACCTGCGTACTTCATGTATATTATGAATAAGGTTTTCACGAAGTATTTGGACAACTTCATGGTAGTATTCATTGATGACATCATGATCTACTCGAAGATTGAAGAAAAGCACGAAGAGCATTTAAGGCTGACAATGCAGAAACTGTGAGAACACCAGTTGTATGCCAAGTTCAACAAGTGCCAATTTTGGTTGTGGGAAATATCATTCCTAGGTCATATAATATCCAGAGAAGGAGTGTCAGTTGACCCAGTTGTAACACCCACATTTTCATGAATCTGCCCTGCATCCATCATTAAATATGTTTAACATTGAGCAACATAAAAAGGAACAAGTTTAAAATGAATTAGAAACAAAACCTCACTTAAGAATTATGGGAAGTGCGGACTAGTCCGGTCTTGGTGCGAACTAGTCCGATTTCTCTCTGATTTCCATGGGACTTGTCCATTTTGTTGCGGGCTAGTCTGTTTTTCCCTCTGGACACTTTTGGACTTGTTCGGTCCTGTGCGGACTAGTTTGGTGTTCCAATTCCTTGAAAATTTTGCTAAGTCCCTGGACTTGAGTGGACTAGTCTAGTATTCCAGCGGACTTGTCCGGCTTTCCCTCTGACTAAAGTCGGACTTGTCTGGTTTTGGCCAGACTTGTCTGTTTTTCCCCTCTGGATAAGTTCATACTTGTCTGATGTCCAGTGCGGCCTTGTCCGATATCTCTCTGACCAACTTCGGACTAGTCTGGCCCTTTTCGGACTTGTTCGATAAATCGAGACTTCGAGTTGATCTTTTGTTTCATGACTTGTTTCCTGGGTTTTATGTTAAGTGGGCCTAGGGACATCGTGCCTAAACCTTTTAGATCTCATGTAGGACTCCAAACTGACCCCTACTCATCTCAAATTTAAAATCCATCTAACCCTAGCCTCCACCTATATAAACAACCCCACCCTTGGTTTTACATCCATTTGACACTTTTTCACCTCACCCAAACCCTAGCTCGTGAATAGCCACCACCAAGGAGGGAGAAGGAGATCTAGAGCAAGAAGGAGAAGAGGAGGAAATGAAAGAGGATCAAGATCTCCATCAACTTCACGTTCTTCGTCAATAATTCACCATCAAGTTCTTTATCAACCCTAGATTGTCAAGATCTATGTGTTGCCTCCAAGATCCTTGATTCTTTGAGTCCTAAACACCTAGTATACCTTCTATTCTCTTCTCCTTACATGAATTCAACCTCGTTTCTCAAAATTCACGTCGATCCAGAAAACCCTAGTTCGCCAGTTCCTGCGGGGTGCGGACTTGCACGGTCCCTAGCGGACTAGTCTGATTTTCCTAGTTAATTTCTGTTGAATTAATTCCAAGATTAATCAACTCCAAACCTGTATAAACTTGTTAAAAGCTATTAGAACTAGTTAGTGATTGTTAAAAGCAACTCATTAACAAGTTCACCCTTGCATTTGCGTTAATCATGCATGTCATGTCATATTGACTAATATTTGTGCATCTATTGATTGTGATTATTGCCTTGTATGTTTATTGTGCAGATTAGAAGGGTTTGCGCTAGAGACTGCCACCGAGGATCTGGAGCACCAAGAGTTTGAAGGCTTTGACTCGAACCAATCCCAAGAGCAAGGCAAGTGTCCTTAAACATATTGATCCCATTTTGAAATAAATGTTTTGTTTACAAAACTGCATGCTTGTGTCAATTTGATGGGAATCCTATGGTAGGAAGTTTACTAGATTTGTTTAACAACCCTTGTCACCGGGAAGTCATGGTAGAGAGTCAGGATGGGCTTTTTACCCTTTTTCCTTTGCTTGATTTATTGGGATGGGAACACAACTATACCACTTAACTTAATTATGCATTTATGAGGTTATGATTAACGTGAACTGGTTAATATGATGTGGTAATTGGTGATCTAAGCAAGCATAGTATGTGGATGGGTTGGATGTTATGGTGGTTTCGCTTGCTTTAGATCTAAGGACCGGTTCTTGGACCGACCATAGAGGATTTACAGTGCCACCACGAGGCCAAGTATGGGTGTGGCGCAACTGATTAATTTGGGCTTTGCCAGTGCTACTTGGACCATTAAGGATGCTCGGGGAAGGGGTAGTTGGATTGGGTTTGTTGATGATTGGTGGGACTACCCTAGGATCCGAATGGCTCAAGAGGGGGCCCTTGGTTGAAGATGTGCTCTGTTGGAGGCATCGCCACCGGTTAAACCTCAGTGGGGTCTAAAAAGTCTAGTAATCCCTTTGTAAAAGCTATTTTGTGATCTCTTGGCCACACACTTAAGGAAGTGTGACACGGCATAATTGAGATTCTATAGTCATCGAAAGGTGATGAAATCACAAACATGTGGGTAATGTGGTACAACCTCTGCAGAGTGTGTCTAAAAACTATCATCATAGTCGTGCTCCCGATTATGAGCAACCTGGACCCTCACATGATTAGAGGAAACTTGGTATTGGGATAGTTTGGTAATGGTTACGGTTAATAATATGGTTATAGTTGGTTATGAATTAAATTTTGATATTGATTATGGTTATTGGTAATGAGAAATCTGGAATATGTATGATGGTAATGAATATGGACTGGTATTATGATGATTACGTGGTTTATGATGGGTTTATTTCACATACATATAATATATTGCTTTTCAAATGTTTTAATGTACTTTTTAGCACTTAGCCATTATTATATTCGTCATTTGAATCAGCTACATGTCATACTTTTCACACTTTGCTGAGTACGACATGAACTCACCCTTGCAATTCCCCCACCAACAGTTGCAGGTCAGGATTGGGAGTAAATCGATGATAATGTGGAGTTCTAGGTTGTGTCTACCGTCATCTTTGCTGTGGAGTGTTGGAGTTGTGCTATACCCTATTTGCTTATGTTGCTTAGTTGCTTAGTTTGCTTAATTAGTTTATTTCCACTGCATTAGTTCAAACTTGTCTTTAATATTCATTAGAGCTTGTATTTGAGGATATTATGAATTGTGTAATAAAAGTGGTTAATTAATCTTTTTTTGTGGTAATTTTCTCTATACTCTTTTGTGAATGCACTCGTGTATGTGTGTTGAACGTCCTGGGCACACATATGCGTTCACTTGGTTCATTTTCGGAACCGGGTGTCACACCAGGGAAGGTTGGAGATGTGCTAAAGTGGGAACCACCGCAGAATGTCAAGGAAATAAGCAGTCTCCTTGGAATGGCTAAATATTACTGCCGGCTCATCAAAGACTTTTCGAAGATAGCGAAGCCCATAACTGAGTTCCTAATGAAGGAGAAGCCTTTCAAATGGACTCAAGCTTGTAAGGACAGTTTTGGGGAGCTAAAGAAGAGATTGACAACATCACCTGTGTTGGTATTGCCAGATGTGAGTAAGAGTTTTGACATCTAATGTGATGCTTCAAGGCAAGGACTCGGATGTGTATCGATGCAAGAAGGCCGAGAGTAGCTTATGCATCCAGGCAGTTGAAGAAACATGAGCAGAATTACCCGACGCATGATCCCGAACTTGCCATTGTAGTACATGCGTTGAAGATATGGAGACATTATGTTCTTGGTCAAGTTTACATGGATCATAAGAGTCTCAAGTACATATTCACGCAAACAGACCTGCATTTGTGGCAATGAATATGGTTGGAACTCATTAAGTATTATGATGCGGGAATCAACTATCATCCAGGGAAAGCCAACGTAGTGGCAGATGCCTTGAGTCAAAAGGGAGCAAGCCACCAGATTACCATCAGAGTGTTGCCACCCGAGCTATGCAAGGAGTTTGAACGGTTAAATCTTGGATTTGTGAATGAGATGGGAGTAATGGAAGTGAATCCAACCCTAGAAGAAGAGATTCGAGAAGGTCAGACGAAGGACAAGGAAATCTAAAAAATGAAGGAAAGGACTCAAGAAGGGAGAGAATTCAGATTTGATGAGGATGACCAAAGTAGTCTATGGCCTGGAAAATGAACTTTTGTGCCTAATGACAAGAGTCTTCGACAGTTGATATTGAAGTAGGCACATGACTCTCTTTACTCTATCCATCCCGGTTGTACAAAGATGTACAAGTACCTGAAGACGTGCTATTGGTGGGATGGTATGAAGAGGGACATAGCTGAATATGTTGCATTATGTGATGTATGCCAAGAGTCAAGCTGAACATCAAAGGTCAGCTGGATTATTGCAACCATTGAAGATTATGGAATGGAAGTGGGAAGAAGTTGGCATGGATTTCATAGTTGGTTTGCCTCGCACTTCTGTGGGATATGATTCAATATGGGTTATTGTGGAGCGATTGACGAAATTAGCGCATTTCATTTCTGTCAAAACTACCAATAGTGGAGCCAAGTTGCTGAGTTGTATATAGGAAGAATAGTGTGTTTACACAGAGTGCCCAAGAAAATAGTATTCGATAGAGGATCTCAGTTCACCTCAAGATTCTGGCGAAAGTTGCACGAATCAATGGGAACTTAATTAAACTTCAGTTCTGCATATCACCCTTAGACGGATGGACAGACCAGGAGGACTAATAGATTTTCGAAGACATGCTAAGAGCTTGTGCGCTAAAGTATGGTGGAAGTTGGGACAAGAGCTTGCCATATGATGAATTTTCCTATAAAAATAGTTATCAAGCAAGCTTGAAGATGTCACCATATGAAGCACTGTATGAGAGATGGTGTAGGAAACCCTTATTTTGGAATGTGACAGGGGAGACTCAATTATTTGGACCAGATGTGATCCAGGTAGCCAAAAACAAGTTCAGACAATCCCCGAGAACTTAAGGGCTGCTCGGTCAAGGCAGAAGGGTTATGAGGATAATAGATGAAGAAGTTTATCTTTTGAGGTGGGAGACTTCGTATATCTCAAAGTGTCACCTATGCGAGGACACAAGCAGTCTAATGTCAAAGGCAAGTTGGCACCTCGCTATACTTGTCCATTCAAGATTTTGGACAAACGGGGAGAAGTAGCCTATAAACTGTAGATGCCTGCACATCTTTCTGATGTCCATGATGTGTTTCATGTTTATCAACTCAAAAAGTTCTTGAGGGTACTGGAAGAGCAAGTACCGATGGAAGAATTGGAGCATGGGGAAGATTTGACCTACGCCGAGCAATCTGTCAAAATTTTGGACGCCAAGGAGAGGGTCACAAGGAACATGGTGAGTCGATGGTGCAAAGTGCAATGGAAGCATCATACAGAATTGGAAGCAACTTGGGAGGGAGAGGATGATCTCAAGAAGGAATTTCTCTATCTCTTTCCTTTTGCGTCGAATCTCGAGGGCGAGATTCATTTTAAGGGGGGTAGGTTTGTAACACTCTCATTTTCATGTATAATGCATTGCATACATCATCATACATGTATAACATTAAGCAACCTGAAGATGAACGATATTAAAATGAATTTAGTCTTAATCAGGGATTTATGTCTATCAGGGTACGGACTTGTCCGGCCTGAAATCTGGACTAGTCTAGTGTTCCCGTTGTCATTTAGAAAATATAGTTTCTTCAGAGTCCTGACTTGTCCGGCATAAAGTGCGGACTAGTCCGATTTCTTCTCTGATGTTCCACGAACTTGTCCGGTCAGACTTGTCCGTTGTTCTCTGTTGACAAATGGACTAGTTCGGTCCCTACTACGGACAAGTCTGGCCTCCAGAATCCCAATCGGATTCTGTTATTTTCCAACAATCTATTTTTGGGTAATTGTCTTAATTGCCCCCAAGAACTTTGTGCCAGCCTCGGAGGAGCCCAAGGGGACCCCACCTCAGCCCCTACACGTCCCCCACCAAATTCCACTTGGAATTCACCTAAAACCCTACCTCTCCAACCCTTATATAAGCTACTCAATACCCTCACTTTCCCACCTTTGAGAAAAACCCCTTGCTCCCGCCTTTGATCTTGTGCCAACATCAAGAAGGAGCCCGGGAGAAAGGAGAAGAAGGAGAGGAGGGAGAAGGAGCAATCGAGATCGATCTTCATCAACTCCTTCAAATTGACATTCTTCATCACCTTTCTTCATAACCTCATCTCCATCAAGCCCTAATTGCCAAGATCCAAAGTCTCACATCAAAACTTTGATCTTCGGATCACTAAACACGTGGTATACCCACTACTTCGAAGTTTCTACGTCAATTCAACCTCAATTCTCTCAGATGAGAAAAACCCTAAATCTGCAGTCTACGTAGTGCGGACTAGCCCGGCCCCTGTACACGGACTAGTCTGGTGTCTGAACCTGTAAATTTCTGAATTAGTTCCAAATTGACTCAACGTAATTCCAATCCTATCCAAACTTGTTAAAAACTATTAGAACTAGTTAGTAAACATTAATAGCGACTCATTAACATGTTTTACTTCACAATTGCATTAATCATGCATATCATGGCATATTGAGTAATATGTGAGCATTTATTGATTGTAATGTTTGTTTTGCATGTTTGTCGCTCGAAATAGAAGGAGTTGCCATAGAGAGTGCTTTCGAAGACCTACAGATCCCGAGTTTTGAAGCCTTCGACTCAAACCAAGCTCAGGAGCAAAGCAAGTGCCCTTGACCATATTGATCCTATTTTAAAGGTTTTGTTTGCAAAATTGCATGCTTGTGTTGAAATTGATGGGAAAACCAAATTGTAGGAGTTTACTAGTTTTGTATGACCACCCTTGTCGCTTGAACACTATGTAGAGAGTCGGGAAGGGTATTTTACACTTTTTGCTTCACAATGCTCAATTGGGTTTGGGAATCAACTATAATGCTTAATTGTGAACTATTGAACACATGAATGATGACAATTGATATTAATGACCCTTTAGCAACATGGTGCCTAGGGATCTAAGCAAGTTGGTAGCGTGGAATGGGTTGGATTGTTTTAGTGGTTTTGATTGCTTTAGATCTAGGGACCAGTTTGTGAAGCGACCATCCAGGATTTACAGTGTCATCATAGGGGCAAGTATGGGTGCGGCTTACCTGACTAATTAGTGAATTACCAGTACTGTTTGGACCATTAAGAATGCTCAGGGAAGGGGTAGTCGGATTGGGTTTGGTAGAGATTGATGGGACTACCCTGGGATCTGAATGGGTCAAGAGGGGACCCTTGGTTGGATGTGCTCAGTTGGAGATATCACCATGGGTGCAAACCTCAGTGGGGTCTAAACATGCTAGTAATCACTTTGTAAAGGCTATTTTGTGATCTCTTGGCCACATACCTAAGCAAGTATGAGACGACATAATTGAGAATCCATAGTCATCGAAAGGTGATGAAATCACGAACTTGTGGGTAAAGTGGTACAACCTCTGTAGAGTGTGTCTACAACTATCAAGATAGCCGTGCTCCCGGTCATGAGCAACCTGGACCCTCACATAATTAGAATTCGGACTTTAACTTGGTTTAATGGCTGGAATTGAATTCGGAGTTGGTATTGGTTAATTAAATGGGATTGGTATATGGAATTGATGAATTCTAGACAAATGAGCAGTTATGAGTTGAATATGGTTTATTATTGCTGAAATTTGTTATTTAAGTTGAAATTGATGATATTTGTGTTATTTTGGGAAGGACCTCACTTAATAATGATATAATTGCATTTTCAGCTGTTTTGAATGTACTTTTATGCAATTAGCACATACTATTGTCATTCATTGTTTAAGCTACATGTCATACTTTCCCACACATGTTGAGTATGACATGTACTCACTCTTGCTATTCCCACACCAAATCTAGAAGCAGGCGACCAAGTGGACTACCAGGACGTTTTCGAGGAGTATTAGGCGCGCGTGTTACCGTCAAACCTGCCTGTTGAGTTTGGAGTCATAGTGTTTAGTATTTTCTGTTGTAGTTTTATTAGAGCTTGTAATCAAGACTGGTTGGGTTGTAATAAGGTACTATTATTTATATTATTAATTGAGACATGGTTATAATCCGTTTATCGTTTGTGAATCACTTGTGTATGTGTGTTAAACATCCTGGGCACACATATGCATTATGTTTGGTTCATTTTTGGAACTAGGTGTCACACTCCGACACGGCAGCTGGAGATGCCTCACTACCCATGCGGGGTACGAATGCCGGAGCAGTGCTCTCCTGTACAAGATTGGTGGTCTGCTCCGCCGCTACAGCCGTAGCCACCTGAGCCGACTTCGCTGCGCTCCGGGACACTACCGCCGGCTGTAGAGGCATCACGACAGTTGACGTAGACCTGCAGGTCAAAATCAGAATCTGCACAAGCTAGAAGAACATGCAAGATAACGAAGCAAGCGCTGGTAAGAATGCCTTACTGACATCCCCGGAAGCTCTAGTGGGCCTCGACCCTCGGTGGTCCTAAAGTTGCGGGTCCAATAAACGGTGTGGTAGGCGAGGTCGTCCCGGCCGGGCCTCCACCGAAACCACCAGCGATGATTCCACCCTGCATTAGCGTATCTCCACCGACTCCAACGGTTCCACTCTCGGAGCCTCCTTCCGAGCTGCCGCCTACGCCGGCCCGAGGCCCCTTGGCCTGAGGTTCTGTATGCGTAACGCTCTCGGAGCCCCCCGTGGTGTCTTGGACTCCACTGACGGCGGGGATGATGGATAGCGTGCTGAACGTAGATGATGGTGGAGCCACCGCTTGACGAACTGGTCCTCCCCCTGAAGAACCGCCAACACCTGATGCAGAGGAGGGGCGCGCCAGGGGATGTTGACATGGAGTGAGGACCGACTGCGGTTGTTCCTTCGGCGGCGACCGAGGGCGTTTCTCCTTCACAACCTCGATCACCGGTGACTTGCCCTTCCCAGTGTCGGGGACCGCAGTTTTCCCCTTCCCTGTGTTAGGGACCGGCACCTTGCCCTTCCCTCCGTTAGGTGGTGCATCCACCCTTGGCGCCATAGAGCTTGCGGCGGGGGTAGTCTCCTCTGGCGGGTCGACGATGGCCAATCCACGGTCCACATTGTCGATCTGCCGCGACGCAAGACCGAGCGCGTCCATGTTCAGCATCTCCCTCAAGATCTTCATCTGAAGGTTTTGATCCGAGCAAAGAGGCGGACAGGGCCCTGGAAGGTTGAAGACATCGAAGGTCAGCGGGCCATCACAAGCCTTGGCCATTATGTCGAGCACCTCTTGCGGGGTCGTCCCTATGTCACGACCCCGCACAGCCAGCTGTCGTAAAGTAGCCCGAAGTAAAGCCATGAAAGGTGTCCAGGATGCTATAGGGGGGCCAGGCGTCGACGCACGAAGTACGCCATCACCATCAGCTCAGACAGACCATGATCCACCAACAATCAGATCCTATCCATCACTACGGTGTACGCCTGCTCCAACTCCGGGCACTCCTCCCAGGCCTTTTTCTTGAGTACCGACCAATCGGTGGGAAGGACCATGCGATTGTGGGCATCGACCTGTACGATCACCCAGTCACTCCTCCAGTTGGCACACTTCACCGTGGAGAGCAGTTTGATGTACTTGAAGGGGTTGTTAGCCTGATGCTGGAAGTAGTAGCCGCCGAGGAAGCTTGTCTTGTTCTTCTTCACAGTCCGTCATAGCACGAAGAACTGCCGGAAGACCAGCACAAACCGGTGCACCCCTACAAACATCTCGCAGAAGTGCGAGAACTCCGCCGCCACCACCAGAGAGTTCAACGACAAGTGGTGAAGCTGGAGCCTGACAACCCCCAGGAGCATCACCAAGAAGGAGGAAATGGGGGAAACGAACCTGGAGTATGCATACGCCTTGAAGAAGAGGGTATCCCTCTCCCCCAACTCTAGAGGCAGGGTGTCGGGACGAATCAGATCCCGCCACTCCTCGTCCTCCCAGCCAAATAGCCGCCTCACATACGCTACGTCGTCTATGCGAGAAGGAGGCAAGGCTGAGTACATTGGAGCAGGAGTCGAGAACTTCGAAGGTGGGGAGAGAGTGGGTGCTCAAGGAGGAAGACGAAGGCTCGAATGTTGGGGTGTGCGTAAGGAGGAACCACCTTTGCCCACAACGGTTTCCTTTTAACAACATGTTAGGCGTTTGAGCGCACGAGCAAATCGCTTGGGACCAAAACCCACTACTCAACCCAAAGTGTTCCAAACAGCGGGGCCCAGGTCTCCTCTTAGAGAGATTGGCCTCAGGGGGCCTCGATAGGGGAAGGCAACCCGACGGTTCCCATAAAGGTGGGAGTGGAAGTAGCAGAAGCGCAGCAGCCACATTAGGAACTGTCGCAGTAAAGAAGTTGTAGTAGGCAAAGATCCCATCGCCACGAGCCCTCAACTAGAGAGGGACGCGTGGACACAATGGCAGAGACGCACACCATTTCGGTTGATCAAGACAAAATCAAAAGGCAGTGCGGGAAAGCAGAGATAGGGCTCCTCCCTTAAGCTCATCGCCTCCCCCTAGGGTGGAACCAAGGGCCACAGTCGGTAACCAGCATACCGGGTACCCTCGCACACAGTCTAAATCCGCCTAGATACCCTGCCCTCAGCCAAGGCTGGGTCTGAGGGCGCCACGTATCCAGAAGGCCTGGAACCCTCTACCTCAGATTCGGGGTCCGAAGTACCCACATGAATCTCAAGGTGCAGTCCAGTTCTCCCTCAGCGATGAGCTCCCAAGCAGCCACGTGTCCAGTAGGACAGGATCCCACTCCCACCATGGGAGTGGGCTCCAGAGCTGCCACATGGCTCGGGACAATGATAGGCCACCTCCCTGAAGAGGCAGGCTCCGTCTATGCCACGTGTTCCACGGCCCTGGAACTTCTGCCCTACACAGGAGCGGGCTCCAGGGCTGCCACGTGGTCAGTGGGTAGAGACCCAGCCTCCCGAGCTGCCACGTACCCGGCAACTTGCCATGGGCGATAGGTTGCGGGAGATAAGACGGTGGTGCGCCTTGTCCAGATGAGGCATTGTAGACCCGCGTCTTTCCCAAGCATGTGACACAGCGCACGCCTGCTGTCAGGTATCGTTGCGTCCAAACGCATCACAGTGAAGGCACAACAGGCCTACCCTGCTCTGCGAAGTGGGTAGCTTCCGCTGCCAGGGACAGATGGATGGGACATTCCCTGCCATCATCAACGACTATGCATGGGCCACTAGCGACCTAGGCGGCAAAACAGCGAGTCTTGCAGCTGCGATTAGAGGAAGCTTATGCGAGAAGCCTTAGGTCTTTAGGATAAGATCACCCTAGGGCCACCTGTTGGGCCCCGGACCCCACTTGTAAGGCTTCTGGCCTTGTCTATAAAAGGACCAGACTAGCACCATTACAGAGGACGACCAATCTACGCAGTGACACACACACACACACAACAATAAAACCACACCGTGGAGTAGGGTGTCACGCTCTTATGGCTCAAACCACGTAAAAACCACTGTCTCATACTCTCATACGCGTGACCACTAGATTGAGAACTAAGCCCTGCCGGTCAAAGAACCTCCGTGGGCTGCTTCTTAGCAGATTCGGGGGAAGTTTCCCATTAACACATTGACAATTACCATGATAGTGAAGACGTTGAAGAAGTGTACCAAGAAGAAGAGTTGCCAGACACTTTTATTGTCGAGCCTGGTGGAGGACTCGATCAATTAGTTTTAGATGTTGAAGATGTTGAGACAGATGATATGTCAAAACAGAAATTAGAACAGGTCACAATGGAAGATCGTTGGGGTGGTTTAAGAAGTAGAGCACATGATAATGAAGTTGATGAATTTTGAAAGTGATCACAAGTAACATTTTGTTGAAGATAGTAACATGAGATTTTTATATCTTATTTGCATATTTATTGACTACCTGTTGAAACAGGATGGCGTCAAGGAAGGGTAAGAAGGTGGTGCTGACGAAAGGGTTCTTTCCATCTAGAGTTGAGGATGCTTTTGTTGGTTCCTCGTAGATCGGGAGCAGACGTTCTCAGCTGCTGGTGCATGTTCTGAGTAGCTCTAGGGCTTCGTCACAGGTAAATTTCACTCGTCTTGGACAAATTCTTCAAATTCAATTTCCAATTAAACTTACTTATGAATCATTTGAATGTTGTAGTCCTCACCGACTGACTCAGAGGCTACGTCGCTAGTTGATCTTGGCTACCCTTGGATGAGCCTGCTGTAGGATCGAAGAGCACGTGAAAAGCTACCAGAGGGGGGGATGAATGGTAGATTTAAAAATCTTATGCAGCGGAAATAATTAAACCCTAACCCCCTCGGCAGAAAAACGATCTCTTAAAGAAATCATGTGTGAGACTAATCTAAATATGTTTCACCATGACAAAAGTGATGGATATCAGAGAGAATCAAGTCACGAAGACAACACAAAAAGAATTACTCAAATCCGTCAAGAAAACTCAAGTTATGATCGAAAGATCAAACAAAGGTCAATCTGACCTACTCGAGAAAAAAACAGTTCTGGAATGCTGCAAAGAAACTCGTGTAGATCAAAAACCACAAATCCAATGACCGTGAAATTTTTACAGATGATAGATTATCAAGTTGTGAAGACAACCCAAAAAGAATCACGTCAATTGGATCTGTAAAACTCGAGTTATGATAAAAACACCGACGAAAGGTAGTGCTGTCCAGAAACTCGACGATTAAAATTTGTCTGGAACAAGTCGGACGAACAAGGCACAAAAGTTTCTTCAAACTACGAATTTTATTCAGTAGAACTCAAGAGGAACAGCCCCAAAGTCGTGCATCACGAGCTTTGGCCTTCCCTTGCTTATATAACCAGCCCTTAGGCCATCCCAATCTCAACTAGGACTCCAATCCTAATCCGATCACAATCGGAACTTTCCATAACTGCTTAGGACTCTTCTATACGCAGATAGAAGCAATCTTAAGACTTCCAAACACCTTAGGAACGTATCCCACATTTCTAAACAACTCAAATTCGTGACCCACACGAAATTCTAACATAACCAACTCGATATTTCCATACCGAGCCATAACCGACTCAGCTAGCAGCCTAAGTCTTCAACCGATACGATCCGATCCTTCCGATCAGATCTTCCTTCCATAATCCATCTCTAGAAGCATATTGCCACGTCATGCACCTCATGCACACGTGCGAACACCTTCCTTTGACCTTCATATGCACTGCCCTTGATTCAATCATCCTGCGCGACCTCCTGACCCGCTCAACCACAGTTCCTCCTGAACTTGGTTGTTGGAACCTCATCTCCTCCTGAGACTAGTCCAATGGATCCTGTCACCAGCCATGACTTGAACTCAAGCAACACCTGCACATGAATAAACAACCAATCCATACGAGCCCAAGACCTCGACTTGACTCAAGTTAGTTCCAAACACAACACCTTACATGAGAACCTCACATAAGCATGTTTCAAAACCATAGTAACACGATATCATCCATATCATCCTAAACACACCAAAAACTTAGCAAATGAATACTAAGAAATCTTTCCAACAATGTAAAGCAAGTACGAAACATTGCAAATGAAAAGCAGAAGCACTTAGGTCAAGTTCTGGACCTTGCCAGAGCAACCCAGAGCTTGAGCCGGAGCTAACAAAAGCTAGTAGAACCTAGCGCCGGAGCTTACCAAAGCTAGTAGATTCTAGCACCGGAACTTACCAAAAACTAGTCAAAACTAGTCAACCCAAAACCGGAGCTAGACAAAGTACGTCGGAGCTTAGCAAAAGCATGCTGGAGCTATCAAGTATATGCCGGAGCTATCAAAGACATGCCAGAGCTATCAAAGACATGCCAGAGCTAACAAAGACATGCCGTAGCTAAAGATAAAACTCACCAGAGCTAACCAAAGCTAGTTGGACCTTACCAAGAAGCCGGACCTAGCATCTAACGTAACCGGAGCTACCCAAAACAAGCCGGACCTACCGTCGGACCTTGCTGTAGCTCGGAGCTAGAGTCAGACCTTGACAAAAAGGTGTTTTGGTGATATTTAAAACTTTTATCATCAAAGCCAAGTGTATTCACTACAAGCCAATGTATTGAGCACATATAGGTCTTACACCTGCCCTCGACCAGCCAGCCCTCGGCTAGCGAGCCTTCTGTTCCTGAGCCCTTTGGCTTGGCTCTTGACGAGCCTTATGGGTCACCAGACGTGGTGCCCCAGCAGACGCAGAGGACGAGGAGGACTCACTTTGTCAGTCCTCCTACGGTCCCTTCATAGAGTATCGTGATTCATCTGGTCAGAGACAAGTAATAAAATCGTATTTTTCAATTGTGGTTTCTTTTGGTTACTTAAGTAATCAATCAATAAGTATCTTGCAACACTTGGTATGACGTGTATTTCACTGGTGAGAGACACCACAGACTGGTGAACAGTGTCCTCGGGCCTTAGTGTGTTTGCACTATCTCGAGGTCATCGACGGGGTGCGTGCTCTTTCGTGGGAGGACTACACACGTGCCTATCACCAGGAGCACGACAATGTTTAGGAGGCCGTATGGGCCGATTTTATGGTATGTATTTTAAATAAAGTTTCTAAGTTTTAACTCTTAAACTCTTTTAATGAAGATTTCTTCAATATATTCTTTATCACGGGCAAGGTATATTTTAGAGGACTCGGGCGACCCTCGCATGTTTGAGGATGCGAGGGAAGTGTTTCACGTCAACGCTGCGAAGGAGGTTCGACAAGCTTTGTTGAACGCTCGTATTAATGTAATCAATGAGCACTTGAAGGCGAACCAGCACCACATGCTACAGTTCCGGCAAGAGAGCGAGAGGCACCTGATGGAGGAGGAGTACGCGCAGGTACGGGGTGTAGTAAATAATTTTTTTGATAATTTCCTCAATAGTATTTTTAACGACCTACAACTATGTGCAGGGCCACTAAACTAGTTGCAGGGTTGGTCCGATGCATTCTTGGCCCTTTGTCGGTACTGGTATAGCGATGAGTGTAAGGCTAAGTCCGATAAGGCCCGAGAGTGCAGAGGGGTCGAGAGGAAGCACAACCACGGCCAAGATAACCACTTGCATTTAGATAAACACATGGTAAGTGTATGTAACTTATGTTTATATATTTATAATGTACAGTCTGTAATAACACGTATTAACAAGAGCGCAAGACGGGGGTACCGCTGACCCCTGTTGAGATCTGGATGAGAGGTCAGAGGGACCCTTCTCAGCCTCAGCGGTGCAGTCAGGCCACAGCTAAGCGTTTGGTAAGTTTAGAAATCATTCATATTAAATATAATTATATGGATTGTTGAACTTACCCGATTTTCTTATTTATCATGCTACATATGGGGAGGGGGCTAGGAGGATACACGACGCAAGTCTCGATTGGGAAAATGAACCAATCGATCCTCAATCCGCGTATACAAGCGGAGGTGGAAAAGCCCACGGAAGGTGAGTTCATAAGTCATTTTATCATCTTCAATTCAAAATATTTCAATTTCATATTGCTGATTTTTTTTATAGGCTTGCCATATTCGACGGAGTTGTCGACTCGAGGGCGGCAAGACCTACGAGAGGCTGCTCCACGTAGTCTTCATCGGTAGGCACGTCAGGTCGCCACATCTCACATACAGACATCGAGATGTAGTCTCTCTGACCAACTGTAGATGAGAACCTCAGGGGACAGGAGGAGGAAAGGAGGGAGGAGGAACGGTAGAGGATCGCAATGGAGGCCACGATCTCTTCCTAGGCAGCCTGGATGGCACATATGCAGGACACAATGGAGGTAACAAAATGAAAACTAAAGTTCTCATTAATTTAGCTTAAATGACTCACTAATATGTAATGTCTAATGTTTGCAATGACAGACCATGGCTCGGGCGCAAGGTTTGGGGATCCAGCTACCACCACTAACGATCGTTCCAGGCGACCCTTCTTCTATGGGTCAGGTAATTTTTTATGTCAACTTAACAATTCTAATTTTATCTCAACTTAGCTAGAAATAGAGCGAGGAAAGAGAGCGAGAGTGAGATATATTAAGATAGAGTGAGAGATAGAGTTATAAGATGGAGGAATATGGAAGGAAAGGGATAGCGATAGGGAGATAGAGTGGGAGAGAGAGATAGATTAAGATGGAGATGGAGCAATGGAGAGGGGGAGAGAGAGAGATATTGAGATAGAGAGAGGAATGAAGAGGGAGAGAGGGAGATGTAGATGGAGATAGAGGGGGAGGAAGGGAGGGAGAGAGATATTGATGCATTTCTATTCTATCACTAAGTTTCATGAATTGTAGGGATCGGCGGCGGCTGCTCAAACTCTGTCGCTGTCTTTACCGCCACCTAGAGTGAGGCGCGACGACGACTTTGGTGGCTTCAGAGGTCAGACGGGCGAGTGAGCTCTTGTTCGGTTTGCTGACGATAATGTGCTGTGTTTACGTTATAATGTTGATGTGTATAGTGTCTGTTGTGATATATTGTTGATAATAATGTATGTTCTGTGTTTCTGGCCATCGAGTCGAGTAGCATTTTCTGTATTTTTTAAAATAAAAAATGTTATTTGCGACGGCTTTTTATAAAGTACTTTTGCAAATAAGGCTTTTGGTCGTCGCAAATTAACCTGTGTTATTTGCGACGGCTGGGCTGTCGTAAATAGGTTCATAACTGCGACGGCCCGACCGTCGTGAATAGTATTGTGGGGCCCGTCAGGTTGGGCCCAGGCTATAGTTTGCGACGGCCTGACCGTCGCAAATAGGACCTTAATTGCGACGGTCGGGCCATTACAAATAGTCCTGTGGAGCCCATCAGTTGGGCTCGTACTATAGTTTGCGATGACTGTTGCAAGCTATCGCAAATAATCTTTTTTGCGACGGCTACCGTCGCAAATAGTCCTCATTGCGACAAAACACTTTCGACGGCCTAAAACCGTCGCGAATTGCTTATTTGCGACGGTTTCCTGCTTATCTGCGACGGTCGTGGCCGTCGCAAATCGTCAGGATTTCTGTAGTGATAGTTTTACAGAGGTGCTGACTTGGGATGTTGTGTACCTGAGATGGCTCACGATGTGGAGAACAAGGGAATAAGACCAAATGCAATTAGCCCTGCAGCAAGAGGACTGAAGGAGATATAAGGAATCTGTGGATTTGTCCTAAAATCTGTTGAATCACCATGCAGTCCGTTGATTCCTCTTCATGGTAATCCCTCATTATTCATTAGCTGGTCTGGAAAGTATTTGGATGAAGGAATTTGTGCCCTGTGTATAATTTCTTGCGCAGACATGATATTTTCTAATTAAGTATTTGATCATACATGGTAAAAATAAAAGTTGTAGCTATTGTTTTCAACTTTCCAGTAGCTATAGTTATTCTAAATTCTGATCAATGGTTAGAGACAAATCGTCAAATTAGTGTTGTTTGATTTTTTCTTCAATTGATAACGAACAAAGCATCAAATAGATTTTGTGATGTGATGTGTTTCTAAGAGTAGTTTTTTTTTCAAGGACTTTGAGGTTGCAGTGTTGAAAGTGTGCATGCGTCTTCAGATTCTCGCCGAGGTTAAGGCAAGTGCATGATGAGTTTGTTCTAATATATGATTTGCTTGAGCTTTATCATGTGATTGATTCGCTACTTATGTTTTCAAGCAATTACCTCACGGTTATATGTAGGATCAAAGAGCACGTGAAAAGCTACCAGAGGGAGGGGGTGAATGGTAGATTAAAAGATCTTATGCAGCGGAAACAATTAAATCCCAACACCTTCGGTAGAAAAATGATTTGTTAAAGAAATCGTGTGTGAGACTAATCTAAACGTGTTTCACTATCACAAAGGTGATAGATAACAGAGAGAATCAAGTCACGAAGATGACACAACAAGAATCACTCAAATCCGCCGAGAGAAACTCAAGTTACGATCGAAAGATCGAACAAAGGTCAATCTGTTCTACCGAGTAAAAAATTGATCTGCAATATGGAAAAGAAACTCTTGTAGATCAGAAACCACAAATCCAATGACTGTGAAATTTTGATAGATTATAGATAATCATGTTTTGAAGACAACTCAAAAAGAATCACGTCAATTGGATTTGTAAAACTCGAGTTATGATAAAACCACCGAAGAAATGTAGTGTTGTGCAGAAAACTCGACGAGAAAAACTTGTCTGGAACAAGTCAGACGAACAAGGAAGAAAAGTTCCTTTAAACTACGATATTTATTCAATAGAACACAAGAGTAACAGCCCCAAAGCCGTGCACCACAAGCTCTGGCCTCCCTTGCTTATATAACCAGCCCTTAGGCCAACCCAATCTCAACTAGGACTCTAATTATCATGAATCGAAACTTTTCATAACTGCTTAGGACTCTTCTATACGCAGATAGAAGCAATCTTAAGACTTCCAAACACCTTAGGAATGTATCTCACATTCCTAAAAACAACCCTAATTCGTGACCCACACGAAATCCTATCATAACCAACTCAAAACTTTCCATATTTGAGTCAAACCCGACTCATCCGCAACTTGAGTCTATAACCTAGTCGGTTGGACCTTTCCGACCAATTTTTACGTCCACATCTCTTCATCACGCCTTGGAACCATGCAGCCACATCCATGCACTCCTTGCACACGTGCAAACATCTTCCAACAACGTCCACGATACCTTCATATGCATTGTTTTTGATTCAAACATGTTGCGCAACCTCCCGATCAACTCAACCACAATTCCTCCCGAACTTGGTTGTTGAACCTCATATTTTCCATAGGACTATTCAATGGATCCTGTCACCAGCCATGTCTTGAACTCAAGCAACACCTGCACATGAGTAAACAACCAATACTTCCGAGCACAAGTCCTGGACTTGACTCTTGTTAGTTCCAAAACTACAACATCTTACGTGAGCACCTCACATAATCATGTTGCAAACCATAGCAAAATGATGTCACCCTTAACCACCAAAACGGATCAAAAACTTATAAAATGAATACTAAGCAATCTTTCCAACAATGTAAAGCAAGTACAAGACAATTCAGAGTAAAAGTAAGAACATTGCAATCAAGCTCCAAACCTTGCCAAAGCTAACCGGAGCTTGAGCCGGAGCTTACCAAAGCTAGTACAACCTAGCGTCGGAGCTCACCAAAGCTAGTACAACTTAGCGTCGGAGCTTACCAAAGCTAGTACAACCTAGCGCCGGAGCTTACCAAAGCTAGTAGGAACTAGTCAACTCAAAAGTTGGAGCTAGAAAAACATGTCGGAGCTAACCAACATAAGTCGGACCTAGCAAAACATATCGGAGCTTAAGAAAGACATGCCAGAGCTATCAAAGACATGCCAAACCTAAAGACAAAGCTCACCGGAGCTACCCAAATACATGTCGAACCTTGACAAAGAAAGTCAGACCTATTGTCAGACCTTGCAGAAGCTTGGGGCTAGAGTCGGATTTTGCTAAAAAAGTGTTTTAGCAGAATTTCAGAACTTTTATCATCAAAGCCAATGTATTCAGTACAAGCCAATGTATTCAACACACATAGGTCTCACAATCTCCCCTTCGATCAATGCATTGGCAACACCACTTAAGATCCGAACATTGGCTTATTCACATTAAAAGTTTTGAAAACAATTTCTCCCCCTTTGTAAAACAGAAATAAAATGAGAAAAAGAAGTTCTCCCCCTGAGAAGAATCATGCCAAAACAATTGTGAATATGTGCAATATGTAATCAATTTCTCCCCCTTACATACTTATCTTTTTAAAAATTCACATATTATCTCTCCCCCTTTGACAATGTATTCAACAAGGTTTATAAGACAAATTTTAATTGTTATGAGCATATTATAATATATACATATAAAACAAAGCTCATCCAAGTCATACTATCAAGTAACTTACACTATAACATCAATGAAATACATAAAGTAGTGTAAGCCATGCTAGAGATCAAATGAAATTTCCAATTTAGAAAGTCATGATTTCACAAACTTAACTATTTCAAAACCTGAAAGCGTGACACTTGTTGCTGCATTTTATTATTTTCCATAGCACAAATTTAGATCATATGATATTTGCAAGAGATTACATGCCGCATCTGCCTTATTCTAACCAACCAAGCCAAGTCTATGTTATTTGACAATCAGAAGCTTAAGGACATGATTTTAGTCAAACACAACTTCTTCCGAGTTAATATCTAAGTGCAATGATAAGCCATCTCAAAAGAACAAGTGTGATGCATGCATATTCTCTTGATGTTTTCTCAAATTATATTTGTTCATAAAAACTCAACATGTGAGTTGATTACTTGATTAATTCGTTATGATTAAAAGCACTTGTGAGCATGCAACAAGTTCAAAACAGCAAGAAAGTTCGACCATGACCAGATTTAGTGTAAGTAATTGTTTCAATTACTAGACATGGCAAAAACTACAAAATGTATAACACGAGTAATGTAGTAAGAACTTTTATCATGTAAAAGGAACCACAAAGTCATATATGTATGAAATACTATGCTCATATTATTTTAATTTCAGATTCACACATAGACTTCTCAAGTTTCAAAACTCCCCCTCAATGTAGTCCATGAGGATGCATAACCCCTATTTCACTATGAATAAAACAAAAACGAGTGAAATCCAAAGGTTTTGTAAAAATCTCAGCCAATAGTTGTTCGTATCTACATGGTGAAGCACAATGTTTCCTTTTTCAACACAATCACGGAGAAAGTGATACCTAATGTCGATGTGCTTAGTTCTAGAATGTTGCACGGGCTTTTTAGCAATGCAAATGGCACTAGTGTTATCACAAAACAGTGGAACACTATCTAGATCAACTCCATAGTCCTTAAGTGTTTGAACAATCCAAATAATTTATGAGCAAGCACTAGCAGCAGCTACATATTCAGATTCGGCTGTGGATTTTGCAACTGAGTTTTGTTTTCTAGAGGACCGAGCAACTGGTAAATTACCAAGAAAATGACAAGCACCGGAAGTACTTTTCTTATCAATCCTACAACCTCCAAAATCAGCATCGGAAAAAGCTTTCAAAGTAACAGTTGAGGAAGAGGGAAGAAAAATGTCAAATTCTTGAGTTCCATGTAAGTACCTAAGAATCCTTTTGAGGGCTTGACGATGTGAAGCATGTGGGAAGGCTTGAAACTGTGCACAAAGACATACGCTAAATTGTATGTCCGGTCTTGATGCCGTGAGGTACAAAAATGATCCGATCATGCTTCTATATTCTTTTTGATCCACGGGTTCACCATCTTCATCAAGTTCAAGTGTTGTTGCTGTTACCATTTGTAGGATCGAAGAGCCGTGAAAAGCTACCAGAGGGGGGTGAATGGTAGATTTAAAAATCTTACGCAGTGGAAACAATTAAATCCCAACCCCTTCGGCAGAAAAATGATCTGTTAAAATAATCATGTGTGAGACTAATATAAACGTGCTTTACCGGGACAAAAGTGATAGATATCAGAGAGAATCTAGTCACGAAGACAAAACAACAAGAATCACTCAAATCCGTCGAGAGAAACTCAAGTTATGATCGAATAATCAAATAAAGGTCAATCTGTCCTACCCAAGAAAAACAGTTCTGGAACGCTGCAAAGAAACTCGTGTAGATCAGAAACCACAAATCCAATGACCGTGAAATTTTGACAGATGATAGATAATCAAGTTTTTAAGACAACCACAAAAGAATCATGTAAATTGGATCTGTAAAACTTGAGTTATCATAAAACCACCAACGAAAGGTAGTGCTGTCCAGAAACTCGACGAGTAAAACATGTCTAGAACATGTCGGACGAACAAGGCACAAAAGTTCCTTCAAACTACAAATTTTATTCAATATAACACAATAGGAACAGCCCCAAAGTCGTCTACAATGAGCTCTGGCCTCCTTTGCTTATATAACCAGCTCAAAAGTCAACTCAACTCAAATCAGGATCCTAACCCTACCCCGTTCACGATTCGAAACTTTCCATAACTGCTTAGGACTCTTCTATACGCAGATAAAAGCAATCTTAAGACTTCTAAACACCTTAGGAACGTATCCCATATTCCTAAAAAACTCAAATTCGTGACCCACATGAAATTCTAACATAACCAACTCGATACTTTCCATACCGAGCCATAACCGACTCCACCGCAGCCAAAGTCATCAACCGATACGATCTGATGCTTCCAACCAGATCTTCCCATCCATAAACCATCTTCGGAACCATGTTTCCACGTTATGCACTGCATGCATACGTGCAAACACCTTCCTTCGACGTCCAGTAACCTTCATATGCACTGCCCTTGATTCAATCATCCTGCACGACCTCCTGACCCGCTCAACCACAATTCCTCCTGAATTTGGTTGTTGGAACCTCATCTCCTCCCTGAGAATAGTCCAATGGATCCCGTCACCAGCCATGACATGAGCTCAAGCAATACCTGCACATGAACAAATAACCAATCCGTACGAGCTCAAGTCCGCAACTTGACTCAAGTCAGTTCCGAACACAACACCTTACGTGAGCACCTCACATAAGCATGTTGCAAAGCATATCAAAACGATATCAGCCATATCAACCAAAAAACACCAAAAACTTAGCAAATGAATACTAAGTAAACTTTCCATAGATGTAAAGCAAGTTCGAAACATTTCATATTAAAAGCCAGAACATTGCGATTAAGCACCGGACCTTGCCAAAGCTAACCGAAGCTTGAACTGGAGCTTACCAAAACTAGTACAACCTAGCACCGGAGCTTACTAAAGCTAGTCGGACCTTAGTGCCAGAGCTGACCAAAGCTAGTCAGACCTAGCGCCGGAGCTAACCCAAACTAGTCGGAACTAGTCATCCCAAAAGTCAGAGCTAAAAAAACATGTCGGAGCTAACCAACATAAGTCGGACCTAGCAAAAAATATCGGATCTTAACAAAGACATGTTGAAGCTATCAAAGACGTGCCGGAGCTAAAGACAAAGCTCACCGGAGCTACCCAAAAACATGTCAGATCTAGACAAAGAAAGTCGGACCTATTATCGGACCTTGCAGAAGCTCGGAGCTAGAGTCGGACCTTGCTAAAAAGACGTTATGGCAGCATTCAAAACTTATATTGTCAAAGCCAATGTATTCAGCACACATAAGTCTCACAATCTCGCCCTTGATGAATGCATTGGCAACACCACATAAGATCCGAACATTGGCATGAAAAGTTTTTAAAACAATTTCTCCCCGTTTGTAAAACTGAAATAAAATGAGAAAAATAAATTCTCCCCCTGACAAGAATCGTGCCAAAAACAATTGTGAATATGTGCAATGTGTAATCAATGTCTCCCCCTTGCATATTTGTTTTTAAAAATTCACATATTATCTCTCCCCCTTTGACAATGTATTCAGCAAGGTTTATAAGATAAATTTTAATTGTTATGAGCATCTTATAACATATACATATAAAACAAAGCTCATCCAAAACTTACACTATCACATCAATGAAATACATAAAGTAGTGTAAGCCATGCTAGAGATCAAATGTAATTTTCAATTTAAGCAAGTCATGATCTCACAAACTTAACTATTTCAAAACCTAAAAGATGACACTTGTTGCTGCATTTTATTATTTTTCAAAGCACAGATTTAGATCATATGATATTTGCAAGAGATTATATGCGCATCTTCCTTATTCTAACCAACCAGCCAAGCCTATGTCATTTGACAATCAGAAACTTAAGGACATGGTTTTAGTCATACACAACTTCTTCCAAGTTCATATCTAAGTGCAATGATAAGCCATCTCAAAAGAAGAAGTGTGATGCATGCATATTCTCTTGATCTTTTCTCAACTTATGTTTATTCATAAAAACTCAACATGTGAGTTGATTTCTTGATTAATTCTTTATGATTAAAAGCACTTGTGAGCATGCAATAAGTTCAAAGCAGCAAGAAAGTTCGACCATGACCAGATTTAGTGTAAGTAATTATTCCAATTACTAGACATGGCAAAAACTACAAAATGTATAACACGAGTAATGTAGTAAGAACTTTCAACATGTAAAAGGAATCATAAAGTCATATATGTATGAAATAGTATGCTCATATTATTTTAAGTTCAGATTCTCACATAGACTTCCCAAATTTCAAAACCCCCCCTCAATTTAAACCATGAGGATGCATAACCCCTATTTCACTACGAATGTAACAAAAACGAGTGAAATCCAAAGGTTTTGTAAAATTGTCAGCCAATTGTAGTTCGGTATCTACATGGTGAAGCACAATGTTTCCTTTTTCAACATTATCACGGAGAAAGTGATACCTAATATCAATGTGCTTAGTTCTACAATGTTGCACGGGGTTTTTAGCAACACAAATGGCACTAGTGTTATCAAAAAACAGTGAAACACTATTCAGATAAACCCCATAGTCCTTAAGTGTTTAAACGGTCCAAAGAATTTGTGAGCAAGCACTAGCAGGAGCTATATATTCAGATTCGGCTGTGGATTGTGCAACTGAATTTTGTTTTCTAGAGGACCAAGCAATAAGTGAATTACCAAGAAAATGACAAGCACCAGAAGTACTTTTCCTATCAGTCCTACAACCCCCAAAATCAGCATCCCAAAAAGCTTTCAAAGTAACGGTTGAGGAAGAAGGAAGAAAAATGCCAAATTCTTGAGTGTCATGTAAGTACCTGAGAATCCTTTTGACGGCTTGTCGATGTGAAGCACGTGGGGAATCTTGAAACTGTGCACAAAGACATACGCTGAATTGTATGTCCGGTCTTGATGCCATGAGGTACAAAAGTGATCCGATCATGCTTCTATATTCTTTTTGATCCACGGGTTCACCATCTTCATCAAGTTCAAGTGTTGTTGCTGTTCCCATTGGTGTCCGAAGAGGCTTGCTTTTGTCCATGTTGAAGCGCCTTAGGAGGTCTTTTGTATACTTCGTTTGATGCACAAAGATACCCTCCTTTGTTTGCTTGATTTGCAGCCCTAAAAAGTACGTGAGTTCTCCCATCATCCTCATCTCAAATTTTGAACTCATCATGACTGAAAACTTGGACACAAGATCATGAGAAGCACAACCAAAGATAATATCATCCAAATACACTTGAACGAATAATGAGTCATTCCCATGCTTAAGCACAAAAAGTGTTTTGTCAACCTTGCTAATGGTAAAACCCTTTTCAAGTAAGAATGTTTTTAACCTATCATACCATGCTCTAGGGGCTTGTTTCAGACCGTACAAGGCTTTGGACAGTTTGTAAACATGATTAGGAAAATCGGAATTTTCGAAACTCAGTGGTTGTTTGACATAAACCTCCTCATCTATGTATCCATTAAGAAAAGCACTTTTAATATCCATTTGATATAGCTTAAAACCTTTAGATGCAGCAAAATCTAACAAAATTCTTATGGCTTCTAATATAGCAACAGGAGCAAAAGTTTCATCAAAATCTAGACCTTCAACTTAAGTGAAACCTTGAGCAACCAACCTAGCGTTATTCCTAACCACAACCCCATCCTCACTTTGTTTATTATTAAACACCCATTTAGTTCCAATTAAAGTGTGATCTTAAGGTGGAGGTACAAGTTTCCAAACATTATTTCTTTCAAAATTTTCTAACTCTTCTTGCATGGCAATAATCCAAGATTCATTAGTGAGTGCGTGTGATATATCTTTGGGTTCAAAAGAAGTAACAAAAGCAGAATGAGAATGAGAGTTTGGATCGCAAAACCTGGACCGTGTAACACATTCATGCAAGCTTCCAATAATCTGTTTACGATGAATTTTGAGAACCCGGAGGGGAATGGACACTTCACAAGCTTCTTCTTCTTCTTCATGTTCATCAAAAATCAATGATCTTGTGACTTTAGGAGGATCTGTACCAGCAATGGTGGTCGTCGATGCTGGGTGTGAATCAAAATCAGGAGCTCGAACAATGTCATTAGCTGTTGAATTTTCGTGCAGCAGCTCCACTTCTTCCTCACCTTCAATGAAAATGCTCTCCCATTGCGGATATGGATCTGGACCTGTAATGTTTGAGATAGTACCTCAGCAAGCTTCATCAAAAGACACATCACATGTCTCCACAATTTTGTTAGTGTCAAGTAAAAGCACACGGTAGCCTCTAGTATGAGATGGATGACCAAGAAACATGCCATCAATGGATCTAGGTTCAATTTTATCAAGATTACCATGTTTCTTAACAAAGCATTTGCAACCAAAGACCCGAAAGTGCATAACGCTAGGCCTATGTCCAAACCGGAGCTCATATGGTGTTTTACCTAGCTTAGCACGCAAGAAAACACGATTTCAGACTAAACAAGCAGTTGCAATCGCATCAGCTCGAAATTTCCTAGGAGTTTGATATTCATCAAGTAGAGTCCTAGCCATCTCAACTAAGGTTCTGTTCTTTGTTTCTACAACACCGTTTTTTTGAGGTACATATGGTGAAGAAAATTGATGATCTATTCCATTTTCAGCACAAAAGTGATCAAAAGATTGATTTTTAAATTCAGTTCTGTTATCACTTCTAATTGCTTTTAAAGATCATGGGTGATCAATTGATAATCTAAGAAATAAAGTTCTAAAGTGACCAAAAGCTTCATTCTTAGACACCATAAAGTAAACCCAAGAGTATCTAGAATAATCATCAACAATAACAAGAACATACCATTTACCTCCGAAGGATTGAACACGTGAAGGTCCTACGGTGTCAAGGTGCAAAAGTTGACATGGTTCAGTTGTCATGATCATTGTGAGAGGAGTATGTGAACCTGCAACCATCTTAGCATGTCTACAAGAAGAGCACACAATTTCTTTGTCCCCTTTAAGCTTAGGCAGCCCACGTATGCGATAAGAGCACTAACACGCGTTAGGTGATCAAAGCCTACGTGACCAAGTCTACGATGCCAAAAATATAAGTCCTTTGAATCATTAGCAACTAGACACCTATGCTTAGAGGAAGACATATCAAAATCATCTTTAAAAACTCTTCCAAACCGAGACATGTTAAAAATAAGCTCACTATTTGAACCTACAACTTTGTAGCACTTTTTATTGAAGATAATTTCCAGTTTTTCATCTAGCAATTGTGAAACAGAAAGCAACTTGTATTTCAAATTTTTGACAAGTGCCACATCCGTCAAAGTGTAGTGATCATTTACTCTAACCGAACCCTTAGCAATTATAGGATTTGAAGAATTATCAGCAAAAGTAACATTCTCTACACGTGACACAAAAGAGAGGGAGGAGAACCAATCTTTGTTACCGGTCATGTGACGTGAGCAACCTGAATCCACAATCCAAATGTTCTCTTTTCTTAAGCATGTAACCTACATAGAAGCACAATACATCGATGACTCAATACTACGGTTAGTCAAAAGGCATTTAGGTATCCGCTACTGAGTCACACGACGTGCAGCAGGAAAAACACGCGAAAGCTGAGATAAAACAGCAGGTTTATGTGTCAAAGTTTGAGGTTTTTTATTCTTCACTACTGACCTATAAGGTGTTACTTGTGTAGCGCAAAAATCAGTAGCTCCGGAGGCAAAAACAGAAGGTCCGGAGGTAACCTTTGAATGTTTTTGACTCATAACAGAAGGTTGCATGTTTCTGGCATTCGGTTTAATATGTGCAGCAAATTTTGCATTATTGTTATGAGATCTAGCAATCATTTTTCCCTTTTCTGTTGTTTAGCTAGTCTATAACAAAAATCTATGACATGACCATCTCTACCACAGTAGGTACAATGAAATTTAACTTTGTGTTCATGTCTAGATGAGCAAGCAATATTTTTATTTGAAACCGAATGAGACAACACTCTGGCAGATTTTAAAACCACTTCTTTTTGTTTAGGAACTATTTGAATCAAACCACATCCTAATGACTTTACAATTTTAGGTGGATGTGCCTTAGCATGAGCATGAGAATCGAAACCTAAACTAGTTTTATCATTGCAAGACTTGGAAGAATTCAGCAGCAAGTTTAGGTTCTTATTCCCCTTACAAAACCGAGCTAATGTCCTATGCATGTTATCAAGTTTATTGGACAGATCAAGGCAATTTTTACATGAAGTTTTTCGTTTTAATTTGCAATTGGAACAATATTAAATTCATGAGAACGTAAAGCATTATTCAATATTGAAATTTCATTCATAGCATCTTTTAGTTTCTTTTCAAGATCTGTAGAACAAGAAGCATCTTTTAAGTTTCCAATGTCAAGTGCAGCAAGCTTTTTGTTCTTTTCAATTTCAAGTTCAAGTCTATCTAGAGTGTAGGAGTGTGTAGTTCTTAGTGTGGACAATTTTTTATAGATTAAATCACATGAGGGACAAGAATCATCAGTAGGAATCAAGGTTTTCAAACGGTTGATTTCAGATTCTAGTGATTCAATTTTAGCAGCATTATCCCTATGCTTTTTGTCCTTTTTCTTAACAATAATAGTTGCACAAGAAATTGCATCACACATTTCATTACAGGTAGAACATACCTCATCGTCATCACTGTTGTGTTCTGCATCCTCCTGACTTGATCTTGATCTTGTTTTGCCCGTCATGAAGCATAAGTTGGCCAGATCATCATCATCTTCATCACTTTCAAAGTCTACACCGCTTCAACCGAGCTCTTGAAGTGCAGTGATGAAGCTTTTAATCATCTTGCGTCCTATGGTACCCTTCTTTTTCTTGTTGGGATTTCCAGAGGTGGTCTTGACCTTGTTCTGTTTTTCTTCACGGGTAGTAGGACCTAAAAGATTAGGGCATTCTGTACGAAAGTGTCCTGTCTTACCACATTCAAAACAGCGTTGAGGTCCGCAGCTTCCTCTCCTTCTAGTTCTCACATTTTGCAATGCTTTTGAGAACCTAGTAGATATTAGTGCTAACTCCTCTTCTGGAAATTCCTCGATCTGCTCCAGGGTTAGTGAGGACAACAAATCTAGAGTATTGCAAGATGATGATTGGCCGGAGCTAGGCATATCACGTTGTGAGACAAATGCAATAGACTTATTTGGGTTCTTACGTGATAAGATGTCAATTTCATGAGTTTTGAGTTTAGAGTAAAGCACATCTAAAGTAAGGGTACTCATGACAGTAGATTCATGAATAGATGTAACTTTCATCTCCCAGATTGACATGTCTAATGCACTAAGAAGTTGCCTAGCATTTTCAGCATCAGAAAAATTAATGTTGACACTACGCAAGTTACTGAGAATTTTGTTAAAGCGAGCAAAGAGATCATTGATGGACTCATCGGGTTGCATCTCGAAGCGCATGTATTCTTTCTTTAACATGTCTTGTCCTACCTCTTTGATCATGTTGGATCCTTCGTGATAGTCACAAAGTGCTCTCCATACATCGTATGCCGACCGGAGGTGTGCAACACGGTCGAAGTCGCTTTGAGTTAATCCTTGTATGATCATGTTTCGAGCTTTGTTGTTGTTGTCGACATCTCTCAGATTTGTAGCTGTAACTTGATCATTTGGCAGCACATCATAAGTTTGTACACCTCCCCTATTGCAAAGCCTTGCGCCTGGATGAAAGCCTCTATGCGTGCCTTCCAAACTTAAAAATCAATACCAGCAAACACACAAGGTTTGGCAGAGTATTTCTCCATGATGATTAGTCAAAAACACGTGCAAATCACAATTATTAGAGCACCGTGGCTCTGAAACCAATTGTAGGATTGAAGAGCACATGAAAAGCTACCACTGGGGGGGGGGGGGGGGGGGGGGTTGAATGGTAGGTTTAGAAATCTTATGCAGCGGAAACAATTAAATCCCAACCCCTTCGGCAGAAAAACGATCTGTTAAAAAAATCATGTGTGAGACTAATCTAAACATTTTTCACCAGGACAAAAGTGATAAATATCATAGAGAATCAAGTCACAAATACAACATAACAAGAATCACTCAAATCCTTCAAGAGAAACTCATGTTATGATCGAACGATCAAACAAGGTCAATCTGTCCTACCCGAGAAAAACAGTCCTGGAACGCTGCAAAGAAACTCATGTATATCAGAAACAACAAATCCAATGATAGTGAAATTTTGACAGATGATAGATAATCAAGTTTTGAAGACAAACCAAAAATAATCACGTCAATTGGATTTGTAGAACTCGAGTTATGATAAAACCACCGATGAAAGGTAGTGCTGTCTAGAAACTCGACGAGTAAAACTTGTCTGGAACAAGTCGGATGAACAAGACACAAAAGTTCCTTCAAACTACAAATTTTATTCAATAGAACACAAGAGGAACAGCCCCAAAGTCGTCTACAACAATCTCTGGCCTCCCTTGCTTATATAACCAGCTCGAAAGCCAACTCAACTCAAATCAGGACCCTAATCCTACCCCGTTCACGAATCGAAACTTTGCATAACTGCTTAGGACTCTTCTATATGCAGATAGAAGCAATCTCAATACTTCCAAACACCTTAGGAACGTATCCCATATTTTTAAAACAACTCAAATTCGTGACCCACACGAAATCCTAACATAACTAACTCGATATTTTCCATACCGAGCCATAACCGACTCCGTCGTAGCCAAAGTCATCAACCGATACGATCCGATCCTTCCAACCAGATCTTCCCATCCATAAACCATCTTCGGAACCATGTTGCCACGTCAAGCAATACCTGCACATGAACAAACAACAATTCTGTATGACCCCAAGTCTACAACTTGACTCAAGTCAGTTCCGAACACAACACCTTACGTGAGCACCTCACATAAGCATGTTGCAAAGAATATCAAAATGATATCAGCCATATCAACCAAAATGCACCAAAAACATAGCAAATGAATACTAAGTAAACTTTCCATAGATGTAAAGCAAGTTCGAAACATTTCATATTACAAGCCGAAACATTGCGATTAAGCACCGGACCTTGTCAAAGCTAACCGAAGCTTGAACCGGAGCTTACCAAAGCTAGTACAACCTAGCGCCGGAGCTTACCAAAGCTAGTCGGACATTAGTGCTGAAGCTAACCAAAGCTAGTCGGACCTAGCGCCGGAGCTAACCAAAACTAGTCAGAACTAGTCATCCCAAAATTCGGAGCTAGAAAAACATGTCGGAGCTAACCAACATAAGTTGGACCTAGCAAAACATATCAGATCATAACAAAGACATGCCGGAGCTAAAGACAGAGCTCACCGGAGCTACCAAAAAACATGTCAGATCTAGACAAAGAAACTCAGACCTATTTTCGGACCTTGCAGAAGCTCGGAGCTAGAGTCGGACCTTGCTAAAAAGATGTTATGGCATCATTCAAAACATTTATTGTCAAAGCCAATGTATTCAGCACACATAGGTCTCACACCATTGGTGTTCGAAGAGGCTTGCTTTTGTCCATGTTGAAGCGCCTTAGGAGGTCTTTTGTATACTTCATTTGATATACAAAGGTACCCTCCTTGGTTCGCTTGATTTGTAGCCCCAAAAAGTACGTGAGTTCTCCCATCATACTCATCTAAAATTATGAACTCATCATAGCTAAAAACTTGGACACAAGATCATGAGAAGCACAACCAAAGATAATATCATCCACATATACTTGAACGAATAATGAGTCATTGCCGTGCTTTAGCACAAGAAGAGTTTTATCAACCTTGCCCATGGTAAACCCCTTTTCAAGTAAGAATGTTTTTAACCTATCATACCATGCTCTAGGGGCATGTTTTTATTCCTAACCACAACCCCATCCTCACTTTTTTTATTTTTAAATACCCATTTTGTTCCAATTAAAGGGTGACCTTGAGGTGGAGGTACAAGTTTCCAACATTATTTCTTTCAAAATTTTCTATCTCTTCTTGCATGGCAATAATCCACGATTCATTAGTGAGTGCGTGTGATATATCTTTGGGTTCAAAAGAAGCAACAAAAGAAGAATGAGCATGAGAGTTTGGATCGCAAAATCTGGACCGTGTGACTCGTTTGTGCAAGCTTCCAATAATTTGTTGTGGGAGATGAATTTTGAGAACTCGGAGGGTAGTGGACACTTCACAAGCTTCTTCTTCTTCATGTTCGTCACAAATCGATGAGCTTGTGACTTGAGGAGGATCTGGACCAGCAATGGTGGTCGTCGGTGTTGGCTGTGAATCAAAATTAGGAGCTGGAACAATGTCATTTGCTGCTGAATTTTTGGGCAGCAGCACCACTTCTTCCTCATCTTCAACGAAAATGTTCTCCCCCTTGCGGATATGGATCCGGACCTGTAATGTTTGAGCTAGTACCTGTGCTAGCTTTATCAAAATACATCTCGCAAGCCTCCACAATTTTGTTAGTGTCAAGTAAAGCACACGGTAGCCTCTAGAATGAGATGGATAACCAAGAAACATGCCATCAATGGATCTAGGTTCAAATTTATCAAGATTACCATGTTTCTTAACAAAGCATTTGCAACCAAAGACCCGAAAATGTGTAACACTAGGCCTATGTCCAAACCGGAGCTCATATGGTGTTTTACCGAGCTTAGCACGCAAGAAAACACGATTTGAGACATAACAAGCAGTTGCAATCGCATCAGCGCAAAATTTCCTAGGAGTTTGATATTCATCAAGCATAGTCCTAGCCATCTCAACTAAGGTACTGTTCTTTCTTTCTACAACACCATTTTGTTGAGGTACATATGGTGAAGAAAATTGATGATCTATTCCATTTTCAGCACAAAAGTGATCAAAAGATTGATTTTTAAACTCGGTTTCGTTATCACTTCTTATTGCTTTTAAAGATCATGTGTGATCAATTGATAATCTAAGAAATAAAGTTCTAAGGTGACTAAAAGCTTAATTCTTAGATGCCATAAAGTAAACCCAAGAGTATCTAGAATAATCATCAACAATCACAAGAACACACCATTTACCTCTGAAGGATTGAACACGTGAAGGTCCTACGGTGTCAAGGTACAAAAGTTGACACGATTCATTTGTCATGATCATTGTGAGAGGAGTATGTGAACTTGCAACCATCTTAGCATGTCTACAAGAAGAGCACACAATTTCTTTGTCCCCTTTAAGCTTAGGCAGCCCACGTATGCGATCAAGAGCACTAAGACGTGTTAGATGATCAAAGCCTATGTGACCAAGTCTACGATGCCAAAAATATAAGTCATTTGAATCATTAGCAACTAGACACCTATGCTTAGAGGAAGACATATCAAAATCAGCTTTAAAACTCTTCCAAACTGTGACATGTTAAAAATAAGCTCACTATGTGAACCTACAACTTTGCAGCAGTTTTTATTGAAAATAATTTCCAAATTTTCATCTAGCAATTGTGAAACTAAAAGCAAGTTGTATTTCAAATTTTTAACAAGTGCCACGTCCTTCAAAGTGTAGTGATCATTTACTCTAACCGAACCCTTAGCAATTATAGGAGTTGAAGAATTATCGGCAAAAGTAACATTCTCTACACGTGACACAAAAGAGAGGGAGGAGAACCAATCTTTGTTACCGGTCATGTGGCATGAGCAACCTGAATCCACAATCCAAATGTTCTCCTTCCTCAAACGTGTAACCTACATAGAAGCACAATACGTCGATGACTCAATATTGGGGTTGGTCAAAAGGCATTTAGGAATCCAGTACTAAGTCACACGACGTCCAACAGGAATAACACGCGAAAGTTGAGATAAAAAAGCAGGTTCATGAGCCAAAGCTTGAGTATTTTTGTACCCAACTACTGTCCTATGAGATGTTACATTTGTAGGACAAGAAACAGTAGGTTTGGGAGCAACCTTTGCATGTTTTCGACTCATTACAGCAGATTGCATGTTCCTATCATTCGGTTTAGCAAGTGCAACAAATTTTACATGAAAGTTATGAGATCTGGCAATCATTCTTTCCTTTTTCTGTTGTTTAGCTAGTCTATGACAAAAATCTATGAGATGACCATCTCTACCACGGTAGGTACAATGAAATTTAACTTTGTGTTCATGTCTAGATGAGCAAGCAATATTTTTATTTGAAACCGAATAGGACAACACTCCTGCAGATTTGAAAACCACTTCTTTTTATTTAGGAACTGTTTGAATCAAACAACTTCGTAATGACTTTACAATTTTAGGTGGATGTGCCTTAGCATGAGCATGAGAATCAAAACCTAAACCAGTTTTATAATTGCAAGTCTTGGAAGAATTCAGCAGCAAGTTTAGGTTCTTATTCCCATTACAAAACCGATCTAATGTCCTATGCATGTTATCAAGTTTATTGGACAGATCAAGACAATTTTCACATGAAGTTTTTCCTTGTAATTTGCAATTGGAAAAAAATTTAACTTCATAAGAACATAAAGCATTGTTCACTATAGAAATTTCATTCATAGCATCTTGTAGTTTCTTATCAAGATCATCACAAGTAGAACAATGCAAATCAAATGTAGAACAGCTAGCATCTTTCAAGTTCTTATCATTAAGTGCAGCAAGCTCTCTATTCTTTTCAATTTCTAACTCAAGTTTATCAAGTGTGGAGGTGTGCGCACTTCTTAATGAGGACAATTGTTCATATATTAAATCACATGAGGGACATGCAACATCACTAAGAATCAAAGTTTTTAAACATTTGATTTCAGATTATAGTGATTCAATTTTAGCAGCACTATCCCTAAACTTTTTGTCCTTTTTCTTAACTATAATGGTGGCATGAGAAATAGCATCACATATTTCTTCGCAAGTAGGACATACCTCTTTATTGTCGCTGTTGTGTTCTGCATCCTCCATTCTTGATCTTGATTTGCCCGCCATGAAGTACAAGTTTGTCAAATCATCTTCATCTTCGTCACTTCCAATGTCCACATCGCTTGAGCCAAGTTCTTGAAGTGCAGAGATAAAACTGCTCACCAATTGACGTCCTGTAAAACCCTTCTTTTTCCTTGTATCTTTTACAGAGGAGTGCTTCGTCCTTGTTTGCTTTTCATCCCGGGAAGTGAGACATGAAAGGTTAGGGAAATCAAAACAAAAATGTCCTGTCTTACCACATTTGAAACATCGTTGAGGTCCGGAGCTTCCTCTCCTTCTAGTTCTCACATTTTGCAATGCTTTTGAGAACCTAGTAGAGAGAAGTACTAGCTCCTCCTCTAGAAACTCCTCAATCTGTTCAAGGGTTAGAAAGGACAACAAAGCAAGTGTACCACAAGATGAAGATTGACCGGAGCTAGGCATGTCACATTGAGAAACAAAAGCGAGACTTATTGGGGTTCTTACGTGAGATTATGTCAATTTCATGAGTTTTCAATTCAGAATAAAGTACATCTAAAGTAAGTGTACCCATGACAGTAGATTCACGAATAGATGTGACTTTCATCTCCCAAATTGAGATATCTAATGCACTTAACAATTTCCTAACATTTTCAGCATCTGAAAAATTAACATTGACACTACGCAAGTTGCTGAGAATTTTATTAAAGCGAGCAAAAAGGTCATCAATAGACTCACCGGGTTGCGTCTCGAAACGCATGTATTCTTTCTTGAGCATGTCTTGACTTACCTCCTTGATTATGTTAGATCCTTCATGGTAGTCACAAAGTGCTTTCCACACATCGTACGCAGATCGGAGGTGTGCAACACGGTCGAAGTCGCTTTGAGTTAATCCTTGTATGATCAAGTTCTGAGCCTTGTTGTTGTTATCGACATCTCTTAGATTTGTAGTTGTAACTTGATCATTTGACGGCACTTCATAAGGCTTGTATATGTCTCCCATATTGTGAAGCCTTGAGCTTGGATGAAGGCTTCCATACGTGCCTTCCAAACCTGAAAATCAATACCACTAAAGACACAAGGTTTTGCAGAGTATTTCTACATGATGATTAGCCAAAATACGTGCAAACCACAAAGATTAGAGCACCGTGGCTCTGATACCAATTGTAGGATCGAAGATCACGTGAAAAGCTACCAGAGGGGGGGTGAATGGTAGATTAAAAGATCTTATGCAGCAGAAACAATAAAATCTCAACCCCTTCGGCAGAAAAATGATCTGTTAAATAAATCGTGTGTGAGACTAATATAAACTTGTTCAACGTCGCAAAAGCGATAGATATCAGAGAGAATCAAGTCACAAACATGACACAACAAGAATCACTCAAATCCGTCGAGAGAAACTCAAGTTACGATCGAAAGATCGAACAAAGGTCAATCTGTTCTACCGAGTAAAAAACAGATCTGCAATATGGCAAAGAAACTCATGTATATCATAAACCACAAATCCAATGACCGTTAAATTTTTATAGATGATAGATAATCAAGTTGTGAAGACAACCCAAAAAGAATCACGTCAATTGGATTTGTAAATCCCGAGATATGATAAAACCACTGAAGAAAGATAGTGCTGTGCCACTGAAGAAAGGTAGTGCTGTGCAGAAAACTCGACGAGAAAAACTTGTCTAGAACAAGTCAGACGAACAAGGCAAAAAAGTTCCTTTAAACTATGATATTTATTCAATAGAACACGAGAGGAATAGCCTCAAAGTCGTGCACCACGAGCTCTGGCCACCCTTGCTTATATAATCAGCTCTTAGGCCAACCCAATCTCAACTAGGACTCTAATCCTACTCAAATCATGAATCGGAACATTCCATAACTGCTTAGGACTCTTCTATACACAGATAGAAGCAATTTTAAGACTTCCAAACACCTTAGGAACGTATCCCACATTCCTAAAAACAACCCAAATTCGTGACCCACACGAAATTCTAACATAACCAACTCAAAACATTCCATATTTGAGCCAAACCCGACTCAGCCGCAACTTGAGTCTATAACCTAGTCGGTTGGACTCTTCTGACCAATTTTTATTTCCACATCTCTTCATGACGCCTTGGAACCATACAGCCACGTCCATGCACTCCTTGCACACGTGTAAACATCTTCCAACGACGTCCACGATACCTTCATATGCATTGTTCTTGATTCAAACATGTTGCGCAACCTCCCGATCAACTCAACCACAATTCTTCCTGAACTTGATTGTTGAACCCCATCTTTTCCCTAAGACTAGTTCAATGGATCCCATCACCAGCCATGTCTTGAACTCAAGCGACACCTGCACATGAATAAACAACCAATACTTCCGAGCACAAGTCCTCGACTTGACTCTTGTTAGTTCTGAAACTACAACATCTTACGTGAGCACCTCACATAAGTATGTTGCAAACTATAGCAAAATGATATCAGCCTTAACCACCAAAACGGATCAAAAACTTAGAAAATGAATACTAAGAAATATTTCCAACAATGTAAAGCAAGTTCGAGACAATTCACAGTAAAAGCAGGAACATTGCGATCAAGCTCCGAACCTTGCCAAAGCTAATCGGAGCTTGAGTCGGAGCTTACCAAAGCTAGTACAACCTAGCACCAGAGCTTACCAAAGCTAGTACAACTTAGCGGCGGAGCTTACCAAAGCTAGTACAACCTTGCGCCGGAGCTTACCAAAGCTAGTAGGAACTAGTCAACTCAAAAGCTGGAGCTAGAAAAACATGTCTGAGCTAAGCAACATAAGTCGGACCTAGCAAAACATATAGGAGCTTAAGAAAGACATGTCGGAGCTATTAAATACATGCCAGAGCTAAAGACAAAGCTCACCGGAGCTACCCAAAAATATGTCGAACCTTGACAAAGCAAGTCGGACCTATTGTCAGACCTTGCAGAAGCTCGGAGCTAGAGTCGGACTTTGTTAAAAAAGTGTTTTAGTAGAATTTCAGAACATTTATCATCAAAGCCAATGTATTCAGCACACATAGGTCTCACATTCTATTTATTCGATGTTAAAGATTCCAACTATTCATTTTTTTCATTCAAGTATGGGTTAAGTTCGGAGTCCACTACAGGACTTTATCAATAGGGTGTCGGCCATATGAGCATCAGTTGTGTATAGAAACCGACACCCATACTCTAAAAGCATCGTTTGATCGACGCTCTTAGCCTACGAAATCCTTCGGAAGCATTTAACAAGTAAGTGCGTCAGGGTCGACACATTTATTGGTTATGAGAGTCTGATTCCAAAACCCGATGCCCTTACAAGTAAATGTGTCGGCCACATGGACCGACACTTTTACTCCACTTAAGGGCATCGGTTCGAGGTGGACCGACGCTCTTACTTTGCCTTGAGGTTAGCGTACCGAGCGTGACTACGAGCATCGGTTTCATACAAACTGACGGTCTTACTCCACTTAACAGTGTCAGTTCGAGGAAGACCGACGCTCTTAATTTGCCACGTGGGCAGCGTACCGAGCGTGACTATGAGCGTTGGTTTCGTATAAACCGACTCTCATAACATAATTTTTTTTAAACAGCCTATTTCCTCTCCCTCCCCGGCTGGGGAGCCTTCGGTTTGCACAGAACAACAATAAACCGCACAATACAGGAGCATAGGCAAGTTTTCAAATGTCAAATGTTTCAAGCACAAGCACAGCAGTACGAAAATACAACAAAAGTACAAAAATGAGTAAACAAAATTCAAATGTCGTTGTGGGAGCCTCCACTCATACATCCTCCACTCGAATGTCCTGCACTTGCATCTCCTCCACTCACACCTCAGTCCTTGATGTTAAGGAAAACATCACAACCTTCGGGTGTTTCATGACGGGATCCTTGCGATAAAAAAAAAAGAGAAACATAGTAACGTTTTTGCTCACAGGTATTAATAATACGAAGTTGACTAAAACTCACCAAAGCTCTCTCATTTCCTCTCTTTCCCTCACTCTCTCCCTCACCCTCACTCGCTCTCCCACTCCCTCTCTATCTCTCCCCCTCTCCATCTATCTATTCTTCTCTAGCTCCCTCTCTTTCTATCTCTTCCTCTCCCCCTTTCTCCCTCTCTATCTCTCACTCTCTCCCTCTCTATGTCTTATTGTATACTTCAAAAACACCTTCTTCAGACTCTTCTAACTCTGCATGCCATGACTTTTTTTGTTCGCTTGTCAATCGACGAGGGGGTCCTTCTGTAACACTTTTGCCTTTTTGGAATGATCGTGTATCACTCATGAAAGGGTGATTTGTAGGAAGGAATCGTCGATGGCAATCAAAGAAGCTGACTTTTCTTCCATACTTCAACCTGGAGGCCTCAATGTCAGCCATGCATATGGGGCCACACAATTTTCCATGGACACACCAACCAACCCAAATGCCATATGCCAACAAATCATGTATATACCATAGATATGCGGCACGTAAAGTAAATTCACATTTCATATGACTATCATATGCCTTTACACCTTGTCATAACCCCTTCAACTCCTGAATCAACGGTTGCATAAACACATTGATTTTTGTCCCAAGATGTTTAGGACCAGGAATGATGGCCACGAGGAATATGTATCCTTTCTTCATGCACATGTTGGGAGGGAGATTGTAAGGCATGATAAAAACAGGCCAACAAGAGTATGGACGGTTACTTATGGTGAAAGGAGTGAAACCATCTGTTGACAACCCAAGACGAACATTTCTTGGATCTCTACCAAACTTCGGATCAAATAGGTCTAGAGCTTGCCATGCCGCACCGTCCGTAGGATGCACCATAATATTTTTGTCATCGCTCTCACGTATCCCTTCTGAATGCCACATCATCTGCTTTGTTGTTTCTTGGGAATGAAAAAACCGTTTAAGCATGGATGTGATAGGCATGTACCAAAGCCGTTTGGCCGGTACATTTGTACTTATTTCCTCTCCATCATCATTCATAACCTTCACATGTCTAGATGTTTTGCAATGCATACAATGAGTATTGTTCTCGTGTTCTTTCCAAAACAACATGCAATTATTCTCGCACGCATCAATTTTCTCATAACTCATGCCCAGACATTCCAAAATCTTCTATGAGTGATATATGTCTTCCGACATCTTATGTTTTGATGGAAGGGCATCAATGATCGACTTTAGGATACCATTTTAGCAATTGTTTGCAAAATTGTACTTAGACTTCAACCCCATAAGTCATGTGACCGCCTGCGAAACGATCACATTGGTGCCCTCATACACTTTTTCATCTGCGGCGGCAAGAAGCCTGTAAAACTTCTTCACTTCTTTTGGTACTGACTGTTCTTCGTACTCTTGACCAACATCCGCCATCATCTCATCCATCCGATCTTCATTCTTGTATTTGGCCGACTCACTATCATGATCCATCTCTCCATGCTCACGCCACACTATATAGTATGGCATAAATCCGTGCTTACAAAGGTGCAACATCATTTCAGACCTCTCAAAACGTCGACGATTCTGGCACCTGCTACACGGACACTTCACAAAACGAGCACCACTAGGAAATGCTTGATTCACGAACACATTTGTGTTTCATGCCTATTCCAAAGTGTACACACCATCTAAACTCCATCCATCATACATGACCATACGGTCATCACCCAATTTTCTAGCTTATACCTTCAAAATAGAAAAATTATTATTACTTTATTTTTATATTATGTGATGGCCACTACAACTAGGCAAATAGGTCCTAAACCCACCCAAGAGTGATCGAGTGGGGCGTGCTTATGACGACACGCGTAGTCTGGATCCAGACAAAATTTCGGTAGCATAACCCCATTGTTCCCCACTGCACGTCCGAAAATGGTGCAGCAGAGAACATCAGGGTTATACCATCGAAACCTCGTCCAGATCTAGATCCGCGTCTCGTCACAAGCCACATCCCCCCCTGATCCACACAATTCCAAACCTTTACATCTCACATGCCAATAGCATGTGAAACGTGCCGATTCGAAACGGGCAATCAAATTCTATAGTTTACATTGCTCATTTTCATTTTTCAATCATTTTCGAGAGAGGAAAGAATAAGACAGAGGGGGAAAGTTGGTCAAAGTTGAAAGTTTAAGTCCAAGTCCACTATTCATGCGCTGTTAATTGGTCGTCCTCATTGTCACCGTACGCCTCTGTGCTCGTCTTGACGCATAGTTCACGACTAGAATCATCTTTCCTCTAAAGCTACCAAAATTATAAATATTTTTACTATATTACAAACATATAATTTGTCATCATATCGTAAATGCCAAAAAGGAGCAATCACATGATACGGACTTCTAATTCATTTAGATGAAAAACTATACAATCCTTTTTTATTCATATCTAAAAGAAGTAATCACATGATATGAACTTGAACATACTCTAACATTTATTGTCCTAAAATTCTATTTATATGGCTTAATGGATATGAACCACATTCAATTTATATGGCTTAATGGATATGAATCACATTAAACTCTTTCACAAGTTAGCAACCACTCACAAATTACACATATTTGCAATGCATGTCGATAAATTAACAATCATTTTACCTTGACTTGAACCAGATGAAGCGCGCCGAGAGGGCTGCTACGCAGACGGGGGCACCGATGGGTGGCCGGACTGGTGGTGCCGATGGCCGGGGGGGGCAAACGAGGGCACTGGCCGGATAAGGGCGCCAACAGGGGGTAGGGCGGACGGACGATGGCGCTGGCAAAGGCTGGCGGTGGCTAGGCGGCGAGCGGGCGAAGGCTGGCGGCAGCTAGCAGCAGGCAGGCAAAGGCGGGCGGGGGAGAAGGTGCGGGCAAAAAGTGCAACCCACACCGTGCAGGGTTTTGGGTTTTTGCGTGGGGCCCACTTAAGAGTGTCGGTTGGGATAGGCCCGACGCTCTTAGAGCCTAAGCCGGTTGGTCTTGCCTTAGAAACGTCGGTTGAACTGACACATTTAAGAAAAGTGTCGGTTTAACCGACAAATTTACTTTATGGGTGTCGATTTTCTTAAACTGACAACCTTAGTCGTTTTAAATGCGTCGGGGCTGACGCCTCTATGTTAACCGACACCTTATCCCACGTTTCTTGTAGTGATCATTCTTATATTCAAGTTCCTATGAGTAAGTGCCGATAACACTTGCTCGGCTTTACCGGTAAATGCTAAGGAGAATTCAATTGTCGTCCGTTTTAGACGGAAAGTACTATTTCATTGTTCTTCATTTCATGTTCAAGTATCGCTATGTTTCTTTCGGTTTAATTCTATTGTTCTTCAAGCTCTAAGTGTACTTGCTGAGTGTTTTTACTCACTCTTGTGTTTTTTGGTTTTTAGGTATCCGTTGATCAAGCATGCATTGTGAAGAGGGTAGCATCTGCCCTTGAGCACGGAAACAATTTAATAAGCTTAGTTTATAAATATTCTTAATCAATTGCATAATTTGTGTCGTTGAGACTGCGGTGAGTTTGTTTGAGTCTTTAATTTACTTGTGGGGATGCTTATGAGTTTAATAGTGTTACTATGTAATATAGTGCTTATTATTGTGTTTTGTTGCCCGTAGTTGATAGAGTTTTCAAAGGAGACTCTGTCAAAATTTCGAATATTTTTCTTACTTAGTAGAAATGTTTATGATTTTAGTAGTGTCCAGGGGTGTTCATACCTAGGACGTTACAGTTGGTACTCAGAGCCTAGGTTTTCTAGTTTATTTTTAGATTTTAATGACTAGCGAGTTAAAAAAAGAATTAACATAGATCTACAATTAAAGTTGAAACTCTTATGCACAATAGGATGGGTTCATGGGCATACTCTGCATGCTTATTTTTGTTGCATATTTCTTCTCTTGTATTTATTTTTGTCATGATAATGTTTCTAATGTACTCATGATTATATTTCAAATTATTAGGATTATGGTTCCAACAAAGAGTGCACATGCTAGCACGCGTTGTAGAAGTCGTGGTAGAGAGATTCCAGTGACATTCTTTTTTCTGTGCTTAGTGTTGGAAGTGATGAGAATGAGAAGCTTAGAATTTTTTGTTGGACTTAATGCTCTCTATAGGGAGGTGATAGAAATAAATCCTCCCACCACATATATCAGGCTAGTTAAGAAGCCTAGGGGTTTGGAGATCCAGTTTCAGTTTAGAACCCTATAGCAGAGATGTAGTGGGAATGTAAGCATCATAGGAGGTGATCACAAGAGGGATCACAAGAGAGTTTATTAGGAGGGAGAGGAGTCCACTCAACAACCCTATTTCAAGAAGCCTAGGGCAAACTAATCTTCTCCAGAGCGTTACAAGGGCTCAGTTTTGCACGGGACAACACATGAAATATATTTCTTAACTCAAGATTGTGACTTGGGTTATCAACAATAGATTTACCAAGGTGACTAATTTCCATACTTGAACTGCTGCCCGTATGTACCTGTTCACCACCGTGATATTTTACACGAAGAGAGAACTTCTCAAGTTCACTTGTAATATGGTTCGTTGCACCCGTGTCCGTATACCAATTTTTGTCGACTGTGTACGAGTTGGTGGCGGCTGCAACGAGATATTTCTGGTCTGGAACGTAAGATTCATCATACCTATGCCAACAGCGATCCGCGGTGTGACCAGCCTTGAAAGAGACTTGGCACGTTGGGCGTCCATTAGTGTTATTGATGAAGAATTGATTTTGCTGGACGTTTGCACTATTATGTGGAGCATTATTGTTGTTGAAGTTGTTGCCTCCACGTCGTGCATGGCCAGTTGTACCACCACGACAGGAATTGTGTCCTCATGGGTTGCCACGACCGGCACTTCAGATCCTCGTGTTTTTCCATATTGGCAGAGGACCCAGAGTGATGACTATGACCAATGAGCTCCATGTGTGTCTCAAATGCACACAGTTGTGAGTATAACTCATCAAGAGTTATTCCTTCAGTCCTGGTTAGAAACACAGATACAAGTCGTTGGAAATCAAAGTCCAGACCTGTGAGCATGTAGCGATGAGCTCGTCATCATCATTGGGACGTCCTGCAGCAGCCATCTGATCTCCAAGTGTTCACATCTTGCCAAAGTACTCGGCCACCATCATACTGCACTTTTGTGCAGTAGTAAGAGCAAGGCGAGTATTTACTGCCTGTGCCCTTGTTTGATATTAGAATTTGGCTTCTATTGCACTCCATGCATCTTCAGCGGTTGTCTTTGCTGCAACTTGGGAGAGCACGTCCTTCGACAGGGAGGAGAGAAGAAAGCTGAGAACTTGTTGATCTGCAGCGAGCTACTCCTCATATGCCGGATTGGCAATCTTGACAGTCTTGTCTCCTTTGCCATTGATTCGGCTTCCGGTGCCTTAGCTTTGTTGGTGATGTGTAGTTTTAAGGTCTTGCACCACGTATGGCAGCAAGTACTTGGGCCTTCCATACGACATGTTTTTTTTTTGCAAGCTTCTCAGAGATTGGGTGAGTGATCATGGGATTCATGGTAAAGTCGGTGGAAGAAGAAGAGGATCCACCGAGCATTTGGTATATTGGTTTTTCTAGATTGCTCTAGTTACCATGAAGGCGACCAGACACGTGGAAGATGGAGAGAAGCAGCGCACTTTGTCTCATGTGTGCCTACACGTGTTAAATAGATGACCAAAATCTCCATTGCCGTGGATTACAGGTAGGTTTGTTACACGAACGTGATCAGGTTACAACAAACCAATCTCATTTCTATCTGATCAGATCGTAAGGCAAGAAACTCGGCTACAAGAATAAATAGACTACAAGATACAACAAATATGAACTTAATCTATATCTCTAATAGAAGGTGTCTGGCACCGATTGTCCGCCCAATCAAAACATTGGTATGCATCCACCTAATGCATTTTGGAGTAAATCACCCAATTGCAAAACTTCTACTCGGGCACTACTGTCAATCACGCATCACTACTGAGCTTGAATTTGTTACAAGGTACACTCTGGTTTCAGTTCCCACCAGCACCTTACAGTCTTGGAACCTACAGTATCAAACGAATTCCAAGCGGAGAGATAAAAGGAAAGACAGAAACGTGCTCCAGCTAAAATCATGACTACATCGCTGAGAGTTGGCATAATGCAGGAACAAGAGATCGAATTTAAAAGCCCTTATCTGCTCTGCTCTCCTCTGTATCCTCCTGGCTATCTAGTGGTGTATGGCAGCAGACATTTTTCATGACTGTACTGAAGTTGATCCTAGGAACTGTAAAGGGTAGTCACATTTGTATGTGCATAGACTCGCCCAATATCTGAGAGAAGCAGCAACATATTCCAAGCTAGAAGTGTAACTGAAGCTGTCAGGATGACGAAAGGATAAGAACATACCATGCATGCTCGTTGTTCTTGTTGGTATTGATCTCGGTTCACCTGAGAAAAAAGGAAAAACATTAATATTATTAATGATAATGAAAAGGAATTAGGCTCAGTGACCCAACAGTTAACTGCATTTATTCCTAATTAATTGCGTTTTAATCGGAACGCTTAACCAACTTGTGCTCGGTCCCCAGCCGTGCTACGTGAAGTATAAAAGGGGAGAGGTGCCAGAAAAACGGTGAGCTCTCACCACTAACCTCTCGCCTAACCCGCCGATTAGGGGAAGACGTAGAAACGGCTTACTCTCTGTTTTATCAAGATCCATGATGTTGGAGGCTAATGGAGAAGAGATTCAAATAGAAGATCAGAGATCTGATCATGCAAAGCAAATTCCAAGTAAGTTTATCACTAATCCCTCTTATTTACGTTGATTGAGTGCATAATTGTGATTAGGACGATGATTACTGTTAAACCGAAAATGATTAAGTTCTAACAGTTCTGCCTAGTTGTATATGGAAGAACAGATCCTCATGACTGATCTGGGCGCCTCCACTTTGCAAATTGTTTATGTGGTTACTGCTTAAGACCATCCGCATCACTCTCTCTAAAACATACTGTATCACTAAAGTCTACTCTAAAACTTACTTTATATATTCTATATAATTAGTTTTTTCTCTATCTAAATTTTCAGTAATCTTTCCAGTAGCTTTTACGACAACGGCTTTTACAGCTAGCCGGTGCGGACGGCCTAAGAATAGAGTCTGGACTTCGGATAGACTGCAACGAAGAGGTTGACCTAATGGTCATTTCTGCAGTCTATTCTATCGCAATCTAGAGACGCCCATACACCTATTCACCGAATGCACTTTCTCTCGGCAACTCTGGTTACACCTCAGTATTAGGATCAATGAAGCCTCTATGCACCCGGAACATTGGGCGGAGCACAACTCAATGATTGGCTGGTTCCTGAACTTAGCGGGTGCACCAGCGACCTAAAGAGTGAAAGGGATCTCATTGCTGCCCTATGGACGATCTGGAATAAAAGGAACAACCGAGTCTCCCGATCGAAGGAGTGCAGATAGAGTTTAGGAGCATTGTCACTGAATGGAGTTGGGCAGCGGTAAAGGAGGCCATTCCGCTGTATTTCTGTTACAGGAGAGCGCCTAGAGGTCCATGATACTGCAAGTACCTAGTCGCTATATGTACACCTTGTGCATCAATGTAACACTTCTATATTTCTCCTTATAATTGAACGCTGATCTTGATATCATTTTTAAGAAATAAAGCAGGGGAGAAATGGTACTCGTGAAGGTAGGCTTAACCATACCCGCTCCTTGACAGATGGCCCAGCAGGGATCGAGTAATCTCAGAAATTGTGCAAACTACCAAACATGAAGCACATATACGGGGAGTGCAGGAACTGATCCAGATCGGCATGTGTCTATTTTAAGTTACTCAATCCGGTTTTTAATTATTAGTGTTAGAGCAATATTTTTAGTTTATTTTGAAATTAAAAGTATTGGACTAATTATGCCAATAAAAAACCAGAGGTAGTACATTCCAAGACAATATGCTAGACCTGACTACCAAACACAATACAATATATGGCTCCACGCAGTACTAACTAGTGCTAACTGAAGAAAATAAAAGCATAAAGGTATCGTGGGCATTATCAGGAGTCCATGCCAGGACAGTAAGGAAGCCATCTCATTCGGCGTTATACCTAATTACCAACACGAATATTAAAACTGTTGGACAATCCACCTCCTTAGCTCATGTATTGAGAAGTAATGAGCGTTGGTGCATTTGCTTAGTTGTGAACCACATGTGCCTTCTAGTATTTGACTATTTTTCTTCATGGACGGTGAGTTCATGTTCCAGTTCACCCCAACATCTTACTTAGACTCTTGAACACATATAAGAGATTCGACTGCCGGAAATTGGAAACATATTACAAACTAATAAAAATCACAACTTTGATGACCATGACAATATAAGAAGCAAGGAGGAATTTATAAGCCTCTCTTCAGCTTCGGGGCTAATACTAGCACACCGAAGAGGAGATGTTCATGATTACCGTACCGAAACGGATCATGAGAACTGCCCACAGAATGTGATACGAGTGTGTGTGGTTCACACATTTGGGAATTGAATGCATGTTATGCCTGTGATGTCTCAAACTTTCGCTGGGACAAATGATATTCATGAAGAATCATGGGTGTAACCAGGATCCATTGTCCTTTATGGGCCAGGAAGCATCGCCAAATAATGCTCTGCGCTGTGGTACAAACCAACCACACGAATAGAATGATGTGGTGAACCATGCTACAATGCTGCCCAACAGGTGTGTGTATATATATATATATATATATATATATATATATATATATATATATATATATATATATATATATATATATATATATATATATATATATATATATATATATATATATATATATATATATATATATATATATATATATATATAGGCAACGACTAGAATGCAATCTGTGTTTTGGTGCAATCGTGCAATCAACCATCTCCATTCATTGGATCTGCATCCTACGGTTGTTACATCTTTTTGTTTAACCTCCTCCATCTAAGTGCATCATGTGTAGGGGGTTAAATAAAAAAATGTAACAACCATAAGATGCAGATCCAATAGATGAGAATACCTGATTGCACGATTGCACCATACCTCAGATTGCATACTAGTCGCTCCCATATATATATATATATATATATATATATATATATATATATATATATATATATATATATATATATATACACACACACACACACATATATATATATACATATATATATATAATAGTTTTCTATTATCGTCTGAATTTTTTCGGTGTCCAGGTAGACGTGGTTTTTCCTTGCTAATCGACTACTACACCGGCGTTTGGGTTGCCGACGAGTACCGAGTGTGCCGCATGTTCTGGCGCGAGGCGGCCTAACAGCTAGGACAGGGGATGTACACTAGTTCGGGCAAAGTGCTCTAAGTCCAGTTCAGAGGTCACTGCTTCTCGTTATCAATAGCGGGGGATTTACATGTCTGAGTAGATATCCTAGTGCTCTAGCAGAGGGGATGGTTCCCACTTATTTCTTCTCTATCGGTATTTCTTGTTTTCCGCTCTCTTCATCGTTGCTTCGGCCCTCCTTTCACTACAAGAATCGGGCAAAGAAATGTCGGCCATATAGCTGTCGGTAAGCTACAGGAACCGACGACTATAAACTATAAATGTTGGCCAACCGACGGCCATAGCCGTCGACTCCTGCTCGACGTTTTTAACAATTTATGTTCGTCGGTCCCGACGACTTTAGTGACTTAAAACTTTCGGTTACCAGAGCCCGATATCTTTATTGTGTAAAGGAGTTATGATCGTCGGCCTCCAATCCCCGACAACTTTAAACATTAGGACCGTCGGTCCCTAACACACATCGACGGCTTTAACATTCTGACACAACCAAAAAAAAGAATACATTCATGCGACATGACAGCCGTGGAGGCGCAGCTGCTCGCCGGAAATTCTGGGTCACGCCGGGGTGTCGCCGGAGGTGTCGCTGAAGTCCGTTGTGGAGGCGTCGGTCGACGGAGCTGTGCAGATGTTGCTGGAGTCGTGGAGGCATCGCCGGGTGCCTGGACGATGGGAGGAGCACCGCCGAGCGCGCGAACGACGGGAGAAGCGCCGCCTAGCGCGCAAACGAAGGGAGTAGCGCCGCCGAGCATGCGGATGACGGCGATGTGGTGCGCGGATGATGGAGGAAACGCGTGGACGATGGAGAGGCGCCGCGGGGACGAAGGTCGACGGGTGGTTCGGATCTCGACGGGAGGAGTGCAGGCGGACGGAGTATGACAGGGAGGCGGTACAAGTACGACGAAGAGGCTGAACTCGGATTTCAGTCGGCGGCGGCGCGCAGACTTCGGTCGACGATAGCGCGCGGACTCGTTTGTCGACAGGCGGCGTAGGATCTTGGTCGACGGTGGTGCGTGAACTCGATCGACAGCGGCACGGATCGATAGGCGGCGGGGACCGATGGGCGCGGGGACGGATATCAACGGCGGCGCATGGCCTCAATCGACGGCAGCACAGACCGACGGGCGCGAGGACGGAGATCGATGGCGGCGCGCGGCCTCGATCGACAGCAGCGCGGCCGACGGGCGACATACGACCTCGGTTGACGGCTACGGGGACCGACGGGTGCGGGGACAGAGATCGATGGCGGCGGCGGCGGCTGGTGGGCTAGGGTTTTGTGTTCAGCGGAAAAGAGAATAGAGGAAAGAGAACGATCCGGGAATGAGTTATTTGGGCAATAAAGAAGTGGCGACGAGAATGCAGCAGCGGGGCCCACTCATGATGTAGCCATCGGTTGTTTGCGGTTTAGCCGACAGCTTAACATATTTTATTTCTCTACTGAGTTAGAACTGTCGGCCAGAGAATAGGAAGCCGACGGTTATAAATTTTGGGCGGGATAGACTTTTTTCGTGGTGCCGCATCCATTGTATGACTGTTGGTCTTGGAGTTTTAACCGACGGCTATAGTTAAAGTCGTCAGCCATCGTCGTGACACCGACGGCCATAACTGTATAAATATCGGCTTTTCTAGACCGACGAATTTAGTAGGCTTTAAGTCATCGGGGCCGATGATTATAGTTTACCCGACACTTCTTTGCCCGATACTTATAGTGTTTTATAGGCAGGAGATAGACCCTCTAGTCGTGGCTACTTCCTGCCTTCCTAATGTGTGAGGCGTGCTATTACAGATTCGTTCCTATCTGTTCGTGCCTTGGGGTGGTGTCGCAATGCTGCACTCGTGAGCACAATGTCTGCTCCGTCCCATTGCGTCACACCCCCTCAGCCCTCCAGTGCCCAGGGTGGCGTGTTGTCTCATCTAGATGGGGCAAGGCATGCACAAAGTTGGCAGCTGCAGTTGCTCGATCTTCCATGCGGAGACCCTTGGGTCATGTTCTGGCCAAATAATTGAGGCCCCGCTGAGTGGGGGCGTGGGAGCCCTACTGTGCGGGGGTCAGGGACCCCATTTCTTTGTTCACCTAGATCGTTCGTTCGGTGGGACCTAAGCGACCGGGCCCAAGCTTGCTCCCTTCGGTCAACCGTGATCGACCGACCCAGATGTGAGCTTTGGCCACCCTAGTTCCACGATCCCTACAGTATCCCTCGAGTCTCTGGCCAAGCAGCCTGCTCCCTCGACAGTGTAGGATCGAAGAGCACATAAAAAGCTACCAGTGGGGAGTGAATGGTAGATTTCAACTTTTTCATCGAAGCAAGAAAAACCCCTCGATAGAAAATCAACCCGATAAATAAACCGTGTGCAAGTATTTCCAACATGTTCAAACGTGACACATCAGTGTAGATATAAGAAAATAAATCACGAAATCATGACAATAAAAAACATGAGAAAACATCAAGTAAAACTCAAGTTATGCCGAAACCCCGAACAAAGGTCAATTTGTTCTAACAGAGAGCAAACAGATCCGCTATACTGCAAAGAAACTAGTGTAACTCAAAATCCGCTAAACCAATGGCCCTGCAATTTTCATAGATGATGAATAATTGAGTTTTGAAGACAACGTAAAAATAATCACATCAATTGGAGTAGTAAAATGCAATTTTCGATCAAAACACCGAAGAAAGTTCGGATAGCGCAGAAACTCGATGAGTAAGACTTGACGAAAATAAGTCAGACGAAGAAGGCAGAAAAGCTCCTCTAAAGTACAATTTTTATTGACCAAAACACAAAAGTAACAGCCCAAAGTCGTCTTACCAAGAGCTTTGACATCCCTTGCTTATATAACAAGCCCTAAGGCCAACCCAATCCAGACAAGGACTCTAATCCTACTTGAACTCTAACTCAAACTTACCATAACTCCTGAAGACTCTTTCATACGCAGATAGAAGCAATCTCAAGACTTCCAAAACCTTAGGAAAGTCGTAAACATTCCTAAAACAACTCAACTTCGTGACCCACACGAAATCTAACTAAAACAAACTCGAAACCTTTCACAAACGAACCATAACCACCTCAACCGCAACCTGAGGCATAAACCAGACGGTTGGACCTTTCCGCCCACATCTTCACGTCCACTTCTCTTCATCATGCTTGGAACAATGTTTTCAGATCCATACACCCCTTGCACACATGCAAACACCTTCCAACAGCATCCAGGATACCTTCATATGCATTGTTCTTGATCCAAACATGTTGTGTGACCTCCCGATCAACTCAACCACAATTCCTCCCGAACTTGGTTGTTGAACCTCATCTTCTCCCTAAGACTAGTTCAATAGATCCCATCATCAGCCATGTCTTGAACTCAAGCAACACCTACACATGAACAAACAACCAAATTTTCACGATCCCAAGTCCTCAACATAACTCTCATAGTCAGAAAAACACAACACCTTACGTGAGCATGTAACATAAGCATGTTGCAAACCATAACAATGTTTAGTCACCATAATCAGCCATAACACATCAAAAGCTTTGTAAATGTATGCTAAGTAAAGCTTTCCTAAGCCAAAAAGCTAGCTTGAAACATTGCAAGTTAAAAACAGACCCACTGCACAATTATTTCAGCAAATAGAATATATCGAAACGACCAAAAGCGGCGCTGCAATTTAAAGGCAAAAGATCAGACACTCCAATCTAAATATCACGTGCAAATCATGTGTCTGAAAGTTCGGACAGTCCTAACCAAGTAAAGAGTAAATGTTACTCACGAAAACACTTTTGTAAAGATCGACCTGTGTCGACTCACGTGCATCTCACGTGTGTGAAAGTTCAGACAATCCTAAGTGTTGAACATGTGCAAGTCACGTGAGAAAAGTTCGGACAATCCAAAACCATCAAGGATAACGTTACTCCTCAAAAACACATTGAAAAGTTCGGACAGTCCAAAACTGTCGAAGGTAAAGTTACTCCCAAAATGCACTGAGACAAGTTCAGACATTGTTTATCGAGGTGTATTGGTGTAAGCTTCAAAAATGTGCATGTCAATCCTCACTTATATTCAAATTGCCAATGTATTCAACACACATAGGTTTCACAATATCCCCCTTGATGAATGCATTGGCAACACCACTTAAAATCCGAACATTGACTCATTCACATGAAATGTTTTGAAAACAATTTATCCCCCTTTTGAAAATCAAAAATTAAGAAAGAAATTTCAAAAACAAATTCTCCCGTTAAGAAGAAAGTGCAAAACACTTGTGAATGTGGAATGTGTGATATATTTCTCCCTTTTGACAATGTATTCAGCAAGGTTCAAAAAGAGAAATTTCAATTGTTATGAGCATATTATAACATATACATATAAAACAAAGATCATCCAAGTCATACTATCAAGTAACTTACACTATCACATCAATGAGATACATAAAGTAGTGTAAGCTATGCTACAAATCAAGTGTAATTTTTCAGTTTAATCAATCATGATCTAAAAAACATAAATATTTCAAAACCTAAAGGCATGACACTTGTTGCTGCATTTCATTTTTTCATTATCATTTAAATCATAAATTTTGATCATATGGCATTTGCAAGAGATTATATGTCGCATCAGCCTTATTCTAACCAACCAAGCATAGCCTATGTCATTTGAGAATCAGAAGCTTAAGAATAGGGTTTTAGTCATACAAAACTTCTTCCAAGTTAATATCACTACAAGGATTCTGCTCTGTTGCAACGATTGTACTGCAACGAATACTAAATCGTTGCAGTAAGCTTGGTCTTTTGCCACGATTCACTAGTTCTTGGCATTAGCATCTATCGCCACGGAACATGATCGTTGCATTAGGATCTGTTGCCACGATTCACTAGTTCAAGGCATTTGGACCTATTGCCACGAATCTATTGCCATGATTCACTAGTTCCTGGCATTACCATCTATCGCCATGGAAAATGATCGTTGCATTAGAATCTATTGCTACGATTCAATAGTTTGTGGCATTAGGATCTATCACCACGAATCTGTTGCCATGATTCACTAGTTTGTGGCATTATCATCTATCGCCACGGAACACGATCGTTGGATTAGGATTTGTTGCCATGATTCATTTAGTTCGTGATGTTAGCATCTATCACCACGGAACACGATCGTTGCATTTGGATGTGTTGCCACGATCCACTAGTTCGTGGCGTTGGCATCTATCGCCATGGAACACAATTGTTGCATTAGGAAATTTTATCACGCTTCACCAGTTCGTGGCGATAGGATCTATCGCCACGAAACACAATCGTTGCATTTGGATCTGTTGCCACAAAATACCAGTTTGTGGCGTTAGGATCTATTACCACGGACAAAATTGTTGCATTAGGAACTTTTGCCACGATTCACCAGTTTGTGGCGTTAGGATCTATCGCCATGAAACAAAAACGTTGCATTAGGAACATTTGCCATGATTCACTAGTTCGTGGCATTAGGATCTATCACCACAAAACATAAACGTTGCATTAGGAACTTTTGCCACGATTCGCCAACTCGTGGCGACACAATCTATCGCCACGAAACACTATCGTTGTATTAGGATCTGTTGCCATGAATTACCGGTTCGTGGCACTAGGATATATCGCCACGGAACAGAATCATTGCATTAGGAACTTTTGCCACGATTAACTAGTTTGTAGCATTCGGATCTATCGCCACGTAACACGATTGTTGCATTAGGAAATTTTGCCTATCTTCACCAGTTCGTGGCGTTAGGATCTATTGCCACAGAACAGAATCGTTGCATTAGGATATGTTGCCATGATCACTAGTTCGTGGCGTTAGGATCTATCGCCACGAAAACACAATCGTTGCATTCAGAACTTTTGCCATGATTCACCAGTTCGTGGCGATAGGATCTAACATCACGGAACACAATCATTGCATTAGGAACTTTCACCACGATTCACTAGTTTGTGGCATTAGGATCTATCGCCACGAAACATAATCGTTGCATTACGAACTTTTGCCATGATTCACCAGTTCGTGGCGTTAGGATCTATCATCACAGAATACAATCGTTGCATTACAAAATTTTGTCACAATTCACCACGATTCAATATCGGCTTATCTAAGCTTGCTGCTAAATAGAATAGCGGCTTCTATCTTTTAAAAAAATCAAATAATTCATGTACAGCTAGCTCAAACAATACTTATATAAAAAAATCATCATCTTCAGTGTCCTCCCCCAATATCGGAGGTACAATACCATCATTGATATATGTATCATCGTCGTCGTTGTCATCTTCATTTGAAAGAGCAGAAGCATCACTGGTTGCTCCCTCATTGTTATTGCTATCCCATGCGGTCCTATCCTCATTTATATCAGTAATTCGTCGATCATCAAATGTCTTAGCCTCCATCGTCTCAGTGATATTATTTTCACTTTCTCCAGGGGGCATGGCAAAAAGATTTTGTGGCTTCGTTTTAACAATTATAGCCCATTTAGGTTGCTTCACACTTCGAACGTAAAAACTTGTTCTGCTTGGGTGGCTTGAACGTAAGGATCATACTTAAATTGAGAAATATTGGTGTCAACATCTATCATTCCGTATCGATCCATTTTGTGGCCTCCGCTTTGGCTCTGACCAGAACGAGGCCGATCAAACCAGTCACATTCAAATAACATAACCTCTTGATTTTTTTCAAAATCAACAGAAATCATTTGCTTGATTACTCCATACCACTCATGATCACCACCCTGAATAACAACACCACTGTTTTGTGTCCGTGAATCTTTTTCCACCTCTGTTGTTCGAAAGAAGAAGCCATTTTTGAATGATCGAATAAAAAAAACGTGTCTGACGATCAAGTGCTCTGGATAATGCATACAAATAATCAGTTATTTTGCCTTCTTTGTGTAATGTCATAATATGTACACATTAGTTAGTATAAAAGGGGTCATTGATAAACCAACTTTAGAACACATATTTGTTCAATATCTCATCAAAGTAAAAATTTGCATGTACTTACTCGTTTCTGAAACCAATAAACAAACTCATCTCTATGGCGTTTTTCAACATCACGAGAATGAACCTTTTTCAGCTCTTCAAAATGCTCACTGAAAAGGGTGCAAATTTAAATTATCTATTTCATTAAGCATGATCCAATATAGTATAGAACATCTGAGTTATACATACTTGATCCATGGAGCGACCTCTTCAACATTAGAAATAATATAATGTCTGATGTTATGTAGTTCCACCATAGTAAGTTGGCCCCATTTAAACCCTTTTTTAGAATTATCAACTTCTGTAAATATATTAGACTCGAGAGAAGGTTCATTCCTAGCTGCAGCTTCATGACGTTCTGGCCTATTAAGCTTGGTGATGATGTTATCCAAAAACTGACTACAAAAAGTCATACACTCTTCCATAATATATCCCTCAGCTATAGAACCCTCCGGGTGAGCTCTGTTACGTACATACCTCTTCAATGTACCAAGGTACCTCTCAATTGGATACATCCATATGTAAGAAACAGGTCCACCCAAGCGAGCTTCTTCGGCAAGATGGATTTGAAGATGTACCATGATATCAAAGAAAGCGGGAGGAAGCAACATCTCAAGCTTACAAATTGTTTCAGGAAATCATTTAATCATCTTATCCAAATCTGGTTTCGCCAATTCTTTTGAACAAATTCCAAAAAAGAATCAGCTAAACTCAATTAAAGGTTCAACAACCTTTTCAGGCAATATGTCACATATTGCAATAGGAAGGAGCTTCTAAAATATAATATGGCAGTCATGAGTTTTTAGACCTGATACCTTACGTGCTGCTATGTCCACACATCTCTTGATGTTTGAGGCATAACCATCGGGCATCTTCACATCAACCAAAAACTTGCACAAGGTGGTCTTCTAATCTTTTTGCAAAGTATATGATGTTGATGGACAATCCTACTTCCCTTTCATACCCACAGATGTTGCTTTGGTCGTATACCCATTTCCTGCATATCAAGATGAGCTTGTAGACTATCTTTTGTTTTACCATCCATATTAAGCAATGTCCACAATATGCTATCACAAATGTTTTTCTTAATGTGCATGACATCCATGTTATGCCTTATTAGAAACTTCTTCCAATACGTGAGCTGAAAAAATATACTTTTCTTCTTCCAACTATGCCACCTATCTTCCTGAGTGCGCTTTCTCTTATTATTAATCTGTCTAAAAATTACTTGATCAAAAGTCTCGTATTGTTGGAGTACTTCGCGACCAGAGAGTGATGTTGGAGCCTCTCTATTCTCTATCTTGTCATTGAAAGAAGCTTTGTCTCGACGCCACCTGTGATCCTGAGGTAGGAAACGAAGATGACCCATGTAGCAATACTTTCGTCCATGTTTCAACCACAAGGCGTCAGTGTTTACATGGCAGTATGTACATGCTAGCCTACCTTTTGTGCTCCATCCACATGGCATTGCATATGCTAGAAAATCATTTATTGTCCACAATATAGAAGCTCGCATGGGAAATGTCTCTTTCTTTGAATTGTCGTATATATCAACACCATCAAACCATAATTTCAAGAGCTAATCAATCAAAGGCTGCAAATACACATCAATGTTGTTTCCAGATGACTTTGGCCTAGGAAGTATCATTAACATCAACCAATAAGGTTGCTTCATACATAACCAAGGTGGTAGATTACAAGGGATTAGAATCACAGGCCATGTACTGTAAGAAACATTCTTTACTCCAAAAGGATTGAAACCATCAGATGCTAGCCCAAGTCTTATGTTGTGAGGATCAGATGAGAAATTTGGGTGAATGCTATCAAAATGCTTCCATACATTCAAATCTGCAGGATAGCATAATATTTCATCATCAATACTTTCTTCTTTGTGCCCGCGCATGTTTGATGTCGTTGACTCAGCCATATAAAACCTCTGAAGACGGGGGAATAAGAGGGAAGTATCGTAGAATCTTGCATGCTACCAGCTTCTTGGCTTTTTCACAAGGTAAAGCCTCTCTTGCATCCCCACCGGTACTATTTTTCCATCTTAATTCACCACATTTTGGGCATCGATCCAAGAGAGAATAGTCCTTCTAGAATAGCACACAATCATTGACACATGCATCGATCTTTTCGTAGCTCAGCCCGAGGTCACGAACAACCTTCTCAACTTTATCAAGTGTATTAGGAATGCAATGGCCCTTTGGAAGCACATATGAGAATAGTTCAAGGATCAACTCACATGCTTTTTTTCTCAAACCAGTTAAACACTTTATCTGGTACAACCTGACAATGAATGATAATTGGGTCACCTTCTCACGACCGGGATACAAACTCCTTTTTGGCATCATTTAATAAGTCATAGAATGCCTTTGCACACCCAGTTAGCTCCTGCTGGTTTATAGCATTTTCTGGATCATCAACATCTGTTGAAGTACCACCATGATTAGTGCCTCTAAGTAGACTGGACATCATATTTTCGATGGCAGCATCATCAAAAATTATCTTCTCATTATTTGCTGATTGCTTAGTAATATTTTTCTCAACTTGTTTTTCTCCATGGTGTACACAACAAGTATAATCAAATGACATCCCATTACGAAGCAAGTGAAGATGAACTTCCTTGCGTGTCCCGTGGCAAATATTATGACATTTCGTGCAAAGACAAGGCTTAGTTTCTTCTTAACGAGTGTCCTGGAATGCTAAATTTAAAAATGACTTCATTCCATCCTGCCACTCCTTCGTACGCCTGTCTTTTCCCATCCATGTCTTATCTTCTGATATCGCTTCCTATAATTCAATCAGCGTATCCGTAAAAGGATAGAACTACAATAACATTATGTGAGCAATTGTACCTAGTGCTGTTGCTCCTCCACGTGGTGGCCGGTGGATGCTCCTCCACGTTGGTGGACGGCGGATACTCTTCCAAGAGCGTGGCGGCCGGCGGATGCTCCTCCAAGAGCGTGGCGGCCGGTGGATGCTCCTCCAAGAGCGTGGCGGCCGGCGGATGCTCCTCCAAGTGCATTTCGTGGTATTGGGAGAGGGGGCGTTGTGGATCGAATGGTCCGACTAGGAGGCAACTAGGACAAAGCGTACGTGAAGCTACCAGAGTAGGCCCAACACTGCGCCGGGCCGCTTGTTATTCGTGGGCTAAAACTTCACTGAGTCACTTTGTATTCCTCGGCCAAAACTGCCCTGGGACGCTTGGTGTTCGTCCCCATGACGCGTGAGCCCATCTACAGGCGTGCGTCTGGCTCTGGCAATTTGTTATCTAAATAAGTTAATGTAGAAATGGGAGTTGTATTCCAATCAAAATAAATTATACATGACTGTTTCAGTCCTTGCAATGATAACATCGCGGCTGTTCAGATTTTGGCAGGAAAACAACATGAGAAAACGTGAAAAGAAAAAACATGCGTCAGAGAAACAAGAACAGAAGCACAACATCATGACTTGGATTGATATGCGTCAATCGATTTCCTGTTTTAGAGTTTCGTTCTCCAGGCTCTTTCACATTAAATCTCGTAAGTAGTACCTATTTTTTCTAACATTTTTCTATTCCTTTCTTTTCTTTTCTTTTCTTTTCTTTTCAGGAGTTCATTGTCTCCACTTTTCTTTTTTTTTTCTTGAGTTTATTGTCTCCACTCTAGAGGCCAAGGTGTGGAGGGTCACACAATTCGATTCACGCACGAAGTGAGTTAAAGGGGAAAATTTGGCGTCGTTAAACAAGATGTTTTTTGATAAAAGGAGAAAAATTTAATTTGACACGCAAAGGGCCCAGCGTATGCGGGGAAAAATTATGCTTATAAAAAGCCGCGGTTTGCATCCCTCTCGGATATCGCAATGGCTCGACATGTCCCATCGGCTTCACCGACAGTTTTTTTAATTTGACATGGAAAGGGCCTAGATCTTTTATAAAAAAAATCCGCCCCGAACACGCCTCATACACACCCCATTCGATTTTGACCTGGCGAGCGGACGATGTCAAACGGAGCGTGGCCGAGTGTTGAAGACATCTTTTTTCAATTGGATGTGTAACGACAATAGCACGCATTGCCTTATATTCTTGTTGCAACAAGCTCAACTTTCCAATGTGGGAGAAATCGTTCATAGTGTAAAAATCGCTCACACGAATTCGTTACAGACACCGCGCGCGGTGGCAGACATAGGGAATATGCCAAGTGACGAGTGCACAACCTGGGACCAGATGGTGCATAGATTGCAAGTGACGAAGATACGATTCCTGGAATTAATTCTGGTGTTGTCCCTGTCATGTCGGGCCATCATACAACCTCGTTTGAGTAGGAGTGGATCCACTTCAATCTAAGTGGATTGGATTGTGTCTGACAATCATACGATTTGCCGTAATGAAGATTTTTGAATCTGATATACTCCTTTTTTTGGCAATCGTTCCAGTCCTTGCAATAATAACATCGCGATTGTTCATATTTTGGTAGGAAAACAACATGACAAAACAAGAAAAGAAAAAACATCAAAAAAACAAGAATAGAAGCACAACATCACGACTTGGATTAATCTGCGTCAATCGATTTCCTATTTTACAGTTTCGTTCTCCAGGCTCTTTCAACTTAAATCTCGTACGTAGTACCTATTTTTTTTAATATTTTTCTCTTCCTTTCTTTTCTTTTCTTTTCTTTTCTGGAGTTCATTGTCTCCACCCTAGAGGCCCCCATTGTGGAGGGTCACACAATTCGATTCACGCACGAAGTGTGTTAAAGGGGAAAATTTGGCGTCGTTAAAGGATATGTTTTTCGATAAAAGGAGAAATTTTTAATTTGACATGCAAAGGGCCCAGCGTATGTGGGGAAAATTATGCTTATAAAAAACAGCGGTTTGCATCGCTCTCGGTTATCGGAACGGCTCGATGTGTCCCATCAGCTTCACTGGCAGTTTTTTAATTGACACGAAAAGGGCCCTTGGCTTATATGAAAAACATCCGCCCTGTACACGCCTCATACCCGTCCCGGTCGACTTCGACCGGGCAAGCGGTTGATGTCGAACGGAGCATGGCCGAGTCTTGTATGACATCTTTTTTCAATCTGATGTGTCACAATAATAGTGCGCATTGCCTTATATTCTAGTTGCAACGAGCTCAACTTTCTGAGGTGGGACAAATTGTTCACAGCTTGTCAAAATCGCTCACACGAATTCGTTACGGACACCGCGCTTGGGGGCAGACGTAGGGAATATGCCAGGTGACCAATGCACAACCTAGGGCCAAGTGGTACATAGATTGAAAGTGACAAGGATAGGATTCCTGGAATTAATCCTGGGGTTATCCCTGTCATGTCCGACCATCATACGACCTCGTTTTGGTAGGAGTAGATCCACTTCAATCTAAGTGGATTGGAGAGTGTTCGACAATCATACGACCTGGCGTAATGAAGATTTTTGAATCCAATATACTCCTCTTTTTTGGCAATCATTCTAGTCCTTGCAATAATAACATCGCAACTGTTCAAATTTTGGAAGGAAAACAACATGACAAAATGTGAAAAGAAAAAACATCAAAAAAACAAGAACAGAGGCACAACATCACAACTTGGATTAATCTGCGTCAATCGATTTCCTATTTTATAGTTTCGTTCTCCAGGCTCTTTCACCTTAAATCTCATATGTAGTACCTTTTTTTCTAACATTTTTCTCTTCCTTTATTTTCTTTTCTTTTCTTTTTTTTTTGAGTTCATGGTCTCCACTTTTCTTTTCTTTTCTGGAGTTCATTGTCTCCACTCTAGAGGCCCCCAGTATGGAGGGTCACACAATTCGATTCACGCATGAGGTGGGTTAAAGGGGAAATTTGGCGTCGTTAAAGGAGATGTTTTTCGATAAAAGGAGAAAAATTTAATTTGACACGCAAAGGGCCAGCGTATGCGGGAAAAAATTGTGCCTATAAAAAACCACGGTGTGCATCCTCTCGGTTATCGCAACGGCTCGACGTGTCCCATCGGCTTCACTGCCAATTTTTTAATTTGACACAGAAAGGGCCCAAGGCTTATATAAAAAACATCTGCCATGTACACGCCTCCTACATGTTCCGTTTGATTTCGACTTGGCGAGCGGATGATATCGAACGGAGCGTGGAGAAGTATTGTACAACACCTTTTTTCAATCCGATGTCTGACTACAATAGCGTGTGTTGCCTTATATACTCGTTGCAACGAGTTCAACTTTCCGATGTGGGACAAATCGTTCACAACTTGTCAAAATTTCTCGCACGAATTTGTTACGGACACCACACACGGGGGCAAACGTAGGGAATATGTGAGGTGACCAGTGCACAACCTGGGCCCAGGTGGTGCATAGATTACAAGTGACGAGGATATGATTCCTGGAATTAATCCTAGCATTATCCCTGTCATGTCCGGCCATCATACGACCTCGTTTGTTCATGTGGACACATGTCACAGTCATGCAACTGCTTCATCCGTCTGTTCATGTGGACACATGTCACAAATTTGGAACGGTATGCAAAGCCTTCGATATGCATATGGTATCCATAAAAATTTTTTCCTCGTTTGGGAAGGAGTGGATCCACTTCAATCTAAGTGGATTGGAGAGTGTCTGACCAACATACGACCTGGCGTAATGAAGATTTTGAATCTGATATACTCCTCTTTTTTAATTCTTATCGTTATGACCACAAGTTGCATTGTCTCAACCAAACACCACGTAAAACAACAATGACTCAGCGGAATTGGGACATGGCCAATTAAAATGGAAGTCAGCAATCTCACAGTTCATGGATCAAAACGTGTGCCATCCTTTTTCTTCTTCCTTTTTTCTATCCTTAACCGTGGGACTGCTGAGTTCCATCTTCACTTGCACATGTACAGTTCGAGTGTGCCGGTGTACCATAACCCCCGTCGTGTGTCCCCGGTGCTGGTTGGAAGACCCCTGCAGGTATGTTCTAATTTCTGTCCTCCAATTCTATCTAGGTTTCCGATGACGCATGTGGTTCACCACTAGGCAAACCAGCAAAGCCTCAATGATGAGCGACATGCAAGTTTCTCGATGAAAAACTGACCGCAGGGGCCGGTGAAGGCTTCCCCTCCTCCTGTTCTGTCTCCCATGTGTCCTCTCGCTGATGTGTCAAAATGTTATTGGTCCCTTTATTAATGCTTAGTTTAACTACTATACCTTCCCAACAAATAAGATGATGACATGTCAGCGAGAGTACGCATAGGAGTACAAATGGGAGGAGGCAAGTGGGGGGCATGCAAGTTTCTGTTGAAAAAGTGACTGCGGGGGCTGCAGTCAGTTTTTCATCAAAAAACTTGCATGTCGCTCAACACCGAGGCTTTCTTGGTTTGTCTTGTGGTGAACCGCCCGCGTCATCAGAAACCAAGAGATGTAGTTGGAGGACAAGAACCAGAGCATACTTGCAAGGCTCTTCCCAACAACCACCGGGGACGGACGACGGGGGGTTAAGGTACACTAGCACATTCATACCGTACGTGTACCCGACCAGCCGTGTACTAGTTTCCTTCGAACCTCCGGCTGGCTGCCTAGATGATGTACTCCCTCCTTCCGATAACATTGTCATTTTGGACAAGATTTTTAGTTCAAAATGAACTAAAAATCTTGTCCAAAACGACAATTATTGTGGAATGGAGGAGTATTGTTGATGGCTCCTAAGATATACTAACAAATCATCCCCAGCAACGGCGCTAGAAATGCTTGTTGGTATTTCTTATGCACCATTAACTAAACATCTCCAACTGATGTGTCAGAAATGCTTGTTAATGGTTCTATTGGATCACAGAGTGAATTCTGCAAGTGCACGGAGGTATCATTGTAGCATTTCCCCTTAAGAGTATTCCCAAGGGTGTCATTTATTTGCTCCCAAGGGAAGGTAGGGAAGAGATATAACAATCATCGAGTGGAAAGGGTAGAAAGGTCTAGGTAAGAATCTAGTAAGGATGGATAAAATAATAGTAGAGGTAGTGTGACACACACAAAAGCTTTCAAGTCTAAGGGGGGTAAGAGGATCCTAGAGGTTAGTTAAGATTGAGAGTTATGGAGGTACTCCTACTATGCTCTATTGTACATATACGTAGTCTAACCTAATTATTCATAGGCTAGATCAATAGGGAATACTTATGCTATGTGGTTCAACACATTGGGCACGGGCTTACCCCTAGCAATACTAGGGCGACTCCCGCCAAGAGCCTGTGGCATAGCCGAACGTGGAGGATTACAAAGGACAGATAGGGCTGTCACCACCTACTACCTACCTCTTCAATCCGTGCGTCTACAAGACATCCAATGCTACTTAGCTATCCTAGCACCATGCTAGAATATTGAGTAATTACCTTAAGAGCCTAGACACAATCCATCCTAAGGCAATGAATTGAATCATCATTGAACCAATGTTGATACACAACATAATTATCCATACTAACCTAGTTATGTTATAATTAACTAGACTATAGTGGGGGTCTATAGGTTCTATGAAAATGAGATATTCTTGATAAAACAGTCATAGAAGCTATACCTTCCACATACATGGATTCCACAATCAAACAAGAAACTCATTGCCCAAGTATATGCACAAGTAGAGACTAAAGATACTATCTTTATTATGCATAAAGTCACAAATACAAGAAAGAATACATGAGCGATACCTTTTCCAATGTAGGATTGGGAAGAGAGAGACTCCTTACTCCTTTCCCAATTTGGACTTGGGACTAGAGACTCTCCTCTCTACAACCTAACTCCTCTAAGTCTATGGATGATAGTGTATACAATAGAGATGAAGCTCAAGTGGTGTTTGTTGAAGTGATGGGTAGGGGGTCCTATTTATACTAGTGTTGAGGTCGGTTCCCGCCACCAAAAGTGCGTGAATCAGTCACCATTGACTCCAGGGAGCCTGGAGGAGCCAACACGTGGAGGTTGACCGAGTTTGGTGCAAAGACCAGGTCAGCCGACCTCCTGGTTCGGCCGAGTTGGTCATTGCACCGTTTCTCATGTGCTTTCTCCAGGTGGCTCCCAGGTGGTCCCATTGATGCATATGGGTGATACACCGCTGGATCTCCTTCGATACTTCTGTTTGTGGGCCATTTGATCCATGGGATGCCACATGTCATCGCCTGATTGGCTGGGATGATATTTTATATGATTGGTCCCTCTACATTTCCACATTTCCTGCATAAAATGCTGCATACACATATTTCTCCAAGTCCAAGTTGAATTGGGTTAGATAGAAAGGTGATGTGTGCATGAAATGATGAATCCTTGACATAATTGAGTTAAATTGATGGATGAAATTAGTATATAACAGCCATCAACAAACTCCCCCGAGCTTATCCTTTGCTCATCCCGAGCAAAGTCAAGACTTTAGGTTGATGATCAGGAGTTGCTAAAATGTCTTATTCTCAAAAGTATCTAATGCACAACAAGATACTCTACCTAGTATTGCAGAAATTGTCTATGATACCCTACCTTTCTTAAGTTATCATGGGGCTTATGCCTTTTCATATTCATGAGTAGTTGAAAGGTAGAATAGCAATTGGAGCAAACATAGCCTAGAAATCAAGTTCCACTTAAATCCTGGAGAATTCAATTTAGATATTAAGTACCTCAATTTGATTCTCTCGGTCACTCCTTTGTGGATAGTGGAAATATTTCCTCACCAAAGCATTGTTCCTCTACTATTCCTACTCATTGAAAATGGCTTGTATGTGGAGCTTGGTAAGGAAAGTAAGTAGGCATATTTGCATCACATATATTGCTAAGTCAAAAGAGTAAGCCTTAGGAGAATTCAAATAAAAACTTTTTGATTCAAGACTACTGCATGTGTGATGGAGTGGAAGTGGATGTGGATACTTGAGATAACTCCTTTTTGGTATAATCTCTCTTCCTTTTGTAGGGATGAAACATGGCTACTTTTTTTTTCATGCTTATCATGTAAGCATTTTTTTCATTTTCTTTTTGTAGCCATGTCTTGTACTCCCTTTGTTTGCAATGAATTTTGAAGAGAGTGCTAAACATGAATAACATGGAGTTTCTCTTTTTGTTGTGGTATGGTGGATATGATGGACGTTTTGCATACTTCTATTGTACAAGTATGGCATGTGAAAGTGAAGTCTTGAATTCAAAAAGAGTTGAATGATTTCTCACATAGGCCTATACTAGTTTGACTAGGCTCAATGTGAAAGCAAATAGCATATGCATAAGGTTTTGTCTATGTATGAACATCATATGGCTTTGGTAGGTATTTCCAATCAATTGAGGGAAACTTAAATCTTTTTAGAATTTCTCTGGAAATCTAAGTTTTACTTTCAAACTAGGACTAGCAGCCCTATTACTAACTCTAATCTTGCAACAACCTAGAATAAGATTAAGCTTTTGCTACCCACAACTTCCAAATTAAGGTAAAATTATTTCAAACCAATGAAAGCAATATTCGGAGAGTAGTAGGTTGTAAACTAGAGACTTAGGAAAATAAAACAGAACAACTATTCATCATTTCATCTATGTGAATTCTAAATCATTCATACTGCACATCTTTATTTGATGAAAGCAAATATAACCTATATATATTTTTTTAATGCAAGGTGGATGATGGATGGAAAATAAATATGCAAGGAATGTGATACATGTTACCTCAGGTGGGGGTCCTCCCCCAAGCTTGTTCTTCAACTACCCCCGTGATAAGGGTTGAACCCTTGATGACAAAAGTATGTTGCAAGATCGGCTTGTTGTTGTTGTAGCGCCGTGTTGAAGTTGGTGAATTGAGCATCCATGTGTTGTTGCCAATCCTGGGTACCTTTAACATGCTCTTGGAGTGTGCCGTAGATGTCACCCATTCTGACTTTAAGTTCTCCCATATGTCTAGTGAGGTCTGTCATTCCTCGGCTATAGTCATGATGACTTCTAGTCGAAAAGGAACGACATCCACTCATGGACGTTGGGGGCAAGCTGCTAGAGCTTGAAGTGGATAAGGGTGGATCCCTTTGCCATTCTTGCCAAGATGATCCCCCAGTCTCATACGTCGGAGGTTGAGTCCATCCGGGCGCATGACCCATTGGGTTCTCTTCCTCTTGGTATTCATGGACCGGAGAGATTATCGGTGGCATGCGTGTGGCTGCAGCCCTCGCACGATTCCTTGTTACCCTGCCAGAGATATTACTTCTTGCTCCCTCAAGGGGAAGAAGATTAAGGGTTAGCCTCCGGCATTTGTACAAATGAAAATCCGGGTTAGGTAACCGAATTTCATTGACAAAGCTGGGATAGAAAAATATCAAGGAGCCATCATGATCATGCTTAAGGGTATGTCCTTGCACTAAATAGTCTTCATCAATTAATTCTCTTTCAGTTTCAATATATTCAAATGAAGAGTATTTAAGTGCTCCTACCCTATCAGCAATATGAGTAATCAATGAAGTGCATTCAATTGGTCCTGATTTTGAAATGTAATCTAACCATTGTGTCATCATGGCTTTGACTGGAGCAACTTTCATCTTTTTAGTCATGGCAAACAAAATTTTCAATTCATCATCTCGGACAACCCTAACATCTCCCCTAGGGAACATAGTCATAGCCACCAATCTATGCATTAAGCGTAAGGTAGGGTTTTGGATGTGGCTATTCCTAGGAGCCCTACATGTGACCTCGCTAGTTAGCTCATGCCAAAAACTTTGTTTGTTAAACTTAGGCAGATTGTCTAAATCTAGCAAACACCATTTATGGAAGCCTAGGATGCTACCTAATTCTTGCCATAGGATGTTGTATTCTTTTTGAAATAATCTAAAAGTAATACCATCAAATCTTATTCTTAGCGTGCAAAGGAATTGGATAGTGAGAAGGCGTGAACCTTTCTCCTCTATGTGAGCGAAGTCATCAAATCCAATTGCATGCCAAATGGAAAGAAATTCGGAGTCCATACTTATTTTGGAGATCAAATGCGGATTTAAGCCTTGGTGTGGCGAAACTCACGATCTTGGAGAAGCTTGCGTGCTTGATCTTCAACTTCGCTTCGTATTTCGAGGTCGTTGTCATGAAGAAGTTGGTATGGATTGCTTCTCTCTTCCATGGGAGTGTCCTCACACACACTTCTCCTCCTTGGGCTTGTACCCATGGAAGAGAGGCATGCACTAGAACCTTCACCATGGCTTGAGCTTGCAGCCTCCTTCCTCTTTCCAAACAACCTCTTCATGTCTTTTTCAGTCCAACAAGCAAGAACAAAACAAGGCGAGAAAAATCCGAAAAGAAGCGATGTTTGGAAAACAAAACTCTCGACGGATTTTCTCCTCTTGAATACTTGAGTGTAAAATGCAAATGCAAACAAAAGAAAATCTTTTTGGGGATGGATTTGAGCAAGAGTGTTGCAATGAAGAGCAAGAAAAACAAGGTGAGCTAGAGAGTGACTTGGGGAGGTGTAAAATGATGTGGTGTGTGAAGAGAGGTGCTCCTCACGGCCACAATTTATAGGGTGCACCCTCCATCAGTCACTTTGGGGTTCAATATGTAGCCGTTTGAGGAAGGGGGGCCAATTTGGCTCCACTCCCTGTTCGGCTGACTAGGGGGTTCGGCTGACCTGATAGGTGGCCCCCCTGGTTCCCCTTTTGGCAAGTGGCTCCCCAACGGCTATAAAGTTAGCACGTTGGTGAAATGCCACATGTGCAGCTCATAAAAAATTGTTTTTCAAATAAAAACCTTTTTTCAAATCCATTAAAAATTTCCTTTTGAAAAGAAAGAAAGAAAAAATTGATAGTTGAGAATATAAGATTCTCAACTTGCTAGGAAAAATCAAATATGCAATGGGAAAAATCCAAATGGGGTGGAAAAAGAAAGAAAGAAAAATTAAGTGGGATAACTACCAATTTAACCTATTGGCGCAAGTCTCACCACTGTCCGATGATATGTACATTCGTCTGTCTTCATTTTACATCTGGGCCCGGAGGGATGGGCTCGGATGGCTTGTCTTGCTTCTTCTGCCATTCCTTCTTTGGCGGCTTGGTGGACTTGGGCCTTCGGGAAGGTCCAAACGATTCCGTCACCTTTGGGTATCGGCGTGGTCGAAACGACGAATTCTCCTCGTAGATTAATCTTCTCATAAATGCAATGAGTGAGTCCACCTTTGGAGGTGTGACTTCGACCTCTCTGATGTGTTTATCATTCTGCCCATACTTGATTCGAATCATGGAGCATCGTTCTGATTTTGGCCGAAAGTTAAACCTTTCCTCCTTGCCATTGATATGGAAGTGGATTTCTCCAGCTCCCACATCTATGCGAGCTTTTACAGTGCTTAGGAAAGGACGCTCAAGAATGAGTGGTGTATCTTTCTCAGTGTCCATGTCTAGCACCACAAATTCCACGGGTATGAAGCAGTTTTGGATCTTCACCGGGACGTCTTCAGCAATACCCGTCGGATAACGGACTAAAGAGTCAGCCAGTTGTAGCTGCATTGGTGTTGGAGTCAGCTCTGTGAAGTTCAGCTGGTCGAACACAACCTTGGGCATCACACTGACACTTGCTCCCAGATCACAAAGTGCCTTGTCAAAGTGGTGAGCCCCAATTGAGCATGAAATGGTAGGACATCCGGCGTCCTTTTGCTTTTCAGGAAGCCTATTGAGGATGGTTGCACTGTAGTCTTCCGTAAGCTTGATGACCTCAGTGGTGGGCAATGTCCATTTGTTGTTCAATATGTCCTTGAGATAGCGAGCATAAGTGGGTACTTGCATCGCATCAATCAAGGGCACATTGATGGGGATCTTTTGGATGATCTCAACAAAACGGTTGAATTGCTCATCCACTATTGGCTCCCTTTGCTTGTGAGGGAATAGCAATAAGTTGGTGTCTTCAAAGTGTGTGGCCATTCTCTCACCAAGTAATTCACTTGGGACATCCTCTTTCTCAGGCTCAGTTGTCCTCTTTTCTATGGTGGGATATGGTGGGTCACGATTGGTCTTTCCTCCCCTCATAACCACTGCACTGACATTCTCTACTGGGGCTTCTAGCTGCCCCGGAATTTTGTTGTTTTCTAATGGAGGGACAACTGCAGCAAGTTGGGCCAACTGAGTCTCCAACATCTTGTTGAAGCTTAGTTGATTCTTGAATGCTGAGGATAGTCCTTCAATCTTTGCATTGATATTCTCTAGGGTCTTGTCATTAGCTGACAGCTTCTTGGATAGGGCATCGTTGATCTTGAGCTGACTAATGGCAAGTTCTCTCAAGTTGGGTTGATTTCCAGTGTTGCCATTGTTGTTGTACCCTCCTTGAAAGAATGGGCGTTGTTGACCCCACCCTTGACCTCCTGGACGATACCCATTGTTGTTGTTGAAATTTCCGTTGTTGGCGAGGTATAAGGCATCCTCACGAGTTTCTGGGCAATCATTGCCCATATGACCCGTGTTTCCACAGACTTCACACGTGATGTGAGAGTCTAGGGCATAGGCATTGCCAGACACTTCACCACTGGCTTGTCCATCATTTTTCTTCATTAGGAGGTCCAATTTTGCAGCGATCATGTCCACCTCCTTCAATGTGTGCATGCCTCGCTGTCGGGTATGGAGACGCTCATCGTTCCATCCCTTGTTGGACACCATCTTCTCAATAAGATCTTTAGCTTTTGCCACCATCAATGAGAAGAAGGGTCCTCCAGCAGCAACATCCAAATGGTCACGAGCTGATGGGATCAACCCATTATAGAAATTCTAAATAAGGAGCCAGTCATTCATCCCATGGTGGGGACAGGCTAGGATGTACACCTGAAGCCTTTCCCATGCCTCGAGAATAGATTCCTTAGGCTCTTGCTGAAAGCTGGAAATCCTTCCATGTAGGGCATTGGTTTTGCCCAACATGAAGAATTTGGCGAGGAATGTCGTATAACACTTCTCCCAAGTGTCTACAACACTTTGGTTCATGTAGAACCACTGCTTCGCTCTCCCAAGGAGAGAGAACGGGAACAGTCTCAGACGGACCGCATCCAGAGACACATCCTTGATCTTAAAAGTGCTACAGATCTCGAGGAATTGTTGCAGGTGAGCAGTTGCATCCTCGTTAGCCTTCCCACATAATAGGATGGCTTGCGCAATAGTGATAAGGCCAGTTTTTATCTCTAAGTTCACATCTCCCGTGTTAACAGTGGGCCCAATAGGCACATTGTTAGCAGAGGGAGCTGAGAACTCACGAAGGGTCTTCTGAGCCATTGGCGTTTGGATTATTAGTGCAAAAATTCTGGCTTGCTTTGCTGCTCGAATCTTCTTAGGAGTAACGACACGTGGTCGGTCTCTTAGAAGAGATTCGGGATCTTCAACAAAGTTTTCCGGCAGGCGGAAACCAGACATACACTACCCTGTTTTCTCAATAAATGTGAAAACAAAGAATGGTTATATCCAGGGTTATATCCTATTCACTTAGTCATGCTATATATCTATTTGCCTTCCCCGACAACGGCGCCAGAAATGCTTGTTGACGGCTCCTAAGATATACTAACAAATCATCCCGGCAACGACGCCAGAAATGCTTGTTGGTATTTCTTATGCACCATTAACTAAACATCTCCAACTGATGTGTCAGAAATGCTTGTTAATAGTTCTATTGGATCACAGAGTGAATTCCGCAAGCGCACGAAGGTATCATTGTAATATTTCCCCTTAAGAGTATTCCCAAGGGTGTCATTTATTTGATCCCACAGGAAGGCAGGGAAAAGATATAACAATCATCGAGTGGAAAGGGTAGAAAGGTCTAGGTAAGAATCTAGTAAGGATGGATAAAATAATAGTGGAGGTAGTGTGACACACACAAAAGCTTTCAAGTCTAAGGGGGGTAAGAGGATCCTAGAGGTTAGTTAAGGTTGAGAGTTATGGAGGTACTCCTACTATGCTCTATTGTACATATACATAGTCTAAACTAATTATTTATAGGCTAGATCAATAGTGAATACTTATGCTATGTAATTCAACACATCGGGCACGGGCTTACCCCTAGCAATACTAGGGCGACCCTTACCAAGAGCCTGTGGCATAGCCGAACGTGGAGGATTACAAAGGACAGATAGGGCTATCACCACCTGCTGACTACCTCTTCAATCTGTGGGTCTACGAGATATCCAATGCTACTTAGCTATCCTAGCACCATGCTAGCATATTAAGTAACTACATTAAGAGCCTAGGCACAATCAATCCTAAGGCAATGAATTGAATCATCATTGAACCAATGTTGATACACAACATAATTATCCATACTAACCTAGTTATGTTATAATTAACTAGACTATAGTGGGGGTCTATAGGTTCTATGATAATGAGATATGTTCATGATAAAACAGTCATAGAAGCTTTACCTTCCACATACATGGACTACACAATCAAACAAGAAACGTTTTGCCCAAGTATATGTATAAGTAGAGACTAAAGATACTATCTTTATTATGCATAAAGTCACAAATACAAGAAACAATACATGAGCCATACCTTTCCCAATGTAGGATTGGGAAGAGAGAGACTCCTTACTCCTTTCCCAATTTGGACTTGGGACTAGAGACTCTCCTCTCTACAACCTAACTCTTCTAAGACTATGGATGATAGTGTATACAATAGAGATGAAGCTCAAGTGGTGTGTGTTGAAGTGAGGGGTAGGGGGTCCTATTTATACTAGTGTTGAGGTTGGTTCCCGCCACCAAATGTGCGTGAATAAGTCACCATTGACTCCAGGGAGCCGGCAGGAGCCAACATGTGGAGGCTGACCGAGTTTGGTGAAAAGACCAGGTCGGCCGACCCCCTGGTTTGGCCGACCTGGTCATTGCACCGTTTATCATGTGCTTTCTCCAGATGGCTGCCAGGTGGGTCCCATTGATGCATATGGGTGATACAGCGCTGGATCTCCTTGGATACTTCTGTTTGTGGGCCATTTGATCCATGGGATGCCACATGTCATCGCCTGATTGGCTGGGATGATATTTTATAGGATTGGTCCCTCTACATTTCCTCATTTCCTGCATAAAATGTTGCATACACATATTTCTCCAAGTCCAAGTGTAATTGGGTTAGATAGAAAGGTGATGTGTGCATGAAATGATCAATCCTTCAGATAATTGAGTTAAATTGATGGATGAAATTGGTATATAACAGCCGTCAACAAGTACCTTTTATCATCAAACCCTCGAGGGAACATCCTTCCTGTGAAAGATGCATGGCCTGCCTGGTTTGCCTGCAAGGGTCTTCCCAACAACCACCGGTGATGCACGACGCGAGTTAAGGTGCACCGGCACACCGGCCCGGACTCTACATGTACCCCGCCAGCCGCGTAGCTTCGTTTTATATTTTATTACCTAGGCTTAAAAGTTTGCTCTTCCTCTCTGTTTGATTTGTTTGCTCTTCCCTAGGCTTAAAAGTTTTATATTGTACAATATATTTACATATGTAATATGACATAAGATATATCACTTGATGGTTCTGCAAAAAAATGGAGGAGAAATATGTATATCCCATGCAAATACATAAATCCACCCCAATTAATTAGCTAGTTATTTTTTAAGATGATAAAAAATATTATGTTTTTGTAAGTGAGGTGGTCGGGGTAGATGATGTACATGGCATAATAGCTTATATGGCATGCCAATGTGGATGTCCAACTCAGACTAAGGATGAAAGTGAAACGGTTTTTTGAATTTGATGGACTAAATAATTGACCCATTTGAAAGTTCAAAGACCAAACTTAGTTTTGATTAAAAGTTTGAGGGTGAAGTTGAGTATTGCCAACTTGGTGAGCTGAAGCTCCAAAAGTTCGAGTAAGCTCATTTGTTGTTGTCATCTATGATATGTAAGTATGATTGACTAAACTATATAATTCTATTAAAAATGTTCTATGGGACACAATTTTTATATATTATGGAAACAAAGTCGCTCGAGTTCGACTCGTTGACAGCCCTAAATGCAATTAAAGTTTTGGTGCAATCGTGTAATCAAAGATTTTCATCTGTTGGATCTACATCTTACGGTTATTACATCTTTTCTGTTGGATGCTGATTTTCATGTTTTGTACTTCCTCCTTCTCATATTACTTGTCGTTAATAATTAGGACAAGTTTTCTAGTTCAAATATGAACTAAAAAATTTGTTCTAATGGCAAGTAATATAGGCAGGAGGGAGTAATGATTTATGATAATGAACTCAATGTTGTTCGTCTGTTCCATCTGTTATTTTGTTTTCTTTCTGCTGTTTAGTGAACTATCTATTCTATCTGTATTCTCTGTTAATGAATGACCCTCCACAACGCCGGTGGCCTCTAAAGTGGCCTGTACGATACTTCAGCCACTGGAGGTCCCAGGATATCGCCCGCAGCGGGGCCTACAAAGCAGTCTGTAAAGTAGTATACAATACTAACAGGTAGCGATGACTGGATAAAAATGTGGAGACAACCAACAGAGAGAAAAGAAAAGAAAGGACGAGAAAAATGTTAGAAAAAGATAGGTAGAACTCCAACGTACCACTGGCCCTATGTCCCTATAAGCGGTGTAATTATTACCACTACTCCTATACGTGGCCAGAAGTTATTACCACTGCTTGAAGTGAAGTGTTGTGGACTAGATGTGTTGATTAGTTTATTTTGTGTTTATTGGGGATTATGTAATAGCTAGTTCTGTCGATTAGCGGCGATTGGAATGAAAAGTGAAGACAATAAACAAAGAGAAAAGAAAAGAAAGGAGAAAAATGTTAAAACGTGATTGGTAGTACTGTAAAACAGGAAATGTTTGGCGCAGATTACTTGCAAACATAGTATGTTATCTCTATTGATGACAGGATATTATCCTTGTGCTGATGTTGAAAACACAGCGGTTCCATTACTTCGCTTTTCCCATCAGTGCATGGGAGAAGCGTGGGTCCCATAGGCTATGAGTCCACATGTCAACCACCCTTAATGCACCTGCAGTATTGCAGAGGATGTGGAATCCGCCACCGCCAGAAGCTGAACCATCACTGCGCGCGACCCCCATCTAATACTCTGGAGACTCCCAAGAAACCGCAACCTCCAAATACTGAAGTATTACTACACCCTTTGTTCCTCTCAGGCAGATTTGTTTCTTCATGGCTCGTCGCTCATTAATGGCAAACTTCTCCATCGACCCCTGTCGGTTTTGTCTGCAGCTGATGATCCCAAAAGATGGTGATACGCTGTGCCACATATCTGGCGAAATCGCAAATAAAAATGAGCATTATGTGGTTGCGGTCACAAATGGGGTACAAACTCAAATGAATTTATGGACCAGATAGCAGTGTACATCCAAGATCAGGCAAGAATGCACGTACTAGTTACTTACGGTGCACATTCCCATGGGATTGGCATATAGTATGAGTTAAGAAATAAACTGGAGAGAGATGCTTTAGTCCGAGCGAATTCCCACGTCGAATGTATTTCCTTCGAAAGAGAACACTGATTTCCTTTGTTCCAAACTATTGTATGATTGAATGTATTTCATTTCCAAAAGAATCCATTTCTTTAAACTGTCCCGTGAGTTTCCTTTGAAGCAAATGGGGCTAAACAAAAGACGAGAGTGCATAGGAGAAACACAACAAGTGCCACATTCATCAGAGACGAGGGGATAGGGGAAACACGTACAAGTCTATTTTATATACTCCCTTTGTTGTCTTTTAATTGGTGTTGGGAGAACTAGTGGTGCATCCAAAAGGGAATGGAGGGAATATAACCCATAGAGTACAACGCCTGACAGTAGAACCGGTCATGCTCGTGCTTAATCCTACAGTTCTCAGTACAGAAGACTCTTCACTCCTCCCATGTACTTGCCTGCCGCAGCGGGCAGTTCCCTGGTTCCACCCTGTTGAGCAGCCCCAAGCGTCATTGTCAATATTGGGCACCACCACCTACGGCGCTTCCGGATGAGGCCTGCCCAGGAACCTCGAGACGACACAATCGACACTCTTCGTGGCTCCATGCCGACACCAGCAGCACTCCTTGATGGTCCACTTCATCGCAATGGACCCGTCCGTGTTGTAGCCGATGTGGACCTCACCTTCGACCTGCCAGATATACTCAAAGGCATCGCAGGCCCCTTAGTCGGCGTTGTAGCGGAGCATGGCGAGGACGTAGGCCGCCACCATGTGGCCGTTCGCGGCTGTCCGGTCAAGGAACTGGGTGCTCGGCTGCGCGCGACCGTCCAGGAAGACGAGGTCGAACCCGGTTACATAGCATGCATAAGGGTTGCCGATGATTGCCAGGCGCTCCACGAGGGCGTCGTAGCTCCCGTTAAGTTTCCGGATGCTCTCCCGCTCCAGCGCCACCCGCCTGCCCACAGCGCGATCTCGGCACACCACGTGCAAGGCCTTGCAGGTGGCTTGCAGATGGGAGAGGTCGTCCATGGGCTACGGGGAGGTTGCGGTGACCCATCCCCCGATCAGGACCGCAATATCGTGCGGCAAGGGGAACTCCATGAGCTTCGAAGGGCGCGCGAGACAGAGACGAAGAGGAAGAGTACGCGCGGAGAAGAGGATGGCTTGTGTGTGTTGCGGAGAAGAGGATGGTGTGTCTTTATTAGTACGCGCGGAGAAGATGATGAGATGCGCGCAGACGCACGCAGTGATGGTTATGGCTTCTAAAGTGCACCGTTTGGAATGCTACTTACAAAACTCCATTGAATGTCTTTCCTTTTTAGAGGATTCCATTCTTTTAAACTGTCTCATGAGTTTCCTGTGATGCAAACTGGGCTAAACAAAAGACGAGCACTGGAGTTATGGCTTCTAAGTGCAGCTGTACGCTACTTTAGCCGCTGGAGTTGTCAGAAGGCAGGAGATCGCCCGCAGCAGGGCCTGCAAAGTGGTCTATAAAAAGTACTCCTTCCTCCGTCCCAACTCAACTCTATTTTTAGCTTTTCTCAAACTTACCTTTGACCAATGTTTCTTGCCTGGTCCTGATCCTGATGATCAAGGTCCTCTGCCTGCTGCCCCAGATGACTTGGGGCAGAATGATCTTGGCTACCAGAATGAAGTGTCGGATATGTTGTCCACGACGCAGGGTCATTCAACACAAGCAAAAGTTAGCATATCTTGATCTTTCTCCTCATATATAGCATAGCATGTTAAATAATTTTTCGGCCCCAAATGATATAGAAAAATTACTCCAAATTTGATGATGCCATAAACTAATCGCTACTCAAAACAATAACGGTGCTCATCAAGATTGCAAGCTCAACTTCATCCTCAAACTTTCAATCAAAACTCGGTTTTTGGTCCTTGAACTTTCTAATGGGTCAATTATTTAGTCCCTCGACTTCACACAACCGTGACATGCCACATAAGCTATTATGCCACATCATGCACCCCGACCGCCTCATTTAGAAAAAGATAATAATTCTTTATCATCTTAAAAGGTAACTAGCTGATTAATTCTGGTGGATTTACGTAGTTGCATGGGATATACATATTTCTCCTCCATGTTTTTTGCAAAACTATCAAGTGATATATCCTATGTGCATATTACATATGTAAAAATATTGTAAAATATAAAACTTTTAACCCTAGGGAAGAGGAAACAGAGCAAACGGGGAGGATGATGAGGAAACTTTTAAGCCTAGGGAATAAAATATAAAATGAAGCTACAAGGCTGGCCGGGTACACGTACTGTTCGGGTGTGCCGGTGCACCATAACCTCCGTCGTGCGTCCCATGTCAACTCTATTTTTAGTCTCCCTTTGGATTGAAGGAATGGCAAAGGAATTTTGAAGGATAGGATTTGTAAAGGATTTATTCCTACATGACCATTTGGCTCACAGAAAAACAAAGGGTAGTTTCTATAGGAATGGATTCCTTTGCTAAGGCCCCCTTTGGATTGAAGGAATTGAAAAACACAGGTATAGGAAAAACATAGGAATTGAAATTTATGTCTTGGCAATCCTAAAAATATAGGAATTGAGATGAGAAGCCCTTTGGTAGCATCATAGGAAAAACAAAGGAACATGTAACATGAGCCAGGAAAGAAAAAAGGAGGTCCAAGCTCATGTTAGGTTTCCTACAAAATTTAGCAATGAAATCCATTCCTATGAAAACTACCCTTTGTTTTTCCTGTGAGCCAAATGGTCATGTAGGAAAAAATTCTTTACAAATTCTATACTTCAAAATACCATTGCCATTCCTTCAATTCAAAGGGAGCCTAAATTTTGTAGGAAACATAACATGAGCTTGGACCTCTTTTTTCATTCCTGGCTCATGTTGCAGGTTTCTTTTTTTTTCCTATGACGCTGCAAAGGGCTTCTCATCTCAATTCCTATATTTTCTATTCCTATAGGATTGTAAAAACATATAATTTCAATTCCTATGTTTTTCTATTCCTGTGCTTTTCAATTCCTTATCCAAAGGGGGCCTTAGGTTTTGTCAAGTCTATCTTTGACCATTGATTTACGTAATTTTGATCGGTTTTAACAATACAAGAATTGCACATTTAGATTCACCATGAAAATATTTCCATAATATACAATCTAGTACTGTACATGTTACTGAAGTTAATAAATTCCATATAAATCATTGTTCAAATGTAAGTTTGACCAAAACAGAAATAGAGTTGAGTTGGGGGGGGGGGAGTATATATGTTGTTGTTTCCCGCATAAGGTTTGGTCCTTGAAGCCGTAGCCATTTGTATAGGCGGCTGATGCGACCGGGCACATCGAGCTTATGTGCGCGCCAGTTATCGAGGCGCCTTAAACGTGTGCAGCGCATGTGCATCTTTGAATTCAATTGGAACTGCTCCGCGTCCCATCACCACTACTGCGCACGTCGAGAGATGAACGACCTGGCTACTACTACGCTATAAGATCACCCTGGCATGCCATCATCTTCTCCGCACATCCACACATCCACTCTTCCTCTCTTCCCAAAACCGCAACAAGAACACCATGTCTGACAAGAAAACGCCACCGCCAAGCACGTCGAAGGACGCCAAGGGGAAGCGTCGCCGACCGCACCCCCCCCCCCCCCCCCCCCCGGACAAGGAGTGGACTCTCTGGAAGATGGCGTGCGATGTACTTGACAATATATCGCGATCCATGCTTCGCCTTGGTCTTGGTCCCCTTCAAGAGTATACTGCAATGCTGACCACAAGCCACTACATCTTCGGCATGATGCACTTCGTCAGTCTCCTTGACGTCCTGTGGGACACACTGACGGACGAGCTCGGCATCGCCGATCGTGACAACCTGGTGGCGGCGATGTCCAGGAAACTGGGCTTCCCATCTCCATCGCGGGAGGTGCCCCCGCCCTGCCTGGAGCCCAAGAAGGAGGAGGAGGAGGAGGAGGAGGAGGAGGAGGAGAAGGAGAAGGAGAAGGAGAAGTAGTTGGAGGTGGAGGAGAAGTAGTTTTTTCTTTTTCTTAGTTGTGTTGTTTTTCTTTTCTTCTAGTAGTTTGTGTTTTTCTTTTTTCTTGTTTGTAATGTATCATCTTAAGGTAATGAACTTTATTTTGCTGTTCGATGGTGTGCAAAAATAGTTCTAATGTTGTTGTTCTAACAATAAACTAGTGGACTATTTATCTCTTTTAGTTTTTAGAATGGAACATATTTCCACTTCCAACTCTACTGAGCTGGAGATCCAGAAAGTGACTACCACCTAGTTTATCTGACAGCACCAGCAGGGAGAACCTTCCCCCTCACCCTGTGCCCACTCTTTATGTTCAAACCTAACACGGATCAAACATAATGAGCAATCAAATAGTAAAGTACGTTGTAAATCACAAAAGACGCTACAACAGTTTCTGGAGTATCAACTTTAGCCCATATTAAATGCTCGTGGGCGTAATTGCAAAAGGGTGATGAAAAAAAGACTTGATTCAGATGGCTTGCAAAAACATACTAGAAATCAGGGTCATCGAAATTTTTGCCCAATTTGTATTGAGTCTTAGTTATAGGCTTCAAATTAATAAATTATATCGGGTGTTTTACTTTCACTGGTGTGTCGGGTTGAGTCTTTTGTTGTTGATCTTCACAAACTTGGTGTATCAGTATGGCCATACTCTTAACTGAGGAGAAGGTTAGTTTAATTATTTCCATTATCTAAAAAACTTTAGCCTAGACTAACAAAGTGTCATCCACCGAGCGCCGTTCTCACTCTCGTCGTGCATGTTTGACATGAAGAATGTTCCCTCGAGGGTTCGAGGATAGAATACCATCTAGGAACAACTCACCACGTACGCGGTTCATCAAATTAATCACATGCCTTGTTACGTGTACTCGTCCTATTGAAGAAATGACAGTCGTAGGCGCTAGCCACTATGTGTTCAGATTTTAGGAACAAATAAACACACTTGTCAAAACACGTACTCCTACACCACATACGATCCTCAATGTCATCAAATTCGACTAGGGGAGCAATGTCTCTCCACGACGTTCCGCCTGGTGTTGCACACACGGCTCTCGCCTCATGCCAGGCACGAATCCTGATTCAACCGTACAACTTCAAATAAAATAGGGCTAGAAGATTGGTGGAAAATAATACGTATAAGAAAAAAGGGAAGAAGAAAAAGGATGGCGCACATTTCGATACATGAACCATGAGACTACTAACATCCATCTTCATTGGCCAGTTCTCAATTCTGCTGATCTCTCCAACATGCATTCACACTAGCTACTCTCTGGTGGCTGGACCCAGGGTTTCCCGTGGCCCACCCGGTATACCTAGTGGGTGGGCCCCCAAAAAATGTTGTTGTTGTTGTACGTGGTGTTAGGTTGAGACAATGCAACTTGTGATCATTACGATAAGAACTAAAAATTAGAAAGAGTATTATATAAGTTTCAAAAATCTTCATTACTCTTTTTACTCCGAGCTCGGGCCCATCAAATTCGAAAACTCCTCCACTCATATCAAAATTGCATCAGTTATATATCCAGCCCGTTTCCAATTAAAATCCAAACTAAAGGTGTAGACAAAGGTTTTGCACAAGAGAGAAGTTGCGCCGCGCCGCCGCAGACGGCAACTGTAGGGACGGCAAGGAGAGAGGACCCAATGGCGGGGACTCAGGTGTACAACGTGACGTTCGAGGAAGACGTGATCACCACCACCATGACGTCCTCCGGTGAGGCCTTGGAGGACTGGCTCGACGAGGTCCTCTCCGTCCACCGTCAGCGCCTTCACAAGCTTGTCGTCGGGCTCGACGTTGAGTGTTGCCCCAGCTACTCCGCCGATCAGAACCCCGTCACCATTCAGCAGCTTTGCGTCGGTCGCCGCTGCCTCATATTCCAGGTCATCCACGCTGACTACTTCCCGAGCGAGCAGGAAGATTTCCTCGGCAATTCCAACTACCGCTTCATCAGCGTGGGTGTGGAGGGTGACGCCAACAGACTTAAGGACTGGCAGCTGAAGGTGGCCAAAACGACGGACCTGGTCGAGCTCGCGGTGGAGGAGATGGAATGCCTGAGCCTCCGCTGCGCGAGGCTGAAGAAAATCGCGAGCACCGTGATGGGCATCGACATGGAGAATCCTTACCGGGTCAGGACGAGCAACTGGGACGCGTACAATCTCTCCAGCGAGCAGATCATCTATGCGTGCATCGACGCCTTCGTCTCCTTCGAGGTCGGCCACAAGCTGCTCTCCGGCGACTACTGATCCAACTACCGAGTTTGCGGATCGGCTGCCGTGATCATCCCGGCATGGAATTCGTAGGTGCATCGCTCAAGTTCTAGCTTTTTTGCTTGTGCGCCCAATCTCTCATAAAATATTTTTTTCTTGGGGAAACACTATATCTTGCTCTTAAAAACATGCATGTTATTTCACATGAGGTCTTTCACATGCATGTTAGTTGTCCATGCATGCTACGCCCCAAACATGATCAACGAGGACGATCTCTCAACAAAAAGGGAAAACACGTAACGTCTCAAACATGATCGAGGTCTTTCACATGGATCTTAGATGTACATAATTATGCTACGCCCCAAACATGTATTCCAATAATAGAGTATTTCCTACCATGTATATATATTTCTATATTTATCATATTCTTTACCAATGCATGTGTATGCTCTCAACCTATATGACAGTTTATCTACCACACTAATGAAGAATATTATCCCGTCATCAATAGAGATAACAAAATTGACACAAGGATGTTTCCTCGGCGGTACGAGGATAGAATGTGGACTATACCATTGTCCAATAAGCACACAACACTCACTACGTACAAGGTTCATCAAATTAATCGATCACATGCTGCCATTTTGTATCGTTGTACTCGTCTTTTGAAGAAATGACAGACGTAGGAGCTAGCCGCTACGTGTTCTGATTTTAGGAACAAATGAACACACTAGTGAAAAAAGGTACACCACATCCTATCCTCAAAGTCATCAAATTAACATGTTCCTCAACAAGGCGGCACAAAAATCATCAACACGTGACCAAACATGCTTGATCGCGAGTCTCTTTCATATGCATTATATTCATGTCCACCATCATACATGTTCACGACAATTATCATCTGTTCGATATGGACTCTCGGTCGGCAACGGTCGGATCCTTAAAAAAAGATATGGACTCTCGGTCAATTGCCACGCGCGTTCACGTCAATCTTCGCACCTCGTTGAAATCGTTCGCACAAAATGTTACGAACACCGCAGGACGGACCTACAAAGTATGCCAGGTGGACCATTGCATATCCTGAGCCCTTTATGTGTCAAATTAAAAAACTGGTCGATGGGACGTGTCGAGCCATTGCGATAACCGAGAGGAGGCGAACTGAGGTTTGGAATAACTCTTACCGTCGATTCAAAAGCACAATTTTTGAAGCGTCCAATCATCTCCACTCACGCACTTAGACAATGACTCGATATAAAGGCACACCATCCTCTTCTTCTCTGCCGCACCTCCTAATCGATTTTAACCTCCAAACTTCTCCTCTTGCTTCTCCGCAACACCACCGTCGACCACCTCTCTCTCTTTGTTCGCACCTCCGTCACTGCACAAATGGGTAGCCCCGCACTGAAGCGGTCAAGGACATCGATGTCCTCCGAATCTCCTTCTCTGTTTTCGTCACCGCCAATGCTAGTGAAACTGGTGGCAGTGCCCGAACCTCCTCCATCCCCGTCTCCGCCCGCGGCGCCCGCACCTCTTCCGTCTGACTATGAAGAGACTCTCTGCCTCATCGAAAAACACATCGACAAACCCGACGGCAAGCTTAAGGATGTCACCGGCAACCTGTTCGCCACTGACGTGCAAACAAAAGTGCTCGACAAAATGGCAAAGGATGTATTTGACAATACATCTCACTCATGTCACCGACTGGGACTTGGGACCCTTCCCCACCACACCAGCATGAACTCCGCCGGCTACTACATTTTCGGGTTAGGCTTTGTGGCCGCTTGTCTCGACTGCCTCTACGAGACGATCGGTGAGGAGGCTGGGGTGGAGTTTCGCGAGCAACTGGTGAAAGCCGTCGATCGGAACAAGTTCGATCTGGTGTTGGAGGATGTTCCGTCGGCGGATGTGGAGGCGGCGGCGGAGGAGGTGGACAAGTCCTCCTCCGAGTAGAGTAGGATTAGTAGTAGTTTTTTCTTTTGTTTTCTATGTGTTTTTTCTTGTTTGTAATATATGTGTTTTTATGTTAATGAAAAATGTCTTTTATGGTCGTGAACAATGTGTCCTATAGTACATGCATTAACGAAAATCACCTCCTTTTATCGAACAACATCGCTTATGGAAAATTAACACATTAGTAATATTATATCTAATGAATACTAAACACATCAGGACATACGTAGTAGTATTATATTTCAAAAAATACAAAAATAAAAAGCTAGACCGTGTAACTGTACATCGCATTCGGATGATGCAAATACTAATTAATTTTATTTCTTTTCTCTTTACCAACTGTCATCGTGCCCCCCCCCCCCCACTGGCCTGGCCTAGGCAGTAGCCCCTCCCGGCTAGGCCCAGAGCTGGGCCTGCCTTTAAGATGATCCAAGATATTAAGAAATGAATGATCCTATATATCCAATCCATCTTCGATGTCAAACCAAACGCAATTGACTACTGAACACTTTGTCACATGTCACTAGAGTGTACGCACAAATACACGACCTCAACCTCGGGTTTAGGGTGCATCATGGACTAACCACATGACCCGCCCAAACACTCATGTAATTAGCATACAGCTGCAAGAGCAACTACCTGACCGCATCCTTCGCGTAAGAACGACAACGCCGACCAACTTTTACTTTTTGTACTACATACAATGAATTTTCCTTGTCTATGAGCCAATAAGCTCTTCTGATGCAGCAACTAATAATCAGAACGTGATCAACGAGCCTCAAACTATATATATATATATATATATATATATATATATATATATATCTTTTAACAAAAAGAGAAAACATGTAATGTTGTCATCAAACATGATCGCGAGGTTTTCAAGTGCATGGTTTTACTTGTACATGCTTGCTACACCCCAAACATGATCAACGAGCCTCAAAGATGACGATGTTTCAACAAAAAGAGAGAAAACACACGTAACGTCATATCTTACATGATTGTCGACGTCTCTCTCAGATTAATGTTATGGGAATGACTAGTATGCAATCTGTCTTATAGTGCAATCATGCAATCATCCATCATCAACCATTGGATGTTCATCCTAGGGTGATTGCATTTTTCACTTAACTCCCCCATGTGCTGGAGGGGGTTAAGTGAAAAAACGCAACCACCCTACGATGAACATCCAATGGTTGATGATGGATGATTGCATGATTGCACCATAAAGTCAGATTGCATACTTGTACATATATATGACGATCTTTCAACAAAAAGAGAAAAACACACGTAACATCATCATATATGATCATCAACGTCTCTCTCACATGCATGATACGCTACGCCCCAAACATATGATCAACGAGCCTCAAACTATATATATATATATATATATATATATATATATATATATATATATGACGAGAAAACTATATATATAACGTGTTAGTTGTCATGCCCCAAGCATGGTCAATGAACCTCAAACTATATATCACGATGCATCAACAAAAAGCAGAGAAAACACATAATAATGTTGTCATCAAACATGATAAGCCTCAAATATGACGACTGACACCGCCGGACGGACCTACAAAATATGCCAGGTGAGCCACTGTATACCCTGGACCCTTTAGGTGTCAAATTAAAAAGCTGCATGTGAAGCCGAGATGGGACGCATAGAGCCATTGCGATAAAATAAAGGAGGCAAACCGCGGTTTGGATTAACTCCGACCCACCCATTGGTTCGAATGGGCAGTTTTCGAAGCGTCTGATCATCTCCACTCGCGTCCTTAGACGACAACCAGCTATGAAGGCACACCCGTCCTCTTGCGTCTCCACCGCACCACTCCATTGATCATAGCCTCCAATCTTCTCTTGCTTCAGAACCACCGCAGCATCGCCGACCACCTCTCACTCTTTCTCTGCACCTCCGTCGCGGCACAAATGGGTAGCCCCACACCCACGCGCTCTAGGCCGTCGACGTCCTCCGAACCTCCTTCTTCTCTGTTTTCATCGCAGCCAATGCTGGTGGAACTGGAGGCAGCACCCGCACCTCCTCCGTCACCTTCTCTGCCCACGGTGCTCACACCTCATCATCTCGTTTGGGTTCAGGAAACTGTCTGCCTCGGTGAACACGCCTTCGATGAACTTGATCGTCACCTGAAGGAGGCCACCGAGCACCTTTCCGCCACCGCCGGGCGCGCAAAAAAGATCGACAAATTGGCGCGGGCTGTATTTGCTTGTGTGACCGTCTGGGTCTTGGGAAACTACCCGTCTGCACCAGCATGCACACCGCCGGCCATTACTACTTCGAGGTAGGGTTTGTGGTCGGTCTTCTCAACGTCCACTACGAGACGATAGGAGAGGTGGCTGGGGTGGAGGGCCACTGGCATCTTCTGAAGACTGTCTCCCGGAAGCTTCGGACTCAATGGCCGGAGGAGGCGGCAGCAGCGGTGGTAGCGGAGGAGGCGGTGGTAGCGATAGTGGCAGCGACGGAGGAGGAGGACGCTGCGGCGGCGGAGGAGGTGGAGGAGATCTCCTCCACCTCCGAGTAGAGTATTATTTGTAGTTTTTCTTTTTCTTATTTTATATGTGCTTTCGTAGTTCTTGTTTGTAATATATGTGTTATTTTTATTTTCATGATAAATGTCTTCTCTGTTCATGAACAATGCATCCTACTACTATGCTATATCGAAAAACAACTCTGAAAAAGGGGTGAGATAACTGTTGTTCAATTTCTAGCCAAGAATTTGTTGTATTGCGACAATCGACGACTCTTGGTTGAAACTCCATTGAGATCGTGGTTGAGGCTGCACTTCTCCTCTTTTGTGTTCTTTCACTCATTTTTTTCATTTGTAGTCAGCGCATGTGAAAATGTATTTTTAGTAGTAGTATATACTACATGTTATCATTTCATTGTGATAAATGTTACAGAATGTTGATTGTTTGCCATCGTCCTTTCGTGGACTTGGTGTTCTGTATTTGCATATCATTTGCATCAGTACATACACATTTGGCGATTCATATTTTTGTTCATATTTTTTTTGGAATGTCCCACTAGCTAGCAGATGATTGCTTTTAGATTTTGATCTCCATGCATGGCAACAAAGATGAATTAAGAAGCGAGCAAGTTGTCAAAAGAACTCTACCCCTCTAGCTACACGCACAATGTGCAGGAATCGATGCGACATGACATGCAATTAATCACGATTACATGCGTGTATAAGGGCATGACTAGCGTCAAATTCTCCACGCCCGCGAAAATTTTTTCGTTCTTTTTGGGGCGCCACGATTGAGATTTTGACAATTCAGTTTTCACTCCTTGTGCCTCCAATTTCAGTCCCGCCTATTGTAACCTTATTTCAGCCATGTTGAGTATAAATGGATATACTGGTCTCTGTTCCCGACACACTAATGTCCCGCCCTTCCGGTGATCTCGCAGTACTCCAAATGTGTTGTCTCTCTGTCCTGTGTTCCATACTTGTATTCCTAAGAAATTCCCGTGTTTTTATTTCCCATGGTTTTTACAATTTTTCTCCCCAAGGATCCCGCAGTGACACATCGAAGCTCTTGGTGGTGTTGACTCCTGGGTACAACGTCGGGCGTCCAAGTTTGACAGGCTCTACCGAACCTCTTCGTCACCGACACCTCCCTACAACATCGCATCACGAACTCCAGTTTTATGCTAGGTAAACTAAATGATCCATGCCGTCTTTTTATAGAGCCATATTGGCTTGGTTCTACACGATCCATGCAGTTTTGGGCTAGTTAAGTTCAACACGATCCATCCTGATATACGAAGATTACTAAATTAACAAAGAAGAAATGTGGTCTTCTGTTTCATGAATTTAATTATATATATATATATATATATATGTATGTATAGCATATACTATATCTGTCTCGAAATAAATGTCACTCCGACAGCTTGTTCCGGTAGTTATATGCCCACGCCGACCACACCATCAACGACCACACCATCAAGTATAACGACTACATCAAGCAAGATGGAACAATCATCAAGTCAAGCTGCACCAGCTCATGTTTTCGATGGACCAATTACTCGTAGCCGAGCTAAACAGCTACAACAAGAGGTGCACGCGCTACTTTGTCAAAATTCAATTTATTAATGAGAATTATATACTTCCTAAATCGTACATGTTTCTATTACTCAGGTTCACCAAGGAGGATGACAAGGACACGCCAAGACTGAACCAGAGAGGAGAACTACGTCGAACCAGTTCGGCCTGGCAGAACTATCATGAAGAAACAGTCATATCTCTCGATTCATAGAAGTTGTGAAGGTCCATGAGTACTTGTTGGAAAGGTGTTGAAGTCAACTTTCTAATGCCACTAAGTGTCGAGTGCTTTAGAGGTCTCAGCTTGGCAGCCTAGTGATTTTGGTGCAGACTGTTCAGAAGATCAACAGTCAACCTAATACCCAAGTTTCCGTGAGAAACTGTATCACTCTACAATATTTCGTGAAGCATGCTACACATTGTGTGAAAGTTTATCAAATTATCTTTCCAACGCATCTGGTCCCATGTCTTTTGGATTTCCCTATGTGGAGTTATGATTAAAACACTGAAGACCACCCAGAAGGCCAGAAGACATGCGGGAAATTGATGACCACTGCATGAATGATCAAGCCAGTTGGCCTTCCATCTTCCCACATGGCTTTTTCAGTTCACATCTATTCTTAGACTAGTTGTTGGTATAAATATCCCTCTTTTGTAAGCCAAGGGGAACTCTTTGATGAATTAAGATTATTCCAGTGAAATTTGCAGCCGAGCTGCTTGAGTGTCTTACTCAACCCTTGTTCTTCCTTGTTCTTCTTGAACTTGTGGAGAGATCTCTCTGAGATCCACTAATTCGTGCTCTGCGGTTTCCAGTACGGCTGCCCCGTCTTGTGTGGATTAGCTCCGGTTGTGGTTCTGCGGTCGTTCAGAGATCGAGTCGAAGTCTTCGCGGTTTCGGTGTCTCTCTCCCCATCGCTTGGTCGCATCCAACCTTGGTCAGGTATAAAGCTAGTTATCCGCGCTGTTTCTACAGCAAGTTATCTCGTTCTTGAACCTCCTGTCGTGAAGATCGGGCCACCCTTCGCCGAACCAAATTCGGTGCATATCATGTGGTAATCAGAGCTATCGTTGTCACGGTAGTTTCATTTTTTTATCACCCACCCTCCCACCCTTTTTCAATCCGTTACAGTTTTCACCATCCACATATTTATTCCAGTTTTTATCTTTTACATATATTTGTTTGTGCTATAGTCCAAAGCCTAAAAAAAATATACCTATAGCCCTTTGACGGTACTGTTATCTTGTGTTTGTTTTCTTCCAGTTGCTCGTCACCACCGGTTACCTATATCTTTTGTAATCAGCACCCCTGTTAGTGTTATAAAAAAAAAGAAAGAATACAGTAAAAAAAGAGAGCATAAGTGAAAAGATTGTGAAGAATTTTGTGTTACGGTTGGGTGTTGAAATTTTCAGTTTTCAAATCCAAGTTGGTGGTAATCTTGATAGCAGCAAAAAAAAAATTATCTTTTGAGCACATCTTTTTTTCACTTGATTGGCAGTACCGTAGCCTGCCTTGTTCATCCACCTATAGCTCCACTAAAAACATAAACCGGGACTTTCGATTTGTATTCCTTACGGCCTCTTTACCACCTCCGTTGAAGCTGTCACACCAGCACCATCAAAGTTCTTGAGATCAGGCAAGAACTTGGGTAAGAGGTGAGATCGAGTGTGTCCACATATATATTTTTTTTTCTTGCTGCTCCTAACATGGCAGGCTCAGATTCAAGTGTTCATGGTGGACACCATGGTGATAGGGAACCCCCTGTCTCACGGGATGAGATGCGTCGCATGGCTGATTCACTAATGGAGGCCATGGGCAGGCTCCTCGATGAGCGTCTTCCCGCGGCTGGAGGACGTCGAGCATGTCGTGATCAAGAGGACCGTCATCGAGAGGAGTCCGGCGATGAGAATTCTGGTTTCAGCCATGAATTCAATCGCTTCGGACATGGCCCTGACGGATCTGGTGGTGGTCGCCATGCTGATTTTAATAATTACCATGGTGGGCATCGCGCACATAGGCGCAATGCTGATGGTCGCCGCGTGCATTTTGAAGACGAAGAGTTTGAAGATCAAGATCATGAAGAAGGATCTCATGATGATGAAAATCCTTTCGGTCAAGGTGGCAGGTTTGTTCGGCGTCATCAACGCCGGCCTGCTGATTTTGAAGAAAGGGAATACCATCGTGGTCGACGTCCTCATGACAACCCAGATAACATCGCTCATGTCAAATTGAATATTCCAAAGTTTACTGGAAAGGAGAATCCTGATGAATTTCTTGAATGGGCTGAGCAATGTGATCAAATATTCCGAGTACATAATCTTTCGGCTCAGCGCCGTGTGAATCTTGCTTCGGTGGAATTCTCTGGATACGCTCTCACTTGGTGGAACCAAGTGCAGGAGAATCAACGTGATTTGGGACATGGATATATCAATACATGGGAGGAAATGAAGCAAGTGATGAGAAGGCGATTCGTGCCATCTAGCTATCAGCGTGATCTCAGGAACCGGTTGCAAATGTTAAAGCAAGGGAAGAGATCAGTTGATGAGTATTTCAAGGAGATGGAGCTGCTGTTGGTGCGGGCGGGAATAAGAGAAGATGCAGAGGCAACAATGGCAAGATTTCTAGGAGGTCTTAATGAAGAAATTTCTGGTTTTGTGGAGATGTTTCCATATCGTACATTGCAGGATCTTGTTGATCAAGCTATGCGAACAGAGAAAAAGATTCAGCAAGAGTCACATGGAAAATCTTATGGAAGTTATTCTATTTCTGCCCCATGGCGCAAACAGCAGTCAAGTACTTCCTATGGTGGTGGACAATCTCAAGGAGCTGCAGCCAAGTCTTCTCAACCATTTGTTCCATCGAAGATGGCAGCCTCCACCGCGTCATCACCAACAACTCAGCAGCGACCCACTGCAAGTTCAGCAGCCCACAACAATGCCTCGGGAGCTACATCTTCTTCTCGAAGCAGAGAAATTGTATGCCATAAATGCCACGGCCGTGGGCACATTGCTGCCCAATGCCCAAGCAAGAGGACCATGTTGTTGAATGAGAAAGGTGAATGGGAATCCGAGAGTGATCCGGAGGATGCTGGACAGATATGTGATGAAGAAATTGAGGAGGAAGGGAATGAGATCCAGCCTGAAGAAGGAGAACATAATTGCTTTATTTCTCTACGAGTGCTTAGTGTAACAGCAGAAAAGGAAGACAACGGGCTGCGACATAATTTGTTCCATACCCGTGGAATAATCAAAGATAAGGTGTGTCGCATCATCGTTGATAATGGTAGCTGCAACAATATTGCTAGCCAAGAATTGGTGGACAGATTGGGACTGAAACCACGGCGTCATCCTAGTCCATACAAGATGCAGTGGCTTAATGATTGTGGTGCGCTACGTGTCAGTCATACCGTGACTGTACCATTCTCTGTTGGTAAATACAATAATCATGTGGAGTGCGACGTGGTGCCTATGCAAGCCTGCCAGCTTCTGCTCGGTCGACCATGGCTATATGATCGTTATGTCCAGATTTTTGGAAGGACCAACAAGTTGTCTTTTGTGTACAAAGGAGAGCGAATTTCCTTGCTTCCTTTGACACCGGAAGAAATTTTGAAGGATGATATCAGGAAGAAACAGCGCGAGAGCGAGCACCACTTGCGAGTGAGCCACAAAAATAGTAAGGAAGAGTGTCCACAGCCAAATCAAACCCCACAGCTGCAAGGAACCCAGAAACCGGGAAAAGAGGGTTTAGTAATGATGGCTAGGAAGGGGGATATCAAAGCATTGAGTGAACCCAATGCCATGTTCTTTGTACTTATGTACAAGGACACTTTTCTTTCTACTAATGCCTTACCCTCTACCCTGCCGAGTACTCTTTTGAATGTCTTGTAGGAATATAAAGATGTCTTTCCGGATGAAGTACCACCAGGATTGCCACCTAACAGAGGGATCGAGCATCAAATTGACTTGGTTCCTGGTGCGTCACTTCCGAACAGGGCTGCATACCGCACCAACCCAGAGGAGACAAAAGAAATTCAGCGACAAGTGGAGGAATTGATGAAAAAAGGGTATTTACAGCAAAGTCTTTCCCCTTGTGCTGTCCCTGTTCTTTTAGTGCCTAAGAAAGATGGGTCTTGGAGACTATGTGTGGATTGCCGCGCAATTAACAACATCACAGTAAGATATAGGCACCCCATTCCTCGCTTAGATGATATGCTTGATGAACTTAGTGGTGCTAATTTTTTCACTAAAATTGATTTAAGAAGTGGCTATCATCAGATTCGTATGAAAGAAGGAGATGAGTGGAAAACAGCCTTTAAAACAAAATTTGGATTGTATGAATGGTTAGTGATGCCCTTCGGTTTAACCAATGCACCTAGTACATTTATGCGATTAATGAATCATGTGCTTAGAACTTTCATTGGTAAATTTGTTGTGGTTTATTTTGATGACATCCTAATCTACAGCAAGACACTTGAAGAACATGTTGCACATATCCAGAGCGTACTTGTTGTCCTGCGTAAACAAAAATTGTACGCTAACCTTGAGAAGTGCACCTTCTGCACCGACAAGGTAGTTTTCCTTGGTTTTGTTGTTTCAGGACAAGGCGTGGAGGTGGATGTTGAGAAAGTCAAGGCTATACACGAATGGAGGCCCCCACAGAACGTGAGCCAAGTGAGAAGCTTCCTTGGACTTGTTGGTTTCTACCGGCGCTTCGTGAAAGATCTCAGCACGATCGCTGCTCCAATCAATGAGCTGACCAAGAAAGACATACCATTCAAATGGGGAGAAGCACAACAAAATGCTTTTGAAGAATTAAAGAGGAAGCTCACAACATCCCCAGTCCTTGCACTTCCTGATTTCAACAAGACATTTGAAATTGAATGTGATGCAAGTGGAGTTGGTATTGGAGGCGTGCTGATGCAAGAAAAGAGACCAATTGCATTCTTCAGTGAAAAGCTAAGTGGTCCGACTTTGAATTATTCAGTTTATGATAAAGAATTATATGCTCTCGTTCGGAGTTTGGAAACTTGGCAACACTACCTTTATTCTAAAGAATTTATAATACATTCAGACCATGAATCATTGAAACATATTAAGGGACAACTAAAACTGAATAAACGACATGCTAAGTGGAGTGAATTTATTGAGTCCTTCCCTTATATTGTCAAATATAAGAAAGGTCAAGACAATATTGTAGCTGATGCTTTATCTCGACGTCATGCTTTGCTCACACAACTTGATGCTAAAATTCTCGGATTGGAAAGTATAAAGGAATTATATGCCACTGATTCATACTTTGCTGAACCATATGCCAAGTGCCGTCTTGGCAAAGGATGGGAAAAGTATCATGTGCATGATGGTTTTTTATTTCGCACTAACAAACTTTATATTCCAGATTGCTCCGTTCGACTTTTACTCGTGCAGGAAGCTCATGCAGGTGGACTTATGGGCCATTTTGGAGCCAAGAAGACGGAGCAAGTGCTGGACGATCATTTCTTTTGGCCAAAAATGCGACGAGATGTTGAGAGACACGTTCTTAGCTGCGAAAACTGCCACAAAGCTAAGTCTCGTCTGAACCCTCATGGTTTATATACTCCCCTTCCTATTCCTACTGCACCTTGGGAGGACATTTCAATGGATTTTGTTCTTGGGTTACCACGAACCAAAGGGGGAAGGGATTCAATTTTTGTTGTGGTTGATCGTTGCAACAAAATGGCACATTTTATTCCTTGCCACAAGAGCGACGATGCTTCCCGTATTGCTGAATTATTTTTCGGGGAAATCGTGCGACTACATGGAATGCCACGTAACATTGTGTCGGATCGTGACACCAAGTTCTTGAGCTACTTTTGGAAGACATTGTGGGGCAAACTTGGGACAAAACTGTTGTTCTCCACAACATGTGATCCGCAAACGGACGGCCAAACTGAAGTTGTGAATCGAACACTATCAATGTTGCTCCGAGCTGTCCTTAAGAAGAATCTGAAACTATGGGAAGAAAGCTTGCCACACGTTGAGTTTGCATACAATAGGGCAGTACACTCAACCACTAGATTTTGTCCATTTGAAATTGTATATGGATTCACACCCACTGCTCTCATAGATCTTTTGTCTCTACCCATGCAGGAACGTGTGAACTTTGATGCAAGCAAGCGAGCTGAATTTGTCAAGAACATTCATGATAGGGCTCGAGCCAATATTGAAAAGATGACCAAGAAGTATGAGAAGCACGCTAACAAGGGTCGCAGGAAGGTGTTGTTCGAACCAGGGGACTTGGTTTGGGTGCACCTTCGAAAGGATCGTTTTCCAGAGCTGCGCAAGAACAAGTTGCAACCCCGGGCTGACGGACCATTCAAAGTTCTGCGCAAGATCAACGACAACGCTTATGAAATTGATCTGCCAAGTACTTATGGTGTAAGTACCAGTTTCAATGTGTCCGACCTCTCTCCATTCTTTGGATTGGAAGAGTCGAGGACGACTTTTTTTCAAGGGGGGGGAGGATGATATGCCCACGCCGACCACACCATCAACAACCACACCATCAAGTATAACGACTACATCAAGCAAGATGGAACAATCATCAAGTCAAGCTGCACCAGCTCATGTTTTCGATGGACCAATTACTCGTAGCCGAGCTAAACAGCTACAACAAGAGGTGCACGCGCTACTTTGTGAAATTCCATTTATTAATGAGAATTATATACTTCCTAAATCGTACATGTTTCTATTACTCAGGTTCACCAAGGAGGATGACAAGGACACGCCAAGACTGAACCAGAGAGGAGAACTACGTCGAACCAGTTCGGCCTGGCAGAACTATCATGAAGAAACAGTCATATCTCTCGATTCATAGAAGTTGTGAAGGTCCATGAGTACTTGTTGGAAAGGTGTTGAAGTCAACTTTCTAATGCCACTAAGTGTCGAGTGCTTTAGAGGTCCCATCTTGGCAGCCGAGTGCTTTTGGTGCAGACTGTTCAGAAGATCAACAGTCAGCCTGATACCCAAGTTTCCGTGAGAAACTGTATCACTCTACAATATTTCGTGAAGCATGCTACACACTGTGTGAAAGGTTATCAAATTATCTTTCCAACGCATCTGTTCCCATGTCTTTTGGATGTCCCTATGTGGAGTTATGATTAAAACACTGAAGACCACCCAGAAGGCCAGAAGACATGCGGGAAATTGATGACCACTGCATGAATGATCAAGCCAGTTGGCCTTCCATCTTCCCACGTGGCTTTTTCAGTTCACATCTATTCTTAGACTAGTTGTTGGTATAAATATCCCTCTTTTGTAAGCCAAGGGGAACTCTTTGATGAATTAAGATTATTCCAGTGAAATTTGCAGCCGAGCTGCTTGAGTGTCTTACTCAACCCTTGTTCTTTCTTGTTCTTCTTGAACTTGTGGAGAGATCTCTCTGAGATCCACTAATTCGTACTCTGCGGGTTCCAGTACGGCTGCCCCGTCGTGTGTGGATTAGCTCCGGTTGTGGTTCTGCGGTCGTTCGGAGATCGAGTCGAAGTCTTCGCGGTTTCGGTGTCTCTCTCCCCGTCGCTTGGTCGCATCCAACCTTGGTCAGGTATAAAGCTAGTTATCCGCGATGTTTCTACAGCAAGTTATCTCGTTCTTGAACCTCCTGTCGTGAAGATCGGGCCATCCTTCGCCGAACCAAATTCGGTGCATATCAGGTAGTGTATTTCTAGTTCAATTCCTGCCCGGGAACGAAAAATACTAAAAACCGGAAATAGTATGTAATTTCTGGATTTAGAAGTAAATAACGCACGTGTTATCTAATCAACCACTCCAAATGTTGTACTCTCATTCCTGTTTTACAAATTTGTGTTCCTAAGATTTTCAGTTCCCACGGTTTTTACACTTTTTTCTTTCTTGTGGCTTTCTCGGATCGTATGTTTTTTTTCTATTCCTTCATTTCTAATTACTCCGTTTGAAACAAACACTACAGTTTATAGAAACCACACCGTCCGATCCAAAATCTACGTCTGTCATGTAATCTGATGTTATCGTTGTTATTTGGAATGACTACTTACAATGCTCTTTACATTAGGATCAAGAAATCAAACCGTGATGTCATCTACAAGCATTTATGGTGGCCAAAAAGCACCTAGTATAACTATAAACGTGTTTACTATCAAAATTAAAAAAATAGAAAACATTAAATCCTTTGCATGGTACGCGGAGAATATTGCAGCACATGATGTTCAGGAACCCCGAGGTTCTTCACTCCTTGGTACTACAATGCATGAACCAATAGCAGGTATAGATATACAAACTAGAGATACTCCTTTCACCCCAGCATAACTTTACTTTTGTAGCTTAAAAAATGTCCCACTCCAACTGTATCGGTAGCTTCCAACTACCCATATCACATCACAATACTACCTGCTCCATTTGGAACTGTGCCATTTGTTTTGGCAGAGCGTGTTACTCCCTCCTTATCTTTTTAATTGATGTTTCTTACAAAAAAAAGTGAACTACAAATGAACTGGAACTGATGTCTGAACGTCAAACAAAAAATAAAGAGGGAGTAGTTTTTGACTCCTTTGACATTGAATTTGGAGCATTTTAAGAGACTACGTTCTGTCCTTTAGATGTATTGATTGTGGGTGTATCATGGTCATTTGCATTCTTTCCTAGGCTCTACTTATTTTTTTTAGCATGTCTTGCGATTCTACTTCTTAGTAGTCTTTATAGTTAACAGTTCATCAGCCCGTGTGATGGCATGATTTTTTGATGCCTCCACGTTGTGCTCTCTTGCCGCTAGCCACTCCGTCCTGGCACCGACGCCCATGCCCTACTGCTGATCACTTCAGTGTCCTCCCTGAAACGTCTCCCTCACTCATCGCCACGTCGACCCCGCTGCCCGCAAGTCCCTGGCCATTACTCGCCCTGCCACCAATCCTCCTTGAGAGTTGCTCCTGGTGATCTTGGCCAGACCGAACCCTCGCTTTGTTAAGCGTTGCAAGCTGGGACTATGTAGTATTGCACCTGCAGTAGCCGCCACTGACAAGTGCACCTGATGTCTCATGGGCCCACATGTCAGTGGAAGCTAATGCAGGTGCAGTACTGCATAGGATTTCAATCATGCATTCTACCCGCCTTATCTGTCTTGCAGTCGCCACCTGCTACCGCTAGAGTTCATTACTTGCCCTGCAACTAATAATTCTCTTTAAGACAAGATTGGCTGATGTCAGTCAGACCGAACCGGCGAACCCTATCTTTCTCTAGTCTAGCATTGCCTGCTGCGTGCCCGCCCCCACAATCTTGCCTGCTTTGCTGCTGGACTGAAAATCATCTATAGTACTATGAGTGCAGTAGCGTCACTGACATGTGTACTTGATGGATCATTTTAGGGTATGAACATCAACAAGAAGTCAACAATGTACTCGCCCTCCCCCCATCAAAATAGTTGTCGTTCAGACAGTCCTAACTAGTTCATTTTTAATTCATTTGTTGGTCTGATACGACAATTAATATAAAACAGGAGGGAGTAATACAAAACAAAATGGTGTTGGGACGCGGTCCTCCCACGCTCGTATTTGCCGCACTCGTCCTGAAGATGGTGTGAACATTAGACTTTTCTTCTTTTCACACTAATTGTACATGATACTAAACTTGTTCAAGCGGCAATTTGCTTTAATCATTTACTATTTGAATCAATGTAACAGAAGGAAGGAAGCTAGGAAGAAGTGTGGCTAAAGGACTTAAGGTTGCCAGAATACGCTATGCATCCCAAGTTACTAGAATGGAGCATGCGAAGCTACCAATTCAGTTCTCCGCTAGGTTGGGTGCTGCGGTTGGTATTAATCAGTGGCACTTTGTCGATGATGTGGTTATGTTTACTAAAAGACATGCATCCCTCAGCGGTGCAAGGAAGTGGGTAGAGTTTGGCCATAGTAACAAGAGAGATATAGTACGAGACATTCTGGTTAGTGTTGTCACACCCCTACACAAATATTTTTTTATTGCAATCTCCATCTTGTATGTTTACAACAACTTGTTATACAATGTAGAGGATTCCTGGGACATGGAGGACACACCGGAGAGCGCAAGAAAAAATTTGAAAATTGCTGGTGAGCGCTACAAGGGGTGGCGCTCGACTTTGCATGCCACCTATAAGAGTTATTCTACCGATGAAGAACATATAAGAAACAAGCCTGTTGACGTAATGGCGCCCGAGTGGTTGCACCTAATAGAATATTTTGGGTCTGAGCGATTCAAGGTCAGCTAACTTTTTAATATCTTCGCATCATACAAAAAATATTTATTTACTTTTATTTGTGGAATTAATTCTTAAACTTATTGCAGTCAATAAGCAGGACCAATTCTCCAAATCGAAGAAGTCAAAAGGCGAGTCACTTGCTTAGCTCCAAATCCTACGCCCAACTTAGTTACGAGAAGGTATGAAAAATAAATCACGCTTTTACTTTGTGCTGCAAACAATATGTATATCGACATGTTGAATTTTACTTGTATTTTATGTAGCGAGACCCAAAGACCAGAGAAGAATTCGATGACATACAAATGTGGGAGGCAAGCCATTTGTTGGAGAACCGTGACTGGGCAAACAAGCTGGCAGAAGCTGTACATGTGAGTAACACTTCAAACAATCCTCAATTAAATAAATATTTGCAATTTACCTGTGACTTTTCTTTTTGTATATAGATCCAGGCACGTGTCCAAGTGGACGACATGGAAGCTGAGCAGGGAGGCCCAATTCCAAATGAGGAGAGAAACCACATCTTCCAGCGTTGTTATAGATTCTCAATCGGTTGTGCAGGATCACAGGTTCGGGGGCGTGGTTATATGGCTAACCCAACTGGTCCTAAACGTGAACGTATGCGTATCCAGATGTCTGAACACCTCAACGACCAAGTTCAAAACTTAGAAGATAGAAATGCAGGCCTCAACCAAATAGTGCAGGAGTTGGAAGGAAGAAATGATAGCTTAAACACCTAGATGGACTGCATAAACCAGAAGAATGAAGAGTTAAACATTCAAGTCCAGAAATTACAAGGTCAGATAGCAGCTGATCATGAACAGACAACTAAGGCAATGCATGACATCCACGCATCAATGGCTGAAATGCACAAAATGCTGATGGAGACCACTCCACAGAAGGTCCACCAAAGGAACCGCCAAAAGCCACCTACTCCAACAATTAGTCTCTGTCATCTTAGGCAAAATTACATGCAAACGCGTTGCGAACAACATAATACTTGAGTGTTGTTATGCGTGTTGCAATATCAACTGATGGATGTTTATTGTTAAACTCATGATTCTGTTGCCACTAATTTTAAAACCTGATGCATTAGGATTCTACTGTCATTAATTATAAAATGTGGCATTACGAATTTCTTGTCACGAATGATAAATTGTTGCAATAGGAAGCTATTGCCACGAATTACAAAAATGTTGCAGTATAAACATTTGGCCACGACTCAAAAAAGTTGCACTAGACTACTATTGCCACCACGTAGAAAATGTTGCATTACAACACTATTGCCACAGATGAGAAAATATTGCATTACACCTCTATCACCACAAATCATTAAACGTTGCATTGCAACCGTACAGCCACAGATCAGAAAATGCTACATTACAAACCTATTGCTACAGATCAAGAAACGTTGCATTAGAAACTTATTGGCACAAATCAGGAAACGTTGCATTACGAACCTGTTGCCACTGATAAGAAATCATTGCAATACCAAACTATTCGCCACGGATGTGAAATCGTTGCAGTACCTTACTGTTTGCCACAGATCTGAAATCGTTGCAATACACTACTATTTGCCACGTTTGTGCACTCGTTGCAATAATATACTATTTGCCACGAACGTTAAACCGTCACAGTACCATACTATTTGCAACAGCTGTGACATCATTGCAGTACCATACTATTTGCCATGAATGTGAAATCGTTGCAATACTGTGATATTCGTTGCAATACGTTAAATCATCGCAATACCATAAATCGTTGCAATACTGTACTATTTGCCACGGCTGTGAAAATCGTTGCAATACTGTAGTATTTGCCATGAATGAGAAATTGTTGCAATCACATACTATTACCACAAATGTGAAATTGTTGTGATACCATGCTATTTGTTGCAATACGTTAAATCGTCGCAATACGCTAAATCGTTGCAATAGCATACTATTTGCCTTGAATGTGAAATCGTTGCAATACTGTACTATTGCAGGCTGTGAAATCGTTACAATACCATGCTATTCGTTGCAATACGTTAAGTCGTCGCAATACGCTAAATCGTTGTAATAACATCCTATTTGTTACTAATATGAAATCGTTCCAATACCGTATTATTTGCCACGACCGTCAATCGGTTGCAGTACCGTACTATTCGTTTCAATACGTTAAATCGTCGTAATACCTGAAATCATTGCAATAGCATCCTATTTGCCACCGATGTGCAGTAGTTGCAATACAATACTATTTGCCACGGATGTCAAGGCGTCTCAATAACCTATGGCCACGGGAATTATTACGATGATTCATAAAAACTATAGCCACGCTCTTTTTCATTGCAACAGTGACCAATTGCGACGAAAAACGACCTATTGCGATGAATTTTTTCATTGCGATAAACCAGAATTCTTGCAGTGTATCTAAGTGCAATGATAAGCCATCTCAAAATAAGAAGTGCAATGCATGCATATTCTCTTGATCTTTTCTTATTTTTTATTTGTTCGTAAAAGATCAACATGTGGATAGTTGATTGATTATTTTTCATTATTAAAAGCAATTGTGAGCATGCAACAAGTTCAAAACAGCAAGAAAATTCGATCATGACCAGATTTAGTGTAGGTAATTATTCCAATTACTAATCATGGCAAAAACTACAAAATGTATAACACGAGTAATATAGTAAGAACTTTCAGCATGTAAACAGAATCACAAAGTCATATATGAATGAAATATTATGCTCATATTATTTTAATTTCAGATTCACACATAGACTTCTCAAGGTGCAAAACTCCCCCTTAATTTATCCATGAGGATGCATAACCCCTATTTCACTATTAATGAAACAAAAACGAGTGAATTCAAAAGGTTTTGTGAAAATGTCATCCAAATGTTGTTCGGTATCTACATGGTGAAACACAATGTTTCTTTTTTTGACATTATCACAGAGTAACTGATACCTATTGTCAATGTCCTTTGTTCTAGATATTAGATTGGGGAAAATGGATTGATTATATTATCATCAGGCAATAGAAATGGGTACACCTTATATAAGCTAGCTAGTGAAACCAAAGTTAAACCCTTTCACACTACACTAGTGTGAAACCAAATCTAAACCCTTTAGCTAGTATAGTGTGAAACCAAAGCTAAACCCTTTTACATTACACTAGTGTAAAACAAAAGGTAGACCATTTCACACACTCATACATTAACAGACCACCCCCCCTCCCTCGCAGTCCCATCATCTAGGCACGGCAGATGTGAAGACTAGACCAAAACTTAGAGAACGACGTCGAAGGGAGACCCTTCATGAAGATGTCGGTAACTGCGACGTCGTCGAGATGTGGAGGACCCGGACCTCGCCACGGGAAGCCCGCTCACGAACAAAGTGAAGATCAATCTCCACATGCTTCGTGCGCTGATGCTGGATGGGGATGGCGGAGAGGTAGACAGTGATGACGTTGTCGCAGTAGATTAGCATACTCCGAGCGAAAGAGGAGTGGAGCTTCTGAAGTAGCTGCTGGAGCCAGGAGGCCTCGGCCACGCTGTTTGCCACAACACGATACTCCGCCTTAGCACTCGAGCGCGACACCACGAGTTGCCGCTTTGAGGACATGGAGACGAGGTTACCACCCAGGAAGACGTCATAGCCAGAGGTGGACCGGCGGGTGTTCGGGCAACCTGCCCAGTCAGTATCGGTGTAGATGACTAGCTTAGAGACCGAGTCACCTTGAAGGAGGAGGCTATAGTTGAGGGAGCAGTGCAGGTACCAAAGGATCTGCTTCACAACAGTGAGATGTGGCTCCCGTGGATCGTGCATGTGAAGGCACGCCCGCTTAACTGCATAGGAGATGTCCGACCTTGTAAAGGTGAGAAACTGGAGAGCACCTGCAAGACTCTTGTAAATGGTGGGGTCAGCGACAGGGGTGCCATCAATAGAGGAGACCTTCGTTTGGGTGTCCACCAGAGTAGAGCAAGGCTTGCAATCGGCCATGCCCGCTCACTGAAGGATGTTCAGGTAGTACTGTCGCTGGTGGAGGCACAGGCCGCCCGGGCATTGCTCGACCATAATGCCCAGGAAGTGGTGAAGCTAGCCCAGGTCCTTCATCACGAACTCCTGTTGAAGGGCGGAGATCATGCACTGAAGGAGACCCGGACTGGATGCTGTGAGTATGATGTCGTCGACGTATAGGAGGAGGTACACAGTGTCACCCTCCTGCTTGTAAATGAAGAGCGAGGTGTCAGAATTAACCTCGACGAAGCCGAGCAAGACCAAGAAGGAGGCGAACTAGTTGTAACAAACCCAGGGTTCCTGCTTTAGACTGTACAAGGACATGTTTAGTCGGTTGAGGATGTCTGGACGAGCTGAATCAACAAACTCTGTCAGCTAACTACAGTACACCGTCTCCGTCAGTGTGCCGTGGAGGAAAGAGTTCTTAACATCCAGCTGGCGGATAGGCCAAGAACACAAGAGATCCGGCGACAGAATGGTCCAAACCAATCTCGGCTTCACCACTGGGCTGAAGGTCTCATCGTAGTCAATACCAGGGTGCTGAGTGAAGCCCCGAGGAACCCATCGGCCCTTGTACCTCTCCAAAGACCCATCCGCCTTCTTCTTATGTGTAAATACCCACTTGTTTGTGACAACATTGCCACGACCAGGATGGGGAACCAAGTCCTAGGTCTAGTTTGCAAGCAAGGCCGCATACTCCTCCTCCATAGCCCGATGCCAGTGAGGATCGGCGAGGGTGCTACGGACAGAGGAGGGAATAGGCGAGACGGGTGAGGAGGTAGGCGGCGGAGAGGTCGTCGAGGAGAGGATGACCCCGGAGAAATGCTACACCTGCCGGAGGACACCAGTGGCACGCTGGGTCACCATCGGGTCAACGTGACTGTGGTCATGGTGGAGCAGTGGGGGTGGTACACCGAGGGCTCGGTGCGGGAGGAGGCCGGAACACCAACTCGCGCTCATCGGTGATAGACAAGAGCGGGGTCGGCATACAGGGGCATTGGGGCTGCGTGTGGCGCAGCAGTCGAAGTCTGGGATGCCGGTGTGTGCCTGGTGCAACGGGCGATGTCGGTGCCGCACGTGGCGCAGCGGGGGATGCCGGGTAGTCGAATGGCGCAGCAGGAAACGTCGAGACCGCGCATGGCGCAGCGGGCGACGTCAGTGATGTCGAGGCCGCGCGTGGCACAGCAGGTGATGTCGGTGATGCCTGGCCTCCGTGTGGCGCAGCGGGTGACATCGGGGCAGCACAAGGCGGAGCTAGTGACATCAAGGACACTGAGGCCACGCGTGGTGCAGCTGGTGGCGTCGGTCGCACATGGAACAGCTGGTGGCGTTAGGGACGCTGGTGCCACATAATGCAAAACAGGCGGTGTGGAGGAAACCAGAGCCACGTGTGGCGCATCGGGTGGGTAACCTCTAGAGGTAAAACACAAGGTCATTGTACAGGAGTGGCCTCGGGGTCAGTAGAGAAGAAGGAATCCAACTTAGCGACAGAGTCAGAGGACAAAGTATAAACAGGAAAAGAGGACTCGTCGAAAATGACATGTCAAGAGATTAAGATAGGACGGGTAGTAAGGTCAAGGCATCGATACCCCTTATGGTCAGGGGAGTACCCAAGGAAGGCACACCGGGTCGAGCGAGGCGCAAGCTTATCGGTGACTGTGGCAGAGAGGTTAGGGTTGCAAGCGCACTCGAAGACTCGAAGGTGGTCGTGAAGAGGAGGAGTGATGTACAAAGAGAAGTGAGGGGTGGGAGCATGTTGACGGCTCCTAAGAAAAATTAACAAATCATCCCCGACAATAGCACCAGAAATGCTTGTTAATGTTTCTTACGTCACATATCATCTCTCGAAAGGGATAAGGTCCGCAAGCGCACGGAAATTGTCATGTAGCATTTCACCCAAGAGTATTCCCAAGGATATCGTATTTATCCCAAAGGAAGGCAATGGAGTAAAGTAAACACTACTCTTATTATCAAGCAATGGGATACTAATCCATTATCAAGACAGGGGTAAGATGATAATAGGGGTAGTGTGACACACACCTAAGCAATCCACTCTAAGGGTAAGGTTGTCCTAGCGAGGGTTAGACTACAAGATGGAGCTACTCCTACTATGCTCTAATTACTCATATACATAGCCTAATAAAGTACACAATGAATATTCTAATAGTGAATATTAGGTCTTAGTGATCCAACATGGGCACGGGCTTACCCTGGTCTGCCAGGCAACACCCGCCAAGAGCCTGCATCATAGCCGAACATGGAGGATTACAACGGACGGATAGGACTGTCACCACCTACCACCTACCTCTACAACCCATGGACTACGATGCATCGAACGCTACTTAACTATCCAAGCATCACGCTTGCATGCTAAGTAAATACCTTAAGAGTTGCAACGTACTATTCATCCTAAGGCAATGACTAACCTAAAAATTGTTGAACCAATGTTGAATCCAATCACTAACATATTTATATTAACATAATCATATTATTACCTAATTAGACTATAGTGAAGGTGTATGATGTTTATGATAACATGATAATAACATTATGTCTAGATCATAACAACATCTACACCTAACACATACATGGACTCCACAATCAAACAAGGAACGCTTTGCCCAAGTATAAGAATAAAGAGAGACTAATAATAATATTGTTATAATGCATAAAGTCACAAATACAAGAGAAGATACATGAGCCATACCTTTCCCAATTTGGACTTGGGACTTGAGGCTCCTCTCTACAACCTAACATCCACTAAGGACTTGGAGAACTCATGTATACAAGGGAGTGAATGCTCAAGTGGTGTGTGGAGTGAGAGAGCCTCTTACCCCCTATTTATACCCTCCAAAGGTTGGTTTGGCGCCACAAAAAGCGAGGGAATCATTCACCATCGTGATTTCCAAGCTGTGAGGACCCAACACGTGGCGGTTGACCGCGTTTGGTGCGAATACCAGGTCGAGCAAACTGGTGGTTCGGCCGAACTGCAAACGGCTCCAATCGCGTCAAAACTTCTATGTGGCACTGTTATATGGACCCCCATCATGGGTATGGATGATTCCCTTGATTTTTAGTTGGTTTTCTACTCCAAGTGGGCCCATGAATCCTCGTGCTTGCGCCTGATTGGTGGGAAGTGTGCTTCCTTGCCATGTGGCCGTGCATTCACCTTAAATCTTCATATAGTACCTGCATGCACCAATTTCTCCAAATACAAGTGGAACTAGGTTATTCCTGACTATGATGTGTGTAAGAAATATTCATTCCTTCACATAATCGAGTTATATTGATGGTCAAAATTGGTATATAACGACCGTCAACAAACTCTCACAACCTTACCCTTTGCTCATCTCGAGCAAAATCAAGGCTTTAGGTTGATGATCAGTAGTTTCTACAATGTCCTATTTTGCAAAAGTACCAAATGCACAACAAAATATTCTTCCTTGCATTGAATAAATTGGCTATGGTACCTCCCCTTTTTTCATAGTCTTTATGGGGCTTATGCCTCATCCTTTTCTTGTGTGGTTGAAGGACAGAACAGCAAAATGAGGTCGCATCACCTAATGTATGAGTTCCACTCAAATTTCCGGACAATTACAAATGGTGTTTGGATTAAGTTCCTCAAATGATGCACTCAATCACTCCTATGTGGGAAGTGGTATGTGTATCCTCACCAAGGCAATCTTGATCTTAAAAGTATGAAAAGATCCTCACATAGGTCTATACTAATTTGACTAAGCTCACTGTGAAAGCAAATAGCATATGCATAAGGTTTATCAAATTAAAATCATCATATGGCTTTGGTAGGAATTTCTATCAAATGAGGAACTTCAATTTTAAATTTTCTCCGTGAAATCAAGTTTCACTTTCAACTAGGATATTAGCAGCTCTTATCACTATATTATATCCCACAACAACCTAAAATTGGACTTAGCGTTTGCTACCCACAATTTCCAAGTTTCAGACAATTATATTTTAGTCCAATAAACCCAATACTTGGAGAATACTAAGTTGTATGCAAGGGACAAGTGAAAATAAACAGAGCAACTATTCATCATTTCAACTCATGCATAGTAATAATATTCTCACCGCACATCCTTTATTTTATTAACCTAACCTATACTACATTATTATTAATCTTTTTTTTTAGTTTCAAATGTGGTGGAGAGAAATAAATAAAATAATGGAAGGCAAATGGGATGTGATACAAGTTACCTCAAGTGGGGGTCCTCAGCCAAGCTTGTTCTTGTTCAAGGTCCGCGATAGGGCTGAAACCCTAATGACGAATGTAGGCCATGAGGTTGGCCTAATCTTGTTGCAGCATGGATTTAAAATTGGAGGGGTTGAGTGTCAATGTCGGGTTGCCTTCCATGGATTCCACGAGTGTGGTCGAGGAGAGTTTTGTCAATGTCGCTCATAGACACCTCAAGGTTTCGATATGTTGGATGTACCTTGTTATTCCTTGCCTAATTTAATGATATCCCTTGGCTCAATGGCATGATGTGCACTCAACATGCGTTGAGTGTGTTCTGTCATTCTTTGACTGAGTTTATCATACCTTCTTGTCATAAAGAATAACTTGTACCCGTCATGCATTTGGTGTCATCCATCATTCATTGGCTAAGGTAATGATACCCATTAGCCACATAGGAGTGACATGTACCCTAACATATGTTGATTACGATCCTACAACATACCTATAACCACAAAGGGATGACGTGCACTCAACATGGGTTGAGTGTGATCCGTTGTTCCTTGGCTAAGGTATAAAATACCTTTTGGCCACATAGGAAAAACATGCACTCAATATACATTGGATGTGATATTGTCATTCCTTGGTTAAAGTACATCATACCTTTTAGCCACAAAGGAATAACTTACACCCAATGATGGTGGAAATTCCCTTTGAGAATGGTTGAGTGCTTAGAATAGTTGAGAGCACAATGCTCTCATATACTCGTAGCAGCCCATTGGTTGCTCACGGAGGGTTTCCATGTCAAATCTCCGGCCTCGTATAGTTATGGTTCACCTTTGGGCTTAATTTCTGACAGGTGGCAACCATCCTAATTTACTCCTTGGCAAGGAGATGTCGAAATGGAATCCTCTAGAGATTCCAACAATCGGATCTTTGAATGCTCGCTAGTTATTTTACTTTTGCATACTTCCTCTCTATTATAGAGAGGTATGGTTAGCTCCCGATGCTTGTACAAATGAATTTTCGGTTTAGGTAACTGAATCTTCATTTGTACTTTGTACGTACGGGGTGGAAATGACCAAAGATGCAATGGGTCCAAATTCAATTGTATCCATGAAAAATGCATTATTCATTGATAAGAGTGGGGCTTTATGGATAAATCAAATTGCACATTTTCTAAAGCTCCTACTCATAGCAATGCAAGTGATATAAATACACTATGTGGATCCCTTCATCTTGTAAAATTTCTAACAATCATAGTATTTTACAAGAGTAAACATTTATCATTTGGTTCATGGCAAATAAGATTCATAATTTTATCCTCTTGAACATTTTTAATTTCTTGACTAGAAATTTGAAATTTAGTGATCCTTGCATGATTGAATTTCAAATCAAAATTATGGACATCACTATTCTTAGGTTGCTACATACCAATTCAACCATTAAGTCATTCCATAAGCATTACCTATGCAGAAAATGTCTGTCAATTTTAGCAATGCTTATGAAATTCTAGGTACTTGTTTAAATTTATTCCCAAGTAAGGTGACATTCCTTTTTGAAGAATCAAAAAGAGTAATGCCAACACTTACTCTCGTGAGGATGCATAAAAAATTGAATGATGAGAAGGTGTAAACCTTCCTTACCAATGTAAGCAAAAATCATTCAATCCTAATACAATTCAAACTACGGAAAATTTGAACTAGTACCTCAATTGAAGAGTAGTCTTGGTTGAAAGTCGTTGTGTGAGAATCTCACGACCATGAATTTTGGTGTAGCCTTCATGTTCAATGTCTCCTGCCAAGTTGAGGTTGGAGTTGAGTGAGATTCATCTTGTTCCTTCCTTAGACCACCATCTTGAGCATTTCTCCATCATGAACTCAATATGAGATCGATAGAGGGATACACGCTTGATGGGGCCTTCTAACCTCTTTCCAAATTTTGTCTTTTCTGCACTAAATTCAAGAACAAACAAAACAACTTGAAAACGGTTTACGTTAGCTAAAAACCATGTTGTACCCTTTGTCAAAGTGTTTTGCCCAACTTGAATCAACTTGCAAACGCAATGAATATTAAGGGAAATATTTTTGGGTTGAATTAGGAAGATAAATTCAAATGGTTATTCCCAAGGTTCATATCCAAATGAATTTATTTCCTAATTAAAAATTTTAGTTTTTATGATAGTGTGAAAATTCAAACATGCTAAATGTAAATGCAAAGATCAATGGGCAATTCAAATATGCAATTGGGAAATCAAATTTGAGATGACTACCAATTAACCTATTGGTAAGGACTCATCGAATTTTTGAAGTCCGATGAGTGGGATGTCGACTAGGACGGTACATGAAAGTAGGCCTCTGTAAACCGTCTCTTGACCCCAATAGCATGGCATCTCGATGAAGCCAAACTGTTGGAGCACCTCCCACAGCATACTCGAGAAGCCCGGACGGTTGGCACACGTGGAGAACATCCATCCGTCCGGCAATATCATCACATACGTCATCTATAAAATAAGGACTTCAATTAGTCAAATACTCAAATTCAACAAACTTAGTTGATAAACAGATCTGGGATGCAAAAATTGAATTATGAAAGTGAATTCAAATTCAAATGTCAAATGAAGCATAACACTGTAATTCTGTCACAGTTCTGTTCCATCGTAAGTTTGGAGAAACATGAAACTTTCATCATGTTAGAAGCACATTAAGCACTTGATTTCAACTACAATGTTGTAGTACACTCTGATAGCATTCCAGAATGTATTTATTTTCCCCCAGATAATTCTTGTATGAAGAGATATGATTTTTGCAAGTTGACAGTGTTTCTTGAAAAATTTTGACAGCATCTCCTATGTTTAAGGCTGATTTTTTCCCACATTTTTCCAGATAGATAACATCAATATATGCAAAAATCATCAATTGCAACATTGTTGCATACATCCTCAGGATTACATAAATGTATTATATGAAGTCATTCGTTGATTCTATAAAGATATATGATCAACACAGTGACAAGATACAAAAACTATCCAATCTCTATCCAAATTTGACAGAGTTTGGAAATTTGAATTTTTTATTAGTGTCTAGGAGGATTCTGATCTGGAGTTGAAGAGTTTTAGAGGACTCTCTAAAATTTCCAACCATGTATGGTAGACCTTCAGGGGTAAAATATACAGGAAGTTATGCTGTTCCAAACTTAGTCGATTTTCTGTCCATTTCACAGTTTGAACCAGGAACCGGTTACTTTAAGTTCAAATGAAGTTTTCAAGTTTTAAATCTTGAAATCTGCCTTGGAGCTGAAAATGAAACTTGTGTAGGACTTCCTCAAGTTACCAAATCACAGGACTGCTGATGAGGATATCACTCCTATGGATATACACAACATTCAATTGAACATACACGATGCAATCAATAGAATTCACATACAACAATTAATTTCAAAGGTGAGCTCGTTCTTATATATTTCCTTATATATTTTTGAGAATAGATTGCTACCTAATAATTTAGGCTTCTGAACTGTAGGTGGCTCCGGTCTTTCTGTGACTAGGACCATGCTAACAACCTCCATGGTTGCCGAAATGTAAAGCAAAAGAGGCTCACCAGGATTCGGAGCTACCAGGATTGATAGTGTGGTGAGGAGCTGCTTGAGCTCTTGGAATGCCTTTTCGCTTCTTCAAACAAATGGACTGGTACAGACTTCCTCAATAACTTGAAGAAAGGAAGCGCCCATTCAGCCAGTCTAAAGATGAACCGGCTGAGCGCAGCTAGACATTCAGTTAGCTTCTTGACATCTTTGATGTGGGCTGGGGGCCACATGTCCTCAATAGCCCTGATCTTCGCCGGATTTTCCTCAATTCCTCGGTGGGTCACCAAGAATTCGAGGAGCTTCCTGGAGCTAACCTTGAAGACACATTTGTCCGGATTTAGCTTAGTGCACGTCACGCGCAGCTTGTCAAAGACAGCTTGCAAGTTGTCAAGGAGTGACTCCTTGTTCTTCACCTTCACGACGATGTCATCGACATAGACCTCCACCAAGTCCCTGATGAGCTCTCCAAATGTTTTGTGCATGGCTCGCACAAAAGTTGAAGCAGCATTTTTGAGACCGAAAGGCATGGCAGTATAACAATACAACCCATCTACTGTTATGAAGGCAGTATGCTCTTCATCTTCCTAGACATTTGGATCTGATGATATCCAGAATATGCATCTAGGAAACACAATAGCTCGCACTCGGAGGTGGAGTCCACTATCTAATCTCTCCTAGGTAGTGGAAATGGGTCTTTTGGACATGCCTTATTCAAGGTGGTGTAGTTGATACACATCTGAAGCTACCCGCCAGCCTTGGGTACAATGACTAGGTTTGCTAGCCATCGTGGATGGTGAACCTCCCAAATGAAACAAGCTTCGAGCAGTTTCTTGATTTCTTGTCTCATGAAGTTCTGCCACTCGATTGATTGCTTCTGGGGCTTCTAATGTACTGTCCGTGCGTCGGGATATATCTTCAGGCTGTGCTCAATCACCTCCCTTGGGATCCCAGGCATCTGTGATGGCTGCCATGCAAACACATCGACATTCGCCCGGAGGAAAGTGATGAGCGCAAGTTCCTATTTGTTGTCCAGACCTCTCTATATACGGGTGGTCTGGGCAGCATCAGAACCAATTTGGAAGACTTTGACGGGAATGTCGGTGTCGCTGCTTGGTTGCACGCGTGTTGCAGAAGTTGAGCCTCGATGGCGAGAGCTCGGAGGTTGAGCAGCTTGCTCTTTGCCGAATGCTTCCTCCTACACTGTTGCAAGCGTGTGGAGTTCTTCTAGCGCAGTGACTCCCGCAGTGCGGTCCCTGCAGATCCGGAGAATGCCTGAAGGTGTCGGCATCTTCAACACCAAGTAGCCGTAGTGGGCTGCGGCCATAAACCTATACAGGGTTGGCCTGCCTAGGATGGAGTTGAAGGGTAGACTAAAGTGTGCCACATCGAAGACCAGCTTCTCGGTCCTATAGTTCTCCAGAGTCCCGAAGGTCATCGGGAGTGTAATTGATCCGAGGGGAGAGATAGCTCCCGGACCTACCCTAGAGAAGGGTCGTTAGGGGCGAAGGTCCGAGAGTCAGAGCTAATTCTTCACGAACGCCTAATAGCTGAGGAGGTTGAGCACCGCACCTCCATCCACCAAGACATGATAAAGATGGACGTTATTGATGGTAGGAGAAACCATCAATGGTAGTTGACCAGCTCCAATCATGTTTCTTGGGCAGTCCGATGCATCAAAATTGATGGGAGTATCAGTCCGCTTCCAATGAGGTTCTGCTTTGGTAGTAAGAGTTGTGGCGGCCATCTCCCGACACATGGTCTTGAGGACTCGGCGGGAGGTAATGTTCCAGGACCCTCCATATATCGTATGGAGAGTTTTCCGACGCTCGTTGTCGGAGAAGTCAGAATCTTTATCAATAGTTTTGTACACAGCTTTCAGGAACCTCTTGGGGTCCTGTAAGCCTAGCTCTAGGTCAGCCGAAGCTTCGTCTATCTTCTGCTTTCCTTCTTGCTGACGAAAAGGGGCTTCTTCTCGGCGCTAGTTGAAGCGCTCAATGAGGTTCTAGACCTGAAGGCAATCTTCAAGATTGTGAGTGTCTGTTTTATGGATCGGACACCACATCTTTTGACCGCCGCCATCTTCGGACGATGGTCAAGGACGTTTTTTGGGGCGCTGCCCCCGGCAACCCGGAGCTGCGGCTGCAGCAGCAGTAGGCATGCCAACCGATGGCTTCTTCTTGTTGTTGTACTTTTTCTTCTTTTTTCCACTACCAGAGGCAGTGGATTCAGCCTTAGAGGAGTTTTTGCCAGCTTACGGAGCTGGTTTGGAGTGCATTTCACGACCCTCTGCAGCCCTAGCACATTTGTCGGCTATGCTGAAGAGCTCGATGACACTGGTGACTTCTTTAGTCACCAGCTTCTCCAACATCTTCTTGTCTCTGATGCCCTATCAAAATGCCACAACGATAGACATGTTGGAGATGGAAGGAATGGTATTCCTTACCTGAGAAAAATGTTGGATGAACGATCGCAACGACTCTCCTGACTTTTGTTGTACGACGAATAAGTCCAGGTCTGTGCCATGTTGGGTGTAGGAGCTCCTAAAGTTTGCCGTGAACTAGTGACATAGCTCCGCCCAACTGTTGATGGAGTCAGGTGGAAGACTCATGAACCAAGACCGGGTTGTCCCAGTTAGAGCCACAGGGAAGTACTTGGCCATCACGACCTCATTGCCTCTAGCCGCGAGAATGGCAGTGGAGTAGATTTGGAGGAACTCAATGGGGTTGACAGTCCCGTCATACTTCTCCGGCAAATGAGGCCAGAACTTATGTGGCCATTGGACCATGCATAGGTGCATGACCAGTGCCGAACAGCCTGCCCCTACTCCCAAGGGAGAAGGGTTCTCACGGGCAGCTCACCTCTCGCGAGCACACTCCATGAGGACGTGGCCATCCTACTGCCTGTAACGGCACTCAATCTCCAATCACAGATCATGGGTCGAAAGCCTTGAGCCTATGTGGGTGCAACATGCACTGGAGGATAGTGACTTCACATGCTGGGAGGGCGCACGCCTCCGGTGTTGTGACGCCTGAGGACCAAGTCTACCATACAAGGCCCTTCATTGAGAAGGTGCCTGCCCTGGAGGGGGAGGACCTTGGTTGCTGATGGCATCAGCTGCTGCTGCAACCTGATGCTCCACATTAGCGAGCCACTGCTCCATTGCGCCTTGAGGAGCTCCGAGCGTTGGAGGATGCTGAAGAAGAGTATGCGTTGTTTTGATTGCGTTCTCAGGGTTGTTGTGTGTCGATGCAGTGTCCAACGCGAAGACACCATCCTGTTGTCCAACGTTGTTTGCCAGAGCAGGTGGTTGTGGTGGTAGAATGACACCCGCTGGGACAACAGCACCAGTTGGCTTTTGCATGTTGGAGAGGTTTCCTCCAGCAGGTTGCTCAGCGTGGTCGTTAGACGATCCTGCGGCAAAGTTCACCATCTCGAAATCTCAGTCCCTCCTACCTGGCGCCAAATGTCAAAGTGTGCGATCAGCAATTCTCTCTGTACTACTAAAGCGTAGTTCATGGAGGTTCGTATTCAGTTGGGAAGCGCGTGAGATTATGAACGAGACAATGAGACTGAATGTGTCCTAGAGAGGGGGTGGATAGGCCTTTTTGATTTTTAGTCGGATCCTGAAACACTTAACAAATGTATCAAATCTCGAGATATCGGACTAGTCCGGTAGAGTGCGGACTAGTCCAATGTGTGCTGACTAGATTGATCAAGTTTGATCGATTATCTCGATCCTAGGATGTATGTTGCGGAAATATACTTGTAATAGAAGTGTCACACTACTATGAACTAGGATGTAGCACAAGTTAATCTTATATTCAATATTTCAACGTAAAGTGAACAAGATTGATTGAAACCCTAGATAGATATGAAGAGCAAAACAATATGCGCAAAGTAAGAACACAAGCTCTTTATCCCATGGTTCGGTTCCCACAGAGGCAACCTACATCCACGTTGAGAAGTCCACAAGAGGACTGGGTCTTCTCCAACCCTACCCTCGTCGGATCGCCACAGAGGCCAATCCTTTTCACTAATCACAAAGGGCAAATAACCGAATTCATGGGGCCTTCTCACAAGTTGAGGGCTCTCCAAGATTACAAGATGAAGACCACCAAGAACACACTCTTAAGATTACAATGAAAAACACAGGAGTGTGTTAGGGAATCAAACCAAGAGCTCAATGAGTGAAGAACCGTGTCTCTCCTTGGATCTAAAGGTATCCTCAAAGGATCAAGCTTTCTTGCGTTGTATTGCATGGAGAGATGAGTTTTCTAGGCTCTTGGAGGGTGTGACGGCGCAGGGTGTCGAGAGTTATGAAAGATGGGCCGTGCACACCTATTTATATGGGGTTTCCAAAAGTTACCGTTAGGGTTTAGAAAGATTGGACTAGTTCGTGGTGGACACCAGACTAGTCCGGTGTGTTGCGTGTAGGAAACCCTAGGTGTCCCAAAATATCGGACATGTCCGAAGTGAGAGCGGACTAGTCCGATTTGGTTCTGCAAATCTTCAGATTAGTCTGATGAATATCGGACTTGTCTGGATAGGTGAACCCCTAAGTGAATTTGGGGAACAAGTCTGCACTTGGAGGACTTGTTCGATTTAGGTCAGAGTGATTACGGACTAGTACGTGCTAACATCGGACTTGTCCGATTGACATTAGAGAGATATCGGAGTAGTCCGTTGTGTTATCGGACTTGTCCGATTTAGTGCAACTTGTGAAGTGTTTGGGGGACTAGTCCGCACTGGGGAGGACTAGTCTGATTCTAGTCAGAGAGATATCAGACTAGTCCGTGGTGATATCGGACTAGTCCGATCGGTGAAAAATTGGACTGTGAGGACAAGTCCGCATTGTGAGGACTTGTCCGATCTGGTACAGAAAGATATCGGACTAGTCCGGGGTCAGTCGGACTAGTCCGATCCTGTATAATTTTGTGCAATGTGTGAGATTATTTGTGCTTGAGATCTGGGGGTGTGTTTCCTTAACACACTCCATACACAATGATCTACTACACTTTGTTCTTGAGCTCTTTCCGCATTCCTCCTCACTCACCTTTCTTTTTGGCCCATAATATTTAGAGCAAAATCACAGATTTCATAAATATCCACATAAGAAGTTCATAACATTGCATCACAGGACCAAAAGTACCAAAAGAGCATGATATAAGTCTTACAACCCACAAAGATACAAAAGATAGCTCTCCTCACAGCCTACAACTAAAACCTAAGAATACCCTTCAATCTCTCCCACTTTGGCTACAAGACACCAAAAAGAAGGAGAAGAGGGACCTAAGGTCTTCAAGCCTCGCTGTCGGTCCTCTCATCATCTTCATCTTCATTCTCGGGCTGATGAGGGGGAGGAGGAGGAACGGTACCACTCGAGTCCCCAATGCCAAAATAGGCAAGCTCAGAGGGAATCAAGGGCCCGAGCTCGGTGAAATCAGAATCAGAATCATCAGAAATGACTAGAGATCCAATGGCTTCGATCTCCAGCTTCTGGCAAATGTGCTTCACATTCTCTTTGACATATCTCATATCAGCCTTCCTCCTCTTGTTTAGCTTATGAGAGTTCACTTCTGCCTTCTTGCAAGCGGCAAAAATAGCTGACCGGTACTGTAAGATGCCACTTGGTGACCCCTTTTGAGGAGGGCCCTAGTGGCGGGAGAAGCCCTGGCATCTCCACTAGCTCTCACTGGAGCCTTTGCACTGGAAGCAGGAGAAGGAGCAGCTTGAACACTTGCTTGTTGAGGCTTCTGGGGCCTCAAGGGGTTGTGCTCCACATCCTTGACGAACTCGATGCATGTGACATTCTCAATCATAAACATTAGATAGGGGGCATAGCCACAAGATCTGTTCGGCGTGCAGGAGATGTTGACCATATCGTTCCAAATGTATTATCAAGGTCCTGAGATATCCCTGAACACTTCCAACATCCCCATCCTTCGGGGCAATGGTCTTCCTGAGCACCCGGTTGAGCACCACAAGGAAAGGCTGCATGTTATTGGTGGAAGGAGGATTGAGCTTTGAGTGGGGTTCATAAAGAAACTTCATCCTATCCTTCTCAATGACACCAATGTTGTGAATTATCAAGTTGTCATTGCTAAAGCTATCCAGATGTAGCATCCTTGCAAACTCATCATAGTTAATGGTATACTTGGATCCATGAGTCATCCAAGTCACCCGCTCTTCCTCATCAGTAGCAAAGTGGCATGTAGCATTAAATTGGGCAATGACTTCATCATTCCAGTTGTTTCTGAAGGCAAAGAGATCCTTCAAGCCATGCCTTTCAATTGCCTAGACTACCTCCACAAAAGGTGAGCAACCCTTCCTCTCAATGTGCGCCCAATCTATCCACTGGCTGCGCACAACTGGGATCTTCATTGGGAGATAGACAGTCTTGTAAAAATATGCATGGAAGTTACTCCAGAACCACCCATCAATAGCTTGCTTGGGTCGGCTGTAACAATTCACATTTCTGAACTTTGCAGCTGTGCCGCTGCTCTTGACATTGAATTTCTCCTCAGCGGGATCCCGGACCCCTTCCCTTGATGCTAACATATTGAGGGGGCCAATCGGGCCCGTGGAAATCCCCTTTTTTTTGCCCTTTGCTTGGCGAGCACTTGCCGAGCTAGGGCCACCTCCAGCTGAAGCCTTGGAGGCAGGCTTCTTTGCGAGCACCTTTCGTCGAGCCTGTGGAGAAGAAGGGGCCGGCTCGGATGGGCGCTCTTGGCGCTTCTTGCTTTGGCCCGTCAAGGACCGAAGCAAGCCTTCGTGGTCCATCTCGGCCTCGAAATCAAAGATTTCGTTGTTCATGCTGGACATTGTCCTAAGAATGGATTTCACAAGGTATTGATGAGAATAGATGACAAGGAATTGCATTGAGGAATTAAGAAGTTAGGGTTGACCTCAAAAATATTGGACTTGTCCGGTGTACAGGCACGGACTAGTCCGGGTGACCGAACTTGTCCGTTCATGGTTCGGACTAGTCCGGTATTCAAACTCTTAAACCCTAACTATGAGACAAATGGTGATTCCTAATGCACAAATAGCTTAGCATCAATGTAATACATCAAGGAAGCATGTATATGGTGAAAGGAACCAAGCTATATGATCACCAACAAAGGAAATAGCGATTTATAGAGTTTGAGAGAAAAATTTACCGAAATTGCTTGATTCTTGAGAATGAAGGGGTTGAAGGTGCAGACAAGTCTGTGGTCTTCAATCCCTGAGCAATGGAGGTCGATTTCCACCCAAACTTGAGGAGTTTTGATGGAGGAATCGCCAAATCGCCTTGGGGAGCTCGAGCGTGGAGAGAGAAAGCTTCAGGCAAGTGTGGGGGTGAATAAGATTAGGGTTTGGCGGTGGCTAGGGTTATGGACACGAAAAATCAGACTTGTACGAAAATGATTGGACTAGTCCGAACTTTTCTAGAGCCTATATCAGACTAGTACGTGGTCGGTCGGACTAGTCCGGACCTACAGTCACTCTGCGGACTAGTCTGCAGGGGTGGACTAGTCCGGGCAACCATGGACTAGTCCGTGGTCAGCAGGTAAGAAATGCTTAGCCTATTCATGTATATTCGAAGGTACTTATTAAGAAAATAGGGACGCAAAGCAAATCAATTAATCTTGATGAATATGGTCAGTAAGCATTCAACAATCAAGCAATGATCATAATTCACCAAGATCTAGTAATTGACATAGTTTTTTGGAAAAATTGAGAGAGATGATTTTCAAAACACGATCAATGACTTTTGAAGATAGCCTTCAGGTATACAAGATTTCATGCCACATTCCGAGCATCAAGGATATTTAGTTCATTTTGGGGCTCGCAAAAGCGTTTTTCATCAAGTGGCTTGGTGAATATGTTGGCTAGTTGTTTTTCGGTGTTGACATGTAAAATGGCTATATCTCCATTTATTGAATGGTCTCTCAAAAAGTGATGTCGGATGTCTATGTGTTTGCTCCTAAAGTGCTCAACTGGATTACGGGCAATTTTAATGGCACTGTCATTATCACAAAGGAGTGGAATACGGTTCATGTTGTAATCGTAACTCCTAAGAGTTTGTTGCATCCAATGGAGTTGTGCGCAACAACTCCCGGCTGCAACATACTCCGCTTCGGCCACGGATAAGGCAATGGAGTTTTGTTTCTTGGAGGACCAAGAAACTAATGATCTACCTAGGAATTCGCATGTACCAGTGGTACTTTTCCTATCTACTTTGCATCTGGCATAATCTGCATCGGAGTATCCAATGAGATTTAATTTGGATCCTTTGGGATACCAAAGGCCTAGGTTGGGTGTATAAACTAAAAACCGCAAGATTCTCTTAACGGCTGTCAAATGACACTCTTTCGGGTTGGCTTGAAACCTTGCACACAAACAAACACTCAACATAATGTCTGGCCTAGATGCACATAAGTAGAGTAGAGATCCAATAATGGAGTGATATACTTTTTGATCGACGTTTGGTCCATCTTCATTGAGATCCAAGTGGCCATTCATTGTCATGGGAGTCTTTATAGGCTTCGCCTTGTCCATTCCCAAGTTCTTGAGTATGTCTTGAGTGTACTTAGTTTGGCTTATGAACGTCCCTTCTTTTTATTGCCTCACATGGAATCCCAAGAAGTACTTTAGCTCTCCCATCATAGACATCTCAAACATATCTGTCATAATCTTACTAAATTCCTCACTAAAAGATTTGTTAGTTGAACCAAATATAATTTCATCAACATAAATTTCACAAATAAAGAGATCATTGTCAAAGTTCTTTGTAAACAATGTATAGGCTACTTTATCGATCTTAAAACCATTTTCAATTAGGAAATCTCTAAGACACTCGTACCAAGCTCTAGGAGCTTGTTTGAGGCTGTAGAGAGCCTTACGCAATTTAAAGACGTGGTCGGGGAACTCTTCATCTTCAAATCCGGGTGGTTGCTCCACATACACCTCCTCCTTGATTGGTCCGTTGAGGAAGGCGCTTTTCACATCCATTTGATAGAGCTTGAAATCATGGTGAGTAGCATATGCAAGTAACATTCTAATAGACTCAAGTATAGCTACGGGAGCAAAGGTTTCATTGAAATCCAAACCTTCGACTTGTGAATAACCTTTGGCCACAAGTCGTCGTGCCTTGTTCCTTGTTACCACCCCGTGTTCATCTTGTTTGTTGCGGAAGACCCATTTGGTACTGACGACGCTGAACTTGGGTCGTTCGACTAGTTCCCACACCTCATTCCGTTTGAAGTTGTTGAGTTATTCTTGCATGGCCACTACCCAATCTGGATCCTTCAATGCATCCTCAACCCTGCACTGTTCCAAAAAGGATACAAACGAATAATACTCACAAAAATTAGCTATGCGATATCTAGTAGTTACTCCCTTTTGGATTTCACCGATGATGTTATCGATTGGGTGATCCCTTTGGACGCATTGGTGTACTCTTGGGCGTGGCACTTGCAGTTTTGAATCTTCATGGTCGTCTTTTTCTCACCCTAGATGGCTGCCTTCATTGACATGTTTATCATTTTCGTCGTCTTGAGGTTGATCTTGTATGGAGGCTCCCCCTTGATCATTGGCCTCCATTTGTGGTTCATCTTGCTCATGCACATGTAGAGGTGGTTCTTGTGGTCGAACTTCACCCAATGCCATTCTTCTCAGTGCTTGGAAAGGAGCTACTTCTCTTTCTATCACCAATGGATAAACTTGCTCCTTTTGAGAGTGTTAGTTTCATCGAACACTATGTCACGTTCTACTTCAACAAGTCCGAAGGTCTTGTTGAAGACACGATAGGCGTAAGAGTTCGAATCATAACCAAACAAGAAACCTTCATCAGACTTTGAAGCGAACTTTGAAGTCCTAGGCCTCTTGTTCAAAATATAGCATTTAGAACCGAAAACTTGAAAATATGAAGTATTAGGTTTGTTACCAGTGAGTAGATCATATGATGTCTTCTTGAGTAGTCGATGAAGGTAGAGTCGGTTTATGACGTGGCAAGCGGTGTTAACCGCTTCCGCCCAAAATCGATCAAAGGTCTTGTATTCATCGAACATCGTTCTCGCCATCTCTATGAGGGTTCGGTTCTTCCTTTCGGCAACTCCGTTTTGTTAAGGGGAGTAAGGTGATGAAAACTCATGCTTTATCCCTTCTTCATCTAGGTACTCCTCAACTTGAGTGTTCTTGAACTCCGTGCTGTTGTCGCTTCGAATGTTCTTGATCGTCAATGAAAACTCATTTTGAGCACGCTTGAACAACTTCTTAAGTGTTCCTTATGTTTCTGTCTTATCATGTAAAAAGAAAACCCAAGTGAAGCGAGAAAAATCATCAACAACTACTAAGCCATATTTGTTACCGCCGATGCTTATGTAAGCAATTGGACCGAATAGGTCCATGTGAAGTAGCTCAAGCGGTCTTGTTGTAGTCATGACGTTCTTCGCGGGATGAGGTGCCCCAACTTGCTTCCCGGCTTGGCACGCGCTACAAGGCCTGTCTTTCTCAAAAACAACATCCTTCAAACCTCGGATGTGATCGCCCTTGAGGAGTTTTTGAAGATTCCTCATACCAACATGCACTAGCCGTCTATGCCACAGCCAACCCATGTTGGTCTTTGCAATCAAGCATGTGTCAAGTTCGGCTTTATCTTTGTTGAAGTCAATAAGGTAAAGCTTTCCCTTTAACATACCATTGAATGCAATGGAACCATCACCCCTTCTAGAGACGATCACACCCTCATTAGTGAACAAGCAATTATAACCTTTGTCACATAATTGAGATATGGACAGCAGATTATAATCTCAGGAATCAACATGTAACACATGATAAAGAGTATGTTGAGACGATATGGCAATTTTATCGGTACCGAGCACTTTTCCTTGACTATTATCTCCAAAATAGATGCCCTCACTTGGATCCTCATTTTCTTCATACTCAACGAACATCCTTCTTTCTCCGGTCATATGGTTGGTGCAACCACTGTCTAGCACCCATTTCGATCCACCAAAGGAATAGGCCTACAAAAAACAAATCATGCCTTGGTTTTAGGTACCCAAGCTTGCTTAGGTCCTTTGAGGTTAGTCACAAGGGATTTGGGCACCCACACATGAGATTTGGTGTTCCCATGGCGTGGCCCAACATAATGAGCATAAACTTTACCAAAAGTATTTCTCATTAGAACATAAGATGCATCGAAGGTTCTAAATAGCAATTGTTGTTGTTTGTATACAGGACTAGTCCGCGAAATCGGTCTCGTTCGGAGGGCCGGACTTGTCCGTGTCCGGATCGGACTAGTCCGGTGATCATATGTGTTGAATGTGTTATCTTTGGACTTTCCAGCTTGAGAGGGTTTTCCCTTTACAAAGGCAATGATTTCCTTGTTATTTTCATGGTTTCTAGCATGTTGCTTTTCACCATAAGAATAACCAATGCCATATTTGACATTGGGAGGTCTTGTGACCAAGTATGCACTACGTGCATATTTGATCTTCTCCTTGTCAAACATGCCATTTTTAGAAGGATGCTAGTTCTTGGTAGAGGTTGACTTGTCTTTGAAGCAAGTGTCAGTTTTAGCACATGAACAAGTAATGATAGCTTCAATTTTAAGGGGTTGAGAAGGCGAGCTTGAAGAGGATGAAGAGTCACTTTGCTTGAGTGACTCAACTTGTACCTCAAGGATCTTGTAAACCTTTATTAGGTTAGCAAGTTCGTCCTTGATTGTAGCATTTGAGTCGCTCAACTCTAAGCAAGCTTCCTTGCTTGAAGCTAACTCAAGCTCTAGTGACTTGCTTCACTCCTTTTCAAGTTACAGAAGCTTGTCAAGTTCAACATATTCCTCCTCTTGGGAGATAACCATATCTTCTTGATGGTTTATCAACTTCTCCTTCTCAACAAGTTGATCAAGTAGAAATTTCATTTTCGCAACCGTTTTCTTATCTAAGCCAATGAGCATATCTTCATTATCGCTAGCAATTTCACTATCACTAGAATCGGAATGCAAGAAAGAGGATTCGGTTGTTACCTTTCGTTTACCTTCCTTTGCCATGAGGCAAGTGTCGTTCCCCTTCCATGCGCCGAGAGTGGGGAAGAGAGTGGACTTCTTGGATGTCTTCTCGATGGCTATGCTAGCCATCTCCTCTTCTTCATCGGATGAGGACTCATCATTTGAGTCCCACTCCTTCCATAGCTGCACTTGTTCACCTTGCTTCTTCTTTATGAAGAATTTCTTGGGTTTAGGCTTTGTTTCCTTGGTCTTCTTCTTGTTTTCCTCATATGGGCAATCAACTATAAAGTGGTCATATTCACCACAGTTATAGCATGCCCGCCTCAGCTTCGGTCTTGATTTTTCCTTGTACATCCCTTCACTTATTTAGCCCCTTGTCTTTTCTTCATCATTCTTTTGAATTTCTTCATGAATAGTATCATGTCATCTTCATCCAAGTCGCTGCTCTCATCGTCATTGTCCTCTTCTTGTTGAGCTTCTCGAGCTTCTTTAGACAAGGGCTTGAGAGTGGACTTTAAAGCGGCCCCTTTTTTCTTTGCCGAGGTGAGGTCGAAAATCTCTTTGACATGCTTAGCCTGCTTTTCCATCATCTCAAAATTGATGATCTTCCAAAGTAGCTCATTCGGGGTCATTTTCTTTTACCCGGGGCTTTCTCTAATCATCGAGCATAAGGTGACATTGTGAGGCATGAAAGCTCTAAGGATGAGCTTCACCACCTCATGATTGTTCCACTTCTTGCTTCTCTATGCTCGAATCTTGTTGATGAGTGTCTTTAAGCGGTTGTACATGTCTTGCGGTGACTCATCTTCTTCAATGGCGAATCTTCCCGCCTTCAATCATTTCAATCTTCGCTTCTCGCACATGACGATCGCCTTCATGTGCAGTTTGCAATGTATCCCATATCTCCTTTGCAATCTCGAGTCCATACACCTTTGTGAACGTGTCCCGACTAAGTGATGAGGTGATGACTGCAGCAGCTTGGGCATTTCGATGGATTTCTTGCTCTTGGCTAGGTGTGAGCTCCTCATCATGATCCGGGATATCTATTCCTGTGCACACTATGTGCCGCAAACTTGGATTGAGAGAAATCAAATGCATTTTCATGTTTTGCCTCCACGTTGAGTAGTCATTGCCATCAAAGTGTGGGGCTTTTCCAAGTGGAATAGATAGATAATGATTGTTGTTAGAATTTAGGCGTCCATAATTAAAAGGATTTCGGGAGTAGTCGGTGTGACTACTCCCCTTCTTTTTCTTCTCGTCTTCAATCTTCACTTTTCCCTTGGAGAGGGTTTTCTTTCTTAGGAGCGCCTTGAGTTCTAGTGTCTCCTCATCGTCATCCTCGAAGTCCTGAATGGCCTCGAGGAGCCTCGCTAATTTTTGGTTCTTTTCTTCTTCAACATTCTCTTGGTTGACGCTCTTGTGTACGTCCTTATTTCTGATATGATCTCTTCGAGCGATTAGTCTCCTTTTGAAGAGTTCTCCTCTGATACCAACTGAATGTGGCCTAGAGGGGGGGGGGGGGGGGGGGGTTGAATAGGCCTTTTTGATTTTTAGTCAAATCCTGCAACACTTAACAAATTGATCAAATCCAGAGATATCGGACTAGTCTGGTAGAGTGCGGACTAGTCCGGTGCGTGCCGACTAGATTGATCAAGTTTGATCGATTATCTCAATCCTAGGATGTATGCAGTGGACATATACTTGTAATTATAGTGTCACACTACTATGAACTAGGATGTAGCACAAGTTAATCTTATATTCAATGTTTCAACATAAAGTGAACAAGATTGATTGAAACCCTAGATAGAGCAAAACAATATGCGCAAAGTAAGAACACAAGCTCTTTATCCCGTGGTTTGGTTCCCACGGAGGCAACCTACATCCACGTTGAGGAGTCCACAAAAGGACCGGGTCTTCTCCAACCCTACCCTCACCGGATCGCCACGGAGGCCCATCCTTTTCACTAATCACAAAGGGAAAATATGATGAATTCAAGGGGCCTTCTCACAAGTTGAGGGCTCCCCAAGATTACAAGATGAACACCACCAAGAACACACTCTTAAGATTACAATGAAAAACACAGGAGTGTGTTAGGGAATCAAACCAAGAGCTCAATGAGTGAAGAACCATGTCTCTCGTTGGATCTAAAGTGTATCCTCAAAGGATCAAGCTTTCTTGCGTTGGATTGCATGAAGAGATTAGTTTTCTAGGCTCTTGGAGGGTGTGACGGTGCAGGGTGTCGAGAGTTATGAAAGATGGGCCATACACACCTACTTATATGGGGTTTCCAAAAGTTACCGTTAGGGTTTAGAAAGATCATACTAGTCCGTGGTGGACACCGGACTAGTCCGGTGTGCTGCTTGTAGGAAACCCTAGGTATCCCGAAATATCGGACATGTCCGAAGTGAGAGGGGACAAGTCCGATTTGGTTCTGGAAATCTTCGGACTAGTCCGATGAATATCGGACTTGTACGGATAGGTGAATCCCTAAGTGAATTTGGGGAACAAGTCCGCACTTGGAGGACTTGTTCGATTTAGGTCAGAGGGATTTCGGACTAGTCCGTGCTAACATCAGACCTGTCCGATTGACATCAGAGAGATATCGGACTAGTCCGCACTAGGGAGGACTAGTCCGATTCTAGTCAGAGAGATATCGGACGAGTCCGTGGTGATATCGGAGTAGTCCGGTCAGTGAAAAACTGGACTGTGCGGACAAGTCCGCATTGTGAGGACTTGTCCGATCTGGAACAGAAAGATATCGGACTAGTCCGAGGTCAGTCGAACTAGACCAATCCTGTATAATTTTGTGCAATGTGTGAGATTATTTGTGCTTAAGCTCTTGGGGTGTGTTTCCTGAACACACTCCATACACAATTATCTACTACACTTGGTTCTTGAGCTCTTTTCCGCATTCCTCCTCATTCTCCTTTCTCTTTGACACTTTGCTCATTCTCTCATTAGAACCTGTGCTCATCTCAACAATGTGGTTAGGATCTCATTTGCTTGTCATAAATCAACCAAAACCCACAAGTGATTCCTAGATGCACTTTCAGAGATAGGGGATTTTACGTGGTTCGGGTCGCCTGAGCGTAATACCCTACTCCACAGATGGTTGTTGTATGTATGAGTATGTGATGGTTTGTGAGTGTGTGAGCTCAGTCAATTGGCCTTCAATTTCTATCGTGCGGCGCAACCCTTTTGTAGTCCAAGGAATAGTCGTTACATTGTCTGCCTGGCCTGACATGTGGCCACAGCGGTATTCAATACCTATACACGATCTGCATATATTAAGTGTAATTAATCAGGGTGATAACGTGCCTTAATGGCGACATTACTGGTAATAACAGTCCTCTGATTGTGTGTCATTAACATGACATTAATGACATGTAATTAGGTCTTGTAATGGCTGCTTTAAATGCCCCTTGAGTGTTCGCGCTGTTGGAGATCCGGTAGTCTTCCCGTTGCAGGCTTAGGTCCGGAGGCTCGACACGTGGTAGATCAGGAGCTTCCCTCTGTGGGGAGTCAGGTCCGGAGCTGCTATACACGTGACAGCACCGGAGCTTCCCTCTACTGGGGGTTAGGTCCGGGGACACTGGACACGTGGCATGACCGGAGCATCCCTATACAGGGAGTTAGGTCCGGCCTTGCGGTACACGTGGCAGTACTAAAGCTACCCGAACGAGGGAGGTGGGTCCAGTGCCGCGGGACATGTGTAGCCTTCATAGGTCTTCAACTCGGACAGGTGGAACTCCGTGAATTTACTTGCGGTATCGTGGGGTACCTGGTACGCAGGGTACCGACACCCACAATAACTAGGAAAAAAGGTGAGGTACCATAGCCAATTTATTCAATGCAAGGTAGCATATTTGTTTTGCACTTGGTACTTGTGCAAGATAGGACATTGTAGCAACTCCTAATCAACAACCTAAGTCTTTATCTTTGCTTTGGGACAAGCAAAGGGTAAGCTTGGGGTAGTTTATTGACGGTCGTTATATACCAATTTCGACCGTTAGTATAATTCAATTATGTTAGAGAATAAATATTTTTTGCACACATCATAGTTAGAGATAACTTAGTTCCACTTGTACTTGGAGAAATTGGTGCACGCGGGTATTCTATACATAATTGAGGTGAATGCATGACCACATGGCAAGGAAACACACTTCCAACCATGCAGACAATGCCATGTGGCCTCCCATGGATCCAATGGCCCACTTACAGGCGTGTACCAGCGTGTTTTCACCTCGATTCATGTAGAAGTTCGACAAGGGCCCACATATCAGTGTCCAGGAGCAATTGAGGGTTGAGTGGCGCCACCACCAGCTCGGCCGACTAGGAAGGTCAGTCGAACTGTTAAAGGCACCAAACTCCGTCCACTCGCACGCGTCGACCTATGGCGGCTTCCTTGACGCGGGAGTAAGTGAAAGCTCGAAAGATTAGCACGTGAAACCGCCTGAGTGAGTGTATAAATATGGGGAAGTGCCTCCCCTCACTTCACACACACCACTCAAGCATTCTCTCTTGTATACACTAGTTCTCCTAGTTCCTTAGTGAGGTTAGGCTGTAAAGAGGAGCCTCTAGTCCCAAGTCCAAATTGGGAAAGGTATGGCTCATGTATCTTTTCCTTTATTAGTGACTTTATGTTTTATGGTAATGTTATTATTAGTCTTTACTCATTCATATACTTGGGCAAAGTGTTCCTTGTTTGGTTGTGGAGTCCACGCATGTGCTAGATGTAGATGTTGTTATGATCTAGTCTTAATGCTCATATCATGTTACCACCACTATAGTCTATTTAGGTATTAATATGGTTATGTTAATATAGATTATTTAGTGCTTGGTCCCAACATTGGTTTCAATGATGTTTAGGTTAGTCATTGCCTTAGGGTGGTAATTGTACCTAGGCCCTTAAGGTATTTACTTAACATGTAAGTGTGGTACTTAGATCGTTAAGTAGCGTTAGATGTCTCGTAGACCCACGGTTTGTAGGGGTAGATGGAAGGTGGTGACAACCTTGTTCGTCCTTCGTAATCCCCCACGTTCGGCTACGCCCCAGGCTCATGGCAGGAATCGTCCTAATGTTGTCATGGATAAACCCGTGCCTGATATGTTGGACCACTATGCCCTAGTATTCATCTTTAGCATACTCATGTGTACACTAATAGGCTATGTATATGAGAAATTAGAGCACAGTAAGAGCAGCCCCTTCTCGTAGCTTAACCCTCACTAGGACAACCTTACCTTTAGAATAGATTGCTTAAGTTTGTGTCACACTACGCCTATTATCATCTTACCCCTGTTCTGATAAATACTTAGCACCCTATACCTTGATCATAAGAATAGTGTTTACTTTACTTCACCGCATTCCTTTTAGATAAATACGACACCCTTGGGAATACTCTTGGGTGAAATGCTACAACAGTATCTTCCATGTGCTTGCAGATCTCATCTCTCACCAGAGATGATCTGTGGCGTTAAGAAATACCAACATCCGCTTATCTTTGGAGACGAAGGGCGCCCTACCCACCGCAGTTCCGCACCGGTAACCGGTGCCTGGTCTTCCAAGCTGCGCTGCCGATTGGCGCGTTTGAGCTTGGAAGACCAAGATCAGCCATCAACGAGTCTTGGCGCTCGGAGCTTCGTCTACCAAATCGAGTGAGCAGTCGTTTGTTACACATGTGGTGTTGGCGAGGTGTCGGTGCCAGTGTGTGGCCCATTGATGCTTGGAGCATATCTCTTCATGGGGACGGGGTTGGATCTGATGGCGTCGTTGTACCAGGACGCCCGTGTCGGTGTCTGGCCCGTCAGCACTCGAGTAGCGGCTTTGGGGCGAGGACAATGGTCGGGACTTGCAGCGAGGTGGGGTCGAGGCATCTGCACTGGCGTTCGGCCCGTGGGGCTTCGAGGTAAGCTTCAAGATGGGGACGAAGGCTGATACGTGGATGCCAGCATCCATCCCGTCAGCGCTCGATGGAGCCTTCGAGGTAGGGATGAGTGGGAACTCGCGACAATCTGCCTACCTGGCGCACCAACTGTCGATGTTCGGGTTGCCGACGAGTGCCGATTGTGTTGCGCGTTCTGCCTCGAGGCGGCCTAGCAACTAGGGCAGAGGATGTATAGTGGTTCGGACAAGGTGCCCTACGTCCAGTGCTAAGATCGCTGTTTCTCATTATCAACGGCTGGGGTTTACATGTGTGAGTAAAGGTCCTAGTGCTCTAGCGGATGGGATAGTTCCCTCTTCTTTCCTCTCTATCGGTGTTTCTTGTTTCCTCATCTCTTCGTCATTGCTTCAGCCCTCCTTTTATAGGCGGGGATGGACCCTCTAGTAGTGCCTACTTCCCACCTTCCTCACGTGGGAGGCGGGCTATTACAGATTTGTTCCTATCTGTTCATGCCTCGGGGTGGGGTCGCACAGCTGCGCTCGTCAGCGCCGCGCCTGCTCTGTCTCGTCGCGTCACATCTCCTGGCAGCTCTCTAGTGCCCAGGGTGGTGTGCTGTCTCAGCGAGATGGGACAAGGCATGCAGAGTTGGTAGCTGCAGTGACTCAGTCTTCCATGCGCGGAGACCCTTGGGGCACATTCTGACCCTGGTAGTCGGGGCCCGACAGAGTTTGGGCATGGGAGCCCTTCTGTGGGGAGGGGGGGAGGGGGGGACCTGTTCCTTCGTCCACCTCAATCGTCGCCAGGTGGAACCTCTGCGACAGGGCCCGGACTTCCTCTCTTCGGCCGACCGTGATCGGCCGACCTAGACGTGAGCTTTGGCCACCCGGGTTTCAGGATTCCAACAACATCGTTCCTTAAAAATTAGTCACTTTTAATTCATTTTTGAATTAATAAATGATAAACGGACACAGGGAGTAGTGAACAGCGATGACACTTGTGTGCTAGAGTAGAGATTCATTGCAGACATAAAGCTTGGGGTGACAATATTTATCAAGCTCTCTCTTTCCCATAACCCTTTGTCGCCAGCAGCAGTCATATCACATTTTTTCTTTTAATACTTCTCCGCTTTTGAAAATTTTCGCTTTGTAGTTGAAAAATAAACTACAAAACGATAAACTTTTAAAAACGGAGGGAGTATATTTTACAACGGTAGGACTCTTCTATGCTGTTTTGATCTTTTCAAAAAAATCTCATCATGATGATTTGCCTGTCGTTGCACGATTCTTGAAAGCGATCAGCTAGACTTGAAACTAAATGAAGCCAGAGTATACTGGACCATACACCGGCTGAAACGGACTATTGCTCCACGAGTGACAGGAGAGGTACGTAGGACCTCGAGCTGCTCCAGCACCAGCTACATACTAAGACCGCTCACACCGGTACTACTGTAAACAATACTGGATAGTGTAAATTTAAAGTAAATATTGTAAAAGTAGAAGGAGAATAGTATATAGAGTAGAATATAAAGTAATGAGTGCGGATAGCCTAAGGCTATCCTTACTCGTTTCTTCTAAAACATATTATATATACTATTCATCTTCTACTTTTCCAATATCTTCCTTTAAATCTTTTAAATTTAGACCTATCAAGTATGCTTTAAGTATGCCTTTGCCGTCAGTCTAAGCCTATCAGCACTCGTTTTGTCTAAAACATACTATATACACTATTCTTCCACTACTATTTGTCTTCTAAACTTACACCTATCTAGTATCCTTTATAGTGTATCACTACAGACAGTTTAAACTGAGATGCTCAAACACATAGCATTGTGCAGCACAATAAATAAGACCTCGATTGCAATTCCGTTGATCAAAAAATTAATTAGCGACCATGCCATTTTTTCTTCAATCTGCTTACTTCTCAATTAACAGCTGAATGAACAAACATAAGGGGACAACATCTTGATAATAGCCTACATAAAACCAGATGCGAACTGGATCAAATTGTCATGCATGTCTATCTTCGTAGATCAATTCCATTCCTTCAAGACAGAACTGTGAATTACAAGTCATTTTACTTAGTATCACAATGCACTTTTATTTATTTATTTATTTATTTATTTATCTATCTGTCATACATATATGTCAAAACTCATCAATGAGCAATTTTACCTCTTTGGCTTAATAAAATCCAAAATAATCTTACTTTGTTTTATTTCTTTCTTCTCCATTTCGAGTTTGAGTTCAACCAAGGTTTATATATACCGCATTTTAAATTCAATTTTTGGTTCACTCAATACGCAACTTATTCTTGAAGTAATTTCCTGTGATTTTCCAAGTCTTTTTCCCACGTCCAGGTAGTCATGGTGTTTCCTAGGTTGATACAGTGGCTCTTTATCTGAATGCACTGTCTATGGCAGTGATGCAAACGCTTTCACGTTAGAGATTCACTGAAGACGTAAAGCTTGTTGGGACCACAGAATTACGTACCCAAGTAGTTTTCTTCCTCCCATAAGGCAAATCTCAATGAGAAGGAATCCTGAGCATGCTCGAAGTTGCAGTGCAGATCTGATCAGATCGATCGGAACCAACAGCATTGTCAACGTCAGGGAACAATATTTCTCTAGCAAGAAAAAGTACATGGCCAGAATCTGTAGTTCAATCAATTATAGAAAGTGGCAGCATCAGAATGGCGTGCCAGAAATCTGTCTAGAACTCCAGAAACTGTAGCGGCCCAATTCGCCAACTACTGCATCTGATATTCTGATGCTTGAAACAGTTGCCCATGCTTCTGGGCTTCCGTCGATCCGCCGCAGAAACGCATTGACGCTATCCGCACTGGTTACTATATTATATACATTCTCTATCCAGTATCATTTACAGTATAGCACTACGGACAATCTCAAGCAGGATGGCTCCTTTATGTGGATTTTTCAATGTGTTCATTCCTAAGAAATCTTCAAATGGTATGTTGGCTCGTTTTCCCTCTCGATGCCCTCAATGCTAGTTTTTATGAAGTTTCATAGCATTTGAAACAGTGTACAATCTTGAAAACAGTACACACCCCTGATTGATTTAGACTGTCCGCAGAGAGGATACTGGAAAGCATACTGGATAGTGTAAATTTAGATAATTTAGAGTAAGATATTGAAGTAGAAAGAGAATAGTGTATAGAGTATGCTTTAGAGCACACCAGTGCGGATAGCCTTAGATGAACTTGGATCCTTGTCACTCTACGTAATTAAATTGCCGCATCATTAGAAATATGGACGCGACTTCTTTCCTCCCATCTATTCTCCCATGTGTGCTTCTGCAAATGTGTCATAATTTTATTAGTTGTTGAGGTATGGTAGTTAGACTAGGCATAAACAAAGAGACCAATAAAATTATGACACGTTAGCGAGAGTAGGCACGGGAGGACAGAACGGGACGAGAGAAGCCGCATCCACATAAATATTGGCATGACACGCCATTTATTAAAAATGGAACTTTCAGTAAGAGTAGCCTAAAACTGCTTTGTTCTTTTCATAAACTTGATATTGTAATAACCAATCAATATACATTTGTGCGTGCAACATACACCAATATTGACAGGGACGCAATGGCGCAACTCAACAATCCTAGTATATCGCCTAGATATAATTAATTGTGCAGCCCTATTAGTATTCGGACCAGCATCAGACCTCTTATCAAGTAGGTCTAGCCTATATTATGATAGGGATATGCTGTAAATTGCAAAAATTAAATAGCAACTTGCATGCACTGTGGGAAATGCGTGGCAGATTTGTTTTAGATGATAGGGACTTAATGCCAAATCAAACAGATGAGGTGAAAGCACTAACAACATCATGTGAGATATTGAGAAATTAAGTGCTTGTCATGCATGTTTGCTAATATATCTTCACACAAGTATTATATGTACAATAAATAAATTAGGTTATGTAGCATCATTGTCCAGCTAACACTGTTCTTATACATCGCAGTTATGTAGCACAACATAAAACTATGCACATTGACTTCTAAGGGCTCCACCTCCATGATGTATTACTATCAATGGTTAAATTATAAATTAGAACAAAAAATGCTCCATGTAAAACCAAAAGGCCCTATGGCTGCTTGAAGAGCCATGCATGTTCTTCAGTTCAGATAAGTGCCCTGCTTAACTCGTCATCTTTTAAGTTTTTTTTATGTGCAAATCATCTTTAAGTTTCTTGAAGGCTGCTAGCTCTCTTTATAGTTGCACGTGTTGTTTTTTAATTTGTTTCTTGTTCGAGAAAAATGCATACCCACTACGTAAGAATCCCAAAGACAAGACAAAGATCGGAGACAAGCTCAAAAGTGTTCGTCTCCAATCAGAAAAAACAAGACGTGCCCGCATCAACGAGGATCAGAGCTAGCTCGATTGAGGGTAGAAGGAGACAGTCTACTTTAAAGCACATCTCAGTTAAGTAAGTATCCGAGACGCGCCCGCTTCTCTGACAGAAGGGAGACGAGCATAACTAGAGTGCGACTCATATAATAAAGTAAAGCAGACGGGCTTTCCTTGGCGGACGTCTCCTTTTATCATCGAAGCGAGCACATCTCCCATACCCACCAGTCGCTAGTCTCCTTTTGTCATGGAAGCGGGCTCGTCTCCCATTCTCTCTATAAAGAGACGATCGTTACAAAGGATCACCTCGTTTTTCTATTGCCCTTATATGCGCTACCATCTATGGCAGAACAAGTGACTACCAGATCCGTCCTGTTCTTACCCTCTTCTTTCCCTCTTTGAAGGTGCCCTTCTAAAAATATTGTAGTAATTATCAGTGACATATAAAACAAAGAATTAGTCCCTCCTCCTCTCTTCTTCCTTACTATTTTTTACCCTTTTAGATCTTGAATATTAGTGGCTTCGAATTTCATTGATTTAGCTCTTCTTTTCGAAGAAGATCATGACGACGATATCAACAAGTTAGATATATCAAGGTTTACCGATGACAACATTGAGTTTCAGGTGCATAACATAGAGGAGATGGTATACAATATCGAGTGACATGTCGACGATGATTAGTACAGTAATGGTGAACTTGCAAATTACAAGAAGATGATCAAAGACTCGAAGAAGCCATTGTATCATGGTTGTGCAGTTAAGTACACGAGAGTGTTTACGATGATAAAACTGTTCTAGTTGAAGGCAAGCAACAAATGGAGTGATTGTAGTTTTAAGGAATTTTCGACGCTCCTTAAGGACATGTTACCCCAAGGCAACACAATCCTTATGATTTTTTATGAGGCAAAACAGATAATCTATCCATTGGGTTTGAGGTGGAGAAAATACATGCGTGCAAGAATGATTGCATTCTATATCGCGGATCTGAGTATGAAAACCACGAGAAATGGCCTATTTGTGGACTCGACCGATTCAATCGTAAGAAAGACGACGGTGATGACGAGAACTGCAATAGAAATAGAAGAAAAAGAGGGACTAAAACGGTGTTTTAGTACTTTCTTATCATTCCTCATTTGAAGTATTGTTTTGCAAACAAGGAGTCGGAATTTTTGCAATGGCACAAAGAGAAGCATAAGAAGGATGCTAGAAAGATAAGACATCCTGCTGATCCACACAGTGGCAAAACATTGATTCACAAAATCCTGAATTTGCCATTGATCCCAGGAATATTAGTATCACAAAGAGCATATGAATCCTTTTTTGAACACTGGCACACATAGCACATGGCCAATTGTGCTAATGAGTTTGAACCTTCCTCCTTGGTTGTGCAACAAACGGAAATATATTATGATGCCAGGACTGATATCGGGGCCACAATAATCTGGAAATGACATCGACACTTATTTCAGGCCTCTGGTTGAAGATCTGGAGCAATTGTGGTACAACGATGGAGTGCGGGTCTGGGATGAGCACAAGTGTGAGTACTTTGGTCTCAAAGCCATTTTATTTGTCACTGTTAGTGATTCTCCAGCAGCATATAACTTTTCCAGACAGAGTAAGAAAGTAGGTTGCGGATGTCCACATTGTTTGAGAGGAATAGACTCACAGTATTTGAGCGAGTCACAAAAAATAGTGCACATGGGGCATCGATGCTACATTCTAATAAAGCGCGCATTTCAGAGTATGAAGGATAATTTCAGTGGTAACACTGAGAAGAGGCGTCCTCCACCCCATGTCACGGGTCATGAAGTCTATAAAATGATCAAGGATGTCCATGTTGTCCTTGGTAAGCGAAAAAGGACTCGTAAAAGTACTGGCCAAGATGACATGTGGAAGAAGCAATCAATTTTTTGGGAGCTACCGTATTGGAAAGACTTAGACGTCGATCATTTGATTGATGTGATGCACCTTGAGAAGAATGTGTGCGAGAGCCTACTCGTGACATTACTTCACACGGATGGGAAACTAGGGACCATGGACATGCATGAGCAGATCTAAAGAAATGGGAATTAGGCGTGAGTTATGGCTCCATGACTCGGTAAAAGGAACGAAACTACCCACATCATGCATCACCCTTTCAAAACATGAGAAGAAAGAGTTTGGTGGGTTCATGAAAAATGTGAAAGTACCATCTGGCTACTCGACGAACATTCAGGCTTATTTCATTTCCAGATCTAAAAGTAGCTTCACGTGTGAAGTCTCACGGTTACCATGTATTGCTTACACAGATGATTGCTGTTGGAATCCAGACTATCCTACCGGTCAATGTTTGAGAGACTATAATGAACTTTTGCTTTTTCTTCAATGCAATTGGTCAAAAAGTATTATGTGAAGAAGATCTCAAGTCATTGGAAAAAAGGCACTATGAAACTTTATGCTTCCTTGAGATGTATTTTCCGCATGCCTTTTTTGCCATCAGCGTCCATTTCACAACTCATCGTATTAAGGAGATAAAGCTATTTGGCCCTGTGTTCCTTCACGAGATGTATGCGTACGAGAGATTCAACGGCATACTAAAGTCCTTCATTATAAATTGAGCTTACCCTGAGGGCAATATGGTACAAGAATACTATACAGAGGAAGTTGTGGAGTGGGCTCTAAACTACACTGACCCAAGTAAACCGATTGGTGTTCCCAAGTCTTGTCATGAGGGGAGAATCGCAGGAAAAGGGACCATTGGGAAGAAGTCTATAACTCCAGGTCCACATTTATTCTTCTGCGCTCATTTCCACGTGTTGCAATAGATGTCCATTGTGTCAGAGTACTTCCATAAGCACAAGGAGGTGATGTTTGGAGACAACCCTGGCCGTAATGAATCTTTGTTAGCAAATGAACACATGAGAAAATTCATTGGCTGGCTCCTGGATCAGATTTCTTACTCATCTGATATTCAAACAAGTGAATACCTATAAAAGTTGTCTCATGGTCTAATCACAGTTACTACATATCCAGGGAATGACATAAATAGATACACATTCTACACTATAGAACAATATAACAAAAGCATGTATCAGAATAGTGGTGTCCGAGTTGATGCTTATGATGCTACGGGCCAAGACAAAAACATGTACTATGGTCAAACATAAGGGATCTGGGAGCTTGACTTTCAAGGATTCAAGATTTCTCGTTTCCGATGCAACTAGGTTGATGGAATCAAAGGTGTTGTACAAGATAAGTACGGGTTCACTAGCATTTATATTAACTGTCAAGGATATAAGTCGAAGCCTTTCGTGTTAGCAGAACACGTTAATCAAGTGTTCTATGTTCTAGACACAAAAAATAAAAGGCTTAAGGTGGTTATACCTGGAAAATGACGAATCATCATAGTCGAGAATGCAGTCGATGGGGAAGAGTTTGATCAATTTGTTGAGATTCCTCCTTTCGTCACCTCGATGATCAAGCCAAGAATACCATCGGCCAACAAAGCTCCTTACTTGCACAACGACCACCATGAAAGAGTCAAGAATTTCAAAAAACCAAGACTGCAACATAAAGTAGCAAATTGATTGTACGTAATATGCTCAATATGTGGAATATGGTCAATTGAGTGAAAAAATGACTTTCATTTGGATATTTGTGTGATATATGCTCAAATGTATGAAAATATTACCATTTGACTAAAAATATGACTTTCAATGGTCATATGTGCTATGTTTCTCATGTAGCAGTACTGATGTCTTGTGTTCCGTTTCTCATGGACCACTACTGAATCTGGCACTTGCTCTGCCCTGGCAAACGGGAGAAACGTTCTAATTAAGCATGTCTCGTATGACATTATTAATGTCCCACCACGAAAGCAAAAGGAAGACTAGCTCTAAATAAGCTTGTCTCGTATGAGACAGTGAAGATATTTTATCCCACCAGAGAAATTTGAGCACGTTGGTATGAGCATATAACGCGTGGCATTGCGAAAGATGGGAAAGATATTGTTCCCGCCTCGACACGTTCTGTGGGGGTGTGCGCTAATGCGTCAACAGCAGCTTTCGCAAGGCCACAAGGTAATGTGAGATGCTCCTTCCATTGGCCCATTTCTGATTCATGCTGTTGTGATTTGTCCCACGACGAGAAGTTGAGCGCGTTGCAACGAGCATATAAGGCATGGCGCACAGTTGTCAGTGGACATCTGAATGCGAAAGATGATGTGCCCCGATCCACTAATGAAATGAGAGACGTCCATTAAAGAAATGAGAGACAGCCACTAATGTAGCGCGTCTCCGATATATTAAACTGTGAGATGGACCTCAGTGCAGCATGTCTTCGGTCTATATAATGTGAAACACCCTTTAGTTCAGCTCCTCTTCGATTGTTTTGTGAATCTAGCACTTGTTCTGTTCCCTGTTTCCCCTTTGACTTTTGTATTATAACTTGTTTGTATTGTAACTTGTTTCTATAACTTGTTTGTAGCAAACTTGAAAGTTTTATTCACGAACTTGAATGATTTATCTACGAACTGGAATGTTTGTCTAATGATATACGTCGCGAGCGCATTCCATAGTTGAAAGTGCATCTAGGAATCCCTTGTGGGTTTTTGTTGATTTATGACAAGCAAATGAGATCCTAACCATTTTGTTGAGATGAGCACAGGTTCTAATGTGAAAATGAGCAAAGTGCCAAAAAGAAAGGAGGATGAGGAGCAATGTGGAAAAGAGCTCAAGAAACAAGTGTAGTAGATCATTGTGTATGTAATATGTTAAGGAAACACACCCCAAGAGCTCAGGCACAAATAATCTCACACATTGCACAAATTTATAGAGGATCGGACTAGTCAAACTGACTTCGAACTAGTCTAATATCTTTCTGCACAAGATCGGACAAGTCCTCACAATGCGGACTTGTCCTCACAGTCCAGTTTTTCACTGACCGCACTAGTCTGATATTACTACGGACTAGTCCGATATCTCTATAACTAGAATCGGACTAGTCCTCCCCAGTGCGTATTAGTGCCCCAAACACTTCACAAGTTGCACAAAATCGGACAAGTTCAATATCCATCGAACTAGTCCGATATCTCTCTGATCTAAATCGGACAAGTCCTCCAAGTGTGGTGTAGGATCGAAGAGCACGTGAAAATCTACCAGAGGGGGGGTGAATGGTAGATTTAAAAATCTTACGCAGCGAAAACAATTAAACCCCAACCCCTTCGGCAGAAAAAAGATCTGTTAAAGAAATCATGTGTGAGACTAATATAAACGTGTTTCACCATGACAAAAGTGATAGATATCAGAGATAATGAAGTCACAAAGACAACACAACAAGAATCACTCAAATCTATCAAGAAAAACTCAAGTTATGATCGAAAGATCAAACAAAGGTCAATCTGCCCTACTCGAGAAAAAACAGTTCTGGAACGCTGCAAAGAAACTCGGGTAGATCATAGACCCCAATTTTAATGACCTTGAAATTTTGAAAGATGATATATAATCAAGTTGTGAAGACAACCCAAAAAGAATCACATCAATTGGATTTGTAAAACTCCAGTTATGATAAAACCACCAACAAAAGGTAGTGCTGTCCAGAAACTCGACGAGTAAAACTTGTCTGGAACAAGTCGGACGAACAAGGCACAAAAGTTCCTTCAAACTACAAACTTTATTCAATAGAACACAAGAGGAATAGCATCAAAGTCGTGCACCACGAGCTCTGGGCTCCCTTGCTTATATAACCAGCTCGAAAGCCAACTCAACTCAAATCAGGAACCTAATCCTACTCTGTTCACGAATCGTAACTTTCCATAACTGCTTAGGATTCTTCTATATGCAGATAGAAGTAATCTAAAGACTTCCAAACACCTTAGGAACGTATACTATATTCCTAAAACAACTCAAATTCGTGGCCCACACGATATCCTATCATAACCAACTCAAATCTTTCCATATTTGAGTCAAACCCGACTCAGCCGCAGCCTGAGTCCATAACCTAGTCGGTTGGACCTTTCTGACCAACTCTTTACGTCCACATTTCTTCATCACGTCTCGGAACCATGTAGCCACGTCCATGCACTCCTTGCACACGTGCAAACATCTTCCAATGATGTCCACAGTACCTTCACATGCATTGTTCTTGATTCAATCATGTTGTGCAACCTCCTGATCAGCTCAACCACAATTCCTCCTGAATTTGGTTGGTAGAACCTCATCTCCTCCCTGAGACTAGTACAATGGATCCCATCACCAGCCATGTCCTGAACTCAAGCAACACATGCACATGAATAAACAACCAATCCATACGAGCCCAAGTCCTCGACTTGACTCAAGTTAGTTCCGAACACAACACCTTACGTGAGAACCTCACATAAGCATGTTGCAAAACCACAGTAACACGATATCATCCATGTCAATCAAAAACGCACCAAAAACTTAGCAAATGAATACTAAGCAATCTTTCCAGAGATGTAAAGCAAGTATGAAACATTGCAAATGAAAAACAGAAGCATTGCGGTCAAGTTCCGGACCTTACCAGAGGAACCCAGACCTTGAGTCGGAGCTAACAAAAGCTAGTAGAACCTAGCGTCGGGGCTAACCAGAACTAGTCGGAACTAGTAAACCCAAAAGTCAGAGACAGAAAAATCAACTCGGAGCTTAGCAAAAACATGTCGGAGCTATCGAAGACATGTCGGAGTTAAAAACAAAACTCACCGTAGCTAACCAAAACTAGTCGGACCTTAATAAAAAGGTGTTTTGGTGATATTCAAAACTTTTATCGTCAAAGCAAGTGTATTCACTACAAGCCAATGTATTCAGCACACATAGGTCTTACAATCTCTCCCTTGATGAATGCATTGGCAACACCATTTAAAATCCGAACATTGGCTTATTCACATAAAAGTTTTGAAAAAATTTCGCAATTTCTCCCCCTTTGTAAATCAAAAGTAAAATGAGAAGAAAATCCAAAAATTCAAAAATTATCCCATATTATCTCTCCCCCTTTATTATCTCTCCTTATGCACATATTCTCTTTCTCTTAATGCTTATCTCTCCCACTTTGACAATGTATTCAGCAAGTCATGAGCATATAAACAAATTATCTCTCCCCCTTTAATTGTTACGAGCATATTATAACATATACATATAAACAAAGCTCATCCAAGTCATACTATCAAGTACCTTACATTATCACATCAATGAAATACATAAAGTAGTGTAAGCCATGCTAGAGATCAAATGTAATTTTCAATTTAAGTAAGTCATGATCTCACAAACTTAACTATTTCAAAACCTGAAATCATGACACTAGTTGCTGCATTTTATTATTTTTCAAAGCATAAATTTAGATCATATGATATTTGCAAGAGATTATATGCGCATCTGCCTTATACTAACCAACCAAGCCAAGCCTATGTCATTTGACAATCAGAAACTTAAGGACATGGTTTTTGTTGTACACAACTTCTTCCAAGTTCATATCTAAGTGCAATGATAAGCCATCTCAAAAGAAGAAGTGTGATGCATGCATATTCTCTTGATCTTTTCTCAATTTATATTTGTTTATAAAAACTCAACATGTGAGTTGATTACTTGATTAATTCTTAATGATTAAAAGCACTTGTGAGCATGCAACAAGTTCAAAATAGCAAGAAAGTTCGACCATGACCAGATTTAGTGTAAGAAATTATTCCAATTACTAGACATGGCAAAAACTACAAAATGTATAACACGAGTAATGTAGTAAGAACTTTCAGCATGTAAAAGGAATGACAAAGTCATATATGTATGAAATACTATGCTCATATTATTTTAATTTCAGATTCGCACACATAGACTTGCCAAGTTTCAAAACTCCCCCTCAATTTAAGCCATGAGGATGCATAACCCCTATTTCACTACGAATGTAACAAAAACGAGTGAAATCCAAATGTTTTGTAAAAATGTCAGCCAATTGGTGTTCAATATCTACATGGTGAAGCACAATGTTTCCTTTTTCAACATTATCTCGGAGAAAGTGATACCTAATATCATTGTGCTTAGTTATAGAATGTTGCACGGGGTTTTTAGCAATGCAAATGGCACTAGTGTTATCACAGAACAGTGGACACTATCTAGATCAACCCCATAGTCCTTAAGTGTTTGAACAATCCAAAGAATTTGTGAGCAAGCACTAGCGGCAGCTACATATTCAGATTCGGCTGTGGATTGTGCAACTGAATTTTGTTTTCTAGAGAACCAAGCAACAAGAGAATTACCAAGAAAATGACAAGCACCGGAAGTACTTTTCCTATCAATCCTACAACCCCCAAATCAGCATCCGAAAAAGCTTTCAAAGTAACGGTTGAGGAAGAAGGAAGAAAAATTCCAAATTCTTGAGTTCCATGTAAGTACCTGAGAATCCTTTTGACGGCTTGACGATGTGAAGCACGTGGGGAGGCTTGAAACCGTGCACAACGACATATGTTGAATTGTATGTCTGGTCTTGATGTCGCGAAGTACAAAATTGATCCGATCATGCTTCTATATTCTTTTTGATCCACGGGTTCACCATCTTCATCAAGTCCAAGTGTTGTTGCTGTTCCCATTGGTGTCCGAAGAGGCTTGCTTTTGTCCATGTTGAAGCGCCTTAGGAGATCTTTTGTATACTTCATTTCATGCACAAAGGTACCCTCCTTTGTTTGCTTGATTTGCTGCCCCAAAAAGTAAGTGAGTTCACCCATCATACTCATTTCGAATTCGGAACTCATCATTGCTGAAAACTTGGACACAAGATCATGAGAAGCACAACCAAAGATAATATCATCCACATACACTTGAACAAATAATGATTCATTGCCATGCTTAAGCACAAAAAGGGTTTTATCAACCTTGCCCATGGTAAACCCTTTTTTCAGTAAGAATGTTTTTAACCTATCATACCATGCTCTAGGGGCTTGTTTGAGACCGTACAAGGCTTTGGACAGTTTGTAAACATGATTAGGAAAATCTCGATTTTCAAAACCCGGTGGTTGTTTGACATAAACCTCCTCATCTATGTAGCCATTAAGAAAAGCAATTTTAACATCCATTTGATATAGCTTAAAACCTTTAGATGCGGCATAAGCTAACAAAATTCTTATGGCTTCTAATCTAGCAACAGGAGCAAAAGTTTCATCAAAATCTAGACCTTCAACTTGAGTGAAACCTTGAGCAACCAACCTAGTCTTATTCCTAACCACAACCCCATCCTCACTTTGTTTATTTTTAAGTACCCATTTAGTTCTAATTAAAGTGTGACCTTGAGGTGGAGGTACAAGTTTCCAAACATTGTTTCTTTCAAAATTTTCTAACTCTTCTTGCATGGCAATAACCCAAGATCATTAGTGAGTGCGTGTGATATATCTTTGGGTTCAAAAGAAGCAACAAAAGCAGAATGAGCATAAGAGTTTGGATCACAAAACCTGGACCGTGTGACTCGTTCGTGCAAGCTTCCAATCATCTGTTGTGGGGGATGATCTTTGTAAAACCGTAGGGGAACAGATGTCTCACAAGCTTCTTCTTCTTCATGTTCATCACAAATCGATGAGCTTGTGACTTGAGGATGATTTGAATCAGCATTGATGGTTGTCGGTGCTGGTTGAGAATTAACATCTGGAGCTGAACCAAAGTCTTTAGCTACTGAATTTTCGGGCAGCAGCTCCAATTCTTCCTCATCTTCAACAAAAATGCTCCCCCCTGCGGATATGGATCTGGACCTGCAATGTTTGAGCTAGTACCTGGGCTAGCTTCATCAAAAGACACTTCACAAGTCTCCACAATTTTGTTAGTGTCAAGTCAAAGCACATGGTAGCCTCTAGTATGAGATGGATAACCAAGAAACATGCCATCAATGGATTTAGGTTCAAATTTGTCAAGATTACCATGTTTCTTAACAAAGCATTTGCAACCAAAGACCCGAAAGTGTATAACACTAGGCCTATGTCCAAACCGGAGCTCATATGGTATTTTACCTAGCTTAGCACGCAAGAAAACACGATTTGAGACATAACAAGCGGTTGCTAACGCATCAGCCCAAAATTTCCTAGGAGTTTGATATTCATCAAGCATAGTCCTAGCCATCTCAACTAAGGTTCTGTTCTTTCTTTCTACAACACCGTTTTGTTGAGGTACATATGGTGAAGAAAATTGATGATCTATTCTATTTTCAGCACAAAAGTGATCAAAAGATTGATTTTTAAATTCAGTTCCATTATCACTTCTAATTTCTTTTAAAGATCCTGGGTAATCAATTGATAATCTAAGAAATAAAGTTCTAAAGTGACTAAAAACTTCATTCTTAGATGCAATAAAGTAAACCCAAGAGTATCTAGAATAATCATCAACAATCACAAGTACATACCATTTACCTCTGAAGGATTGAACACGTGAAGGTCCTACGGTGTCAAGATGCAAAAGTTGACATGGTTCAGTTGTCATGATCATTGTGACAGGAGTATGTGAACCTGCAACCATCTTAGCATGTCCGCAAGAAGAGCACACAATTTCTTTGTCCCCTTTAAGCTTAGGCAGCCCACATATGCGATCAAGAGCACTAACACGCGTTAGGTGATCAAAGCCTACGTGACCAAGTCTACGATGCCAAAAATATAGGTCCTTTGAATCATTAGCAACTAGACACCTATGCTTAGAGGAAGACATATCAAAATCAGCTTTAAAAACTCTTCCAAACCGAGACATGTTAAAAATAAGCTCACTATTTGAACTTACAACTTTGTAGCTATTTTTATTAAAAATAATATCCAGATTTTCATCTAGCAATTGTGAAACAAAAAGCAAGTTGTATTTCAAACTTTTGACAAGTGCCACATCCTTCAAAGTGTAGTGCTCATTTACTCTAACCGAACCCTTAGCAATTATAGGAGTTGAAGAATTATCGGCAAAAGTAACATTCTCTACACATGACACAAAAGAGAGGGAGGAGAACCAATCTTTGTTACCAGTCATGTGGCGTGAGCAACCTGAATCCACAATCCAAATGTTCTCTTTTCTCAAACGTGTAACCTACATAGAAGCACAATATGTCGATGACTCAATACTGGGGTTAGTTAAAAGGCATTTAGGAATCCAGTAGTGAGTCACGCGACGTGCAGCAGGAAAAACACGCAAAAGCTGAGACAAAACAGCAGGTTTATGAATCAAAGTTTGAGATTTTTATTCTTAACTACTGACCTATAAGGTGTTACTTGTGTAGCACAAAAATCAGTTGCTCCGGAGGCAAAAACAGAAGGTCCGGAGGTAAACTTTGAATGTTTTTGACTCAAAACAGCAGGTTGTACATTCGGTTCAATATGTGCAGCAAATTTTGCATGAAAGTTATGAGATCTAGCAACCATTCTTTCCCTTTTCTGTTGTTTAGCTAGTCTATAACAAAAATCTATGACATGACCATCTCTACCACAGTAGGTACAATGAAATTTAACTTTGTGTTCATGTCTAGATGAGCAAACAACATTTTTATTTGAAACCGAATAAAAATACTGTTTGAATACCACTTCTTTTTGTTTAGGAACTGTTCGAATCAAACCACTTCCTAATGACTTTACAATTTTAGGTGGATGTGCCTTAGCATGAGCATGAGAATCAAAACCTAAACCAGTTTTATCAATTAAAGACTTGGATGAATTCAGTAGCAAGTTTAGGTTCTTATTCCCATTACAAAACCGATCAAATGTCTTATGCATGTTATCAAGTTTATTGGACAGATCAAGGCAATTTTCACATGAAGTTTTTCCTTTTAATTTGCAATTGGAACAATATTTAACTTCATGACAACGTAAAGCATTGTTCAATATAGAGATTTCATTCATAGCATTTTGCACTTTCTTATCAAGATCATCACAACTAGAACAATACAAATCAAATGTAGAACAAGAAGCATCTTTTAAGTTTCCAATATTAAGTGCAGCAAGCTTTTTGTTCTTTTCAATTTCAAGTTCAAGTTTATCAAGTGTGGAGGTATGTGCAATTCTTAGGGAGGACAATTGTTCATATATTAAGTCACATGAGGAACAAGAATCATCACTAGGAATCAAGGATTTCAAACGATTAATTTCAAATTCTAGTGACTCAATTTTAACAGCATTGTCCCTAAGCTTTTTGTCCTTTTTCTTAACAATAACAGTGGCACGAGAAATAGCATCACACATTTCTTCACAAGTAGGACATACCTCTTCATTGTCGCTGTTGGGTTCTGCCTCCTCCATACTTGATCTTGACTTGCCCGCCATGAAGCACAAGTTTGCCAAATCATCTTCATCTTCACCACTTCCAATGTCCACGTCGCTTGAGCCAAGTTCTTGGAGTGCTGAGATAAAACTGCTCACCAATTGACGTCCTGTAAAACCCTTCTTTTTCTTTGTATCTTTTGCAAAGGAGTGCTTCGTTCTTGTTTTCTTTTCATCCTGGGAAGTAGGACCTGCAAGGTTAGTGCAATCTGAACGAAAATGTCATGTCTTACCACATTCAAAGCATTGTTGAGGTCCGGAGCTTCCTCTCCTTCTAGTTCTCACATTTTGCAATGCTTTTGAGAACTGAATAGAGATGAGCGCTAGCTCCTCCTCTGGAAACTCCTCAATCTGTTCAAGGGTTAGAGAGGACAGCAAAGCAAGTGTACCACAGGATGATGTTTGACCGGAACTAGGCATGTCACGTTGAGAAACAAAAGCAATAGACTTGTTGGGGTTCTTACATGAGATTATGTCAATTTCATGAGTTTTTAACTTGGAATATAGCATATCTAAAGTAAGTGAACTCATGACAGTAGATTCACGAATTGATGTGACTTTCATCTCCCAAATTGACATATCTAATGCACATAGCAATTGCCTAGCATTTTTAGCATCTAAAAAATTAACATTGACACTACGCAATTTGCTGAGAATCTTATTAAAGCGAGCAAAAAGGTCATTAATAGACTCACCAGGTTGTATCTTGAAGCACATGTATTCTTTCTAGAACATGTCTTGCCTTACCTCTTTGATCGTGTTGGATCCTTCGTGGTAGTCACAAAGTGCTTTCCAAACATCGTATGCAGATCGGAGGTGTGCAACACGGTCGAAGTCGCTTTGTGTTAATCCTTGTATGATCAAGTTTCGAGCCTTGTTGTTGTTGTCGACATCACTTAGATTTGTAGCTGTAACTTGATCGTTTGATGGCACTTCTTAAGGCTTGTATACCTTCTCCCATATTGCAAAGCCTTGTGCCTGGATGAAGGCCTCCATGCGTGCCTTCCAAACCTGAAAATCAATACCAGCGAACACACAAGGTTTGGCAGAGTACTTCTCCATGATGATTAGTCAAAAACACACGCAAATCATAAAGATTAGAGCACCGTGGCTCTGATAGCAATTGTAGGATCGAAGAGCACGTGAAAAGCTACCATAGTGGGGGGGCGGGGGTGAATGGTAGATTTAAAAATCTTACGCAGCGGAAACAATTAAATCCCAACCCCTTCGGCAGAAAAACGATCTGTTAAAGAAATCGTATGTGAGACTAATCTAAACGTGTTTCACCGTGACAAAAGTGATATATATCAGAGAAAATCAAGTAAAGAAGACAACACAACAAGAATTACTCAAATCCATCAAGAAAAACTCAAGTTATGATCGAAAGATCAAACAAAGGTCAATCTGCCCTACTCAAGAAAAAAACAGTTCTGGAACGCTGCAAAGAAACTCGTGTAGATCATAGACCCCAATTTTAATGACCTTGAAATTTTGAAAGATGATAGATAATCAAGTTGTGAAGACAACCCAAAAACAATCACGTCAATTAGATCTGTAAAATACGAGGTATGATAAAACCACCAACGAAAGGTAGTGCTGTCCAGAAACTAGACAAGTAAAACTTGTCTGGAACAAGTCAGACGAACAAGGCACAAAAGTTCCTTCAAACTATGAATTTTATTCAATAGAACACAAGAGGGACAGCCCCAAAGTCGTGCACCACGAGCTCTGGGCTCCCTTGCTTATATAACCAGCTCGAAAGCCAACTCAACTCAAATCAGGAACCTAATCCTACTCTATTCACAAATTGTAACTTTCCATAACTGCTTAGGATTCTTCTATACGCGGATAGAAGCAATCTTAAGACTTCCAAACACCTTAGTAACGTATCCTATATTCCTAAAACAACTCAAATTTGTGACCCACACGAAATCCTATCATAACCAACTCAAATCTTTCCATATTTGAGTCAAACCCGACTCAGTCGCAGCCTGAGTCCAAAACCTAGTCGGTTGGACCTTTCCGACCAACTCTTTACGTCCACATCTCTTCATCACATCTCAGAACCATGTAGCCACGTCCATGCACTCCTTGCACACGTGCAAACATCTTCCAATGACGTCCACGATACCTTCACATGCATTGTTCTTGATTCAATCATGCTGCGCAACCTCCTGATCAGCTCAACCACAATTTCTCCTGAATTTGGTTGTTGGAACCTCATCTCCTCCCTGAGACTAGTCCAATGGATCCCATCACCAGCCATGTCTTGAACTCAAGCAACACATGCAAATGAATAAAAAACCAATCCATACGAGCCCAAGTCCTCGACTTGACTCAAGTTAGTTCCGGACACAACACCTTACGTGAGAACCTCACATAAGCATGTTGCAAAACCACAGTAACACGATATCATCCATGTCAATCAAAAACGCACCAAAAACTAAGCAAATGAATACTAAGCAATCTTTACAGAGATGTAAAGCAAGTATGAAACGTTGCAAATGAAAAACAGAAGCATTGTGGTCAAGTTCCGGACCTTGCCAGAGAAACCCGGACCTTGAGCCGGAGCTAACAAAAGCTAGTAGAACCTAGCGCTGGGGCTAACCAGAACTAGTCGGAACTAGTAAACCCAAAAGCCGGAGCTAGAAAAATCAACTCGGAGCTTAGCAAAAACATGCCAGAGTTATCAAAGACATGTCGGAGCTAAAAACAAAACTTACCGAAGCTAACCAAAACTAGTCGGACCTTAATAAAAAGGTGTTTTGGTGATATTCAAAACTTTTATCGTCAAAGCAAGTGTATTCACTACAAGCCAATGTATTCAGCACACATAGGTCTTACATGTGGACATGTTCCCCAAATTCACTTAGGGTTTCACTTATCCGGACAATTCCGATATCCATCGGACTAGTCCGAAGATTTCTAGAACCAAAATCGGACAAGTCCGCTCTCAGCCGGACAAGTCCGATATATTGGGACACCTAGGGTTTGCTACACGCAGCACACCGGACTAGTCCGGTGTCTACCACGGACTAGTCCGATCCTTCTAAACCCTAACAGTAACTTTTGGAAACCCCATATAAATAGGCATGCACGATCCATCTTTCTATCCTCTCGACCCCCTGCGCCGTCACACCTTCCAAGAGCCTGAAAAACACCTCTCTCCACGAAATCAAATGCAAGAAAGATCAATCCCTTGAGGATACACTTTGGATCATTGGAGAGACATGGTTCATCCCTCATTGAGCTCTTGGTTTGATTCCCTAGAACACTCATGTGGTTTTCATTGTGATCTTAAGAGTGTGTTCTTGGTGGTGTTCATATTGTGATATTGGGGAGCCCTCAACGTGTGAGAAGGCCCCTTGAATTTGGTTATTTTCCCTTTGTGATTAGTGAAGAGGATTGGCCTCCGTTGCGATCCGACGAGGGTAGGGTTGGAGAAGACCCGGTCCTTTTGTGGACTCCTCAACGTGGACGTAGGTTGCCTCTGTGGGAACCGAACCACGGGATAAAGTGCTTGTGTTCTTTTTTTGTGCCCATTGTTCTTACACTTCATATATATCTAGGGTTTCAACCATTTTTGTTCACTTTACGTTGAAACATTGAATATAAGATTAACTTGTGGTACATCCTAGTTCATAGTAGTGTGACACTTCAATTAAAAGTATACTTCTGCTGCATACATCCTAGGATCAAGATAATCGATCAAATTTGATCAACCTAGTCGGTACACAACGGACTAGTCCGCACTCTACCGGACTAGTCTGATATCTCGAGATTTGATCTAGTTAAGTGTTACAGGTTCCGAAGAAAATCAAAAAGGCCTATTCAACCCCCCCTCTAGGCCACATTCAATTGGTATCAGAGGAGAACTCTTCAAAAGGAGACTAATCGCTCAAAGAGATCATGTCAAAAATGAAGGACGTACACAAGAGCATCAAGCAAGAGAATGTTGAAGAAGAAAAGAACCAAAAATTGGTGAGGCTCCTCGAGGCCATTCAAGACTTCGAGGATGACGATGAGGAGACACTGGAACTCAAAGAAAACCCTCTCCAAGGAAAAGGTGAAGATTGAAGACGAGAAGAAAAAGAAGGGGAGTAGTCACACCGACTACTCCCGATATTCTTTTAATTATGACCGCCTAAATTCTAACAACAATCATTATCTATCTATTCCACTTGGAAAAGCCCCACACTTTGACGGCAATGACTACTCAATGTGGAGGCAAAACATGAAAATGCGTTTGATTTCTCTCAATCCAAGTTTGTGGCACATAGTGTGCACAGGAATAGATATCCTGGATCATGATGAGGAGCTCACACCTAGCCAAGAGCAAGCAATCCATTGAAATGTCCAAGCTGCTGCAGTCATCACCTCATCACTTAGTCGGGACAAGTTCACAAAGGTGGATGGACTCGAGATCGCAAAGGAGATATGGGATACATTGCAAACCGCACATGAAGGCGATCGTCATGTGCGAGAAGCGAAGATCGAGATGATTGAAGGCGAGCTGGGAAGATTCACCAACGAAGAAGATGAGTCACCACAAGACATATACAATCGACTAAAGACGCACATCAACAAGGTGCGAGCATACAAAAGCAAGAAGTGGAATGACTACGAGGTGGTGAAGCTCATTCTTAGAGCTTTCATGCCTCGCAATGTCACCTTGTGCTTGATGATACGAGAAAGCCCCGGGTACAAGAAGATGACTCCAGATGAGCTACTTTCAGAAAATCATCAACTTTGAGATGATGGAAAAGAAAGTCAAGCATGTTAAGGAGATTGCTGATCTCACCTCGACAAAGAAGAAAGGGGTAGCTTTGAAGTCCACTCTCAAGCCCTTGTTTAGAGAAGCTCGAGAAGCTCAATTAGAAGAAGACGGTGACAATGAGAGCAGCGACTTGGATGAAGATGACATGATACTATATATGAAGAAATTCAAAAGAATGATGAAGAAAAGACAAGGGGCTAAATCATGTGAAGGGAAGTACAAGGAAAAATCAATACCGAAGTTGAGGCGGGCATGCTATAACTGTGGTGAGTATAGCCACTTTATAGTTGATTGCCCATATGAAGAGAACAAGAAGAATACCAAGGAAACAAAGCCTCAACCCAAGAAATTCTTCAAGAAAAAGAAGCAAGATGAACAAGCGCATCTAGGGAAAGAGTGGGACTCAAATGATGAGTCCTCATCCGAAGAAGAAGGGGAGATGGCTAGCATAGCCATCGAGAAGACATCCAAGAAGTCCACTCTCTTCCCCACTCTCGGCACATGGAAGGGGAACGGCACTTGCCTCATCACAAATGAAGGTAAACGCAAGGTAACAATCAAACCCTCTTCCGTACATTCCTATTCTAGTGATAGTGAAATTGCTAGTGATAATGAAGATATGCTAATTGGCTTAGATAAGGAAACAGCTGCAAACATGAAATTTATACTTGATCAACTTGTTGGGAAGGAGAAGTTGATAAACCGTCAAGAAGACATGATTATATCCCAAAAGGAGGAATATGTTGAACTTGACAAGCTTCTAGAACTTGAAAAGGAGCGAAGCAAGTCACTAGAGCTTGAGTTAGCTTCAAGCAAGGAAGCTTGCTTGGATTTAAGCGACTCAAATGTTACAATCAAGGACGAACTTGCTAACCTAATCAAGGTTAACAAGATTTTTGAGGTACAAGTTGAGTCACTCAAGCAAAGTGACCCTTCATTCTCTTCAAGCACGCCTTCTCAACCCCTTAAAACTGAAACTGCTTCTACTTGTGCATGTGGTAAAGTTGACACTAGCTTGAAAGACAAGTCAACCTCTACCAAGGACAAGCATCCTCCACAAAATGGCATATTTGACAAGGAGAAGATCGAATATGCATGTAGTGCATACTTGGTCACAAGACCTCCAAATGCCAAAAATGGCATTGGTTACTCTTATGGTGAAAAGCAACATGCTAGAAGCCATAAGAATAACAAGGAGAGCATTGCGTTTGTAAAGGGAAGACCCTATTAAACTGGAAAGTCCAAAGTAAACACATCCAACACATATGATCACCGGACTAGTCTGGTCAGGACACGGACAAGTCCGGTCCTCCGGACAAGTCCGATCTCCCGGACTGGTCCTGTATATAAATAACAACAATTGCTTTTTAGAACCTTTGATGCATCTTATGTTTTAATGAGAAGTAATTCGTGTAAGATTTATGCTCATTATGTTGGGCCATGCCATGAGAACACCAAGTCTCATGTGTGGGTTTCTAAAGCCCTTGTGACTAACCTAAGAGGACCCAAGCAAGCTTGGGTACCTAAAACCAAGACATGATTTGTTTTTGTAGGCCTATTCCTCCGGTGGATCTAAACGGGTGCTAGACAGTGGCTGCACCAACCACATGACCAGAGAAAGAAGGATGTTCATTGAGTATGAAGAAAATGAGGATCCAAGCGAGGGCATCTATTTTGGAGACAATAGTCAAGGAAAGGTGCTCGGTATCGGTAAAATGGCCATATCATCTCAACATATGCTTTCTCATTACATGTTGATTCTTTAGATTATAACCTGTTGTCCATATCTCAATTATGTGACAAAGGTTATAATTGCTTGTTCACTAACGAGGGTGTGATCATCTCTAGGAGGAGTGATGGTTTCATTGCATTCAAGGGTATGTTAAAGGGAAAGCTTTACCTTGTTGACTTCAACAGAGATAAAGATGAATTTGACACATGCTTGATTGCAAAGACCAACATGGGTTGGCCGTGGCATAGACGGCTAGCACATGTTGGTATGAGGAATCTTCAAAAACTCCTCAAGGGCGATCACATCCGAGGTTTGAAGGATGTTGTTTTTGAGAAAGACAGGCCTTGTAGCGCGTGCCAAGCTGGGAAGCAAGTTGGAGCACCTCATCCAGCTAAGAACATCATGACCACAACAAGACCACTCAAGATACTCCACATGGACTTATTCAACCCAATTGCTTACATGAGCATCAACGGTAACAAATATGGTTTAGTAGTTGTTGATGATTTTTCTCACTTCACTTGAGTTTTATTTTTACATGATAAGACAGAAACACAAGGAACACTCAAGAAGTTCTTCAAGAGAGCCCAAAATGAGTTTTCATTAACGATCAAAAACATTCAAAGCGATAATGGCACGGAGTTCAAGAACACACAAGTTGAGGAATACCTAGATGAAGAAGGCATAAAGCATGAGTTTTCAGCACCTTACTCCCTTCAACATAATGGAGTTGCCAAAAGGAAGAACAAAACCCTCTTAGAGATGGCGAGAACAATGCTCGTTGAGTACAAGACCTCGGATCAATTTTGGGCAGAAGCGGTTAACACCGCTTGCCATGCCATAAATCGACTTTATCTTCATCGACTACTCAAGAGGACATCCTATGAGCTACTCACTGGTAACAAGCCTAATATTTCATACTTTCGAGTTTTTGGTTCCAAATGCTATATTTTGAACAAGAAGACTAGGACTTCAAAGTTCACTTCAAAGTCCGATGAAGGTTTCTTGCTTGGTTATGATTTGAACTCTTAGGCCTATCGTGTCTTCAACAAGACCTCCGAACTTGTTGAAGTAGCACATGACATAGTGTTCGATGAAACTAATGGCTCCCAAAAGGAGCAAGTTGATCCATGTGGCTAGATAGAGAAGAAGCTCCTTGCCAAGCACTGAGAAGAATGGCATTGGGCGAAGTTCGACCACAAGAACCACCTCCACATATGCATGAGGAAGATGAACCACAAGAGGAGGTCAATGATCAAGGGGGAGCCTCCATACAAGATCAATCTCAAGAAAACAAAAATGTTCATCAATTCAATGAGGGCAACCATCTAGGGGGAGAAGAAGGTGATCATGAAGATTCAAGACTGCAAGTGCTACACCCAAGAGTACACCAATGCGTCCAAAGGGATCACCCAATCGACAACATCATCGGTGACATCCAAAAGAGGGTAACTACTAGATCTCCCATATCTAATTTTTGTGAGTATTATTCGTTTGTATCCTTTTTGGAACCGCGTAGGGTTGAGGATGTATTGAAGAATCCGGATTGGGTAGTGGCCATGCAAGAAGAACTCAACAACTTCAAACGGAATGAGGTGTGGGAACCAGTCGAAAGACCCAAGTCCAACATCGTCGGCACCAAATGGGTCTTCCGCAACAAGCAGGACGAACACTGGGTCGTGACAAGGAACAAGGCACGACTTGTGGCCAAAGGGTATTCACAAGTCGAAGGTTTGGATTTCGATGAAACCTTTGCTCCCGTAGCTAGACTTGAGTCTATTAGAATATTACTTGGATATGCTACTCACCATGATTTCAAGCTCTATAAAATGGATGTGAAAAGCGCATTCCTCAATGGACCAATCAAGGAGGAGGTGTATGTGGAGCAACCCCCCCCCCCCCCCCGATTTGAAGATGAAGAGTTCCCCGACCACGTATTTAAATTGCGTAAGGCTCTCTACGGCCTCAAACAAGCTCTAGAGCTTGGTATGCGTGTCTTAAAGATTTCTTAATTGAAAATGGTTTTAATATCAGTAAAGCAGATTATACATTGTTTACAAAGAACTTAGACAATGATCTCTTTATTTGTCAGATTTATGTTGATGATATTATCTTTGGTTCAACTAACAAATCTTTTTGTGAGGAATTTAGTAAGATTATGACAGATTGGTTTGAGATGTCTATGATGGGAGAGCTAAAGTACTTCTTGGGATTCCAAGTGTGGCAACAAAAGGAAGGGACGTTCATAAGACAAACTAAGTTCACTCAAGACATACTCAAGAAGTTTGGAATGGACAAGGCGAAGCCTATAAAGACTCCCATGGCAACGAATGGCCACTTGGATCTCAATGAAGATGGAACACACGTCAATCAAAAGGTATATCACTCCATGATTGGATATCTACTCTACTTATGTGCATCTAGGCCTGACATTATGTTGAGTGTATGCTTGTGTGCAAGGTTTCAAGCCAACCCAAAAGAGTGTCATTTGACAGCCGTTAAGAGAATATTGCGGTATTTAGTTCATACACTCAACCTAGGTCTTTGGTACCCCAAAGGTTCAAATTTCAATCTCATTGGTTACTCCGATGCAGATTATGCCGGATGCAAAGTAGATAGAAAAAGTACCTCCGGTACATGCCAATTCCTAGAAAGATCCCTAGTTTCTTGGTCCTCCAAGAAACAAAGCTCCATTGCCCTATCCACGGCCGAAGCGGAGTATGTTGCAGCCGGGAGCTGTAGTGCACAACTCCTTTGGATGCGACAAACTCTAAGGGATTACGGTTACAATATGATCCGTATTCCACTCCTTTGTGATAATTGGAGTGTCATTAAAATTGCCCATAATCCTGTTGAGCACTCTACGACCAAACACATAGACATCTGACATCACTTTTTGAGAGACCATTCAATGAAGGGAGACATAGCCATTTCACATGTCAAAACCAAAAAGCAACTAGCTGATATATTCACCAAGCCACTTGATGAAAAACGATTTTGGGAACTCTGAAATAAACTAAATATCCTTGATGCTCAGAATGTGAATTGAAATCTTGTATACCTGAATGCTATCTTTAAAATTCATTGATTGTGTTGTGAAAATCATATCTCTCAATTTTTCCGAAAAGACTAGGTCAATTATTAGATCTTGGTGAATTATGGTCATTGCTTGATTGTTGTATGCTTACTAATCATATTCATCAAGATTATATGATTTGCTTTGCCTCCCTATTTTCTTAATAAGTACCTTCGAATATATGTGAATGGGCTAAGCATTTCTTTCCTGGTGACCATGGACTAGTCCGTGGTTGCCCGGACTAGTCCGCCCGTGCAAACTAGTCCGCAGAGAGACGGTTAGGCCGGACTAGTCCGGCAGACCACGGACTAGTCCGATATAGTCTCTGGAAAAGTTCGGACTAGTCCAATCATTTTCGGACAAGTCTGATTTTTCGTGACCATAACCCTAGCCGCCGCAAAACCCTAATCTTCGTCACCCCCACACATGCCTCAAGCTTTCTCTCTCCACGCTCGAGCTCCCCAAGGTGATTTCCATCATCCTCCATCAAAACTCCTCGGATTTTGGTGGAAAACGACCTCCATTGCTCAGGGATTGAAGACCACAGACTTGTCCACTCCTTAAACCCCTACATCTCCCCAAATCAAGCAGTTTCGGTAAAATATCATCCCAAACCCTAGAAATTTATATTTCCTTCAATGTTGATCAACTAGCTTAGTTCCTATCACCATATACATGCTTCCTTGATGTATTACATTGATGCTAAGCTATTTGTGCATTAGGAATCACCATTTGTCTCATAGTTAGGGTTTTAGAGGTTGAATATCAGACCAGTCCGGTCCATGCACGGACAAGTCCGGTCAACCGGACTAGTCTGTGCCTGTACATCGGACTAGTCTAATTTTTTCTGAACTGAACCCTAACTTCTTAATTCCTCAATAAAATTATGTGTCATCTATTCTCATCAATACCTTGTGAAATCCATTCTCAGGACAATGTCAAGCACCAATGAAGAAATCTCCAATTTCGATGCAGAGATGGACCAAAAAGCCGTGCTTTGGTCCTCGACGAGCCTAATCAAGAAGCGCCAAGAGCGCCCATCCGAGCCGACTACTTCTCCTCCCCAGGCTCGAAGGAAAGTGCTCGCAAAGAAGCCGGTCTCCAAGGCTTCAACTGGAGGTGGCCCTAGCTCGGCAAGTGCTCGCCAAGCAAAGGGCAAGGGCAAAGGGATTTCAACAGGCCCGATTGGCCCTCTGAAGATGTCAGCTTCAGGGCAAGGGGACAGTGATCCCACTGAGGAGAGATTCAATGGAAAAGGCAGCGACACGACGACCAAGTTCAGGAATGTTGATTGTTACAGCTGTCCCAAGCAAGCTACTAATAGGAGGTTCTGGAGTAACTTCCATGCAGACTTTTACAAGTCTGTATATCTTCTGATGAAGACCCCCGTGGTGCTCAACCAATGGATCGATTGGGCGCATTTTGAGCAGAAGGGCTGCTCACCTTTTGTTAAGGTGGTCGAGGCAGTTGAGAGGCATGGCTTGAAGGACCTCTTCACCTTCAGAAACAACTAGAATGATGAAGTCATCGCGTAGTTTTATGCTACTTGCCACTTTGCCAGCGATGAGGAAGAGCCAGTGACTTGGATGAATCATGGATCCAAGTACACCATCACTTATGAAGGGTTTGCAAGATTGCTACACCTTGACACCTCCAGTAATGACAATTTGATCATCCACAACATTAATGTCATTGAGAAGGACAGGATGAAGTTTCTATATGAACCCAACTCAAAGTTCAGTCCTCCTTCCACCAAGAATATGAAGCCTCTCTTCGTGGTGCTGAACAGGGTTCTAAGGAAGACCATTGCCCCAAAGGATGCGGATGCGGGAAGTGTGCAGGGATACCTCAGGACCTTGATGAAGGTCATTAGCAAAGATAGAAAGTTTGATGTCTTTGACTATATTTGGAATGACATGGTGAACATCTCCTGCACGCCGAACAGGTCCTGTGGCTACGCACCTTATCTCATGTTCATGATGGAGAAGGTCACAGGCATAGAGTTTGTCAAGGATGTGGAGCACCTCCCCTTGAGGCCCCAGAAGCCTCAACAGCCATGTATTCAAGTTGCTCCCTCTCCAGCTTCCAGCCCTGAGGCTCCAGTGAGAGCCAGTGGAGATTCTAGGGCTGCTGCCGCCCCTAGGGACCCTCCTCAAAAGGGGTTTCCAAGTGGCATCTTGAAGTACCTGCCAGCCATCTTTGCCTCTTGCAAAAAGGCTGAAGTGAAAGCCCACAAGCTAAACAAGAGAAGAAAGGCCGACATGAGATATGTCAAAGAGAATGTGAAGCAAATTTGCCAAAAGTTGGAGATCGAGCCCATTGTGTCTCCAGTCATTTCTGATGACTCAGATTCTGATTTCACCGAGCTAGGGCCCTTGACTACCTCCGAGCTTGCCTATTTTTGCATTGGGGACTCGGGTGCTACAGTTCCTCCTCCTCCTCCTCATCAACCAGAGAATGAATATGAAGATGATGAGAGGACCGACAACGAGGCTTGAAGACCTTAGGTACCTCCTCTCCTTCTTTTTGCTGTCTTGATGACAAAGGGGGAGAGATTGAGGGGGAGTCTTAGGAGTCTCAGGTTTTAGCTGTAGGATGCGAGGAGAGCTCTCTTTTTGTGTCTTTTGTCTATTTGTGAGTTGTAAGACTTTCAATATGCTCTTTTGGTACTATTGGTCCTGTGATGCAATGTTTTGAACTGCTTGGGAAGATATTGATGAAATCTGTGATTTTGCTCTAAGAATGGCATATATGCTTGTTGTTAACATGTTGATGTCAATTATGTCATTCTCATCATGATTATTGTTTCTATACACTTAGTTCTGCATCCCACCATAAAGAGTGCACATATGGATCATGTTTTCATTGATTAATGTGTTTTAAACTCATATGTGCACACTTTATGAAAATCTCAACTTTTTATCATATTTTGTGAAATCTCAATTGGTTGTCATCAATCACCAAAAAAGGGGAGATTGAAAGTGCATCTAGGAATCCCTTGTGGGCTTTGCTTGATTTATGACAAGCAAATGAGATCCTAACCATTTTGTTGAGATGAGCACAGGTTCTAATGAGAAGATGAGCAAAGTGCCAAAAAGAAAGGAGGATGAGGAGCAATGCGGAAAAGAGCTCAAGAAACAAGTGTAGTAGATCATTTGTGTATGTAGTGTGTTAAGGAAACACACCCCAAGAGATCAAGCACAAATAATCTCACACATTGCACAACTTTATACAGGATCGGACTAGTCCGACTGACTCCGGACTAGTCTGATATCTTTCTACACAAGATCGGACAAGTCCTCACAATGCGGACTTGTCCTCACGGTCCAGTTTTTCACTGACCAAACTAGTCCAATATTACAACGGACTAGTCTGATATCTCTCTGACTAGAATCGAAATAGTCTTCCCCAGTGCGTACTAGTAACCCAAACACTTCACAAGTTGCACAAAATAGGACAAGTCTGATATCCATCGGACTAGTCCAATATCTCTCTGATGTCAATCGGACAAGTCCGATATTAGCACGGACTAGTCAGAAAACCCTCTGACCTAAATAGGACAAGTCCTTCAAGTGCGGAGTTGTTCCCCAAATTCACTTAGGGTTTCACTTATCTGGACAAGTCCGATATCCATCGGACTAGTCTGAAGATTTCCAGAACCAAAATCGGACAAGTCCGCTCTCAGCCGGACAAGTCCGATATTCTGGGACATATAGGGTTTGCTACACGCAGCACAATGGACTAGTCCGGTGTCCACCACGTACTAGTCTGATCCTTCTAAACCCTAACGGTAACTTTTGGGAACCCCATATAAATAGGTGTACATGGACCATCTTTCTATTCTCTCGAACCCCTACGCCGTCACACCTTCCAAGAGCCTGAAAAACACCTCTCTCCACGAAATAAAACGCAAGAAAGATCAATCCCTTGAGGATACACTTTGGATCATTGGAGAGACATAGTTCTTCACTCATTGAGCTCTTGGTTTGATTCCCTAAAACACTCCTGTGGTTTTCATTGGGATCTTAAGAGTGTGTTCTTGGTGGTATTCATATTGTAATCTTGGGGAGCCCTCAACGTGTGAGAAGGCCCCTTGAATTTGGTTATTTTACCTTTGTGATTAGTGAAGAGGATTGGCCTCCGTGGCGATCCAACGAGGGTAGGGTTGGAGAAGACCCGATCCTTTTGTGGACTCCTCAACGTCGACGTAGGTTGCCTCTGTGGGAACTGAACCACGGGATAAAGTGCTTGTGTTCTTTCTTTGCGCCCATTGTTCTTACACTTCATATATATCTAGGGTTTCAATCAATCTTGTTCACTTTACAATGAAACATTGAATATAAGATTAACTTGTGGTACATCCTAGTTCATAGTAGTGTGACACTTCAATTACAAGTATACTTTCGCTACATACATCCTAGGATCAAGATAATCGATCAAATTTGATCAACCTAGTCGGTACACACCAGACTAGTCCGTACTCTATCGGGCTAGTCCGATAACTCGAGATTTGATCTGGTTGTTAAGTGTTGCAGGTTCTGAAGAAAATCCAAAAGGCCTATTCACCCCCCCCTCTAGGTCACATTCAATAGTCGATAACAAAAAGACAACAAACCATTCGATAGTCGATAACATACATTAATCACCAAGCAAAATTTCATTAACATTTCATTAAAATAAGCATTATTACAAACAACAAAAGAAAAATAGATGATCGCATAGTCCTCCGGTGGGTACTCCGCCCCACACTTGTCGGCGATTGCCTCGACCAAACCCCTGCGGCCTTCCACCCTAAGCACCTCATCGAGCATCTCTCGCATCGCGTGAAGACGACTGACCACTGCGCTTAACCAGTAGAGGTAGTGGTCGATGTTGGTGTCATGCTCGCCCATTCCAATACATTCTGGAAGGTGACCATGACCCAGAAGCTGCATGGCATGAGATGTACTATTAAATACATCCCTCGCCATCAGTTCGCGGCAGTCTTTAAAGTCGTGGTCCTTTTCCATGACGACGACCAAATACACCAGGTGAGCAATTTTCCCCAGCAGGTATTGTCTCTCTATTGCCCAGGAAGATGGTTGTCGGTAACCTGTGTACCGGGTACCCCTTGGTACCGTAAACAAAGACATAGAGTTCCTATATCCAGGTGGGGGGCGTCCGAAGGAGATATGCGTCCTGCAGTATCAGATCTGCCTCGCTCCATAGGATAACTCCGGTGTTGCCATGTGTCGAGAAGAGTCGGACCTGCCTCCCTCGTTTGGGTAGCTTCGGTGCTACCACGTGTCTTACAAAGCCGGACCTACCTCCCTCCTCTGGGAAGCTACAGCACGACCAAATATCCAGTAGCACCGTACCTATCCCCCAGTAGAGGGAAGCTCCAGAGCTTCCACGTGTCGCACGCTCAGACCTAAGTCTGCAATGGGAATATAGCAAGATCTCCAACGGCGCGGACATTCAAGGGATATTAATTGGCCATTACGAGACCTAGTTAATGCATCATTAATATTATATTAATGAAGCATGATCAGATGACTATCAAGACTGGTAATGTTGCTATTAAGACATGTTATCACGCTATTAACAACCCTTAATACTATAGATCGTGTATAGGGCAGTGATTACAGCTGAGGCCACCTGAGGGGCTAGGCACACGCTGTAACGGCCAGTCCTTGGAATATAAAAGGGTTGTGTTGCACGGTAGAAAGGACAAGTGATCTCATACACATCCAAGCTCATACACACTCATACTCATACAATCAACACACACCCCGTGGAGTAGGGTATTACGCTAAGGAAGCCCGAACCACATAAAACTCTCCGTTTTCACCTCTTGTTCTTGATCTTGATTAGCGCCCCACCCGAATACGAACCTCTGCGGACTACTTCTTAGTAGTACTAGGGGAAGTGTCCTAGTCCACACTTCGACATTTGGCACGCCAGGTAGGGGGGGGCAATCAAGATTTCAAGATGGTGAACTCCGTCATCGCTTCATCCAACGGACCGGTTGTGCAACCTATTGGGGAAAATCCCTCCAATATGCAGCAGCCAACCAATGTTGTTGTTCCGGCGGGTGTCGCACCACCACCACCTGCTCCAGCAGCCAACGCTGGGCAGTAGGATGGTGAATTTGCATCGGACACAACATCGACAAACCAACTCGAGAACGTGCTGAACGTAGTGCGGACTCTACTCTAGCGTCCTCCAGCGCCAGGAGATCCTCCCGCCGCGCTAGAACAGTGGCACACTGATGTTGAACATTTGGTTGCAGCTACAACCAATGCGATCAACAACCAAGGTCTAGCCCATGCAGGGCAGGCACCTTCTCGAAATAGCACGTTGTGTGGTAGACTTCGTCCTCAGGCATTGCAGCTCAAGAGACGTGCTCCCTCCCAGCAAGTGACGCTGCTGCCCTCTGGGGATCTCCGTACTCACATGGCGACAAGGCTCCTGACTCAGGACCTCTGGTCGAAGCTCGATCGCCGCTACATGACGCAGGACGACCGCATCAACATCGAGCGAGCTCACGAGAGGCATGTTGCTTGAGAAAACCCTTCTCCTTTGCGAGTTGGTTGTGGATTTTTGGCTCTTGACATGCATCTCTGCATGGTCAAGTAGCCACCCAAGTTCCAACCTCATGTGCCGGAGAAATATGACAGGACAGTCAACCCTGTTGAGTTTCTTCAAATCTACACCACCGCTATCCTTGCGGCTGGAGGCAATGAGGCCATGATGGCCAACTACTTCCCTATGGCACTAACTGGGACTGCAAGGTCCTGGTTCATGAGCTTACCTCCTGACACCATCTACCGTTGGGAGTAACTCTATCGCCAGTTCACTGCCAACATCGGGAGCTCCTACACCCAGCCTTGCACCAAGTTGGACCTGTTCGCTATACAACAGAAGTTGGGAGAGTCGCTGCTCCTTCATCCAGCGATTCTCTTAGGTACGTAACACCATCCCTTCTATCTCCAAGGCTTCTATCGTTGTTGCATTCCGACACAGAGTTAGAGACAAGAAGATGTTGGAGAAGTTGGCAACCAAGAATGTTAGTAGCTTCACGGAACTCTTTAGCTTGGCTGACAAATGTGCTAGAGCTGCGGAGGGTCGTGAGATGCACTACAAACCAGCTACGAAAGCTCGCTAGTATACCTCCAAAGCTGAAGCTATTTCCTCCGGGAGTGGAAAAAAAGTCAAGTGGCAAGAAGAAGTCACTTGTTGGCACACCTACCGCTGCCGCTGCCTCAGCACCTATTGGCTGGGGTTCATGCCCTGATAAGTGACCTCGACCATCATCTGAAGACGATGACTGTGAAAAGATGTGGTGTCCGATTCACAAATTGACAAGCCACAATCTTGAACACTGGTGTGAGGTCAAGAGGCTTGCTGAACGCAACAACAAGCGTCAAGATGAGACCCCTTTCTATCAATGGGAAGGGAAGCAAAAAGTCGATGAAGCTATGTATGATCAGGAGCTAGGCTTCCAAGAAACCAAAAGGCATTAAAGGCGGTCTACAACACCGTCGATGACGATTCTGACATCTCCGACAACGAACGTCTGAAGACTATCCATATGATGTGTGGAGGGTCCTGGGATATCACCTCCCGATGCATTCTCAAGACTATATGTCAAGAGATGGCTGCCTCTACTCCTACGGCGAAGGCAGAGCCACATCGAAAGAGGATGGATACTTCTATAACATTCGATGCTTCGGATTGTCCGAAGAACATGGCCGGAGCTGGACATTTTCCCTTGATGGTCTCTCCGACTATCAACAATATCCAGCTCTTCCATGTCCTGGTGGATGGAGGCGCGACGCTCAACCTCCTCAGCTTCGCAACTTTTATGAAGCTCCAACTCAACCTCTCGGACCTCATGCCCTCACGTACAATCTCTGCAGTAGGTCCGGGAGCCATCACGCCTCTTGGGTCGGTTATCCTACCCGTGACTTTTGGGACATGGGACAACTATAGGTCCAAGAATTTGGTGTTTGATGTGGCACACATCAATATCCCATTTAACGTGATCTTAGGCAAGCCAGCCCTGTATAGGTTTATGGTCGTGGTCCACTACGGCTACCTTGTGTTGAAGATGCCAACTTCGTCAGGCATCCACAGGATCCTAGGGGACCGCACTGCTAGGGTTACTGCGCTGGAAGAACTTCATGCACTGGCAACGGCGCAAGAAGAGGAATCCGACAAGGAGCAAGTTGCTCAACAACCACCGAGTTCGTGCCAGCGCGGCTCATCCTCTACACCTCGTGTGCAACCAAGCGGCGACACCAACATTCCCGTCAAAGTTGTCCAATCGGTTCTAAAGCCACTCAGACCACCCGTATATCGAGAGGTCTAACCGACAAATAGGAACTCACGCTTGTCACTTTCCTCCAGGCAAATATTAATGTGTTTGCATTGCAACTGTCGCAAAATGCCTGGGATCCCTAGGGAGGTGATCGAGCACCGTCTGAAGATATACCCCAATGCACAACCTATACAACAAAAGCCCCGAAAGCAATCTATTGAACGGCAAAACTTCATCGGATAAGAAGTCAAAAGAATGCTCGACATTGGATTCATTTGGGAGGTTCATCATCCACGATGGCTGGTAAACCTAGTTGTTGTACCAAAGGCTGGTGGGAAACTTCGGATGTGCATCCACCACACCACTTTAAATAAGGCATGTCCAAAAGACCCTTTTCCACAACCAAGAATAGATCAAATAGTGGGTTCTACCTCCCTGTGTGAACTACTATAATTCTTAGACGCTTATTCTGGATATCACCAAATTCCAATTTCTAGGAAAGATGAAGAGCATACTGCCTTCATCACAGCAGATGGATTGTATTGTTATATAGCCATGCCTTTTGGTCTTAAAAATGCTGCCTCAACTTTTGTGCGAGCCATGCACAAAACTTTTGGGGAGCTGATTAGGGACCTGGTGGAAGTCTACGTCGATGACATCTTTGTCAAGGTGAAGAACAAATATTCACTCCTGGACAATCTTCAATCCGTCTTTGACAAGCTACGCTTGACGCGCACGAAGCTCAACCCAGCTAAGTGTGTCTTCGGGGTTAGCTCTGGAAAGCTCCTTGGTTTCTTGGTGACTCACCGAGGAATTGAGGCAAATCTGACAAAAATCAAAGCCAACAAAGAGATGCGGCCTCCAGCCCATATAAAGGACGTTTGGAAGCTTACCTGGGTGTCTAGCTTCACTCAGCCAGTTCATCTCAAGGCTGGCAGAGTGGGGGCTTCCCTTCTTCAGGCTGTTGAGGAAGACTGGACCATTCTATTGGTCTGAAGAAGCGAACAAGGCGCTCCAAGAGCTCAAGCACCTCCTCACCATACTACCAATCATGGTAGCTCCAGAGCCTGGTGAGCCTCTTCTGCTTTACATCATTGCAACTATGGAGGTTGTCAGTACGGTTCTGGTTGCGGAGAGACTAGAAACATCTTCAACTTAAGAGCCCAGACCCCTCCGGGAGGGTCCGCAGCTACCCGAAGGCGCGTTTGGGTCCCATACCCCAGGCATGGATCCTAAAGTCAAGATGCATGTGGATCAACCTCCCTAATCCCAGGGAGTACTTACTCAAGAAAAAGATTCGGACCCCTCCAGGAGGGTCCAGGTTGATGAAGAAGATGCTCCAGACCCCTCTGGGAGGGTCCGAACCGTCCAGCGGCCAGTATACTTCATCAGCGAAGTATTTCATGATGCCAAGACTCGGTACATAAGTTGCTATATGCAGTCCTTATTGCATCAAGGAAGCTTCATCATTACTTCCAGGCCCGCAAGATATCAGTGGTAACCTCTTATCCACTGCGTGCATTTTACATAATCCCAATTCCACGAGAAATATCACTAAGTCAGTTGCGGAGCTGGTATAATTTGATCTCGAATTCCTGCCTCGACATGCAATCAAGAGTCAGGTGGTGGCTGACCTTGTGGCGGAGTGGGCACCTTCTTCATCAAATCCAAGGGGCCTCGACAAGCGGAAGGCAAAGCCTAAGGTCTCGGTCTTCACCGAGCCTCACGGGACTCTCTACATCGACGGCTCCATGCAGAAACAGGGGGCCAGTGCTGGAATTCACTCCTCGCTCTGACTGGAGAGAAGGTCAAGTACATGGTGCGCCTCGACTTCAAGGCAACCAACAACATGGCGGAATATGAAGCTCTCATCTTCGGACTCAAGGTGGCGCTATCCCATGGCGTCCGACAACTCCTGGTGAAGGGTGACTCGCAACTCATCATCAAACAAGTCAAAGGTGAATGTAGTTGCAATAACCCTCAGGTTGCTGCATATCTACTTGAAGTCCAGAATTTGCAGAAAGACTTCCACATCTTGGACATCTCCCATGTCCAGCGTCTTAACAATGCTAAAGCTAACAACCTCTCGACGAAAGATCAGCCCGTCGAGCTGAGTGATGGGGCCGAGACCAGCACCCCGAAGTTGTTGGTCTCGGTGGCCCTATTACCATGACATCCACCAAGGATCATAGGTGCTACAGGAAGCTTCGAGCAACCAAGTGCGCAAGATCCAGAAGCTCAAGTCAGTCCTGATGCATGGATCTCGGAGGTCCGGGGCTAATTGAAAGAAAACATCCTTCCTGAAGATGGTGTATCTGCTAAGCGAATTGTCAGATTGGCTAAAAGATACACGTTGGTAGAAGGGGATCTCTATCGATGTGGCACCAATGGCATTCTAATGCGGTGCATTTCACAAGAAGAAGGCTACGAACTCCTCGTAGAGATCCATGGAGGCAAGTGTAGGAACAATGCGTCATCCCGCACGCTGGTCGGTAAGGCCTTTTGCGATGGTTTTTGTTGGCCTATAGCACTCCAGAATGCATTCGAGCTGGTCAAGAAGTGTGAATCATGGCAGTTCCACGCGTAGTAGATTCACACACTGGCACAGTCACTGCAGATGATTCCTCCCATGTGGCCATTTGTTGTGTGGGGGATGGACATTTTGTGACCATTTCAAAAAGTCATCGAAGGTTACTGGTTCTTATATGTCATCATTGACAAGTTCACAAAGTAGCCGGAAGCAACTCCAGTTGTTACAATCAACATGCAATCTGCCATCAACTTCTTGAAGTCCATTGTGTGCAGATTTGGAGTTCCGATCAGTGTCATCATTGAAACGGAACCCAAATCACAAGTGCAACTTTCCAAGAGTACAGCGAAGAACTCAGCATACAAGTCAGCTACGCATCAGTAGCTCATCCGGCAAGCAATGGCCAAGTTGAGAGAGCAAACGCAGAAATACTCAAGGGACTCAAGACACACACATATGAGCGCTTGAAGAAACATTGCACCTACTAGATAGAAGAGCTTCCATCTGCATTGTGGGCGAGTTGGACAACACCCAGTCGGGCAACTAGAGAGACACCTTTCTTCTTGGTGTACAGAGCCAAAGCAGTCCTTCCTCCAGAGATCACCATGGATTCTCTTCGGGTCCGGACCTTTAACCGTGCCACACAGGACCAGTTCCGGTGTGAAGACCTAGACCTCATCAGCGAGGCAAGGTGCCAAGCTGCTGTCTAAAATGCGCATTACCGTCCGGTGCTCTGGTGCTATCACCAAAAGTACGTGCGCAACCGGCAGTTGGAGGAAGGTGATCTGGTGCTGTGGCGAATACTTACTCGCGAAGGGGTGAACAAACTTTCCTCCAGCTGGGAAGGTCCCTTTCGAGTAATAAAAGTTTCCCATCCCAGATGCGTTCGCTTGGCAACAAAGGATGGGATATCACTTCCCAATCCATTGAACATAGAGAACATTTGTATGTTCTACACTTAGTACATGGAGGTGAGTCTATATTTGTATAAAATGTATTTCATAGAGTCTATGAACAAAGTTGGGTTGGTCCTAGATCAAAAGCACAATTAACTTGGTCCTATACCTTCCTTGGGTTAGTACAAGATGAATAGCACACTTAACTTGTTCCTATACTTTAAGTGTGTCCTTAACTCCCATGTTGTTCGGACCTATAATGAAATACATTTGTGCAAGCAGACTCTACGTGCATTAATTTTGCGCAAGCTCATTATTTTTATCATCCTTCTTGTCAATAGCAATGTTGTGCAATCCATTTGAAATTTAGTCCTAGAGATTCATGTGATATATAAGTTTTATTGGTAATCTTCTATCAGATCTTAGTATTGCTAGATGGCCTACTCACCTGAAAACAAAAGCCAATGATAAGTTCGGAGTGCGCTATCGACTTAGTTTGGTCCATCACCCTAAGTATGCCACTCTACCTACTCTGGTGGGTCTGAGTAAGGTAGGTCCGGAAAGCATTCCGATCTAAGGGATTTCAATCAATATACTTATGTTGTTACAAGCAGTTTGTTAGGATCTAAAATTAAAATAAGGATAACAAGCCGCAAATGAACTATAGGCAAGAGAACGAATTTTACCACTTTTCTTGTCTCTTATGCGCAAGAAAATGAATAATTAACGGCAATCTGCACGATGATGGAGGATGTTGGTGAAGCAAACAAGCTCTAACAACCCCCAATGGGCCCACTATCGACATTTCACGCATTTACAGTGGGCGTCGTTGAAGCGAACAAGCTCTAACAACTCCTAGGGGGCTCGCTGTCGACGTTTTACGTGTTGACAGTGGGCGCCATCAAAGCATAAAGCTCCGACAACCCCCAGGGGCCAGCAGTCGATGTTTTACACGTTGACAGTGGGTGCCATCAAAGCATCAAAGCTCTGACAACCCCCAGGGGGCCCACCATCAATGTGTTATGCGTTGACAGTGGGCGTCATCGAAGCAAACAAGCTCCGACAACTTCTAGGGGGCCCATCGTCAATGTAACAAAGGGTCCCTGGAGATTTTAGAAGCAAGCCTTGAACCTCGGAGCTATCATACTGGCTACAAGTTTGGAGCAATCAAGTTTTCAAGACATTGTCAAAATCCTCATGGTAGATGCCATCAATCAATTGAACACATCTACCAGGGGGCCGACAAGATAAAGGGCAATGTATTGAAGACAAAAAATGGACTTTGAAAGTATTTCATTCATTTAAAATTGAAGATTTATAAGGTGAAGGTACAAAAAGAAAGGTCCTAGCTACTGGAGTTCCTCACGAAGAATGAAGCGACTGTCTCGGCGACTTCTTGGACGCTGACCTTGGTAGCTTCCTCCTCCTCGGCGATGGGTCCTTCGAACACTAGAGCTAGAGACATCGAGGAGTCTGGACTTCAGAAGCATGTCAGCACATACTCTGTGATGTTCCTAGCCAGATATTTCCCTTCAGTCTCAATCTCGTAGACGACCACATCTCCAAGAGCCTCCACCTTTGTGCTAGCGGAGTTAAGTGCCATAAGGGTTTTGTCCATCTCTAGCTCCAGATCAGCTCGTTGGACCGGGCTAAATCCAAAAGGTACCATAGCTTCATTCGCTTGCCTGAGGAAGTCCCAGGCCTGCTGGGACTCAATTACTCTCGCGCTTCAGAGCTCCTCAAGTGACCTCTTTACAGAAGAGAGATCCGCAGAACCCTCCTTCGAGAAACGCTCGACCTCCTAGGCGTGTTGCTAGATCTGTTCAACTAGCAACTTCTCTTGATCGACAACATGCTTCTCTCGCAGGTAATTGCAGGCTTGCCTTTCTGCAAGATCCTTCGCCTTCTTTGTATCTTCCCTGGCAGAGATAGCACTTTCTCTTTTGCTGACTCATTCCCCTACCAGCCACAATCAGTGCTTCTCTTGTTTGCACCAGGACTTGAATTCTTCCATGCGACCAGCCAAGTCCTACTCGTCGCGTGCCAATGAGAGAATTCATTCTCCCTCTTTTGGATCTTATCTTCTCTTCTTTGGAGTTCATCCTCCTTATTATCCAATTTGTCTCGACATTTGAGGAGTTGTTCCCTCACAACGTTGAGACTCTTCGAGCGGCTTTCTGCCACTTCATTGGCCCTCTGAGCATGCTCATAGATGAATGTGGCCTAGAGGGGGTGAATAGGATTTGAAAATTTCTTGCACACTTAATCAAACGGTCAAAAAATTGATTGACCGGACTTGTCCGGTTGTGTGGGCAGACTAGTCTGGTGTGCCTGGTGTATGCCGATTTGACTAAGTATCGATACAGGATTTAAATTCTTTTAAGCAGTAGAAATATGAACAACAGATAAGATTACTTGAATTTACAATTGATGTCGTGAAGTTGCATGTGAAAAACAATTTGCAATTCAAGTTATGACATGGATCAACTATGTGCCCTAATCAAAAATGCAAAAGTAAAGAAGCACACAATACATCAATTTTTACTGAGGTTCGATCTAACCAAAGAGATCTACTCCTCGTTGAGGAACCCCACACAGAGTCGGGTCTCTTCAAACCCTTTCCCTCTTCAAGTCACCACACATGGCCGACTTGATTCCACTATCACGGGCAATCATCGAGTTTATGGGGCAACCTCACACGTTGAGGGCTCCCACAAGAATTACAATGAGAAAATGATCAAATACACTTGAAAATATTACAAGAAAGAGCACGAGTGTCAAGAGGTCAAACCCCAAGAGCTCAACGACATGTAGACAACGATCTCCCAATCCCAAATCTAAGTGTTCAATTGATTTTCACCTTTTTAGACTTTAGATGCGTGGGGAGATGTGTTTTGGGCTCTTGGGACAGGTGGCGGCACTAGGGTTTATGAGTTTGACAGTAGGAATAGAAAGTTGTAATGTGGGGCCGTGGATATAATATTTATAGGGTTTCCAAAAAGTTACCGTTAGAAATCCACATGATCGGACTAGTCCGTACTGGGTACCGTACTTGTCGGACGTGCTATGTAAAAGTTGGTCTGGAATGCAGCACACTAGAAACCCTAATTGTGTGAGGTATACCAGACTAGTCTAGTGGATGTCCAGACTTGTCTGGTGCCATGTGTAATTCAACTCGAGGGAGTTGAACGAACTAGTCTGATCCAATAACAGACTTGTCCGGTGGTATGTGTAATTGAACTCCAGAGAGTTCAATGAACTAGTCCTGTCCTGTGAACGAACTTGTCCGGAGTGCACTGAAAAGGATTTACAGAGACATTAACAGACTAGTCCGATCCATGATTGGACTAGTCTGGTGCACTATGTTATTGGATTGCAGAAAGGTTAATGGACTAGTCCGGTCCACGATCACACTAGTCCGGTGCACAGTGTACTTGGACAACAGAGAGTTTAACAGAGTAGTCCGGTCCATGAGCGGACTAGTCGGTGCTCAGTGAATTTTTAGGTGTTGTTAAGCCCTTACCCCTACGCAAAGACTTGAGATCTTGGGATGTGTCCCTCACACACATCCTATACATTTAAATCTACTTTGTGCTTCAGTTGTCCGTTGGGCTTTTCTCTTTTGTACATCACTTCATTTTTCACCTTTTTGAGTGCACCAAACTATCTCATTTTGCTTAACCTGCAATCATCTCAACAAATTCATTAGGATCTCATTTGTTTGTCATCAATCATCCAAAACCCACAAGGGATTGCCTAGATGCACTTTCAATCTCCCCCTTTTGGTGATTGATGACAACCAATTGAGATATCACAATTAAGAATAAAAAGCCAATTTTCATAAAGTGTGCATATGTGAGAATAATGAATGAGTAACGAAATACTTCTCACATATATGCACTCTTTATGGTGGGGTGCCCAACAAGTGTGTGATCAAAAGATGTGATGAGCAATACAAAAGCATTTGACAATTATAGCAACAATCATCACATTAACATTAACTAAGAATCACACACTAAGTAAATTAAGCACATCCAAAATTAGTACATGTCCTTGATCACAAGTCCTTAATGGCTTTAAAACTACAACCTAGACAACTAGTCTCAATCTCTCCCCCTTCGGCATCAAGGCACCAAAAAGGGAAAATTGAGTGGAATCACTCATCAACACTACCTCTCTCACTCTTAGTCATCTCTTCATCTTCTTCTTCATCTTTAGGTGCTTGAGGAAGAGGAGGAGGGGCAGAGGTACTAGCCAGTCCAAATGAGGCCAACTCTTGGTCAGTTAAAGGAGCCATCTTAGTGATATCTTCTTCAGAGTCTTCTGAGATCTGAGGTGACCCCACTGGATCAATCTCTAGCTTGTCACATATGGCTTTGATGTTGGCCTTCACATATCTCAGATGCTTCTTTCTGGTCAGACTCTCCTTATGCTGCTTGATTTCCACTTTGCGATAGGAAGCAAAGATGGATGACAGCATCTTCAAAATTCCACTGGATGACTCTCTAGGAGGTGGAGGAGTAGGAGTAGAAGCCTCAGGTCTTGTGCCTTCATGAGCCCTCTTGGATCTTCTTTCCTCTACAGGTGAATTAGGAGCAGAGGGGACAGTGTAGATGGTAGGCTTCTGGGGCCTGAGTCTAGTGTGAGGCACATCCTTGACAAATTCTAGTCCTGTCACCTTCTCAATCATGTACATGATGTAAGGTTCATAGCCACAGGACCTGTTAGGAGTGATGGAAATGTTCACAATGTCATTGTACATGTACTCAAAGACATTGAAGGTCCTTCTCCTGCTTATCACCTACATCAATGTTCTGAGGGTGCCTTGAATGGTCCCTGCATCTCCCTCTTTGGGAGCAATGGTCTTCCTCAGGATCCTGTTAAGGATAGCATGGAAGGGCTTCAAATACTTAGTGGTTGGAGACTTGAATGGCATCATTGTATCATAGAGAAAGTCAAGCTGATCTTTCTCCAGAGGCTTCAAATTGTGGATAATGATGTCATTCTCCAAAGAAACTTCTAGGTGAATAATTCTTGCAAACTCCTCATAAGTGACACTGTACTTTGCTCCATGTGTCATCCAGATCATCCTGACACTGTTATCACGAGCAAAGTAGAGGGTGGATTAGAATTGAGTGATGACCTCAATGTTCCAGTCCCAGTAGAAGGAGACTAGATCCTTCAGTCCACGCAACTCCAAGGCTTCCAGAACCTCTTGATAGGCTTGACATCTTTTAAATTGGAGATAGGTAATATCAACCCATTGACTTTCAATGACAAGATTCCTCATCTTTAATTACACATGTTCATAGTAATCAGCATGGAAATTACTCCAAAATCTGGGATCAATTGATTGTTTGGGCTGATCATAGACTTCTATCTTCCTGAACTTGTCAGCTAGCTCACCACATTTGCCAGTGAAATCAGCACTAGATGGCTATCTGTTGCGGTGAGTAGGGGCTTCCATCTTCAATGGGCCAATAGAGCCACTAGCAAGTCCTTTGCCCTTATTGAGGGCTCTCTTGGGCCCTGATGAGCTCCCAGCTGCATCCTTGCCCTGAGCTTACTTCACTATAACTCTCCTTCTCTTAGGAAGAGTGTCACCGGAAGGAGTAGAGTGGTCATTGACATCATGTCTTTTCTTCATCACCCTCTCCTTGGCTCTTTGCACTCGAGCACACTCAACCTCTTCATCATAATGAAAGGAACTGTCCTCTGAACCTGAAGACATTGTGCCTAACAAGGAGGTTCAAGGATTAGATAAGAATGGATTGAAGACTAAGAACAATTAGGAATTTAGAAGTCCAGATGTCAGATACCAGACTTGTCCGTTTTTAGAGTGTGGACCTGTCCGGTGAACCGGACTTGTCCTCACTTGGACACCGGACTAGTCCGGTCTGGCATAAGAACCCTAACTTTCCTATTTGGACCAAATCTAGCTCGAATTGATGCACAAGGACTAGGAAACAGTAGGAGTACATCTAGAGAAGTAATGTATGATATAGCAATCGAGTGAAACAAGCTAGAATCAAGAAAAGTTGAGAGCTAGGGTTTGAGGGGGATTTTTACCGAAAAGTGAAGATTCGAGCTGAAGGAGCGGACTTGGGGCCGGATTAGTCAAGAGTGGACAAGCTTCACGCTGAGGAGGGGATTTCCCTTGGAGAAATCCACGTTTTTGGTCGCTAGATGTGAATATTGCCTTTGGGGCTCACGAAAGAGGAGAGAGAATGCAATGGAGGCTGTCAGATGAATGTAGCCTAGAGGGGGGGTGAATAGGCTTTTTGATCTTTTGTCAGAACCTAAAATACTTAGCAACCTTATCAACACAGATAAATCGGACTAGTCCGGTAGGGTGCGGACTAGTTCGTTGTGTGCGGACTAGATCGATCAAGTTTGATCAATAATTTTGATTCAAGTACTCTATGCAGCGGAAATTGTATATTTCTTTAATGAAACTAGATATGGCACAAGTTAACTTTACTTTTGAAGTTTTAACGTAAGTTGAACAAGATCGAGCAAACCCTAGATTGCAATGAATAGTAAGAACAAAAGTAAAGACACAAGGTTTTTATCCTGTGGTTCGATTCCACAGAGGAAATCTATGTCCACGTTGAGGAGTCCACGGAGGACCGGGTCTTCACCAACCCTACCCTCGTCGAATCACCACAGAGGTTGATTCTCTTCCACTAATTACAAAGGAGTAAATAACCGTGTTCAAGGGACCTTCTCACAAGTTGAGGGCTCCCCAGGATTTACAATTCGAATTACCACCAAAAAAACTCAAAAGATATGCAATAAAACAGCGAGAGTGTGTGAGAGAATCTAACCAAAGAGCTCGAGACATGAAGAATGTGTCTCTCCTTTGATCTATGGTTAATCCTCAAGGATTTGATCTTTCTTGCATTGGATTGTGTGGAGAGACGTGTTTTCTAGGCTCTTGGAAGGTGTGACGGCGCAGGGGGTCGAGAGAGATCATCGTAGGGCCATGCAACTCTATTTATACTAGGGTTTCCAAAGGTTACCGTTAGGGTTTACGAAGTCCGGAGTAGTCCGTGGTGGACGTCGGACTAGTCCGGTGTGCGGCGTGTGGGAAACCCTATGTGTTCTGAATTATCGGACTTGTCCGACAACTGGCGGACTAGTCTGATTTTGTCTCTGGAGATGTTTGGACTAGTCCGACACATATCGGAATTGTCCGGCGTGGTGAATCCCTTAGTGAATTGAGGACAAGTCCGCACTTGAATGACTTGTCCGATTTTAATCAGAGAGGTTATCGGACTTGTCCGGATAATATTGGACTAGTTCAGTGTCGTGAAATTTTGAGGGGTTAAGGACAAGTCCGAAAATGGAGGACTTGTCCGAAATTGGCCAGTGAGGATTTCGGACTAGTCTGTAGAATATCGGACTTGTCCGATATTGATCAGAGACATTATCAAACTTGTCCGGACTTATCAGACTAGTCCATTGTGGACAAGTCCGCACTGGGAGGACTTGTCCGATCCAGGACAGAGAGAATATCAGACTGGTCCGGGGAACATCAGACTAGTCCGGACCTATGTAAACTTGTGCAGTGAGAGTGTTTTTTTCTTGAGCTCTTGGGGTGTGTTTCTCTGACACACTCCATACACAAAGAGTATTCTATTCATCTCTTGAGCTCTTTTCAACTTGATTCCTCACTCTCCTTTCTTTTTGTGCTTTCTTCATAATTTCATTGAAACCTGCTCTCATCTCAACAATTTGGTTAGGATCTCATTTGTTTGTCATAAATCAACCAAGATCCACAAGGGATGCCTAGATGCAATTTCAATCTCCCCCTTTTTGGTGATTGATGACAACCAATTGAGATTTCACAAATATGATTAAAAGTCCAGGTTTTCATAAAGTATGCACATATGAGCTTGGAACAAATTAAGTAATGAAAACATAAGACATATGTGCGCTCTTTATGGTGGGGTGCAAAACTGTGTGTGTGTGTGTGTGTGTGTGTGTGTGTGTGTGTGTGTGTGTGTGTGTGTGTGTGTGTGTGTGTGTGTGTGTGTGTGTGTGTGTGTGTGTGTGTGTGTGTGTGTGTGTGTGAGCAATAATCGTGATGAGAATGAGTTAATTGACATAATCATATCAGCATTTAAGTATATATGTCAATTTCAAACATAAGCATAGATTATATCAAATTATCATCACAGACTTCATAAACATAACTTAGAAGAATAATAAGAGTCTTACAGCACTAGAAACAGTCTTGCACCACCAAAAGCATAACAGAGAACAAAAGATACAAAAGGAGCTCTCATCTATCATCTACATCTACCACCTGGTGACTCCCCCTCAATCTCTCCCACCTTGGCATCAAGGAACCAAAATGGAGAGGAGGGATCTAGAAGTCGCCGCAGGCTCATTCCTCGCTGTTGGTCCTCTCATCGTCTTCATCTTCAGGCTGAGGAGGAGGAGGAGGAGCGGATCCACTCGAAGTGCCCCCAACACAAAAATAGGTGACCTCAGAGTGAGAGAGAGGTGGGAGCTTAGAGAAGTCTGAAGCTAAGTCATCAGAGATAATAGGAGTTCCAACAGGCTCGATCTCCAGCTTTTGATAAATGTTCTTGACATTTTCTTTCACATATTTCATGTCTGCCTTCCTTTCCTTGGTCAACTTATGAATCTTCAATTCAACCTTTTTGCAGGAGCCAAAGATGGCGGCAAAGTACTTCAAGATGCCACTAGGAGACCCTTTTTGAGGAGGGGCCCTAGTAGTGGGAGCAGTCCTTGCATCTCCTTGAGTTCTTCTTGGGGCCTCTTCACTTGACACAGGAGATGCAGCAGCTGGGAGGGTGGCTTGGGGAGGCTTATGGGGCCTTAGAGGAGTATGCTCTACATCCTTCACGAACTCAATTCCTTTGACTTTCTCAATCATAAACATCAAGTACGGTGCATAGCCACAGGAGTGGTTTGGTGTGCAAAAGATGTTCACCATATCATTCTAAATATAGTCAAAAACATCAAACTTTTTGTCCTTGCTGATCACCTTCATCAATGTCCTCAAATAGCCTTGGACACACCCTGCATCTCCGTATTTCAGAGCAATAGTCTTCCAGAGCACGCTATTTGGAACCATGAAGAATGGCTTCATGTTCTTGGTGGAACAGGGATTGAATTTCAGGCAACTGTCATAAAGGAACTTCATCTAGTCCTTCTCCAGGATGCCAATGTTGTGGATGATGAGCTCATTGTTGCCAGTGTCTTCTAGGTGAAGCAATCTCACAAACTCATGATAAGTCACGGTGTACTTGGATCCGTGAGTCATCCAAGTCACCCTCTCCTCTTCATCACTAGCAAAATAGCAGGTAGCATAAAACTGAGCAATGACTTCATCATTCTAGTTGTATCTGAAGGCAAACAAATCCTTCAGACCATGCCTCATGGCAGCCTCTACCACTTCATCGAAAGCACCACAACTTTTTCTTTCAAAATGGTTCCAGTCAATCCACTGGTTGCGGACCACCAGAGTCTTCATCATGAGATACACAAAAATATAGTAGTCCACATAAAAGTTGCTCCAAAACCTTGCATCAGCTACCTTCCTGGAACTGCTGTAACACTCAATCGTCCTGAGCTTTGAAGCTACATCGCTTCCTTTTCCATTGAATCTTTCTTCAGAGGGGTATCTGTTCCCCTGTCTTGGTGCACTCATCCGAACAGGGCCAATCGGGCCAGAGGCAATCCCTTTGCCTTTCCCTTTGGATTGGCGATGAGCTGCTGAGATGGAGCCAACCAAATCTTGAGCTTTTGAAGCTGGCTTCTTGGCTGCAACCTTCCGTCGCATCCTAGGTGGAGTGGGCTAGGGCTTGGCAGCACGCTCTTGCCTCTTCTTGCTTTGCCCTGTCGAAGCACGAGGCAAAGAGTCTTGTTCCATCTCGGCCTCAAAGTCGGAAATCTCATTGTTGGAGCTCGACATGCTCCTGACAAGAGGGATATACAATACATGGATGAGAATTGATGGCAAGGAAATGCATTGAGTAGTTGGAATTTAGGGTTGAGTTCAGTCAAAAATCGGACCCTTCTGGTGCTCAAGTGCGGACTAGTCTGGAGTACCGGACTTGTCCGTACCGAGACCAGACTAGTCCGATGTTCAACTTCTCAAACCCTAACTAGCAAATCAATGGTATTTCTCAATGCAAAAGTAGCTCAAGGTAGATGTAATACAACAAGGAGTTATGTATTACCTAGTGGAGCTAAGCAATTTGGTCCATAACACAGGAAATCAAGGATTCTGAGTTTTGGAGAAAGTTTACCAAAATCCTTCAATTCTTGAGGTTGGAGGAGATGTTGTTGCGGACTAGTACGTGGACCTTGATCCCCTTGTGATGAAGATTGTTTTCTACGGAGAGTTGAAGAGATTTGGTGGAGAAATCGCCAAATCACCTTGGGGGCGCTCGAGTGAGGAGAGAGAATGTGAGGAACGTTGTGAGGATGAAGGAGATTAGGGTTTGGCGGCCCTAGGGTTATGGACTCAAAAAATCAGACTAGTCCGTCGTCAATCGGACTAGTTCGGACTACCGGATCTCTGCGGACTTGTCTGCAGTGTGCGGACTATTCCGAGTAACCATGGACTAGTCCGTGGTCACCAGAACAGAAGCATTTAGCCCATTCGTATATATTCGAAGGTGCTTACAAAGAAAATAGGGGGCAAAACACACAAATAATCTTGATGAATATGATTAGTAAACATACAGCAATCAAGCTATGACCATAATTCACCAAGATCAAGTAATTAACATAGTTTTTCAGAGAAAATAGAGAGAGATGATTTTCATAACACAATCAATAGATTTTGAAGAATCCATACAGGTATGCAAGTTTTCAAGACACGTTCCGAGCATCAAGGATATTTAGTTCATTTTGGAGCTCGCAAAAACATTTTTCATCAAGTGGCTTGGTGAATATATCAGCTAGTTGTTTTTCTTTGTTGACATGGGAAATGGCTATGTCTACTTTCATTGAGTGGTCTCTCAAGAAATGATGTTGGATGTCTATGTGTTTGGTCCTAGAGTGCTCAATGGGGTTTTGAGAATTTTAATAGCACTCTCATTATCACAAAGGAGTGGAATACGACTCATATTGTAACCGTAATCTCATAGAGTTCGTCGCATCTAAAGGAGTTGTGCACAACAACTTCTGGCTGCAACATACTCTGCTTCGGCCGTGGATAAGGCAATGGAGTTTTGTTTCTTGGAGGACCAATAAACTAGGGATCTACCTAGGAATTGGCATGTACCGAAGGTGCTTTTTCTATATACTTTGCATCCGGCATAATCTGCATCGGAGTATCCAATGATATTGAACTCGGAACCTTTAGGATTTGAAAGGCCTAGGTTGGGTGTATGAACTAAATATCGCAAGATTCTTTTTATGGCTGTCAAATGACACTCCTTAGGATTTTCTTGAAATCGTGCACACAAACATACACTCAACATAATGTCAGAACTAGATGCACATAAATAAAGTAGGGAACCAATCATGGAGCAGTATACCTTTTGATCCACATTTGGTCCGTCTTCACTGAGATCCAAGTGTCCATTTGTTGCCATGGGAGTCTTGATAGGCTTCACCTTGACCATTCCAAACTTCTTGAGTATGTCTTGAGTATACTTGGTTTGGCTTATGAACGTCCCTTCCTTTTGTTGCTTCACTTTTAATCCAAAGAAATATCTCAATTCTCCCATCATAGACATCTCGAATCTATATGTCATAATCTTACTAAATTGTTCACACAAGAATTTGTTAGTTGAACCAAATATAATATCATCAACATAAATTTGACAGATAAATTGATCATTGTCAAAGTGCTTCGTAAAAAACGTGTAATCAGCTTTGCCAATCTTAAATCCATTTTCAATGAAAAAATCTCTAAGGCACTCATAACAAGCTCTAAAAGCTTGTTTGAGGCCATAGAGAGCCTTATGCAGTTTGAACACATGGTCAGGGAACTCTTGATCTTCAAATCCGGGGGTTGCTCCACGTACACCTCCTCCTTGATTGGTCAATTGAGGAAGGCACTTTTCACATTCATTTGATAGAGCATGAAATCATGGTGAGTAGCATATGCAAGTAATATTCGAATAGATTCAAGCCTAGCTACGGGAGCAAAAGTCTGGTCAAAATCCAAACCCTTTACTTGTAAATACCCTTTGTCCACAAGTCGTGCCTTGTTTCTTGTCACCACCCCGTGTTTGTATTGCTTGTTGCGGAACACCCATTTACTGCCGATGATGTTGAACTTGGGCCTTTCAACAAGTTCTGAGACCTTGTTCTATTTGAAGTTGTTCAATTCTTCTTGCATTGCCACCATCCAATCTGGATCTCTCAATGCATCTTCAACCCTGTGTGGTTCCAAAGAGGATACAAATGAGAAATGTTCACAAAACTTAGCTATTCGAGATCTAGTTCTTACTCCCTTTTGGATGTCACCGATTATGTTGTCGACGGGGTGATCTCTTTGGATGTATTGGTGTACTCTTGGATGTGGCACTTGTGGTCTTGAATCTTCACAGTCATCTTCTTCTCCCCCTAGATGGTTGCCCTCATTGATTTGTTGGTCACCTTGATCTTCATGAGATTTATCATGGGTAGAAGCTCCCCCTTGATCATTTACCTCCACTTGTGGTTCATTGTCTTCATTTGCATTTGGAGGTGGCGCTTGTGGTCGAACATCGCCCAACGCCATTCTTTTCAACACTTGACATGGAGCTTCTTCTCTATCTAGCACACATTGATCAACTTTCTCTTCTTGAGAGCCGTTAGTTTCATCGAACACTACGTCATGTGCTACTTCAACAAGTCCGAAGACCTTGTTGAAGACTCGATAGGCGTAAGAGTTCGGAACATAGCCAAGCAAGAAACATTCATCGGACTTCGAAGTGAACTTTAAAGTCCTAGGCTTCTTGTTCAAAATATAACATTTAGAACCGAAGACTCGAAAATAGGAAATATTCGGCTTGATACCGGTGAGTAGTTCATATGACGTTTTCTTGAGTAGGCGATGAAGATAGAGTTGGTTTATGACGTGACAAGCGGTGTTAACCGCTTCAGCCCAAAACCGATCCGATGTCTTGTACTCATCGAGCATTGTCCTTGTCATCTCAATGAGGGTTCAGTTCTTCCTTTCGGCTACTCCGTTTTGTTCAGGGGAATACGGTGCTGAAAATTCATGTTTTATCCCTTCTTCGTCTAGGTACTCCTCAACTTGGGTGTTCTTGAATTCCGTGCTGTTGTCACTTTGTATGTTCTTGATCTTCAACGAGAATTCATTTTGGGCATGCTTGAAAAACTTCTTGAGTGTTCCTTGAGTTTCTGTCTTATCATGCAAAAAGACAACCCACGTGAAGCGCAAAAAATCATCAACAATTACTAAACCTTATTTGTTACCGCCGATGCTTATGTAAGCAATTGTACCAAATAGATCCATGCGAAGTAGCTCAAGTGGTCTTGTCGTTGTTATGACGTTCTTCGCGGGATTGGGTGCTCCTACTTGCTTACAGGCTTGGCACGCGCTACAAGGCCCATCTTTCTCAAAAACAACATCCTTCAAACATCGGATGTGATCGCCCTTAAGGAGTTTTTGGAGATTCCTCATACCAGCATGTGCTAGCCGTCTATGCCACAGCCAACCCATGTTGGTCTTTGCAATCAAGCATGTTTCAAGTTCAGCTTTATCTTTGTTGAAGTCAACTAGATAAAAATTTCCCTTTAACGCACCCTTGAATGCAACCGAGTTATCACTCCTTCTAGAGATGGTCACACCCTCATTAGTGAACAAGTAATTATAACCCTTGTCACATAATTGAGATATGGACAGTATGTTATAATCTAAGGAATCGACATGTAAAACATGAGAAAGAGTGTGTTGAGGTGAAATCGCAATTTTACCGGTACTGAGCACCCTTCCTTGACTGTTGTCTCCAAAATCGCTTGGATCTTCATTTTCTTCATGTTCAACAAACATCCTTCTTTCTCCGGTCATGTGGTTGGTCCATCCACTATCTAGCACCCATTTCGATCCATCGGAGGAATAGGCCTGCAAGAACAAATCACACCTTGGTATTAGGTACCCATGCTTGCTTGGGTCCTTTAAGGTTAGTCACGAGTGATTTGGGCACCCACACATGAGTCTTGGTGTTCCCATGGTGTGGCCCAACATGTTTAGCATAAACTCTACCAAAATTACATTTCATGGGAACATATGATGCATCAAAGGTTCTAAACAATAGTTGTTGTTCATATGTGTTAACATTTTTGGACTTATCAACATTATTAGGCTTTCTAGCTTGAGAGGAGTTTCCCTTGACAAAAGCAATGCATTCCTTGTTGTTCTTGTGGCTTCTAGCATTTTGCTTTTCATCATAAGAATACCCAATGCCATATTTGACATTAGAAGGTCTTGTGGCCAAGTATGCACTGTGTGTATACTTGACCTTCTCCTGGTCAAATATGCCACTTCGAGAAAGATGCTTGTCCTTTGTCGAGTTTGACTTCTCCTTCAAGGTAGTGTCAATTTTAGCACATGCACAAGTAATAGTAGTTTCATATTTTAAGTGTTGAGAAGGTGAGCTTGAAGAGGATGAAGGGTCACTTTGCTTGAGTGACTCAACTTTTAAATCAAGGATCTTGTTAACTTTGGTTAAGTTAGCAAGTTCATCCTTGATGATTACATTTGAGTCGCTTAACTTCAAGCAAGCTTCTTTGCTTAAAGCTAACTCAAGTTCTAGTGACTTGCTTTGCTCCTTTTCAAGTTCAAGGAGCTTTTTGATCTTAAGATATTCCTCCTATTGAAGAATGATCATATCTTCTTGGCGATTAGCAAGCTCCTCCTTATCAATAAGCTTGTCCATTATAAATTTCATCCTAGAAGCAGTTTTCTTGTCTAAACAACTAAGTAAGTATTCATTTACATCACAACTATCGTATTCACTAGAATCATCATTATCACTAGCAAAGGAATACGAGGAGGAAGATTTAGTTGTTACCTTTTTTTAACCTTCCTTCGCCATTAGACATGTGTCGTTGTCCATCCATGCGCCAATTGTCGGGAAGAGTTTGGATTTCTTGGTTGTCTTCTTGATGGCTATGCTAGCCATCTTCTCTTCCTCTTCGGATGAGGACTCATCATTGGAGCCCCACTCCTTTCCTAGGTACGCCTATCCAATTTTCTTTTTCTTCTTGAACATCTTCTTGGGTTGAGGCTTTGTATCCTTGGTCTTCTTCTTGTTTTCTTCGTAAGGACAATCAACTATAAAGTGATCGTATTCACTACAGTTATAGCAAGCGCACCTCAACTTTGGTCATGATTTGTCTTTGTGTCTTCCTTCATTTGATCTACCACCTTGTCTTCTTTTCATCTTCTTCTTTAATTTCTTCATAAATAGGATCATATCTTCTTCATCGATGTCACAACTTTTATCGTTGCTTTCATCTTCTTCTTGAGCTCCTCGTGTCTCTTTTGACATTGGCCTGCAAGTGGACTTCAAAGCGACTCCTTTCTTCTTTGCCGAGGTAAGGTCGGCAATCTCTTTGACATGCTTTTCTTGTTTCTCCATCATCTCAAAATTGATAATATTTCCAAGCAATTCGTCCGGAGTCATTTTCATGTACCCGGGACTTTCTCCAATCATCGAGCATAGCGTTACATTGCGAGGCATGAACGTTCTAAGAATCAGCTTCACCACTTCATGATCATTCCACTTCTTTCTTCCATATGCTCGAACCTTGTTGATGAGATTCTTAAACCGATTGTACATATCTTGCGGTGACTCATCTTCTTATATGGCGAATTTGCCCAATTCGCCTTCGTTCGTTCCAATCTTGGCCTCTCGCACATGACGATCGCCTTCATGTGCAGTTTGTAATGTGTCCCATATCTCTTTTGCAATTTCGAGTCCATCCACCTTGGTGAACTCATCTCGACTCAATGATGATGTTATGACAACTGCAGCTTAAGCATTTCGATAGATAGCTTGTTCTTCGCTTGGTGTGAGATCTACATCGTCATCCGGGATATCTATCCCTGTACACACTATATGCCACAAGCTGGGGTTAAGTGATATTAGATGCATCGTAATATTTTGCCTCCACATTGAATAATCATTGTCATCAAAGTATGGAGCTTTCCCTGGAGGTAATTATTATTGTTTGAATTTAATCGATCATAGTTAAAAGGATATCGGGAGTAGTCGGTGTGACTACTCCCCTTCTTCTTCTTCTCATCTTTGACCTTTATCTTCCCTTTAGAGAGTGCCTTCTTCCTTAGGAGCGCCTTGAGTTCAAGTGTCTCCTCATCATCATCCTCGAAGTCTTGGATGGCATCGAGGAGCTTCTCCAACTTTTGAGTCTTTTCATATTTAACTTTCTCTTGGTTGAAGTTCTTGTGTGCATCCTTAATGTCCGACATCTTCTCTTCGAGTGATTAGTCTCTTTTGAAGAGCCTTGCTCTGATACCAATTGAATGTAGCCTAGAGGGGGGTGAATAGGCTTTTTGATCTTTTGATGGAACCTGAAACACTTAGCAACCTAATCAAACATAGAGAAATTGGACTAGTCCGATAGGGTGCAGACTAGTACAGTGTGTGCAGACCAGATCGGTCAAGTTTGATCGATAATTTTGATTCAATTACTCTATGCAGCGGAAATTTAGTTGTAACACAAGTATATTGCTTTAACGAAACTGGATATGGCACACGTTAACTTTAGTTTCAAAGTTTTAACGTAAGCTGAACAAGATCGAGCAAACCCTAGATTGCAATGAATAGTAAGAACAAAAGTAAAGACACAAGGTTTGTATCCCGTGGTTCGATTCCATAGAGGAAATCTACATCCACGTTGAGGAGTCCAGGGAGGACTGGGTCTTCACCAACCCTACCCTCGTCGAATCACCACGGAGGCCGATTCTCTTCCATTAATCACAAAGGGGTAAATAACCGTGTTCAAGGGGCCTTCTCACAAGTTGAGGGCTCCCCAAGATTTACATTTCGAAACACCACCAAACACACTCGAAAGATATGCAATAAAACAGCGAGAGTGTGTGAGAGAATCAAACCCAAGAGCTCAAGACGTGAAGAACGTGTCTCTCCTTTGATCTATGGTTAATCCTCAAGGATTTGATCTTTCTTGTGTTGGATTGTGTGGAGAGACGTGTTTTCTGGGCTCTTGGAAGGTGTGACGGCGCAGGGGGTTGAGAGAGATCATATTAGGGCTGTGCACCTCTATTTATACTAGGGTTTCCAAAGGTTACCGTCAGGGTTTACAAAGTCTGGACTAGTCCGCTGTGCGGCGTGTGGGAAACCCTAAGTGTCTTGAATTATCGGCCTTGTCCGGCAACTAACGGACTAGTCCGATTTTGTCTTCTGAGATGTTCGGACTAGTCCGCCACATATCGTACTAGTCTGGCGTGGTGAATCCCTTAGTGAATTGAGGACAAGTCTGCACTTGGAGGACTTGTCCGATTTAGTCAGAGAGGTTATCGGACTAGTCTAGATAATATCGGACTAGTCCGGTGTCGTGAAATTTTGAGGGGCTAAGGACAAGTCCGAAAATGGGGAACTTGTCCGAAGTTGGTCAGTGGGGATTTCGGACTAGTCTGTGGAATATCGGACTGGTCTGATATTGATCAGAGGCATTATCAGACTAGTCCGTTGAGGACAAGTCCGCACTGGACGACTTGTCCGATCATGGACAAAGAGAATATCAGACTAGTTCGGGGAACATCGGACTAGTCCGGACCTGTGTAAACTTGTGCAGTGAGAGTGTTTTCTTTTGCTTGAGCTCTTGGTGTGTGTTTCTTCAACACACTCCATACACAAAGAGTATTCTATTCATCACTTGAGATCTTTTCAACTTGATTTCTCACTCTCCTTTCTTTTTGCGCTTTCTTCATAATTTCATTGAAACATGCGCTCATATCAACAATTTGGTTAGGATCTCATTTGTTTGTCATAAATCAACCAAAACCCACAAGGAGTGCCTAGATGCACTTTCATGAGACGTGGAAGAAGAGCTCCTAGCGGCAGATTAGGGTTAACCCCGACAAATCCAGACTAGTTCGGTCGACACCGGACAAGTCCAGTGTGTCGGACAAGGGCCAGATGAGTCTGTGACAACCGACTAGTCCGGTGCTGACGCCAGACAAGTCCGGTGTCAACAGGACAAAATTGAATTGAAACAACTAGATTTTGGTTGTTTGATCTAATAGTGATCTAAAGGATATTATTTCACAAACAATCTTGATGAACATGAACGGTAAGACAACAACAATCATACCATGGCCATAATTCACCAAGATTTACTCATTTAAATAGTTTTCTAGAGAAAATCGATAAAAGGGGGAAATTTTGGCAAAAATGAGTAAACTTTGAAATCACAATCAGATATGCAGTGTTTCAAGCCACATTTTGAGAGTCAAGTATATTTATCTCATTTCTTAGCTCACAAAACCTTTTCTCATCTAATGGCTTGGTGAAAATATCTGCAAGTTGTTTTTCTGTCCTAACATGTGAAATTACAATATCACCTTTTATTGAATGATCTCTTAAGAAATGGTGACGAATATCTATGTGATTATTTCTTGAGTGCTCTACTGGGTCGTGTGCAATTTTTATAGCACTCTCATTGCCGCATAGGAGCGGAATATGGTTCAGATTGTAACCATAGTCTCTTAGAGTTTGTCGCATCCGAAGTAGTTGTGCGCAACAACTACCAGCTGCAACATACTCCGCTTCGGCTGTGGAAAGAGCAATGGAGTTTTGCTTTTTAGATGACCATGAAACTAGGGATCTGCCAAGAAATTGACAGTTCCTCGACGTGCTCTTTCTATCGACTTTGCATTCTGCATAGTCGGCATCGGAATAACCTATCAAGTTAAATTTGGATCCTTTGGGATACCAAAGGCCCAAGTTGGATGCGTGTACAAGGTATCTTAGGATTCTTTTTACAACTATTAAATGGCACTCTTTAGGTGAGGCTTGAAACCATGCACACATGTATACACTAAGCATAATATCTGGCCTAGATGCACATAAATAGAGTAATGAGCCAATCATAGACCGATATACCTTTTGATCCACATTTGGACCATCTTCATTGAGGTCTAGATGTCCCTTAGTCGCCATGGGTGTCTTGATGGGCTTGGCTTTGTCCATATTGAACTTCTCGAGGATGTCTACGTGTACTTGGTTTGACTTATAAAAGTGCCCTCTCTTAGTTTCTTCACTTGAAATCCTATGAAGAACTTCAATTTGGCCATCATTGATATCTCAAACCTATCTATCATAATCTTGCTAAACTCTTCACAAAATGACTTATTACTAGAACCAAAGATAATATCAACATAGACATACGAATAGATGATCATCAAAGTGTTTTGTGAACAGAGTATAATCAGCTTTTCCAATTGTAAAACCATTTTGAGTCAGAAAATCTCTAAGGCACTCATACTGAGCTCAATGAACTTGTTTGAGGCCATTGAGAGCCTTACGCAGTTTATGGACGCGGTTGGGGTACTCCTGATCTTCAAATCCTGGTGGCTGCTCCATGTACACTTCCTCCTTAATTGGACCGCAGAGAAAGGCACCTTTGACGTCCATTTGATACAACTTGTTTAGGATAAAAGAGCACGTGTAAAGCTACCGGAGGGGGGTGAATGGTAGATGAAAACTTTTCAGCGGATGCAACGAAAACACCTTTCGGCAGAAAACCGATCTGTTAAAGAAACCGTGTGTGCGACTTATCTAAACGTGTTCAACTGTGACAGAACAAGTATAGATTGTAGAGAATCAAGTCACGAAGGCATCACAACAAGAATCATGAAAATCTGTCGAGAGAAACTCAAGTTACGATTGAAAGATCAAACAAAGGTCAATCTGTCCTACCCGAGAAAACAGTTATGGAACACTGCAAATAAACTCGTGTAGATCAGAAACCACAAATCCAATGACCGTGGATTTTCTCAGATGATAGAAAATTAAGTTGTGAAGACAACCTAAAAAGAATCTCATCAATCGGATCTATAAAACTTGAGTTATGATAAAACCACCAAAGCAAGGTAGTGTTGTGCAGAAACTCGACGAGAAAGACTTGAAGAAAACAAGTCAGATGAACAAGGCACAAAAGCTCCTTTAGACTACAAATTTTATTGATCAAAACTCACAAGTAACAGCCCCAAAGTCGTCTCCCACGAGCTCTGGCCTCCTTTGCTTATATAACCAGCCCTTAGGACGACCCAAACCTAACTAGGACTCTAATCCTACTCAATTCACAATCAAAACTTTCCATAACTGCTCAAGACTATTCCATACGCAGGTAGAAGCAATATTAAGACTTCCAAAGACCTTAAGAATGTACCCCACATTCGTAAAACAAGTCAAGTTCGTGTCCAAAATGAAAACTATCATAACCAACTCGATACTTTCCATATACGAGACAAACCCCGACTCTGCGGCAACCAGAGTCATAATCCGACACGATTGGATCCTTCCAACCAAATCTTCACGTCCAAATCCCGTCTCGGAACCATGTTACCACGTCCATGCACTCCATGCATACATGCAAACACCTTCCAATGACATCCAGTTTCCTTCACATGCATTGCCCTTGATTCAATCATCATGTGTGACCTCCTGATCAGCTCAACTACAGTTCCTCTTGAACTTGGTTGTTGAACCTCATCTTCTCCCTAAGACTAGTTCAATGGATCCCGTCAGCAGCCATGTCTTGAACTCAATCAACACCTGCACATGAATAAACAACCAATACTTCCAAGCACAAGTCCTCGACTTCACTCTCGTTAGTTCCGATAACCACAACACCTTACGTGAGAACCTCACATAAGTATGTTGCAAACCATAGCAATTTGATGTCAACCATCTTCAACCAAAACGCACCAAAAACATAGCAAATGAATACTAAGCATTCTTTCCAAGAATATAAAGCAAGTTGAAAACATTTCACGGTAAAAGTAAAAACATTGTAATCAAGCTCTGAACCTTGTCATAGCTAACTGGACCTTGAACCCAAGCTTACCAAACTAATAGGATGTAGTGCCGGAACATACCAAAGCTAGCAGGACCTAGCGCCATAGCTAACCAAAGCTAGTCGGACCTAGTGTCGGAGCTTATCAAAGCTAGTCGGATCTAGAGACGGAGCTAACCAAAGCTAGTCGGACCTAGACAAAGAAGTCGGACCTGGCAAAAGCAAGTCGGACCTTACGTCAGACCTTGCCGGGGCGACCCAAAACAAGACGGACCTATTATCGGACCTTGCTGGTAAAGGTGTTTTGGTAGTATTCAAAACTTTTATCGTCATAGCCAATGTATTTAGCACACATAGGTCTCACAATCTCCCCCTAGATGAATGCATTGGAAACACCACTTAAAATCCGAGCATTGGCTTATTCACATGAAAAGTTTTGAAAAAAAATTCTCCCCCCTTTTTGAAAATCAAATGAGATAGAAAGATAGAAATAAATTTCTCTCCTTGAATACTTCTCCCCCTTTGACAATGTATGCAACAAGGTACAAAAAGAGAAATTTTAATTTTTTATGAGCACATTATAACATATACATATAGAACAAAGCTCATCCAAGTCATACTATCAAGTAACTTACACTATCACAACAATGAGATACATAAAGTTGTGTAAGCCATGCTAGATATCAAATGTAATTTTCAACTTTAGCAAGTCATGATCTCACAATTTCAAAACCTGAAAGCATGACACTTGTTGCTGCATTTTATAATCTTTCAAAGAACAAATTTAGATCATATGATATTTGTAAGATATTATATACGCACCTGCCTTATTCTAACCAACCAAGCTAAGCCTATGTCATTTGACAATCAGAAGATTAAGGACATGGTTTTAGTCTTACACAACTTCTTCCAAGTTCAATCTAAGTGCAATGATAAGCCATCTCAAAAGAAGAAGTGTGATGCTTGCATATTCTCCTTATCTTTTCTCAATTTATATTTGTTCATAAAACTCAACATGTGAGTTGATTACTTGATTAATTCATTATGATTAAAAGCACTTGTGATCATGCAACAAATTTAAAAGTTCGATCATGACCAGATTTAGTGTATGTAATTATTCCAATTACTAGTCATGGCAAAAACCACAAAATGTATAACATGAGTAATGTAGTAAGAACTTTCAGCATGTAAAAGGAATCACAAAGTCATATATGTATGAAATACTATGCTCATATTATTTTAAATTCAGATTCACACATAGACTTTCCAAGTTTCAAAGCTCCCCCTCAATTTAATACATGAGGATGCATAACCCCTATTTCACTACGAATGTAACAAAAACGAGTGAAATCCAAAGGTTTTTTGGAAATTTCATCCAATTGTTGTTTGGTATCTACATGGTGAAGCACAATATTTCCTTTTTCAACATTATCACGGAGAAAGTGATACCTAATATCAATGCAAATGGAACGGGGTTTTTAGCAATGCAAATGGCACTAGTGTTATCACAACATAATGGAACACTATCTAGATCAACCCCATAGTCCTTAAGTGTTTGAACAATCCAAATAATTTGTGAGTAAGCACTAGCAGTAGCTACATATTTAGATTTGGCTGTGGATTGTGCAACTGAGTTTTGTTTTCTAGAGGACCGAGCAACAAGAGAATTTCCAAGAAAATGACAAGCACCGGGAGTACTTTTCCTATCAATCCTACAACCCCCAAAACTAGCATCCGTAAAAGCTTTCCAAGTAACGGTTGAGGAAGAAGGAAGAAAAATGCTAAATTCTTGAGTTCCATGTAAGTATCTGAGAATCCTTTTGACGGCTTGATGATGTGAAGCACGTGGGGAAGCTTGAAACCGTGCACAAAGACATACGCTAAATTGAATGTCCGGTCTTGATGCCGTGAGGTACAAAACTGATCCGATCATGCTTCTATATTCTTTTTGATCAGCGGATTCACCATCTTCATCAAGTTCAAGTGTTGATGTTGTTCCCATTGGTGTATGAAGAGGCTTGCTTTTGTCCATGTTGAAGCGCTTGAGAAGGTCCCTTGTATACTTTGTTTGATGCACAAAGGTACCTTCCTTGGTTTGCTTGATTTGCAGCCCCAAAAAGTAAGTGAGTTCACCATCATACTCATTTCAAATTCTAAACTCATCATTGTCGAAAACTTGTACACAAGATAATGAGAAGCACAACCAAAGATAATATCATCCACACACACTTGAACGAATAATGAGTCATTGTCATTCTTAAGCACAAAAAGAGTTGTATCAACCTTGCCCATGGTAAACCCCTTTTCAAGTAAGAATGTTTTTAACCCATCATACCATGCTCTAGGGGCTTGTTTTAAACCATATAGGGCTTTAGTCAGTTTGAAAACATGATTAGAAAAATCTGGATTTTCAAAACTAGGTGGTTGCTTAACATAAACCTCCTCATCTATGTAGCCATTAAGAAAAGCACTTTTAACATTTATTTGATATACCTTGAAACCTTTAGATGCAGCAAAAGCTAGCAAAATTCTTATGGCTTCTAATCTAGCAACAGGAGCAAAAGTTTCATCAAAACCTAGACCTTCAATTTGTGTGAAACCTTGAGCAACCAACCTAGCCTTATTCCTAACCACAACCCCATCCACACTTTGTTTATTTTAAACACCCATTTAGTTCCAATTAAAGTGTGATCTTGAGGTGGAGGTACAAGTTTCCAAACATTATTTCTTTCAAAATTTTCTAACTCTTCTTGCATTGCAATAATCCAAGATTCGTTAGTGAGTGCGTGTGATATATCTTTGGGTTCAAAAGAAGCAACAAAAGTAGAATGAGCATGAGAATTGGGGTCGGAAAACCTGGATCTTGTAACTCGTTCATGCAAGCTTCCAATTATCTGTTGCGGGGGATGATTCATGTAAATTCATAAGGGAATAGATGTCTCACAAGCTTCTTCTTCATCAGGTTCATCGCAGATTGATGAACATGTGTCTTGTGGATGATCAAGACCAGCAGAGATGGTAGTCAGAGCTTGTTCAAAGTTTGGAGCTGGACACGTGTCAGCTTCGGAACTATCAGACAATATCACCGACTCTTCTTCTTCTTCGAAAATACTCTCCCCCTGAGGGTATGGATCCGGACGTGCAGTGTTTGAGCTAGTACCTGGGCTAGCTTCATCAAAAGACAACTCACAAGTCTCCAAAATTTTGTTAGTGTCAAGTAAAAGCACACGGTAGCCTCTAGTATGAGATGGATAACCAAGAAACATGCCATCAATGGATCTAGGTTCAAATTTATCAAGATTATTGTCGGATAGGTGGAGTTCCTTTGCACTCTTCGCAGTTCCAAAGGGTATCCGGTACGCAGGGTAATGACAGTGGCCCCCTAGGCCCACCTTTGGGAGAGACCTTTTGGATTAAGTCATTCTACCGGAGGTGGGTCCATCTTTTGATTTCTACGCCGTGTCTTTGTTGGTTTTTGGATGTGCCGTTGAGGTGGTGGTTCGCAGTTAAACCATCGTCACGTAGCATCTTCAGGATGCGGCAGGTGAGATCTGCACGTGCGTATCTCACCCAATTGAAGGTCGCCGGTTCCCAATACGAAAATCATATCGGTTCTGCGCACCCTGTTAGGCCGCCGCCCTCGGGTTTCCCGCCTCTCATCATGACAACTGTTCGCCTGGGGTAAGGACATCGACTTGATCGTCTGGGTGGCCCCGGGCCCCCTTGTCATTGGCAGGGTGGAATTTTTGAAATGTATTTGTGGCCCTTCTGCGGTTTCCATCCAACCGTTGCGGGGGCTTACTTAAGAAGGAAGTGCGCACCGTTTGGGGGGATTCCTTACACCTTCATTTGAACTTGTGCTCGAATCCTCCAAACTTTCGCTTGCTTTTTCTCTCTCGCCCCGCTGTGCTGCGATGGAGTTGGGTCTCCGCAAGAGCCGTCTCACGACCGATGATGATTTGAAGAAGGTCCGGACCTACATGGGGTGGTCCAGCGGCTCTTTCAACCACCTGGTCCACGCCGGCAAGCTCCCGTTCAAGAAGAAGAGCGCCGGCGATATGGTGTACTTTTCTGTGTACACCATGGTAGGACTGATCAAACCTTTCTCAACTTTTCTCTTGATGTTGTTAGACTTCTATGGTCTGCAGTTGTACCACCTTGGCCCCCACTCCATTCTTCTTGTGTCAACATTCGTCCACTTCTGTGAGATGTGGGTGGGCATTCCCCCCTGCATCAAGCTTTTCCGTACCTTCTTCACCATCCACACCACCGGCAAGAGTGACGAGTATCTTGGATTCTACTATTTTGTGAAGCGCGAGAAATGCCCCTACAAGTACTTGAGGTCATTCCCTTCTGACAAGTGGGACGATTGGAAGAAGGATTGGATTGTCGTCATGGCAGAGGAGCACTAGAAGCTGGTGCTGCCTGAAGGTCTTCCCAATGTTGACACTGACGCCTAGAGCGAGGCTCCGGCGCTGTCGGAGGCCTTCAACCCTGCCTTGACCAGGATCCACCAATGTGTGGAAGGAGGGGTGACCCCCCAGGTGATCTTCTGCAACTTCCTGGTCAACAGGTGGGCTCCGCTGAAGAAGAGGAAGAAGCTCGCCTGGGCCCTCAATAGTGTGATGGACGATGACCGGATTGAAACCGATCTGAAGTCCAATTTGGAAGGCGCTGCTTTGGAGCTTCATCTCAAGAAGTTCCAGCATGGCATCAACGTCGAGGACGACGACTTAACACCGCCAGCGGCTTTCCTCCCTTTGAATATGGAGGCGGAGTTCAGCTGGGAGCTCTGGAGGAAGATGTCGGTGCTTGACGACCTCGGCGAGGTAGAGAGGCATTCGACCACCAGATTGGTGATCCCCGGAGCTTCCGAGGGTGGTCCCACTTCCGCCCCGAGACAGAGAGCTGAAGTCATTGGCAAGGGCAAAGAGTTGGTTGAGCCCTCTAGCCGAAAGAGGAAGTTGAAGCACTCTGACAGGAGGCCCGTCAGACCTGCTCCTTCCACAACAGCTCCTTCTCCCCGGCGGGGGAGGTCTTCGGTGGCGACGACAACTCCAGCATCAGCATCTCCCCCGGAATGTCAACTCCGCCCAGGTGACTCCGGTGCCAGGGCCACCTAAGGGCTCTAGGTCCGAGGATCCTTCCCAATCGAGGAAGGCCCCAACCAAGACGTCGCTGACGGCGGCAGTAAGCTCCGAAGAGCCTTCTGGAGCTGCTACCCCAGTTGCGACCGGGTAAGGCTCTGAGCGCCCGGCAAAGAGGTTCCGCGCTAGCTGGAGCAGAAGTCTACCAAGGTAAATTTGCTTTTTTACCTTAGTTGATTGTTTTTGTTGTAATCATTGATGAGATCATGCACATTATTATTGCACTTACAAACATGACACAATATTTATTTGTTTGGGATCCTGGCTCAAGTGAATGTGCACTCTTATTTGATGGACAAGATCAAGATGGCGCACTATGTCGTCCACCACCTTGGCCTCCTCCTTTGATGCACACAAAAGATTTGATGGCGTTGCATATTTGGACCAACACATGAGAGAAGACAAACTTGAGTCGAGGACGACTCCAATTCAAGAAGGGGAGGATGATGAGGACATCACTTCTATGGATACAAACAACACTCCATTGAACATACAAGATGCAATCAATAGAGTTCATACACAACAATTAATTTCAGAGGTGAACTCGTTCTTATATATTTCCTTATATGTTTTTGAGCATAGATTGCTACTTAATGATTTAATTGTGATTAGGATCCATGGAGAGGTTCAAGGAGTACTTGGAGGGAGTATTAGGGACGTCAAAAACTAGAGAATTCGTTCAAAGAAGATGGAAACCGAACCAAACTCCAAATCGTATCCAACTCGGAGTCCAGGAGCAGTACGCACTAAAACGGACGTCCAGGACGAATACGAACTCCGTTTTGGACGTTCTACATATGCACGTAAAGGGGAGAGGATAATCATTGCAATGGAGTCGGTCCCATGTCAAAATTCCTTCGGAGTCGACGGGAATCGTCGAAACAAAATCAAGTACAGAATCCGTCAGGGTGCTGCGCCACCGTATTGGGCCATTGGGCCTTGTATCAAGTCTAAGTCCATTATTTTCGTGTGTTAGGGTTAGGTCACGACCCCAACACCCCCTTGGACGTCCTCCCAGCTATATATACTCCATAGTAGCCGCCATGAATAATTGGGTTCTGCTTAGATCAATAATATTGCTGTTTATCGGTTTGTGAAACCCCAATTCAGCAATTTCAGATTGCTTCTTCTACGTTCTTGCTTGTGTTCTCGGTTGCACTTGCAGGGATTAGCCTTCTTGGCGAGGTCAATCGTGTGAAGCACGGTTGATAACCAACGGAGCGGTGGTATAGTGATTGCAGGGGCTGTTCGTGTTCTACTCGAGAGCCTCGGATCATCAACGTCGAGATCTCCACATCAATCGACCTATCCATTACCTTTCGGAAGATCGGGACTCATCAATTTTTCCTATCAGTTTTAGTTTATTATTGCACCTACAAACATGACACAATATTTATTTGTTTGGGATCCTGGCTCAAGTGAATGTGCACTCTTATTTGATGGACAAGATCAAGATGGCGCACTATGTCGTCCACCACCTTGGCCTCCTCCTTTGATGCACACAAAAAGATTTGATGGTGTTGCATATTTGGACCAACACATGAGAGAAGATGAACTTGAGTCGAGGACGACTCCAATTCAAGAAGGGGAGGATGATGAGGACATCACTTCTATGGATACAAACAACACTCCATTGAACATACAAGATGCAATCAATAGAGTTCATACACAACAATTCATTTCAGAGGTGAACTCGTTCTTATATATTTCCTTATATGTTTTTGAGCATAGATTGTTACTTAATGATTTAATTGTGATTAGAATCCATGGAGAGGTTCAAGGAGTACTTGGAGGGAGTATTAGGGATGTGAAAGGCCAGAGAATTCGTTCAAAGAAGATGGAAACCGAACCAAACTCCAAATCGTATCCAACTCGGAGTCCAGGAGCAGTACGCACTAAAATGGACGTCCAGGACGCATACAAACTCCGTTTTGGACGTTCTACATATGCACGGAAAGGGGAGAGGATAACCTTTCCAATGGAGCCGGTCCCATGTCAAAATACCTTCGGAGTCGACGGGAATGGTCGAAACAAAATCAAGTACAGAATCTGTCAGGGTGTTGCACCACCGTATTGGGCCATTGGGCCTTGTATCAAGTCTAAGTCCATTATTTTCCTGTGTTAGGGTTAGGTCACGACCCCAACACCCCCTTGGACGTCCTCCCAGCTATATATACTCCATAGTAGCCGCCATGAATAATTGGGTTTTGCTTAGATCAATAATATTGCCGTTTATCAGTTTGTGAAACCCCAATTCAGCAATTTTAGATTGCTTCTTCTACGTTCTTGCTTGTGTTCTCGGTTGCACTTGCAGGGATTAGCCTTCTTGGCGAGGTCAAGCGTGTGCAGCACGGTTGATAACCAACGGAGCGGTGGTGTAGTGATTGCAGGGGTTGTTCGTGTTCTACTCGAGAGCCTCGGATCATCAACGTCGAGATCTCCACATCAATCGACCTATCCATTACCTTTCGGAAGATCGGGACTCATCATCAATTTTACTATCAATCATATTTTGAGTTTCTTCGTCCTTCAACCAAAGGGTCTCTAAAAAAGGGGGTTGAAGCTCCGGTTCCTGCGATAGCGGCTGATGATGTACGGGCGGAGGCTCCGGCTCCAATTCCAGCGCCACCCCAGGTGGTGGATGTGGTCACAGCAGTTCTGGCGCCGGCTATCGTGGATCTCGACTCATCTCCCGAAGCTCCCATGGTAGCGCTAGACCACGGGAATGAAGATGTACCAACAGCACCAGCTCCGGGAGCTGAAGCTCCGGTTTTGGATGCTGCGATGACGGGCGCTCTGGCCTCAAAGCCGGAGGTAGCTGCAGTTTTGACCTTAGAGCCAGATGTTATTGAAGCCCCGACGGCGGAGCCGGTGGTTCATGAAGTTCCGGCGCCTGAGCCGGTTGTCGTGGAGGTGCCGGCTCCCAAATCAGTGGAGGTCGCAGCGCCGGCGCCTGAACCGGCAGTGGAGGAGGCACCAACACCAGAGATGGAAGTAGCCTCAGCTCCGGCTGAATCTTCAATGCCTGCCCCGGAGGTCGTGGTAGTTCTGGAGGTACCCGCGCCTGAGGGACCGGTTGCTGATGACCTGGCGGGGGGACCTTCGGAGCCGACTCCGAAGGTAGAAACTCCCATTGTCGGACCTTCCTCAGCAACGACTGAGGTACTCCCGGAGGGCGTCCCTAGTGCAGCGGAAGCTCAGGGGACCGCTCTTGTAGAGTGGGACCCGACTTTTGTTATGGAGAACCCGCTGGAGTCAGCAGAGAGGACCCCAGCAGCTCCGGAGCCAATCCACTTGTCGTTATCCATCGACAACGCCTGCTCCAGCCTTTGTCAGGTCTAGCTGGCCTTTTATCACGACAGCAAGGCCCTCGAGGAGGAGTGCCAAACCCTTAGGAGGTGGTGCAACCGGCTCCAATTTGAGACCAAGCTGGCGCAAACAAGGCTGACCGACAACAAGGAGTGGGTCAAGAGGGATATGGCCCAGATGGAGTACTGGGGCCATCTGCTGGATGAGAGGGAAAGCATGGTGCGATCCCTCAACAACCAATCCTGGGCTATACACGAACAGGTCGTGGCTGCTAATGAAGCAGCGAACGATCGCCAGGAGAAGCTCAGCACCATCCACGAGAGTCTCGTCAAGCGCCGAGAGGCTCTTGAGGAGCGAGAGAAAAAGCACGAAGATGAAGAGCATAAACTCCTGGAGATGAGGGATGACCTAATGAAGAGGGAGGAGGAGCTCACCCAAAGGCTGGCTCTGCGTGACAAGAGCCTTGTAGAGCGCACCCAGAAGCTGGAGGAGCTCTGCGAGAGCGAGGAGAAGAAGGCCTGGCGGCGGGGACAGGACGTCACCAAAAGAGAGAACGAAGTCGCTGCCAGGGAGAAGAAGGTGTGGGGCCGAGAGAAAGACCTGCTTGACCGCCAGAACAAGATCCACGTCCGGGAAGAGGAGCTTGCCAACCTCGAAAGGCAAGTTGCTGAAAGGATTCAGCAGCACGCCAAAGAGGTCGAGCGCCTTGCCCGGGAGGGTTCGGAGCTTGCGGCGACCAAGAGGTCCTTGGAAGAGATGCGAGGCTCAAGGGCTGCAGAGTCCCAACAAGTATGGGACTTCATGGGCAAAGCCAATGACGCGCTGATGCCGCTGGGCTTTAGTCCCATGCGTCCGGACGATCCGGAGCCGGAGCTGGACCATGCGTTGAAGGTGTGGAGCTCGGCTGGCAACAAACTCAACAAGATGGGCGATGTCATCGCGGATCATTTGGAAACTGAAGGAAAATCCCTTGCGCAAAACATCGCAGAATACATGTTGACGTGCTACACAAGCCGGGATCCCCATTTCCCACTAGATCCGGTGCTTGAAGGTCCCATTGATGGAGAGGGAGATGCCGCCAAGGCCAGCGTGTTGGAGGTTGCCCAGAAGGTTGCCTTGTTCTTCCGTAGGATTTAGGACTTTCTCCTTGTAGCTCCCACTTGTATCTTCTCTTCTTTTCTCCAATTTTGTAATCTCTTGTCCACAGATGAATGAAATCCAAGAAATTTATGAATTTCATTTTTTTGTCTTAAACCTTTGTCTCACTTGGCCCCCTGGTAGATATACACAATTTGATTGCGAACATGCACCAAAAGGATGTAGCATTTTCTTGAAGACATGCGTGCTTCGAATCTTGTAGAGTATAGGTCCGAAGTCGTCGACAGCAGGGGCCCCCTGAGGTTGTCGGAGCTTAGTAGCTCCGGCAGCAATCATTGTCAACACGTAGAGCGTCGACAGTTGGCCCTCTGGGGTTGTTATAGCTTAGTAGCTCCGGTAGTGACCACTGTCAACACATAGAGCGTCGACAGCAGACACCATTGGGGTGTCCTTCTACCATATTTTCTTCACGTTGACGGTTGGCTCCCTTGATTTGTCGGAACTTGATAGCTCTGGCGATGCCTACTATCAATGTTTAAAACATCGATAGTGGGCCACCTTAGGGGATGTCGAAGCTTTGATAGCTCTGGCATCATCCACCATCACCGTGAGATTTTTATTTTTCCTGCATACTGGAGTCAAGAAAAACTGTAAAACCATTTCTTATCTATAACTCGTTTGCGGCTCACTATTCCCGAAAGAAATTTTTAGATCGATCGCAATTCTATATACAATCAAGTGCATTTGCTTATCTTCTCCAGGTCCGATCGTTTTATGGACTCACCTTACTCAGGTCTACCGGGGTGTAGGTAGAGTGGCGTACTTAGGGTGCAGGACCATGCTAAGTCGATAGCACACTCTGGAGCTAGATTGGCTTGGCATTCAGGCGAGTAGGCCATTCAACAATGTTAAGACCCAAAAGAATTAACAAAGCAACTTGAATTATATATGAATTGTTCGAGCTAACGTTTCTTGAGAATTGCACAACTTTGTTATATACCAAAAAGAGAAAAATAAAAAAGAATGAGCCTATACAAAATAAATGCACGTGGAGTCTGTTTTCACCTAATGATGTCTTTCATTATAGGTCTGGGGTACAGGGGAAACAAGTACACTCCTAGGGTACGGAACCAGGCTAAGTGTGTTGCATTTCTTGTTTGGCCCAAGGTAACTAGCTACACTTTTAGTTCTGAGACTGTGTCGAGTGTTGCTTGAACTTTGCGGACCTTCCGAGAATGGTCCGACTGTTCTCCTAGAGGAGCTACCCGACTCTGGACAATGAAGCTATAACATACATCATATGTAATTACAGACTCACCTCCGTAATTTTAAGTGTAGAACTTACGGAGGTGCTTAATGTTCCAAGGATTAGGGAGCGGTGTCCCATCCTCGGTTGCCAAGCAAACGAATCCGGGACGAGATACTTTGATCACTCGTAAGGGTCCTTCCTAGCTGGGGGAAAGTTTGTTTAACCCTTCTCGAGTTTGTATTCTCTGTAGCACCAGATCGCCTTCCTCGAGCTGTCGGTTATGCACATGCCTTTGGTGATAGCACCGGAGCGCTTGGCGGTATCGTGCATTTCAAACAGCTGCTCGGCACCTTCCCTCTTCAACAGGGTCAAGGTCTTCACGACGGAGCTGGTCCTGCATGTCTTCGTCGATGGTCCAGACCCGGAACGACCCCAAGGTGTTTCGGAGGAAGGACTGCTTCAGCTCCGTACACCAGGAAGAAGGGTGTCTCTCCAGTTGACCGGTTTGAAGTTGTCTTGTTTGCCCACAAGGTGGGCGGAAGCTCTTCAATCCAGTTGGCTCCATGTTTTTTCAGGCGCTCATATGTGCGAGTCTTGAGTCCTTTTAGGATTTCTGCATTTGCTCTCTCAGCTTGGCCATTGCTTGCCGGGTAAGCTACGGAAGCGTAGCCGACTTGAATGCCGAGGTTTTCGCAATATTCTTGGAATGCAGAACTTGTGAATTGGGTCCCATTGTCAATTATGATATTGTTTGGGACTCCAAATCTGCATACTATGGACTGCAAGAAATTGATAGCTGATTGCTTGTTTATTGTCACAATTGGAGTTGCTTCCAGCCACTTGATGAACTTGTCGATGGCGACATACTGGAACTTGTAACCTCCGAAGGCTCTTGGGAAAGGTCCCAAGATATCCATACCCCACACGGCGAATGGCCATGTAGGAGGTATCATTTGTAGAGGTTGAGCTCGTGTGTGAATTTGCTTTGCATGAAACTGGCATGCGTCACATTTCTTCACTAGCTCAATTGCATCCTAGAGTGTTGTAGGCTAGTAAAAACCATGCTGGAAGGCTTTATGACCAACGTGCAGGAAGACACGTGGTTACCACACTCACCTCCATGGATTTCCGCGAGGAGCCCGCGGCCTTCTTCCCTTGTAATGCATCGCATTAGGATGCCGTTGGAACCACACCGGTAGAAATCCCTTTCTACCAGTGTGTATCTTTTAGCCAATCTAACTATCCGGTCAGCAGATACCTTATCTTCAGGAAGCATGTTGTCTTTCAAGTAGCTCCGGATCTCCGAGATCCATGCATCGGAGCTAACTTGAGCTTCTGAGTCTTGCGTGTTGGGTTGCTCGGAGCTTCCTGCAGCACCTATGACCCTTGATGGACGCCATGGTAATAGGGCCATCGAGTCCGCCAGCTTCGAGGTGCTGGTCTCACCCCCTTCGCTCAATTCAGCAGGCTGAGCTGTTGGTCTTGACAATCTCCAGACGAAGGTTCCGTCGGGAACCGGAGCTCCAGTTGAAGCTTTCGTCGAGAGTTCGTCCGCTTCAGCATTGTTGAGACGCTGGACATGGCAAAGATCTAGGACTTCGAAGTCCTTCTGAAGCTTCTGGACTTCAAGTAGATATGCAGCAAATTGAGGGTTGTTGCAGCAGCATTCACCTTTGACTTGTTTTATTATGAGCTACGAATCACCCTTTACCAACAGCTGCTTGACACCATATGATAGTGCCACCTTTAGCCCGTAGATTAGTGCTTCATACTCTGCCATGTTGTTGGTCGCCTTGAAGTTGAGGTGAACCATGTATCTGACCTTCTCCCCGGTTGGAGCGAGAAGAAGGATTCTAGCTCTGGCCCCCTGCTTCTGCACAGAGCCGTCAAAGTAGAGAGTCCAGTGAGGCTCAGTGAAGACCGGAACCTTGGGTTCCGACTTCTGCTCACTGGGGCCCCCAGGATTTGATGGAGAGGGGGTCCATTCCACCACAAAGTCTGCGTGCTTGACTCTTGATCTCTTGTCTTGGGATGAATTCAAGATCGAACTCGGCCAATTCCGCTGCCCACTTTGCAATGTTCCCAGTGGATTTGGGGTTATGCAAGATTGCACGCAGTGGATAAGAGGTTACTACTGAATTCTTGTGGGCTTGGAAGTAGTGGTGAAGCTTCCTAGAGGCGATAAGAACTGCGTAGAGCAGCTTATGCACCTCTAGGTACCAAGTCTTGGCGTCATGGAGTACCTCACTAATGAAGTAAACTAGGCGTTGGATGGTCCGAACCCTCCCGAGGGGGCCCGGTGCTTCCTCCTCATCAACCCGGACCCTCTCGGAGGGGTCCGGACCTTATTCGGGGACCTCTTCTTGCTAGAGGAACCCGAAGCTTCTTCCGAAGTGACCCGGACCTTCCCGGAAGGGTCTGGTTCTTCTTGTTCAGCAATAGTAACTCCTTCATTTGAAGGAGGTTGATCCTCTGACTTCTCGCCTTGAGGATCCAGGTCTGGGGGCTGGGACCCAGACTCGCTTTCAGGTAGCTCCGGACCTTCCCGGGGGGAGGGGGTCTGGATCCTGAACTAGAGATGGTTCTGGTCTTTCCGCAACCAGGACCATGCTGACAACTTCGTCAGTTGCTGAAATGTAAAGCAGAAGTGGCTCTCCAGGATTCGGAGCTACCAAAGTTGGTAGAGTGGTGAGGAGCTGCTTCAGCTCATGGAATGCCTTTTCTGCTTCTTCAGACCATTGGAATGGTCCAGACATCCTCAGTAATTTGAAGAAGGGTAGCACCCATTCCGTTATTCTTGAAATGAACCGGCTGAGGGCTGCTAGATACCTAGTTAGCTTCTGGACATCCTTGATGCGAGCTGGTGGCTCCATGTCTTCAATAGCTTTAGTCTTCACCCGATTTTCCTCTATTCCGAGGTGGTTCACCAAGAATCCAAGAAGCTTTCCAGAGCTAACCCCAAAGACACTTCCTCTAGTGTCAAGTAAAAGCACACGGTAGCCTCTAGTATGAGATGGATAACCAAGAAACATGCCATCAATGGATCTAGGTTCAAATTTATCAAGATTGCCATGTTTCTTAACAAAGCATTTGCAACCAAAGACCCGAAAGTGTGTAACACTAGGCCTATGTCCAAACCGGAGCTCATATGGTGTTTTACCCAGCTTAGCACGCAAGAAAACACGATTTGAGACATAACAAGCAGTTGCTAACGCATCAGCCCAAAAGGAGTTTGATATTCATCAAGCATAGTCCTAGCCATCTCAACTAAGGTTCTGTTCTTTCTTTCTACAACACCGTTTTGTTGAGGTACATATGGTGAAGAAAGTTGATGATCTATTCCATTTTCAGCACAAAAGTGATCAAAAGATTGATTTTTAAATTCAGTTCCGTTATCACTTCTAATTGCCTTTAAAGATCCTAGGTGATCAATTCATAATCTAAGAAATAAAGTCCTAAAGTGACTAAAAGCTTCATTCTTAGACGCCATAAAGTAAACCCAAGAGTATCTAGAATAATCATCAACAATAACAAGAACATACCATTTACCTCCGAAGGATTGAACTCGTGAAGGTCCTACGGTGTCAAGATGCAAGAGTTGACATGGTTCAGTTGTCATGATCATTGTGAGAGGAGTATGTGAACCTGCAACCATCTTAGCATGTCTACAAGAAGAGCACACAATTTCTTTGACCCCTTTAAGCTTAGGCAGCCCACGTATGTGATCAAGAGCACTAACACGCATTAGGTGATCAAAGCCTACGGGACCAAGTCTACGATGCCAAAAATATATGTCCTTTGAATCATTAGCAACTAGACACCTATGCTTAGAGGAAGACATATCAAAATCAGCTTTAAAAACTCTTCCAAACCGAGACATATTAAAAATAAGCTCACTATTTGAACCTACAACTTTGCAGCAGTTTTTATTGAAAATAATTTCTAGATTTTCATCTAGCAATTGTGCAACAGAAAGCAAGTTGTGTTTCAAATTTTTGACAAGTGCCACATCCTTCAAAGTGTAGTGATCATTTACTCTAACCGAACCCTTAGCAATTATAGGAGTTGAAGAATTATCGGCAAAAGTAACATTCTCTACACGTGACACAAAAGAGAGGGAGGAGAACCAATCTTTGTTACCGGTCATGTGGCGTGAGCAACCTGAATCCACAATCCAAATGTTCTCCTTCCTCAAACGTGTAACTTACATAGAAGCACAATACGTCGATGACTCAATACTGGGGTTAGTCAAAAGGCATTTAGGTATCCAGTACTGAGTCACACGACGTGCAGCAGGAAAAACACGCGAAAGCTGAGATAAAACAGCAAGTTTATGAGTCAAAGTTTGAGGTTTTCTATTCTTAACTCTTTTAGCACAATAACCAGTAGCTCCGAAGGTAAAAGTAGCAGTTCCAAAAGACAAGGCTGAAGCTCTGGAAGCAAAAGCTGAAGTTCCGAAGGAAACAACAGAAGGTCCGGGAGCTCTCGGAGCTATCGGGACTATCGGAGCTGCTTTTACGGATTTCTTACCAGAAGGTCCGGAAGCTACCTTTTCAAATTTCTGACTCACTAAAGCAGGTTGTGTTTTTCTAATTGCATGAAAGTTATAAGATCTAGCAATTTTTCTTTTCTTTTTCTGTTGTTTAGCTAGTCTAGTAGGTGAGTAAGTCAAGTTCTCTATATGCTTGAAGATGATTACGCGTCTTAAGTGTTATCTATCAAGGTGCACAAAACCGCTCATTCCTGGTAAGGCAAGAGAAGCCATTGAAAAGCTACTAAACATAAAATTAAGTTAAGTTCGCTATTCTAGTGCGATGTTCAGTTCACTGTCTCCACTCCACTATTCTTATCTTACATAAGAACCTGCCTCTTCTTTAATTGATTGGAAAGCTGGTCAATAAAATACCAGTGGTAAATCCATTGAGTAGCAGCTCGTATCCAAAGAAAAGGCCATAACAAGGTATCTATGACATGACCATCTCTACCACAGAAGGTACAATGAAATTTAACTTTGTGTTCATGTCTAGATGAGCAAGCAATATTTTTATTTGAAACCGAATTAGACAACACTCCTGCAGATTTGAAAACCACTCCCTTTTGTTTAGGAACTGTTTGAATCAAACCACTTCCTAATGACTTCACAATTTTGGGTGGATGTGCCTTAGCATGAGCATGAGAATCAAAACCTAAACCAGTTTTATCATTGCAAGACTTGGAAGAATTCAGCAGCAAGTTTATGTTCTTATTCCCATTACAAAACCGATCTAATGTCCTATGCATGTTGTCAAGTTTATTGGACAGATCAAGGCAATTTTCACATGAAGTTTTTCCTTTTAGTTTGCAATTTGAACAAAATTTAACTTCATGAGAACGTAGAGCATTGTTCAATATAGAAATTTCATTCATAGCATCCTGTAGTTTCTTATCAAGATCCTCACAAGTAGAACAATGCAAATCAATTGTAGAACAGCTAGCATCTTTCAAGTTTTTATCATTCAGTGCAGCAAGCTCTTTGTTCTTTTCAATTTCTTCATCAAGTCTATCTAGAGTGGAGGAGTGTGCACTTCTTAATGTGGACAATTGTTCATAGATTAAGTCACATGAGGGACATGCATCATCACTAGGAATCAAAGTTTTTAAACGGTTAATTTCATATTCTAGTGATTCAATTTTAGCAGCATTATCCCTAAGCTTTTTGTCCTTTTTCTTGACAATAATAGTTGCACGAGAAATAGCATCACGCATTTCATTGCAGGTAGAACATACCTCATCGTCTTCACTGTTGTGTTCTGCATCCTCCTGACTTGATCTTGATCTTGTTTTGCCTGCCATGAAGCATAAGTTGGCCAGATCGTCATCATCTTCATCACTTTCAAAGTCTACATCACTTGAACTAAGTTCTTGAAATGCGGTGATGAAGCTGTTAATCATCTTGCGTCCTATGGCACCCTTCTTCTTCTTGTTGGAATTTCCAGAGGGGGTCTGGACCTTGCTTTGTTTTTCTTCCCGGGTGGTTGGACCTAAAAGGTTAGGGCATTCTGTATGAAAGTGTCCTGTTTTACCACATTTAAAACAACGTTGAGGTCCGGAGCTTCCTCTCCTTCTAGTTCTCACATTTTGCAATGCTTTTGAGAATCTAGTAGAGATGAGTGCCAATTCCTCTTCTAGAAATTCTTCGATCTGATCCAGGGTTAGTGAGGACAACAAAGCAAGAGTATTGCAAGATGATGATTTGTCGGAGCTAGACGTATCACGTTGTGAGACAAATGCAATAGACTTATTTGAGTTCTTACGTGCTAGAATGTCAATTTCATGAGTTTTTAATTTCGAATACAGCACATCTAATGTAAGAGAACTCATGATAGTTGATTCACGTATAGACGTTACTTTCATCTCCCAAATTGACATGTCTAATGCACTAAGGAGTTGTCTAGCATTTTCAGCATCTGAAAAATTAACATTCACGCTACGCAAGTTGCTGAGAATTTTATTGAAACGAGCAAAGAGGTCATCGATAGACTCACCGGGTTGCATCTGAAAACGCATATATTCCTTTTTGAACATATCTTGTTTTACCTCTTTGATTGTGTTGGATCCTTCATGGTAATCACAGAGAGCGCTCCAAACATCGTATGCTGATCGGAGGTGTGCGACACGATCAAAGTCGCTTTGAGTGAGTCCTTGGATGATCAAGTTTCATGCTTTGTTGTTGTTGTCGACGTCCCGGAGGTTCGTAGCCGTAACTTGATTGTTAGGCGGGACGTCATAAGGTTTGTACACCTTTTCCCATATTGCGAAGCCTTGCGCCTGGATGAAGGCCTCCATGCGTGCCTTCCAAATCTGAAAATCAATACCAGCAAACACACAAGGTTTGGCGGAGTACTTCTCCATGATGATTAGTCAAAAACACGTGCAAATCACAAATATTAGAGCACCGTGTCTCTGATACCAATTTTAGGATCGAAGAGCACGTGAAAAGCTTCCAGAGGGGGGTGAATGGTAGATTTAAAAATCTTACGCAGCGGAAACAGTTAAACCCCAATCCCTTAGGCAGAAAAACGATCTGTTAAAGAAATCATGTCCGAGACTAATATAAACGTGTTTCACCGTGACAAAAGTGATAAATATCATAGAGAATCATGTCACGAAGACAACACAAGAAGAATCACTCAAATCCGTCGAGAGAAACTCAAGTTATGATCTAACGATCAAACAAAGGTCAATCTGACATACCCGAGAAAAACGGTTTCTGGAATGCTGCAAAGAAACTCGTGTAGCTCAGAAACCACAAATCCAATGAATGTGAAATTTTGAGATAATCAAGTTGTGAAGACGACCCAAAAAGAATCGCATCAATTGGATCTGTAAAACTCGAGTTATGATAAAACCACCGACGAAAGGTAGTGCTGTCCAGAAACTCGACGAGTAAAACTTGTCTGGAACAAGTCGGACGAACAAGGCACAAAAGTTCCTTCAAAATACGAATTTTATTCAATAGAACACAAGAGGAACAGCCCCAAAGTCGTCTACCACGAGCTCTGGGCTCCCTTGCTTATATAACCAGCCCTTAGGTCAACCCAATCTCAACTAGGACTCCAATCCTACTCAGATCACGAATCCTAACTTTCCATAACTGCTCAAGATTCTTCTATACGCAGATAGAAGCAATCTTAAGACTTCCAAACACCTTAGGAACGTATCCCACATTCCTAAACAACTCAAATTCGTGACACACACGAAATCCTAACATAACCAACTCGATACTTTCCATATCGAGCCATAACCGACTCCGCCGCAGCCAAAGTCATCAACCGGTACGATCCGATCCTTCCGACCAGATCTTTTCTTCCTTATCCCATCTTCGGAACCATGTTGCCACGTCATGCACCGCATGCATACGTGCGAACACCTTCCTTTGATGTTCAGTGACCTTCATATGCACCGCCCTTGATCCAATCATCCTGCGCGACCTCCTGATCAGCTCAACCACAGTTCCACCCGAACTTGGTTGTTGGAACCTCATCTCCTCCCTGAGACTAGTCCAATGGATCCCGTCACCAGCCATGACTTGAACTCAAGCAACACCTGCACATGAATAAACAACCAATCCATACGAGCCCAAGTCCTCGACTTGAGTCAAGTTAGTTCCGAACACAACACCTTATGTGAGCACCTCACATAAGCATGTTGCAAAACATAGCAAAACGATATCTGCCATATCATCCAAAACGCACCAAAAACTTAGTAAAAGAATACTAAGCAAACTTTCCAACCATGTAAAGCAAGTACGAAACATTGCAAATGAAAAGCAGAAGCACTTCGGTCAAGTTCCGGACCTTGCCAGAGCAACCCGGAGCTTGAGCCGGAGCTAACAAAAGCTAGTAGAACCTAGCGCCGGGGCTTACCAAAACTAGTACAAAACTAGTAGAGTCTTGGGCACCCACACACAAGTTTTCGAATTCTTGTGGCGTGGCCCTGCATATTTAGCAAATACATTGCCAAATTTGTCTTTCATAAGTACATATGAAGCATCAAAAGTACGAAATAATATTTGCAAGTCAGATTCATGCGATTTTTCCTTAATAGAGGTAATTTTCTTCTTAGCATGATCATTTGTGGACATGTGTTTGTTCTTGTTAAACCCAAGACCATCTTTGACGTTAGGAGGTCTAGTGACTATATATGCACTACGTGCATATTTGATCTTATCCTTGTCAAAGATGCCACTTTGGGAAGGATGCTTTGCATGAGAAGTAGAAGAATCAGATTTGACAACATTTTTCTTAATAGAACATGTGAAGGTTGCAATTGTTGTCGAACTTACACCTTTGGAAGGTGAGCTTATGGAGGAGGAGGAGTCACTTTGCTTGACTTACTCAACTTGCACTTCAAGAAATTTGTTAACTTTTAACAAGTTAGCAAGTTCATCCTTGATTGCAAGGTGTGAGTCTTCTAGCTTTGAGTAAGTTTCCTTACTCAAGGCTAGCTCGTGCTCAAGTGACTTGCTCTTCACTCTTTCAAGCTCAAAGAGTTTCTCAACCTCTTGACACCTCTTCCTTTCACAGATGAGCATATCTTCTTGCCGGTTGACAAGCTTCTCCTTCTCAAAGGTTTCATCCGACAACATTTTCATTTTCTTTAATGCAGTTTTACTCAATCCCCTAAACATTTCCTCAATTTCACTAGAACTTTCAAAATTATCAATAGAGGAATTTAGCGAGAGAGGAGTGAGTCGAACCTTTTTCTTTCCTTCCTTAACCATAAGGAAAGTGTGATTGTGAGTATCCCGTCCTCCCATGTTTGGGAAGAGTGTAGACCTCTTCGTGGGTTTCTTGATGGCAATGGTTGCCATCTCCTCTTCTTCATTGGAGGAGGACTCGTCATTTGAGTCCCACTCCTTTCCGATGTGCACTTGATGAGCTTATCGCCTTTTTCTGAAGATCTTCTTCTCTTGAGGCTTTGTTTCCTTCTTCCTCTTGTTCTCTTCATGTGACACCCGGTTCTGAAAAATGAACCAAGTGAACGCATATGTGTGCCCAGGACGTTCAACACACATACACGAGTGCATCACAAAAGAGTATACAGAAAATTGCCACAGAACAAGATTAATTAACCAGATTTTATTACACAAACCATATTATCCTCAAATACAAGCTCTAATGAATATTAATAACAAGTTCAACTAATGCAGCAGAAATAAACTAAATAAGCAAACTACATAGCTAGGCAGCATAAGCAATAGGGTATAGTGCAGCTCCAATCAACACCACAGGCAAAGCTGACGGTAGACACGACCTAGAACTCCGCATTATCGCCATCAAACTCCCAATCCTGACCTACGACTGTTGGGGGGGATTGCAAGAGTGAGTACATGTCGTACTCAGCAAGTGTGGAAAGTATGACATGTAGCTGATTCAAATGACGACAATAATAAGGGTTGAGTGCTGAAAAGTACATTAAAACATTTGAAAAGCAATATATTATATTTATATGAAATAAAACCATCATAAACCATATAATCATCATAATACCAGTATATTCCATATCCATCTTCATATACCAATATCCATATTCAATACCAGAATTCAATTCATAACCATCCATAACCATAATACCAACCATAACCATCCCAATACCGAGTTCCCTCTCATCATGTGAGGGTCCAGGTTGCTCATAAACGGGAGCACGGCTATCATGATAGTTTTAGACGCACTCTGCAGAGGTTGTACCGCTTTACCCATGTGTTTTTGATTTCATCACCTTTCGATGACTATAGAATCTCAATTATGTCGTTTCGCACTTCCTTAGGTGTGTGGCAAAGAGATCACAAAATAGCCTTTACAAAGGGATTACTAGCCTATTTAGACCCCACTGAGATTTCACCGGTGGCGATGTCTCCAACTGAGCACATCTTCAACCAAGGGCCCCCTCTTGAGCCATTTGGATCCCAGGGTAGTCCCACCAATCATCAACAAAGCCAATCCGACTACCCCTTCCCCGAGCATCCTTAATGGTCCAAATAGAACTGGCAAAACCCTAATTAATCAGCTACGCTGCACCCATACTTGGCCTTGTGGTGGCACTGTAAATCCTGGATGGTTGCTCCACGAACCGGTCCTTAGATCTAAAGCAAGCAAAACCACCGTAACATCCAACCCATCCACATACCAGGATTGCTTAGATCACCCATTACCATATTATATTAACCAGTTCATGTCAACCACAATCTCATTAATGCATAATTAAATTAAGTGGTATAGTTGTTCTTCCATCCCAATTAATTAAGCGAAGCAAAAAGGTAAAAAGCCCTTCCCGACTCTCTACCATCTATTCCAGGTGACAAGGGTGGTCAAACAACGCTAGTAAACTTCCTACCATAGGATTCCCATCAAATTGACACATGCATGCAGTTTTGCAAACAAAACATTTATTTCAAAACAGGATTGATATGCTTCAAGGACACTTGCCTTGCTCTTGCTGTTGATTAGGGTCGAAGCCTTCAAACTCTTGGTCCTGGAGATCCTCCGTGGAACTCTCTAGCGCAAATCCGTCTAATCTGCACGATAAACATACAATACAAGAAACACAATAAAAGAGTGCACAAATATTACTCAATATGACATGACATGCATGATTGATACAAATGCAAGGTAGAACTTGTTAATAGATTGCTTTCAATGATCACTAACTAGTTCTAATAGATTTTAACAAGTTTATACAGGTTTGCATTTGATTAGATCTAATTTTAGAATTAATTCAACACAATTTAGTCATCAAAATCGGACTAGTTTGCAGAAGGCCGGACTAGTCCGCACTTCACAGAAGTAGCGAACTAGGGTTTTCTAGATTGATGTGAATTTGGATATTAGGGGTTGAATTCTCGTAAGGAAAAGAGAATAGAAGGTATACTAGGTGTTTAGAACTCCATTGAATCAAGAAACTTGGAAATAACACTTGGATCTTGATGATCTAGGGTTGATGATGAACTTGGAGATGAATTGATGATGAAGAACGAAACTTGATGGAGATCTTGATCCTCTTTTGTTTCCTCCTCTTATTCTTCTTGCTTGGGATCTCCTCCTCCCTCCTTTATGGTGGCTCTCCACAAACTAGGGTTTGGGTGGGGTGGAAAAGTGGCAAATAGATGTCAAGCCAAGGGGTGGGGTTGTTTATATAGAGGTGGAGGCTTGGGTTAGGTGGATTTCGAGTTTGAGATGAGTAGAGGCCGGTTTAGAGTCCCACATGGGCTCTAAAAGAGTTAGGCACAATGTCCCTAGGCCCACTTAACGTGAACCCCAGAAAACTAGTCGTAAAACAAAAGATCAACTTCGAGTCACGAAATATTGGACAAGTCCGAAAAGGATCGGACTAGTCCGAAGTTGTCCAGATAGAAATCGGACAAGTCTCGCCAAAAATCGGACCAGTCCAACTTTAGTCAGAGAGGAAAACGGACAAGTCCGCCAGAACACCGGAGTAGTCCGGAAAAGTCCAGGGACTTAGCAAATTTTCAAGGATTCTTGGAATATCGGACTAGTCCGAACAAAATTGGACAAGTCCGAAAGTTTCCAGAGGCAAAATCGGACTAGTCCGCAGCAAAAATAGACAAGTCCGTTTTTAGTCAGAGAGAAATCAGACTAGTCCTCACCAAAATCGGAATAGTCCGCACTTTTCAGCATTTTTAGTGCGGTTTTGTTCCAAATCAATTTTAAATGCTCCAAATCAATTTTAAACTCGTTCCTCTTTATGTGGGTTAATTTTAAACATGTATATGAATGTAAGTAGGGCATGATGCATGAAAATGAGGGTGTTACAAACCTACCCCCCTTAAAATGAATCTCGACTTCGAGATTCGACGCGGATGAGAAGAGATAGGGAAATTCCTTCTTGAGATCATCCTCCAATTCCCACGTCGCTTCTTTTTTCTGTGTGGTGCTTCCATTGAACTTTACACCATCTAATAACCATGTTCCTTGTGACCCTCTCCTTGGTTTCCAAAATTTTGATCGGTTGTTCGGCATAAGTCAAATCTTCCTCTAGTTCCAATCCTTCCATGGGCACTTGTTCTTCCAGTACTCTCAAGCACTTCTTGAGCTGGGAAACATGAAAGACATCATGTACATCTGAAAGATGAGTTGGCATCTCCAACTTATACGCTACTTCTCCTCTTTTGTCCAAGATCTTGAATGGTCCAATGTAGAGAGGTGCTAGCTTGCCTCTTATGTTAAACCTCTTATGACATCTCATTGGTGAAACCTTAAGGTAAACAAAATCTCCCACTTCAAAGGTTAATTTCCATCTCCTATTGTCCGCATAGCCCTTTTGTCTTGATTGGGCAGCCCTCAAATTTTCACGAATTATTTGGACTTGCTTTTCGGCTTCTTGCAACACATCCGGACTAAATACTTGAGTTTCTCCTGCCTCATTCCAGAATAAAGGTGTCCTACACTTCCTTCCATATAGTGCCTCATATGGTGACATCTTCAAACTCGCTTGGTAACTACTGTTGTATGAAAATTTTGCATATGGCAAGCTCTTGTCCCAACTTTTCCCATGCTTAAAAGCACAAGCTCTTAACATGTCCTCTAAAATCTGATTGGTCCTCTCGGTTTGTCCATCCGTTTGAGGGTGATACGCTGAACTAAAATTCAACCTTGTTCCCAAAGCTTCATGCAATTTCTGCCAAAACCTGGAAGTGAATTGTGAACCTCTACCCGAGACTATCTTCTTCGGAACTCCGTGCAAACATACTATTCTTCCCATGTACAATTCTGCCAATTTCTCTCCATTATAGGTGGTCTTGACGGGAATAAAGTGGGCTGCCTTAGTTAATCGATCCACAATTACCCAAATTGAGTCATAACCGGACTGAGTACGCAGTAAACCAACTATGAAGTCCATACCGATCTCTTCCCACTTCCACTCTCGAATCTTTAATGGTTACAATAGTCCAGCTGGCCTTTGATGTTCCGCCTTGACCCGTTGACACACATCACACAATGCTACATATTCAGCTATGTCCTTTTTCATGCTAGCCCACCAATAGCACGTCTTCAAGTCTTTGTACATCTTTGTACAACCAGGATGAATTGAGTATGGTGAGTCATGTGCCTCTTTTAATATCGTCTCCCGAATATGCTTCACATTAGGCACGACAATCCTTTTTCCCAGCCATAAGGTACCATGTTCATCCTCATCGAATCTGAATTCTCTCCCATCTTGGGTCCTTTCCTTGATTTCTTGAATTTCCTCATCCTTAGTTTGGCCTTCCCGAATTTCTCGCTCTAAGGTTGGATTTAACTCCATTATTCCCATATCATTCACAAATCCGAGGTTCAACCGTTCGAACTCCTTACATAACTCGGATGGTAATTCTCGAACTGTGAGTTGATGACTTACCCCTTTTCTACTCAAAGCATCGGCCACTACATTGGCTTTTCTCGGATGATAGTTGATCCCCAAATCATAATATTTGATGAGCTCCAACCATCTCCGTTGCCTCAAATTCAGATCTGTTTGTGTGAAAATATACTTCAAACTCTTATGATCTGTATAAATTACACACCTATGTCCAAGGATATAGTGTCTCCAAATCTTCAATGCATGTACCACGGCTGCTAGTTCAAGATCATGCGTCGGGTAATTCTGCTCAGTTTTCTTCAATTGTCTCGACGCATAGGCTACTACTTGACCTTCTTGCATAGGCACACATCCAAGTCCTTGTATTGATGCATCGCAATATATGTCAAAACTCTTGCTTACATCCGGCAATACCAAAACTGGGGCTGTTGTCAACCTCTTCTTCAACTCCTCAAAACTATTTTGACAAGCTTGAGTCCATTGGAATGCATTTCCCTTCATTAGCAATTCCGTCATTGGCTTGGCTGTCTTGGAAAAGTCCTTGATGAACCGACGGTAATATCCAGCCATTCCAAGAAAACTCCTTATTTCCTTTATGGTTTGCGGTGGTTCCCACTTCAACACGTCTCTCACTTTTCCGGGGTCAACCGATACTCCTGAGATGATATGACCCAAAAACGACACCTCTTTCAACCAAAACTCACACTTGTTGAACTTGGCATACAATTGATGCTCCCTCAATTTTTGCAGCGTAAGCCTCAAGTATTCCTCATGTTCCTTCTCATCCTTCGAGTAGATCATAATGTCATCAATAAACACCACAACGAACTTATCCAAGTACTCCATGAAGACCTTATTCATGAGGTACATAGAATAGGCAGACGCATTTGTCAATCCAAAAGACATCACTGTGTACTCATAAGATCCATACCGTGTCCTAAAAGCAGACTTGGGTATGTTCAATGGTCTAATCTTCATTTGAAAGTATCCCAACATCAATCAATCTTAGAGAAGACACAAGCACCCTTCATCTGATCAAACAAGTCCTCTATGCATGGGAAGGTGAACTTGTTCTTGATTGTTACCTCGTTGAGAGCTCGGTAATCTACGCACATCCTTTGGGATCCATCCTTCCTGTCCACAAATAGAACGAGTGCTCCCCAAGGTGAAGAGCTGGGGCGAATAAAACCCTTCTCTAGTTGCTCTTGAATCTGCTTCTTGAGCTCTGCTTGTTCCATAGGAGGCATCCTATACGGCCTCTTAGCTATAGGTGCAGTTCCAGGTATTAAATCAATAACAAACTCAATGTCTTGATCTGGTGGCATACCTGGCAACTCATGTGTAAAAACATCCAAAAATTTACACACCACCGGAATCTCCTCAATTGCGGCACTGTCCATATGATTCAGCTCCAATTGCTTCAGTGTGGTTTGAGATGCTTCAAATTCTACGGTGATCCCTTCCTCATTGGTCAACTTCACCGTCTTTGTGGTGCACTCAAAAACTCCATTGTGCTTCCTCAACCAGTCCATACCAAGTATAATGTCCAATCCTTGAGAATCCAAAACAATGAGGTTGGCGGAGAAGTCTACCCCCCTTATTCTAAGGCTTACTTTTGGACATACTATATTTGTCCTCATCTCTCCTCCAGGATACTTAACCAATAGAGTAAACTTCATATGAGAGATAGGCAAACTATACTTGGCAACATACTTCGATGCAACGAATGAATGCGATGCTCCAGAATCAAATAACATAGTCGCGGGGTTAGAGTTTGCGAGAAACATACCAATGACCACATCATCCGCTTGTTGAGCATCCTCTGTAGAGACATGGTTCACATTGCCACGAGCAAAATTCTGTTGTCCACGATTCCCTTGCGGTTGTCCTCTATTGGATCTTGGGTTCGGTCTTGGCGCATTGCTTCCTTGTCCAAGGCCTAACTTAGGGCATTGATGCGCAAAGTGTCCAGCTTCTCCACAAGTAAAGCACTTCTTAACTCCACCAGAATTGTTGGGACGAGCTTGGTTTTGAGCATTAGCACCAGGATAGTTAGCACGAGTCATGTAAGGCATTGGAGGCCTAGGTGCTTGCATAACGGGGATCTGTTGCATGAATTGAGCTGGGCGCGGTGCATAACTAGGGCGCTGTACTAGAACAGAAGAGCTGTGATATGGCGCATTAGGAGGTGCAAAGCGAGGGCGCACATTACTTCCTTGTTGTTGTCCTTGATAGGGCGCCTTCCTCTTATTGTCTTGCTCCATCTCACGGACCTTATTCTCAACCACGATTGCTTTGTCCACAAGCTTCTGAAAATTGGCATAATCACAATTGAGCAATTGAACTTGGATCTCATTGTTGAGGCCCCTCATGAACAAGTATTGTTTCCTGCTGTCCCGACTCACATCCTCAGGCGCATACCTTGAGAGTTGAGTGAACCTATTGAGATATTCACTCACGCTTGATTTTCCTTGCCTCAAGTTCTCAAATTCTTGCCTCTTCAGAATCATAACACCTTCCGGCATATAATGAGAACGAAAACTCTCTTTGAATTCGGCCCAAGTGATCCTCTCCTGATTCTCATGAGCATTGCAATATGAATCTCACCAATCCGCAGCTGCTCCAACTAGTTGATGAGATGCAAATAGAACCTTCTCTTGGTCACTGCATTGGACAATAGCAAGCTTCTTCTATACGGACTTAAGCCAATCATCTGCATCCATAGGTTTAGCGGCTTGAGCAAAGGTTGGCGTACTAGTCCTCATAAACTCTCCCAACCGGTTATGAGGAGGTGGGGGTGGTGGTGGAGGCATGTGGGGCTGATTGTTGATGTTACCAGCCTGCAGCTGTCCCATAGTTTGTATCATGGTCTGCATGAGCTGGTTCTGCATAGCCAAAAGTTGCTCGATATTGATAGCTCCTTGGGCAGGTCCTTGTCCATTGTTGTTCTGAGGTACTCCGTGGTTCTCCTCCTCATCATAAGCATCCCTCTGGTTGCGAGTCCTCACCATCTGGAGAAAAGCAATAGGTAAGAATTAGAGACGTTCCCAACTAAATGCATCAAGGGATATGAAACTAGACAACTAACTAGCCTACGTGGACATGGCAATGCTAAAGCATTCCAAAATCCTCTATTAAGCACACAAGCAAACAATATATATAGAAAACAGCACACCAACCAAGAACACATAGATTCCTTAGTGTTTCTATGTGCTCTAAAGTGTCCATTCTATCTAGGCTGCGTCCTACGGTCAACCTGTGGCTTTGATACCAATCTGTGACACCCGGTTCTGAAGAATGAACCAAGTGAATGCATATGTGTGCCCAGGACGTTCAACACACATACACGAGTGCATCACAAAACAGTATACAGAAAATTACCACAGAACAAGATTAATTAACTAGATTTTATTACACAAACCATATTATCCTCGAATACAAGCTCTAATGAATATTAATAACAAGTTCAACTAATGCAGCGGAAATAAACTAAATAAGCAAACTAAACAGCTAGGCAGCATAAGCGATAGGGTATAGTGCAGCTCCAATCAACACCACAGGCAAAGCTAACGGTAGACACGACCTAGAACTCTGCATTATCGCCATCAAACTCCCAATCCTGACATGCAACTGTTGGGGGGGGGGGGGGTTGCAAGAGTGAGTACCTGTCGTACTCAGGAAGTGTGGAAAGTATGACATGTAGCTGATTCAAATGACGACAATAATAAGGGATGAGTGCTGAAAAGTACATTAAAACATTTGAAAAGCAATATATTATATGTATATGAAATAAACCCATCATAAACCATATAATCATCATAATACCACTCCATATTCCATATCCATCATCATATACCAATATCCATATTCAATACCAGAATTCAATTCATAACCATCCATAACCATAATACCAACCATAACCATCCCAATACCGAGTTCCCTCTAATCATGTGAGGGTCCAGGTTGCTCATAACCGGGAGCACGGCTATCATAATAGTTTTAGACTCACTCTGCAGAGCTTGTACCGCTTTACCCACGTGTTTGTGATTTCATCACCATTCGATGACTATAGAATCTCAATTATGCCGTCTCACACTTCCTTAGGTGTGTGGTCAAGAGATCACAAAATATCCTTTACAAAGGGATTACTAGCCTATTTAGACCCCATTGAGGTTTCACCGGTGGTGATGTCTCCAACTGAGCACATCTTCAACCAAGGGCCCCCTCTTGAGCCAATCGAATCCCAGGGTAGTCCCACCAATCATCAACAAACCCAATCCGACTACCCCTTCCCCGAGCATCCTTAATGGTCCAAATAGAACTGGCAAAGCCCAAATTAATCAGCTACGCTGCACCCATACTTGGCCTCGTGGTGGCACTGTAAATCCTGGATGGTCGCTCCACAAACCGGTCCTTAGATCTAAAGCAAGCAAAACCACTGTAACATCCAACCCATCCACATACCAGGCTTGCTTAGATCACCCATTACCATATTATATTAACCATTTCATGTCAACCACAATCTCATTAATGCATAATTAAATTAAGTGGTATAGTTATTCTTCCATCCCAATTAATTAAGCGAAGCAAAAACGTAAAAAGCCCTTCGCGACTCTCTACCATCTATTCCAGGTGACAAGGGTGGTCAAACAATGCTAGTAAACTTCCTACCATAGGATTCCCATAGAATTCACACACGCATGCAGTTTTGCAAACAAAACATTTATTTCAAAATAGGATCAATATGCTTCAAGGACACTTGCCTTGCTCCTGCTGTTGATTAGGGTCGAAGCTTTAAACTCTTGGTGCTGGAGATCCTCCGCGGCACTCTCTAGCGCTAATCCGTCTAATCCGCACAATAAACATACAAGACAAGAAACACAATCAAAGAAAGCACAAATATTACTCAATATGACATGACATGCATGATTGATGTAAATGCAAGGTAGAACTTGTTAATAGATAGATTTCAATGATCACTAACTAGTTCTAATAGATTTTAACAAGTTTATATAGGTTTGGATTTGATTAGATCTAATTTTAGAATTAATTCAACACAATTTAGTCAGCAAAATCGGACTAGTCTGCAGAAGGCCGGACTAGACCGCACTTCGCAGAACTAGCGAACTAGAGTTTCCTAGATTGACGTGAATTTGGAGATTAGGGTTTGAATTCTCGTAAGGAGAAGAGAATAGAAGGTATACCAGGTGTTTAGAACTCCATTGAATCAAGAAACTTGGAGGTAACACTTGGATCTTGATGATCTAGGGTTGATGATGAACTTGGAGATGAATTTGTGATGAAGAACGAAACTTGATGGAGATCTTGATCCTCTTTTGTTTCCTCCTCTTATTCTTCTTGCTTGGGATCTCCTCCTCCCTCCTTGATGGTGGCTCTCCACGAACTAGGGTTTGGGTGAGGTGGAAAAGTGGCAAATAGATGTCAAGCCAAGGGGTGGGGTTGTTTATATAGAGGTGGAGGCTAGGGTTAGATGGATTTCGAGTTTGAGATGAGTAGAGGCCGGTTTAGAGTCCCACATGGGCTCTAAAAGAGTTAGGAACGACGTCCCTAGGCCCACTTAACGTGAACCCCAAGAAACAAGTCATAAAACAAACGATCAACTCCGAGTCGCGAAATATTGGACAAGTCCGAAAAGGACCGGACTAGTCCGAAGTTGTCCAAAGAGAAATCGGACAAGTCTCGCCAAAAATCGGACAAGTCCGACTTTAGTTAGAGACGAAAACGGACAAGTCCGCCGGAACACCGGACTAATCCGGAAAAGTCCAGGGACTTAGCAAATTTTCAAGGATTCTTGGAATATCGGACTAGTCCGCACAAAATAAGACAAGTCCGAAAGTTTCCAGAGGCAAAATCGGACTAGTCCGCAGCAAAAACGGACAAGTCCATTTTTAGTCAGAGAGAAATCGGACTAGTCCTCACCAAAATCGGACTAGTCCGCACTTTTCAGCATTTTAAGTGCGGTTTTGTTCCAAATCAATTTTAAACTCGTTCCTCTTTATGTGGGTTATTGTTAAACATGTATATGAATGTAAGTAGGGCATGATGCATGAAAATGAGGGTGTTACACTTAATAGGTGCAGTCAACCATGATGTGACTGTACTCGCCACAGTTATAGCAAGTGCGTCCAGCCAAGATTTTCCTTTCTCTTTGCTCTTCCCTTCATTTGAGTTGCTGCCATGTCTTGTTTTCATCATGCGCTTGAATTTCTTGATGAAGAGTACCATCTCTTCATCATATAGGTCAATGCTCACATCACTTGTATCTTCCTCATCTTGAGCTTCACAAGTTTCCTTTCCTTTAGTCCTGCATGTAGCTTTGAGAGCAACTTCCTTCTTTTTGGAGGAGGTGAGCTCAGCTAGATCTTTGATGTATTGGGCTTCCTTTTCCATCATCTCATGGTTTATGATCTTGCCCAATAGCTCATTCGGGGTCATTTTGTGGAACCCGGGGCTTTCTCGGATCATTGAGCATAATGTTACGTTTCTTGGCATAAAGGCTCTAATCATCCTTTTAACCACCTCATGGTCAGTCCAATTCTTGCTTCCATAGGCGTGGATCTTATTGATGAGCGCCTTCATCCGGTTTTACATATATTCAGGTGATTTGCCTTCCTCAATAGCAAATCTCTCCAACTCTCCTTCAAGCATCTCAATTTTGGCTTCTCGGACTGACTTATTTCCCTCATGAGTTGTTTTAAGTGTATCCGAGATTTCTTTTGCACTTTCCAATCCATCAATCTTGGTGAACTCCTCTCTGCTCAGTGATGAGGTGATCACTGCAACAGCTAGTGCGTTGCGGTGGAATTCTTGTTCTTGTTCCGAAGTGAGCTCTTCGTCCGTACCCGGGGTATCTACACATGTGCACACAATATGCAAGAGACTAGGATTCAAAGAGATTAGATGCAGCTTCATATTGTATTTCCACATGGTGTAGTTGTTTCCGTCAAATTGCGGAGGTTTTCCCATGGGAATAGAAAGATAGTGATTCTTTGAATTAAGACGATTGTAATCATAAGGATATCGGGAGTAGTCATGATGACCACTCCCCGTCGTCTTCACCTCTTCTTTTCCCTTTTGTGCCAGCAGTTTCTTCCTCAGAAGTGCCTTCAGTTGACGTACTTCTTCATCATCATATGGATTTTCTCTTAGTACATCGAAGGCTTTAGTTTCTTGATCTTCCTCGGTGTTGGGCACCTTCGGGATCTCGTTGTTCTTCTCGGAGGCCATTAATCTCTCTGAGCGGTGAGTCTCGTTGTGTAATATCGAAGAGCACATGAAAAGCTACCAGAGGGGGGTGAATGGTAGATTAAAAAATCTAACGCAGCGGAAACAATTAAATCCCAACTCCTTTGGCAGAAAACGATATGTTAAAGAAATCGTGTGTGGGACTAATCTAAACGTGTTTCACCATGAAAAAAGTGATAAATATCATAGAGAATCAAGTCACGAAGAAGACAGAACAAGAATCACTCAAATCCGTCAAAAGAAACTCAAGTTACGATTGAAAGATCAAACAAAGGTCAATCTGTCCTACCCGAGAAAAACAGTTCTGGAACGCTGCAAAGAAACTCATGTAAATCAGAAACCACAAATCCAATGACCGTGAAATTTTTACAGATGATAGATAATCAAGTTTTGAAGATAACCCAAAAAGAATCACGTCAATTAGATCTGTAAAACTCAAGTTATGATAAAACCACCAACGAATGGTAGTGCTGTCCAGAAACTCGACGAGTAAAACTTGTCTGGAACAAGTCGGACGAACAAGGCACAAAAGTTCCTTCAAACTACGGATTTTATTCAATAGAACACAAGAGGAACAGCCCCAAAGTCATGCACCACGAGCTCTGGCATCTCTTGCTTATATAACCAGCCCTTAGGCCAACCCAATCTCAACTAGGACTCTAATCCTACTCAGATCACAAATCGAAACTTTCCATAACTGCTTAGGACTCTTCTATACGCAGATAGAAGCAATCTTAAGACATCCAAACACCTTAGGAACGTATCCCACATTCCTAAAACAACCCAAATTCGTGACCCACACGAAATCCTATCATAACCAACTCAAAACTTTCCATATTTGAGTCAAACCCAACTCTGCCGCAGCCTGAGTCCATAACCTAGTCGGTTGGACCTTTCTGATCAATTTTTTACGTCCACATCTCTTCATCACGCCTCGGAACCATGTAGCCACGTCCATGTACTCCTTGCACATGTGCAAACATCTTCCAATGACATCCATGATACCTTCATATGCATTGTTCTTGATTCAAACATGTTGCGCAACCTCCCGATCAACTCAACCACAATTCCTCCCGAACTTGGTTGTTGAACCTCATCTTCTGCCTAAGACTAGTTCAATGGATCCCGTCACCAGCCATGTCTTGAACTCAAGCAACACCTGCACATGAACAAACAACCAATCCGTACGATCCCAAGTCCGCAACTTGACTCAAGTCAGTTTCGAACACAACACCTTACGTGAGCACCTCACATAAGCATGTTGCAAAGCATATCAAAACGATATCAGCCGTATCAACCAAAACGCACCAAAAACTTAGTAAGAGAATACAAAGAAATCTTTCCATAAGTGTAAAGCAAGTTCGAAACATTTCACATGAAAATTTGGAACATTACGATCAAGCTCTGAACCTAGCCAAAGCTAACTGGAGTTGAGCCGGAGCTTACCAAAACTAGTACAACCTAGCGCCAGAACTTACCAAAGCTAGTACATCCTAGCGCTGGAGCTTACCAAAGCTAGTACAACCTAGTGCTGGAGCTTACCAAAACTAGTTGGACCTAGCGCTGGAGCTAACCAAAGCTAGTCGGGCCTAGCGCCGTAGCTAACCAAAACTAGTCGGAACTAGTCATCCCAAAAGTCGGAGCTAGAAAAACATGTTGGAGCTAACCAACATAAGTCGTACCTAGCAAAACATATCGTAGGTTAACAAAGACATGCCGGAGCTATCAAAGACATGCCGGAGCTAAAGACAAAGCTCACCGAAGCTACCCAAAAACATGTCGGACCTAGACAAAACAAGTCAGACCTATTATCGAACCTTGCAGAAGCTCAGAGCTAGAGTCGGACCTTGCTAAAAAGATGTTATGGCAGCATTCAAAACTTTTATTGTCAAAGCCAATGTATTCAGCACACATAGGTCTCACACGTTGATGGAGAACCTGCTCTGATACTAGTTGAATGTGGCCTAGCGGGGGGTGAATAGACTTTGAAAAATTCCTGCACACTTAATCAAACAGTAAAAAACTTGATTGATCAGACTTGTCCGGTTGTGTTGGCGGACTAGTCCAGTGATCCTGGTGTATTCCGATTTGACTAAGTATCGATATAGGATTTAAATTCTTTTAAGCGGCGGAAATGTGAACAACAGATAAGATTACTTGAATTTAGAATTGATGTCGTGAAATTGCACGTGAAAAACAATTTGCAATTCAAGTTACGATATTGATCAACTATGTGCCCTAATCAAGATGCAAAAGTAAAGAAGCACACGAGACACTTATTTTTACCGAGGTTTGATCTCACCAAACATATCTACTCCTTGTTGAGGAACCCACACAGAGCTGGGTCTCTTCAAACCCTTTCTCTCTTCAAGTCACCACACAAGGCCGACATGATTTCACTATCACGGGCAATCACCGAGTTTATGGGGCAATCTCACACGTTGAGGGCTCCCGCAAGAATTGCAATAAGAAAATGATCAAATATACTTGAAAAGATTACAAGAAAGAGCACGAGTGTCAAGATATCAAACCCCAAGAGCTCAACGATGTGTAGACAACGATCTCCCAATACCAAATCTATGTGTTCAATTGATTTTCACCTTTTTGGACTTTACATGCGTGGGGAGATGTGTTTTTGGGCTCTTGGGGAAGTAGCGCCGCTAGGGTTTATGAGTTTGACAGTAGGGATCGAAAGTTGTTATTGTGGGTTCGTGGATCTCCTATTTATAGGGTTTCCAAAAAGTTACCGTTAGAAATCCCGATGACCGGACTAGTCCTTAGTGGGTCCCGGACTTGTCCGGTGTGCTGTGTAGAAGTCGGTGTGGAATGCAGCACACTAGAAACCCTAATTGTGTGAGGTATACCAGACTAGTCCGGTGGATGTCCGGACTAGTCCGGTGCCATGTGTAATTCAACTCTAGAGAGTTGAACAGACTAGTCCAATCCAAGAACGGACTTGTCCGCTGCTATGTGTAATTGAACTCCAGAGAGTTTAACAGACTAGTCCTGTCCTGTGAACAGACTTGTCCGGAGTGCAATAAAAAAGATTTACAGAGACATTTCCGGTCCATGATCAGACTAGTCTGGTGCACTGTGTTATTGGATTCCATAAAGGTTAACGGACTAGTCCGGTCCACGATCAGATTAGTCCGGTGCATAGTGTACTTGGACAACGAGAGTTTAACGGACTAGTTCGGTCCATGAACGGACTAGTCCGGAGCTCAGTGAATTTTTAGGTGTTATTAATCCCTTACCCCTACGCAAAGACTTGAGCTCTTGGGATGTGTCTCTCACACACATCCTATACATTTAAATCTACTTTGCGCTTCGGTTGTTAGTTAGGCTTTTCTCTTTTGTACATCACTTCATTTTTCACCTTTTTGAGTGGACCAAACTATCTCATTTTGCTTAACCTACAGTCATCTCAACAAATTCATTAGGATCTCATTTGTTTGTCATCAATCGTCCAAAACCCATAAGGGGTTGCCTAGATGCACTTTCAGTAGATCTCTTTGGTCTTCTTATCTAGAGCCTATATAGCAGATTCTCATTCATCGAGCGCCTTGTTTAGGAACGATTGCCGAGCCTTCTCTGCTGCCACCCACTCCTTCTGGTCCGCAAGCCGGTACTGCATCAGCTTCATCTTGAAGTACAGCTTTTGGCGCCAACGCCTCAGCATTGCGCATGCTGCAAAGTTGAAGGTGACCTGGACCTGTCGGGGGTTGGAGCAGGCATTGTCAATCGACAACGCCAGATGGATTTTCTTCGGGCCTGCTTCGGGTCCGTCCTTTGGTTCCTCCAAGTCTTCTGGGATAGTCGTTGGAGCCCATGGCACAAGCATGGATTCCAACATCTCCACATCGATGGAGCTGATCTCCGGAAGTTCGTCTATCTCCGATTTGGACAAGGAAGGTCCCGTAGCGGGATCTTTTACCTCCGGCACTGGATAGTCGTTGGAGCCCATGGCACAAGCATGGATTCCAACATCTCCACATCGACGGAGCTGATCTCCGGAAGTTCATCTATCTCCGGTTTGGACAAGGAAGGTCCCACAATGGGATCTTCTACCTCCGGCACTAATGAGGAGGGTTCTGCAGCTGCATCTTCAGCCGTCGGCGCAGAAGTTGAAGGTCCCACAACTAGATCCCCTTGTGCAGGATCAGGCATGATCACATCCGGTGTTGCCACCTCTGGAGCTGGCGTCGAGACTTCCATCGGAGCTTCATTGATTTCCGTTGTTGATGCCGGAACTTCCACAGCTGGCTCCGAGACAACCGCAGCTTGCTCAAGCCTTTCCTTCTCGTGGTTCGGCGCAACCACGGGCTATTCGATCATCGGCACTGAGGTTGTCTCCACAACAGCAGGTGCCGGAGCTGTCATTTTGTTCGCCACAACCATAGGAGGAGGGGCTGGAGCAGTAGCGGGAGCTTCAGCTGGCGCGGTCTCTAAGGCTGCAGTAAGCACCAGAGCTGCAGTTCCTTTTCTCAACACTCTAGAAACAGAAAATAAAGGATTCAAGGAAAAAGCAAAAAAAAATCAAGACACAAGCTAAAGAGTCGGCCCTTACCTAGGGATGTTGCCACTCCAGTCAGCACAGATCTTCTTCTTTGGGTGACCGGGGACAGAACCCACCATCATCAGTGAAGCAGAGGCTCCGTACTTCGTCCCAGGGCTTGCAGCATCATTTGGCATCACCTCAACCAGGATCTCCCTCGGCTGAGAAGGGACTCTAGACCCAGATCCCGCCACTCGCACCGGGACCGGAGTTGACTTGCTAGACCTAGTGTCCTCCATGGACACTAGATCAGAAGGATCTGCCAAAGCTGGAGGCACAACCAGCAAAGACTTCAACCGAGGTTGAGGAGTCACTTCTCTCAGGGCGTCCCTCGCATAGCTCCCATTCCTTCTTGCCAACTTTTGCCTGTGACTCGGGGCGTCGACTGGATCTTTCCCCTTCTCTCGGCTTGGGACAGACTATTTGGAAGGCAGATTTGCGGGACCTTTGCCTTTTCCACTAACTGGCGCAGGTCTAGAGCCTCCATGTGGACAAGGAGCTCCAGAGATCACGATCCCTGCTGGAGGAGTACTTCTACGTCGCTCCATAATGCCCAAGAAGTCAAGTAGCGGCATCTTCTTCTCTAGCTCCCTCATGAACTCCGGAACCATATTTAGAGGTAGGAACTCTGCTGGAGGTGTCAGGTCATCAGGATTGATGGTTCTGTGGTGCAACTTTTGGAGATGAATCTTCAAAGCCTTTTTCATCCAAGTTTGACCCGAGACCAACATCAATCCAGTATGGGTCCATGTCCCCACTGAATGCCCATGCAGGCCATTCCCTCTTCTTCAGTGAGCCCCAACGGTTGGTCAGTAAGTTCACAATCACCATCAGAGGGGTCACCCCTCCTTCCACGCAACTTCGGATCCTGGACAAGATCAGATTATACCCTTCCACCAGCTTCGGGAGCTCTTCCCAGGTGTCGGTGTCGCTGGTGGGAAGGCCGTCAGGCAACTACAGCCTATCATGGCGATCCACCGTGACGATTACCCAATCCTTCTTCTAGCCATCCCACTTCCCGGAAGGAAACGTCTTCAAATAATTCAAGGGTGAATTCTTGCGCTTCACGAAGTAGCAGAAGCCAAGGAACTCATTCCCTTTCTCGGTTGTGTGACCCGTGAAGAATGTCTAGAAGAGCTCGATGCAGGGCAGCACACCCACCCACATCTCGAAAATATTGACGAAAGTCGTTACCAACAAGAAGGAGTGGGGGTTGAGGTGATGGAGCTGCAAACCAGAGAAGTCTCGCAACATCAACAAGAAGCTGCAGAGCGGGATGAGCAGAACCATGGCGAACGCCAAGAAGTACACGATCTCGTCGGCGCTTTCCTTCTTGAAGGGGAGCTCGTCAAGGCGAATTGAGTTCTTGAAGTAGTCACTCGACCACTCCATGTAGTTGCGGACTCTCGACAACTCGATGTCGTTCTTGATCCTGCTACGAGGAAGTCCTAACTCCATCACCGCAAAGTGGATCAGAAGTGGGAAAAGTAATGCAAGGTCGGGGAACTCTAAGCACAAGATCAAAATGAAGCGTAAAGAGTTTCTCCTCGTGTAGACTTTCTCCCTTTAGTAAGCCTTCGCAACGCTTGGATGGAAACTACATACGGACTCGAATCATGAATAACCTCGTCAATGACAAGGGGGACCGAGTCCACTTTGTTAAAAGTTGCACCAAGCGAGCTATTGTCATGATGGGAAGTTGGTAGCCCGAGGGCGGCAGCCTGACAGGGCTACAAAGATTACACTAGGAACTGATACGAACTTCATATTGGGAACCGGCGATCTTCAATTGCGTGAGATCCGTACGCTAGGATCCCACTTACGATATAATAAAGTGCCACGTGATGGTGGCATAATTGTGTGTCGTTGCTTCAACCGCCCAGGAAAAGACTTTGGAGCAGCAGCGCGGGAATCAATGATGGCCCCACCTCTAGTAGCATAACTTCTCCCTGATGTGAGCCAGGGGGCCACTGTCGGTACCCTGCGTACCGTATACCTCTTGGTACTGTAAACAAATTCATGGAGTTCCTATATCCAGGTGGCGGGCGTCCGAAGTAGATACGCATCCTGGAGTATCGGATTTGCCTCCGTCCATAGGATGGCTCCGGTGTTGCCATGTGTCCAAAAGAGCCGGACCTGCCTCCCTCATTTGGGTAGCTCTGATTGTAGGATAGAATAGCACGTGAAAAGCTACCAGAGGGAGGTGAATGATAGATTTAAAACTTTTTTAGTAGAAGCAATAAAACCCCTCGGCAGAAAAACGATATGTTAAAGAAATCATGTGTGAGACTAATCTAAATGTGTTTCACCATGACAAAAGAGATATATATCAGAGAGAATCAAGTCACGAAGATTACAATTGAGAGAAACTCAAGTTATGATCAAAAGATCGAACAAAGATCATTCTGTCCTACCCGAGAAAAACAGTTCTGGAACACTGCAAAGAAACTCGTGTAGATCAGAAACCACAAATCCAATGATCGTGAAATTTTGACGGATGATAGAAAATTAAGTTTTAAAGACAACCCAAAAAGAATCACGTCAATCGGATCTGTAAAACTCGAGTTATGATAAAACCACCAAAGAAAGGTAGTGTTGTGCAGAAAACTCAACGAGAAAAACTTGTCTGGAACAAGTCGGATGAACAAGGCACAAAAGTTCCTTTCAACTGTGAATTTTATTCAATAGAACACAAGAGGAACAGCCCCAAAGTCATGCAACATGAGCTCTGACCTCCCATTATTATATAACCATCCCTTAGGCCAACCGAAACCTAACTAGGACTCTAATCCTATTCAATTCACGAATCGAAACTTTCCATAACTGCTCAAGACTCTTCTATACGCAGATAGAAGCAATCTTAAGACATCAAAACACCTTAGGAACGTATCCCACATTCCTAAACTAACTCAAATTCATGACCCACACGAAAACTATCATAACCAACTCGATACTTTCCATATACGAGCCAAAACCCGACTCTGCCGCAGCCAAAGTCATCAACCGATACGATCCGATCCTTCCAACCAGATATTTCCTTCCTTAGCCCATCTTCAGAACTATGTTGCCATGTCATGCACCCATTGCATACGTACAAACATCTTCCAACGACGTCCACGATACCTTCATATGCATTGTTCTTGATTCAAACATGATACGCAACCTCCCGATCAACTCAACCACAATTCCTCCTGAACTTGGTTGTTGAACCTCATCTTCTCTCCAAGACTAGTTCAATGGATCCCGTCACCAACCATCTTGGACTCAAGAAACACCTGCACATGAATAAACAGCCAATACTTCTGACGAAAAGTTCTTGACTTGACTCTCGTTGGTTCCGAAACCACAACACCTTACGTGAGCACCTAACATAAGCATGTTGCAAAACAACAGTAAAACGATATCAGCCATATCAACCAAAACACACCAAAACTTAGCAAATGAATACTAAGCAATCTTTCCAATAATATAAAGCAAGTTTGAAACAACTCACAGTAAAAACAGGAAAATTGCAATCAAGCTCCAAATCTTGCCAAAGCTAACCGGAGCTTGAGCCGGAGCTTACCGAAGCTAGTACAACCTAGCGCCGGAGCTTACCAAAGCTAGTACAACCTAGCGCTGGAACTTACCAAAGCTAGTACAACCTAGCACCGAAGCTTACCAAAGCTGGTTGGAACTAGTCAACCCAAAAGCCGGAGCTAGAAAAACATGTTGAAGCTAACCAACATAAGTCGGGCCTAGCAAAACATATCGGAGCTTAACAAACACATGTCGGAGCTATCAAAGACATGTCGGAGCTAAAGACAAAGCTCACCGGAGCTACCCAAAAATATGTTGGACTTTGACAAAGCAAGTCAGACCTATTGTCGGACCTTGCAGAAGCTCGGAGCTAGAGTCGAACCTTGCTAAAAAGGGTGTTTTGGCAGAATTTTAAAACTTATATTATCAAAGCCAATGTATTCAGTACAAGCCAATGTATTCAGCACACATAGGTCTCACACCCATTCTACCACGTGTCCTACAGATTCGGACATGCCTCCCTCCCCAGGGAATCTCCGGCACTGCCACATATCCAGTAGCACCAGACCTATCCCCCAATAGGGGGAAGCTCTAGAGCTTCCACATGTGAGACGCTCGGACCTAAGTCTGCAACAGGAAGACAGCGGGATCTCCAAGGGCGCGGACATTCAAGGGCTATTAATTGGCCGTTAAAGACCTAGTTAATGCATCATTAATGCTATATTAATGACACACGATCAGAGGACTATCAAGACTGGTAACGCTGCTGTTAAGACACGTTATCACGCTATTAACAACCCTTAACACTATAGATCGTGTATAGGGCAGTGATTATAGTCGAAGCCACCTGTCGGGCCAGGCACACATTATAACAACCAATACTTGGCACATAAAAGGGACGCCCTACACGGTAGAAAGGACAAGTGATTTCATACGCATCCAAGCTCATACACACTCATACTCATACAATCAACACACACCCCGTGGAGTAGGGTATTACGCCCAGGCGGCCTGAACCATGTAAAACTCTCTGTGTTCACCTCTTGTTCCTGATCTTGATTAGCACCCCATGCAAATACGAACCTCTGCAGACTACTTCATAGTAGTACCAGGGGGAGTCTCCTAGTCCACACTTTGATAGTGGTGGAGGTGCGGTTGGAGATGGGGATGGATGCAGTTGGAGCTGGGGACGGAGGAGCAGCCATTGAGCTGGGGACACAGGAAGAGCTAGTGGAAGGCTATGGTGTGTATAGAGGAAGAGGAAGGCTACTGTGATGGTGCGGAGAAGGGGAAGGCCTCCCCTATATATACAGAGGATCCCATGACTTGTGACTTGGTCACTACCATGTGAGGCCCACATGGCATGGTCCCACATGTCATAGACCAAGTCACTATATAATGGTGCGGAGAAGACAATGACGTCGGAGCGCTTCGAATTTTGCGCGCGATGGCAGCTCTGTGCACGAATGGCATTACGGCAACAGAAGCACGATTAATTTCGCGGCTCAATGTGGGCCTCACTCCCTGTGTGGAACCATTGTGGTTTCTGATGGAGAAAAGGGAGACGCGCCCGAAACACAGTCATCTCATATATCAAGAGAAAAGAGACGAGCTCGTACGAAGCGCGTTTTTGATGTGAACAGAAGTCGGAGCGCTTCGAATTCTGCGCGCGATGGCAGAGGCATTAGAGGTCACTAACATGTAGGCCCACATCCTCCACGGGGGCATCAGAGGTCACTGACATGGGCCCACATCCTCTACAGAGGCATTAGAGGTCACTGACATATGGTCCCACATACCTGTGGGACCCAATTGTTCAAGTGAAAGGGAGACGCGCCCACCTGAGGCCCGTCTCCGATCTATGTAAAATGAGAGATGAACTCTTTTGAGGCTCGTCTCCGATTGTTGCCCTAAGGTACTTTTTACCTCTCACGCGCGCTCTCTTCCCAACACTTAGCAAACATTTTGGCATTTTAGCTCTCGCGCGCTGATCACTTTTCGCCCTAGAAACCGTCGTGTCGGCGCCGCTGCCACCTCATTACCAAAGCACGCCGCCGCGTCATCCCCTTCCCAGGAGCACGTCGCCGCCTCGACACTACCCTCTTGGTCATTGTTGCGCTACCGCCTTCAACCTTGACCCTAACCTTATCCTAGTAAGTTTTTATGTATTGCGTACTATTAATAAGGTTTATCGCGCGTTGGATGGAGTCGAATGGTATGCTCTTGATACTCTTTGGTGGTTCAATGTTTAGTATATTGACATGTTAACCAGTCAGTGTTTAGTATATTTCCGGAGTACTACTCTTAGAGTATTACACTTTGGCTAGTACCTATTATATTAGAAATAGAAGGTCTCGAGGTGTCTTTTTCCGGAGCTATTGTCTTTATCTGTAACTTGTGTGATAGACTTTTTCTGGAGCTATTGTCTTACATGTGGAATGTGTCTTTAATATGGGAGTAGAACATTGATTTGTTGTTCAAATTACTTCTTACAGTCTTTTATTTAATGACTGTTTGGTTGTGTTAGATTGCTTTGGATTGTCCTTACACTTGGCACATAGATCTTTTTCTTATTAAGATACAAATGCCATGAGAGAATTTACTCCCTTATGTGACTGTTTGTGCAAATGTGGCTGAAGTTTGATAATGTTTTATAGGATTTTAGTGAATTTTATTGAATTTGAATATGTCTCAGTTGGAACATTAGCAGCATATTAAAGAGGTGGCTCAACAGCAGACTCCTCAATAGCTGTAGGCTCAGCAGCAGACTTAGCAGGAGGAGGCTGACCAGCAGAGTCAGCAGCAGACTCATGAAAAGTATGCATCGGTTGGATCACATTCAGAACCTGTCTCTGGTAAAAGAAAGAAAAGGTCGCAGATGATGTGACCGACAGATATTATGAGTGTTGATGAGGTCAGTGACGAAGGCTTACCCCTAGAGAATAAAGTGAGTACGAGACTATCCGGGAAAGGGTACCGCTAACCCTGCAGGGATTCGATGATTTGACCGAAAATGGAAAGGATGAACTCTTCAAAAACTCCATTCAAGCATACGTTCAATATCCTAAATAGAAGGGGAAGAAGCTAGCTATGAAGATGATCTCTCATGGTTGGAGGAGCTACAAATATAAGATTGTAACTTTTTGGAGGAACCAGGAAACCCCCTTCCATAAGTATAAACAATTGTCAGAAGATGATTGGGTGAGATTTGTTGAAAAGTGTGTATCACAAGACTTTGCCAAGAACAATGAATATATTAAGTGGCTCCAATCGCAGAACGAGCTTGACCACCACCTCGGCAACACCGGTTATGCCAAAAAAAGAAGTTGGGAACAAGATGATGAAATATTGGCCCAGCTAGGTCTTGAGAATCCATGCGAACGTTTTTGTGGACGGTTGAGACCATTTATGTGTGCTCGTTCTAAGCTGGCAGAGTCAGGCCAGGTCACCTTCTACAACCAAAGCACCTTTGATGCCGCTCAAAGGGCCTTGAGCCTGAGCAGCGAAGATATAAATGGTGAGAGGGAAAATGATGCCCTCAGTAAGGCCCTGCAAACCAAGGAGCAATGAGGCCGTGTTCGTGGTGTTTCCAGTAAGCTGATCTGGAGGGAGGGTTTTTCGGAACACAAAACTATGTATCATAAGTAGGAAATGACCTCGACACCACAGGTTGACGTGGAGGAGCTGAAAAGAAAACTGAGAAGAGAGCTCCTAGGAGACCTGAAGCCTATATTGCAGGGAGCATGTATATAATTCCCTAACGTGTTCGTAAGTAACGACGAGGAGCGTAGGAGCAGCTTAGCTTCTACAGAAGCTGGGGTGGACAACCACATGAGGATCTTTAGGCACCAGCGTCTGGACATTCAATTGAGCTAGACACGATAGATAACTGGCTCAGCCAACAACATGCAGCCTTATGCTAATGGTCGGAGGAAGCATTCGAATGGAGGTCAGGAGGGGGCTAGTGTATCCCGGTCAGACCATGCTTGATGACATCCAGGTCGACACAACATCCTATGTTGTGGTCAATGTGGACGTGGTGCATGAAAATATGAAAGATCTGAAGCTCGAAGTGACACCAGATGTTACAATGTTGACTATGCGGGATGCAGTTGCTAGAAGGGTTCAAAGGAGACGGACTCTTATTGTTGTCGACCCAGCAACATCTTCAGCGTCGACCTCTACTGCTTCGATGTCTCCTGAGGCACGTATGTTTGTGCCTCCAAATCCAGAGCGGATGGCTATGTCTCTGATTCCAGAGCAATCGTTGCCTCCAGTTATAGAGAAGTAGAAGAAGTCTCCAATTAGATAGAAGTTGCCTCTAGTTATAGAGAAGCAGCATAAAGCTCCAATTGAAGAACAGTTGCCTCTAGTTGCATAGAAGCCGCATATGTCTCCAACTCTAGAGCTGCAGCAGAAGTCTCCACTTGAAGAGCGGCCGCGTCGGTCTCCACCTTGCACTCGGAGTGCCCTGCTCCCTACACCTGATCATCCGTCGACAAAGCCAACGAAGAATGTACATGCTAAGAACAAGATTCAGTCGCAGTGGCGATTGTCGAATGAAGCTTGCAAGAAACTAGTGAAAGAGTCAGAAGCTAACCCGAGGGCGCCGAAAGCTATGACGCATGCTAACCCAAAGTTTCAAATGGGAAAGATGATGTTAACCGCGGGCGCACTCAAACAAGTTGGTAAACCTTATGTTGAACTTCGTAACTACTACATGGAAAATCACAAAAAATATCAAGCCTTAATAGGAGGATTCAAGGATAAACATTTTTTGGTGGGTGATGGCTTTTTGTCATCGAATGGTCCAATCTCTACGACCTTTTCAATCTCGATGCATTGGATGTCTATCTAATACACTGCTTCGCATTGTAAGTCCTACCGTACAACGCATCCCTTTTATACGCCAAGGACTAGCTGTTACAGTTTGTGCCTGGCCCGACAAGTGGCCCCAGCTTTATTAACTACCCTGTACACGATCTACAGTGTTAAGGATAGTTAATAGTGTGATAATGTGCCTTAATGACGGCGTTACCGGCCTTGCTATTCTTCTGATCGTGTGTCATTAATATGGTATTAATGACGCGTTAACCACGTCTTGTAACGGCCAATTGATGGCTCTTGAATGTCCGTGCTGTTGGAGATCCTGTTGTCTTCCTATTGCTGACGTAGGTCTGGGCGTTGACACGTGGAAGCTCTGGAGCTTCTCTCTTCTGGGGGATAGGTCCGGTATCATTAGACACATGGCAGTGTTGGAGCTTCCCTGAGGAAGGAGGCAAGTCCGACTCTGCAGGACATGTGACGGCACCAGAGCTACCCAAATGAGGTTGGCAGGTCCGACTCTTCGGGACACGTGGCTACACTGGAGCCACCCTATGGTGGGAGGTAGATCTGGTTCTACGGGATGCATATCCCCTTTGTACATCCGCCACTTGGACATAGGAACTCTTCGACTTTGCTTGCGGTGTCAAGTGGTACCCGGTACGCAGGGTACCGACAACGGCCAAGTCTGGTATTATGACTCCTCAAAGTCGTGAGAAGAAAAAACTAGCGAGCGAATTACTCGTAATTGGGATGATATCGCTTCCGTTATTGATGAGTAAGTTCCTTCTTTACTTTAGTTTCTCACTGTTTCGTCATTGCACGATAATTTTACATTAACTGTGAATATTTTTGTTTAGGGCTTTTGATACATATGTGTCTAAGGTGCTAGGAGGACACGTACAAAGAAAACGCCGACAACTTAAACATCATACTGCATTTGACGTCCCACAACAAGTTTCTGGCAACATGTGTGTCTTCCATGTTTGCTTACACATGGTTTTGTTTGGAGAGCAACCGAATTGCAATGTATGTGCAATTGCATTTATTTTACTTTATTACTATTATTTTGCTAATCATTTTATTGTGTGGTAGGACTACGGACTCGCCTTTAGGAACGCTAAAGATTGTACCCTCGAGCATATTAGAGACGGGCTATGCAGATTCATCATTTCTGAAATCATTAATCGAAACGGAGAATTTCATTACAGTCTACAGGATTAGATGACAAATATTCTTTGTGTAATTAGTTACTTGTTAAGCTGGATGAACAGTGGGCATTCTTTGTGTAATAGTTAATTGGTATATAAGCAGGATGAACAGTGGGCATTGTTTGTGTAAATAGTTACTTGGTAATCACGATTAATACTTTGTTAATATTTGATTGGTCAATGTGTGTAATCTTCATTTGGCTATACATATATTTTTTTATGTGTATGTCGCTAACTCCGGCAATGCGGCTGCTAAATCTTGGCTAGCTCCAGGATGCAGCCGGCAACCAAGATAAACAGGAGTGAAGGACACCTAATAGAAGACGAGCGTCCAACAGGGTGCGTCTCCTGGTAGTGCCGCAGTGACCCTGCCGGTAGAAAAATTCGCAACGTGCTGTCACAAAGAGCGTCTTGGATTCCGTAAATAAAGGTGACAGCCCTTATAAAAGCATATCTCGGATTAGTCTAGCAAAAGAAGACAGTCTGACATAAAGAGCCTCTCTCAATTATAACAAAAAGGAGACGAGCTCAATGGAAGACCTTCTCGGATGAGTCATCAAATCTGCGACGGGCTTTTGTAAAGCCCGTGGAGACGGGCTTTCTTAACGATCGTCTAGGATTAGTATTCAAATCTACGACGGTCCACCATAAATGCCGTATCAAATATCTTACATAAAGGAGATGACCTCCTTAAAACTCGTCTGAGATTACTTAGAAAAAAAGAGACGGGCCGCCTTAAAATCCGTCTCGGATTCCTCACGAAAAGGAGACGTGCTTTCTTAGAGCTTGTCTTACATGTATGCTGATCGACGACGTGTCCGCTGTGCATCTCCGATTACTCTGTAATGCGAGACGCAATGACGGAGACGCGCTTTTTGCTCGTCTCCATTCTTCGTGCGAACGCGTCTCAAAAAAGCCTATAGATTAATGATTAATAATTAATTACAAAATTAATAATTAATGATAATAATTAGCTGCTAACTATGCAACAGACCCTTTAAATATGGCATGCTTGGCATGTACCTTTCTTTTATCCGAGAACAAGCCTATGTTGTCATTATTGACGGAGTTTGCATCAGATGGTGACGCACATCATTCTTCCTCGCTCTTTTGGGTTGTATACGCGGTGGTTCGCTTGGTGCCAAAATACACTACGTACAGGGGCAGTTTAGTCATTACTCATCATCATGTCTTGTATTGCAAGGTTCGCATGACGTCCCTTGCATGGCTTCGTTCTTCGTAGTACATCTCGAGAATTCCGACGGTGAGATTCACAGGAACAGTTTCATGAAAAGAATTTATTTAATTTATATATATAATACATATGCAAACTGCTTGTAAAACATTTCAGGGGAGAGAAAACTTGTAGTACTTGTGAAACAGTGAGAGAACTCGCCGGGCTATTCGTTTGCTGTAATCGATCGTGCTTTCCTCACAATAAGATATTCAAAGTAAATTACGTTATGGTCACTGTAATAATACCTCCTAGCATTTTTTACAGAAATGCTAAATCTCAGGTGCCTGATTTGGAAGAAAATTTCAGGCGACGTTCTCCACCGTTAGATTGCTTTAAGATTCGTGCTCTTTCTCAACCCTAACTTTCCTGCCACCTCTCCTCCCGATTCAGATCGACGCGATCCAGCGGGGCGGCTGCTGCACGACGCGATGGGGCGGCGACTCCGGACAGCAACTCCCGGCGGCGACTTCCAGCGGCGACTCCTGGAGTCGGCGACTCTCGGACGACGGTGGAGCCTGCGTGGTGGTGGAGCGCAGCGACGGCAGCGGCGGCGGTGCCATCGCAGCAGACGGCGACGTTGGCGGCGCCCTCACAGAGGCGCGACGGCATCTCAGTGGCAGGTCTCCATGGCGTCGTGGTGGAGCTCTGGCGAGACGGCGGCGGCGCTGCCGTCGACAGAACAGAAGAAGAGTAAGATTTTTTTGTTGATTGTTAATTTGTAACTGTTAATTGTGATTGTAAGGGTTATGTTAATTGTAAAACATTCGAACAAAAAAATTGTAATTGATTAACTTATAGATTTAAGGTTTAATCATTAATTACAAGATTAAAGGTTAATAACGGTAATTTGCTCCTAATGATTGGGTGTCTGAAATTTTCTCAAATTTCAGGCACCTGACAAATAGACAGACTTTTTGTAAGTGTCATAAGGAGATGGAATCAAAGCAATGTGCTATATTTACTGGAGGCATGAATATGGTTAAAAAATTGCGACATCGCCTGACAGCGCGCGCTGTCAAACTGTGGAATAACTCGACGACCAGAACTAATTTCTAGATCAGCAGCCGCTGCATTGGAACTATATATAAAATAGGTAAACCACTCTTATCATCACCCAGAGCGTTAAAAATTTTCATATTTATGCAGCACATTGTTCGTCCAATTAATTAATTAGGCCATTTCCTTTGCACATTCCGCTATCATATGTACAGACTGATTATATATGAATCTGTAGATCTGTTGGTGTTAGTCCAGTTTATGTGTAGGGAAACTAATAATAATACTCTTTCCGGACCTTTTTATTTGTCACCGGCTAATTCATTTTTAAACTAACCGCTGACAACTAAAAAGATCTGGAGGGAGAAATATATTCCAAATCCAGTAAACATGATCGCATCATGATTAGTTAAACTTGCAGGACAGGAAAGTGACATTGCGACGTGCCTGAACTGCACGTGTAATAAAATAGCCTTTCTTACTCCTAATGGATTTGACTAGTTAGTCATGCATCATGCAGTACAAAATTAGCAGAGTTATTAAATAATCCACTTGTTAGTGGTATCAAGTACTGAGGACACAGGATCTAGAGTAGCATATTCATCTGAGCCACAAATGACTATAGACTTATAGACAAAGTGTGGCAAGCAAATGGTGACAATTGATGTCAAGTTGAGTATAGGAATTGTAGGAGGATGATATTATTGCACACACAGATGATACAAGGATTCAGGTACATTTATATAGGGCGAGCAGCCCTAGTGATGCAACTATGGATCCTAGAAAGGTGGCGCACGAACGAGTACACTACAAGAATCGGGCAAACAAGTGTCGGGTACAGTAAAATTGTCGGGGCTGTCGATTTTAAGACGACTAAAGTTATCGGGATTTTGGAACCGACAGCAATATATTTATAACCGTCGGTTGGCCGACGACCATATTTACAGCGTTAGTTGCGCTTGGCAGACCGATGATCATAAATATACCCGTCGATTTCACCAACGTGGCCGACGGCCATAAACTGAGCCCGGCGATCTCTGAATTCGGCTCTCCCGCGCAAATATTATACTCGTCACCACAGTCAGCTACCGACGGCCTTAAAGTAAAGATGTCGGCGGAGTTGACCTCCCGCTCACATGTAATAAACTCGCCGGGGATGGAACAAGGCCGACGGCCATAACGCCACGTAAGCTAAACTCCTCCCCGTAAACCCTATCCCATATCCCGCGAGCACCGCACCGCCGCTGCTCTAACTCCGTACGTGCCGCTGCTCTCCAGGTGTCGCCGCTCCCTGCGCCGCCTCGCCTGCGCCGCCTCCCCGGCCCGCGCGCCTCCACTGCCGCTCCCACCGGCCCGCGCGCCTCCGCCGCTACTCCCCAGCCCGCGCGTGCCTCCGCCGCCGCTCCCCCAACCCACGCGCACATCCACCAGCGGCCCCAACCGACGGTCGCCGCTCCCCTCCGCCGCCTCCTCGCCCGCGCTCGCCTGCACCGCCGCTCCTCGGCCCGCGCACCTCCGCTGCCGCTCGCGCCTCCACCGCCCTTTCCGACAACATGATTAAAATTTAAACTTGTAAAGTTGCTATATATTGTGTATCATTCAATGCATTAGTGTGACACTAGTTTTGTGGATTGATTAGTCTATGTGTTGCTATATCATTGCGTATGCAATTTTACATTGTGTGTTATCCATATATGTGTATATGTGAACTTGATTATCATATATATGTTAATTAGGGTTCAATTATGTTTACTTGAATTTTTTAGTGTTTATGTACTATATGTATATATAAACGGGTTTCCTATCGGATAGAACTGACGCAGCCCATTTAGGTCCCGGCAAGACCCATTTAGTTGGAAGTTAAAGTATGCGTCTAAACGGGCACGAAGGTGAACGAGAACGGTGCGAGCAACATATGACTCACAACATACGTATGACGACTATAACCGTATAACCGTCCCCTTTTTACTTGAAGAACTGCACCGGATAGGGGGGTGTAGTGTTAAATAGGCAGCGTTATGCTATCAAAATTTTAAGACCTATCCTGGATAATAGATGTAGGGTCGTGACATTAAACAAACTATGAAGTAACCATATATGTTCATTATCATATATTTATTTGATGTAGTTTTAAAATGAGTGACGATCGTAAGACGGTGTATGATGGATGGAGTTCAACTGGTGCGCACACTAATGAATCGGGTCATATCGCAAATGCTTTCCTAAGCCATGCATTTGCTAGTGATGCTCGTGTTGCGAAGTGACCGTGTATCAAGTGTCAAAATTTTCGACGTCTCGATAAGTCTAAAGTGGAGTTGCATCTTTGCAAGCACGGATTTATGCCTGACTATCTGGTGTGGCTCGAGCATGGGGAGATAGAGCATGATGATGAGTCGGACGGTAATGAGGATGAAGATCGAATGGATGAGATGATAGCAGACATTGGTAAAGAGTACGAAGATCGGTCAAAACCGGAGGAGGTGAAGGAGTTTTACGAGCTTCTTGTCGTCGCAGATCGAAAAGTGTATGAGGGCACCAATGTGACCGTTTTGCAGGCGATCACACGACTTATGGCAATGAAGTCCAAGTACAATTTCGAGGACAATTGCTACAATGGTATCATTAAGCTTATCATTGATCTCCTTCCATCTGTTCATCAGATGCCGTCGGATCTATATCAATCTAAGAAAATTTTGGCTGGTTTGGGCATGGATTATGAGAAGATTGATGCGTGCGAGAATAATTGCATACTGTTTTGGCAGGAACACAAGAACGATACTCATTGTATGCATTGTAAGAAATCTAGATATGTGGACGTCATAAGTGATGATGGAGAACGAATAACTACAAAAGTACCGATAAAAAACTTCAGTAACTTCCAATCACGCCAAGGCTTAAACAATTATTTCTGTCCTAAGAAACAGCGAAGCACATGAGATGACACTCTGAAGGGATACGTGAGAATGATGATAAAGACTTTATGGTGCATCCTTCAGATGTCGCGACTTGGCAAGCTTTAGACTGTTTTGATCTTGAGTTTGCAAGAGATCCGAGAAATGTTCGTCTTGGATTGTCAACAGATGGTTTCACTATATTCAGCACCAGTAAGAGGCCATACTCTTGTTGGCCTATTTTTATCATGCCCTACAATCTCCCTCCCAACATGTGCATGAAAGAAGGATACATATTCCTTGCAGCAGTCATTTCTGGCCCTAAACATCCAGGCCAAAAATTAATGTGTTTATGCAACCGTTGATTGAAGAGTTGAAAGAGTTGTGGCAAGGTGTAAAGGCATATGATAGACATATGAAATGTGAATTTGACTTATGTGTCGTGTATCTATGGTCAACTCATGATTTGTTGGCATACGACATTTGGGCTGCTTGGTGTGTCCACAGACAATTGTGTTGTCCCATATGTACGAGTGACACTGATGCCATAAGGCTTTGTGTGGGAAAAAAGTTAGCTTCTTTAATTGTCATCAATGATTTCTTCCTTCAAATCATCCTTTCGAGAGGGACACATAATCATTCCGTAAAGGCATAAGAGTTTCAAAAGGAGCACCTCGTCGATTGACAAGCGAACAAAAAATAGCATGGCATGCAAAGTTAAAACAGTTCGAAGAAGATGGTTTCAAAGGGTATGGTATAGAACACAACTGAACTCATATTTCTTTTCTTTGGGAGCTACCAAATGCAAAGGCGCTGCTTCTACCGCACAACATTGATTTGATGCACCAAGAGTGTAATATTGCTGAAAGCATCATAAGCATGTAATTTGACTTTACCGGTCAAATCAAAGATAATTTAAATGCAAGAAAAGATTTATCTGATCATTGTGATCGTCCTAGGTTTGAGATTAAAACAAATGCAAGCGGAAATGAAATTAGGCCACGAGCTCCTTACTGTGTCAAGCCAGAAGAAAGAAAGCAAATACTTCATTGGTTGAAAACATTGAAGTTTCCAGACCGCTATACAGCTAACATAAAACGATGTGTTAATCTCAGCACAAGTAAACTGAATGGACTGAAGAGTCACGATTACCATATTATGATGGAAAGACATTTACCGGTAATGTTTTGTGGCTCTTTCAAACCTGATTTGTGGAAGATATTTGCGGAACTTAGCTATTTTTATAGGCAGATATGAGCTAAGCAAGTGTTGAAGAAGATAATGCGGCAATGGTAGAAAGAAATCATCGTACTTGTATGTAAGATGGAAAAAGTCTTTCCGCCTGGATTTACGAATGTTAAGAAACATTTGCTGGTGCATTTGCCTTATGAAGCGTTAGTAGAGATGGATGTATAGTCAAGAAAGAGAACTGAAAAAACTTAGAGCTACAGTGCCCAACATGGCAAGAGTTGAGGGGTGTATTGCAGAGGCATTTGCACCTAACGATATTACAAACTCATCTAGAAAATATTTTGCACGTGCCAACAATGTGAATGCATCTACGACACGATATCATGATGCAGAAGAGCAGCCTATGACTGAGCTTAAAATTTTTCATTGGAAGGGTAAAGGTTTTGGGGTTGCCACTTCTCATTATATTTTGGAGCAAGAGAGGAACTACACCATGTTTTACATGTTTTTCAACATGGAAGAAGTGTTAACATTTTTTGAAATATCTAAAAAATTGTATTGGACATCTTCTCGAAGGTCGACGCAAAGTCAATTGGATAATCTATGTCAGCATGGCATAAAAGGTGGCAAAAACTTCGTGAACTAGTTCCATGAACATGTAATTTTCTATCTGTGCTTTGTTCTTCAATCATAGTTCACATATTTATTATAAGATGCTAATTTTGTATATTGTTGTACATGTAGTCTATGAAGGATGTCCGCATCTCCGATGACTTGCGACAGACCGCGAATGGTCAATTGAAAGCTAGATAATTTAGCCGATTTGATATCAATAGATACCGCTTTCGAACGGCAAGTTTAGAAACAAATCGCCCACTTGTAGCCACATCAAATAGTGGAGTGTGTATAATGGCTACAGAGTGTAGTGGAGAAGTGAAGGAATATTATGGTGTTCTTCAAAAAATAATTGAGTAGACATTTGGCGGTACGAAAGAACTGAAGCTGGTGTTTTTCGTCTATCACTAGTTTTATCCAACATCTGGCACGCGAGTGGATGATTTTGGAATGGCGGAGGGCAACCACAACTCGCGCCATACAGACCCTAACAACAATGTTGTACTTGTGAATCAAGTGGAACAAGTGTACTATTTAAGTTATCCTCATCCAAGTTTGAAAAATTGGTGGGTTGTATATAAATTTAACCGTAAAGTGCACCCTCATCATTATGATGAGTACATAGATAATCAGGAAGACGATGATGTTGGTGTTTATCAAGATGAAGTCGAGGAAGTACAAGATATTAGGATATCTTCAGGGACATGACTCGCAGAAATTGCTAGTACTACCCTAGAGTTAATGTTTGAAGAACAAGCCGGTCCTTCGAGAAAAGGTCTTTGACAATATCAAAGGATTATTAAAAATGAAAATAGAATTATTGAAGAAGAGAGTGAAGGAGAAGAGTTTGACGAAGAGATGGTAGAAGAAGAGAGACATGAAAATCTTCATGCATGTGTGATAGAAGCAGATTCTGATGCTGATGATTTTTAGCAGATTCTCATGCTTATGATTTTTCGTACTTATTGTATGCATTCTTTGAGATTTTTATTTTTATTGTGTACATCGTTTAGTTTTTATCATTTATTGTTTATTGTTTTATATCCTTGTATACTAATCATTATTTAAATTTGTGCAGATGTGGAAGCAATTCAAAAAAGGGAAGAAGCGAAGTGATACTTCTTCCTCCGCGTCTCACCACAATAGTGGTTCGGTTCACACATCCTTGTTTTAGGTACTTTTTTATGAACACTTCAATATCATAATCAGCTACTTACTATTTTTTATATGTTTATTTACATTAGGGAACGACCGTGAGTGTAGATAGACAGAGACAGCTCATGGGATGTGTGACAGAGCAGGCATCGAGCCAGATAGCACTAGGTTCGAGTCCCACACAAGTCAGAGATGTTCGGAACGAGGTGTACTCAGAGGAGGCTCAGGAGCAGGGGGAGGCTTAGGAGCAGGCATAATGGAGGAGGCTCAAGATCAGGGAGGAGGCTCAGGAGCATGTCTTTGGGTCATCCTCGGGGGATGGACAGGGTGATACTGAGGGTTGACAAGGTGGTATTGAGGGTCAAGACACGGCAAAGAGGAAGATGATCCAGATCGAGATAAAAGGTTGGCAAGATTGGCAGAGTTACAAGAGGCAGTAGAGGGGCAGAGTGATCGATGCCATTACAGGTATTTTTTTTGAATTATTTGATAAGCTATCTTATACATTTGTTTCCTTGTCAACTAACTAGTGTTATTTGTACAGGCTGCGGAGACACCTTTTATATACTCCAAGTCAAACTCCCGATATGCGGGCGGTTATAAGGCCAAAGGATACTACGTGTTGAATCGAGATTGTTTGGGATAGCAGGGGGCATCGACACTGTGTTAAAATAGAGTTGGGAAATTCCATCGGGTTTTGCTTCCCAAGGATGGCTCTTGCGAGCGGTCAACTAATTGTTGCGCATAATTGGGATCTATCGGTATCCTAGAAACCGTACACCCCTTGAGGTTACAAAGATCTCAAAGGAAAGTCATCTACTTGGTTTGAAGACCCTCGGAGGCCCACATGTCAAACATAACCGGACCCGCTTCTCCAACATGGTTAATCCCTGGGTCGCCACGTGTACTGCCAAACCGGAGCTACCGCCCACAAGGGGGAAGCTCTGGGCCATGTACCGAAACGGCACCTCCGGACTTAACCCCAGACCGAGAGAAGCTCCGGGCCTGACACGTGTCGGGTAGCCCCGGAGCTACCTATTTCCCACAGCATGTTCCGGAGCTGCCACGTGTCCAATCGTCAGATCTTCAGCTTCTAAGCTCCGGAAGACCCCGCAACGGCTCCGGATCTTCAAAGGAGAGCCAAGGACTTCAAGACCTGATTAAGTGTCATTAATGCCATATTAATGACACTTAACGGACGATCTTAAAACCAGTAACGGCGCTGTCAAAGCCCGTTACAGGGTCATTAAGAGCAATTAAACGTGTATCAATACTAGTAACCGCCAGGGCCACATGTCGGGCCAGGCTAACCTGCAACGGCCTGCCCTTGTACTATAAAAGGACAGGTCGACGATACACGCGAGAGGGGAGACACACGCCTCATACGCTCATCACAAGCTCATACTGCTAATACAACACCAACACACCCGTGGAGTAGGGTATTACGCTCAGGCGACCCGAACCACGTAAATTCTTGTGTCTCCTGTGTCAATTCTTATTCACCTTCTTGAATCTCCGCGCGCCCACACCGAACATCAAACTCCCCTATCACTTTAATAGTGTAGGGAGATCTGCTGGTTCCAAACCACCGACAGTTGGCGCGCCAGGTAGGGGGCGCCTGAGATTTCGAGAATGGTGAACTCAGCTGTTGGATCATCCAACGGTCAACCTGCTGCTCAGGCTGTTGGGGGCAATCCCTCCAATAGGCAGCCACCAGCAGGAGCCTCAGCACCAGCAGGAGTCACAATCCCACCACCACCGTCTCCTCCAGCAAATCGTGCTGGGCAACGTGATGGTGCGCCAGCGTCGATTACTGCGTCGGGAAATCATGATAACCCGGAACACGCACTCCATGCAGCGCGTGCTCTTCTTCAATGCCCACCACCTCCGGATGCATCTCGGGATGCACTGGAGCAGTGGAGGGCCGATGTGGAGCATTTGGTTGCATCAGCAGCCGAACGCCTCAGCAATCAAGGTCCTCCTCCTTCAGGAAGAGCCCCTTCGCAGCGGTGGACTTTGTCTGGAAGACCCGGTCCGCACGTTTCCAATAGCAGGAGACGTGCTGCATCACAACAAGTGACGTCATTGCCCTCCGGGGCACGACACACTCACACGGTATCCAGGCTTTTGACTCACGACCTCCGGGCGGAGCTTGATCGCCGATACCGCCAGCAGGACGGTCGAGTCCATATTAAGCGTGCCCATGAAAGACGGGAAGCTCAGGACCTTTCTGCTCCTGAAGGAGTGGGAGGAGACTGTTCAGCCCTAGCCCTGCACCTGCGCATGGTTAGGTGGCCATAGAAGTTCCGGCCTCACTTGCCGGAAAAATTCGACGGGACTGTCAATCCCGCCGAATTTCTTCAGATCTACTCCACTGCAATCTTAGCAGCCGGAGGAAACGAGGCCGTGATGGCCAATTACTTTCCAGTGGACTTAACTGGGACCGCCAGGTCTTGGTTTATGAGCCTTCCACCCAACTCTATCAACAGTTGGGAGGAGTTGTGCCAGCAGTTCACCGCCAACTTCGGGAGTTCATACACCCGACAAGGCACTGAACTGGACCTTTTTGCGGTCGTGCAAAAAGGGGGAGAATCCTTGCAATCATTCATCCAGAGGTTCTCTCAGGTACGAAACACTATCCCTTCTATCTCTAGCGCCTCTGTCATTGTGGCATTTAGACAGGGTGTACGAGACAAGAAGATGTTGGAGAAACTAGCGATCAAGGAGATCACCAGTGTCACGGAACTCTTCAGCTTGGCTGACAAATGTGCCAGAGCTGTGGAGGGCCGTGAGATGCACTCCAAACCAACCTCGGAGGGTCACAAGAAATCCTCCAAAGAAGAAGCCGCTACCTCCGGGGGTGGCAAGAAGAAAAAGAAGACCAACGGCAAGAAGAAGCCGTCAGCCGGCACATCCAACGTTGCAGCTGCCGCAGCTCCGGGTGGCCGGGGGCCACGCCCCGAGAAGCGGCCTCGACCGTCTTCTGAAGACGGTGGCAAATCCAAAGTGTGGTGTCCCATTCACAAAACGGGCAGCCACAGTTTGGAAGACTGCCGGGAGGTCCAAAACCTTGCCGAGCGCTACAACAAGCGCCGGGAAGAATCTCCTTTCCGACAGAGGGAAGGGAAGCAAAAAGTTGACGAAGCTCCGGCTGAAGAGGAGTTAGGGTTCCAGGATCCCAAAAAGGTCCTGAAAGCCGTCTACACCTCCGTCGACAATGATTCTGACGTCTCTGACAACGAGCGTCGGAAGACCATGAACACCATTTTTGGTGGATCATGGGATATCACCTCTCGTCGCGTCATCAAGACTATGCGTCGGGATATGGCCGCTGTAGCTCCTACAGTCGGGCCGGAACCTCACTGAAAGTGGATGGACACAGCCATCACTTTTGATGCTTCGGATTGTCCCCGGAGCATGGTTGGAGCAGGACAGTTACCCTTGATGGTATCTCCTACCATCAACAACATCCAGCTCCACCATGTCATGATAGACGGAGGTTCGGGGCTTAACCTCATCAGCTTCGAAGCTTTCACTAAGCTTCAGCTCCGACCTTCGGATCTCCACCCCTCTCGACCTTTCTCCGGAGTAGGTCCGGGGGCCATCACCCCACTCGGATCTATTACTCTCCCCGTTACCTTCGGGACACGGGAGAAGTACCGCACCGAGAAGTTGGTCTTCGACGTCGCTCAGATCAACTTGCCTTTCAATGCCATCCTGGGTAGGCCTGCCATGTACAAATTCATGGCAGCTGCTCATTATGGTTATCTGGTGTTGAAAATGCCAACGCCAGTAGGCGTTCTTCGGATCCGCGGAGATCGCACTGCCGGAGTAACTGCACTGGAAGAACTCCATGCGCTCACCACGGCGCAAGAGGAGGACTCCAGGCAGGAACAAGCTCCAAGACCCCCGAGCATTCGCCAACGAGGCTCGACTTCTGCACCCCGAGTGCAGCCAAGCGGCGACACCGACATTCCCATCAAAGTCATCCAAATTGGTTCCGATGCCGTTCAAACCATCCGTATATCGGGAGGATTGAATGACAAATAGGAACTCGCGCTCATCACTTTCCTCCGGGCTAACGTCGACATGTTTGCTTGGCAACCGTCACAAATGCCTGGGATCCCCAGGGAAGTGATTGAGCACAATCTGAAGATCTACCCCGATACCCGGCCTGTGCATTAGAAGCCTCGAAAGCAATCCGTAGAGCGACGAAACTTCATCCGACAAGAAGTGAAGAAGTTACTTGAAGCCGGATTCATCCGAGAAGTCTTCCATCCAAAATGGCTGGCAAACCTAGTCGTTGTGCCCAAGGCCGGCGGGAAGCTTCAGATGTGTATCGACTACACCACACTAAATAAGGCATGTCCAAAAGATCCATTCCCACTACCTAGAATAGATCAGATAGTGGATTCCACCTCCGGGTGTGAATTACTGTGTTTCCTAGATGCATATTCCGGATATCACCAAATCAGGATGTCTATGGAAGATGAAGAACATACTTCATTCATCACAGTAGATGGATTGTATTATTACACAGCCATGCCCTTTGGTCTTAAGAATGCAGCTTCAACTTTTGTACGAGCTATGTACAAAACTTTTGAAGAACTTATTAGAGACATAGTGGAAGTGTACGTCGATGACATCGTGGTCAAGGTCAGGAACGAGGAGTCACTCCTTGACACCCTGCAGGCTGTCTTCGACAAGCTGCGGGCCACCCGCACAAAGCTAAACCCGGACAAGTGCGTATTCGGGGTTAGCTCCGGAAAACTTCTTGGTTTCCTGGTAAGTCACCGGGGCATATAAGCTAATCCGGCGAAGATTAAATCCATTGAAGACATGCGGCCACCAACCCGCATCAAGGACGTCCAAAAATTAACTGGATGTCTAGCAGCCCTCAGCCGGTTCATCTCAAGACTGGTGGAACAGGCACTCCCCTTCTTCAAGTTATTGAGGAAGTCCGGACCATTCCAATGGTCCGAAGAAGCAGAAAAGGCATTCCAGGAGCTGAAACAGTTCCTCACCACCCTACCAATTCTGGTAGCTCCGAACCTTGGTGAGCCTTTGTTGCTTTATATTTCAGCTACTGACGAAGTCGTCAGTATGGTCCTGGTCGCGGAGAGGCCAGAACTACCCTATACTCAGGAATCCACACCCCTTCGGGAGGGTCCGGAGGTTCCTGAAAGTGAGTCTGGGTCCCAGCTCCCAGATCCGAATCCACAAGAAGTCGCTTCAGGAGACCTAGACCCCTCCGGGAGGGTCCAGGTCATTTCTGAAGAAGCTCCGGGTTCCTCTAGCCAGAACCCGGAGGTCCCTGAAGAAAATCCGGGCTCCTCCGAGAGGATCCGGGTCAGTGAAGAGGAAGCTCTGGACCCTTCCGGGAGGGTCCGGACCATTCAGCGCCCAGTGTACTTCATTAGTGAAGTATTACATGATCCCAAGACTCGATACCTAGAGGTGCATAAGCTACTCTATGCAGTTCTTATTGCCTCCAGGAAGCTTCGCCATTACTTCCAAGCTCACAATGTCTCAGTGGTGACCTCTTACCCACTTCGAGCAATCTTGCATAATCCCAATTCAACTGGGAATATTGCAAAGTGGGCAGCGGAATTAGCTGAATTTGATCTTGAATTTATTTCAAGACAAGCAGTCAAGAGTCAAGCATTGGCAGATTTTGTGGCAGAATGGACTCCCTCTCCATCAAACCCTGGGGGCTCTAGTGAGAAGAAGACGGAGCGTCAAGTCCAACCTTCACCGAGCCTCACTGGACCCTCTACTTCGATGGCTCCATGCAGAAGCAGGGGGCTGGAGCTGGAATCCTTCTCCTTGAACCGACCGGGGAGAAGGTGAAATACATGGTACACCTTGACTTCAAGGCAACCAACAACATGGCAGAGTATGAAGCACTCATCTACGGACTAAAGGTGGCACTGTCATATGGTGTCAAGCAATTGCTGGTCAAGGGAGATTCACAGCTCATCATTAAGCAGGTGAAGGGTGAATGCTCCTGCAATAATCTCCAGCTAGCTGCTTACCTCCTTGAAGTCCAGAGGCTTCAGAAGGACTTTGAAGTCCTAGATCTCCACCATGTTCAGCGTGTCCACAACGCTGAAGCCGACGAACTCTCGACGAAAGCGTCAATTGGAGCTTTGGCTCCTGACAGAACTTTTGTCCGGAGATTGTCGAAACCCACAGCTCAGCCAGCCGAACTGAGTGAAGGGGGCGAGATCAGCATCCCGAAGCTGACGGTCCCGATGGCCCTGTTACCATGGCAGCCATCAAGGGTCATAGGTGCTATCGGAAGCTCCGAGCAACCCAGCACGCAAGACTCCAATGCTCAAGTTAGTTCCGATGCATGGATCTCAGAGATCCGGAACTACTTGAAAGACAACATCCTTCCTGATGATGATGTATCCGCTGACCAGGTAGTCAGATTGGCTAAAAGATACACGCTGGTTGAAGGGGATCTCTACCGGCGCGGTGCCAACGGCATCCTAATGCGGTGCATCACAAGGGAAGAAGGTTGCGAGCTCCTCGCAGAAATCCATGGAGGCGAGTGTGGGAACCACGCGTCTTCCCGCACGATGGTCGGTAAAGCCTTTCGGCATGGCTTCTACTGGCCTACAGCACTCCAGGATGCAACTGAGCTGGTGAAGAAATGTGAAGCATGCCAATTTCATGCAAAGCATATTCACACACCGGCTCAGCCCTTACAAATGATACCTCCTACATGGCCTTTCGCTGTGTGGGGGATGGACATCTTGGGACCTTTCCCAAGAGCCGTCGGAGGTTAAAAGTTCATGTACGTCGCCATTGACAAGTTCACCAAGTGGCCGGAAGCAACTCCAGATGTGACAATCAACAAGCAATCTGCTATCAACTTTCTGCAGTCCATTCTATGCAGATTTGGAGTCCCAAACAAAATCATCACTGATAATGGGACCCAATTCACAAGCTCCGCATTCCAAGGATATTGCGAAGACCTCGACATACAAGTTTGCTACGCCTCCGTAGCTCATCCAGCCAGCAATGGCCAAGCCGAGAGAGCAAATGCTGAAATCCTTAAAGGACTTAAAACGCGCACTTATGAGCGCTTGAAAAAACATGGAGCAAACTGGATCGAAGAGATTCCGCCCACTCTATGGGCCAACAGGACATCTCCAAACCAGTCAACCAGAGAGACACCCTTCTTTCTGGTGTACGGAGCTGAAGCAATCCTTCCTCCGGAAATCACCTTGGGTTCACTCCGGGTCCGGACCTTCGACGAAGCCACGCAGGACCAGCTCCGGCGTGAAGACCTAGTCCTCCTTGAGGAGGGAAGGTGCCAAGCAGCTGTTCGGAATGCCCGATATCGCCAAGCCCTACGGCGTTATCACCAGCGGCATGTACACAACCGACAGCTCGAGGAAGGCGATCTGGTGTTATGGAGAATACAATCCAGAGAAGGGTTAAACAAACTCTCCCCCGGCTGGGAAGGGCCCTTCCGAGTGATTAAAGTATCCCGTCCCAGAAGCGTTCGCTTGGCTACCGAGGATGGGACACCTCTCCCAAATCCTTGGAACATCGAGCACCTCCGTGAGTTCTACACTTAATACCACGGAGGTGAGTCTTAAGTAACTTGAGATGTATGTTATAGAGTCATTGTACAGAGTCAGGTAGTTCCTCCGGGAGAGCAGCCGGACCTTTCCCGAAAGGTCCGCAAAGTTCATGCAACACTTGTCACAGTCTCCGGACTAAAAGTGTGGCTAACTACCCTGGGTCAAACGAGAAATGAAACACGCTTAGCCTGGTTCCGTACCCTAAGAGTGTACTTATTTCCCCTGTACCTCGGACCTATAATGAAAGACATTTTCATGTGAAATAGACTCCACGTGCATTTATCTTGTACAGGCTCAACATTTTTATTTTTCTCTTTCTGGTCTATAACAAAGACGTGCAATTCTTAAGAAATTTTAGTCCAATCGGTTTATATACGATTCGAGTTGTATTGTCAATTCTTTTGGATTCAAATATTGTTCATGGCCAACTCGCCTGAAAGCCGCCAAGCCAATCTAGGGCTGGAGTGTGCTATCGACTTAGCCTGGTCAAGCACCCTAAGTACGCCACTCTACCTACACCCCGGCAGGTCGAAGTAAGGCGGGTCCGTGTACAGTTGTATCTAGAAGAAAAGACAACACATTCGGTTGTATTTAGAATCGCGTTTGACTTAAAATCTTCTTGATAGTCATAAGCCGCGACGAAGTTATAGACAAGAAACAAATTTTACTATTTTTCTTGGCTTAAGTGTGCAGGAAAAATAAAATCTACGTTGATGGAGAAAAGTCGGAGCTAACTAAGCTCCGACTCCCCTAAGGGGGCCAGCCGTCGACGCTAAATAAAAAATGGTGAGAAGACCCCGTAAATAGAGTCTGCTGCCAACAAACTAAGTGTTGGCAAAGGTCACTACCGGAGCTACTCAGCTCCGACACCCCGGAGGACTAACTATCGGTGCTCTATGTGTTGATAGAGGCTATTGTCGGAGCTATCAAGCTCCAGCAATGGACAATGCCGGAGCTTCTAAGCTCCGACAACCTCAGGGGGCCTTCACTATCGAAGACTTCGGACCTAAATTCTACAAGTTCAGAGCAAATGAGTCTTCAACAAAACACAATATCCTCTTGGTACATGTTCACAATCAGATTGTGTACATCTAACAGGGGGCCAGATGAAGATAAGTGTTGAAGACAAAAAGTGAAATACACAAAAATTTGGGAATTTCATTTATCTGGAGACAAGGGATTACAAAATTGAGGAAGAAAGAAGAGAAAATACAAGTGAGAACTATAGAGATGGTCCTAGACCCTATGGAAGAATTGGGCGACCTTCTGGGCAACCTCCGATACGTGGCTCGGGTAGCTTCGCCTTCTCCTTCGACGGGGCCTTCAAGCACGGGGTCCAGAGGAAATTGGGAGTTCCGGCTGGTGTAGCACGTCAGCACATACTCTGCGACGTTCTTCGCTAGGGATTGCCCCTCAACCTCCAGTTGGTCCGCGATGACATCGCCCACCGTGGAGAGCTTGCTACCTGCTGCGCTCAACGCCTGCAGCGCTAAGTCCGGCTCCGGCTCCGGATCATCCGGGCGCACGGGGCTGAAACCCATCGGTGTCAGTGCGTCGTTGGCCTTGCCCAGGAACTCCCAAATCTATAGGGAATTCGCAGTCCTCAAGCCCTTCATCTCTTCCACGGATCTCCTGGCCGCCGTCAGTTTAGAATTCTCACGGGCGAGGTGCTCGACTTCTTAGGCGTTTTGCTGAATCTTTTCAGCAACCCGCCTTTCGAGTTTTCCGAGCTCCTCCTCCCGGAGGTGGATCTTGTTCTGGCGGTCAACCAGGTCCTTCTCCCTACCCCTCACTTTCTTCTCCCGGGCAACAAGGGCACACTCTTGTTCGTAGAGTTCCTGCCCTCGCACCCAGGTCTTCTCCTCTTCCTCTTGGCGGCGCTCTTCCAATTTCTTGGTGCGCTCCTCGAGGCCCTTGTCAGCCAGAGCTACTTTCTCGGCGAGCTCCTCTTCCCTCCTCAGGACATCATCCCGCAGCTCTAGGAGTTTCTGCTCTTCATCCTCGAGCCGTCTCTCCCTCTCTTCAAGTGCCTCACGGCGCTTGATGAGTGCAGTGTTAATGGCCTCAAGCTGCTCGTGGCGTGCATTTGCCGCATTATTGGTAGCTTTGGCCTGATCGTAGATCTCCCGGGATTGAGCATCGAGGGCACGAGTCATACTCTCCCTGTCATCCAGCAACTTGCCCCAGTACTCCAGGCGGATCTTCTCCCGCTTGATCCATTCTTTGTCATCCGCTAGCCTCGACTGCGCCAGCTTGGTCTCGAAGTAGAGCCAGTTACGCCACCGCCTAAGGGTTTGGCGCTCCTCTTCAAGAGCCTTGCTGTCGTGGAAGAAGGCTAGTTGGACTTGACGCAGGCTGTAACATGCATTATCAATAGACAGCGACAACGAGATGGGTTCTGGGCCTACTGGGGTCTCCTCCGCTGATTCCAGCGGATCTTCAGATACAAAAATTGGGTCCCACTCCACGAGAGTGGTCCCCTGAGTCTACATGGCACTAGGGCCGTCCTCCGGGATGGCCTCAGTCGCCATCGAGGAAGGCCCTGCCGCCAGGTCTTTGTTCACCCCCTCGTGCAGGGGGCCAACGACTTCGCTTGGGCACTCCGGCTCAGCCGCACGTACCTCCGACGTCGTCGCTTCCGGAGCAGGAGCCGCTACTGGCTCCGGTCTGGGTACCTCTTCCGAGGGAGGCTCGAGCTCCGTCGCCTCTTCAACAACCGGCTCAGGGGCAGAAGATCTTCAACTTCAACCGGCCCTGTGACCGGAGCTCCAACAATGACCGGCTCAGCAGCTGGTGCTTCGGAGGTAGCCGGCCCAACTGCCAGAACTACCTCGGTTTCCGGCTCGCATGCCGGGGCTTCAGCCACCTCCGGCTCAACCGCCGGGGCTTCGACACTTTCCGGCTCAGAGGCTGGGATTACTACTTCCTCTGGCTCAACAGACGGAGCTTCCATCATTGCAGCACCAGGACCCGGAGCTTCAACCTCCGAGATAGGTGCCGCTGGTGCATCTTCACTCCCGTGGTCCGGCGCTACCACGGGAACTTCTGGGGATGAGTCGAGGTCCATGACCACGACAGCCGGCGTCGGAGCTGTCGCAGCTTCAGCCACCACTTGGGGCGGCACCGGGACAGGAGCAGCTCCCACCCTCACGGCCTCCGACACTGTGGCTGAGGGTGGAGCCTCACTCCCCTTCTTGGGGACGCTGCAGATGATGAACGAAGAAAATTAACAAACGGTTGCTACAATTAAAATAATTGTCCAAGGTAGAGATTAGAAATTACCTTGGGAGGCTTCCGCACCAGCTTGTGCGGAACCTTTTTACCGGGCGTTCTGGGTTGGCCATAGTCGGCGTAGAAGCTCCGGAAGGCCCCCCCGGAACTTGTTGCGGCCACGGGCGTTTCCCAGGTCGAGGCTCTCCTCGATCGGGAAGAACCCCCGGACCTGGAGGCCTCCACCGGCCCAAGTGCTGGAGTCGCGCGCCCGGAGCTAACACCCCGGGAGGATCCCACCGCGAGAACAGACGCGCTCCGGGAGGACCCCACTGCAGGAACGGTCTCGTTTCGGGAGGACCCCATTACGGGGACAGTTGCCACGGTGGTAGAAGACCTTCCACTCCGGGGAAAAGGAACCGAGGCGGAAGTAGCGGGCCTGACGGACCTTCCGTCGGCATGCTGCAGCTTCCTCTTCCGGCTCTCTGGTTCATCAGCCAGCTCCTTGCCCTTGCCGACGACCTCGACCCTTGGTTTTGGGGCAGGGACGGAGCCATCTTCGGCATGCCGGGGATCGCCACCCGGGTGGTTGATCTTCTCTCGACGACACCAAGGTCGTCAAGTACGGGCATCTTTCGCCGGAGCTCCCTGCTGAACTCCACTTCCACGTTCAGAGGGAGGAAGGCCGACGGGGGAGTCAAGTCATCACCGTCGACGTCGATGCCGTGCTGGAATTTCTTGAGGTTGAGCTCCAAGGTTTTCCCCACCATGTTGGACTTCAACCCGGTCTCAACCCGGTCGTCGTCCATCACGCTGTTGAGGGCCCAAGCGAGTTTCTCCCTCCTCTTCAGCGGCGCCCACCTGTTGACCAGGAAATTGCAAAATACCGCCTGAGGAGTCAATCCTCCCTCCACGCATTGGCGGATCCTAGTCAAGGCAGGGACAAAAGCTTCCCCCAGCACCGGAGCTTCACTCCAGATCGTCGTGTCGATGCCGGGCAGACTATCGGGTAGCTCCAGCCTCTCATGCTCCTCCACCCTGATGACTATCCAGTCTTTCTTCCAGTCATCCCACTTCCCAGAAGGAAACGACCGGAGGTACTTGAATGGGCACTTCTTGCGCTTCACAAAGTAGTAGAAGCCAAGGTACTCATTGCTCCGGCCGGTGGTGTGGACAGTGAAGAAGGTCCGGAAGAGTTCAATGCAGGGGGGATGCCCACCCACATCTCACAGAAGTGGACGAAGATAGACACGAGGAGAATGGAGTGAGGGCCAAGGTGGTATAACTGCAGACCATAGAAGTCTAGCAGCATCAAGAAAAAGGAAGAAAAAGGCGGGATCAACCCCAGCATGGCGTACGAGGAAAAGTACACCATTTCGCCGGTGTGCTCCTTCTCGAAGGGGAGCTCTCCGCTGGCACGGACTGAGCGGTTGAAGAACTCCGAGGACCACCCCATGAGTGCCCGGACCTTCTTCAAATCGCCGTCGGTCTTCAAACGACTCTCGCGGAGACCCAACTATATCGCGGCACGGTTAGGCAAGAGAAGAAGAGCGAAGCACGAGTTGGGAGTTTGAGCGCAAGATCAGATGAGAGGCGTAAAGAACTCCCGACGGTGCGCGCTTTCCTTCTTAAGTAAGCCCTCGCAACGCTTGGATGGAAACCGCAAGGAAATCGAAGATACCATTCAAAAATTTCACCCTGCCGATGACAAGAGGGCTCGAGACCACCCCGACGATCAAGTCGAGGCTCTTACCCAGGCGAACAGTTGTCATCACGAGGCGGGAAACCCAAAGGTGGCAGCCTGACAAGGCGCGCGAAACCGATACGGTTTTCGTATCGGGAACCGGCGACCTTCAATTGCGTGAGATCCGCACGTCAAAGATCTCATCTGCCGCACGAGGTGCGGCACGCGGCGGGGATCTAACTATAAATCCCTTCCAACGGCACCTTCAAAGACCCTTGAAGACTCAGTTCAAGAGTCGCGAGGATGGACCCACCTCCGGCGGAATGACTTCACCCCAGTGATCTTCCCCGGAGGTAGGTCCAGGGGGCCACTGTCGGTATCCTAGAAACCGTACACCCCTTGAGGTTACAAAGATCTCAAAGGAAAGTCATCTACTTGGTTTGAAGACCCTCGGAGGCCCACATGTCAGACATAACCGGACCTGCTTCTCCAACATGATTAATCCCTGGGTCACCACGTGTACTGCCAAACCGGAGCTACCGCCCACAAGGGTGAAGCTTCGGGCCATGTACCGAAACGGCACCTCCGGACTTAACCCCAGACCGAGAGAAGCTCCGGGCCTGACACGTGTCGGGTAGACCCGGAGCTACCTGTTTCCCACAGCAAGTTCCAGAGCTGCCACGTGTCCAATCGTTGGATCTTCAGCTTCTAACCTCCGGAAGACCCCGCAACGGCTCCGGATCTTCAAAGGAGAGCCAAGGACTTCAAGACCCAATTAAGTGTCATTAACGCCATATTAATGACACTTAACGGATGATCTTAACACCAGTAACGGCGCTGTCAAAGCCCGTTATAGGGTCATTAAGAGCAATTAAACGTGTATCAATACTAGTAACCGTCGGGGCCACATGTCGGGCCAGGCTGACCTGTAACGGCCTGCCCTTGTACTATAAAAGGACAGGTCGACGATACACGCGAGAGGGGAGACACGCGCCTCATACGCTCATCACAAGCTCATACTGCTAATACAACACCAACACACCCGTGGAGTAGGGTATTACGCTCAGGCGGCCCGAACCACGTAAATTCTTGTGTCTCCTGTGTCAATTCTTATTCACCTTCTTGAATCTCTGCGCGCCCACACCGAACATCAAACTCCCCTATCACTTTAGTAGTGTAGGGAGATCTGCCGGTTCCAAACCGCCAACAGGATCACTATGCCCTAAAATCATATGGCACTGCGGGTACGTTTCAGGACAAAGTTTGGGAGATTTTTCGTGTAAGTTTGTTTTCATTGTTTAAATTATGTTGCATCTTACTTTGGTTGATACTAATTGTTGGTTTTATGTAGAGTATTTTTAAATTGGAGGAAGGGCTGGTTCCAGCATATGTGAGGTCTTTTTTCGAGACATCAGCGAGAAAGCTCACGAAGGACTCCTTCTCTGATGCACGAATCAAGGTTGTGACTGTGTACTACAAGGCCAGGTTGCATCAGCACATGACAAACAAGCGAGCATCTACAATTTATCTACGGAAGCATGAGTATATGGAGAGCAGTGTGGATTGAATCTGTGTAGATATGGCAGCTTGGGAATGGCTATGCGAATATTGGGTGTCGAAGGAGTTCAAAAATGTTCCGAAGAGAAACCGAAGCAGCTGGAAGAGCAAGCTTGGACTACAACGTTATGGGGCAGACAGACATGTGCGGATAGCACAACGAATGGTATGAACTACTACAACCACTTGTAAATGAAGCTGAAATCAGTGTCACTCCTTCTTTTATCGAGGTTTACCTCTGAGGGCACAAAGGCACAGATGCAGCACGCCCGAAGCAGTTGTTTCACGAGGCGGCAACACAAAAAGTGGTAAGTGTGTTGAGTGCTCTCTATCTATGAACTGAATCTATCTTTTATTACATCCACTCGTGAACTTAATTTATTCTTGCAGACAAAATATGTTAAGTGTCTCAAGAAAAAGCATGGAGATGACGTAGATTATCTAAGAGCGCCGTTGGATGTGGGTGCGACGTATGAAGCCAACGGAGGCGTACCGCATGGGAGGTACGTGTAAAGATAATGATTGTTTAATAGTTAATTACTGTCCATTCATGACATTTGTGTTTTTTGTAGGCTTGGATTAAGCGACGGTGATGTGGAGCATGACACTTATGTGGGACAACAGTCTTCTACTTCCCGTTCGAGTCGATCCCGTGTTGCAGACACTGAAGAATTGAAAGAAAAATTAAGACAGTACGAGGAGAAAGTGGAACAGCAAAGCTGCAGAAGCAACAACAATAGCAAATACCGATGCAACAGCAAATGCAGATGCATCAGATGCAACATCAGATGCAGTATTTGTATATGGCGCAAGTAAATTGTAATCTTAACAATTGAATAGTCATTCGTTTACAAACTATTTCTACTTTAGATCTCACAAACAATTTCCTTCATGTAGTTCTTGAGTCAAGGCAACATTGGAACTTAGTTCAATATGCCACAACAGGCTCAGTTTGAGATGATGTTGCGGGTAAACTACTATTTTACTTAAGTTGATATACTTATTACCATATTTGTGTTAAAGTCAATAACTTAATATTTTTACTTTATGCAGTTCTTCCCTCAAGGTGGCTTTGGATCGCAGTTTGGTATGTCACATCCAATGCAATCCGATCAACATGTTGGCTCTTTTTCACAGATATAACTGCATTTCTTATTAACTCGACTTATAGTACGAAATACTAATCATATTTTTCTCAGGGTTCCCATAGTGGTCAAGCCTATCATCCACAATCTCAGGGATTCATGTCAATGTTGGCCCCGAGATTGCAACCTTATCCACGTGTTCTCCCATCGTTGCCCTTCGCTCCGGGGCATAGTCAACCATCAACACCTCCGGGCGCCGCAGCGGTATGGTTACTAAATCATTAGATCTAATGAAAACGTAGCTCAATTTGAACAAAACCTAGCGACTTATTCAATTACATAGTTGGTAATACCTTTAAGTCAATTACACATGTGAGTTGGGCATTTGTGAATTTTAGAAAGTTTGAGACATATGAGTTGTAAGTATTAATGCAAAGTTAACTTTTATTTGTTTCTTGTAGGGTTCTGGTCATGTAATGCATCATGGTTGCGATGATTTCCTCGATTTGAACGCCGAAGGTGCAAGTGGTGGAGCTTCGAACAATGATATGGAAGCGGATTAATCTTCACAATGGTCCCTTGGAGTAATTTGGATATGTGAAATCGTTGTTATATTGAAGTTAGTTGTTGTATGACTATGTGAACTCATTATTTATTCTGTTTTGCGTATGACTATGGCCTGTATGCAATGTGTTTGCATTGTCGTTTTATTTTTTTGATTATATGCTGTTGTGTGGACTTGTACGTGTTGTTAAAATGCTGAATATATGCTGTTGATGGAATGTGGCCTGCATGGCCGGAGCTGTATGGCCTGAGGCTTCCCACCCGGGGAGGGAGGGAAAGCAGCTGCGTTTTCTTTTAAAAAAATGTCAGTAAGGTCGTCGGTGTCGATCGAGCCGACGGTCATAACTACCGTATGGCTGTCGGTTTTGCTCCCAGACCGATAGCTATATGACCCCCAAAGCGCACACGTGTCCTCCTTATTGTCGTTGGTACGCTCGGTGGCCGACGCTTTTAAACACATTAAAGACGTCGAGAATCGCGGGCCGACGCCTTTATGGCGTTATGGCTGTCAGTTTCACCAAGCCGATGGTCATAGCTCGTGTTCAAACTAAAGTCATTGGGTTCTTGTGCATGACACCTTTAAGTTTCTAAAGTCGTCGGGACCGACGGCTATAAAGCCTTAAGAACGTCGAGCAAGAGTCAACGGCTATGGCTGTTGGTAGGCCTACATTCTTAGGGTATAGCCGTCGGTTACAGTACCTTACTGACGGCTATAGGGCCAATGTTTCTTTGCTCGGTTCCTGGTGGTAGTGGGGCATCAGGTCAAGCGATGCAATCGGGAGTAGTTACATGCAGAATACGTCCTAACACCCCCTGCAGACTCAACGTGGCGGAGCGACGCAGAGGTTGGACCTGAAATCTTCAAAAAACGCTGTAGATAAGCCCTTAGTCATTATATCTGCAAATTGTTTGTCTGAAGGAATGTGCATCACCCGAAGTGCTCCGAGTTGAACTTGTTCAAGAACAAAATGCACATCAATCTCGATGTCCTTCGTACGCCTGTGATGTACAGGATTCTTGGCCATGTATACTGCAGAGATATTATCACAATGCACCAAAGTAGCTTTGTTGATGTTGCACTGCAGCTCACAGAGGAGACGTCGTAACCAAATACATTCTGCAGTTGCGTTTACCAGTGCCCGATACTTAGGTTCGGCTCTCGAGCGTGAGACCGTGGCCTGCCTTTTGCTGGACCAAGATATCAAAGTGTCACCGAGGTGGATACAATAACCGGACATTGAGCGACGGGTGTCTAGGCAATCAGCCCAGTCAGCGTTCGTATAGGACACAAGATCAATAGATGAAGATCCGGAGATATGCATACCGAAGGAGCCCGTACCTTTGACATACCGCAAAATACACTTGAGGAGGTTCTAGTGGCAATCTCATGGATCATGCATGTGTAAACATGCTTGTTGAACAGCATATATATGAGAGGTCTGAGCGAGTGATGGTCAGATATTGTAGGGCACCAGCGATTTGTCGATATTCAAATGGGTTCGGGACTGGTGTACCTTGTGTGGCCGAGAGCTTTGGACTGGTTCCACAGGGGTACTCGAAGGCTTGCAATTGGTCATACCACCATGATCTAAGATGTCGTCCTCATAGGCTTCTTGGTTAAGAAAGAATCCTTGTGGTGTGCGACGAATATCAATGTCGAGAAAGAACTTGAGGTCACCTATGTATTTGATTGCAAATTGTTGCTGTGGGGAGTGGACGATGGATTGGAGAAGTTGTGGTGATGGGGCTGTAAGAATGATATTGTCCACATAAAGGAGAAGGTATGTTATTTGGTTGTTTTTGTGTAGGATAAACAAGGATGAATCAGAGTGAGATGGAAGCAAACCAATGGTAGAGGCAACAGTGGCAAAGTGTTGGAACCAGGCACGTGGGGCTTGACGAAGGCCATAGAGGGACTTGTTTAGTAGACAGACGGCGTCGGGCTGATTGGTGTCGACGAAGCCGGTAGGCTGTGTACAATATACCTGCTCTTGTAAGTGACCATGTAAAAATGCGTTAGATACATCAAGTTGGTGACTCGCCACTAGCGGCTGGCGACAATAGTCAAGACAGTGCGGATAGTAGCAGGTTTTATGACCGGGGCGAATGTCTTGCCGAAGTCGACACTAGGACGTTGATTGAAACCTCGGACAACCCATCACACCTTATATTTGTCGAACGTGCTGTCTGGACGGTATTTGTGCTTGAATACCCATTCTCCAGAGAGAACATTCATGTTGGAAGGGCGAGGGTCTAGGCATCAGGTGCTATTGGACAGCAGAGCCGTGAACTCAAGTTACATTGCGTGAAGTCAGTTGGGATCCTACAGGGTGGAGCGAACAGGTTTTGGAAGAGGAGATAAGGCTGGTGTATGGGATGTTGAAGTGTGGGAAGATAGATCATATCTTGGGTTGGGGCAGAAGATGCGGCCTTGGCTCGTGTTGTCATGTTGTGTCTGGAGGGTGGAGCGTTAAGTTTGGAGTTTGTTGGTGCAGCTGGCGTGCGATCGAATTGCGGCGAAGATGATGGAGGACGTGATGATGATTGCGCAGCTGGAGGTTATGGTGGGGACATATGCATGGGAAGGTCACGACGGGGTGTACGGCACGTGGGAGCGCGTGACTGGGTCGAGGCGGGTGTAGTGGAGGCAACAGGTTCGGCTGGATCGTGGCTGTTTGTTGGATGCGGAAATCCAAGTGGTGTGGTTGGTTGCACGGGGAGTAAACGCGGAAAGCCAGGTGGATCCAAGGATGGTGGAGGCTGGCAGGTGCCGTGACTCTGAGGTAGATGCTGCTGGCGCTGAACCCGGAGTGGATCCGTGGATGGCAGGATTGGCTGATTTGTTGGAGTAGAATCAGGTGCTGCCTGTTTTGAATCAGAGAAGGGAAAAGGAAATTGTCTTTCATCAAAAACAACATGACGAGGAATTATAATTTTCCTGCTGTCTAGATGGAAACGCGATATCCTTTGTGATCCGCTGGATAGCCTAGGAAAATGCACATGGCACATCTGGGGCATAGCTTGTGTTGTGCGGTGGAGGCTAAGTTTGGGTAGCACAGACAGCCAAAGACTTTTAGATGATCATAAGAAGGTGCTTGGTGAAACAGAGCCTCATATGGTGTCAGAGGATATGTGGCACAGCCATGTCGTCTGTTAAGGAGATATGTGACGGTATGGATCGTCTCGGCCCAAAATGCTGGTGGTGCATGAGAGTGCAAAAGCATCATGCGAATGAAGTCATTCAAGGTTCGAAGGATCCGTTCTGCCTTCCCGTTTTGTGGGGACGTGTAGGGACTGGAAAGGCGCAGATGAATCCCGTGCTGAGAAAAGAATGAGTGAAGAGAGAAGTTATCGAATTCTTTGTCGTTTTCTGTTTGGAACGCAAGGATAGGCAGACGAAATTGTGTGTGAACGTATCAGTGGAACGATTGTAAAATGTTGAATACTTCAGACTTTTGGCGAATGGGAAATGTCCATGTATAATGAGTGCAGCGTCGAGAATGGCAACATAGTATTGAAATCGCTAAATACTCGGCACAGGTGAGGTCCAAATATCGGCATGCAAAACTTGAAAAGGGAAATATGTGACAGTGTTTGAATCTGCAACTGGGAGTCTCACATGCTTTCCAAGTTGGCAAGCTTGGCAAGAATGAGTGAGCTCTTTATTACAACTGAAAGAAAAGTTGCACAAGGCATGCAAAAGTTGCCGGCGTCCGGGGTGACCGAGCCGCTGGTGTCATAGATCAATGTTGACCAATGAAGCATGGAGAATTCTATATAGATCAATGGAGACTGATGAAGCATGGAGAGCTCTCTGTGGATGGAGACGAAGTATGTACAGATCACAAGAGCTGTCACATCAGAGAATCTCCATTTTTGGTTTGAAGATCCTTAACAGAAAAACCAGATGGGTCAATTCGACTGAAACAAGATTATCTCGTGTGAGCTGTCGGACAGAAATTAAGTTGTGCACGAGATTGGGAGATAGAAAAATATTAGATAGTGACAAATTATTGGTGCGTGTGGGTATAGAGGCAATGGCAGAATGTGTGATGGGTAGTTGTGCTCCATTGCCAACTGTAACAGGCGCTTTGTGAGGAAAAGATCTAATAGAGGGCAAAGGAGTGTTTGTGTCGGCCATGTGCGAAGAGGCACCCGAGTCAATAAACCAGTCTGAAGTTGAACAACAGAGGTGTTGAGGGCGCTGATAAATGCTTGCATGTCCCAGGGTGAAGTTGGAGAAGCATTGTTGTCGGTGACGCCAGGTTGAACCATCATCGCCCAGTGAGGGTTTGTGCCCGGTCGAGGACCTAGAACACTCGCAGTGGGAGGGCTAATAGCATGGGTCACGCCTGCACCATGCCAGTCTATGTGTTCAACAGTGGTCACCACGGCGAGTTGTTGTTCACATTCTAGAACACCTGAGTGTTGGGGCTGCCGCTGTTGTTGTTGGCGCGACCTCTACCGCGGCCACAGCCACGACCACGATCGGAGCCGTCGTTGCCACATCTTGAGTTATTGTCGGCGCCAGGTTTGGTATTCTGCTGAGTGTTGTTGTTGGAGGAGTCGTTGTTGGCAACGAGGGCGTGCGCGGCGACCGTGGCGGCGCGCTGTGTGTTGAACAACTCCTCCATGAGGAGATGAGAACGAGCACTCAAGAAGGTGTGGGGAGGTTGCCTGGAGGTGATCATCGAGATCACGTGGTGATACTTGAGGTTGAGGCCACAAAGAAGGTTCAAGACTTGCGACTATTCCGAGACAGGTTGTCCGACGTTGCAGAAACTGTTGGCGAGCGACTTGAGCTTGGCGTAGTAGTCGACGACGGACATGTCGCTTTGGCAGAGGTTGCGAAACTCTGCCTCGTAAAACACCGCATGTTGAAGCTGGTTGTCGAAGAAGAGCTTGCTGATGGCTTGCCACAATGTGTACGCGTCAGTCTTGCATTGTCGAATGAGACGCTACACTTTCGGGGCATAGGTCGTGTAGATCCAGTTCACCACGCACTGGTCTACACGGTGCCATTCGTCGTCTCGAGTCAGCAGAGAAGGCGGAGAGGAAATGTGATCCGCAAGACCAAACTTTCTGATGGCCGAATCGAAAAATATCATCCAATCTCAATGATTGGGGTTGGTCAGTTCCAGAACAACAGGAACGTGAGACTGTATGTTGACTGACTGAAGAAGGTCGGCGGAGGCAGGAGGAGTAGAGCGCTGGTGTTCGCCGTGACTGCCCAACATGGACAAAGAGGAAGAATGGGTGGGTGAGTATGCCGGATTGTACTCCATGGCGCCAGATCAGAAGGACTGGTGTCTGATACCATGTAGGAGGATGATCTTATTGCACACGCAGATGATACAAGGATTCAGGTACATTTATATAGGCCGAGCAGCCCCTGGTGATGCAACTATGGATCCTAGAAAGGTGGCGCACGATCGCGTACACTACTACAAAATGCTTCATCGCAGGCGGTTCTAAACATATTATCGCATACGGTTTTGAAAACCGCCTATAACGAAGAGCCTGTGAAAATGATCGATTAACACAGGCGGTGGCATAATCCGCCTGTGAAACTACATTTTCACAGGCGGTTTTTTATTAAAAACCGCCTGTGAAAATGTAGTTTCACAGGCGGTTGGTAATAAGAAACCGCCTGTGAAAATAGATTTTCACAGGCGGTTTTTAATTAAAAACCGTCTGTGAAAATGGCTAATGAAACAAAAAAAAATTCACATGTGTCACTGGGAGTCAGAAGAGGTCGCGCCGCCTGGAGGCCGCCGCGTTGCTGGGAGCCGGAAGAGCGTCGCCAAGTGTCGAAGGAGGTCGCACCGTCGAGAGCCGGAGGAGCCGTGCCGCCCGAAGCCCGACGAGGCCGTGCCGCTTGGAGCCGGAGGAGCCGCGCCGTCGAGAGCCTGAGGTAGACCGCGCCACCGGGTGCCCGAAGTAGACCGCGCCGGATCTGTGCCCGCGCTCACGCCGGCAGGGCGCGCGCTCACCGGAAGGCGCACCGGAGCCGCGCTGCCGGGAGTCCGAGGTAGACTGTGCCAGATCCGCGTCCGTGCTCGCGTCGGCAGGGCTCGCGCTCGTCGAGAGGCCGCGCTGGAGCCGTCGAGGTCCGGAGCAACCGAAGTCGCGCCTTGAGAGAGGCCGCCGGCAGCCGCGCCGCCGGGAGCCCGAGGTAGACTGTGCCAGATCCGCGCCCGTGCTCGCGTCGGCAGGGCTCGCACTCGTTGGGAGGCCGCGCCGGAGCCGCCGAGGTCTGGAGCAACCGATGTCGCGCCTTAGTCGCGCCTTGAGAGAGGCCGCCGGCAGCCGCGCCTTTGGAGATGCCGCCGGAAGCCGTACCTTGGGAGGCTGACGGAGGATCACAGACTGAACCGTGGCTGCTGCTGTTATAGACACATCTATCATGTGGCTTCTAAACTGAGTCATTGGATCGATAAGCAGCGGACAGCAGCGATACAAAGTCCAAGAGTGATCCGTGGGATGAAGCAGCGGGCCAATGAGGAGCCATCATTATCACATGCGGTTTTTATGTTACAGACCGCCTGTGAAAATCATTATATTTTCACAGGCGGTTGTTTGTTACGGACCGCCTGTGATAATGACTATTATCACAGGCGGTTTTTGTTACGGACCGCCTGTGAAAATCAATACATTTTCACAGGCGGTTGTTTGTTACGGACCACCTGTGATATTCTATTATCACAGGCGGTTATTAACTCATCTGACATCACAGGCGGCACTTTTAATGGACCGTCTGTAAAAAAAATATAGAAACGGCTGTAAAAATGTTTTTTGTAGTAGTGGTAGTGGAGCGTCGGGTCAAGCGATGGAGCCGGAAGTAGTTACATGCAGAATACCTGCTAACAAGAATCAAAGATGCTAGAGTCAGTATTGTTTAGCTTCACATGAACGGCACACAACCTTCATATTTACTTCATCCGTCTTTGAAAATTTGTCGTTTTTAGTTTATTTTTAACTACAAAACGATAAATTTTCAATGACAAAGTGATTAGCTTTTTAAGTTGATCCATAAAAGAGCTTGTACAGAAACTAGGCTGCCATCTCCCATCCAACTTTGTCCTCTCCGAGGACAATGCTATGTTGTCATCCTGGATAGAGTTGCTGCATGCAGCCGATGGTGATCACATCCTTCTGTCTTTTGGGTTGTATAGGCGGTGGTTCGCTTGGTGCTATCGACGGTGCCAAAATCGGCTACGGTGGCAGTTTCGTCATTACTCATGATGCATTATGTCTCGTCTCTACAGTAAGTGTGTGCTTCCGACGACAAACTGAAACGGCTGCTGGGCACGCGAAAGGCTCATCTCGCATGGTTCGCGTGCCTCACGTGACGTCTCTTGCGTGGTGGCTTCGTAGTACGCCTCGAGAGTTGACACGGTGAGGTTCACTGCTGGAACTGTTTCATGCATGGGAAGGGAAAAAAAAAGAGCTCAAGTAACTTGAATATATAGAATATATATACATGCATGCACCTTCATCTGTATAAATATTTCGGAATGGAAAAAATATCTGAAACCAAAAATGGGATCACAACTCATCTAGGAGGACAGCAATAACAGGAGCAGCAACAGCAGCTCGATAATAAAATGTAAACAAAAATAACAGGATTAGCGCCTTCATAAAAAAGGCCGATGACTTGCCAGCTCATCCTCGGCAGCGAACAGCAGGATCTCTGCTCCACTCTTCTGGCCTCTCTTTCAATTCAAAATTAGCATGCATAATTTACTCTATGGGATTTCCAGTTCAAAGCAAATTCCAAACCGTTGGCTGCTCACCTACCTCTTTGAGGTCCAGCCGTCCAGGCTTCGTCCCCTAACCATATGCTCTTCCTGCCAGCACCTTCTTTTATGGCCTTGCAGAGGGCACTTCTCTCTCTCTCTTCCCCTCTCTCTCTCTCCCCCACCATAAAATTATTTCTCCTTGGTCTAGACTTTCTGCTTTCTGTCTACGGCCGGATTGCAGCGGTTTGCCAACTGGAGGCGGCGGCCCACATCGCTGCTTGTCCCACTTGGTGGCTACTGCAGCATCAAAACTCGATCTGCCGAGGTTTTGGGGATGAAAGGTTGTGTTTTTCATGGTTCTTGGGAATATGTCCAGGTGCATCTCTCTTTCTGAAGCGCTTGAAGTTCGTGGGAGTCGAGATTGTTAGCTCGGTGATCCTAAATCCTGTCGATTTCCGGGGTCTGATTTCGGTATTCTCGCTCCGATTTCTTGGTTCTTTGCTGTCCGACAGAAGCTCCCGTGCTGGTTCTCGCAGAAATCACAGGGAAGAGTTCGCTGTTCTTTGTGAAGTGAAGAATTCGCTGGTTGCTGCGAAGATTTGAAGCTGCATTTGGACTAGGATTTCTGGGGCTCCTGTTCTTAGCTTTTCCTCAAAGATTTGCGTTCCGGTAGAGTTTTTTGTTCTAGATGCGTGGATTTGTGGTGGGAATTGTGAGTGAAGGCTGACGGAGCTGTACCTTATCCTGGTTTTCATAGCTTAGTTCCTGGTACTCGATTGGATAAGCTAAGAGCTTCCATTTCTGGTTTATGAAAAGTGGAAGTCACTGTCGGCCCATGGAGAGCTCCCAGGTGTGAGGTTGTGAGGCAGGACTGTGACCTGGAGGTTGAAGGAGGCGCTAATGGCGTCCATGTCAGATAACGAGACGACAAATCGGGGGAGCATGTGGGAGCTGGATCAGAATCTTGATGAGCCCATGGATGAGGAGGCCGGTCAACTGAAGAACATGTACAGAGAAAAGGTCTGGCTTTGATTCTTGCATGTGAACTCTAATGTACTCCAGATTTGCCTGTTCTTTTTGTACAACAGTATGCTCTGTTTTTTTTTTCTGAGGTACTGTCATGCTTTCCATTTCGATGGATCCATTGTGGGCATTTGAAATAAAGATGACTTTGTCCTTTGATGTGGAATCATGAACATTGTGGTACTGGTTTGTAGTTCAAATGGTGGTAAATGGAAAAAAAAGATGGGAATCTTAAGTTAGTGTCGTGTTACTGTTGGTTTCCAATTCACTATTGTAGTTGTCATTTGTATAAAAAATTGTATTCCGTCTGTTGTTTTTGGACTTACCCTGCATTGTTCTTCATTCCATAAGTAACTATCTGAATTCTGATTTTGTTATACAGAATTTTTCATCGATTTTGTTGCTGCGGCTCGCATTTCAGAGCCTTGGTGTAGTCTTTGGTGACTTAGGTACATCACCATTGTATGTTTTCTGCAATATCTTTCCGCATGGGATTGATGACGATGAAGATGTTATTGGAGCTCTATCCTTGATCATTTACACAATCACCCTGATTCCTCTGATGAAGTATGTTTTCGTTGTCCTGCAAGCTAACGATAATGGCCAAGGTGAGATATCACTATCTTGCAAAGTTTGCTCTGATGTATCGATTTTTATGATATGCTCATTTTTCGTCAATTGTTCATGCTATTCTCCAGAAAAAGGTTTACTTTAAACGTTTTCAAAAGTATTAGCTAATAAATGGCAGTGATTCTGCAATTTCAACATCTTGTTCAGAATCTCACAACAAAATGCTGTTCTAGTGTTCGATTTCTATCATCATGATTTTTATTTGAGGTGCTGGTGTGATTGCTAGACAAGACTCTACTAATTATGAAACTTTTTAGAATGTGGAGCCCTGAGTTCGTTACTTTTTGTGCAGACTAGAGTTACTCCTCCCTCTGTTGGCATAGTTTATCTGCATAAAGTTCATATAGAAATTTGTTTATATTTATTCACAGGTGGCACATTTGCTCTTTATTCTCTACTTTGCCGGCATGCAAAGGTCAGCACTATCCCCAACCAACACAAGACAGATGAAGAGCTAACAACTTATAGTCGGCAAACTTATGAGGAGAATTCACTTGCAGCGAAAGTGAAGAGATGGCTAGAGGGACATACATATAAAAAGAACTGTCTTCTTATTCTTGTTCTGATTGGTACCTGCACCGCCATTGGAGATGGGATCCTTACTCCTGCTATATCAGGTGTTCAAATAATAGTTTTATGAGTAAATCTAGTAGAACTTTGAGCTAACCCTTGTTATTTGTATGTTATGCAGTTCTTTCAGCATCAGGTGGAATAAGGGTTCAGAATCAGAATATGAGTACAGGTGATTGTTCTTTTCTATATTGTTATCTCTGTATTGCCTTTGTCAATTTATGCCAACCTTCACGTAAAAGAGAATTAGTCTGTCATACAACTAATAATATATACTATGCAAATATTCTGATCTTGGGTAGTATCTATTGTTCATTTCTTCTGTTCTAGTAATGAGCACAGTCCTTTTAACTATTATATTTTTGTAACACCACCTAATATTTATTTCTTCGTATCTGGCAGATGTAGTTGTAATCATCGCGGTGGTCATATTAATAGGATTATTCTGCATGCAACACTACGGGACAGATAAAGTTGGGTGGCTCTTTGCACCTATAGTGCTCCTTTGGTTCATTCTAATTGGGAGCGTTGGGGCGCTGAACATACACAAGTACAAAGGATCTGTTTTAAAAGCATATAATCCTATCTATATCTACCGATACTTCAGACGAGGAAAGGCTAAGAGTTGGATATCTCTTGGAGGGATTATGCTTAGCATCACAGGTCATAGACAATTTAAATGTATTTTTTGCACAAACTGTAAGACAAAACAGAGTTACCTATATGCTTTTCTATTCAGGGACTGAAGCATTGTATGCTGATCTTTGTCACTTCCCTGTATTGGCTGTTCAGGTGAGTGGTCTCTACAAGAAAAGAAAGTCATGAATCATGATATGTATTACCTCAATGAATAATCATGTTTCTCCAGATTGCTTTCACCTTAGTGGTGTTCCCTTGCCTTCTACTGGCATACACTGGGCAGGCTGCATACATTATCTACCACAAGGACCACGTAGTTGATGCCTTCTATCGCTCCATCCCAGGTCATTTTAAGCTCATAACAAATTTGATCCCATGTAATAAGTCATACCATGATACCACCATATCATGTCTGGTATGGGAAAATGGCATTGAGCTTACCCCATTACTGTTACCGTATATTAGTGCTATTGTTATTTCAATGTGCTCTTTTCTGCTGCAGATGCTATATATTGGCCAGCCTTCATCATAGCAACTCTTGCGGCAACAGTTGCAAGTCAAGCCACCATATCTGCTACCTACTCAATAATAAAGCAAGCTCTTGCACTGGGCTGTTTCCCCCGTGTCAATGTTGTTCATACCTCAGAGAAATTTCTGGGGCAGATTTACATCCCTGACGTCAATTGGATTCTTATGATTCTTTGTATTTCTGTAACTGCTGGATTCAAGAACCAGAGCCAGATAGGAAATGCGTATGGTGAGCTTTAATTACTATAGTCTCATGATATTTAAACATGTAATTCACTCATCTTTTAAAACTTGGATATCCATCAGTTCTACCCATTGGCACTGAACAGAAAACTAGAATTGCTCAGTCTCTAAATTAAATTGTAGATTAAGACTCTAAAATTATTTTCCCTGAACCCTCAGGAAGCACTTGCATACCATACATGACATTTTACTTATTTGTGTATAACTTTGTCTGAACAGGCACTGCAGTGGTGATTGTCATGCTAGTAACAACATTCCTCATGGCCCCAGTGATGCTACTTGTATGGAAGAGCCACTGGATCCTAGTTGTCACATTCATCGTGCTCTCTTTGATGGTTGAACTCCCATACTTCTGGGCATGTATTAATAAAGTGGATGAAGGTGGTTGGGTCCCTCTTGCCATTGCAGCAACCTTCTTCGCCATCATGTATGTCTGGCATTTCTGTACCGTGAAGCGATACGAGTTTGAGATGCATAGCAGGGTCTCTATGACCTGGATTGTGGGACTAGGTCCGAGCCTTGGCCTTGTCAGGGTCCCTGGAATAGGCTTTGTGTACACCGAGCTTGCAAGTGGTGTCCCCCTTATATTCTCCCATTTTATCACAAACCTCCCTGCCATTCACTCTGTTGTCGTCTTTGTGTGTGTCAAGTACCTCCCAGTATATACAGTCCCGGTCGAAGAACGCTTCATAATGAAGAGGATTGGGCCAAAGAACTACCACATGTTCCGTTGTGTCGCTCGGTATGGGTACAAGGACATCCACAAGAAAGATGAGGACTTTGAAAAGATGCTCTTTGACAGGCTCTTCATCTATGTCAGACTGGAGAACATGATGGACGACTATTCTGATTATGAGGACTTCACCGTGATGGAGCGGAACGGTGAGAGAACTACCAGGGCAGTGCTTATGACCGAGACGGCTGGGAGCAACACAATGTGCTCCACTGGTGACCTGAGCTGCTCATCACAGGGCTCCATCGTGCCGGCCAACTCGACCATCACAGGAAACAGCTTGACAAGGCACTCGAGCCAGACATCTGGTGACGAACTAGAGTTCCTTAACAGATGCAAGGATGCTGGTGTCGTGCACATCCTGGGGAACACAATCGTGCAGGCACGCAGGGATTCAGGGATGGCCAAGAAGATTGCTGTGAACTATGGGTATGCCTTCCTAAGGAAGCTCTGCAGGGAGAACAGTGTGATATTCAACGTTCCCCATGAAAGTCTTCTAAATGTAGGCCAAATATATTATATATGAACATCCCGTGTTCTTTTGTACTGATTCTAAGTGAGAAGTTCTGACCTACACTGTGTAGGGCAGATGAAGATGTACATGGTGGAAATCCTAGAGTGAAGGTCATTAGTCAGAAAATGGCGTTAGTCGTCTCCATAAGCTTTGGAATATCGAATATCTTTCCGTGCTTCTGCTTAACAATACTGCTTCATACATCAGGTACATGTTTGATTTTAAAAATATAGATGTAGATGAATTCAGCTTATTTGATACGGTTTCGTGCTGTATCAAGTTCCAGGTGATATATGTAAAACCAACATAATTGGAACAAATATTCCATCTGTCTTCATAAACTTGCCGCTTTGTAGTTTAAAAAATTATAAAGAAGAGAGTACCTGGTAGGAAGAATACAGTAATTACCCATGCCAATCCAATTGTCCCATGACAACTGGAATAAAAAACGGAAAGACTAACCTTCAGTCGCTGAAGCCGCATGCAACAGAGGGACTGCGGGAGGAGGAAGATGATTAATTTTTTGATTTTGTACGAAGAAATTCCGGGAGTTACGAAGCTTCCCAACTGTTACTCCGTAATTTTGTAGGATTATGTTAATTGTAAAATAATCAAATAAATAAATTTGTAATTGATTAACCTATATAATTAAGGTTAATAATTAATTATAATGATTAGTGCTTAAGATAGTAATTAACTGCTAATTATTCGGTGTCTGAAATTTTTTTAAAATTTCAAGCATCTGAAATCTACACAGACCTATAAAAAAATCATGCAACAGCTAGGGTGACATAACAAACTTCATAATAACCATAAACTTTTGCTGGCTTGAGAAGCTCATAAATTAAAAATCTCAGGTAAGAGATCACATATCGAGAACAGAAGTCAGCAACAGTGGCTGCGATCCGCCCGTTGGTTAGAAGAAATACCAAGTGGTGCATCCAACAATCCGAAACCCAAAAGCTATCTAGAGATCGCATCCACAAATAAACGAACGCGAATGAAACATCCACATGCAAAGAAACCATCGCCACCGCCCAACCGCGAGGCAGCGAGAAGGAGCCGGGAGTCAGAAGGAAAAGAACAGTTTTTGGCGGTGGTCGGAGTGGGCGGCGGAGAGGGGCTGTATACCGGAAGGCACCGCGCGCGATGGCAACACCTGCCGGGTCGGACCGTCGGAGGAGCCCTGCGCGCGGCGGTGGGCGGAGTCGCGGATGGAGACGAGGGGGAGACCGGCGCGCGTCTTGTGGAGGCACGGCGGCGATGCGCTGCAGCGCTGGGCACTTGCCAATCGGAGGAGCGTGGCCCCCATCAGGGTGGGAGCGGCTCGCTGGATTCTGACAGGTGGGTTCCATACGTGCATGGTCATGGAACAGCAAACACGACGAACAATGGAAGAAAAGGTATGAAATCCCAGAAACTAGAGAGGGAAAGATGTAGATATCCGGAAACAAGAATGGGAAATGTATCAACTAATAATAATTAATCGGCCTATTCATTTCAATTAGTTTAGTTTTGGATGGAATGGATTATAACTTATTTAGTTCTTAAGGCAGTGCAGTACTCCCTCCATCTCGAAATTTTTTTATCGTTTTAGTTTAAAAATAAACAACAATAATGATAATTATTTTGAAACGAAAGGAGTGCAACAAATCATGCGATGCAACAAAGATTTTTTTATGATACTTATGGAAGCACACGATCGCCAACATCTCAACATGATCTTGGTCATGAATTCTAACTCTTGGAATTTTTTTATTAGGATCCTTTTGTCACAACTCTCATCTTCTGATTTTCCGGATTCACTTCTGATTCTGTGGTGGAACTGATTCTTTATATTCTTTGAAGAATCAGAATATATCTGCAAAATCGTTTGGCAAGAAAAATAATTCTTAACTGCTGAAGTAGAATTGTTTGTAAGAATTGTCTATATTGCCCTCCGACCTGAATTGTTGTGTGAAGACACATACGCAGAAATGTTTTATAGTTTTTAGGCATCATAGGACTCTGTTTCCTGCTCACTTTCACCAATTAGGACTCTGTTAGCTGCTCGTTTTCACCAGTTAGGACTTTGTTAGCTGCTCATTTTCACCAGTTAGGACTCTGTTAGCTGCTCATTTTCGCCAGTTAGGACTCTGTTAGCTTTAGAACAAAAATTCCCAAGTTGCTGATCAACAATAACTACACAAAAAAAGAATTCAACTATGCAAGCCTTCAGAGATTATAGCCAAAATGACACATTCATTTGCTTGGCTACATAAAGTCCTGGATTCACCGAACGTCAGTTTTCGAGCATGCTCCATCCTATAGATGACATACCTTCTACATGCTACAGCCATTGATACACACAATCTATCTACTTCAGTTGATCACAACAAAATTGTCTGCACACCATGATTGCTTCCTCTAATGTAATCAGCAGCATATACAACAAAATTGTCTAGAACCAATTCGAGTAGTCAAAAGCTTCGTGAAATGCTTCTCCACATCTTGTCTTGACTTCACCCACTTTTCTCTTTGGATGACAGTGGTTCCATTGTTCCTTTTATTAGTCTTATACAATATGATACAATTAGCAAGTTAATTTGGCAGTTTAAACAAAGCAGAAGGCTAGGTATCTGAAGCAAGCAGATACCTTGTCGATTTTTCTAAACAATTCCTCTCCAAGACGTATAAGTAGCAGGCCATGCTGCCTATCTCTTTTCTTTACTTCAGGAACACAAACCTGTCATGGAGAGTTGGACATCAGTTATCAAAGTATGCAAAAAGGAGCCCTTTTTTGTTTATACTTGGTCATCAAAAGCATGCAGAATCTTCTCAAAGGGGAAAGGGCTACGACCCAGTTGGCCAGCGTGGGAGGTTCCCATCCGAGCCGCCAGAGTTCGATCCCTCGTGCTCACACTCCTGCCCATGATGTCCGGACCATGTCTTAAAAAAAAATCTTCTCAAAGTGATCTTTGATCTGTGACATGTTGACAACAGATTTGAGCTGTCAGATGCATCAAGGTAACATATTCAGAGAGGCGAGATACTCAAAATATCAAATCACTCTGAATGTATGGTCACAGGAAAGACACAGTATAAAATCAGCCAAAAATCATCAACTAACCTTGGGGGAGTAGAAATCAACGAGCTGTGAAATCGAACAGAAATAGGTGCCGAACCTTCGCGGGAGTACACGCCGGGGAAGGGGCGCCGGAGACGAGCTGTGAAGTGAAGAAGGGAGGCACGCGAGTGTAAGCACGTGACAAGAAATCGAATTCCGCCGAAAACGATCGAGCGAGAAAATCACGAGAACGGGAAATCACAAACGCGATCAACGACGGATTCCCACCTCAAGCTCTTCTCTCTCTTATTGCTGGTAGACAATCTCAATCCAGATACATGGGAGGAGGAGAATTTAGAGAGAGAGAGAATTAGGAATTTGGGAGATTGGGGAAAACTTCTGTGACAAGCTAACCGAGCCACCATTCGGCACGTGCGCTGCTTTATAAAGTTTGAGCAGTGGGTCGGGCCTTCCTCTTCGTTAATCTAGGCCACCGGGTGAATCCTCCTACATTGCCTTTGAACGAGCACCGTCGATCTCCCTTATGGCGTGCTTGTTTCCCGCCTGAGACTCCAGCGCTGTAGTGTCCTCAATCTGGAATAGAGCTGACGTGATGACACCTCCCCCCTCTTGAGAACCAGGCTGTCCCAGACTGGTGAGGTAGGAAATCTTGTTTTCAAAACAGAATAATCCTCCCAGGTTGCAGATGACTCGAGTAATCCGTGCCACTGGACCAACACTTGAACGATAGCTGCATTTCCCTTCTTGACCATTCGGCAGTTTAGAATTTGAACAGGCATGAGATCCTCTATATCCAGACTAGGAATATCTGACATGACTGAGAGAACCGGCTTGTAGTCAGGTGTAAGTTGTTTGAGCTGTGAAACATGGAAAACCGGATGAACCAAACTTGAATCAGGTAATTCCAGTTTATATGCAGATGTGCCAATCTTCTCAATAATTTTATAGGGTCCGAAAAACTTGTAAGAAAGCTTTGGAAAAGCCCTGCTGACCACTGAATGCTGAACATAGGGTTGCAGTGATAGGGATCCTATCTGAAAGGATCCATCAGACCTGTGCTTATCAGCCTGATGCTTTATTTTTGTTTGAGCTCGATGAAGCTGTTCTTTCAGCATAGAAGTAAACATCTGTCTTTCCTTTAAAAGCTCAGCTACTTCAACATTGTCAATGTTAGCCAATGTGGGAAACATCCCCAAAGAGGGCTTAGTACCATACAAGGCCTTAAAAGGAGTGCACTGCAAAGAAGAGTGGTTAGAGGAGTTATACCACAATTCTGCCAAGGAAAGTCACTTAGCCCATTTTTTGGGTGTGTGATGAACAGAGCAATGCAAATACATCTCAATGCACTGATTGACCCGTTCAGTTTGCCCATCCGTTTGTGAATGGTAGGCAGAGCTCAATTTCAGACCAGTGTCTAGCAACTTGAACAACTCAGACCAAAATGAGCTAGTAAACACCCTATCCCTGTCTGAGATGATGCTTTTAGGAACACCTTGTAACTTGACAATATTGTCAATAAAAAGTTGTGCCACGGTCTATGCAAAATAAGGATGTTTGACAGGGTTGAAATGAGCAAACTTTGTGAGTCTGTCCACAACCACCAAAATGATTGTATATCCCTGTGAATTTGGAAGTCCTATAAAATCCATGGAGATATCTGACCATGAGGTGGTAGTATTTGCAAATGTCGTGTTTGGCTTGCTGACAGACAGTACATTGTCTGAATAAAGAGTCTACTGCCTGTTTCAATCCTTGCCATGCAAACATTTTTCCAATCCTTTTTTGGGTTGCTTGAATTTATGAATGGCCTCCCAAGGCTGAAGAATGCAATGCAGAAATGAGCTTAGTTTGAAGTGCAGAATTATTTCCAACCCAGATCTTATCTTTGAACCAAATGACTCCTTTCAGAGAAAAACCATCTGTGTTGCAGTCTGTCAGAGCTAACTGCCTAAGAAGGTCCTGAGCATGAGCATCATTTTGGTATGAATTGATGACCTCCTGGATCCAAATGGGTACCACAGAAGAAACTGCAGAGATATTATGACAATGAGCCATTCTGTACAGAGCATCTGCAACTTTATTATCAACTCCTTTTTTGTAAGCAAAACTGAATCGAAGGCTAGCCATTTTTCTCATTGCTTTTCTCTGCATATCAGTGGGCAAATTCTGATCTTGTAAGTGACATAGACTTTGATGATCAGTTCTAAGCAAATAGCTTTTCTATTTTTTAATGATGGGTAAAATCCGGACCTTCCTCTCCGAGAAGGTTATGGCCAATTTATTACAAGTAAGTACAAATGCAGACACTCACAACCTATTGTCTAGAACAAGACGACGATAACTAGATGACTAAGCACATGACTGTGGACCCGACTTCGTAAGCCAATATTACGGCACGTTCACCCCTTCACATTTTTCGTAAGTGCACTCCAGATCCTGCGCCATGACTTCCTCCATAGAGTACCTACATTTAATACTGTGAAATTCAGCCTGAAATTCGCTCCCACCGGGAATCGAACTCAGGACCTGAGTAGTGCTACTCAGAGTACTTAGCCACTAGGCCAAGCCCCCTTTCACAATAGCTTATCATCTGACAACCATCATTACTGCTAAAACTTCTTTCTCATATGTTGATTTTCTTTGATTAATAGGACTAAGACCCTTGCTGAAATATGATATGGGATGTCCATCCTGAGAAAGAACAGAACCTATGCCCTTATTAGAAGCATCAGTTTCAATTGTAAACTCTTTCGAAAATCAGGAAAAGCAAGTACAGGGGCAGGGACCATAGCTTTCTTGAGATGTTCAAATGCCTGTTGTGCTTCTGCAGACCAAGATAAATTCTTCTGGTGTAACAGATTAGTCAGGGGCTTTGCAATGGTTCCATAGTGAGATATGAACTTCCTATAATACCAAGTAAGGCCAAGGAAGCCGGTCAAATCTGTAAAGTTTTGTGGCACAGGCCAATTCACCATGGCATCAATTTAGCAGGGTCAGTTGCAACACCTTCTTTAGAGATAATGTGGCCTAAGTAAGTAATACTCCCTTGAGCAAATGAGCATTTCTTAAATTTCAAGAATAATCTGTGCTCAAGTAAAGTCTGAAACACCAGAGTTAAGTGCTCCACATGATCATCAAATGTGCTACTATATACCAAAATGTCATCCATAAAAATTAGAAAAAACTTCCTCATGTATTTAGCAAAGATGGAATTCATAAGGCACTGGAAAGTAGCAGGGGCATTGGTCAGCCAAAATGGCATGACTCTGAACTGGAAATGTCATGATGGGTTTTGAAGGCAGTTTTGAACTCATCTGCTGAAGCCATCCTTATTTGGTAGAAACCAGAGGCCAAGTCAATTGTAGAGAAGATTGTTGCCCCGACCATCTCATCCAAGAATTCATCAATGATGGGAAGAGGAAACTTGTTTTTGATAGTAATAGTATTGAGCTTCCTGTAATCAACACAAAAGCACCAAGAACCTTCTTTTTTCTTCACAAGAAGCACTGGAGAAGCAAATGGACTTATGCTAGGAATGACAGTGCCTGCTGCCAACATTTTGGACAATTGATGCTTTATTTCATCCTTTTGTTCTAGTGAATAACGATATGGTCGACAGTTAACTGGTGTTGCATAAGGCAGTAATGGAATGGAGTTCATAGAATCGAGATGGTGGAAGTTCAGTTGGTTCCTGAATATTTCCTAAAACTGACAGATAAGAGCCTGAATCTTCTTAGGAACTGTCTTAAAAAAAACAGTGAGATCAGAGGAACTTATAGTCTGAGGAACAAGTTCCATTAAAACTGCTGCCCATATTTCACCACCTTCAGTCATCTTAAACATTTCTTCACCAAAAACCTCCTTGACCACATGATCATATTCAGTTAAAAGGCCCTGAAGTCTGACAGTGGTGTTCTGATAAGGAATTTCAATCCATTTATGGACCCAATCACACTTCATGGGGCTGAATCTTTCAAGCCAGTCCATCCCAAGAATGAGATCATAAGTACCAATGCCTAAAAGTTTCACAGTATGAGAGAAGGTATATGTCGAAGTATTAGAGCAACACTTCCTCCGGATCTGCTAAGTAGTAGCCCGCGGAGGTTCTTGTTCGGCAGGGCTTAGGCCTCAATCAAGTGTTCTAGCGGATAGATGTATGAGACAGTGATTTTTACGTGGTTTGGGCTGCAAGGAGCGTAACACCCTACTCCACGGTGGATGGTATTGCTAGTATGTGTGTGTGTGTGTCTGTGATGTTTGATATGATGATCCTTTGTAACGGTGGCAGTCCGAACCTTTTATAGACAAGGTCGAATGCCTTACAGGTGGGGTCCTGGGGCCCGACAGGTGGTCCCAAGTCGATCTTATCCTAAAGATCTAAGGCTTCTTCCGTAAGCTTGCTCTGACTGTGGTCTTCAAGACTCGCCGTCTTGCCGGCTGCGTCGTCAGTAGCCCATGCGCTGTTGCTGACATTGGCAGGGGATGTCCTGCCCATCTGTCTCTGTCGCTGTAAGCTACCCACTTGGCAGAGTGGAAGAGGCCTGCAGCGTCTTCACTGTGATGCGATTAGTCGTAGCGGTACCTGACATTAGGCGTGTGCCGCGCCATGCGTCTGGGGAAGCCGCATATCTTCAATCCTTGACAAGGACAAGGCGCACCGTCCTCTTAACTCCCGCGTCCATCCGTCCAAGGCAAGTGGCTGGGCTATATGATAGCTCGGGAGCTCACCTCTGCGGAGGAGGTTAGGTCCCGCCTTGCGGACCACATGGCAGCTCGGGAGCTCACCTCTGCGGCGAAGGTCGTGGCCCGCCTTGCGAGCCAAGTGGCGGCTCGGGAGCTCATCTCTGCGGGGATGGCTAGGCCCCGTCCTGTTCGACACGTGTCAGCGTCGGGAGCTCACCTTCGCGGTGGGGGTTAGGTCCCGCCTTGCGGGACACGTGGAAGTGCCGGAGCCCACCCATTCGGGAGGTGGCCTGCCTGATGTCTTGGCCCATGTGGCAACTCCAGAGTCCTGTGTCCGCGGAGGAGGATGTGACACCTGATTCCGAAAATGAATCAAGTGAACGCATATGTGTGCCCAGGACGTTCAACACACATACACGAGTGGATTCACAAGAGGATATACAGAAAACTACCACAGAACAAGATTAATTAACCAAATTTTATTACATAATTAATAACATCCTCGAATACAAGCTCTAATGGATATTAATGACAAGTTTGAACTAATGCAGCGGAAATAAACTAATTAAGCAACTAAGCAAACTAAGCAAAAGGGATATAGCACAGCTCCAACACTCCACCGGCAAAGCTGACGGTAGACACGACCTAGAACTCCGCATTATCATCGTTAAGTTCCAAATCCTGACCTACAACTGTTGGTGGGGGGAATTGCAAGGGTGAGTACATGTCGTACTCAACAAGTGTGAAAAGTATGACATATAGCTGATTCAAATGACGAATATAACAAAGGATAAGTGCTGAAAAGTACATTAAAACATTTGAAAAGCGATATATTATATGTGTGTTAAATAATCCCATCATAAACCATGTAATCATCATAATACCAGTCCATATTCCAATACCATCATCAATATTCCAGATTATTACCATCAATCATATCCAATACCAGAATTTAATCCATAACATAACCATTACCAAACCATAACCATTATCAAACCATAACCATTACCAAACCATATCCATTACCAAACCATAACCATCCAAAATTCCAAGTACCTTCTAATCATGTAGGTCATCCAGGCGCTCATAACCGAGAGCATGGCTATCATGATAGTTTTATTAGATTCTGCAAAGTTTGTACCACTTTACCCACGTGTTTATGATTTCATCACCTCTCGGTGACTAAGAACGTCCCTTATGCCCATGATCTGTCGGTCACATTACACACTCCCGTTTGTGTGTGGCCAAGAGATCATAAAGTAGCCTTTACAAAGGGTTTACTAGTCTATTTAGACCCACTGAGGTTTCACCGGTGGCAATGTCTCCTACAGAGCACATCTTCAACCAAGGGCCCCCTCTTGAGCCATTCGGATCTCAGGGTAGCCCCACCAACCATCAACAAATCCAATCCGACTATCCCTTCCCCAAGCATCCTTAATGGTCCAAATAGCACTAGCAAGACCCTAATTAATCAACTACGTCGCACCCATACTTGGCCTCGAGGTCGCGCTGTAGTCCTGGCTTATTCTCTCATGAACCGGTCCTTAGATCTAAAGCAAGCAAAACCACCATAACATCCAACCCATCCACATACCATGCTTGCTTAGATCGCCAATTACCATATCATATTGACCGGTTCATATTAACCATAATCTCATCAATGTATAATTAATGGTATAGTTGTTTTCCATCCCAATTAATTAAGCGTAGCAAAAAGGTAAAAAGTCCATCTCAACTCTCTACCATAAATTCCAGGTGACAAGGGTGGTTAAACAAATCTAGTAAACTTCCTATCATAGGATTTCCCATCAAATTGACACAAGCATGCAGTTTTGCAAACAAAACATTTATTTCAAAATAGGATCAATATGCTTCAAGGACACTTGCCTTGCTCTTGGAATTGGTTCGGGTCAAAGCCTTCAAACTCTTGGCACTGGAGATCCTCCGCGACACTCTCTAGCGCAAATCCGTCTAATCCGCACAATAATCATACAAGACAAGAAACACAATCAAAGAGTGCACAAATATTACTCAATATGACATGACATGCATGATTAATACAAATGCAAAGTGAAACTTGTTAATGAGTTGCTTTTAATGATCACAACTAGTTCTAATAGCTTTTAACAAGTTTATACAGGTTGGAGTTGATTAGATCTAGTTTTAAAATTTATTCGACACAATTTAACCAGGAAAATCGGACTAGTCCGTTAGGGACTGGACAAGTCCGCACTTCACGAGCGACAGATTAGGGTTTTCTAGATCGACGTGAATTTGGAGATTTGGGGTTGAATTCACGTAAGGAAAAGATAATAGAAGGTATACCAGGTGTTTAGGACTCCAATGAATCAAGAATATTGGAGGTAACACTTGGATCTTGAACGATCTAGGGTTGGTGAAGAACTTGATGGTGGATTGTTGACAAAGAATGCGAAGTTGATGGAGATCTTGATCCTCTTTCGTTTCCTCCTCTTCTTCTTCTTGTTCTCAATCTCCTTCTCCCTCCTTGGTGGCGGCTAATCACGAGCTGGGGTTTGGGTGTGGTGGAAAAGTGGCAAATAGATGTCAAGCCAAGAGGTGGGGTTGTTTATATAGAGGTGGAGGCTAGGATTAGATGGATTTCGAGTTTAGGGGTGAGTAGAGGTCGGTTTAGAGTCTCACATGGGCTCTAAAAGAGTTAGGCACGAAGCCCCTAGGCCCATTTAACGTAAAACCCAAGAAACAAGTCATGAAACAAAAGATCAATTCGGAGTCACGATTTATCGGACAAGTCCGAAAAGACCGAACTAGTCCGAAGTTGTCCAGAGAAAAATCGGACAAGTCCGGACTGGACATTGGACAAGTCTGAACTTATCCAAAGGTGAAAAACAGGCAAGTCTGGCCTAAAATCGGACAAGTCCGACTTTAGTCAGAGAGGAAAACGGTCCGCTGGAGTACCAGAATAGTCCGGACAAGTCTAGGGACTTAGCAAAATTTTAAGTGATTTGGGACACCGGACTAGTCCGCACAAGACCGGACAAGTCCAAAAGTGTCCAGAGGCAAAAACAGACTAGTCCGTAGAAAAATGGACAAGTTCGATCGAGGTCAGAGAGAAATCGGACTAGTCCACACCAAAATCAGACTAGTCCGCACTCTCCAGAATTCTTAAGTGCGGTTTTGTTTCTAATTCATTTTAAACTTGTTCCTTTTATGTGGATTAATGTTAAACATATATTAGGATGTATGCAATGCATGATGCATTAAAATGAGGGTGTTACAAACCTACCCCCTTAAAATGAATCTCGCCCTTGAGATTCGACGCGAAAGAGAAGAGATAGGGAAATTCCTTCTTGAGATCATCCTCCAACTCCCATGTCGTCTCTGATTTTGTATGATGCTTCCATTGAACCTTGCACCATCAGATAACCTTGTTCCTTGTGACCCTCTCCTTTGTTTCCAAGATTTTGACTGATTGCTCGGCATAAGTCAAATCTTCCTCTAGTTCCAATTCTTCCATTGGCGCTCGTTCTTCCGGTACTCTCAAACACTTCTTGAGCTGGGAAACATGAAACACATCATGGACATCTGAAAGATGAGCTGGCATCTCCAACTTATACGCTACTTCTCCTCTTTTGTCCAAAATCTTGAATGGTCCAATATACTGAGGTGCTAGCTTGCCTCTTATGTTAAACCTCTGATGACCCCTCATTGGTGACACCTTAAGGTAAACAAAAGCTCCCACTTCAAAGGCTAGTTTCCTTCTCCTATTGTCCGCATAGCCTTTTTGTGTTGATTGAGCAGCCTTCAAGTTTTCGCGAATTACCTGAACTTGTTTTTCAGCTTCTTGCAACACATCCGGACTAAATACTTGAGTCTCTCCTGTCTCATTCTAGAACAAGAGTGTCCTACACTTCCTCCCATATAGTGCTTTATAAGGTGACATCTTTAAACTTCCTTGGTAACTATTGTTATATGAAAATTCCGCATACGGCAAGCTCTTGTCCAAACTTTTCCCATGCTTCAAAGCACAAGCTCTTAGCATGTCCTCCAAAATTTGATTGGTCCTCTCGGTTTGTCCATCCGTTTGAGGGTGATATGCTAGACTAAAATTTAACCTTGTTCCCATTGCTTCATGCAATTTCTACCAAAATCTGGAGGTAAATTGAGAACCTCTATCCGATACTATCTTCTTTGGTAATCCGTGGTGACACACGACGTGTTCCATATACAATTCTGCTAGCTTCATGGTGGCATAGGTGGTCTTGACGGGATTAGAATGAGCTGATTTGGTCAATCGATCCACAATTACCCAGATTGAGTCATATCTGGACTGGGTACGTGACAATCCAACTATAAAGTCCATACCGATCTCTTCCAACTTCCATTCCGGAATCTTCAATGGCTGCAATAATCCGGCTGGCCTTTGGTGTTCCGCCTTGACTCGTTGACACACATCACACAATGCTACATATTCAGCTATGTCCTTTTTCATTCTATCCCACCAATAACATGTCTTCAAGTCTTTGTACATCTTTTTACAATCGGTGTGAATCGAGTATGGTGAGTCATGTGCCTCCTTTAGTATTGTCTCCCGGATACGCTTCATATTAGGCACGACAATTCTCTTTACAAGCCATAAGGTACCATGTTCATCCTCATCAAACCTGAATTCCCTTCCTTCTTGGGTCCTTTCCTTGATTTCTTGAACTTCCTCATCCTTAGTTTGGCCTTCCCGAATTTCTTGCTCTAGGGTCGGGTTTAACTCCATCATCCCCATCTCATTTACAAATTCGAGGTTCAACCGTTCAAACTCCTTGCATAGCTCGGATGGCAGCTCTCGAATCATGAGTTGGTGACTTACTCCTCTTCTATTCAAGGCATCGACCACTACATTGGCTTTTTCTCGGATGATAGTTGATCCCCAAATCATAATCCTTGATGAGCTCCAACCATCTTCGTTGCCTCAAATTTAGATCCGTCTGTGTGAAGATATACTTAAGAATCTTGTGATCCGTATAAATCTCACACCTATGTCCAAGAATATAGTGTCTCCAAATCTTTAATGCATGTACCACGGCTGCAAGTTCCAAATCATGTGTTGGGTAATTCTGCTCATGTTTCTTCAATTGTCTTGACGCATAGACAACCACTTGACCTTCTTGCATCAACACACATTCAAGTCCTTGTCCCGATGCATCGCAATATATGTCAAAACTTTTGCTTACATCCGGCAAAACCAAAACGGGGGCTATAGTTAACCTCTTCTTTAGCTCCTCATAACTTTTTTGACAAGCTTCAGTCCATCAGAAAGACTTTCCCTTCATTAGCAATTCCGTCATTGGCTTAGCTATCTTGGAAAAGTCCTTGATGAATCGACGGTAATACCCAGCCATCTCAAGAAAACTCCTTATTTCCTTTACGTTTTGCGGTGGCTCCCACTTCAACACGTCCCTCCTTTTTCCTGGGTTAACTGATACTCCTCCTCCTGAGATGATATGACCAAAAACAACACCTCTTTCAACCAAAATTGGCACTTGTTGAACTTGGCATATTGATGCTCCCTTAATTCCTGCAGTCTAAGCCTTAAGTGTTCCTCATGTTCCTTCTCATCCTTCGAGTAGATCATAATGTCATCAATGAACACTACAACAAATTTATCCAAGTACTCTATGAAGACCTTATTCATGAGATACATAAAATAGGCAGGCGCATTTGTCAGCCCAAAGGACATCACAGTGTACTCTATAAGATCCATACCGTATCATAAAAGCTTTCTTGGGTATGTCCGATGGTCTAATTTTCATTTGAAAGTATCCTGACCTCAAATCAATCTTAGAGAAAACACAAGCACCCTTCATCTGATCAAACAAGTCTTCTATGTGGGGCAAGGTATACTTGTTCTGGATGGTTACCTCGTTGAGAGCTCGGTAATCCACGCACATCCTTTGCGACCCATCCTTCTTATCCACGAACAGAACGGGTGCCCCCCAAGGCGAAGAACTGGGGCGGATAAAACCTTTCTCTTGTTGCTCTTGAATATGCTTCTTGAGCTCCACTAATTCCATAGGAGGCATCCTATATGACCTCTTAGCTATAGGTGCAGTTCCAGGTATTAAATCAATAACAAACTCAATGTCTCGGTCATGTGGCATACCTGACAACTCATCCGGAAACACATCGAAAAATTCACACACTACTGGAATCTCCTCAATTGTGGCACCGTCCATATGATTCAGCTCCAATTGCTTCGGTGCGTGTTGTGATGCTTCAAACTCTACGGTGATCCCTTCCTCATTTGTCAACTTCACCGTCTTCTTGGCACACTCAATAACTCCAGTGTGCTTCCTCAACCAGTCCATACCAAGTATAATGTACAATCTTTGAGAATCCAAGACAATGAGGTTGGCAAAGAAATCTACCCCCCTTATTCTAAGACTTACTTTTGGACATACTATATTTGTCCTCATCTCTCCTCTAGGAGACTTAACCAATAGAGTAAACTTCATATGAGAGATAGGCAAACTATACTTGGCAACATATTTCGATGCAATGAATGAATGCGATGCTCCATAATCCAATAACATAGTCGCCGGGTTGGAGTTCGCGAGAAACATACCAATGACCACATCATCCTCTTGTTGAGCATCCTCCGTAGAGACATGGTTCACGTTGCCACGAGCAAAATTCTACTATCCATGGTTTCCTTGCGGTTGTCCTCCATTGGGTCTTGGGTTTTGCCTCGGTGCATTGCTTCATTGACCAAGGTCTGACTTAGGACATTGATGTGCAAAGTGTCCAGCTTCTCCACAAGTATAGCACTTCTTTACTCCCCCAGAATTATTTGGCTGAGCTTGATTTTGAACATTTGTACCAGGGAAATTAGCTCGAGGTGCATAAGGCATTGGAGGCCTAGGTGCTTGCATGACAAGGCTCTGCTACACAAATTGAGTTGGGCGCGGTGCAAATCCATGGTGATGAGTAGGCGCAGAAGAACTGTAGTATGGCGCATTTGGTGGTTCAAAGCGAGGGCACACATTAATTCCTTATTGCTGTCCTTGATATGGCACCTTCTTCTTGTTGTCTCGCTCCATCTCATGGACCTTGTCCTCCACAACAATTGCTTTGTCCACAAGCTTCTGGAAGTTAGCATAACCACAATTGAGCAATTGCACTTGGATCTCATTGTTAAGGCCCTTCATAAACAAGTATTACTTCCGACTGTCCCGACTCACATCTTCAGTGGCATACCTTGAAAGTTGAGTGAATTTATTGAGGTATTCAACCACACTCGATCTTCCTTGCCTCAAGTTTTCAAATTCTTGTCTCCTCAAGATCATAACTCCCTTCGGGACATAAAGAGAATGGAAACTCTCCTTGAATTCCGCCCAAGTAATCCTCTCCTGGTTCTCATGAGCATTGCATAAGGAATCCCACCAATCCACAGCTGCTCCAACTATTTGATGAGTAGCAAATAGAACCTTCTCCCAGTCACTGCATTGAACAATAGCTAGCTTCTTCTCCACGGACTTTAGCCAATCATCAGCATCCATAGGGTCAACGGCTTGAGCAAAGGTCGGCGACCTAGTCCTCATATACTCTCCCAACCGATTATGAGGAGGCGGGGGTGGTGGTGGAGGCATGTGGGACTGATTGTTAATGTTACCAGCCTGTAGCTATCCCATTGTCTGTATCATGGTTTGCATGAGCTGGTTCTACATAGCCAATAACTACTCAATATTGATAGCTCCCTGAGCAGGTCCTTGTCCATTGTTATTCTGAGGTGCTCCGTGGTTCTCCTCCTCATCATTATCATCCCTCGGATTGCGAGTCCTTACCATCTGGAGAAAAGCAAGAGATAAGAATTTAGAAACGTCCCCAACTATATGCATCAAGGGATATGAAACTAAACAACTAGCTATACTAGCCTAGGTGGACATGGCAATGCTAAAGCATCCCAAAATCCTCTATTAAGCACACAAGCAAACAATATATAGCAATCAACACACCAAACAAAAACACATCGATTCCTGAGTGCTTCTATGTGCTCTAAAGTATCCATTCTATCTAGGCTGCGTCCTACGGTCAACCTGTGGCTCTGATACCAATTTGTAACACCCGGTTCCGAAAATGAACCAAGTGAACGCATATGTGTGCCCAAGACGTTCAACAACATACAAGAGTGCATTCACAAGAGGATATACAGAAAACTACCACATAACAAGATTAATTAACCAAATTTTATTACACAATTAATAACATCCTCGAATACAAGCTCTAATGGATATTAATGACAAGTTTGAACTAATGCAGCAGAAATAAACTAGTTAAGCAACTAAGCAAACTAAGCAAAAGGAATATTACACAACTCCAACACTCCATAGGCAAAGCTGACGGTAGACACAACCTAGAACTCCGCATTATCATCGTTAAACTCCCAATCCTGACCTGCAACTGTTGGTGGGGGAAATAGCAAGGGTGAGTACATGTCGTACTCAACAAGTGTGGAAAGTATGACATGTAACTGATTCAAATGACGAATATAACAAAGGCTAAGTTCTGAAAAGTACATCAAAACATTCAAAAAACAATATATTATATGTATGTGAAATAATCCCATTATAAACCATGTAATCATCATAATACCAGTCCATATTCCAATACCATCATCCAAATTCCAGATTATTACCATCAATCATATCCAATACCAGAATTTAATCCATAACCAGCCATAACCATTACCAAACTATAACCATTATCGAACCATAACCATTACCAAACCATAACCATCCCAAATTCCATGTACCTTCTAATCATGTAGGTCATCCAGGCGCTCATAACCGGGAGCACGACTATCATAATAGTTTTATTAGACTCTGCATAGTTTGTACCACTTTACCCACGTGTTTGTGATTTCATCATCTCTTGGTGACTAAGAACCTCCCTTATGCCCATGACCCGCCGGTCACATTACACACTTCCATTGGTGTGTGGCCAAGAGATAAAACAATAGCCTTTACAAAGGGTTTACTAGCCTATTTAGACCCCACTGAGGTTTCACTGGAGGCGATGTCTCCTACAGAGCACATCTTCAACCAAGGGCCCCCTCTTGAGCCATTTGGGTCCCAGGGTAGTCCCACCAACCATCAACAAACCCAATCCGACTACCCCTTCCCCGAGCATCCTTAATGGTCCAAATAGCACTAGCAATGCCCTAATTAATCAACTACGCCGCACGCATACTTGGCCTCGTGGTGGCACTGTAGTCCTGGCTAATTCTCGCATGAATCGGTCCTTAGATCTAAAGCAAGCAAAACCACCATAACATCCAACCCATCCACATACCATGCTTGCTTAGATCGCCCATTACCATATCATATTGACCAGTTCATATTAACCATAATCTCATCAATGTAAAATTAATGGTATAGTTGTTTTCCCATCCCAATTAATTAAGCGTAGCAAAAAGGTAAAAAGCCCATCCCAACTCTTTACCATAAATTCCAGGTGACAAGGGTGGTTAAACAAAGTTAGTAAACTTCCTATCAAGATTTCCCATCAAATTGACACAAGCATGCAGTTTTGCAAACAAAACATTTATTTCAAAATAGAATCAATATGCTTCAAAGACACTTGCCTTGCCCTTGGGATTGGTTCGGGTCAAATCCTTCAAACTCTTGGCCCTAGAGATCCTCTGCGACGCTCTCTAGCGCAAATCCATCTAATCCGCACAATAATCATACAAGACAAGAAACACAAGCAAAGAGTGCACAAATATTACTCAATATGACATGACATGCATGATTAATGCAAATGCAAAGTGGAACTTGTTAATGAGTTGCTTTTAATGATCATAACTAGTTCTAATAGCTTTTAAGAAGTTTATACAGTTTTGGAGTTGATTAGATCTAATTTTAAAATTAATTCGACACAATTTAACCAGGAAAATCGGATTAGTACGCTAGGGACCGGACAAGTCCGCACTTCACGAGATCGGCAGATTAGGGTTTTCTAGATCGACGTGAATTTGGAGATTTGGGATTTAATTCATGTAAGGAAAAGATAATAGAAGGTATACCAGGTGTTTAGGACTCCAATGAATCAAGAATTTTGGAGGTAACACTTGGATCTTGAACAATCTAGGGTTTGTGAAGAACTTGATGGTGGATTGTTGACGAAGAACGCGAAGTTGATGGAGATCTTGATCCTCTTTCGTTTCCTCCTCTTCTTCTTCTTGTTCTAGATCTCCTTCTCCCTCCTTGGTGGCGGCTAATCACGAGCTAGGGTTTGGGTGTGGTGGAAAAGTGGCAAATAAATGTCAAGCCAAGGGGTGGGGTTGTTTATATAGAGGTGGAGGCTAGGGTTAGATGGATTTCGAGTTTGGAGGTGAGTAGAGGTCGGTTTAGAGTCCCACATGGGTTCTAAAAGAGTTAGGCATGACGCCCCTAGGCCCACTTAATATAAAACCCAAGAAACAAGTCGTGGAATAAAAGATCAATTCAGAGTCACGATTTATCGGACAAGTCCAAAAAGACCGGACTAGTTCGAAGTTGTCCAGAGAAAAATCGGACAAGTCCGGATTGGACATCAGACAAGTCCGAACTTATCCAGAGGGGAAAAACAAACAAGTCTGACCTAAAATTGGACAAGTCCAATTTTAGTCAGAGAGGAAAACGAACAAGTCCGCTGGAGTACCAGACTAGTCCGACAAGTCCAGGGACTTAGCAAAATTTTAAGCAATTTAGGACACTGGACTAGTCTGCACAAGACCGGACAAGTCCGAAAGTGTTTAGAGGCAAAAACAGACTAGTCCACAGAAAAACGGACAAGTCCGATCGAGGTCAGAGAGAAATCGGACTAGTCCGCACCAAAATTAGACTAGTTCACACTTTCCAGAATTCTTAAGTGCGGTTTTGTTTCTAATTCATTTTAAACTTGTTCCTTTTTATGTGGATTAATGTTAAACATATATTAGGATGTATGCAATGCATGATGCATGAAAATGAGGGTGTTACAGAGGGATCCTTAACTACTGGACACGTGGTTACCTGGGGGATCATCTCCAAAGGGGGGGGGGGCGCTGAGCTTCTCCCTCGGGTTCCTTACGGATATCCCGGACCTCCTATCTGAGACTGATGGGTCTAGATCCTTTTAACACGTGGTGCCTTAGGACCCGCATCTGGCGAGAGGCGGGATACCTAGGCGGCTCTAGCTTGTCCGCGAGGGTACCCAATATGCTGGGTACTGACATTGGCCCCTGGGTCCACCTTGGGGGGAGGTAACGAGCCCGAGGGTGGAGCCCTTATCCTACTTTACCACGCGGCCTTTTAGTTTTGTCTTGATCAGTCGAAGCGGTGCGCTCCTCAGCTGCTGTGACCACGCGTCCCTCTTTGGTTGAGGGGTCATGGCGACGGGATCTTTGCTTGCTGCGATATTATCACGACGGTTCCCAAGGCGCCTGCGCACTTCTGCTGCTTTCACTTCCGTCTTTATGAGAACCGCCGGGTTGCCTTCTTAGGCAGAGAACTGCCCGGGCCAATTTTTCGACGGGGGCCTGGGCTTGTTTGTTATGGACGTCGTGGTACGAGCCGTTGATTCGAAGCTCGTTCAAATTTGCATGGTGTTCCCAAACATCAAAAGGGTGCTTAAAAGGGGTACCTCTGTGCACATTGGAGGTTCCTTCCTTTTGCACGCCCCAAGCATTCGAGCCTTCGTATTGTACTTGAGCGTCTTCCCACCCTCGAGTTTCTCGACCCCTACTCCAATGGACTCAGCTCTGCCTCCTTCCCGGATGGAGGATGTCTCTCCCGTGAGGCGGCTTTTGGCTGGGAGGACAAGGAGCGATGGGCTCTGTTCCGTCCCGGCTCCTTGCCACAGGAGTTGGGGGAGAAGGAGATCGTCTTCTTCTAGGCGTACGCATACTCTGGGTTCGTCCCTCCTATTTCTTCTTTCCTGGTGACACTCCTGGAAGTCCTTGGGCTTCAACTTCATCACCTGTCACCGAACTCTCTGGTGGTGGTGGCGGTGTTCTCTCATTTCTGTGAGATGTTCATTGGGTTGTATCTGAGCATACCAGTGTTCCGGCAGTTCTTCGTGCTGAGGTAGTGGACCGGAAAGAAGAACAAATCCAACTTACTCGGCGGCTACTGCTTCCAGTATCGGGCCAACAACCCCGTCAAGTACATCACACCGCTCTCTTTGGCGAAGTGGGCTGATTGGAGGAAGGATTGGGTGATCGTACAAGTCGACGCCCACGACTGCCTGGTTACGCCTGCCGGACGATTTTGCATATGCTATCACTCAAGAATTTGGGGTAGACACTTATCGGGAGAAAACTGTGGAGTTTCTAACTTTAAAACAGGAAGGTTCAGTTTCTGAGTACAAGCAGGCCTTTGAGAAGCTTGTTTATCACATGAAGTTGTATGATACCTCATTGAGTGAGACAATGTTGGTCACTAAATTTTTGATGGGTCTTAAGGATGAATTGCACATGAACGTTGAGATGCACTTGCCAACAACAGTCACTCAGGCAGCCACTATTGCTTCTATTCAAGAGAACTTGACTGGCAAAATGAAGACCAGATCATATAAGAGTCACACATTCAGAGATTCTGCTTCCCTAGTCTTAAAAGGGGATATCAGACTTTCTCTGTCAAATGCTGAACTGCTCAAGGCAAAGCAACTCAGGGATTTTCGAAGATTGCATAATTTCTGTTTTAGATGTGGGGAAAATTCATTCGTGGTCACAAATGCAACATACCTTTTGATGAGGACATCACAACAGTAGAGACACACATTGAACTGCAAGGACCAATAACAAGAGCACGAGCACGGTTAATAAATCAGCAAGTGAACTCGTTCCTAACTTTCTTTGCATATGAGTTTGAGAATAGATTGCTATGTGATGATTTAATTGTTATTAGGAACAATGAAGAAGATCAACAAGTGAAGGGAAGAGGCCTTGGGAACGTGGAGAACCTGATGGGACGTCCACATGTTGATGGAATCAGTTTGCAACTCAGACTTGAGTTCAACTCGGAGTCCAGGAACAGTCCACCTTAAAACGGACGCCCAGGATGCATACGGACTCCGTTTTCAACATTCCACATATGCACGGAAAGAGGAGAAGATAAAATTTCCAATGGCTCTGGTCCCACCTCGAAATTCCTCCGGAGTCATTAGGAATCGTTGAAACAAGTCGAGTCCAGATTTCTGTCCGGTGCTGCTCTACCGAATCGGGCCTTTGGGCCTTGTATCCCGTATGTGTCCATTAGGGACACGTCTATTCGTGTTTTGGTCAAACCCTAGCCCTTAAATACTGCAGACAGCGGTCATATTTGGTGGGTTTTGCTTATATTATCAATTTCGCCGTTCTACGGTTCGTGAGACCCCAACTTCTCAATTTCAGATCGTGTCTTCTACGTTCTTGCTTGTGTTCTCAGTTGCACTTGTAGAGATTAACCTTCTTCGCGAGGTCAAGCGTGTGCAACACAATTGATAACCAACGGAGCGGTGGTGTAGCGATTGTAGGGGTACTTGAACTGCTCGAGTGCCGCGGATCATCAACGTTGAGTTCTCCACCCCAATCGACTTACCTTTCGGAAGATCGGGCCTAAACTTTCTCATCAATTGGTATAAGATTTCCAGGTTGTCCGTTAGATAATTCATCAATCCATTACATTAGTTTTATTTTTCATACCTAGAGTCCACAAAAAAGCCAAAAAAAACTTGCAGTTTAGTAGATCTGTTCATTACTTTGTCCAAACCACATTGAGCCTTTGCAACTTTTGTTTTCAGTTTAGTTTTGTTGAGTTTGTGTACTTGGTTGAGTCATATTTCTGGTTTAGAAATTGTTTTTGGCCTTAGTTTGAGTTTTGCATTCTGTTGATTCATCCTTTTGAATCACGTCACCACGTCCAGATTAGATTCATCTCTCTCTAGTTCAATATTTTCAACATATATCGCACATATACACTCTGATTTTGGTGTTCTTGTACTTCCCGTGAAGTTTAAAAAGTTCTCTATAACTTTCGTATTCATCAGTTCCCCAGAAAATAGAGTTATCAAGGTCGAAATTGCATTAGATCTGAATCTGTTATTGACCTAAAAATTCTGGACAGCCTGTATTTTGGGGGCAATATCTCCTATTATTCTGATCCAAAATAGGTCTTCCATATACAGAAATTAAAGAGGAGAGATAGATCTATAATCTTTCTGTTCAAAGTTTTTGGATTTGGGGCCTCTAAAGGTTCTTAGTTGTCCTCAGAAATTGAGCAAAAAATCTATAACAGACCTACAAGATATCTTTGATTGCTTTGCATTGTGTTCTTCTTTTGTAGCACATTCTGAAAAAAAAGAGAAAATAAAGGCAAGTGCAAAACAAGATACAAAAGGCGCGCAAGAACAAAAAAAGGAGAAAAAAACAATAAAGAAAAACAGAAGTGCTTGCATCCTTTGTGTCCTCTGATTTTGTTACATGTCTTGCTAGCTTGAACTACTAGGAACACATTTAGACCAACACTTTTGACAAGAACTATGAACACTTACTCAACTTTAGTATCTGATTTCATTGTCACTAATCCTTGCTACATATAAAATGCCATCCAATCTACACCTTACTCTTGAGCAGAATCGATACAGCTTTGCAATCATCCCACGCTTCATTGGTTTCTTCATACCGTCCACTGTTTTCCACCTACAGTGTTGGTAAGAACACTTGTAAGAGCGTGGTAAGACGCTTGAGAGTGTGTGATTCCACTTCCACTTTGCCATTATCCTTTGTAGTTGATAGTGATAACATATTTTTTTGTTGTCTTTTGTTTGCTACTAACAATGTCAGGTAAAAGCAAGAAACATGCATTATATGCTGAGATGATTGACATGACAAAGACGACGATGGAGTTGCTCACTCAAAATAAAACATCAACCAAGGTTTCACATAACATTCATACCACCTTTACAACCTCTTCCACATGTTTCTCGTCGTCAAGGACTGCCATGTAAACACTATAATTGATGGAGGTAGCTGTAATAACTTGGTGAACACGGACGTCATCAAGAAACTTGGTTTGACAACAAGAGCACACCTTCATCCATACCACATTCAATGGTTCAACAACAGCTGTAAGGTTCGGGTAACACAAACAACGACAATACATTTTTCAATTGGCTCTTACCATGATTTTGCTGATTTTGATGTCGTGCCTATGGATGCTTGTTCTCTTTTATTGGGTTGTCCTTGGGAATTTGATACAGATGTTATTCATCATGGTAGAACTAATAAATATATTCTCATGCGTAATGGAAAGAAAATCACTTTGCTCCCCATGACTCCTGCTGAAATTGTGAATTTTGAGAAGAGTAAAATTCATGATGGCAAAACAACAAAACTAGAATCTAAAAAACAACAAATCATTAAGTTAAAATCACCATTGTTGCTCGCAACTAAATCTGACCTTGATGATTTATTCGATGCTAAGGGGATGTGCTATGCTTTAGTATGCAAAGAAGCCATGTTTTCACTTCATGAATTGTCTATTGCATTGCCCCCTGCTGTTGCTAACCTTTTGCAGGAGTTTGAGGATGTGTTTCCCTCTGAGATACCCCCTGGTTTACCACCCATGAGAGGCATTGAATACAAGATCGATTTGATTCCAGGAGCAAGCTTGTCAAATCGTGCAGCATACAAGGTGAATCCAGAGAAAATTAAGGAAATTCAGTGACAAGTCCATGATCTTTTGGACCGCGGGTACATTCGTGAAAGCCTTAGCCCTTGTCCGTTCCTGTTCTTTTGGTTCCTAAGAAAGATGGTAGTTGGCACATGTGTGTTGATTCTCGAGCGATTAATAACATCACCATTGGATATCGTTATCCTATTCCTCGCTTAGATGACACGCTTGATGAATTGAGTGGTGCTATCATCTTCACACAAATTGACTTGCGTAGTGGTTACCACCAAATTAGAATGGCACTAGGAGATGAATGGAAAACTGCATTTAAAACCAAGTTTAGACTTTATGAGTGGTTAGTCATGCCTTTTGGTTTAACTAATGCAACCAACACCTTTATGCAATTAATGAACGAGGTTTTACGTGGTTTCATTGGACAATTTGTGGTGGTTTACTTCGATGATATCCTCATTTACAACAAGTCATATGATGAACATCTTGATCATTTACGTGTTGTTTTTACTGTTTTGAGAGATGCACGTTTGTTTGGTAACCTCGAAAAGTGCATCTTTTGCACCAATCGAGTCTTGTTTCTTGGCTATGTAATTTCCTCGCAAGGAATTGAGATGGATGAGGAAAAAATTGAAGCGATCACTAGCTGGCCAGCCCCAACAACTGTCACGCATGTTTGTAGTTTTCTTGGTCTTGCAGGTTTTTATCGCCGTTTTGTGCAGGATTTCAGCACCATTGCAACACCTCTACATGAGCTAACGAAGAAGGGAGTGCCATTTCGATGGGGCGAACAGCAGCAACAAGCTTTTGATGCTCTCAAATCAAAGCTTACACAAGCACCATTGCTACAACTTCTTTATTTTGACAAGACCTTTGAGCTAGAATGCGATGTAAGAGGCATTGGTATTGGAGACATTCTCATACAAGGAGGTAAACGCGTTGCTTTCTTTAGTGAAAAACTTCATGGTACTTCTCTAAATTATTATACTAATGATAAGGAATTGTATGTCTTAGTGCGAGTATTACAAACTTGACAACATTATCTTTGGTCTAAGGAGTTTGTCATACATTCCAATCATGAATCATTGAAGTATCTTAAGTGTCAAATCAATCTGAATAAACGACATGCTAAATGGATTTAGTTCATAGAGTCGTTTCCATACATCATTAAGCATAAGAAAGAGAAGGAAAATGTCATTGCCGATGCATTATCTAGACGTTATACCATGCTGTCCCAACTTGATCATAAAATCTTTTGTTTGGAAACAATAAAAGCATTATATCCTACTGATTTGGACTTCAAATATGATTTTGAAAATTGTAGAGAAGGAAGAACTTGGAATAAATATGTGCTGCAAGAGGGTCTCCTCTATCGTGCTAACAAGCTATGCATTCCAGCTAGCTCCGTTCGTCTACTAATTTTGCAGGAAGCACATGGAGGAGGTTTGATGGGACGTTTTGGAGGTGAAGAAAACTGAAGACGTGCTGTCCACACACTTCTTTTGGCCAAAGATGAGGCGTGATGTCGAGCGCTACATGTCATGATGCACTACTTGCAATAAAGCCAAGTCTCGCCTTAACCCACATGGTCTTTATATGCCTCTTCCTGTTCCTAGTGTACCTTGGGAGGATATTTCTATGGACATTGTTTTGGGATTGCCTAGGACTAAGAGGGGGAGGGATATTATTTTTGTAGTTGTTGATCGTTTTTCTAAAATGACACACTTTATACCTTGTCATAAGAATGCTAATGCCTCACACATTTCTGATTTATTTATGACGGAAATTGTTCGTTTACATGGTTTGCCAAATACCATTGTTTCTGATCGTGATGCAAAAATTTTAAGTCATTTTTGGAGAACTTTGTGATATAAATTGGGAACCAAGTTGCTGTTTTCAGCTACATGTCACCCACAAACGGATGGATAAACCAAGGTAGTTAATCGTACTTTATCCACTATGTTGCGGGCTGTCTTGAAAACAAATTTGAAGTTGTGGGAGGAGTGTTTACCACATATAGAATTTGCTTACAACAGATCCATTCACTCCACGACGAAGGTAAGTCCATTCCAGGTAGTGTATGGTTTTAATCCCCATGTTCCTATTGATTTACTACCTTTGCCTCCTTCTGAAACTATAAATTTGGATGCTACACAACGATCTGAATTCATTCTTAGGATGCATGAAACTACAAAGAAAAATATTGAAAAAACGAATGAGAAGTATAAGATTGCTGGTAGTAAAGGTAGAAAAGAAGTAAAACTTGAACCGGGTGATTTGGTGTGGTTACATTTGAGAAAGGACCAATTCCCCGACTTGAGAAAATCTAAACTTATGCCACGAGCTGCTGGTCCTTTTAAGATTGTTGAAAAGATTAATGATAATGCATATAAGCTTGAGTTACCTCCCGATTTTGGGGTTAGTCCCACATTTAACATTTCAGATTTGCGACCGTGCTTGGGAGAAGAAGATGAAATTGAGTTGAGGATGACTCCAATTCAAGAGGGGGAGGATGATGAGGACATCAGAACAGCGGAGACGCACATTGAACTGCAAGGACCAATCACAAGAGCACGAGCACGGTTAATAAATCAGCAGGTGAACTCGTTCCTATCTTCCTTTGCATGTGAGTTTGAGAATAGATTGCTATGTGATGATTTAATTGTTATTAGGAACAACGGAGAAGATCAATAAGTTAAGGGAAGAGGCCTTGGGAACGTGGAGAACCTGCTGGGACATCCACAAGTTGATGGAATCAGTTTGCAACTTGGACTTGAATTCAACTCGGAGTCCAGGAGCAGTCCACCCTAAAATGGATGCCCAGGATGCATATGGACTCCATATTCGACATTCCACATATGCACAGAAAGAGGAGAATATAAACTTCGCAATGGCTCTGGTCCCACCTCAAAATTCTTCCGGAGTCATTAGGAATCATCGAAACAAGTTGAGTCCAGATTTCTGTCCGGTGCTGCGCCACCGAATCGGGCCTTGTATTCTGTATGAGTCCATTAGGGACGTGTCTAAGCGTGTTTTGGTCGAACCCTAGCCTTTAAATACTGCAACCGCCAGTCATATTCGGTGGATTTTGCTTAGATTATCAATTTTGCCATTCTACGGTTTGTGAGACCCCAACTTCTCGATTTTAGATCGTGTCTTCTACGTTCTTGCTTGTGTTCTCGGTTGTACTTGCAGGGATTAGCCTTCTTGGCAAGGTCAAGCGTGTGCAGCATGGCTGATAACCAACAGAGCGGTGGTGTAGTGATTGTAGGGGTACTCAAACTGCTTGAGTGCCGCGGATCATCAACGTCGAGTTTTCCACCCCAATTGACTTACCTTTCAGAAGATTGGGCCTAAACTACTCATCACCTTTGGAAGGTCACCTGAATGCTCTGCTGTCTGTGCCTGAGAATAATGGGGGTTTCTTGTCAGATGATATTTTGTCTGCATTGGATGAGTTGCAGTTATCTGACAAACTCGATGACAGTCATATTTCATTATATGCAGTATCCGGCCGACCTCAAAATAGTGCTATTCAGCTACAAGCTTTGGTACATAATAAAACACTGCTTGTATTGGTTGATTCAGGAAGTTCACATTCTTTCCTGAATTCTTCCATGGCCCTCACTTTACACTGTTCCACTGCTTCTATACCTCCAATGCAAGTGAAGGTGGCTGATGGATCAGCTCTGACTAGCACGACAGAGGTGTTCAACTTCACTTGGCTAGTTCAAGGTTATACTATCACCGTTACAAAGACATCCTCTGCCAATGTCAGTAACGGCGCATGGGCTACTGACGATGCAAGCGGCAAGACGGCGAGTCTTGAAGACCACAGTTAGAGCAAGCTTACGGAAGAAGCCTTAGATCTTTAGGATAAGATCGCCCCGAGACCACCTGATGGGCCTCGAGACCCCATCTGTAAGGCGTCCAACCTTGTCTATAAAAGGCCCGGACCACCACCGTTACAAAGGATCCCCACATCAAACATCACACACACACACACACATACTAGTAATACCATCCACCGTGGAGTAGGGTGTTACGCTCCTTGCGGCCTGAACCATGAAAAAACCACTATCTCATACATCCATCTGCTAGAAAACTTGATTGAGGCCTAAGCCCCGCCGAACAAGAACCTCCTCGGGCTGCTACTTAGCAGATCTGGGGGAAGTGTTGCTCTAACCCTTCGACATTTGGCACACCGGGAAGGGGCTTTTCCCCTCAAAAAGGTTGTAGAATTTTCACCACCATGGTGTTCATCAGGTCCGTGGAAGGCGGTTTACGCAGCCGGTGTCTGATGACCAGATCCGTCGCTTGAGCAGTGCTCTATGGTCCATCAGGCCCCCGTGCAGGTACAGCTGGCCAGGATGGCACGTCGGGACACATCTCGGCTCAGTCGGCCCCACCAGCGCCACCGACTGCAAGTCCGGAGAGTGCCTTGGTAGCGGCCAGGTCCCTCCTCCACCACCCACCATTGCTGAACGCTTTCGAGGGAGCAACTCAGCAGTGGGTCCAAGACAATGACCACTTCATCGTCGTAGCCATCAACTCCCCCAACAGGGGAAGGTGCCTCGTGTCACTATCACAAACGCTGTCCATCAACTGTCGCACCACCAACTCCCGCTCCTCCAGGCCTACAAGCATCGGTCGGCTCCCCACGGAGGACCTCAGGGCTGAGCTTGACTGTCGTGAAGCCCACATGGACGGTCGAGTCATCATCGAGTGACAGCGAGAGAGGCGGCGCAACCTTGATGCCGAATATGGCCCTCAATGACCTGTTCATGAGGCGTCCTCCATCCAAGGTGCACCGCAGGTAAACCCTCCGCCACCTGAACAGTAGTATGTCAGCTCGACAGCCCCCCTGCAGTACTCGGTGCAGCAGGACATGCAGCAACAGTACTTGGCACAGCCGCAACCATTGCAGCAACGCATGACACAACCAGTGCCACAACAGAAGGTTCCCTAGGCGCCGTACGTCATGCAGCAGACCCCCTTGGGGTATGCTACCTCGTACGCCTCTCCAACGAAACCTATCGGGGGCTGCGCAATGTTGGCTCCACACCTCCGATTCACGACGTGGCCACGAAAGTTCCGGCCACCTATGTCGGAGAGGTTCGACGGGAGCATCAACCCCGCCGAGTTCCTGTAGATCTACACCACAACGCTCCTTGCTGCAGGTGTGGATGAGACCATCCTTGTGATCTACTTCCCAGTTGCACTGACTAGATCGGCCCGGTCATGGCTGATGAACCCGTCTGAGGGGTCTATAACCTCTTAGGATGAGCTGTGTTGGTAGTTCACGGTGAACTTCGGCATCTCCTACACTCGCCCCGGCACCGAGCTCGACCTCAACACCGTGCGGCAACATCCTAAGGAGACGCTGAGGTCATTCATCCAACGTTTCTCCCAAGTACGCAAGTCCATCCCCAACATCCAGAATGCTTCTGTCATAGTGGCATTCCGGCAGGGAGTGCGTGACCGCAAGATGCTTGAGAAGTTAGCCATGCACAACGTGCAAGACGTCTCCGAGGTCTTCTCCATCGCTGACCGGTGCCCCAGGGCAGCAGAAGTCCGCGACTAGCATGCTCAGCCTGCCCCTGGAGCGGGCGGGGCTGGACAGACCGGAGAAGGAGCCACTACACCTGGTAGCGGCAAGAAGAAGAAGAACAAGAATCAGGGTGGCAGCCAGAACAAGCCGCTGCATGGGTCCTCCGTCGCTGCAGCTGCTGCGACCGAAGGTGGCAGACCCCCGCGCCCGGAGAAGCGCTCACATCAGCCACCTCCCGCTGATGAAAGCGTTGAGCCCTGCCCGATGTACAAAACTCGTGACCACATCGCGAGCGAGTGCCAGGAGATAAAAAGATGCATTGAATGCTACCATGAGCAGGTGCAATAGCGCCCACATGGTGCCCCCTTCCGCCAGCAAGAGGGCGAACAAAAGGTCGACCCCAAGGTTGACGATGATGAGGAGATGGAGTACCAGAAGCAAGAGCGGGCCATCAAAGTGGTCCACCAAGATGTGGTCTCCCATGCCAGTGGCGACCACGAGCGTCGCAAGACCCTCCACGTCATCTTCAGAGGGTCTTGGGATCTTGCGTCCCGAAACGCGGTCAAGACCCTACATCGTGCAGTGGCTTCAATAGCCCCTGCACCCACTCTGGCGCGACACCACCGCTGGAAGGTGACGCCGATCAGCTTCGACACCTCTGACTGCCCCAAGAACATGGCTGGGGCAGGGGTCCTACATCTTCTGGTCGCCCCCACCATAGCCAACGTCAAGCTCCACTACGTCTTGATAGATGGCGGGGCTGGCCTCAACCTCCTCAGTCGTCCATCATTCGAGCAGCTATAGATCCCGGTGTCCAAGCTCACCCCCTCGAGCCCATTCTCGGGGGTGGGACTAGGGAGCATCATCCCATACGACAACATCCATCTCCGGGTGACCTTCGAGACACCCAACAACTACAGGACAGAGAGCATCCTCTTCGACGTCGCCGCTGTCAGCCTCCCCTTCAATGCCATCATCTGCAAACCAACCCTGTACCAATTAATGGCCATAGCCCACTACGGCTACCTCGTCCTGAAGATGCCAACCCCCTCCGGCGTCCTCAGGATCCGCGGAGAACGCACCACCACGGTGTTAGCCTTGGGGCAGCTCGAAGCCCTCTTAGTAGACCCGACACCCACCCCGGGCGGCGCTGGGTCAAGTCCGCCTCCGCCAAGCTCACATCAGCGCAGAGCACCCGCTGTGCCCCGACTGCAGCCCTCCGGTAGCACCGATGTCCCAGCATTGCTCATACCACTCGCAAGGTAGGCGGCAGGGGCAGGAAGTAGGGACGCTCGCTCATAGCCCCTGTGGTAGCTGTCGACAGCAAGGTTGCACCACAACCATCACAACTACCTTGGAGCCTTGGGCACCCCTATTGTAAATATTAAGATTAGTGGAACAGTGTAAAGGTCTTCGTAGGGCTTAAGAGCAGTACTAAGGACAACCGAGCACCAGGAGGGTCAGGTCCAGAGTGTGTAGTCAGCTTAGCTTGGTTCCAAACCCAAAGCCTGTACACCCTGCCTCCCTCATCGTCCGGAAGCAAGACGTTGCCCTCTTTTGTAAAAGCCTCGCTCCCCTACAAACTCCGATAAAAAAGAATCATTGTTTTACTTAAATGCTTTCTTAAAAACATTGTTCATTTAATTACGCATTTATTTTATGATTATACCGTACTAGCCTCGTTTATTGTATGTTATCTTCGTATACACAGTTGTATGCCCTGTAACTCACCCCTGCTGAAGTCATGCAGTCCATCTACAGGCTAGTTCGCTTGAGGTACCTGCATTGTGTGAGTGGTTCTTCCGGCTGCTCTCATTATTAGGGTCCCATGGCGCCAGAAGGTTTCCCAGGAAATGTTGGTGCCGAGCAGGAGGTCTAGGGGGTGTAAGTTGCTTAGCCTGGTCCTGCACCCTAAGCATACACACCCTTCCTCCCAGCGGTACCGCAGAGTACTGGAACCAGAAAGCTCACACCCTAAGTACGGCAGGAGCCAGACCCGAAGCACCAACACATCGAATTACCCAAGCCCTATGCGTCAGTTCGGGACAGTAAGACATGACAAAGCTAAGGAGAAGGACAGGTATGACTGAAGAGCAAGACTAGTCCCCCTCTTTCTATATGCAGGACAAACCATCAGAGCACCTAGCTTCGGCACCCCCCAAGGGGCCTGCTGCCGACAGTGGTGGCCGACGCTGGAGCATCCCGCTCCGGCACTTCGCAAGGGGCCTGCCGTCGACATCCCAGAACGTCAACGTTAGCACAAAGGCGGATAAGTGAGTAAAATATCCTGCACCGAACTTGTTGCTAACAAGGTTTTCTTGTGATAGCCTGTGCACAGGGGGCCTACCGTCGACGTCTCAACGACCATGGTGGACGATGTCGGAGCATTCAGCTCTGACACTTCCCAAGAGGCCTGCCGCCGACGACTCTACGACGATGGTGGGCGATGCCAGAGCATCCAACTCCGGCACCCCCAAGGGCCCTACCGCTGACGTCTCCATGACGGTGGTGGGCGACACTGGAGAATCCTACTCTGCACTTTGCAAGGGGCCTACTGTCGACGTCCCAGGACGTTAATGTCAGCACCAAGCGCGGATAAGTGAGTAAACTCTCCTGCCACACACTTGTTGCTAACAAGGTTCTCTTGTGATAGCCTATGCACCAGGGGCCTGCCATCGACGTCTCAACGATGAATGTGGACGACGCTGGAGCATCCAGCTCCGACACCTCCCAAGGGGCCCGCAGTCGACGACTCTACGACGATGGTTGATGACACTGTAGCACCCAGCTCCGGCACCTCCCAAGGGGTCTGCCTTGAATGTCTCAATGACGATGGCGGACGACGCCGGAGCATCCAGCTCTGGCACCTCCCAAGGGGCCTTCCGTCGACGACTCTATGACGATGGTAAGTGATGCCGGAGCATCCAGCTCCTACAACCCCCAAGGGGCCTGCTGGTGACGTCTCCACGACGGTGGTGGGCGAAGCTGGAGCATCCTGCTCCAGCACTTCGCAAGGGCCCTGCTGTTGACGTCCCAGAATATCAATGTCAGCACAAGGCACGGATCAGTGAGTAAACTCTTGTGCCCCACACTTGTTACTAACAGGGTTCTCTTGCGATAGCCTGTGCACCAGGGGCTTGCCATTAATGACTCTACAACGATGGTGGATGAAGCCGTAGAATCCAGCTCCGGCACCTCCAAGGGGCCTGCCGTCGATGACTCTACGACGTTGGTGGGTGACGCTGGAGCACCCAGCTCTGGCACCTTCAAAGGGGCCTGCTGTCAACGTCTCAAGGACGGGTGTGGACGACGCTGGAGCATCCAGCTCCGGCACCTCCCAAGAGGCCTGCCGTCGATGACTCTACGATGATGGTGGACGACGTCAGAGCATCCAGCTCTGACACCCCCAAGGGGACTACCGCTGATGTCACCATGATGGTGGTGGGCTACGCTGGAGCATCCTGCTCCGACACTTTGCAAGGGGCCTGCCGTCGATGTCCCAGAATGTCAACGTCAACACCAAGCGCGGATAAGTGAGTAAACTCTCCCGCCCTGCACTTGTTGCTAACAGGGTTCTCTTGCGATAGCCTGTGCACCAGGGCCTGCCGTCGATGACTTTACGATGATGGTGGACGACGCCAGAGCCTCTAGCTCCGGCACCTCCCAAAGGGCCTACCGACGACGTCTCAATGACGATGGTGGATGACACTAGAGCATCCATCTCTGGCACCTCCCAAGGGGCCTATCGTCAAAGACTCTACAATGATGGTGGGAGACGCTGGAGCATCCAGCTCCAGCACCTCCCAAGGGGCCTGCCGTTGATGACTCTACGATGATGGTGGGCAACGCCGGAGCACCCAGTTTCAGCACCTGACAAGGGGCCTGCCGACGATGTCTCAACGACGATGGTGGACGACGCTGGAGCGTCCAACTTCGACACCTCCCAAGGGGCCTGCCGTCGATGACTCTACGATGATGGTGGGCGACGCTGGAGCATCCAGCTGCAGCACCCTCCAAGGGGCCTGCCACTGACGTCTCCACGACGGTGGTGGGTGACGCTGGAGCATCCTGCTCCAGCACTTTGCAAAGGGCCTGCTGTCGATGACCCAGAACGTCAACATCAGCACCAAGCGCTGATAAGTGAGTAAACTCTCCTGGACCGCACTTGTTGCTAACAGGGTTCTCTTGCGATAGCCTGTGCACCAGGGGCCTACCGTCAACGACTCTACGGTGATGGTGGACGATGCTGGAGCATCCAGCTCCGGCACCTCCCAAGGGCCCAGCCGTCGACGACTCTACGATGATGGTGGGCGATGCCAGAGCACCCAGCTCCGGCATCTCCCAAGGGACCTACCGTTGATGCCTCAACGATGATGGTGGACGACGTCGGAGCATCCAGCTTCAGCACCTCCCATGGGGCCTGCCGTCAACGACTCTACAATGATGGTGGGCGATGCTGGAGCATCCAGCTCTAGCACCTCCAAAGGGGGCCTGCCCCTGACGTCACCATGGTGGTGGTGGGCGACGCTGGAGCAACCATTTCCAGCACTTTGCAAGGGGCCTGACGTCAACATCCTAAAATGTCAATGTCAGCACCAAGCGCGGATAAGTGAGTAAACTCTCCTGCCCCGCACTTGTTGCTAACGGGGTTCTCTTATTATAGCCTGTGCACCAGGGACCAGCCGTAGACGACTCTACAACGATGGTGGACGACGTCGGAGCATCCAGCTCTAGCACCTCCCAGGGGCCCTGCCGTCGACGACTCTACAACGATGGTGGAAGACGCTGGAGCGCCCAACTCCGACACCTCCCAAGGGGCCTACCGTCGATGTCTCCACAACAATTGGTGGCACTAAGACACTCCAACTACCATGCTACGTAGGGGGCAAGTTGTAGACCTCCTACAAATCAAATGATAGATGTGTCCATCCAACTAACCACATTGACCAAGGGGCCTTTAAGGGGGTTCCATAGGTAGGAAGTCAATGGGCAACATCTCGACCATATAAAGGGTGCAACCATTGGTCCTCAAAAGCTAATGGGCTCGGCAAAGGTTCTGCAAACCCTTACGCAACTAAGGACTTAGAACAGCAGTTGAGAGGCACAAAGACAAGCCAAACACTTTATATGCATTAAGGAATATTTACAAAGGGGAGATTCCAGGATACAAAGTCGGGTTGCCATCCTCATTCCTAGTGAATTGCACGACGACATGTTTTGCAACATTCTTGACCTTTGCCACTGATACCTCCTCGCGCTCTTCAACAGGACCCTCAAAAACTAGCTCCAGGGGCACCACAGGGTTTTGGCTCCAGTAGCATACCAGGACATGGGTCGCCACCGCCCTAACCTCGGCTTCCAGGCGCTGAGCCAACTGACACTCGTGCAGATCGAGCTCCCGGGTGCAGTGCTCCATTGAGCACTCCTGGACTTGGACTTCGAGATCACGCAGGAGAAGATCCTGATGCTCAGCTGAATGTTGCGCTCGATCCCGCGACAAGTCGCTCTCCTGGAGATCAATATCTTCAAGTCGGGACTACAACCTTTCCCGATCGTCCTTAGCCCGAGCCATCATTGCTTAGGCCATCACCTCCCGCTCGGCGACTGCATCCTCCCTTTTTGCAATGACAGCTTCTTGGCGACTCAGGGCCTCTTGATCTTCTTCAAGAGCGCGTAGGTGGGCGTCAGCCGCATTACTGGCCACCTTGGCGTTGGCCAGAATCTTCTGGGACTGGGCGTCTGTGGCCCTCACCAAGCGGTGTCTCACCTCAAGCTCCTTGCTCTCCTTCTAGTATTTTGCCTTCGCCTTGGTGATCCTGGACCCCAGAAGAGCCTCCTAGCCTCGGAGGCGCTCGCCCTCAGCAAGCAGCTTCTCCCACTCCACGGCAAGAGCCTCCTGCGCCCGATGGAGATTGGATTGCACCTGAAGGATGTTGGACTGCATCAAGTCCATGACGTCAGAGAGGCATTCCGGCTGCGCTGAAGTCTGGGAAGGCCGTCCAATGATCATCTCGGGGACCTCTTCCCCCTGTAGCAGTGAAGGCGAGGCCATAGTACTGGGGATCTTGCCCCCGAAGACTGAGTAGAAGTTGTGGTGCCACCCAAAGCAGCAGCGCCACCATTGCTTGAGGAGCCACCCGTCGGCTCAACAGTAGTGGAGGCCAGGCCTTGAGCCCCCAGAGCTGACGTCGATATTGCCTCTGCCACGACGGCAGGTGGTGCCTCTGCCACGACGCTCCGAGGTTCCCCCGGCGCAACAGCTGGAGGTACCTCTGGCGCAACAACTAGAGATGCACCCGAAGATGCTTCACCACCCACGCCGGGTACATACGCCGGAGCAGCGCTCCCCTAGACAAGTTTGGCGGGCTGCCCTGCCGGCGGAGCTGTGGCTTCCTCAGCTGCCTTCGAAGCGCTTCCAGGCACTACCCTGAGCGGTAAGGGCCTTACAACAGCTGATGTAGCCCTGAAAATCAAGAACAAGCCCTGACCAATCAACAAAGGCAGGTGAGATAATAGAGCAAGTGTTGGTAAGAATGCCTTACCGACATCCTCAGAAGCTCCAATGAGCCTCCACTTTCGGCGACCCTAAAGCTGCAGGCCATGGTGATGGCGTAACAGGCGAGGTCATCCCAGCTGGGCCTCTGCCAAAACCACCAGCAACGCCACCACCTTGCGCCGGTGTGCCTCCACCAACACTGACAGAGCCACTCCCGGAGCCTACTCCCGAGCTACCGACGACGTCGGCTCGAGGACTTTTCGCCTGAGGCTCCGTAGGTGTGATGCTGGCAGAGCCCCCTGTGGCACCCTGGACCGAGCTGGCGACATGGATGCTAGATGGCATGCCGACCGCCGACACCGGCAGAGCCACCATCTGACGGACCGAGCCTCCCCTCGAAGAATCGCCAGCACCTAGAACTGAAGAGAGGCGCGCCGGGGGACGTTGACTTGAAGCGAAGGCCACCTGCGGCGGCACCCTCGGTGGCGACCGAGGCATTTCTCCTTCACGACCTCGACCTCCAGGGCTTTCCCCTTGCCTGTGTCAGGGACTAGTGCCTTCCCCTTGCCTGCGTTAGTGATCAGCGCCTTGCCTTTCCCCCGACAGCAGGTGCCTCCTCCGGTCTGGAAGCTTCAGAGCCTGAGAAGGTGTGGACTCCTCTGAAAAGTCGACGATGGCCAAGCCCCGGCTCTCATCACCAACCTTCCACAGCACAAGACCGATCACGTCCAGGTTGGGCATCTCCTTCAAAACCTTTGTCCAAATGTCCCGATCTGTGCAAAGCAGCGGGCAGGCCCGTGGGAAGTTGAAGATGTCGTCCGACAGCAGGTCACCGCATGCATTGGACATTGCATCGAGCACCTCTTTCGGGGTCGTGTCTGTGTTGCAACCCTGCACTAGCCGGGTGCTATCCTTTGGCCCAAAGTAGAGCCACGCAGGACGGCAACGGTTCTGAAGGGGGGGCCAGGCGCCGATGGACGAAGTTCGCCATCACCTTCAACTCCTATAGACCATGATCTGCCAGGAATTGGATCCTCTCCATCACCGGGGTGTAGGCTTGCTCCAACTCCGGCCGCTCCTCCCAGGTCTCCTTCCTGATCGTCGCCCATCCCAACTCAAAATATTGGCAGATTGTTTATAAGTTTGAAACCACAAGGCTGCACTACCAGTCAAATAGAGAGATGCTGCCAGAACTTGGAATTCTGTAGGAATGCTATCCATACTAAAATATGCAGCACATTTATCAAACCATATGCACACATCAGATCCATCAAAATGGGGAAATTCCATCTTCGGCAACCAAGTCCTTCTACCCCTGAATGAAGACTCCACATCACCCCTGGACTAGTGTGAGGAAAAGCAGTACGAGGAGTTGGGAATTTCTCAAAATTCTCCTTGCCCATCGATGTAGATGGAGCCTGAGGAAGAATATCTGATGCTAGTGGAGGTCCAATAATTCCCGCACTAGATGAAGGCTTCAGAGACTGAGTGATGAGCGACTGCTCCTGCTTGAGAACCTCAATAGACGTCATAAGGAGGCGTGTTTGAGTCTGAACATTGGAGAGCTCCACACTCATAGTCTCAATGTGCAAATCCATCTTCTCCATTCTGGCGTCCATGTGCTCGACCTTGGTCGTCAACTTCTGCAACATCTCCACTACTACTACATTAGACTCCGCCATGATCTCCTCCATTTGCTCTACAAAATAGCGCGTCTGGGGTCCCGGTTTGAACGACACCATCGTGAATGACCGAATCCTAGATAGGGGATTTTACCGAATCAAACACAACGAAATCTAACAAGGATTTTTTTGTCTCTGATACTAGTGTAAGCACGCGACAAGAAATCGAATTCCGTCGAGAACGATCGAGCAAGAAAATCACGAGAACGGGAAATCACAAACGTGATCAGCGACAGATTCCCACCTCAAGCTCTTCTCTCTCTTATTGCTGGTAGACAATCTCAATCCAAATACATAGGAGGAGGAGGATTTAGAGAGAGGGATAGAATTAGGGATTTGGGAGATTAGGAAAAATTCTGTTACAAGCTAACCGAGTCGTCGTTCGGCGCGCGCACTACTTTATAAAGTTTGATTTGCGGGCCAGGCCTTCTTCTTCGTTAATCTCGGTCACCGGATGAAGCCTCCCGCGTTGCCTTGGAATGAGCACCATTGATCTCCCTTATGGCACGCTTGTTTCACGCCTGAGACTCTGGCGTTGTAGTGTCCTCCGTCTAGGATAGAGCTGACGTGATGACAGCGAGGAAGGCGCGCCAGAGAGTCGACACTGGCGATGTCAGAATCAATGGCCAGGGCAAATCCTAGCCGCCGCCTGGTGGGGTCACCCACAGAGGATCGGGGTTGGAGTCACGAGCGCTCTGTTCGGGAATCGGGGGCAAGCTGGCAGGAGGCACCACTCGGTTTTGTTCAGTGGCAATGCGGGTAAATACCATCTAAATATAAGGAGAGGTCCATATTTTGTTGGTTGAGAAGCTGATTTGAGGAACGGGGAAGCATGTTTTTTGGTTAGTTCCTTAAAAAAAAGAATTGGTTCACTTTGATTCATCCTAGAATCTGATGTCCAAAACAGAAGCTGGAAGCTGTGCTAAATGGGACCTTAGTTTCACGAACATCCTCTGATACATTTGGTTCTTAATGGCAGTGCAATACAATAAATCATGCAATGCAATTGAGATATGATGATGACTGATTGAAGCATGAGGAGGGAGGAGGAGACTACTGATCATAATCGCCAATATAATTGCCATATCTCAAGGTTGACATTATCTTGTCATGAATCCTAACTCTTGGAGTTGTTTTTTCTTAGTTTCACGAATATTTTCCTCTCAATCATTTATATGCAGTGTTAGGTAGGAGATCCAAACATGCTAAATATCGATCGGCTCTTACAAAAAAGATGTTGAATTCTAGGTCCTAATTCCCATTTTTCTTGGCAGACATATTATATTTGTAGGTGTGCAATCATTATGCACATTGCTGATAACTCTTTTACAGTCAATATAACCTTAGCACGCTACAAGTTTCTAATTGGCTCAAATTTAAATCCGGCACATAAGTAAAATATATATGGAGTTGTGCATATGCATGATTTTACGTCTTAACTGATGAGGACATCTCTCCTTTGCGTACAATGCAAGGACCGATCACTAGAGCATGTGCGCGACGATTGGATCTCCAGGTACGTTCTAACCTTGTCAATTGTTTTTTAGGACTTATGTTTGTCTCCATGCATGTTTTATTGATTAGGAACAATGGAGAGGACCAGCAAGGGCTTGGAGGAGTCCATGGAGTCAAGGAGAAGGAGATAGGACGTGCACACCAAGGAGGAGCCCAAGTCCAACTCGACTTCGACTCCACCTCGGGTTCCAGGAGCTGTCTTCACCAAAATTGACGCCTCGGACACATACGAAGTTGGATTTGGACGTTCTATATATGGTTGGAACCATGATTTCATAAAGCTTCCAATGGAACCAGACCCACCTCAAAATTCCTTCTAAGTTGACGGGAATCAGCAAAACAAGTGGGTATCCAGAATCTGTCCGGTGTTGTGCCACCGTCTTGGGCTGCTGGCCCGTGTATCGTGTAGAAGCCCACTAGGGTTGCGTCCAGGGGTCTTGCACGCCCCTAAACTCCTATTTATAAAGCAGCCGTCACCATATTAGGGTTGGGTTTTGCTTAGATACAATCTGTCATTGAACAGTGTCGCCGATCATCGGTTGTGAGACCCCAATTCGTGATCAATTCAATTTTGATTGCAACTTCTCTGTTCTTGCTTGTGTTCTTGATTGCGCTTTCAGAGATAAGCCTTCATGGAGAGATCACTCGTGTGTCACGGGTGATAACTAACGGAGCAGTGATGTAGTGATTGTGGGGTTTCGTTTGTTCGAAGCCTTGGATCATCAACATCGAGATCTCCAACCAATCAAGTTTATCATACCTCTCGGAAGATCGGGACTCATCCTCCTATCATTAACCTCCTGGATAAGTTCCATAAAACAAAGCAACCGTACTCCCTTCTTTGAACAACATGATACTAAGTACTCCTTTTGTCTTTAAAAGTTTGTCATTTTCAATTTTATTATTGAACTACATAGCACAAACTTTTGAAGACGAAGAGAGTACTATCCTGCCTGTATTTTTTTTTAGAAAAATCCTGCCAATAGTTAATCCTGCTATTAGTTTCATCTTACATCATTATTAAGGTCCCATTTCGCAAGATGAAACGTTTCATATTTTGAACTGAAACATTCGAATGTGTAGCAAACTCATATTTTCATAATGTTTCAAAGGTTAAATAGATTGAAACGTTTTAAATTTTTAGTCTAGACTAGTGAAACACCTGAAAAAGTGTTCCGGAACAAACATTTCGCCCTTATGTATCTTCCCTTCGATTTTGCCAAAATTGCATAAAAATGACGTGACATCCCCTTTGAGACATCTGAATTATTTTGATTTGTAATTTGAAAGCATGTATGTTGTGAGACTATTTATAATTTGAACATCCATTTATGTGGATGCTGACATATATTTTAGAATGATACTTATAAATTATTTATATTGTAGCTCATCTAAGGATAAATAGATTATTTCAAATCATCCTCCTCTCTATAACGAAATTAAAACTAGAAAATTAGGTTTTTAGGTGATTCTAAAAATTTCTGAGTTGAGATTGAAATATTTATTATTCTTGTAGAATCTGAAACCGTATCAAATAGAACCTAAATCAAAACCTGGAATGTTGTATTATGTTTCAGTTACTCCTTGATCTGGGTTTAAACTTTGTGTATGTGTGTAGTTTGTTGGAAGGTGTCGAACTAGGGAGAAGACCCGATCCTCAAACTCGAGTGATCCGGGCCCTGCGTGTTGATTCATATTTAAAGAGTACAATATCGCATGTCGTGAGAGACCCGGACTAGCAAATTTAGAAGGTTGAGATTGAGATAAATCACAAACCGATTCATCTCCAGATAAGAGTCCTAAACTAACTTAGGCTACGTGCTCTTCCAGGTCTTCTCAGACGTACGAGATTACATTGTATGACAACAATTAAATCTAAACTAATTCTATCTTCTAGAAGCCTTGAAACGAGCCAGCTCTTTGTTTATCTCGGCATGACTCAAACTGAAACTATTATCTCATGCTCTTCTAACACCTCCCCTCAATCTAAACATCCCATGTTTAGATTGTACCAAAATCCAAGATGCTTCGGTATTGTCAGCGGCTTTGTAAAACCATCTGCAATTTGACCCTTTGTTGATATGAACCTGACCTTTATTGATTTATCAACAATTCTTTCTCTCACAAAGTGATAGTCAATCTCAATGTGTTTGGTTCGAGCATGAAAAACAGGATTAGCTGTCATGAAGGTGGCGCCCAAATTATCACACCAAAGAACTGCTGATTCTTGTTTAACTTTCAACTTTTTCAAAATAGTTTGAACCCATATGACTTCAACAGTAGCATTTGCTATAGATTTATACTCCGCTTCAGTACTAGATCATGAGACAGTAGGCTGTTTCTTGGCACTGCAAGAAATAATATTAGCTCCTAGATATATATCATGACCTCCAGCTGATCTTCTGCCATCAAGACATCCTGCCCAATCTGCATCAGAGAATGCATTAATCTGTAAAGAACTGTCTTTTACAAATTTAATATCGTAATTGGCTGATCCTTGTATATATCTTAGTATCCTTTTAACCATGGTCATGTGTGCCTCAGTGGGTTGATGTAAATACTGGCAAACCTTGTTTACAGAGAAAGCTATATCTGGCCTTGTCAAAGTTAAATATTGAAGTGCTCCTACAATGCTTTGGTACTTCGTTGTTTCTTCTGTACTAAGAATCTTTCCATCAAAGGCCGAATATTTTTCTGTACTTGAGAGTGGCGTACTCACTATCTTGCATTTTTCCATACCTGCTTTCTTAACAATTTCCTTGGCATATTTGCTTTGACTCAACACAATTCCCTCTTTTGTTCTGGAGACCTCGATTCTCAAAGAATAGTGAAGATCACCCAAGTCTTTCAAGGCAAAGTATCTTTTAAGATCAGTCAACATTGATTCTATAGCCTGTTGAGAGGAACTGACCACCATAATATCGTCAACATATTAGCAGATAAATAGAAATACTTCCTCTACAATGAATAGAGAAGTGTCTCCTTTAAATGCCACAAAACCAATCTGAATTAATTTAGAGATTAACTTAGAATACCGAGCTCTAGGGGCCTGTTTTAGTCTATAAAGAGCCTTATCTAGCTTGCACACATAATTGGGATAGACTGAATTTTCATAACCTGGAGGTTGAGCCATATAGACATCCTCTTCTAGATCTCCATGCAAAAATGCATTTTGTACGTCCAGCTGTCTTAGGCACCAGTTATTTAACATTGCAGTAGATAATACAATTATGATAGTAGCTGCTTTAACAACTGGACTAAAGGTGTCTTCATAGTCAATGTCATACCTTTGCTTGAATCCTTTAGCTACTAACCTTGCCTTGTACCTATTGATGGAGCCGTCTGTGTTCCTTTCAATCTTGTATACCCACTTGGAATCAACGACATTATTTGCATCTCTCCTTGGTATGAGGTGCCAAGTATTATTTCTCAAAAGAGCTTCAAACTCAGTATCCATAGCCTTTTTCCAGTTATCATCACTCAGGGCTTGTTCAAGAGTTGTTGGCCCTCCTGTTGAAGTGTGCAAGCATATAAAATCATTGCCAATTTTTTTTTGTTTCGAGATGTTATTGCGTAAACGAGTTCTGGGAGGTGAGATTACTGTCCAAGAGGCTTGAACTTGTTCGGCATCACCTGTACCAGCCTCTGGTACGTCACTTGAGGTTGATTTCTGTGCAGGCAGAGGGACAGGCGCAGGCGCAGAGGAATTAGTGCCAACATCCCCCGGTGCGCCTGAGAGCTCGGGCGCATGCATGGCCGTGACAGGATCCTCTCGCTGTTGTTGAGGCATAGAACCCGAGATATGGGATGGAGCCGCGTCTTGAATGCGCACGGTTTCTAGTGTTGATGTTGGCCCATGTGGCAGACCTTGAGCACACACCGTTCCCGATGGCGCTGCTGTTGGCCCGTGGACTGTAGTTGGAGAGCGAGACGGAGAGGTTGTTGGTCCTCATGCTGCAATTGGACACCGAGGCGGGGACACAGACCCATGAACGAATCCCGGTGCGGATACACCTATCTGCAGCGGCGCGTGATCCAACGAAGGCTGCACCTGATATGATGTAGATCTGCCCGCCAGATTGGGATCTTATGTTGCTTCGTCTCCTCCTGGGTTCTGCATAAAATCAGAGGAATCACCAGGAACATTGGTCAGTGCACCGTGGTCAGGAAAGTCAGTCTGATGTAAATCTATTTGACAGCCTCCTGGTGACAACAATGCTGGATGAAGGAGGAGGATCTAGAATCGAAGCCTTGCACTACTACAAAAAGCATTTTCACAGGTGCCTCGATTTTTCAAATATAGGCGGTCTGTAAAAAAATGCGACTGTGATGACGAATGATACAATAACTACCTGTGATGACAGAACATCACAGACGGATTTTAAAAAACAACGGCCTGGGTAAATACATGATTTTCTTTGGCGGTTATTAATTAAGAACCGTCTGTGATGTAACAAACTTCACAGGCAGTTCTTAATTAACCAATGCCTAGGTAAATACATGATTTTCACGGGCGATCATTGTTTAAGAATCATATGTACTGGTTCAATCATCACAAGCAGTTTTTATTGAAGAACCGCCTGGGGAAAGTCATTGTTTTCACAGGCTGCTTGTTAATTAAGAACCGCCTGTGATGCTGATAAGCTTCTGTCAAGCTAATCCCCAAACAACAAGCTCTTGTAGATGCAAGTAACACCCGTGGCTCATCATTTGGATTGTTGAAAACATCAATTGAAGCCTAATGATCCTTGGAAGGATTTCTTTCCCTTCCGTCCATTTGAAAACTTAGGAAGATGCTCCTTTCTCAGTTTTAATGCCTAAATATATTGACTAAAAATCAGTACCTACTCTCTTAGTGCTTCACACAAGCGAGGAAGCAAACGACTTCAATCACAAATCTTGTTTTTACCCTTTCATAGGGATTTAACCTTAATCTTTCAAGCATAGATTTATCAATAAGTAAAGCTTACTTGTCATACATGTTATTGGCAGTTATAAGTGAAGGATGTGCTAAAGCTAACAAAATCTCGATTGGACTGAAGATAAAGAGATCCTGCATATGAGTGGCAATATCTAGGTTAGACAGCGTGAAACTATGATGACAACCTTCAACAACATGAAAAGTGATGTTAAGGTTATGCTTGCATCAACCATGGCATGTTGTGAGGGTAGAACACTTGTTGGGGCAAGCATAACCGTGATGCTCCAACAAGTGTTATGCCCTCACAACATACCTTTTGTTAAAGTATAACCTTAGCATCACTTTTCATGCTATTGAAGGCTGCCATCATAGCTTCATGTTGTCTAACCTGGACATTGTCACTCATATGCATCATCTCTTTGTCTTAAGTCCCTTTGAGATTTCGTTAGCTTCGACACATCCTTCACTTGTAACTGCCATTAACATGTCTGATGAGGAAGCTTCACTTATTGATAAATCTATGCTTGAAAGATTAAAGTCAAATTCCTATGAAAAGGTTAAAAACAAGATTTGTGATTGAAGTTGTTCGCTTCGTTGCTTGTGTGAAGCACTAAGAGAGATGGTACTGATTTATAGTCAATATATTTAGCCATTAGAACTGATAAAGTAGCATCTTTGTAAGTTTTAAAAATGGAGAGAAGAGAAAGAAATTTTTCAGGGCTTGTTTGGGTGTACTCAATCTAATTGTATTGAAGTGGATTGGAGTGAAGAATGAACTAATTTTCTCCTCAATCCACCTAAAACCACTTATATTTAAGTGGATACACTCCTATCTAAACAAGCCCTCAAACGGATGCAAAGTATCGTCAAACTTCAATTGAAGCTTTTAACAATCCAAATGATGAGTCCCGGGTGTTACTTGCATCTACAAGAGCTTGCTGTGAAGGGATTAGCTTGACAGGAGCTTCAAGAGTTGTGCTTCTAGATGTTGTTTGGAACCAAGCTGTTGGAAGGCAAGCCTGATCATCATAGGTCAGAAGGAATTTATACACACATACAGTTTGATAACTTATGGAACAGGTGAAGGTGATAAATATGATAGTCCAGCTGAGCAACGACTTGAAGTAGTACTAGAGCTAGCTGATGGGAGTAAAGAGCAATCAGTTGAACAACAGGTTCAACAACAAGCCAGTGTCCAACTTCCAACGACTACTCCTCGATCATCAGTGCCTATCAAAGTTAGCTCATACGACATTAAGAAACCTTCACCAGAAGTGTCATAGTATTTGGAAAATATGAAGGAAAATATTAGAAAATCAAGTGCATCTCGTTCTTCTCATGAGCCAGCATTAGAAAATATCGAGGACTGGGAAGAAGACGGTGTCATGTATAATCGACGGACGGCTTTAGTTAAACCAGAAGTTCCAATATACAAGCTTAAAGATGTTCTTCCTAAATTTGAGAATGGAAAGTTGTTCATGACATCCGTACAACTTAGCAAACAACCTGCTCCTCTCAAAAGAATGCACGAGTGGTACATCACAACCAACACAAAATATGATCTTTCTTGCGTCACATTTCGTGTTCTAAAAGATGCATTCTGGAGCACTGGAGTAGATAAACGAGTTATTTTATTTAAAGAGTTGCATACCCTTTTCCATCGGGGCATGCTCGAAATTAACCTGCTACTCGTCTGGTGCTTGTAAGTGCCTCTAATATTTTGCATTTGCCTTTCTTACTACACGCATACACATTTCATGATATTATAACAATTCTGGACTTCTTCAATAGGATGCAATACATGGATAATAAAAAGATGAAACGCAAGACAAGTATCCTTGACCCTACCAGTTTGCAAAGACGCTATTCGACGTCAAGGTGGATCAATACTCAATACAGTTCAAGCACATGAAAAAAAAAGAATTTGAAAAATCAATCGCAGAACTTAAGAAGGATAGAAGGATAGAAGTTGCATCTTACATAGGACATGCAATGTTTAACTTTGTCAGAGACGGTAAGGACCTTGTAAAGGCTCCGTACCACTTTGAGTAAGTTTGACACATGACATTGAAATAGCAATTATTGCTAATTGTTAACACATGTGTTTGTATGTGTGCAATAATCACTACATAATGATCATCAAGCCAACGCAGGGTTTGACAACAGTCTTGGACTCACCTGATTACCCACCAGATCATTACAAAGATTTTCTTTCCATTATGAAACTATACATTTATTTTATGCTTTTAATTTACACACATTTAGAATGCGTTGATAAGTTTTATATGACATTTCTTGTATTACAGCGCTTGGCGGTTTTACGCGGAATAGTTTGGCAGTCAGAGACCTCCTAATACAAATGCATTGGACATTAAAACATATTATGCTTGTCTGAAGCAGCCTGCTGGGAGTGTCTTATGCGGGTATTATGTATGTGAGCATCTTCGGACCACCAGCGAATATAGAGTGAATCGTGAGGATGTAAGTTATCCTTAATGTTGATATCTTATTTTCTTACTTTTGAGTTTCATTATTTTCATATTTTGATTCCAACTTCAAAATTCAATTGCATATAGTATAACTGCTCCAAAAATACCAAATAAATTTCCGTATACTCTCACTTTGATCTATACTTTGATATTATTCAAACCAACACATTCTAAACCTTGTTATGTTTTTCATTGCAGCCCACAAAGAATGTAAACAAAGAATGGCCGGTTTGTAGAAGTATGCCTGGCGGAGGAGCCGATAAGATTGCTCCTGAACTGTGTCAATTCGTGTGTAGCGAAATTTTGCACAAAAGGGGGGAGTTCTTTGATGAGAATGGTGCAATAGCTGATGTGCCAGAACTTTGCAACTATGCCAATAGAAACAGTTTTTAGTGAAACTTGTAAACTATGAGATGACTTGTATGTATAACTTGTACATATGTATATTGTTTTAGTGAAATTGACTTCTGTGAGATGACTTCTGTGATTATATTGTTTACTTCTGTTATGATATTGTTAACTTCTGTAATTATATTGAATTGACCTGGAAATTAGCAATAACAATAGGTAGTACTGCATAGGGTATACCTTATCACAGGCGGTTATTTACCTACGGCTAGACCTGCCTGTGAAATATCATTATCACATGCGGCTAGATATAGGTAAAGAACCATCTGTGATAACCTAATTATCACAGGCGGTTATTGTTATGGTACAAATCAGTTGCGATAAACTGTCTTCATAGGCGGCTTGTTGTAGGTAAAGATCCGCCTGTGATAACATAATTATCACATGCGGTTATATATGCTGCACGACCCGCCTGTGATAATATGTCTTCACAGGCGGCTAGCCTAAGTAAAGAACTGTCTGTGTATGTCTTCACAGGCGGTTTCACTTCTCCACTTGTGAAATGGCAGATTATCACAGGCTCTCCGTTTCAGGCGGTTTTAGAAACTGCATGTGATAATATGTTTGGAGCCGCCTGCGATGAGGCTTATTGTAGTAGTGCTAACCCCTGCATTTGGATGTAGCTTTTGGAAGGGAAAAACGGTCTCATCAAAAACCACATCTCTTGAAATATAGATTCAGCCACTACAGATATCTAAACATTTGTATCACTTGTGAAGTGAGCTGTAACCTAGGAATACACATTGTTTAGAGCAAAAATCCAGTTTGTAATTATTTTATGGTATGAGATTTGGCCAACAGACACACCCAAAGGTTTTGAGCTAAGAATAATCTGGTGAGACATCAAAGAGCTTTTCTAGCGGTGACAAAAAATTGATCACTTTGGATGGTGTTCTATTCAAGTAGTGGAAAACGCTTCATCCCAAAATTTCTGAGGCATGCATGCATGGGCTAATAATATGAGACCCACATCTACTATGTGACGATGCTTACGTTCTGCAACACCGTTCTGTTGATGTGTGTGGGGACATGACACAATATGAATAATTCCTAGTTGAGAGAAAAAAGAATCCAGCTTTTGATATTCTCCTCCCCAATCTGTTTGTATGGCAATTAATTTCCTATTAAACAATCTCTCAACCATAGAGCGGAAAAGATGAAATTTCTGGAAAACTTCAGATCTGTGTCGAATGAGATAGATCCAAGTAAATTTATTAAAATCATCTATGAAACTTAATTGTTTTGATTAACTGGTGTAGGAGCTGGTCCCCACACATCGGAAAAAATAAGATCTAAAGGAACTTTGGACACACGGCTTGACTTAGGGAAAGACAATTGGTGCCTCTTGCCTTGTTGACAAGCATCACAAACATGACCCACACTTGACTCTATGGAATATGAAATATTATTCTTGCTAATGACTTTATTAACTATACTCATAGAGGGGTGGCCGAGTCTATCATGCCATCTCTTGATAGACAATTTTGTATTGATGAGGGCACACTTGGAAGACGAGGAGGATTGCTCAATGGAGGGTCACAGGTAGAGGCCCTTTTCACATCTGCCCCGTAGCAGGATTTTCTTCGTAATTAGATCCTTCACCAAAAAATAGTCAGGATGATACTCAAGAAAAATCGAATTATCAGAAGTCAACTTATGCACCGATAGAAGATTTTTGTGGGCAGAAGGAACATGCACAATATTTCTAAGATGAATTTTTTGACCAGGGCCATGTAAAACAGAATTCCCAATAGAGCTGATTTTCATACCTGACCCGCTGGTCGTGTGCACCTTCTCTTGACCATGATAATTTTCTCTTGTTAATAGCTTGTCCATCTCTCCAGTTATATGAGCCGTCGCTCCCATGTCCATGTACCAGTTAGTATCCACTCCGTAGGAGGTCATTGCGCTGTTGGCTGACCTTACGTTGGGTTTGAATTCTCGATCGAATCTCTTATAGCATCTCATTATCGTGTGTTCCACCTTGTCGCATAACTGACATACGGTTTTAGATTCTGTTGCTGCACCTCTTCCTGATCCTCTTCCACGAGCACCACTACCTCGGTTGAAGCACCCGCCTCTGCCTCGGTAGCCTCCACCATGTGAGGCAGAGTTTGCATTATATTGATACTGATTTGGTGCCTATCTCTCCAGCCTAGCTTCCGTGGCCACCATCTGAGCAAAAAGATCGGATAATGTAATTTGATCGGGTCTAGTACTTATGTTCTCAACAAGGGAGTTGTAGTCGGCGTCAAGGCCTGCCAAGATGTACACGATCACATCATCATCATCAAGTTTTTTCTCAGCTGCCGCCATCTCATCGGCGTAGCCCTTCATCTTGGCGAAGTAGACTGCTACGGTTGATTCACCTTTCTTGGTGATGGACAGTTTAGCCAGGAGATGCATAGCCCTTGCTCTAGATTGAGAGGCAAAACTCTCATGAATTGCTGTCCATACATCGACAGCAGAAGAGAACATGGCCACCTATCCCAGGATCTCTTTAGACAGCGTTGAGTTTATGTAACTCAATAACTGCTGTTCTTGAATCACCCAAGTAGCATACTCGGGATTTGGCACTTCTCTAGTGCTTTTGTCGTCCTTCTCAATAATGATGAAATGCTCGGGCTGCTTGCGAGTCCCATCTAGGAACCCAAACATCTATGCTCCACGAATCGCTGGTAGCACTTGTGCACGCCATAACAAGCAATTGTCGCGGGTCAACTTTTTGACATGGTGTGTAAGGGTGTTGAAGCCGGTAGGTGCCGACGAATAACTTGCCATCATTTCCAGCTCGGAGTTGAACCTTCACGTCGTAGCCTACTTCCCGTTGGGGATTAGACGGCTCTGGTTACCATGTTGGAAGGTGTTGAACTAGGGAGAAGACTCGATCCTCAAACTCGAGAGATCCGGGCCCTGCGTGTTGATTCATATTTAATGAGTACAATATCGCATGTCGTGAGACCCGAACTAGCAAATAGAGAAGGTTGAGATTGAGATAAATCACAAACCGATTCATCTCCATACAAGAGTCCTAACTAACTTAAGCTACATGCTCTTCCAGGTCTCCTCGGACGTATGAGATTACATTGTATGCGTACAATTAAATCTAAACTAATTCTATCTTCTAGAAGCCTTGAACCAAGCCAGCTCTTTGTATATCTCGGCATGAATCAACTGAAACTGTTATCTCATGCTCTTCTAACATAGTTATCACATAACCTTTCCAATCAATTTTCTTTAGTAATTGTTGAACAAGAACCAGGCAACTGTAAAGATGGTATTGGTTTAGTTACGTCTTTTCGTCTGGACTTTTTGTTTGTATGGATTTTACCAAGCGGGACCTAAATCAAGACCGAGAATGTTGTATTCCATTTCAGTTACTCCTCTGGCTTTAAACTTTGTGTATGTAGTTTTCACATAACCTTTCCAATCAATTTTGTTTAGTCATTGTTTAACCAAGTGACTGTAATGACAGTATTAGTTCAGTCAAGTCTTTTGTGTGGACTTTTTGTTTGTATGGGGTTATCATCACAAATTATGTTCTTTCATCACATCGTGACAATTTACGTATTTTATATGAATATTGTTGTTACTTATTTCTTTAATACCGAATTTTATTGTTCCCGTCCCAACTCGTTGCTCATCACCTCGTTATACAAGTTTTTTTTGTTTGAAGCCTCTCTATCGGTACAGTTGTAGTATCTGTTCATGTGTGAATACACACGGACTCACGTCATCCACGCACACCTACACACACCTTCCACACATATACAACCTACAACTACACACGACTTCTACCACTGCGTCCTTCAAGAAATCACCAGAATCTATCAGAATTTGATGTGCGATGGGGATATTGCTCTACCATTGTGTGTTCACGCATCAGAAGCACTTGAAACATTATTTGGGAATAAATCCCGGTGAGAAACCCAGAATCACTATTCCTGAGAATCGAACCTGGGTGGCAGCGCTGCCAACTGCAGCCGCTGGCCACTCGGGCAGTTGCCTGGTCTCTACTAGGTCATATAACCCTGAGCGCTGTTGCAGGAACAGCGTGAATAAACATAAAAAAGAATACTCCTCTCTTCCGCCTTTAAAATTTATTGTTTTGTAATTGATTTTTAAACTTCAGAACTACAAATTTTGCAGAAATGAGAAAGTACTTGATAAATGTATCCTATTTTTTATTTTTAAGAATATGTATTGGCTATAAAAATTATGATATATTGACTAAAAAATTATAAGTTGTATGGATATGATCTTATTTTATACATGAAAAATAATAACTCGACTAAAAAACAGGAGCCTGAAACAGGACGCCTAGCGTCAGCACGAACCACGGAAGTAATTTTATTATTTTGTTAATTGTTAATCCGTAATTTGTAAAGATTATGTTAGTTATAAAATAATCAAACAAATTTTTTTTTTGTTTGATTAACTTTAAAATTAAGAATTAATGATCACTACGTAAGAACCTCAAATAGGAGCAGTGTTTCAAAAAGCGGAGGCAAAAAATAAGCAGAAGAGCTCCACCTAGCGCCTAAGCCGCCCAGGCGGTGCCTAGGCACTTCTAGGCGTTTCACAAAAAGCAGAGCTAAATTTATATATACTTTATTACATATATGTATATGACATCCTGATTCCAATTAAGTTTGGGGAATATAAATTTCATTAACTGAACTATTGGAATCAAAACCAGAAGCATAAAAGTGTACTGGTAACTGGTCTACTGGATAAACCACATGAGGGTAAATCCCAACTCTGTAATCAATACATAAATAATGGACTATAAGACTTAGAGCAATACACAACTAAAATCCCACTTGTCGGGTGAGCGCGTGCAGCTTAGCGTTGGGCGAGCAGAGCCTGCGGTTGTGAAAGCTGGTAGCTACCAGATGGAATAGGTTTTAGGTTTTACTTCCTCATTTTAATTGGTTCACGCACATAAAAAGTGGCTCATGGGCTAGTGAGCGGCCCAGGCAGAACTGAGCATCCCTGGGCAGAATTGAGCGGGGCTGGCGCTTAATCCTGTCGCTCAATGGAAAGCGGAGCAGCCAGGCAGCCCTCAGCGCCTAGGCGAAGCTTAAGTGCCCTAGGCGTCCGCTTTTTTTTAACACTAGGAGACAAAGATCCGAGAAGGGCGCAAAGGCGTCCGTCTCTGATCAGGAAACAAAGACGAGCCCACATCAGCGAGGATCAGAGCTGGCTCGGTTGAAGATAGATGGAGACGAACTTATTTAAAGAGCGTCTCATTAAGTAAGTATTCGAGACGCGCCTGCTTCTCTGACAAAAGGGAGATGAGCTTACCTAAAGCCCGACTCCTGTTATGAAAGAAAAGGAGACAAGTTTTCCTTGGAGAGCGTCTCCTTTTATCATGGGAGCTGGCGCGTCTCCCATTCCTACTGATCGGGCTCGTCCCCTTTTATCATTGAAGCGGGCTCGTATCCCATTCCCTATATAGAGAGATGCTTGTTACAAAGGTTCGTCTTGATTTCATTTGCCCTTATACAAGCTCCCAGCTATGGCAAAACAAGTGGCTGCCAGATCTGCTTTGTTCTTGCCCTGTTCTTTCCCTCTTTAAAGGTGCCATTCTAATAATCGTGCAGTGACTATCGGTGGTCCTTAAAACAAAGGGTTAGTACTCTCCTCTCATGCTCATTATTACTTTTTTTACTCCTTCAAATCTGGACTATCAGTGGCTTCAAATTTCTTTGACTTAGCTCTTCTTTTTTGTACGTAGATGCCTGAATGCAGCCTAGAGAGGGGGGGTGAATAGGCTTTTTGAACTTTTATCGATACCTGAAACACATAACAAAGAGATCAAATACAGGGAGGTCGGACTAGTCCGCACTATAACAGACTAGCCCGGTATACGCAAACTTGAAAAACAAAGTTGATCTTTAATTTTACTTCTAGTAACCTATGCAGCGGAAAGCAATTGACAACTTAAGTATATTATGATGATGAAGTATGATATTGCAACTATCAAGTTTAATACAATGTTTCGATGAAAATTAAACAAGAATTTGCAAACCCTAAAATATGATCAAAATGTAGAACAAAAACACGCGAGACAAGATTCTATCCCAAGGTTCGATTCTAAAGAGGAATCTACGTCCCTGTTGAGTAGTCCACGGAGGACCGCGTATTCACTAACCCTTTCCACGTTGAATCACCACAGAGACCAATTCTCAATCACTAACCACACAGGGGGGTAAATAACTCGTTCAAGGGGCCTTCTCACAAGTTGAGGGCTCCCCAAAGATTACAGCGAATGAACACCACCAAACACACTCAAAAGATGTACAATAATCAATGAGAGTGTGCGAGAGATCAAACCCAAGAGCTCAAGATCGTGTAGAACAAGTTCTCTCCTTTGTCCAATCCCTAATCCTCAAAGATTTGATCCTTTTAGGTTTAGAATGAGTGGAGAGAAGTATTTTTGGGCTCTTGGGAGGTGTGATGGCGCAGCGAGTCGAGAGAGATTGTTGTGGGGCCGTGCACCTCTTTTTATACTAGGGTTTCAAAAAGTTACCGTTAGGGTTTGCGAGGTCCGGACTAGTCCGTGGTGGACACCGGACTAGTCCGGTGTGCGTGTGTGAAAAACCCTATGTGTTGATGTATACCAGACTAGTACGTTAATGTGTGAACTAGTTCGATCCTGGCACAAAAAGTTTTTGGACTACACTGCAAGGATTCCGGTTTATTGCAACGAAAAATTCGTCGCAATAGGTCGTTTTTCGTCGCATTAGGTCACTGCTGCAACGAAAAAGAGCATGGCGATAATTTTTATGAAAAGGCGTAATAATTCCTGTGGCGATAGGTTACTGCGACACCTTGACATACGTGGCAAATAGTATGGTACTGCAATGACTTCACATCGGTGGCAAATAGTACGCTATTGCAATGATTTCACATATTGCGATGATTTAACATATTGCAACGAATAGTACGGTATTGCAACAAATTCACGATCATGGCAAAAAGCACGGTATTACAACGATTTCATATTCGTGGCAAATAGTAATGCTATTACAATGATTTAGTGTATTGCAATGATTTAACGTATTGCAATGAATATCATGTTATTGCAATGATTTCACATCGTGGTAGTTGTATGTGATTGCAATAATTTCACAGTCGTGGCAATAGTACGGTATTGCAACGATTTCACATTCGTGGCAAATAGTGTGTTACTGCAACAATTTAGCGTATTGCAATGACTTATCGTATTGCAACGAATAGCATGATATTGCAACGGTTTTCACATTCGTGGTAATAGTATGTGATTGCAACGATTTCTCATTCGTGGCAAATAGTGCAGTATTGCAACAATTTCACCTCCATGGCAAATAGTACGGTATTGCAATGTTTTATGGTATTGCGACAATTTATGGTATTGCAACGAATATCACGGTATTGCAACAATTTCACATTCGTGGCAAATAGTATGGTACTGCAATGATGTCACAGCCGTGGCAAATAGTGTGGTACTGTGACGGTTTAACATCCGTAGCAAATAGTATGTTATTGTGACGGTGCACAAACGTGGCTAATAGTAGTGTATTGCAACAATTTCAGATCGGTAAGAAACAGTATGGTACTGCAACGATTTCACATACGTGGCAAATAGTTGGGTATTGCAACTATTTCTTATCTGTGGCAACAGCTTTGTAATGCAACGTTTCCTGATTTGTGGCAATAGGTTTCTAATGCAACGTTTCCTGCTCTGTAGCAATAGGTTCGTAATGCAGCATTTTCTGATATGTGGCAGTATGGTTGCAATGCAACATTTAATGGTTTGTGGTGATAGAGCTGTAATGCAACGTTTTCTCATCTGTGGCAATAGTGTTGTAATGCAACGTTTTCTGCGTGGTGGCAATAGTAGTCTAGTGCAACATTTTTTGAGTCGTGGAGAAATGTTTATACTGCAACGTTTTGTAATTCGTGGCAATAGCTTCCTATTGCAAAAATTTGTCATTCGTGACAAGAAATTTGTAATGCCTCGTTTTTATAATTAGTGGCAAGAGAATCCTAATGCATCAGGTTTGAAAATTAGTGGCAACAGAATCATGAGTTAAATAATAAACATCCATCAATTGATATTGCAACATGCATAACAACACTCAAGTATTACGTTGTTCGCGACGTGTTTGCATGTAATTTTGTCTAAGCTGACCAGCACAAAAGGTAGGCTAGCATGTCCATACTGCCATGTAAAAGCTGACGCCTTGTGGTTGAGACATGGACAGAAGTATTGCTACATGGGTCATCATCGTTTTCTACCTCAAGAGCACCGGTGGCGTCGGGACAAAGCTTCTTTCAACAACAATATAGAGAATAGAGAGGCCCCAACATCACTTTCTGGTCACGAAGTGCTCCAACAATACGAGACTTTTGATCAAGTGAGTTTTGGACAGACGAATAATAAGAAAAAGCGCACTAAGGAAGATAGGTGGCATAGTTGGAAGAAGAAAAGTATATTTTTTCAGCTCCCGTATTAGAAGACATTGCTAATAAGGCATAACTTGGATGTCATGCACATTGAGAAAAACATTTGTGATAGCATATTGGGGACATTGCTTAATATGCATGGTAAAACAAAAGATAGTCTACAAGCTCGTTTTGATATGCAGGAAATGGGTATACGGCCTGTTGGTACCCTACGTACAGGGTACCCGCCGGTAATGCAAAAAGTGCAAGAAAGTTCCACCCGCCAGAGTCAAAGGCCCTTTCAGGTTCCACATGTCACGCTACACCGGACCCGCTCCCCTCACATGACTGGCTCCTGAGTTAACACGTGTAAAAGAAGACCGGAACTAAACTCCCGACCAAGGGAAGCTCCGACGACTACACATGTACAACAACACCGGACCTAGGCCCCATTAGAGAGGAGCTCCGGTGCCGACACGTATACAACGACCCCGGACCTACCCTCCTCCAAGGGAAAGCTCCAGATCTACCACGTGTGGAGCCTCCGGACCTTCATCGCCAATAGAAATACAAACAAATCACGTCCATTAGAAACATTCAAGGATGGTTAAAGCGGCATTTACAAGGCCTGATAATGTGTCATTAATGCCGTATTAATGACACACAATCAGTGCGTTGTTAATAGGGGTAACGCGGACATTAGGGCACATTATCACACTATTGACCAAGCTTAATACTCTTTAGACAGTTTATTAGGTCATTAAACATGCCTGGGCCACATGTTTGGCCAGGCAGGCATTTTAACGGTCAGTCCTTAGAACTATAAAAGGGCTACACCGCACGAACATCAGGGGAGGATCTAATTCGACCTGATCCCAGCTGACTAGCTTGCAATACAGCAACACAAACCCCGTGGAATAGGGTGTTACGCTCAAGCGGTCCGAACCACGTAAATCTCAGAGGTCACCATCTTGATCTTGATCTCTGTGTTCGCCAACCATAAAAGAACCTCTGCGGGCTGCCTCTCAGCGGGTCTGGGGGAAGTGTCATATCAAACACTTCGACATTTGGCGCGCCAGGAAGGGGGACAATTCCGAGATCACAAGATGGTGAATTCAGCTGCTGGATCCTCCAATGGCATCCGCGTTGGGCAACCTACCGGAGGCAATCCCTCCAACGCCCAACAATCAGCAGGTGCCGTGGTTCCAGCAGGCGTTGTGGCACTGCAACCACCATCTGTTCCAGCAAACAATGCTGGTCAACAAGATGGAGCATCTGCGTCGATCACTGCATCGACAAACAACAACCCCGAGCACGCGCTCATTGCTGCGCGAGCTCTTCTACAATGTCCACCGCCTCCAGGTGCACCCCAGGGTGCTATGGAGCAGTGGAGGGCTGATGTCGACCATCTGGTTGCCGCTTCAGCTGCAGGCATTAGCAACCAAGGTCCTCCACCTTCGGGGCGAGCACCTTCACAATGGCGGACCTTGTCCGGCCGACTTGGTCCGCAAGTCTCACAACAGAGGAGACGTGCTGCATCTCAACAGGTGATTTCGTTGCCTCCCGGGGCACGATGCACCCATACAATTACCATGATTCTGACTCATGACCTGTGGTCGGAACTGGATCGCCGTTACCGGCAGCAGGACAGCCGTGTCCACATTGAGCGCGCTCGTGAGAGGCGATAAGCTTGAGACAACCCTGCTCCTCAGGGAGTAGGAGGAGGTTGTTCTGCCCTAGCCATGCACTTATGTATGGTCAGGTGGCAACAGAAGTTTTGGCCCCACTTACCGGAGAAATTCGACGGGACTGTCAACCCCGCTGTATTTCTTCAAATCTACTCTACTGCCATCCTGGCAGCGGGGGGTGATGAGGCTATAATGGACAATTACTTCACAATGGCTTTAATTGGGACTGCAAGGTCCTGGTTCATGAATCTTCCACCCGACTCCATTAATAGTTGGGCGGAGCTGTGCCAACAATTCACTGCCAACTTCGGGAGCTCCTACACCCGGCCCGTCACTGAATTGGACTGGTTTGCCGTAAAGCAAACATCGGGGAATCGCTACGGTCCTTCATCCAGTGGTTCTCTCAGGTACGAAATACCATTCCTTCAATCTCGAGCTCCTCTGTTATTGTTGTATTTAGATAGGGTGTTCGAGATAAGAAGATTCTAGAGAAGCTGGCCATTAAAGAAGTTACCAGCTTCACGAAACTCTTTAGCCTAGCCCACAAATGTGCTAGAGCTGCAGAGGGCCATGAGATGCACTCCAAGCCAGCTCCAGAGGCCAACCAGAAGTCCTCCAAAACTGAACCTGCTACCTCTGGTAGTGGCAAAAAGAAAAAGAAGCCTAACGGCAAAAATAAGTCATCTGCTGGCGCTTCAACCACTGCTGCTGCAGCTCCTGGAAGCCGAGGGCCACGCCTCGAGAAGCGACCTCGACCTTCATCAGAGGACGACAATAGTTCCAAAGCATGGTGTCCGATTCACAAGATGAACCGACACAACTTGGAAGAATGTCGGGAGGTTCAGAACCTTGGCGGACGTTATAACAAGCGCCGGGAGGAAGCTCCTTTCCGTCAAAGGGAAGGAAAACAAAAAGTCGGCAAAGCTCCGGCTGAAGAGGAGCTAGGTTTCCAGGAACCCAAAAAGGTTTGGAAAGCTGTTTACAACATTGTCAACGACGACTCTGACGTCTCTGACAATGAACGTCGGAAGACCTTGAACACCATCTATGGTGGTTCTTGGGACATCACCTCTAGCCGCATCCTCAAGACTATGCAGCAGGACATGTCCATGGTAGCTCCCGCTGCTAAGGCGGAACCACATCGGAAGTGGATGGACACCCATCATTCTCGATGCTTCTGACTGCCCCCGAAACATGATCGGGGCTGCTCAACTCCCTTTGATGGTGTCACCCACCATTAACAATATTCAAATCCATCATGGTAATGGTGGACGGAGGTTTCGGGCTAAACGTCATAAGCTTCAAAGCTTTCGTTAAGCTTCAGCTCAGGCCTTTGGACCTTCGTCCATCCCAACCATTCTCCAGAGTAGGCCCGAGATCCATTACTCCTCTCGGTTCCATCACACTCCCAATAACCTTCGGGACCCGGGAGAACTACAGAACTGAGAAGCTGGTTTTCGACGTTGCGCAGATCAGTCTGTCTTTCAATGCCATTTTAGGTAGACCAGCTTTATACAAGTTTATGGCTGATGCCCATTATGGTTACTTGGTGTTGAAGATGCCAACACCCACGGGCATTCTCCGGATCTGCGGAGACCATACCGCAAGAGTTACTGCACCGGAAGAACACTATGCGCTTACCACAGCGCAAGAGGAAGCATCCAATAAGGAGCCAGCTCTGAATCCTCCAAGCATTCGTCACAAAGGCTCTACCTCCGCACCTTGTGTGCAACCATGCGGCGACGCTGACATACCCGTCAAAGTCGTCCAAATTGGTTCTGCTATAGCTCAGACTACCCGTGTATAGGTGGGTCTGAACAGCAAATAGGAACTCGCGCTCATCACTTTCCTCCGGGCTAATGTCGACGTGTTTGACTGGCAACCATCACAAATGCCTGGGATCCCTAGGGAGGTGATTGAGCAAAATCTGAAGATTTACCCAAACGCTCGGTGTGTACACCAGAAGCCCCAGAAGCAATCAATCGAGCGACAAAACTTCATCTGACAGAAAATCAAGAAGTTGCTTGAAGCTGGATTCATCCGGGAAGTCTTCCATCCAAAATGGCTGGCAAACCCAGTTGTTGTACCCAAGGCCGGAGGGAAGCTTTGGATGTGTATCGACTACACCACCATAACGCATCTCCAAAAGATCCGTTTCCACTACTTAGAATAGACCAGATAGTGGACTCCACCTCTGGGTGTGAGCTACTATGTTTCTTAGATGCATATTCTGGATATCATGAAATCCAAATGTCTAAGTAAGATGAAGAGCATACTGCCTTTATAATAGTAGATGGATTGTATTGTTATATTGTCGTGCCATCCGGTCTTAGAAATGTTGCTTCAACATTTGTGCGAGCTATGTAAAAAACATTTGGAGAGCTAATTAGAGACCTGGTGGAGGTGTATGTCGATGACATCGTCGTGAAGATAAAAAACAAGGAGTCACTCCTTGACAACTTACAAGCCGTCTTCGACAAGCTGCGCACCACGCGCACCAAGCTGAACCCGAACAAGTGTGTCTTGGGGTTAGCTCCGGAAAACTTATGGGGTTCTTGGTGACTCATCGGGGAATTGAAACAAATCTAGCGAAGATCAAGGCTATAGAAGAAATGCGGCCACCAACCCGCACTAAAGACCTCCAAAAGTTGACTTGATGTCTAGCTGCGCTCAGCTAGTTTATATCAAGACTGGCAGAATGGGTGCTACCCTTCTTCAAACTATTGAGGAAGTCTAGACCTTTTCATTGGTCTGAAGAAGCAGAAAAGGCGTTTCAAGAGCTGAAACAGCTCCTCCCCACATTACCAATATTGGTAGCTCCTAATCCTGGTGAGCCTCTACTGCTTTACATTTAGGCAACCAACGAAGTTGTCAGTATGGTCCTGGTTGCAGAAAGACTGGAGCCACATCCGATTCAAACGTCTAGACCCCTCCGGGAGAATCCAGAATCACCTGAAGACGTGACTGGGTCTCAGCTCCCAGACACGAAAACTCAAAATGAAGTGCTAGGAGATCAACCTCCTTCGTCTGAAGAGGTTCACCTCGCTAACCAAGATAATCTGGATCCTCCTAGTGAGATCCGGGTTGAACAAGGAGGAGTTTTGGACCCCTCCGGGAGGGTCCAAGAAGCACAACCTGAAGGTTTAGGACCCTCCAGCAGGGTCTGGGTCGATGGATAGGAAGCTTCGGGTCCTTCTGAAAGGGTCAGGACTATCCAACGCCATGTGTACTTTATCAGTGAAGTACTCCACGACGCCAAGACAAGATGCATTGAGGTGCATAAACTGCTTTATGCAGTTCTTATTGCCTCAAGAAAGCTTCGTCACTACTTCCAAGCCAACAAAATGAATGTGGCCTAAAGGGGGGGGGGGTGAATAGGCCTTTTTGAAATTTGTTGGAACCTGCAACACTTAACAACCAGATCAAAACATGAGATATCGGACTAGTCCGATGTGTACGGACTAGGTTGATCAAGTTTGATCTATCAAGTTATATTCTAGGGTGTAGCAGCGGAAATATACTTGTAATTTATGTGTTGCAAGATTATGTACTAGGGTATATCACAAGTCAATCTTAAATTTGATGTTTCAACGTAAAGTGAGCAAGATTAATTGAAACCCTAGATTGATATGATGTAAAGAACGATGAAAACAAAGCAAGAACAAAAGAGATTTATCCCGTTGTTTGGTTCCCACAAAGGCAACCTACATCCACGTTGAGGAGTCCACAGAAGGACCGGGTCTTCTCGAACCCTACCCTCGTCAGATCGCCACGAAGGCCAATCCTCTTCCACTTATCACAAAGGGGTGAATAACCGAATTCAAAGGGGCCTTCTCACACGTTGAGGGCTCCCTTAGATTACTACATGAAATACCACCAAGAACACACTCAAAAGATTACAATGAAATCACAGGAGTGTGTTAGAGAATCAAACCAAGAGCTCAATGAGTGTTGAATGTGTCTCTCCAATGATCTAGAGTGTATCCTCAAAGGATTGATCTTTGTTGCACTTAATTTCGTGGAGAGATGTGTTTTTGAGGGTCTTGGGAGGTATGACGGCACTAGGGTTCGAGAGAGTTTAAAGTTGGGCCGTACACCTCTATTTATATGGGGTTTCTAAAAGTGACCGTTAGGGTTTAGAAAGATCGGACTAGTTCATGGTGGACACCGGACTAGTCCGGTGTGCTGTGTGTAGCAAACCCTAAGTGTCCCGAAATATCGGACTAGTCCGACTAGGAGCGGACTTGTCCAATTTCGCTTCTGGAAATCTTCGGACTAGTCCGATGGACATCGGACTTGCCCGGACAGTGAAACCCTAAGTGGTTATGGGGACAAGTCCGCACTTGGAGGACTTGTCCGATTTAGGTCAGAGAGTTTTTCGGACTAGTCTGTGCTCATATCGGACTTGTCCGATTTAGATCAGAATGAATATCGGACTAGTCCGGTGGTGATTGGACTTGTTTGATTTTGTGTGACTTGTGAAGTGTTTTGAGGACTAGTCCGCACTGTGAAGGACTAGTCCGATTGTAGTTAGAGAGATATCGGACTAGTCAGTGGTGATATCGGACTTGTCCGATTTCGTGCAGAGAGGATATCGGACTAGTCAAGTGTTAGTCGGACTAGTCCGGTCCTTTATAACTTTGTGCAATGTGTGTGTTTTTTTTTGTGATTGAGCTCTTGAGGTGTGTTTCCTTAACACACTTTATACACAATGATCTACTATTCTTCTTCCTTGAGCTCATTTCCACTTTGCTCCCCATTCCCCCTTCTTTTTGGCACTTTGCTTATTTTGCTATTAAAACCTGTGCTCATCTCAACAAAGAGGTTAGAATCTCATTTGATTGTCATAAATCATCCAAAACCCACAAGGGATTCCTAGATGCACATTCACAAAATATCAGTGGTAACTTCTTTTTCACTACGTGCAATTTTGCATAATCCTAATTCTACCGGGAACATTGCAAAGTGGGCAGCAGAGCTGGCCAAATTCGATCTAGAATTCGTGTCAAGACAAGCAATTAAAAGTCAAGCCTTGGCTGACTTTGTGGCGGAATGGACCCCCTCTACATCAAAACCTGGGAGCCACAGTGAGCAGAAACCAGAGCTCAAAGTTCCGGTATTCACCGATGTAGGATCGAAGAGCACGTGAAAAGCTACCAGAGGGGGGGGGGGTGAATGGTAGATTTAAAAATCTTACGCAGCGGAAACAATTAAACCCCAATCCCTTCGGTAGAAAAATGATCTGTTAAAGAAATCGTGTGTGAGACTAATCTAAACGTGTTTCACCATGACAAAAGTGATAGATATCAGAGAGAATCAAGTCACGAACACAACACAAAAATAATCACTCAAATCCGTTGAGAAAAACTCAAGTTATGATCGAAAGATCAAACAATGGTCAATCTGCCCTACCCGAAAAAAAACAGTTCTGGAATGCTGCAAAGAAACTCGTGTAGATCATAGACCACAAATCCAAAGACCGTGAAATTTTGACATATGATAGACAATCAAGTTGTGAAGACAACCCAAAAAGAATCACGTCAATTTGATCTGTAAAACTCGAGTTATGATAAAACCACCGATGAAAGGTAGTGCTTTCCAGAAACTCGACGAGTAAAACTTGTCTGGAACAAGTCGGACGAACAAGGCACAAAAGTTCCTTGAAACTATGAATTTTATTCAATATAACACAAGAGGAACAGCCCTAAAGTCGTCCTCCACGAGCTCTGGGCTCCCTTGCTTATATAACCAGCCCTTAGGCCAACTCAATATCAACTAGGACTCCAATCTTACTCAGATCACAAATCGTAACTTTCCATAACCGCTCAAGATTCTTCAATACGCAGATAGAAGCAATATTAAGACTTCCAAACACCTTAGGAACGTATCCCACATTCCTAAACAACTAAAATTCGTGACCCACACGAAATACTATCATAACCAACTCAAATCTTTCCATATTTGAGTCAAACCCGACTCAGCCGCAGCCTGAGTCCATAACCTAGTCGGTTGGACCTTTCCGACCAATTCTTTACGTCCACATCTCTTCATCACGCCTCGGAACCATGCATCCACGTACATGCACTCCTTGCACACGTGCAAACATATTCCAATGACGTCCACGATACCTTCATATGCATTGTTCTTGATTCAATCATGCTGCGCAACCTCCTGATCAGCTCAACCACAATTCCTCCTGAATTTGGTTGTTGGAACCTCATCTCCTCCCTGAGACTAGTCCAATGGATCCCGTCACTAGCCATGTCTTGAACTCAAGCAACACCTGCACATGAATAAACAACCAATCTATACGAGCCCAAGTCCTCGACTTGACTCAAGTTAGTTCCGAACACAACACCCTACGTGAGAACCTCACATAAGCATGTTGCAAAACCACAGTAACACGATATCATCCATATCATCCAAAACGCACAAAAAACTTAGTAAAAGAATACTAAGCAAACTTTCCAACAATGTAAAGCAAGTACAAAACATTGCAAATGAAAAGCAGAAGCATTGCGGTCAAGTTCTGGACATTGCCAGAGCAAACCGGACCTTGAGCCGGAGCTTACAAAAGCTAGTAGAACCTAGCGCCAGAGCTTACCAAAACTAGTACAACCAAGCTCCCGCCGGAGCTTACAAAACTGGCAGGACCTAGCACCGGAGCTAACCAGTACTAGTCAGAACTAGTAAACCCAAAAGCCGGAGCTAGAAAAATCAACTCAGAGCTTAGCATAAAACATGTCGGAGCTATAAAAAATATGCCGGAGCTAAAGACAATACTTCACCGGAGCTGACCAAAGCTAGTCGGACCTAGCATCGAACGTAACCAGAGCTACCCAAACCAAGCCGGACCTACCGTCAGACCTTGCTATAGCTCAGAGCTAGAGTCGGACCTTGATAAAAAGGTGTTTTGGTGATATTCAAAACTTTTATAGCCAAGTGTATTCACTACAAGCCGATGTATTCAGCACATATAGGTCTTACAATCTCCCCCTTAATGAATGCATTGGCAACACCATTTAAAATTCGAACATTGGCTTATTCACATAAAAGTTTTGAAGGCAATATCTCCCCATTTGTAAATCAAAAGTAAAATGAGAAGAAAAGAAAAAATTCAAAATTCAAAATTCACATATTTCTCCCCCTTTATCATCTCTCCCCATGCACATTATCTTTCCATTTTTGAATGTGTGATTAATCTCTCCCCCTTTGACAATGTATTCAACACGGTAAAAGATAAATTTTAATTGTTATGAGCATATTATAACATATACATATAAAACAAAGCTCATCCAAGTCATACTATCAAGTAACTTACACTATCACATCAATGAGATACATAAAGTAGTGTATGCCATGCTAGAGATCATATGTAATTTTCAATTTAAGCAAGTCATGATTTCACAAACTTAACTATTTCATAACTTGAAAGCATGACACTAGTTGCTGCATTTTATTATTTTTCAAAACACAAATTTAGATCATATGATATTTGCAAGAGATTATATGCGCATCTGCCTTATTCTAACCAACCAAGCCAAGCCTATGTCATTTGACAATCAGAAGCTTAAGGACATGGTTTTAGTCATACACAACTTCTTCCAAGTTCATATCTAAGTGCAATGATAAGCTATCTCAAAAGAAGAAGTGTGATGCATGCATATTCTCTTGATCTTTTCTCAATTTATATTTGTTCATAAAAACTCAACATGTGAGTTGATTACTTGATTAATTCTTAGTGATTAAAAGCACTTGTGAACATGTAACAAATTCAAAACAGCAAGAAAGTTCGACCATGACCAGTTTTAGTGTAAGTAATTATTCCAATTACTAGACATGGCAAAAACTACAAAATGTACAACACGAGTAATGTAGCAAGAACTTTCAGCATGTAAAAGGAATCACAAAGTCATATATGTATGAAATACTATGCTCATATTATTTTAATTTCAGATTCACACATAGACTTCCCATGTTTCAAAACTCCCCCTTAATTTAAGCCATGAGGATGCATAACCCCTATTTCACTACGAATGTAACAAAAACGAGTGAAATCCAAAGGTTTTGTGAAAATGTCAGCAAATTGATGTTCGGTATCTACATGGTGAAGCACAATGTTTCCTTTTTCAATATTATCTCGGAGAAAGTGATAACTAATGTCAATGTGCTTAGTTCTAGAATGTTGCACGGGGTTTTTAGCAATGCAAATGGCACTAGTGTTATCACAGAATAGTGGAACACTATCTAGATCAACCCTATAGTCCTTAAGTGTTTGAACAATAAAAAGAATTTGAGAGCAAGCACTAGCATCAGCTACATATTCAGATTCGGCTGTGGATTTTGCAACTGAATTTTGTTTTCTAGAGGACCAAGCAACAAGAGAATTACCAAGAAAATGACAAGCACCGGAAGTACTTTTCCAATCAATCCTACAACCCCCAAAATCAGCATCCGAAAAAGCTTTCAAAGTAACGGTTGAGGAAGAAGGAAGAAAAATGCCAAATTCTTGGGTTCCATGTAAGTATCTGAGAATCCTTTTGACGGCTTGACGATGTGAAACACGTGGGGAAGCTTGAAACCGTGCACAAAGACATACGCTGAATTGTATGTCCGGTCTTGATGCCGTGAGGTACAAAAGTGATCCGATCATGCTTCTATATTCTTTTTGATCCACAGGTTCACCATCTTCATCAAGTTCAAGTGTTGTTTCTGTTCCCATTGGCGTCCGAAGAGGCTTGCTTTTGTCCATGTTGAAGCGCCTTAGGAGGTCTTTGGTATACTTCGTTTGATGCACAAAGGTACCCTGCTTGGTTTGCTTGATTTGCAGCCCCAAAAAAATAAGTGAGTTCACCCATCATACTCATTTCAAATTCGGAACTCATCATTGCTGAAAACTTGGACACAAGATCATGAGAAGCACAACCAAATATAATATCATCCACATATACTTGAACGAATAATCAGTCATTGCCATGTTTAAGCACAAAAAGAGTTTTATCAACCTTGCCCATGGTAAACCCCTTTTCAAGTAAGAATGTTTTTAACCTATCATACCATGCTCTAGGGGCTTGTTTGAGACCGTATAAGGCTTTGGATAGTTTGTAAACATGATTAGGAAAATTTGGATTTTCAAAACCCGGTGGTTGTTTGACATAAACCTCCTCATCTATGTAACCATTAAGAAAAGCACTTTTAACATCCATTTGATATAGATTAAAACCTCTAGATGCTGCAAAAGTTAACAAAATTCTTATGGCTTCTAATCTAGCGACAGGAGCAAAAGTTTCATCAAAATCTAGACCTTCAACTTGAGTGAAACCTTGAGCAACCAACCTAGCCTTGTTCCTAACCACAACCCCATCCTCACTTTGTTTATTTTAAAACACCCATTTAGTTCCAATTAAAGTGCGACCTTGAGGTGGAGGTACAAGTTTCCAAACATTATTTCTTTCAAAATTTTCTAACTCTTCTTGCATGGCAATAATCCAAGATTCATTAGTGAGTGCGTGTGATATATCTTTGGGTTCAAAAGAACAACAAAAGCAGAATGAGCATGAGAGTTTGGATCGCAAAACCTGGACAGTGTGACTCGTTCGTGCAAGCTTCCAATCATCTCTTGTGGGGGATGATCTTTGTAAAATCATAGGGGAACAGATGTCTCACAAGCTTCTTCTTCTTCATGTTCATCACAAATCAATGAGCTTGTGGCTTGAGGATGATTTGAATCAGCATTGGTGGTTGTCGGTGCTGGTTGAGAATTAACATCCGGAGCTAAACCAAAGTCTTTAGCTGCTAAATTTTCTGGCAGCAACTCCAATTCTTCCTCATCTTCAATGAAAATGCTCTCCCCCTGCGGATATGGATCTGGACCCGCAATGATTGAGCTAGTACCTGGGCTAGATTCATCAAAATACACTTCACAAGTCTCCACAATTTTGTTAGTGTCAAGTAAAAGCACACGGTAGCCTCTAGTATGAGATGGATAACCAAGAAACATGCCATCAATGGATCTAGGTTCAAATTTATCAAGATTACCATGTTTCTTAACAAAGCATTTGCAACCAAAGACCCAAATGTGTGTAACACTAGGCCTATGTCCAAACCGGAGCTCATATGGTGTTTTACCAAGCTTAGCACGCAAGAAAACACGATTTGAGACATAACAAGCGGTTGCTAACGCATCAGCCCAAAATTTCCTAGGAGTTTGATATTCATCAAGCATAGTCCTAGCCATCTCAACTAAGGTTCTGTTCTTTCTTTCTACAACACCGTTTTGTTGAGGTACATATGGTGAAGAAAATTGATGATCTATTCTATTTTCAGCACAAAAGTGATCAAAAGATTGATTTTTAAATTCAGTTCCATTATCACTTCTAATTGCTTTTAATGATCCTGGGTGATCAATTGATAATCTAAGAAATAAAGTTCTAAAGTGACTAAAAACTTCATTCTTAGACGCCATAAAGTAAACCCAAGAGTATCTAGAATAATCATCAACGATAACAAGAACATACCATTTACCTCCGAAGGATTGGACACGTGAAGGTCCTACGGTGTCAAGATGCAAAAGTTGACATGGTTCAGTTGTCATGATCATTGTGAGAGGAGTATGTGAACCGACAACCATCTTAGCATGTCTACAAGAAGAGCACACAATTTCTTTGTCCCCTTTAAGCTTAGGCAGCCCACGTATGCGATCAAGAACACTAACACGCGTTAGGTGATCAAAGCCTACGTGACCAAGTCTACGATTCCAAAAATATAAGTCCTTTGAATCATTAGCAACTAGACACCTATGCTTAGAGTAAGACATATCAAAATCAGCTTTAAAAACTCTTCCAAACCGAGACATGTTAAAAATAAGCTCACTATTTGAACCTACAACTTTGCAGCAGTTTTTATTGAAAATAATTTCTAGATTTTCATCTAGCAATTGTGCAACAGAAAGCAAGTTGTATTTCAAATTTTTGACAAGTGCCACATCCTTCAAAGTGTAGCGATCATTTACTCTAACCGAACCCTTAGCAATTATAGGAGTTGAAGAATTATCGGCAAAAGTAACATTCTCTACATGTGACACAAAAGAGAGGGAGGCGAACCAATCTTTGTTACCGGTCATGTGGCGTGAGCAACCTGAATCCACAATCCAAATGTTCTCCTTCCTCAAACGTGTAACCTACATAGAAGCACAATACGTCGATGACTCAATACTGGGGTTAGTCAAAAGGCATTTAGGAATCCAGTATTGAGTCACGCGACGTGCAGTAGGAAAAACACGCAGAAGCTGAGACAAAACAACAGGTTTATAAGTCAAAGTTTGAGATTTTTTATTCTTGACTACTGACCTATAAGGTGTTACTTGAGTAGCACAAAAATCAGTAGCCCCGGAGGCAAAAACAGAAGGTCCGGAGGTAAACTTAATGTTTTGGACGCAAAACAGCAGGTTGTACATTCGGTTCAATGTGTGCAGCAAATTTTGCATGAAAGTTATGAGATCTAGCAACCATTCTTTCCCTTTTCTGTTGTTTAGCTAGTCTATAAAAAAAATCTACGACATGACCATCTCTACCACAGAAGGTACAATGAAATTTAACTTTGTGTTCATGTCTAGATGAGCAAGCAATATTTTTATTTGAAACCGAATGAGGCAACACTCCTGCAGATTTGAAAACCACTCCTATTTATTTAGGAACTGTTTGAATCAAACCACTTCCTAATGACTTTACAATTTTAGGTGGATGTGCCTTAGCATGAGCATGAGAATCAAAACCTAAACCAGTTTTATCATTGCAAGACTTGGAAGAATTCAGCAGTAAGTTTAGGTTCTTATTCCCATTACAAAACCGATCTAATGTCCTATGCATGTCATCAAGTTTATTGGACAGATCAAGGCAATTTTCACATGAAGTTTTTCCTTTTAGTTTGCAATTGGAACAAAATTTAACTTCATGAGAATGTAAAGCATTGTTCAATATAGAAATTTCATTCATAGCATCCTGTAGTTTCTTATCAAGATCATCACAAGTACAATAATGCAAATCAATTGTAGAACAGCTAGCATCTTTCAAGTTTTTATCATTAAGTGTAGCAAGCTCTTTGTTCTTTTCAATTTCTAACTCAAGTTTATCAAGTGTGGAGGTGTGCGCACTTCTTAATGAGGACAATTGTTCATATATTAAATCACATGAGGAACATGCATCATCACTAGGAATCAAAGTTTTTAAACGGTTGATTTCAGATTCTAGTGATTCAATTTTAGCAGCACTATCCCTAAGCTTTTTGTCCTTTTTCTTAACAATAATAGTGGCACGAGAAATAGCATCACACATTTCTTTGCAAGTAGGACATACCTCTTCATTGTCGCTGTTGTGTTCTGCCTCCTCCATACTTGATCTTGACTTGCCCGCCATGAAGCACAAGTTTGCCAAATCATCTTCATCTTCATCACTTCCAATGTCCACGTCGCTTGAACTGAACTCTTGAAGCGCGATGATGAAACTGTTGATCATCTTGCGTCCTATGGTACCTTTCTTCTTCTTGTTGAAATTTCCAGAGGAGGTCCGAACCTTGCTTTGTTTTTCTTCCCGGGTGGTCGGACCTGAAAGGTTAGGGCATTCTGTACGAAAGTGTCCTGTTTTACCACATTCAAAATAGCGTTGAGGTTCGGAGCTTCCTCTCCTTCTAGTTCTCACATTTTGCAATGCTTTTGAGAATCTAGTAGAGATGAGTGCCAACTCCTCTTCTGGAGATTCTTCGATCTGCTCCACGGTTAGTGAGGACAACAAAGCAAGAGTATTGCATGATGATGATTGGCTGGAGCTAGACATATCACGTTGTGAAACAAATGCAATAGACTTATTTGGGTTCTTACGTGAGATTATGTCAATTTCATGAGTTTTTAACTTGGAATATAGCACATCTAAAGTAAGTGAACTCATGACAGTAGATTCACGAATAGATGTGACTTTCGTCTCCCAAATTGACATATCTAATGCACTTAGCAATTGCCTAGCGTTTTCAGCATCTGAAAAATTAACATTGACACTACGCAAGTTGCTGAGAATCTTATTAAAGCAAGCAAAAAGGTCATCAATAGACTCACCAGGTTGCATCTCGAAGCGCATGTATTCTTTCTTGAACATGTCTTTCCTTATCTCTTTGATCGTGTTGGATCCTTCGTGGTAGTCACAAAGTGCTTTCCACACATCGTATGCAGATCGGAGGTGTGCAACACGGTCGAAGTCGCTTTGTGTTAATCCTTGTATGATCAAGTTCCGAGCCTTGTTGTTATTGTCGACATCTCTCAGATTTGTAGCTGTAACTTGATCGTTTGATGGCACTTTGTAAGTCTTGTATACCTTCTCCCATATTGCAAAGCCTTGTGCCTGGATGAAAGCCTCCATGCGTGCCTTCCAAACCTGAAAATCAATACCAGCGAACACACAAGGTTTGGCAGAGTACTTCTCCATGATGATTAGTCAAAAAACACGCGCAAATCACAAAAATTAGAGCACCGTGCTCTGATACCAATTGTAGGATTGAAGAGCACGTGAAAAGCTACCAGAGGGGGGGGGGGTGAATGGTAGATTTAAAAATCTTACGCAGCGGAAACAATTAATCCCCAATCCCTTCGGTAGGAAAACGATTTGTTAAAGAAATCATGGGTGAGACTAATCTAAACGTGTTTCACCGTGACAAAAGTGATAGATATCAGATAGAATCAAGTCACGAAGACAACACAAAAAGAATCACTCAAATCTGTCGAGAAGAACTCAAGTAATGATCGAAAGATCAAACAATGGTCAATCTGCCCTACCCGAGAAAAAAAAACAGTTATGGAATGCTGCAAAGAAACTCGTGTAGATCATAGACCACAAATCCAATGACCGTGACATTTTGACATATGATAGACAATCAAGTTGTGAATACAACCCAAAAAGAATCACGTCAATTGGATCTGTAAAACTCGAGTTATGATAAAACCCTAGACGAAAGGTAGTGCTGTCCAGAAACTCGACGAGTAAAACTTGTCTTGAACAAGTCGGACGAACAAGGCACAAAAGTTCCTTCAAACTACGAATTTTATTCAATAGAACACAAGAGGAACAGCCCCAAAGTCGTGCACCACGAGCTCTGGGCTCCCTTGCTTATATAACCAGCCCTTAGGCCAACCCAATATCAACTAGGACTCCATCCTACTCAGATCACGAATCGTAACTTTCCATAATTGCTGAAGATTCTTCTATACGCAGATAGAAGCAATCTTAAGACTTCCAAACACCTTAGGAACGTATCCCACATTCCTAAACAACTCAAATTCGTGACCCACACGAAATCCTATCATAACCAACTCAAATCTTTCCATATTTGAGTCAAACCCGACTCAGCCGCAGCCCGAGTCCATAACATAGTCGGTTGGACCTTTCCGACCAATTCTTTACGTCCACATCTCTTCATCACGCCTCGGAACCATGCAGCCACGTCCATGCACTCCTTGCACACGTGCAAACATCTTCCAATGACGTCCACGGTACCTTCATATGCATTGTTCTTGATTCAATCATGCTGCACAACCTCCTGATCAGCTCAACCACAATTCCTCCTGAATTTGGTTGTTGGAACCTCATCTCCTCCTTGAGACTAGTCCAATGGATCCCGTCACCAGCCATGTCTTGAACTCAAGCAACACCTGCACATGAATAAACAACCAATCTATACGATCCCAAGTCCTCGACTTGACTCAAGTTAGTTCCGAACACAACACCCTACGTGAGAACCTCACATAAGCATGTTGCAAAACCACAGTAACACGATATCATCCATATCATCCAAAATGCACCAAAAACTTAGTAAAAGAATACTAAGCAAACTTTCCAACAATGTAAAGCAAGTACGAAACATTGCAAATGAAAAGCAGAAGCACTGCGGTCAAGTTCTGGACATTGCCAGAGCAAACCGGACCTTGAGCTGGAGCTTACAAAAGCTAGTAGAACCTAGCGCCGGAGCTTACCAAAACTAGTACAACCAAGCTCCTGCTGGAGCTTACAAAACTAGCAGGACCTAGCACCGGAGCTAACCAGAACTAGTCGGAACTAGTAAACCCAAAAGCCAGAGCTAGAAAAATCAACTCGGAGCTTAGCATAAAACATGTCAGAGCTATAAAAAACATGCCGGAGCTAAAGACAAAACTTCACCGGAGCTGACCAAAGCTAGTCGGGCCTAGCATCAAACGTAATCAGAGCTACCCAAACCAAGCCGGACCTACCGTCGGACCTTGCTGTAGCTCAGAGCTAGAGTCGGACCTTGATAAAAAGGTGTTTTGGTGATATTCAAAACTTTTATAGCCAAGTGTATTCACTACAAGCCAATGTATTCAACACATATAGGTCTTACAACCGAGCCTCACTGGACCCTCTACTTCGATGGCTCTGTGCAGAAGCATGGGGCCGGAGCTGGAATCCTTCTCTTGGCTCCAACCCGGGAGAAGGTCAAGTATATGGTACACCTTGATTTCAAGGCAACCAACAATATGGCGGAGTATGAAGCCCTCATCTATGGACTCAAGGTGGCACTATCTTATGGTGTCAAATAGCTGTTGGTAAAGGGAGATTCGCAACTCATTATCAAACAAGTGAAAGGTGAATGTTCCTGCAACAACTCTCTATTAGCTGCTTATCTCCATGAAGTCCAGAGACTTCAGAAGGACTTCGAAGTCCTGGATCTCCATCATATTCAGCGTCTTCACAACTCTGAAGCCAACGAACTCTCGACAGAAGCCTCAATCGGAGCTCTGGCTCCTGACGGAACCTTCGTCTGGAGGTTGTCAAAACCAATAGCTCAACCTGCCGAACTGAGCGAAGGGGGCGAGGCCAGCACCTCGAAGCTGGCGGTCCTAGTGGCCCTACTATCATGGCATCCACCAAGGGTCGTAGGTGCTGTCGGAAGCTCCGAGCAACCCAACACGCAAGAATCAGAAGCTCAAGTTAGCTCCAATGCATGGATCTCGAAGATCCATAGCTACATGAAAGACAATATCCTTCCTGAAGACAGTGTATCCGCTGACTGGATTGTCAAAATCGCTAAAATATACACGTTGGTAGAAGGGGCTCTCTACCAACATGGTGCCAATGGCATCCTAATGCGGTGCATTGCAAGGGAAGAAGGCTGCGAGATCCTCGCAGACATCCATGGAGGTGAGTGCGGGAACCATGCTTGTTCTCGCACACTGGTCGGTAAAGCCTTCCGGCATGGCTTTTATTGGCCTAAAGCACTTCAGGATGCGATTGAGCTAGTGAAAAAATGTGAAGCGTGTCAATTCCATGCAAAACAGATTCACACACCGGCTCAATCACTACAAATGATACCTCCTACATGGCCATTCACTGTGTGGGGAATGGACATCTTGGGACCTTTCCCAAAAGCCGTCAGAGGTTACAGGTTCCTGTATGTCGCCATCGACAAGTTCACCAAGTGGCCGGAAGCAACTCCAGTAGTAACAATCAACAAACAATCAACAATCAGGTTATTGAAGTCCATTATATGCAGATTTGGAGTTCCAAATAAAGTCATAACTGACAACGTAACTCAATTTACAAGTGTTGCATTCCAAGAATATTGCGAAGACCTTAGCATTCAACTTAGCTACGCCTCAGTAGCTCATCCAGCAAGCAATGGCCAAGCTGAGAGAGCAAATGCAGAAATCTTAAAAGGACTCAAGACGCGCACATATGAGAGCTTGAAAAAGCACGGAGCTAACTGGATTGAGGAGCTTCTGTCCACATTATGGGTGAACAGGACAACACCCAACCGGTCAACTAGGGAGACTCCATTCTTCCTGGTGTACGGAGCTAAAGCAATCCTTCCTCCGGAGATCACGTTGGGGTCCTTACGGGTCTGAACCTTTTTCGAAGCCACGTAGGACCAGCTCTAGCTTGAAGACCTTGACCTCGTCGACGAGGGAAGGGGGCAAGCAGTTATTTGGAATGCACGTTATCGCCAAGCGCTCCGACGCTGTCATCAAAGGCATGTGCGTGATCGACAGCTTGAAGAAGGCAACCTGGTGCTTCAGAAGATACTAAGCCTTGAAGGAATGAACAAACTTTCCCCCAGCTTGGAGGGTCCCTTTCAAGTAATTAAAGTATCCCGACCAGGATGCATTCGCTTGGCAACAGAGGATGGGACCCCGCTTCCCAATCCTTGGAACATCGAGCACCTCCGTAAGTTTTATGCTTAGTATCACAGAGGTGAGTGTGTAATTACACACAATGCATGTTGTAGAGTCATTATACAGAGACGGGCAAGTCCTCCGGGAGAACATCCAGACCCCTCCGGGAGGGTCAGGGAAGTTCAAGTAACACTTGAGACTGTCACAGCACTAAAAGTGTAACTACTTGCTTTGGGCTAGCACAAGATGTATAGAACATTTAGCTTGGTCCAACACCCTAAGTGTGTCCTTGTCTCCCCTATAATTCGGACCAATAATGAGAGGCATTGCTCTGTGAAAACAGACTCCACATGCATTTACCTTTTGTGCAAGGCTCAATATATCAAATTATTTTTATCCCACTTGTCTATAATGAAGTTGTGCAAATATTTTTGAGCTTTGTTCCAAGTAATTCACATGCATTACAAGCCTTATTGATAGTCTTTTTTGATCTTAACATTGCTACATAGTCTACTTGCCTGAACGCCAAGCCAACATAGGTACGGAGTGTGCTATCGACTTAGCCTGGTCCTGCACCCTAAGTACGCCACTCTACCTACATCCCGGCAGGCCTCAATAGGGTGAGTACTAAAAGGGCATGCAGATCTAGAAAGATTATATCAAAACGTTTGTTATCATGATGAGTTTCTTCGGATCTAAAGTCCAAATAAGAACGATAATTCACAACCAATTTATAGACAAGAGGGTGAATTTTACTTTTTCTCTTGCCTTTAATGTGCAGGAAAAGTAAAAATTCATAGCGATGGTGGATGACGCCAGAGTTACTAAGCTTCGACATCCTCCGAGAGGGGTCCGCTGTCAACATCTAATACATTGACAGTGGAAGACATAGGAGCTACCAAGCTCCGACCATCTCAGGGGGCCTGTCTTCGACGCCTCAAAATTTAAGACCTCGGACCTAAAATCTACAAGTGCGAAGTATTCAAGTCGTCAACATAGTGCCACAACCTTTGGTACATGCACACACTTCAATTGTACACATGTACCAGGGGGCCAACAAGATATGGCACACTATATTGAAGACAAAGTGAAATTGAAGGCAGAAAGGAGGATTTTATTAATTTGAGATACTGGATTAAAAAATGGGGAGAGTATAGCAGAAGGCAAAAGAAAGAAGGTCCTAAGCTACTGGAGAACCAAAGACCTGCGGAAGAATGAAGCTAATTTTTGGGCAACTTCTTGGACACTGGCTTTGGCGGCGTCTTCCTCTTCAGCGATGGGACATTCGAGCACCGGGTCCAGTGGGAATTGGGGATCTCGGCTCACATAACACGTCAACACATATTCTGCAATGTTTGTAGCCAAAGACTTCCCCTCTATCTCCAGCTGATCTGCGATGATGTCGCCCATTGCGTCAAGTTTGCTGCCAGCACCGTTGAGGGCCACCAGCGCTTGGTACAAGTCCAGTTCCGGGTTGTTCGGACGTACAGGACTGAAGCCTAGCGGTTTCAGCACGTCTTTCCCCCGCCCTAAGAAGTCCCACACTTGAATAGCTTTAGTCTCCTTCAGCCTCCACAGCTCCTCCAGCGACTTCCGGGCAGCCGCAAGCTCCGAACCTTCACGGGCAAGGCGCTCAGCCAACTTAGCATGCTGCTGCATGCTCTCAGCAACTTGCTTTTCGCGGTCGGCCAGCTCCGTCTCCCGGAGGTGAATGCGGTTCTGCCTTTCAGCATGGTCTTTCTCCCTGACTTTAACTCTCTCCTCCCTAGCAGCAACGTCAGACTCTCTTTTCGAGAGATCTTGCCCCACCTTCCAGTTCTTCTTCCTCTCTTCCTCCTTCCATAGATCCAGCTTTTTGTTGCGATCTGCCAAATTTTTCTCACCCAGAGTCAACTTGACCTCCTCCTCTCTCCTCACCACATCCTCCTGCTGCCCCAGGAGTTTTTCCTCCCTCGCCTTCAGGTCCGCTCGATGCTTCAGGAGAGTTTCATCCAATTTAGTGAGTTGTTCGTAACGCTCGTCAATAGTGTCATGTCTCTCCTTGGCTTGCTCAAGGATTTCCCTGGAGTTAGCATCGAGTGCCCGGATGGTGACTTCCTTCTCTTCCATCAACTTATCCCAGTATTCTAACCGGGCTTTCTCCCCCTTGATCCATTCCTTCTGGTCAGCCAGCCTCGCCTGAGCAAGTCTGGTCTCAAAATGGAGTCTGTTGCGCCAACGCCTCAAGGTGTTGCGCTACTCCTCCAAGGCTTTGCTCTCATGATCGAAGGCAACCTGGACCTGTCAGAGACTAGAGCAGGCGTTGTCTATGGACAACGCCAGAAGGATAGGTTCTGGGCCTGCTGGGACCATTTTGCAGGCTCAAAAGGGTTTTCCATCAAAAAAATTGGGTCCCACTCTACAATAGTGGTCCCCTGGACTCCTGCAGCGCTAGGGCCGCTCTCCTAGAGCCCTTCAGCAGCAGCAGAAGAACCCACTGGGGGAACTTCCACCTCCAGAGCAGTTGAAGGCGCCGCTTCAGGGTCTTCAGTTGCCGGCTCCGAAGTCAGAGGACCTACCGCTAGTTCTTCAGGCTGCTCCAGCTCTGTCCCATATACTTCTGGGGAAACTACCTCCGTAGCAGCACTCGGGGCTTCAACTGGGGCATCGACCACCACTGGCTCAGGCTCCGGCACGGCGACCACCTCCGGCACAGCCGCCGGACCTCCAACCACTTCTGGCTCAGCCGCCAGATCTGCAATCGTTTCCGGCACAAGGTCCAGATCTTGGGTAATTTTGGGCTCAATAGCCGGGACTTCAACTACTTCTGGTCCAGTAGCCAGGGCTTCGCCAACTTCCAGCTCGAAAGCCGGAACTTCTGTCATCATCGGTGCTAGAGCATCAACCTCCGCCGCCAGGGGTACATCTTCAACATCTCTCCTATGGTCCAGCGCTACCACAGGAGCTTCGGGTGAGGACTCTGAATCCAAGCTCATGACAGTTGGCGCCAGAGCTGTCGCGACTTCCGCGTCTGCTTGACGAGGAGGCTCAACGCTTGAAGCCGAAGCTTCGACAGGCGCAGCCTTGGTCGCTGCAACAGGCGCTAAAGCTCCCGACCCCTTCTTTGACACCCTAGAAATAAAGGGAAGAGAATATTAAAAACATGTCAAGAACAAGATTAGCATGTTAGGACGAGCAAACAATGCTTACCTAGCGATGCTGCCACCCCAGTCGCCTTGAAACCTCTTCTTCTGGGGCCCGGAGCTAGAGCCCACCAAATCTGGTGAGACAACTGCTTTAGACCTCAGTTGAGGACCACTCGCAGCAGCCGGAGTTCTTTCGTCCGGAGCTTCTCTGGGCCGAGAAGAACCCCCAGGCCCGAAGCCTTTAGCCGACACTGAGGCTGGGCTCGATTGCCCGAAGCTGACACCTCTTGAAGACGCTTGCACTTGGGCAGGGGTAGTTGCAGAAGACCTCCCCCGCTGGGGAGAAGGAGCCGTCGTGGAAGCAGCAGGTCTGATGGACCTCCCATCAGCGTGCTTCAACTTCCTCTTCCGGCTGGAGGGCTCGGCTGGATCTTTGCCCTTGCCCTTGCTAGTGTCTTCAGTCTTTCAGCTCGGGGCGGAGGCAGGACCACCCTCGGAAGCTTCGAGGATCACCAATCTGGTGGTCGGACGCCTCTCCACGTCGCCGAGGTCGTCGAGCACCGGCATGCTCCTCTAGAGCTCCCTACTGAACTACGCCTCCATGTGCAGGGGGAGGAAGGTTGCTGGCGGAACCAAGTCATCGCCATTGACGTTAATACCATATTGGAATTTCTTCAAATGAAACTCCAAGGATTCATCATCCAATTTGGATCTCAGACCGGTTTCAATCCGGTCGTCATCCATCACGCTGTTGAGGGCCCACACAAGATTCTCCCTCTTCTTCAGCGGAGCCCACCTGTTGACCAGGAAGTTGCAGAAGACCAACTGGGGGGTCACTCCACCTTCCACGCACTCACGGATCCTGGTCAAAACAGGGTTGAAGGCATCTGACAGCACCGGAACCACACTCCAAGCGTCAGTGTCAACATTGGGGAGACCTTCGGATAGCTCTAATTTCTCATGCTCCTCCGCCGTAACGATGATCCAATCCTTCTTCCGGTCGTCCCACATGCCGGAAGGAAATGACTTCAAGTATTTGTAGGGTAGTTCTTGTGCTTCACAAAATAGTATAAGCCAAGAAACTCGGACCCCTTGTCGGTGGTGTGGATGGTGAAGAAGGTGCGGAAAAGCTCGACGCAGGGGGGAATACCCGCCCACATCTCGCAAAAGTGTACAAATATCACCACAAGAAGAAGAGAATGGTGGCCAAGGTGATATAGCTGCAGACCATAAAAGTCTCGCAGCATCAAAAGGAAAGAAGAGAAAGGTGGAATGAACCCCACCATGGCGTACGCTGTGAAGTACACCATATCGCTATTGCACTCCTTCTTGAACGGGAGCTTGCCGGCGTGGACCAAATGATTGAAGGAGTTGCTGGACCACCCCATGTAGGTACAGACCTTCTTCACATCATCATCGCTCTTGAGGCGGCTCTTGGGGAGACCCAACTCCATCGCAGCAAAGTAGAGCAAAGGAAGGGAAGTTAGGCGAAGTTTGGAAGACTCTGAGTGCAAAGATGATCGAAGGCGTAAAGAGTACTCAAACTGTGCACACTTTCCTTCTTAAGTAAGCATCCGTGACGCTTGTATGGAAACCGCAGTGAGATCGAAGGCACTCTTCAAAAATTTACCCCGTCAATGATGAGTGGGCCTGGGGCCACCTCGACAAAGAGATCGAGGTTCTTACCCAAGGTGAACCGTTGTCATGATGAACGACGGGAAACCCAAATTCGGCGCTCTGACAGGGCGCGCAGAACCGATACGATTTTTGTATTAGGAACCGGCGACCTTCAATTGCGTGAGATCCGCACTCAAAGATCTCATCTAACGTATTTATAACAAGCCACGCGTCAAAGGTTCACTCCCCAACCGTCACTCTATCGGCGCATCAGAGGACTTTTGAAAATTGAAGCGCGGGAATCGAGAATGGCCCCACCTCCAGCAGAATAACTTAACCCAAAGGATTTCTCCCAGAGGTGGGCCCGGGGGCCACTGTCGGTACCCTACGTACCGGGTACCACGCGATATCACAAAAAGTGAAAGAAAGTTCCACCCGCCAGAGTCAAAGGCCCTTTCAGGTTTCACATGTCACGCTGCACCGGACCAGCTCCCCTCACATGACTGTCTCCAGGGTTAACACGTGTAAAAGAAAACCGGAACTAAACTCCCAACCAAGGGAAGCTCCGGCGACTACACGTGTACAATAGCCCTGGACCTAGCCCCCGTTAGAGAGGAGCTCCAGTGCCGACACGTATACAGCGACCCCGGACCTACCCTCCCGCAAGGGAAAGCTCTGGACCTGCCACGTGTAGAGCCTCTGGACCTTCATCGCCAATAGAAATACATGCAGATCATGTACATCACAAACATTCAAGGACGGTTAAAGTGGCAGTTACAAGGCCTGATAATGTGCCATTAATGCCGTATTAATGACACACGATCAGTGCATTGTTAATAGGGGTAACGTGGCTATTAAGGCACGTTATCACACTATTAACCAAGCTTAATACTCCTTAGACAGTGTATTAGGTCATTAAACACACCAGGGCCACATGTCGGGCCATGCAAGCTTTGTAACGGTCAGTCCTTAGAACTATAAAAGGGTTGCACCACACAGACATCAGGGGAGGATCTGATTCGACCTGATCCCAGCTGACTAGCTTACAATACAACAACACAAACCCCATGGAGTAGGGTGTTACGCTCTAGCGGCCCGAACCACGTAAATATCTGAGGTCACCATCTTGATCTTGATCTCTATGTTCCCCAACCATAAAAGAACCTTCGCGGGCTGCTTCTCAGCGGGTCCGGGGGAAGTGTCGTATCAAAAACTTCGACACGGCCAAAGCAACATCCGGTGGGTATGAAAGGGAAGTATGATTGTCCATCAGCATCATATACTTTGCAAAAAGATTAGAAGACCACCTTGTGCAAGTTTTTGGTGGATGTGAAGATGCCCGATTTTTATGCCTCAAACATCAAGAGATGTGTGGACATAACATCATGTAAGGTATCTGAAAGTGCATCTAGGACTCCCTTGTGGGTTTTGGATGATTTATGACAAGCAATTGGGATCCTAATCCTTTTGTTGAGATGAATGCAGGCAAATAATGAAAAATGAGCAAAATGCCAAAAAGAAGGGAAATGAGAAGCAAAGTGAATTTGAGCTCAAGGAGAAGAAAATAGTAGATTATTATGTATGGAGTGTGTTAAGGAAATACACCCAAGAGCTCAATCTCTTTCAAGCACACACACACAATGCACAAAGTTATACAGGACCGGACTAATCCGATGTCAGCCGGACTAGTCCGATATCACTTTCTGCACAAGATCGGACAAGTCGTGTATCCACCGGACTAGTCCGATATCTTTCTGATCCACTTCGGACTAGTCCTCCCCAATGCGGACTAGTCCTCAACACAATGCACAAGTCACACAAAATCGGACAAGTCGGACTAGTCCGATATTCTCTCTGATCCACTTCGGACAAGTCCGGTGTCTACACTGACTAGTCCAATATACACACTGATCTAAATCGGACAAGTCCTCCAAGTGCGGACTTGTCATCCTAAACACTTAGGGTTTCATATGTCCGGACAAGTCCGATGGCAATCGGACTAGTCCGAAGATTTCCAGTAGTGAAATCGGACAAGTCCGTTTTCAACCGGACTAGTCCGATATTCCTGGACACTTAGGGTTTGCTACACACAGCACACCGGACTAGTCCGGTGACCACCACGGACTAGTCTGATCTTTCTGAACCCTAACGGTCACTTTTAGAAACCCCATATAAATAGAGGTGCACGGCCCACTTTTACACTGTCTCGAACCCTAGCGCCGTCACACCTCCCAAGAGACTCAAAAACCACCTCTCTCCACGAAATTAAGAGAAAAATCGATCAATCTATTGAAGATCACTTCTAGATCACTGGAGAGACACTTGGCACACATCATTGAGCTCTTGGTTTGATTCTCTAACACACTCTTGCGTTTCAATTTTTAATTTCCGAGTGTGTTATTGGTGGCTTTGTAAGTTGTAATCAAGGGAGATCTCAACGTGTGAGAATGCCCCTTCAACTTGGTTATTTACCCTTTGCGATTAGTGGAAGAGGATTGGCCTTCGTGGCAATCCGACGAGGGAAGGGTTGGAGAAGACCCGGTCCTTTTGTGGGCTCCTCAACGTGGATGTAGGTTGCCTTCGTGGTAGCCGAACCACGGGATAAATCGTGTGTCTTGTCCTTTTGCGTTCTTCATCTTAATTGATCAACTTAATCTAGGGTTTGATTCACTTTGTTTAATTTGAGTTAAATTGTTGAACAAGAGCCTTAATTGTAATAGAATTTGACATACAACTATTAAACTGTCATTCAAGTTTATATTTCCGCTGCAAACATTAACGAATGAATCAAATTGACTGAACTTGATCAACTTAGCCCGTGAAAACCGGACCAGTCCGCACTTTACCGGACTAGTCCGATATCTCTGGTATTGACTTTGTTGTTGAGTGTTACAGGAACCGAGAAAATTCAAAAAGGCCTATTCACCCCCCTCTAGGCCTACATTCAATTGGTATCAGAGCGGGTTCTTCCAGAAAGAGTGCAACCACTCGAAGAGATCATGTCGAACATGAAGGAAGTTCAGAAAATCAACAACCAGGAAGAAGTGAACAACGACAAGAACCAAAAGCTGGAAAAGTATCTCAAAGCAATTCAAGACTTCGATGATGATGACGTGGAGACGCTGGAGCTGAAAGCACTCCTCAGAAAGAAAGCACTTTCCAAAGGGAAAGCTAAAGTTGAAGAAAAGAAGAAGGGGAGTAGTCACACCGACTACTCCCGATATCCTTTTAACTATGATCGTTTAAATTCAAACAACAACCATTACTTATCTATTCCTCTTGGAAAAGCTCCACACTTCGATGGAAGTGATTACTCCATGTGGAGGAAAAATATGAAGATGCACTTGATTTCCCTTAACCCAAGTTTATGGCATATTGTGTGCACAGGAATAGACATCCCAGATGACGACGAAGAGCTCACCCCAAGCCAAGAGCAAGCCATCCACAGAAACGCTCAAGCCGCAGCCGTAATCACCTCCTCTCTAAGTCGAGATGAATTCACAAAGGTGGACGGACTGGAGATTGCCAAGGAAATATGGGACACACTACAAACAGCCCATGAAGGTGACCGACATGTGCGGGAGGCGAAAATTGAAATGATCGAAGGCGATCTAGGAAGGTTCGCAATTGAGGAAGACGAGTCCCCCCAGGACATGTACAACCGATTGAAGACACTTGTAAACAAGGTTCGATCATATGGGAGCAAGAAGTGGAATGACCACGAGGTTGTAAAGCTCATCCTTAGAGCCTTTATGCCTCGCAATGTCACACAATGCTCTATGATCAGAGAAAGTTCCGGGTACAAGAGGATGACTCCATATGAATTGCTTGGCAAAATCATCAACTTTGAAATGATGGAGAAACAAGCCAAGCACGTCAAAGAAATAGCCGACCTCACATCGGCCAAGAAGAAGGGAGTTTCCTTAAAGTCCACACTCAAGCCTCTATCCAAAGAAGCAAGAGAAGCACAGCTTGAGGAGGACAGCGATGATGAAAGCAGTGAGCTGGACGAAGAGGATATGATTTTGTTCATGAAAAAGTTCAAAAGAATAATGAAGAAAAGACAAGGAACAAAATCAAGTGAAGGAAAGTACAAGGAGAGGACAAAGCCGAAGATGAGGCGGGCGTGCTATAATTGTGGTGAGTATAACCACTTTATAGTCAATTGCCCGTATGAGGACAACAAGAAGAAGAATAAAGAAGCCAAGCCTCAACCGAAGAAATTCTTCAAGAAGAAGAAACAAGCTGAACAAGCACACATTGGAAAGGAGTGGGACTCAAACGATGAGTCCTCATCATCCGATGAAGAAGAGATGGCTAGCATAGCCATTGAAAGCACGTCCAAGAAACCACACTCTTCCCCACGCTCGGTACAAAGAAGGGAAATGGCACTTGCCTCATGGCAAAGGAAGGTAAACGCAAGGTAAACATCAAAACTCCTTCCATGCTTTCCTACTCAAGTAATGATGAACTAGATAGTGATGATGAAGATATGTTAATTGGATTAGATAGAAAAACTGCTGCTAAAATGAAATTTTTACTTGACCAACTTGTTGAGAAGGAATGGCTAATTGATCGTCAAGAGGACATGATTATCTCCCAAAAGGAGAAGTATGTCGAACTTGACAATCTTCTAGTTCTTGAAAAGGAGAAAAACAGCTCACTAGAGCTTGAGCTAGCTTCAAGCAAGAAAACTTGCTTGGAGTTAACCAACTCAAACGTTGCAATCAAGGATCAACTTGATGACCTGATCAAGGTTAACAAGATCCTTGAAGTGCAAGTTGAGTCACTCAAGCTAAGTGAATCTTCCTCCTCTTCAAGTCTACCTTCTCAACCCACTTCAACTAATCTTGTTCATATGTGCAAATGTGGTAAAGTCAACACCAGTTTGAAGGAAAAGTCTACCTCCACAAAGGATAAAAATCCTACCCAATGTGGAATATTTGACAAGGAGAGGATCAACTATGCACGTAGTGCATACTTGGTCCAAAGACCTCCAAATGTCAAGTACGGCATTGGTTACTCTTATGATGGAAAGCAAAATGCTGGAAGTCATAAGAATAACAAGGGAAGGATTACCTTTGTGAAGGGAGGACCCTCACAACCTGGTAACTCGAAAATTAAGAACCTGAACTCTCATGAACACCGGACTAGTCCGGTTGTGGTCCGGACAAGTCCGGTCATCCGGACAAGTCCGGTCACCCAGACTAGTCCGATCCATAAACAACAGCAACTTTTGTTCAAAACCTTTGATGCCTCTTATGTATTAATGAGAAACAATCTTGGTAAAGTTTATGCTTATTATGCTAGGCCACGCCATGGGAACACAAAATCCCATGTGTGGGTGCCCAAATGTATTGTAACTAACCTCCAAGGACCCAAGCAAGCTTGGGTACCTAAAACCAAGGCATAATTTTTTTCTGCAGGCCTATTCCTTTGATGGATCCAAATGGGTGCTAGATAGTGGATGCACCAACCACATGACCAGAGAAAGGAGGATGTTCGTGGAATATGAAGAAAACGAGGACCCAAACGAAGGCATCTACTTCGGAGATAATAGTCAAGGAAGGGTGCTCGGTACCGGTAAAATAGCAATATCCTCTGAACACACTCTTTCTCATGTTTTACATGTTGAATCTTTAGATTATAACCTGCTGTCCATATCTCAATTATGTGACAAAGGTTATAATTGCTTGTTCACTAACGAGAGTGTGACCGTCTCAAGGAGGAGTGATGGTTCCGTTGCATTCAAGGGTATGTTGAAGGGAAAGCTTTACCTTGTTGACTTCAACAAGGATAAAGCCGAACTCGACACATGCTTGATTGCAAAAACCAACATGGGTTAGCTATGGCATAGACGGCTAGCACATGTTGGTATGAGGAATCTTCAAAAACTCCTCAAGGGCGATCACATCCGAGGTTTGAAAGATGTTGTTTTTGAGAAAGACAGGCCTTGTAGCGTGTGCCAAGCCGGAAAGCAAGTTGGAGCACATCATCCCGCAAAGAACATCATGACTACGACAAGACCGCTCGAACTACTTCATATGGACTTGTTTGGTCCAATTGCTTACATAAGCATCGGCGGTAATAAATATGATTTAGTCATTATTGATGATTTTTCCCGCTTCACTTGGGTGTTCTTTTTGCATGACAAGTCAGAAACACAAGGGACACTCAAGAAATTCTTCAAGCAAGGGCAAAACGAGTTCTCACTATCGATCAAGAGTATTCGGAGCGACAATAGCACGGAGTTCAAGAACATACAAGTGGAGGAGTACCTTGATGAGGAGGGAATCAAGCACGAATTTTCAGCACCATACTCTCCACAACAAAACGGAGTTGCCAGAAGGAAGAACCGAACGCTCATAGAGATGGCAAGAACAATGCTCGATGAATACAAGACTTTGGATCGATTTTGGGCAGAAGCAATTAACACCGCTTGCCATGCCGCAAATCGACTCTACCTTCATCGACTACTCAAGAAGACTCCTTATGAGCTACTCACCGGTAACAAACCAAACATTTCATACTTTCAAGTTTTCGGCTCTCCATGTTATATCTTGAACAAGAAGCCCAAGACTTCAAAGTTCGCTTCAAAGTCCGATGAAGGTTTCTTGCTTGGTTATGATTCGAACACTTACTCCTATCGTGTTTTCAACAAGGCCTCCGGACTTGTTGAAGTGGCACGTGACGTAGTGTTCGATGAAACTAATGGCTCCCAAAAGGATCAAGTTGATCAATGTGAATTAGGTAAAGAAGAAGCTCCTTATCAAGCATTGAAGAGAATGGCTCTAGGCGAAGTTCGACCACAAGAGTCATTGTCACAAATACAAGAGGAAAGTGAACCACAAGAGGAGATCAACAATCAAGGGGGAGCTTCGATACAAGATCAATCACAAGAATATGAAGATGATCAACAAATCAACGAGGGCAACCACTCAGGGGGAGATGAAAATGATCACCAACACACAACTCTCCAAGTGCCACACCCAAGAGTACACCAATGCATTCAAAGGGATCACCCAATCGACAACATCATCGGTGACATCCAAAAGGGAGTAACCACTAGATCTCGTATAGCTAATTTTTGTGAGCATTACTCGTTTGTCTCCTTTTTGGAACCACGCAAGACTGAGGATGCATTGAAGGATCCGGACTGGGTGGTGGCAATGCAAGAAGAGTTGAACAACTTCAAGAGAAACGAGGTTTGGGAACTTGTGGCAAGACCCAATGCAAATATAGTGGGCACCAAGTGGGTCTTCCGCAACAAGCAAGACGAACACGGAGTGGTGACAAGAAACAAGGCACGACTTGTGGCCAAAGGTTACTCACAAGTCGAAGGTTTGGATTTCGATGAGACTTTTGCTCCAGTAGCTAGGCTTGAATCAATTAGAATATTACTTGCATATGCTACTCACCATGATTTCAAGCTGTATCAAATGGACGTGAAAAGCGCCTTCCTCAACGGACTGATCAAGGAAGAGGTGTACGTGGAGCAACCACCCGGGTTTGAAGATGAAGAGTTCCCCGACCACGTATATAAACTGCGTAAGGCTCTCTATGGCCTCAAACAAGCTCCTAGAGCTTGGTATGAGTGTCTTAGAGATTTCTTAATTGACAATGGTTTTCAAATTGGTAAAGTAGATTATACATTATTCACAAAGAATCTAGATAATGATCTTTTTATTTGCCAAATCTATGTTGATGATATAATTTTTGGGTCAACTAACCAATCTTTCTTTGAAGAATTTAGTAGAATTATGACAGACAGGTTTGAAATGTCAATGATGGGAGAATTGAAGTACTTCATGGGATTCCAAGTGCGGCAACAAAGGGAAGGATCATTCATAAGCCAAACCAAGTACACGCAGGACATACTCAAGAAGTTTGGCATGGACAAGGCAAAGCCCATAAAGACTCCCATAGCTACGAATGGCCACTTGGATCTCAATGAAGATGGACCGAGCGTCGACCAAAAGGTATATCGCTCCATGATTGGATCTTTACTCTACTTATGTGCATCTAGGCCGGATATTATGTTGAGTGTATGTTTGTGTGCAAGATTTCAAGACAACCCTAAGGAATATCACTTGACAGCCGTAAAAAGAATCTTGAGATATTTAGTTCATACACCCAACCTTGGTCTTTGGTACCCAAAAGGCTCCAAATTCAATCTCATTGGTTACTCCGATGCAGATTATGCCGGGTGCAAAGTTGATAGAAAAAGCACCTCTGGCACATGCCAATTCCTAGGAAGATCTTTGGTTTCTTGGTCATCTAAGAAACAAAATTCCATTGCATTATCCACAGCCGAAGCGGAGTATGTTGCAGCCGGGAGTTGTTGTGCACAACTCCTTTGGATGCGACAAACTCTAAGGGATTACGGTTACAATATGAACCGTATTCCTCTCCTTTGTGATAATGAGAGTGCCATTAAAATAGCCCACAATCCAGTTGAGCACTCTAGGACTAAACACATAGACATAAGACATCATTTCTTGAGTGACCATTCCATGAAAGGAGACATAACCATCTCACATGTCAACACCCAAAAACAATTGGCCGACATATTCACCAAGCCACTTGATGAAAAGCGTTTTTGCGAACTCCAAAATGAGCTAAATATTCTTGATTCTCGGAGTGTGGCTTGAAAAGTTGCATACCTATATGATTGCTTCAAATATGTTGATTGAATTGTGAAAATCATCCCTCTCCATTTTTCTCTCGAAAAACTATGTCAATTATTAGATCTTGATGAATTTTGATCATTGTATGATTGTTGTATGCTTACTGGTCATTCATCAAGATTACTTGAATTGTTTTGCCTCTCTATTCTCTATTATTGAACCTTCAAATATATATGAATGGGCTATGCAATTCTTTCCTGGTGACCACGGACTAGTCCGTGGTTACCCGGACTAGTCCGCCCATGCAGACTAGTCCGCAGAGTGCCGGTTAGGCCGGATTAGTCCGATAGACCACGGACTAGTCCGATATAGGTCTCTGGATGACTTCGGACTAGTCCGGTCATTTCCGGACTTGTCCGATTTTTCGTGTCCATAACCCTAGCCGCCACCAAACCCTAATCTCCTCCTCCCTCTCCTCCTCGTCAAGCGGAGAGCGAAGAAGACGAAGAAGATGACGAGAGGACAGACAGCGAAGAGTGAAGAACCTAGGACCTTCCTCTCTCTCTTTTTGGTGTCTTGATGCCAAAGGGGGAGAGATTGAGGGGGAGTCAAGTCTTAGCTTTAGCTGTAATAGGATGCGAGGAGAATGCGAGGAGAGAGCCTTCTCTGTACTTTTATTTGTGATTGTAATAGTTTAACACTGTTTTCATATTAAGTTTGGTCTTGTGATGAATTGCTCAATTTATTTGCGAGTATGTGATGAAAACTGCATTTTTGCTCCTGGAATGTCATATGCACTTGGTATCGGTTGATTAATGTAAATTCTGTCATTCTCAATGTATTCATGCACTTAGTATTCATCCCACCATAAAGAATGCACATATGGATAATTCTCTTGTTGCTTGATTTATTTTTGAGTCATATGTGCATACTTTATGAAAATCTCATTTTTGCCTTATTTTGTGAAATCTCAATTGGTTGTCATCAATCACCAAAAAGGGGGAGATTGAAAGTGCATCTAGGACTCCCTTGTGGGTTTTGGATGATTTATGACAAGCAATTGGGATCCCAATCCTTTTGTTGAGATGAATGCAGGCAAATAATGAAAAATGAGCAAAATGCCAAAAAGAAGGGAAATGAGAAGCAAAGTGAATTTGAGCTAAAGGAGAAGATAATAGTAGATTATTATGTATGGAGTGTGTTAAGGAAACACACCCAAGAGCTCAATCTCTTTCAAGCACACACACACAATGCACAAAGTTATACAGGACCGGACTAATCCGATATCAGCCGGACTAGTCCGATATCACTTTCTGCACTAGATCGGACAAGTCCGGTATCCACCGGACTAGTCCGATATCTTTCTGATCCACTTCAGACTAGTCCTCCCCAATGCGGACTAGTCCTCAACACAATGCACAAGTCACACAAAATCGGACAAGTCCGTTGTGATCCGGACTAGTCCGATATTCTTTCTGATCCACTTCGGACATGTCCGGTGTCTACACGGACTAGTCCAATATACACACTGATCTAAATCGGACAAGTCCTCCAAGTGCGGACTTGTCATCCTAAACACTTAGGGTTTCATATGTCCGGACAAGTCCGATGGCAATCGGACTAGTCCGAAGATTTCCAGTAGTGAAATCGGACAAGTCCGTTTTCAACCGGACTAGTCCGATATTCCTGGACACTTAGGGTTTGCTACACACAGCACACCGGACTAGTCCAGTGACCACCACGGACTAGTCCGATCTTTCTGAACCCTAACGGTCACTTTTAGAAACCCCATATAAATAGAGGTGCACGGCCCACTTTTACACTCTCTCGAACCCTAGCGCCATCACACCTGCTAAGAGACTCAAAAACCACCTCTCTCCACGAAATTAAGAGGAAAATCGATCAATCTATTGAAGATCACTTCTAGATCATTGGAGAGACACTTGGCACACATCATTGAGCTCTTGGTTTGATTCTCTAACACACTCTTGCGTTTCAATTTGTAATTTTCGAGTGTGTTATTGGTGGCTTTGTAAGTTGTAATCAAGGGAGCTCTCAACGTGTGAGAACGCCCCTTCAACTTGGTTATTTACCCTTTGTGATTAGTGGAAGAGGATTGGCCTTCGTGGCGATCCGACGAGGGAAGGGTTGGAGAAGACCCGGTCCTTTTGTGGGCTCCTCAACGTGGACGTAGGTTGCCTTCGTGGTAGCCGAACCACGGGATAAATCGTGTGTCTTGTCCTTTTGCGTTCTTTATCTTAATTGATCAACTTAATCTAGGGTTTGATTCACTTTGTTCAATTTGAGTTAAATTGTTGAACAAGAGCCTTAATTGTAATAGAATTTGACATACAACTATTAAAATGTCATTCAAGTTTATATTTCCACTGCAAACATTAACGAATCAATCAAATTGACTGAACTTGATCAACTTAGCCCGTGAAAACCGGACTAGTCCGCACTTTACCGGACTAGTCCGATATCTCTGGTATTGACTTTGTTGTTGAGTGTTACAGGAACCGAGAAAATTCAAAAAGGCCTATTCACCCCCCCTCTAGGCCTACATTCAGTATCAGGTCTAAAAACTCATGACTGCCATATTATATTTCAGAAGCTCCTTCCTATTGCTATACGTGACATATTGCCTGAAAAGGTTGTTGAACCTTTTATTGAGTTTAGCAGATTCTTTTCTGGAGTTTGTTCTAAAGAATTGGCGAAACCATATTTGGATAAGATGATTGAACAATTTTTTGAAACAATTTGTAAGCTTTAGATGTTTCTTCCTCTCGCTTTCTTTGGTATCATGGTACATCTTCCAATCCATCTTGCCGAAGAAGCTCGCTTGGGTGGACCTCTTTCTTACAGATGGATGTATCCAATTCAGAGGTACCTTGGTACATTGAACAGGTATAGGTAACAAAGCTCACCCGGAGGGTTCTGTAGCTAAGGGATATATTATGGAAGAGTGTATGACTTTTTGTAGTCATTTTTTGGATAACATCAACACCAAGCTTAATTTGCCAGAACGTCATGAAGCTGCAACTAGGAATGAACCTTCTCTCGAGTCTAATATATTTATAGAAGTTGATAATTCTAAAAAATGGTTTAAATGGGGCCAACTTACTATGGTGGAACTACATAACATCAGGCATTATATTATTTCTAATATTGAAGAGGCCGCTCCATGGATCAAGTATGTATAACTCAGATGGTCTATACTATATTGAATCATGCTTATTGTAGATGGCTAATTTAATTTTGTACCCTTTTCAGTGAGAATTTTGAAGAGCCGAAAAAGATTCATTGTCGTGATGTTGAAAAACGCCATAGAGATGATTTTTCTATTGGTTTTAGAAACGAGTAAGTACATGCAAGTTTTTACTTTGATGAAATATTGAACAAATATGTGTTCTGAAGTTGGTTTATCAATGACCCTTTTTATACTAATTAATGTGTACAGATTACAACATTAAACAAAGAAGGCAAAGTAACCGATTATTTGTATGCACTATCTAGAGGACCTGATCGTCAGACACGTTTTTTAGTCGATCATTCATAAATGATTCTTCTTTTGAACAGCAGAGGTGGAAAAAGATTTACGGACGCAAAACAGTGGTGTTGTTGTTCGGGATGGTGATCATGAGTGGTATGGAGTAATCAAGAAAATGATTTCTGTTGATTTTGAAAAAAATCAAGAGGTTCTGTTATTTGAATGTGACTAGTTTGATCGGCCTCGTTCCGGTCAGAGCCAAAGCAGAGGCTACAAAATGGATCGATACAGAATGATAAATGTTGACACTACTCTTTCTCAATTTAAGTATGAGCCTTACATTCTAGCCACCCAAGCAGAACAAGTTTTTTACGTTCGAAGTGTGAAGCAACCTAAATGGGCCACAATTGTTAAAAAGAAGTCACGAAACCTTTTTGCCATGCCCCCTGGAGACAGTGAAAATAATGTCACTAAGACGATGGAGACTGAGACATTTGATGATCGACGACTTACTGATATAAATGAGGATAGGACCGCATGGGATAGGAATGACATTGAGGAAGCAACCGGTGATGCTTCCGCTCTTTCAAATGAAGATGACGATGACGACGACAACGACAATGATGATGATACATATATCAATGATGGTATTGTACCTCCAATATTGGGGGAGGACAGCGAATATGATGATTTTTTATATAAGTACTATGTGAGCTAGCTGTACGTGAACTACTTGATTTATTTTTTGAATAGATAGAAGTCGCTATTCTATTTAGCAGCAAGCTTAGAAGCAAGCCGATATTGAATCGTGGTGAGTCGTGGCAAAAGTTTGTAATGCAACGATTGTGTTATGTGATGATAGATCCTAACATCACAAACTAGTGAATCGTGGCAAAAGTTCCTAATGCAACGATTGTGTTCCGTGGCGATAGATCCTAACACCACGAACTGGTGAGTCATGGTGAAAGTTCCTAATGCAACAATTGTGTTCCGTGATGTTAGATCCTATCACAACGAACTGGTGAATCATGGGAAAAGTTACAAATGCAACGATTGTGTTTTCGTGGCGATAGATCCTAATGCCACGAACTGGTGAATCGTGGTAATAGATCCCAATGCAATGATTCTGTTCCGTGGCGATAGATCCTAATGTCATGAACTAGTGAAGCGTGGCAAAAGTTCCTAATGCAACGAACGTGTTTCGTGGCGAAAGATCCTAACGCCACGAACTGGTGAATAGTGGCAAAAGTTCCTAATGCAATGATCGTGTTCCGTGGCGACATATCCTAATGCCACAAACCGGTAATTCATGGCAACAGATCCTAATACAACATAGTGTTTTGTGGCAATAGATCCTATCACCACGATCTGGTGAATCATGGCAAAAGTTCCTAATGCAACGTTTGTATTTTGTGGCGATAGATCGTAACGCCACGAACTGGTGAATCATGACAAAAGTTCCTAATGCAACGTTTGTGTTTCGTGGCGATAGATCCTAACACCACAAAGTGGTGAATCGTGGCAAAAGTTCCTAATGCAATGATTCTGTTCCGTGGCAATAGATCCTAACGCCACGAACCGGTATTTCATGGCAACAAATCGTAATGCAACGATTGTGTTTTGTGGCGATAGATCCTATTGCCATGAACTGGTGAAGCGTGGCAAAAGTTCCTAATGCAACGATTGTGTTCCGTGGCAATAGATGCTAATGCCACGAACTAGTGAATTGTGGCAATAGATCCTAATGCAATGATCGTGTTCTGTGGCAACAGATGCTAACGCCACGAACTAGTGAATCGTGGGAACATATCCTAATGCAACGATCGTGTTCTGTGGCGATAGATGATAATGCCACGAACTAGTGAATCGCGGTAACAGATTCGTGGCGATAGATCCTAATGCCACGAACTATTGAATCGTAGCAACAGACCCTAATGCAATGATCGTGTTCCGTGGCGATAGATGCTAATGCCATGAACTAGTGAATCGTGGCAACAGATTTGTGGCGATAGATCCTAATGCCACGAACTAGTGAATCGTGGCAACAGATTCTAATGCAACGATCGTGTTCTGTGGCGATAGATGCTAATGCCACGAACTAGTGAATCGTAGCAAAAGACCAAGCTTACTGCAATGATTTAGTACTCTTTGCAGTACAATCGTTGCAACAGGGCGGAATCCTTGTAGTGCTAGTCCGGTGTGGTGAAAAAGTGTAGCACTGAGGACAAGTCTGCACTTGGAGGACTTGTCCAATTTTTGTTCAGCAATTTTTGTTCAGGAAGTTTTCGGACTAGTCTGGTGGATATCGGACTAGTCCAGTGGATATCGGACTTGTCCGATGTGGTGCAAATGTGAAGCGTTGCGGGCAAGTCCGCACTTGGAGGACTTGTCCGTTTCTGTCCAGAGAGAAATTGGACTAGTCCGGTCTCAACAATTTTGTTATGATCTCATTTGTTTATCGTTAATCAACCAAAATCCACAATGGATGCCTAGATGCACTTTCAATCTCCCCCTTTTGGTGATTGATGACAACCAATTGATATTACACAAATATGTTGAAAAGTTCAGATTTTCATAAAGTGTGCACATATGAAATTTGAGAAAAATAGTAAACGTAGAAGTAATACTATGATCACTCTTTATGGTGGGGTGCAAAACTATGTGTATGTGAGCAATAATATTGATCTGAATGAAGTAAAAAGCGTAATCCTAACATCATCAAGGTTATAAAGTATACATAGCAACTTTAAAGCATAAAACATTGATCATAGTAAAACATAATCATAACATCATCAAGATTATTGGGTGCACATAGCAACTTTAAAGCATAAAACATTGATCATTGTAAAGCATAATCATAACTTCATAATACATGTCCAAAAGCATAATGATAACATAATATAAGTTTTACAAGACCAAATGCATTACAGTCTCAAAGAAGAATAAGAGCAACAAGACAGAAAAGAGATCTTCGACTCTCTCTCTCTCTCTCTCTCAACCTGAGCTACGACCTAGGACTCCCCCTCAATCTCTCCCCCTTTGGCAGCATCAAGGCACCAAAAAGGAAGAGAAGGAGGGATCTACTCATCATCGCTGTCTCCATCCGCATTGTTGGTCCTTTGTTCATCTTCTTCATCAGGCTGAGGAGAAGGAGAAGAAGAACCACTCATCGTGCCCCTAAGGCCAAAGTAATCAAGCTCGGAGTTGGTGGGAGACGGAAGCTCCGAGAAATCAGATCCAGAGTCCTCTGAAATAACAGGAGACCCAACAGGCTCAATCTCCAGTTTTTGGCAAATGGCTTTGATATTTTCCTTCATGTACCGCATTTGCTCCTTTCTTGCCTTGTTCATCTTGTGTAGCTTCACCTATGATTTGCGGCAAGAACCAAAGATAGCAGACAAATACTTCAATATCCTGCTAGTGGACCCTTTGCAAGATGGAGGGGCCCTAGAGCTAGAGGGAGGCCTTGTCTCCTCTTGGGCTCTCCTTGGGTGCTCCTCACTTGAGATAGGAGAGGGAGCTGATGCGAGAGTAACTTGAGGCGTCTTTTGAGGCCTCAAGGCAGTTTGCTCAACGTCCTTCAGAAACTCGATTCCTATGACCTTCTCAATCATGAAGATAATATATGGCGCATAGCCACAGGAGCGGTTGGGAGTGCAAGAGATGTTCACCATATCATTCCAAATGTAGTCGAACACATCAATTCTTCTCCTCTTGCTTATCACCTTCATCAAGGTTCTCAAGTAACCTTGGACGCTGCATGCATCCCCATCCTTAGGAGGAATTGTCTTCCAAAGCACTCGATTGAGGACAATGAAGAATGACTTCATGTTCTTGGTCGAGGGGTGATTGTAACGGAGATGAGTGTTATAGAGGAACTCTGTCTTGTCCTTCTCTAGAGGGTTGTCATTGTGGATCACAATCTCATTGTTCCCGGTATCCTCAAGATGTAGCAGCTTGGGAAAATCAACATAAGTGATGGAATAGATTGATCCATGAGTCATTCAAGTTAATCTTTCTTCACCCGTACTGGCAAAGTGGCAAGTGGCAAAGATTTGAGCAATTACTTCATCATTCCAGTTGTATCTAAATGATAACAAATCCTTTAGACCATGCCTCTCTGCTGCGACCACTAGATCATCAAAAGCATCACAACTATTCTTTTCAATGTAGTCCCAATCTATCCACTGACTGCGAACTACTAGAGTCTTCATCGTGAGGTAGACGCTGCTATAGTAGTCCGAGTAGAAATCACTCCAAAACCTCAGATCAACAGCTACCTTCCCACTGCTGTAAGCATCAACCTTCCTGAGCTTCCAAGCGACATCGCTGCCCTTTCCATTGAATCTCTCTTATGAAGAACTTTTGTTTCTCTGTCTTGGAGGAACCATCTTCAGGGGGCCAATCAGGCCAGAGGCAATTCCTTTTCCTTTGCCCTTAGCTTGGCAAGGAGCCACCGAGCTGGATCCAACTGATGAGATCATGGACATTATCATTGCACAAATAAACATGACACAATGTTTATTTGTTTGAGATCCTGGCTCAAGTGATGGTGCGCTCTTGTTTGATGGACAAGATCAAGATGGTGCACTATGTCGTCCACCACCTTGGCCTCCACCTTTCATGCACACAAGAGGATTTGATGACGTTGCACATATGGACCCACACATGAGAGAAGATGAACTTGAGTCGAGGATGACTCCAATTCAAGAAGTGGAGGATGATGAGTACATCAATCCTATGCATATACACAACACTCCATTCAACATACAAGATGCAATCAATAGGATTCACACACCAATTAATTTCAGAGGTGAGCTCGTTCTTATATGTTTCCTTAAATATTTTTGAGAATAGATTGCTACCTAATGACTTAATTGTGATTAGGATCCATAGAGAAGTTAAAGGAGTAATTGGAGGAATATTTAGGGTCATGGAGGACCAGAGGATACGTTCAAAGAGGATGGAAACCGACCACAAATCAAAATCGTGTCCAACTCGGAGTCCAGGAGCACACTAAAATGGACGTCCAAGACGCATACGTACTCCGTTTTGGACATTATACGTATGCAAGGAAAGGGGAGAGGATAACCTTTCCAATGGCGCTGGTCCCATGTCAAAATTCCTTCAGAGTCTATGGCAATCATCGAAACAAAATCAAGTTCAGAATCTGTCAGGGTGCTGCCCCACCGTATTGGGCCATTGGGCCTTGTATCATGTCTCAGTCCATTATTTTTGTATCTAAGGGTTATTTCACGACCCAACACCCCTTTGGACGTCCTCCCACCTATATATACTCCATAGTAGCCACCATGATCAATTGAGTTTTGCTTAGATTAATAATATCGCTGTTCTACGGTTTGTAAAACCCCAACTCTGCGATTTTAGATCGTGTCTTCTACGTTCTTGCTTGTGTTCTCGGTTGCACTTGCAGGTATTATCCTTCTTGGCGAGGTCAAGCGTGTGCAGCACGGTTGATAACCAAATGGAGCGGTGGTATAGTGATTGCAGGGGTTTTTCGTGTTCTACTCGAGAGCCTCGGATCATCAACGTCGATATCTCCATCAATCGACTTATCCATTACCTTTCGGAAGATCGGGCCTAAGCTTAATCATCAAGTGGTATCGGATTTCCAGGTTGCCCGTTAGGCAATTCATCTATCCATTACATTAGTTTTGTTTTTCATACCTAGAGTCCACAAAAAAACCACAAAAAACTTGAAGTTTAGTAGATCTGTTCATTACTTTGTCCAAATCACCATTGAGCCTTTGCAACTTTCGTTTTCAGATTGGTTTTGTTGATTTTGTGTCTGTTGTTGAGTCATATTGTTGGTTTAGAAAGTGTTTTTGGTATTATTTTGAGTTTTGCATGGTGTCGATTCATCTTTTTGAATCGCGTCATCACGTCCAGATTAGATTAATCTCTGTCCAGTTGGGTATTTTGATCATATCTCACACATACGAACGTGGAATTTGGAGTTCTTGTACTTTTTGGAAATATTAAGAAGTTCTACAGAACTTTTGTATTCATAGGTTTTCCAGAAAATAGAGTTATGATGGTCAAAAGTGCATTAGATCTGAATCTGTTCTCGACCTAGAATTTCTGAAAAGTCTGTGCTTCGGGGGCAATATCTCCTATTGTTCTTGTCCAAAATAGATCTTACATATATTGAAATTAAAGAAGAGAGATATATCTACAATCTTGCTGTTGTAAGTTTTTTTATTTAGAGCCTCTAAGTGTGTCTATTTGTCCTTGGAAGATTGAGCAGAAAATCTGCGACAGACACACGAGATATCTTTGATTGCTTTTTATGTGTTCTTCTTTTGCGGCACATTCTGAAAAAAAAGGAAGAAAAAAAAAGAAAAAGGCAAGTGCAAAACAAGATACAAAAGTCGCACAAAAAAGGAGAAAAAAACAGCAAAAAAAAAACAGAAGTGCTTGCATTCTTTGTGTCATCTAGTTTTGTCTCATGTTTTGCTAGCTTGAACTAACTAAGAACACATTTAGGCCAGTAACTTTGACAAGTACTTTGGACACTTATTCAACTTTACTATCTGATTTCATTGTTGCTAATCCTTGCTACATATAAAGTGTCATCCAAGCTACACTTTACTCTTGAGCAGAATCGATACACCTTTGCAATCATCCCACGCTTCATTGGTTTCTTCATAGCGGCCACCGTTTGCCACCCGCAGTGTCGGTAAGAACCCTTGTAAGAGCGTGGTAAGACGTTTGAGAGTGTGTGATTCCACTTCCACATTGCCATTATGCTTTGTAGTTGATAGGGATAACATATTTTTTTGTTGTCTTCTGTTTGCTACTAACAATGTCAGGTAAAAGCAAGAATCATGCATTATATGCTGAGACGATTGACATGATGAAGACGGTGATGGAGTTGCTCGCTAAGAATCAGGCATCAACTAAGGTTTCACATGACATTCAGACCATCTTTACAACTCCTTCCACAAGAAGTAATTACATTCTCCCATCTCTTCCTTCTTATGGTGATTTTGGTTACGATGAATATATTGCTTGGGAAATAGAGTTGGATAAAATTTTTGGACAATGACATATGTGTGAGAGGAGGAAGATTAGAAATATTGCTAGTGCGTTAGTTGATTGTGCATTAACTTTGTGGGACAACTTGAGCGATTCAGAAAAACCTCGAACATGGAAAGATATGAAAATTCTTATGATAGAAACTTTTGCTAATGTATCTAATTGCAAAGATAAAATCCATGAAGTTGAGAAGAATTTTCTTGTTGTACCTCCTCCTATGCCTAACCTTTTGCAGGAACATGAACAAATAAATGTAGATGCAAATAAGAATGAGGTGTCGAACAACTCTTCTGAATTTTTTTATGAATCAACCCATAATGCATTTGAACTTCTTACTGGAAATGAGAGTAATGTTAATGAACAATGCTCCATATTTAACCAAGGTATGACATTTTCAGATGTTCTGAATTTTGCTACCAATCATACTATCGATGAGCAGCAACAAGATGAACCATTTCATAATACACCTTCACCACTAGTTGATTTTCCTATTGATTCTTACAACAAAAATGAGTTGTGTGTTGATAATTATATTGTACCTATGATAGAACAACCAAATGAATTTGATACTTTATCACTCACTTGTGCTGAAATTTATAATTTGATCACCACTACTGCTGAAACTGATGAGCTGAAATTGTTGTATTCTCTAAATACTTTGGGTTATCTTGAATTTGACACTCTTTGTGATCTAGATATTGTAGAGAGGAGAATATTTTCTCAATATGAATTGCCTTTGTTAAGTAGAAATATTTTTCATGCTATAGGTAACTATGAAGATAGTGGTGCATTTATGGTGCATAAAGTTTACATATGCTCAAATGAGAAATCCCATTTTGTGCTGCAACAACATGGTGAAATGAATGGATGCACTCACACTAATAATTCTTTGTCAAGTTTTTCTAGTATTTTTTTTCTTGCAGCACGGACAATATTTAATTGAGAAGCATTGTTCGCCGCGGTTGTGCAATATGGACAACACTCATTCTACCCCCAAAGCAAGCCTCTTTGCTTGACACACGAGCAAGCCGAGGACGACTTGTCATAAAGAAGGGGAGAATGATGAGATCATGCACATTATCATTGCACAAATAAACATGGCACAATGTTTATTTTTTTGGGATCCTGGCTCAAGTGGATGTGCGCTCTCATTTGATGGACAAGATCAAGATGGTGCACTATGTCGTTTACCACCTTGGCCTCCTCCTTTCATGCACACAAGAGGATTTGATGGCGTTGCACATATGGACCCACACATGAGAGAAGATGAACTTGAGTTGAGGATGACTCCAATTCAAGAAGGGGAGGATAATGAGTACATCACTCCTATGCATATACACAACAATCCATTCAACATACAAGATGCAATCAATAGGATTCACACACACCAATTAATTTTAGAGGTGAGCTCGTTCTTATATGTTTCCTTATATATTTTTGGGAATAGATTGCTCCCTAATGACTTAATTGTGATTAGGATCCATAGAGAAGTTAAATGAGTAATTGGAGGACGATATAGGGGCGTGGAGGACCAGAGGATACGTTCAAAGAGGATGGAAACCGACCCCAACTCAAAGTCGTGTCTAACTCAGAGTCCAGAAGCAGTACACACTAAAATGGACGCCCAGGACGCATACAAACTCCGTTTTGGACGTTCGACATATTCACAGAAAGGGGAGAGGATAACCTATCCAATGCGCTGGTCCCATTTCAAAATTCCTTCAGAGTCGACGACAATCATCGAAACAAAATCGAGTTCAGAATCTGTCATGGTGCTGCGCCACCGTATTGGGCCATTGGGCCTTGTATCAAGTCTTGGTCCATTATTTTCGCATCTTAGGGTTAGGTCACGACCCAACACCCCCTTGGACGTCCTCCCACCTATATATACTCCATAGTAGCCGCCATGAACAATTGGGTTTTGCTTAGATTAATAATATTGCCGTTCTACGGTTTGTAAAACCCCAACTCCGCGATTTCAGATCGTGTCTTCTACGTTCTTGCTTGTGTCTCGGTTGCACTTGCAGAGATTAGCCTTCTTGGCAAGGTCAAGCGTGTGCAGCATGGTTGATAACCAACGGAGTGGTGGTGTAGTGATTGCAGGGGTTTTTCGTGTTCTACTCGAGAGCCTCGGATCATCAACATCGAGATCTCCATCAACCGACTTATCCATTACCTTTCGGAAGATCGGGCCTAAAACATTTCTTATCACCAACTACATCTTTGCCCTTGGAAGGTGGTTTCTTAGCTGGGACTTTTTGCCGCACCTGAGGTGGAGCAGGAGAAGGCTCAAATAGCACGCTCTTGCCTTTTGTTGGAACGAGGCTCCGAAGCATGAGGCAATGTATCTTGATCCATTTCGTCTTCAAAGTCAGAGAGATTCTCATTTGAGGTCGACATTAACTAGACAAAGAAGAGATACATGACATAGATAAGAATTGGTGACAAGGGATTCATTGAGTTGTGATACGCTAGAGATTTGATCAGTACACACTGGACTTATCCGTAGTTCAGGTGCGGAATAGTTCGGAGCACCGGACTGTCTGCACAAATAACGGACTAGTCCGGTATGCGGCTGTTCAAACCCTAGATAGATGAAATTTTGGAGTTTCTCAATGCAAAAGTGAAATTGAGTTGATGGAATACATCAAGGAAACACGTATTGGAAAGAGGAATCAAGCTATTTGAGAAATACCAAGGAAAGTTGAAGAGTTAGGGTTTGGTGAGAAAAATTTCCAAATCCTTTGATTCGAGGAGTTTGAAGAGTTGTTGGTGCGGATTAGTCTGTGGTCTTCGATCTCCTTGCAATGTAGTTCGATTCCCACGGAGATTTGAGCGGATTTGAGGGAGAACTCACAAAATCGCCTTGGGAGCACTTGACTGAGGAGAGAGAACTTGAGGGAAGTTGTGAGGTGGAAGAAGAAGGGTCTGCACCAGCCTAAGGGGTTAAGATGTCGATACACCGGACTAGTCCGTGCTCATATCGTACTAGTCCGGACAAGCGGACACTCCGCGGACTAGTCTGCAGTGTGCGGACTAGTCCGTGGTCACCTGGACAGGAAAATTTCGTATATATATCTGAAGGTGCCTAATAAAGAAATAGGGGACAAAGACACAAATATTCTTGATGAATATGATCAGTAAACACATAACAATCAAACTATGACCATAATTCATCAAGATCTAATAATTAACATAGTTTTTAGGAGAAAATAGAGAAATATGAGTTTTCAACAAAAAGAACTTGATTTTGAAGGATGGCTTACAGATATGCAAGATTTCAAGCCACGTTCCGAGCATCAAGGATATTTAGTTCATTTCGAAGCTCCCAAGCATTTTTCATCAAGTGGCTTGGTGAAGATATCGACTTGTTTTTTCTCAGTTTTGACATGGAAAATTGCTATGTCTCCTATCATCGAATGGTCTCTCAAAAAGTGATGCCGAATATCATTGTGTTTGGTTCTAGAGTGCTCAACAGGATTGTGTGCAATTTTAATGGCACTCTTATTATCACAAAGGAGTGGAATACGGTTCATATTGTAATTGTAGTCCCTTAGAGTTTGTCGCATCTAAAGGAGTTGTGCACAACAACTCCCAGCTGCAACATACTTCGCTTCGGCTGTGTACAAGGCAATAGAGTTTTGTTTCTTGGAGGACCAAGAAACTAGGGACCTACCCAAAAATTGGCAAGCACCGGAGGTGATTTTTCTATCTACCTTGCACCAGGCATAATCTGCATTGGAGTATCCAATGAAATTGATCTTTGAACCTTTAGAATACCAAAGGCCTAGGTTTGGTGTATGAACTCAATATCTCAAGATCCTTTTTATGGCTGTTAAATGACATTCCATAGGATTGGCTTGAAACCTTGCACACAAACATACACTCAACATGATATCTGGCTTGGATGCACATAAATAAAGTAGAGAGCCAATCATGGAACGGTATACCTTTTGATCCATGTTAGGTGCATCTTCACTAAGGTCTAAGTGTCCATTTGTCACCGTGGAAGTCTTTATGGGCTTCACTTTGCCATGCGAAAATTCTTGAGAATGTCTTGGGTGTACTTTCTTTGCCTTATGAACGTTCCTTCCTTTAGTTGTTTCACTTGGAACCCCAAAAAGTATCTCAGCTCTCCCATCATGGACATCTCGAATCTACCTATCATGATTTTACTAAATTCTTGACAAAAAGATTTGTTAGTTGAACCAAATATGATATCATCAACATAAATTTGACAAATGAATAATCATCATCAAAGAGCTTGGTAAACAAAGTGTAATCAGCTTTACCAATTTTGAAGCTATTTTCAACTAGAAAATCTTTAAGGCACTCATACCAAGCTCTAGAAGCTTGTTTGAGGCCATTGACATCCTTACGCGGTTTAAATACATGGTCAGGGTACTCTTGATCTTCAAAACCAGGGGGTTGCTCCACGTACACCTCCTCCTTGATCAGTCCATTGAGGAAGGCACTTTTGATGTCCATTTGATATAGCTTGAAATCATGGTGAGTAGCATATGCAAGTAATATACGAATTGATTTAAGCCTAGCTACGGAAGCAAAAGTCTCGTCAAAATCCAAACCTTTGACTTGTGAGTAACCTTTGGCCACAAGTCGTGCCTTGTTCCTTGTCACCACTCCGTGTTCGTCTTGCTTGTTACGGAAGACACATTTAGTGCCGATGACGTTGGACTTGGGTCTTTCAACAAATTCTGATACTTTGTTCCTCTTGAAGTTGTTTAATTCTTCTTGCATTGCCATGACCCAGTCAGGATCTCTTAATGCATCTTCAACCCTGTATGGTTCCAAAGAGGATACAAAAGAATAGTATTCACATAAATTAGCTATACGAGATCGAGTTGTCACTCCATTTTGGATGTCACCAATTATATTATCGACGGGGTGATCTCTTTGTATGCTTTGGTGTACTCTTGGATGTGGCACTTGAGGTCTTGAATCCTCATGATCATCATCTTCTTCGTCTCCCCCTGGATAGTTGCCCTCATTAATGTTTTGATTATTTTGATCTCCTTGAGGTTGATCTTGCGTGGAAGCTCCCCCTTGATCATTTTCCTCCGTTTGTGATTCATCTTCTTCATTCGGATTTTGAGGTGATGCTTGTGGTCGAATATCACCCAACGCCATTCTTCTCAATGCTTGACATGGAGCTTCTTCTTGATGTAGCACACACTGGTTAACTTGCTCTACTTGAGAGCCTTTAGTTTCATCGAACACTATGTCACGTGCTACTTCAACAAGTCCAGAGGTTTTGTTGAAGACACGATAAGCGTAGGAGTTTGAATCATAGCCAAGCAAGAAACCTTCATCAGACTTCGAAGCAAACTTTGAAGCCCTTGGCTTCTTGTTTAGAATATAACATTTTGAACCAAAAACTCAAAAGTATGAAATATTTGGTTTGTTACCGGTGAGTAGTTCATATGAAGTTTTCTTGAGCAAACGATGAAGATATAGTCGGTTTATGGCGTGACAAGCGGTGTTAACTGCTTCAGCCCAAAACCGGTCCGAAGTCTTGTATTCATTGAGCATTGTCCTCGCCATCTCAATGAGTGTTTGGTTCTTCCTTACGGCTACCCCGTTTTGTTGAGGAGAGTAGGGTGCTGAAAATCCGTGCTTTATTCCTTCTTCATCTAAATACTCCTCAACTTGAGTATTCTTGAATTATGTTCCATTGTCACTTTGTATGTTCTTGATCGTCAATGAGAATTCATTTTGAGCTCGCTTGAGAAACTTCTTGAGTGTTCCTTGCCTTGTGAAGCGTGAAAAATCATCGACAATGACTAAACCATATTTATTACCGGCGATGCTTATGTAAGCAATTGGACCGAATAGTTCCATGTGGAGGAGCTCAAGCAGTCTTGTTGTAGTCATGACATTCTTCGCTGGATGGGGTGCTCCTACTTGCTTCCAGGCTTGGCACACGCTACACGGTCTGTCTTTCTAAAAAACAACGTCCTTCAAATCTCAGATGTGATGACCTTTTAGAAGTTTTTGTAGATTCCTCATACCAACATGTGCTAGCCATCTATGCCACAGCCAACCCATGTTAGTTTTTGCAGTCAAGCATGTGTCAAGTTTGGCTTTATCGTTGTTGAAGTCAACTAGATAAAGTTTTCCCTTTAGCACACCCTTGAAAGCAATAGAGTTATCACTCCTTCTAGAGACAGTCACACCCTCATTAGTGAATAAACAATTATAACCTTTGTCACAAAGTTGAGATGTGGACAAGATGTTATAATCTAAGGAACCAACATGTAAAACATGAGAAAGTGTATGCTGTGATGAAATTGCAATTTTACCGGTACCTAGCACCCTTCCTTTACTATTATCAACAAAATAGATTCCTTCGCTTGAGTCTTCATTTTGTTCATACTCCACGAACATTGTTCTTTCTCCGGTCATGTGATTTGTGCATCCCCTATCTAGCACCCATTTTGCTCCATCGGATGAATAATCCTGCAAAAAGAAATTATGCTTTGGTCTTAGGTACCAAAGCTTGCTTGGGTCCTTTGAGGTAAGTCACAAGTGATTTGGGCACCCACACACGAGACTTGGTGTTCTCATAGTGTGGCCCAACATATTTAGCATAAGATTTTCCATAACCATTTTTCATAAGCCATATGAAGCATCAAAGGTTCTAAACAAGATTTGTTGTCCATATGAGTTCACAATGTTCAATTTAACAATGTTATCATGTTTTCCAACTTGGGAGGAGTTTCCCTTGACAAAAGCAATGTGAACCTTGTCACTCTTGTAGATTCTAGCGTTTTGCCTTTCACCATAAGAATACCCAATGCCATTTTTAACATTAGGAGGTCTTGTGACCGAGTATGCACTGCATGCATACTTGACCTTCTCCCTGTCAAATATTCTACTTTGGGAGGGATGCTTGTCTTTTGTCAAGTTTGACTTTTCTTTCAAGTTGGTGTTATTTTTAGCACATGTACAATTAATGACAATTTCAGATTTGATATGTTGAGAAGGTGAGCTTGTAGAGGATGAAGAACCACTTTGCTTGAGTGACTCAACTTGTGTCTCAAGGATCTTGTTAACTTTGGTTAAGTTAGCAACTTCATCCTTGATAGTCACATTTGAGTCTTTTAACTTCAAACAAGCTTCCTTACTTGAAGCTAACTTAAGTTCTAGTGATTTACTTCACTCCTTTTCAAGCTCAAGGAGCTTTTCAATCTCAAGATATTCCTCCTTTGGAGAATGATCATATATTCTTGGCGTTTGACTAGCTCATCCTTATCAACAATCTTATCCATTAGAAATTTCATTTTAGCAGCAATCTTTTTATCTAAACCACTAAGCATGTCATCATCATCACTAGAATTATCAATATCTCTTGTAAAAGAATGCGAGAAGGAGGATTTAGTTATAACCTTTTTTTCCTTCCTTGGCCATTAGACATGTGTGGTCGGTGTCCTTCCATGTGCCCATGGTTGGGAAAAGAGTGAACTTCTTGATGGGCTTCTTGATGGCTAGAGTGGCCATCTTCTCTTCTTCTTCACATGGGGACTCATCATTGGAGTCTCACTCCTTCCCTAGATGTTCTTGGCCATATTGCTTCTTTTTCTTGAATACTTTCTCTTGTTGGGGCTTGTTGTCTTCACTCTTTCTCTTATTATCTTCATGTGGACAATCTACTATGAAATGATCATACTCTCCACAATTATAGCATGCACGTCTCATCTTGGATCTTTGTTTGTCCCTATGTCTTCTTTCATTTGAGCTACCACCCTTTCTTCTTCTCATCATTTTCTTGAACTTTTTCATGAACAAGATCATGTCTTCTTCATCGACATCACCGCTTTCATCATTACCATCATCTTCCTTGGGAGCTTCTCGAGCTTCTTTTGATGCGGGCTTGCAGGTTACCTTTACAGCAACTCCTTTCTTCTTTGCCGAGGTAAGGTCAGCAAGTTCCTTGACATGCTTGGGTTCCTTCTCCAACATTTCAAAGTTGATGATCTTTCCAAGAATTTTGTCTTGGGTCATTTCTCGATACCCTGTACTTTCTCTAATCATAGAGCAGAGCGTCAAGTTCCGAGGCATGAATGCCCTAAGAATCAGTTTCACCACTTCATGATCTGTCCACTTCTTGCTACCGTAAGGTCGGACTTTTTTTATGAGAGACTTCAGTCGATTGTACATATCCTAGGGTGATTCACCTTCTTCTATAAAAAATCTTCCCAATTCACCTTCAATGATCTCAATTTTAGCTTCGCGTACATGACGATCACCTTTATGTGCGGTTTTGAGAGTATCCCAGATTTCCTTGGCAATCTCAAGTCCATCCACCTTGTTGAACTCGTCTCGGCTCAATGATGATGTAATTATAGCTACGGCTTGAGCATTTCGATGAATAGCTTGCTCTTGACTTGGAGTTACCTCTTAATCATCATCTGGAATATCTATCCATGTACACACTATATGAAAGACTTGGGTTAAGAGATATAAGGTGCATTTTCATGTTTTGTCTCCACATTGTATAGTCATTTCCATCAAAGTAAGGTGCTTTGACTAAAGGAATTGACAAGTAATGACTATTATTAGAATTTAAACGCTCATAGTTAAAAGGATATCGGGAGTAGTCTGTGTGAATACTCCCGTTTTTCTTCTCATCTTCAATCTTCTTGTTCCCTTTTGGAGAGAGTGCCTTCTTTCATAGAAGAGCCTTGAGTTCAAGCATCTCCTCATCATCATCCTCACAGTCTTGAATGACATTGAGGAGTTCTATAGTTTTTTGTTCCTTTCATCATCACCCTTTTTGTTGTAGAAGCTCTTGTGATCAACCTTGATGTACGACATCGTCTCTTCGAGCGGTGAGTCTCATTTGAAGAGTTTGGCTTTGATACCAATTGAATACAGCCTAGAGGGGCGGTCAATAGGCTTTTTGAACTTTTATCGATCCCCGAAACACTTAACAAAGAGATCAAATACAGGGAGGCTAGACTAGTCCGTTATGGTGCGGACTAGTCCGGTATACGCGGACTTGAAAAATAAAGTAGATATTTAATTTTACTTCTAGTAGCTTATGCAGCGGAAAGAAATTGGCAACTTAAGTATATTATGATGATGAAGTATGATATTGCAACTATCAAGTTTAATACAATGTTTTGATGAAAATAAAAAAGAATTTGCAAACCCTAAAATATGATCAAAACGTAGAATAAGAACACGCGAGATAAGATTTTATCCCGAGGTTTGATTCCACAGGGGAATCTATGTCTGCGTTTAGTAGTCCATGAAGGATCGGGTCTTCACTAACCCTTCCCTCATTGAATCGCCACAGAGGCCGATTCTCAATCACTAACCACACAAGGGGGTAAAGAACTCGTTCAAGGAGCCTTCTCACAAGTTGAGGGCTCCCCAAAGATTACAGGGAATGAACACTACCAAACACACTCAAAAGATGTACAATAATCAATGAGAGTATGCGAGAGATCAAACCCAAGAGCTCAAGATCGTGTAAAACAAGTTATCTCCTTAGTCTAATCCCTAATCCTCAAAGATTTGATCCTTTTAGGTTTCGAATGAGTGGAGAGAAGTATTTTTGGGCCTTTGGGAGGTGTGATGGCGTAGGGAGTCGAGAGAGAAGTTTGGCCGTGCACCTCTTTTTATACTAGGGTTTCCAAAAGTTACCGTTAGGGTTTGTGAGATCCAGACTAGTCCATGGTGGACACCAGACTAGTCTGGTGTGCCTGTGTGGAAAACCCTAAGTGTTGATGGATACTAGACTAGTCCGTTAAGGTGCGGACTAGTCCAATCCTGGCACAGAAAGTTTTTGGACTAGTCTGGTTGATATTGAACTTGTCCAGTATTGTGAAAAAGTGTAGAACTGAGGACAAGTCCACACTTGGAGGATTTGTCTGATTTTTACTCAAGAAGTTTTTGGACTAGTACGGTGGATATCGGACTTGTCCGGTGTTGTGTAAATGTGAAGAGCTGCGGACAAGTCCACACTTGGAGGGCTTGTCCATTTCTGTCCAGAGAGAAATCGGACTAGTCCGGTAGATATCAGATTAGTCCGCTCTTCCTGATATTTGTGCAGTGAGTGCAATCTTTTTCAATTGAGCTTTTGGGGTATGTTTATCCAACACACTCCTTACAAAATAAATCTATTATTTTTCAAATCTTGAGCTCTTTTCCTTTTGGAACCTCATTCTCCTTTCTTTTTGTTATTTCCTTCTAATCTCTTTAAAACATGCGCTCATCTCAACAATTTTGTTAGGATCTCATTTGTTTGTCATTAATCAACCAAAACCCACAAGGGATGCCTAGATGCACTTCAATGTCATCGGATCGAAGTTGAATGTATGGGTCATGCCTTCACAATGACTATATCAAAGGTGTAGATGCACTTATCGATATTTGGCATCTGTCACGGGCGTCTGCTTCGTCATGTATACCGTTCGGTAGTAGTCACAACGAATGTCACACCAAAATCGAGGGTCGGCGGTGTGGTTCTCACACTTGTATACATTTCCCATCCTCAACCTCTTTGCCTTTTCTGACCCTTTACCTCTGAATAAAGTAGCTTCAACAGCGGCTTGTCAATTTGGATTCCTTGCAGGCGAGGACATTCTCAAAGGGCCAATGGTGTGAGGACCCCTTTTTACCCTTTTCTCTTATGGTGATGCCAACTTGCGCCTTGCTAGCAGACTTCTTGGCAATTGGTGTTCTCTTCTTCGGCAGTTCATCCGCCGGTGACTTGCCTTTGTCTTTTGCGTCTCTAGTTGCTTGAGTTCTTGTTTTCTCACCCATGGTCACAAGCCTCTTCTTCCTTGGGGCTTGTTCGGCTACAACTGAGTTATGAGCCTCACGTTGCTATTTCTTTACCTTCCTTGCCTCACTTCTCGACTCGAGGAGAGCTATAGCGAGCTCTAGCTCCTCACGGACACGGTGATAGGTCTCTTGCCTCGCCGCCTCATGCTCCGGGTCGGATAGGGGCAAGTCATTGTGGTTCGACATCATCCCTAAAAAGAGATAAACAATAGAGTATATGAGTCCAAAGAGGTGAAATATTGCATTGGAATTCACAAAAATAATCAAAATTAGGGTTTTACACTATTAACACCAGACTTGTCCGCCCTAGGGGTCGAACTAGTCTAGTAACCCTAATCTTGATGATTTTTGTAAAAACTACGGATCATGGCATAATATTGTAGGCTAGGATCACAATGACATGTAGAACAACTTATGTGAAGAGGTTTCTACTAAAAGACCTAAGAGATTTGAATTTCGAAGGATTTGGAGTTAGGTCTAGAATACCTCTTTGAATCTTCGAATCACCGAAATGCGGGTGATAGATCAAGCGAAGATGCGCGGGGAGGAGTTCCAACACACTTAGGGGCTTCAATCCATGGATTGGAAGTAGTTTTTGGTGGATGGAATTGAAAATCGCAAATTTGGGGTGCGGTTTTCGTGGTTGAAGAGAGAGCGTGTGTGAGGAGGTAAGTGATGAGTCGTGAGCCCTCTAGGGAGGTTAAGTCCCCAAGGTTCGGACTAGTCCGGCTGAAAGCCCGGACTTGTCCGATCCACATACTCTATCCGGACTACTCGAAGGGCCAGACTTATCCTGTCTAGTGGATGGACTAGTCCGTCAGAGCCCGAAGAAGCTGGACTCCGGACTTGTCCGGCCAATGAGGCGGACTAGTCTGGTCCAAAGGCTGAAAATACATATATATTTGAGTTTTCGCCAGAGATTTGATCCTTTTGGACTAGTTTTCACAAAAGATATTTGCTAATATGGTCAGTAAGCAATCAACAACCAAACTATGACCATAAATTCCCAAAGATTCAATAATTTCAAATAGTTTTGTAGAACACTGAAGGGGATGAGTTTTTCTCAAGCATGTATGAACTTTGAAGCAAATACAAGTAACAATCCCATGTGCATGACTCAAGCCACATTTCGAGAATCAAAGATATTGAGCTCACTCCTAAGTTCACAAATCTTTTCTCATCTAAGGGCTTGGTGAAGATATCATCCAATTGTTTTTCAGTTCTAACATGGGAAATCAATATGTCTCCTTTGATGGAGTGATCTCTCAAGAAATGGTGGCGCATATCAATGTGCTTGGTCCTTGAATGCTCAACTGGATTGTGGGCTATTTTGATGGCACTCTCGAGTCAAACATGACTCAGCCACAACCAGAGTCCATAACCTAGTCGATTGGACCTTTCTGACCAATTTTTTTACATCCACATCTCTTCATCATGCCTCGGAACCATGTAACCACGTCCATGCACTCCTTGCACACGTGCAAAAATCTTCCAACTACGTCCATGATACCTTCATATGCATTGTTCTTGATTAGAAGATGCTGCGCAACCTCCCGATCAACTCAACCACAATTCCTCCCGAACTTGGTTGTTGAACCTCATCTTCTCCCTAAGACTAGTTCAATGGATCCCATCACCAGCCATGTCTTGAACTCAAGCAACACCCGCACATGAATAAACAACTAATACTTCTGAGCACAAGTCCTCGACTTGACTCTCGTTAATTCGATAATCACAACACCTTACGTGAGCACCTCACATAAGCATGTTGCAAACCACAGAAAAATGATATGAGTCATAACCACCAAAACACACCAAAAACTTAGTAAAAGAATACTAAGCAAACTTTCCATAATTTAAAAAGCAAGTTCAAAACATTGCAAGTTAGAAGCAAAACCACGGTGATCAAGCTTCGAACCTTGCCAAAGCTAATCGGACCTTGAACCAGAGCTTACCAAAGCTAGTCGGACCTAGTCTAGCTTGGACTATAAGCTCTTAGGAGATTCTCAACACTTTGACTCATTGAACACACTCAAGCTAAGTAGCTAAACTCAACACAATGAATTTAAAAGCACAAATGCAGTTCTTCAAGTTCTTCTCATTTTCTTCTCTTTTTCCTTTTTGAGTGCATCCAATGCCATCCATCTTTCAATCACCTGTTCTTACACTTGCAAAGCTCATTAGTCCATTAAGTGCTTTCATTAATCATCAAAACCCACAAGTATTAGCCTAGATTCACTTTCAATCTCCCCCTTTTTGGTGATTGATGACAACACATTGAGTTTTTTTGATAAAAAGATATAATTGAGTTGATTTTCATAACACACACGTGTATAAGGAGTTCCCCCTAAATGTTTGCATGGAAGATTTGCAATAAGTTTAATGCACAAGAATGAAGTCTATGGGGGACTTATACATTTGTGTGTTATGGTGGGTTGGCTACGTGTGATGCAAGTGTTGAGATGTGAAAGGTAGAGTGAAGCATGCATCTCAAACTTTAATTTAGCATCATCACACATATTTGACTAGAATGATATTCAGTAGAATCAACATGACAAAATAGATAATAAGATTCACAAAACGTAGAGAAATATAGCATAGTGATAATGTCATTACAAACCAAAATGAGAACAAGTAGCAAAAGTTAACACTACAACCTAGATTTTTAAAAACATAGCATATTATATGAATCTAATTCTCCCCCTCAATCTCTCCCCTTTGGCATCAAGACACCAAAATGGAAAAAGAGTAAGGAGTAAGGGAGAAGAGAGAGCCTAAATTTACTCATTGTCGCTCTCTCTCGCCTCTCCACAGTTTTGGTCGCATTTCGTTTCTTCATCGTCATCATCTTGAGCATTGTCTTTGCCGTCGTCGTCGTCATCATCATCATCATCATCATCATCATCATCATCATCATCATCATCATCATCATCATCATCATCATCATCATCATCATCATCATCATCATCATCATCATCATCATCATCATCATCATCATCATCATCATCATCATCATCATCATCATCATCGACTTCCTCAGTAGCAGGAGCGATGCTAGAGGGACCACACCCACCACTAAATAGTGCAGCTTCTGCCTCTGAGAGCTCCGGAAAGGGAGTGATGTCTTCATCCTCAGAGGCCTCCGGTGACATAGGAATGTCCACCTTCTCGCAAAGCTTGCAAATGTACTTGTCGTGCTTCTTTGCGGTCTTGTGAGCCTTCACTTCCTCTTTCCGACACGAGGTGAACATTGACTTGAGAAATTTCAATGTGGCACTTGCAAGGTCATCAGAGGAGAAGGGTGCGGGAGTCGGAGGAGGAGAAGAAGGCACAAAAGAGGTAGCTATCCTCGAGGCTCCGCCAATCTTCAGCGCAAGAGGAGGAATCTGAGGGTGGATAGCTCTATGCTTGACATCCTTCAGAAAATCCAAGCCTGAGACCTTTTCAATCAAGCACATGATGAGAGGAGCATATCCACATGAGCGGTTTGGAGTGTGGGATATGTTGAAGATGTCATTGTAGATACAGTCAAAGACATAGACTTTCTCATCTTCAACTATCGACTTCATCAAGTGCCTCAAATTTCCTTGGATCATGCATGTGTCCCCATCCTTAGGTGCTAGGGTTTTTCTCAATATCCGATTGAGTACACTAAAAAAGGGGCGAAGAATATTGGTTGTCGGGGGATCGTAGAAGCCAACCTCGTACATGAATTCCATCTCCCCCAAATCTAGAGCCTTGAGGTTGTGAATGATAACCTCATGGTTTAGGAACTCCTCATGTCCAAGGATCCTAGCAAACTCATCATAGAGCACAAAGTATTGAACTCTATTGGTCAACCAAGTGATCTTCCTATCTCCAAAGGTGGAGAAGTAGCAAGTAGTATAGAATTGAGCCACCACCTTTGTGGTCCGATTGTATCTGAATTCAAGTAACTCTTTGAGGCCATGGTGCTCAACAGCTCGGATTACTGCAATGAAGGCTTGGTGACCCTTCTTTTCCATATAGGCCCAATTTACCCATTGAGTATCTGTCACTGGTGTCTTCTTGGATAGGTAGACTAGGCGATAGTAATCGCAGTGAAAGTCACACCGAAAGCAACGATCAGCTGTTTCTTTCTCATACTTGTAGGGATCCTTTAACCTTAGCCATTTTGCTTTCTCAGCCCCTTGCCCTTTGAAAACATTGCTTGCTAGCTCCGGTTGTCAACTGGGATCATGCACGGGAGGAGTCATGACCAAAGGACTAATGGGGCCTTCTGGAGGACCACGAGGCCCCGCAGGTTGGTCACGAATGACCAATCCTCTCCCTGAAAGGGCTTTCTTCCTAGGAGGAGCCTTTCTAAGTGGCATCTTCTTTGCGGGCTCCTTTCCCTTGCCTGTTGCTTTACTGCTCTCTCCCATGGGTGCTTTGCTCTTATCAACCGCTTGGGCCTTTTGCTTCTCACCCATGGTAACAATCCTCTTCCTTCGGCTTGCTTGCTCTTTAGCCACTTGAGCTAGGGCTGCCTCTTGATCATGTTTCTTCTTGATCCAAGCTTCACGCATGCGCTCAAGCTCCGCTGCAATAGCAGCTTCCTCCTCATCTCCTCGGTGATCACATTCTTGACGAGCCGCCTCCCTTTCCGGATCAGAAAGAGGAGAGTTGCTGCGCCTAGACATCCTGAAATAAGGATAACAGAAGTATATAAGGTGAGATCGGGCAAAATATTGCCGTAGAAGTGTAGAAAATTCACTAAGTTAGGAGTTAAACCTAGGTTAGGCCGGACTTGTCCGGTCCCTGGCTGGACTAGTACGGTCAGAAACGGACTTGTCTGTCCTTGGTCTGGACTAGTCCGGACCACCCAGTCACTGCAAGGATTCCGGTTTATCGCAACGAAAAAATTCATCGCAATAGGTTGTTTTTCGTCGCAATAGGTCACTCTTGCAACGAAAAAGAGCGTGGCGATAGTTTTTACGAATCGTCGTAACAATTCCCATGGTGATAGGTTATTGCGACGCCTTAGCAACCGTGGCGAATAGTATGGTATTGCAACGATTTTACATTGGTGGCAAATAGGATGCTATTGCAATGTTTTCATGTATTGCGATGATTTAACGTATCGCAATGAATTGTACGATATTGCAACGGGTTCACGATCGTGGCAAATAGTACGGTATTGCAATGATTCCATATTCATGGCAAATAGTATGTTGTTACAACGATTTAGCGTATTGCGACGATTTAACGTATTGCAACAAATAGCATGGTATTGCAACGATTTCACATTCATGGTAATTGTATGTGGTTGCAACGATTTCATGGGTGTGGCAATAGTACAGTATTGTAACGATTTCACATTCGTGGCAAATAGTACTTTATTGCAACGATTTAGCGTATTGCGACGATTTTTTGTATTGCAACGAATAGCATTGTATTGCAACGATTCCACGTTCATGGTAATAGTATGTGATTGCAACGATTTTCACATTCGTGGCAAATACTACAATATTGCAACGATTCTCACAGTCGTGGCAAATAGTAACATATTGCAACGAGTTATGGTGTAGCGACGATTTACCATATTGCAATGAATATCACGGTATTGCAACGATTTCACATTTGTGGCAAATAGTATGGTACTGCAACGATGTCACAACTGTGGCAAATAGTATGATACTGCGATGGTTTAACATCTGTGGCAAGTAGTAGGTTATTGCAACGAGTCAACAAACGTGGCGAATAGTATCATATTGCAATGATTTCAGATCCGTGGGAACTAGTCTGGTACTGCAATGATTTTGTATCCGTGGAAAATAGTTGGGTATTGCAACGAGTCCACAAACGTGGCGAATAGTACCGTATTGCAATGATTTCAGATCCGTTGGAACTAGTATGGTACCGCAACGACTTTGCATCCGTGGCGAATAGTTTGGTATTGCAACGATTTCTTATTTGTGGCAATAGTGTTTTAATGCAACATTTTTTGAGTCGTTGCCAAATGTTTATACTGCAACGTTTTGTCATTCTATTGCCACGTTTTATCATCCGTATTGGTAATAGCTTCCTATTGCAACAATTTATCATTCGTGATAAGAAATTCGTAATGCCACATTTTATAATTAGCGGCAGTAGAACCCGAATGCACCAGGTTTGAAAATTAGTGGCAACAAAATCACGAGTTTAACAATAAACATCCATCAATTGATATTACAACACACATAACAACACTCAAGGATTACTAAAGCGATGTGTTTGCATGCTAAGAGTTTTCCTAAGCTGACCGGGACCAATTGTTGGAGCAGGTAGCTTTTGGCGGTTCCTTTGGTGGACCTTTTGTGGAGTGGTCTACATCATCATTTTGTGCATTTCAGCCATTGAGGCACGCATGTCCTGCATTTCCTTAGCTGCCTGTTCACGATCAGCTGCTATCTGACCTTGTAAGTTCTGGACTTGAACGTTTAACTCTTCATTCTTCTGGTTTATGCAGTCCATCTAGGTGTTTAAGCTATCATTTCTTCCTTCCAACTCCTGCACTATTTGATTGAGGCCTGCATTTCTATCTTCTAAGTTTCGAACTTGGTCATTGAGGTGTTCAAACATCTGGATACGCATACGTTCACATTCGGGACCAGTTGGGTTAGCCATATAACCACGCCCCCAACCTGTGATCCTGCACAACCGATTGAGGATCTATAACAACGCTGGAAGATGTGGTTTCTCTCCTCATTTGGAATTGGGCCTCCCTGCTTAGCTTCCATGTCGTCCACTTGGTCACGTGCCTGGATCTATATACAAAAAGAAAAGTCACAGGTAATTTGCAAATATTTATTTAATTGGGGATTATTTGAAGTGTTACTCACATGTACAACTTCTGCCAGCTTGTTTGCCCAGTTACCGATCTCCAACAAATGGCTTGCCTCCCACAGTTGTATGTCATCGGGTTCTTCTCCGGTCTCTGGGTCTCGCTACATAAAATACAAGTAAACTTCAAAATGTTGGTATACATATTGTTTGTAGCGCAAAGTAAAAGTGTGATTTATTTTTCATACCTTCTTGTAACTAAGTTGGGCGTAGGATTTGGAGCCAAGCAAGTGACCTGCCTTTTGTCTTCTTCGATTTTGAGAATTGGTCCTGCTTATTGACTGCAATAATTTTAAGAATTAATTCCACGAATGAAAGTAAATGAAATATTTTTTGTATGATGCAAAGCTATTAAAAAGTTAGTTGACATTGAATCGCTCAGACCCAAAATATTCTAATAGGTGCAACCACTCGGGCGCTATTATGTTAGCAGGCTTGTTTTGTATACGTTCTTCATCGGTAGAATAACTCTTATAGGTGGCATGCAAAGTCGAGTGCCACCCCATGTAGCGCTCACAAGCAATTTTCAAAATTTTTCTTCCGCTCTCCGGTGTGTCCTCCATGTCCCAGGAATCCTATACATTGTATAACAAGTTCCTGTAAACGTATAGGATGGAGATTGCAAGAAAAAAATACTTGTGTGGGGGTGGGACAACACTAACCAGAATGTCTCATACTATATCTCTCTTGTTACTATGGCCAACCTCTGCCCACTTCCTTGCACCGCTGAGGGATGCATGTCTATTTGTAAACATAACCACATCATCAACAAAGTGCCGCTAATTAATACCAACCACAGCACCCAAGCTAGCGGAGAACTGAATTAGTAGCTTCACATGCTCCGCTCTACTAACTTGGGATGCATAGCATATTCTAGCAACCTTAAGTCCTTTAGCCACACTTCTTCCTAGCTTCCTTCCTTCTGTTACATTGATTCAAACGGTAAACGATTAAAGCAAATTACCGCCTGAACAAGTTTAGTATCATGTACAAATAGTGTGAAAAGAAGAAAAGTCTGATGTTCATACCATCTTCAGGACGAGTGCAGCAAATACGAGCGTGGGACGACCGCGTCGTGCCAGCACCATTTTGTTCTGTAGTACTCCCTCCTGCTTTATATTAATTGTCGTATCAGACCAACAAATGAATTAAAAATGAACTACTAGTTAGGACTGTCCGAACGACAACTATTTTGATGGGGGGGGGGGTTACATTATTGACTTCTTTGTTGCTGTCCATACCCTAAAATGAGCCATCAGGTACACATGTAAGTGGCGGTATGCACTCGTAGTACTGCAGAGGATTTTCAGTCCATGAGCGAAGCAGGCAAGACTGTGAGGGGGCATGCAGCTGGCAACGCTAGACTAGACAAAGATAGGGTTCGCCGGTTCGGTCTGACTGACATCAGTCAGAGCGCGTCTTGAAGAGAATTATTAGTTGCAGGGCAAGTAATGAATGCCAGTGGTAGCAGGTGGCGAATGCAAGACAGATAAGGCAGGCAGCTAGCGGGATTGAAATCCTCCGCAGTACTGCACATGCATTAGTTGCCACTGACATGTGGGCCCATGAGACATCGGGTCTACTTGTCAGTGGCGGCTACTGCAGGTGCAGTACTATATAGTGCCAGCTTGTGACGCTCAATAAAGCGAGGGTTCGATCTCGCTGAAACTCTCGAGGAGGATTGGTGGCAGGGCGAGTAATGGCCAGGGATTTGCGGGCAGCGGGGTAATCATGGCACGTGAAGGATGGGACATGGCGATGGGAGAGGGAGATGCGTCGGGGAGGACACTGAAGTGACCAGCAGCAGGGCGTGGGCGCCAGTGCTGGCTGGAGTGGCCGGCGGCAAGAGAGCACAGCGTGGACGCATAAAAAAATCACGCCATCACACAAGCTGATGAACTATTAACTATAAAGACTAAGTACTAAGAAAGTAGAATCGCAAAGCATGCTAAAACAATTAGTAGTGACTAGGAAAGAATGCAAATGACCTTGATACACCCATCATCAATACATCTAAAGGACATAACGTAGTCTCTCAAAATGCTCCAAATTCAATGCCAAAGGAGTAAAAAACTAACACGCTCTGCCAAAACAAATGGCACGGTAGAGAGGCAGGTAGTAATGTGATGTGATATGGGTAGTTGGAAGCTACTACCGAGGATAGAGTTGGAGTGGGACATTTTTTAAGATCCAAAAGTAAAATTACGCTGGGGCGGAAGGAGTATTTCTGGTTTGTATATCCATACCTGTTGTTGGTTCATGCATCGTAGTACCAGGGAGTGAAGAACCTCAGGGTTCCTAAACATCATGTGCTGCAATATTTTATGCGTACCATGCAAACGATTTAATGTTGTCTAAATTTGTTTAATTTTGATAGTAAACACATTTATAGTTATACCAGTGCTTGTTGGCCACCATGAATGCTTGTAGACGACATCACGGTTTGATGTCTTGTTCCTAATGTAAAGAGCATTGTAAGTAGTCTTTCCAAATAACAGTGATAACATCATATTACATGACCGACGTAGATTTTGGATCGGACGGTGTGCTTTCTATAAACCGCAGTGTTTGTTACTAACGGAGGAATTAGAAAAGAAAGAATAGAAAAAAAACGTACTATCCGAGAAAGCCACAAGAAAGAAAAAAAGTGGAAACCATGGGAACTAAAAAACTTAGGAATACAAATTTTTAAAACAGGAATGAGAGTACAACATTTGGAGTGGTTGATCAGATAACCCGTGCGTCATTTACTTCAAAATCCAGAAATTACATACTACTACCTCTGGTTTTTAGTATTTGTCGTTCCCGGCCAAGAATTGAACTAGAAATACACTACCGTAATAAGCTGTCGGAGCAACATTTATTTAGGGACAGATGTAGTGTATATATATATATATATATATATATATATATATATACATATATATAACTAAATTCGTGAAACAGAAGACCATATTTCTTATTTGTTAATTTATTTAATCTTCGTATATCAGGATGGATCGTGTATAACTTAACTAGGCCAAAACTGCATGGATCGTGTAGAACCAAGCCAATATAGCTCTTTAAAAAGACGGCATGGATCGTGTAGTTTACCTAGCACAAAACTGGAGTCCGGGATGCGATGTCGCAGGGAGGTGTCGGCGACGAATAGGTTCGGTAGAGCCCGTCAAACTTGGTCGCCCGGTGTTGTACCCAGGAGTCAACACCACCAAGAGCTTCGATGCGTCACTATGAGATCCATGGGGGAAAAATTGTAAAACCGTGGGAAATAAAAACACGGGAATTTCTTAGGAATCCAAGTATGGAACACAAGACAAAGAGACAACACATTTGGAGTACTACGAGATCACCAGAAGAGTAGGGCAGCGGTGTGTCGGGAACGGAGGCTAGTGTTTCCATTTATACTCATCGTGGCTGAAATAGGGTTACAATAATAGGCGGGATTGAAATTGGAGGCGCAAGTAGTGAAAATTGAATTTTCAAAATCTCAAATGTGGCGCGCCAAGTAGAACGATAAAATTTTCGCGGGGATGGAGAATTTGACGCAAGCGGTGCCCTTGTGCCCACATCCAATCGTGATTAATTACATCTCATGTCGGGTCGATTCCTGTAGATGGTGCGTGCAGCTGGAGGGGTAGACTTCGTCTTAGGACAACTTGCTCGCTTCTTAATTCTTCTTTGTTGCCATGCGTGGAGATCAAAATCTAAAAGCAATCATCTGCTAGCTAGTGGGACATTCCAAAAAAATACGAAAAAAATATGAATCGCCAAATGTATATGTGCTAATGCAAACGATATGCAAATACAACCAAGTCCACGAAAGGACGATGGTAAACAATCAGCATTTTGTAACATTAATCACAATGAAATGATAACATGTAGTATATACTACTACATACTAAAAATACATTTTCCCATGCGCCGACTACAAATGAAAAAATTGAGTGAAAGAACACAAAAGAGGAGAAACGCAGCCTCAACCACGATCTCAATGGAGTTTCAACCAAGAGTCGTCGATTGTCGCAACATAACAAAATCTTGGCTAGACATTGAATAATAGTTATCTCACCCCTTTTTCAGAAAAGTGTTGTTTTTCGATACTGCATAGGACGCATTGTTCATGAACAAAAAAGACATTTATCATTAAAATAGAAACAACACATATATTACAAACAAGAACTACGAGAGCACATAGAAAACAAGAAAAAGAAAAACTACAAATACTACTCCACTCGGACTCGGAGGAGATCTCTTCCACCTCCTTCTTCGCCGCCGCCGCCTCCTCCGCCGCAGCTGCTGCTGCCGCCGCCTCCTCCACCGCTGCCGCCGCTGCCTCCTCCGCTACCGCTGCTGCTGCCGCCTCCTCCAGCAATTGAGTCCGAAGCTTCCGGGCAACGGTCCGCAGAAGATGCTGGCGGCCCACCACCATAGCCACCTCCCCGATCATCTCCTAGAGGACGTTGAGATGACTAGCCACAAACCCTATCCCGAAGTAGTAGTGGCTGGCGGTGTCCATGCTAGTGCAGACGGGAAGTTTCCCAAGACCCAGACGGTCACACGAGTGAGATGTATCGGAAAATACATCCTGCGCCAATTTGTCTAGCTTTTTTGCTCGCCTGGCGGTGGCGGAAAGGTGCTCGGTGGCCTCCTTGAGGCACTGATCGAGTTCATCAAAGCGGTGTTCAACAAGGCGGAAAATCTCCTGAACCCAAACAGGATGAGGAGGTGCGGGCGCCGCGGGCGGAGAAGGGGACGAAGGAGGTGCGGGCACCGCCTCCAGTTCCACCGGCATTGGCTACGACGGAAACAGAGAAGAAGGAGGTTCGAAGTACGTCGATGGCCTGGAGCGCATCGGTGCGGGGCTACCCATTTGTGCAGCGACGGAGGTGCGGAGAAAGAGCGAGAGGTGCTCGACGATGGTGCGGCGGTGAACGAAGAGAAGTTTGGAGGCTCTTATCGATGGAGATGGAGTGGTGCGGCGGAGACGCAAGAGGACGGGTGTGCCTTTATAGCGGGTCCTCGTCTTAAACCATCCACACCAGCATACTCTAAAGCATACTCTATACACTATTCTCCTTCAGCTTTTACACTACGTACTCTAAATTACACTGTGAAACAGTGTATCCAGTATGCTTTACAGTACGTCACTGCGGATGGTCCGCGCGAGTGGAGATGATCGGACGCTTCGAAAACTGCGCTTTCGAATTAATCCAAACCGCGGTTGGCTTCCTCTAAGTTGTTGCAACGGCTCGACGCGTCCCATCCCCGCTTCACAGGCAGTTTTTAATTTGACATGCAAAGGGTCCAGGGTATGCAGTGGCCTACCTGGCATACTTTGTAGGTCCGTCTGGCGGTGTTTCAGTTTTTCAGTTCCTGTTTTTAATTTTGACATGCGAAGGGCCCACCGGCCCAAGGTATATGCAATGTTCCAGTTTTTTCAGTTTGTCACGCAAAAGACTTTGACCATGTTTCATGACGTTACGTGTTTTCTCTTATTTTTTGAAAGATCATTATATATATAAATATATATATATATATATATATATATATATATATATATATAGTTGAAGATCGTCAGAAAACACAAAAAAGGTACAAGACGATGAACACACCACACATTCATGCATTCATTGACACACACACACACACACACACGCACGTTCATGTTTTCTCAGTTTGACATGCAAAAGACCTCGATCATGCATGTTTGATGACGTTAGGTGTTTTCTAATTTTGTTGAAAGATCGTCATATTTGAGACTAGTTGATCATGTTTGGGGTGTAGCAAGCATGCATGGACAAGTAACATGTGCACTTGAAAACCTCGCGACGATCATGTTTGATGACAACATTATTACGTGTTTTCTCTGTTTTTTGTTAAAACATCATGATATATAGTTTGAGGCTCGTTGATCATGTTTGGGGCGTGACAACTAACATGTTATATATATAGTTTTCTCTTTTTGTTGAAAGATCGTCATATATATATATATATATATATATATATATATATATATATATATATAGAGAGAGAGAGAGAGAGACAGAGAGAGAGAGAGTTTGGCTCGTTGATCATATGTTTCGGGTGTAGGGTAGCATGCATGGACAACTATAACATGCATGTGAGAGAGACGTCGATGATCATATGTACTCCCCCCGTCTCCATGAACTTGTCGCTTTGTCGTAGTTCATTTTTTAACTACAAAAGCCGCATCAGAAGAGCTTGTTTATTGGCTCATGGACAAGGAAAATTCTTTGTATGTAGTACAAAAAGTATAAGTTGGTCGGCGTTGTCGTTCGTACGCGAAGGATGCGGCCAGGTAGTTGCTCTTTCAGGTGTATGGTAATTACGTGAGTGTTTGGTCGGGTCATGTGGTTAGTCCATGATGCACCCTAAACCCGGTGTTGAGGCTGTGTATTTGTCATTTGTGCGTACACTCTAGTGACATGTGACAAAGTGCTCAGTCATCAATTGCGTTTGGTTTGACATCGAAGTTGGATTGGAGATAGATCATCCATTGCTTTATGTCTTGGATCATCCGAATTAACGTTTGGTTGGATGGACTGGACGATCCAATTTTTTGTTGGTAGTTTGGATGAAACTTGATTGGGTTATTGAATCATCAAAGTTGATAATTTCATAATATTAATCGTTTATATACTAATTATCATATTACTAGCAAATATTAATGTTAATATCATAATTGTAATTATTAATCAATTGTAGGATCGAAGAGCACATGAAGATCTACAAGAGGGGGGTGAATGGAAGATTTAAAAATCTTACGCAGCAAAAACAATTAAATCCCAACCCCTTCGGCAGAAAAACGATTTGTTAGAAAAATCGTGTGTGAAACTAATCTAAATGTGTTTCGCCATGAAAAAAGTGATATATATAAGAGAGAATCGAGTCACAAATAAAACACAAGAAGAATCACTCAAATCCGTCAAGAAAAAATCAAGTTATGATCGAAAGATCGAACAAAGGTCAATCTGTCCTACCCGAGAAAAACAGTTCTGGAACACTGCAAAGAAACTCGTGTAGATCAGAAATCACAAATCCAATGACCGTGAAATTTTGACAGATGATAGATAATCAAGTTGTGAAGACAACCCAAAAAGAATCACGTCAATTGGATCTGTAAAACTCGAGTTATGATAAAACCACCAACGGAAGGTAGTGCTGTCCAGAAACTCGACGAGTAAAACTTGTCTGGAACAAGTCTGACGAACAAGGTACAAATGTTCCTCCAAACTACGAATTTTATTCAATATAACACAAGAGGAACAGCCCCAAAGTCGTGCAGCACGAGCTTTGACCTCCCTTGCTTATATAACCATCTCTTAGGCCAACCCAATCTCAACTAGGACTCCAATCCTACTCCGATCACGAATCGAGACTTTCCATAACTTCTTAGGACTCTTCTATACGCAGATAGAAGCAATATTAAGTCTTCCAAACACCTTAGGAACGTATACCACATTCCTAAAACAACTCAAATTCGTGACCCACATGAGATCCTATCATAACCAACTCAAATCTTTCCATATTTGAGTCAAACCCGACTCAGCCGCAACCTGAGTCCATAACCTCGTCGGTTGGACCTTTCCGACCAATTATTTACGTCCACATCTCTTCATCATGCCTCGGAACCATGTAGCCACGTCCATGCACTCCTTGCACACGTGCAAACATCTTCCAATGATGTCCACGATACCTTCATATGCACTGTTCTTTATTCAAACATGTTGTGCAACCTCCCGATCAACTCAACCACAATTCCTCATGAACTTAGTTGTTGAACCCCATCTTCTCCCTAAGATTAGTTCAATGGATCCCATCACCAGCCACGTCTTGAACTCAAGCAACACCTATACATGAACAAACAACCAATCCGTACGAGCCCAATTCTGCGACTTGACTCAAGTCAGTTCTGAACACAACACCTTACGTGAGCACCTCACATAAGCAGGTTGCAAAGCATATCAAAACGATATCAGCCATAACCACCAAAATACACCAAAAACTTAGTAAAATAATATTAAGCAATCTTTCTAAGAATATAAAGCAAGTTCGAAACATTACAAGATAAAAGCGGGAACATTGCGATCAAGCTTCGAACCTAGCCAAAGCTAACCGGAGCTTGAGCCGGAGCTTACCAAAGCTAATACAACCTAGCGCCGAAACATACCAAAGATAGTACAACCTAGCGCCGGAGCTTACCAAAGCTAGTCGTACCTAGCGTCGGAGCTAACCAAAACTAGTCGGAACTAGTCATCCCAAAAGTCGGAGCTAGAAAAACTTGTCGGAGCTAACCAACATAAGTCGGACCTAGCTAAACATATCAGAGCTTAACAAAGACATGCCGGAGCTATCAAAGACATGCCGGAGCTAAAGACAAAGCTCACCGGAGCTACCCAAAAACATGTCAGACCTAGACAAAGAAGGTCGGACCTATTGTCGGACCTTGCGGAAGCTCGGAGCTAGGGTCGGACCTTGCCAAAAAGATGTTATGGCAGCATTCAAAACTTTTATTGTCAAAGCCAATGTATTCAGCACTCATAGGTCTCACAATCTCCCCCTTGATGAATGCATTGGCAACACCATTTAAAATCCGAACATTGGCATAAAAAGTTTTGAGAACAATTTTCCCACTTTTTGAAAATCAAATGAGATAGAAATAATTTTTCCCCCTATACATATTTCTCCCCCTTGCATAATTCACCATATTATCTCTCCCCCTTTGACAGTGTATTCAGCAAGGTTCAATAGAGAAATTTTAATTGTTATGAGCATATTATAAGATATACATATAAAACAAAGCTCATCCAAGTCATACTATCAAGTAACTTACACTATCACAACAATGAGATACATAAAGTAGTGTAAGCCATGCTAGAGATCAAATGTAATTTTCAATTTAAGCAAGGCATGATCTCACAAACTTAACTACTTCAATACATGAAAGCATGACACTTGTTGCTGCATTTTTTTATTTTTCAAAGCACAAATTTAGATCATATGATATTTGCAAGAGATTATATGCGCATCTGCCTTACTCTAACCAACCAAGCCAAACCTATGTCATTTGACAATCAGAAGCTTAAGGACATGGTTTTAGTCATACACAACTTCTTCCAAGTTCATATCTAAGTGCAATTATAAGCCATCTCAAAAGAAGAAGTGTGATGCATATTCTCTTGATCTTTTCTCAACTTATATTTGTTCATAAAAAAACTCAACAAGTAAGTTAATTACTTGATTAATTCTTTATGATTAAAAGCAGTTGTGAGCATGCAACAAGTTCAAAACAGCAAGAAAGTTTGACCATGATCAGATTTAGTGTAAGTAATTATTCAAATTACTAGACATGGCAAAAACTACAAAATGTATAACATGAGTAATGTAGTAAGGACTTTCAGCATGTAAAAGGAATCACGAAGTCATATATGTATGAAATACTATGCTCATATTATTTAATTTCAGATTCACACATAGACTTCTCAAGTTTGAAAACTCCCCCTCAATGTAAGCCATGAGGATGCATAACCCCTATTTCACTATGAATGAAACAAAAACGAGTGAAATCCAAAGGTTTTGTAAAAATGTTAGCCAATGTCTCCTTTTTCAACATTATCACGGAGAAAGTGATACCTAATATCAATGTGCTTAGTTCTAGAATGTTGCACAGGGTTTTTAGCAATGCAAATGGCACTAGTGTTATCACAAAACAGTGGAACACTATGTAGGTCAACCCCATAGTCCTTAAGTGTTTGAACAATCCAAAGAATTTGTGAGCAAGCACTAGCAGTAGCTACATATTCAGATTCAGCCGTGGATTGTGCAACTGAGCTTTGTTTTCTAGAGGACCAAGCAACAAGAGAATTACCAAGAAAATGACAAGCACCAGAAGTACTTTTCCTATCAATCCTACAACCCCCAAAATCAGCATCCGAAAAAGCTTTCAAGGTAACGGTTGAGGAAGAAGGAAGAAAAATACCAAATTCTTGAGTTCCATGTAAGTACCTGAAAATCCTTTTGACGGCTTGATGATGTGAAGCACGTGGGGAAGCTTGAAACCGTGCACAAAGACATACACTGAATTGTATGTCCGATCTTCATGCCGTGAGGTACAATAGTGATCCGATCATGCTTCTATATTCTTTTTGATCCATGGGTTCACCATCTTCATCAAGTTTAAGTGTTGTTGTTGTTCCCATTGGTGTTCGAAGAGACCTGCTTTTGTCCATGTTGAATCGCCTTAGGAGGTCCTTTGTATACTTCATTTGATGCACAAAGGTACCCTCCTTGGTTTGCTTGATTTGCAGCCCCAAAAAGTACGTGAGTTCTCCCATCATACTCATCTCAAATTGTGAACTCATCATAGCTGAAAACTTGGACACAAGATCATGAGAAGCACAACCAAAGATAATATCATCCACATACACTTGAACGAATAATGAGTCATTGCCATGCTTAAGCACAAAAAGAGTTTTATCAACCTTGCCCATGGTAAACCCCTTTTCAAGTAAGAATGTTTTTAACCTATCATACCATGCTCTAGGGGCTTGTTTGAGACCGTACAAGGCTTTGGATAGTTTGCAAACATGATTAGGAAAATCTGAATTTTCAAAACGCGGTGGTTGTTTGACATAAACCTCCTCATCTATGTAGCCATTGAGAAAAGCACTTTTAACATCCATTTTATATAGCTTAAAACCTTTAGATGCAGCAAAAGCTAACAAAATTCTTATGGCTTCTAATCTAGCAACAGGAGCAAAAGTTTCATCAAAATCTAGACCTTCAACTTGAGTGAAACCTTGAGCAACCAACCTAGCCTTATTCCTAACCACAACCCCATCCTCACTTTGTTTATTTTTAAACACCCATTTAGTTCCAATTAAAGTGTGACCTTGAGGAGGAGGTACAAGTTTCCAAACATTATTTCTTTCAAAATTTTCTAACTCTTCTTGCATGGCAATAATCCAAGATTCATTAGTGAGTGCGTGTGATATATCTTTGGGTTCAAAAGAAGCAACAAAAGTAGAATGAGCATGAGAGTTTGGATCGCAAAACCTGGACCGTTTAACTCGTCCGTGCAAGCTTCCAATAATCTATTGTGGGGGATGAATTTTGAGAAACCGGAGGGGAGTGGACACTTCACAAGCTTCTTCTTCTTCATGTTCATCACAAATTGATGAGCTTGTGACTAGAGGAGGATCTGGACCAGCAATGGTGGTCGTCGGTGCTGGCTGTGAATCAAAATCAGGAGCTCAAACAATGTCATTAGCTGCTGAATTTTCGGGCAGCAGCTCCACCTCTTCCTCATCTTCAACGAAAATGCTCTCCCCTAGCGGATATGGATCTGGACCTGCAATGTTTGAGCTAGTACCTGGTCTAGATTCATCAAAAGACACTTCACAAGTCTCCACAATTTTATTAGTGTCAAGTAAAAGCACACTGCAACCTCTAGTATGAGATGGATAACCAAGAAACATGCCATCAATGGATCTAGGTTCAAATTTATCTAGATTACCATGTTTCTTAACAAAGCATTTGCAACCAAAGACCCAAAAGTGCGTAACACTAGGCCTATGTACAAACCAGAGCTCATATGGTGTTTTACCTAGCTTAGCGCGCAAGAAACACGATTTGAGACATAACAAGCGGTTGCAATCGCATTAGCCCAAAATTTCCTAGGAGTTTGATATTCATCAAGCATAGTCCTAGCCATCTCAACTAAGGTTTTGTTCTTTCTTTCTACAACACCGTTTTGTTGAGGTACATATGGTGAAGAAAATTGATGATCTATTCCATTTTCAGCACAAAAGTGATCAAAAGATTGATTTCTAAATTCAGTTCCGTTATCACTTCTAATTGCTTTTAAAGATCCTGGGTGATCAATTGATAATCTAAGAAATAAAGTTCTAAAGTGACTAAAGGCTTCATTCATAGATGCCATAAAGTAAACCCAAGAGTATCTAGAATAATCATCGACAATCACAAGAACATACCATTTACCTCCGAAGGATTGAACACGTGAAGGTCCTACAGTGTCAAGGTGCAAAAGTTGACCCGGTTCAGTTGTCATGATCATTGTGAGAGGAGTATGTGAACCTGCAACCATCTTAGCATGTATAAAAGAAGAGAACACAATTTCTTTCTCCCCTTTAAGCTTAGGAAGCACACGTATGCGATCAAGAGCACTAACACGCGTGAGATGATCAAAGCCTACGTGACTAAGTATACGATGCCAAAAATATAAATCTTTGGAATCATTAGCAACTAGACACCTATACTTAGAGGAAGACATATCAAAATCGGCTTTAAAAACTCTTCCAAATTGTGACATGTTAAAAATAAGCTCATTATTTGAATTTACAACTTTGCTGCAATTTTTAGTGAAAATAATTTCCAAATTTTATCTAGCAATTGTGAAATAGAAAGCAAGTTGTATTTCAAATTTTTAACAAGTGCCACATCCTTCAAAGTGTAGTGATCATTTACTCTAACCGAACCCTTAGCAATTATAGGAGTTGAAGAATTATCGGCAAAAGTAACATTCTCTACTCGTGACACTAAAGAGAGGGATTAGAACCATTCTTTGTTACCGGTCATATGGCGTGAGCAACCTGAATCCACAATCCAAATGTTCTCCTTCCTCAAGCACGTAACCTACATTGAAGCACAATACGTCGATTACTCAATACTGGAGTTAGTCAAAAGGTATTTAGGTATCCAATACTGAGTCACACGACGTGCAGCAAGAAAAACACGCGAAAGCTGAGATAAAACAGCAGGTTTATGAGTCAAAGTTTGAGGTTTTTTATTCTTAACTACTGACCTATAAGGTGTTACTTGTGTAGCACAAAAATCAGTAGCTCCGGAGGCAAAAACTGAAGGTCCAGAGGTAAACTTTGAATGTTTTTGACTCATAACAACAGGTTGCATGTTCCTGGCATTCGGTTTAATATGTGCAGCAAATTTTGCATGAAAGTTATGAGATATAGCAATCATTCTTTCTCTTTTCTGTTGTTTAGCTAGTCTATAACAAAAATCTATGACATGACCATCTCTACCACAGTAGGTACAATGAAATTTAACTTTGTGTCCATGTCTAGATGAGCAAGCAATATTTTTATTTGAAACCAAATGAGACAACACTCCTGCAGATTTGAAAATCACTTCTTTTTGTTTAGGAACTGTTTGAATCAAACCACTTCCTAATGACTTTACAATTTTAGGTGGATGTGCCTTAGCATGAGCTTGAGAATCAAAGCCTAAACCAGTTTTATCTTTGAAAGACTTGGAAGAATTCAACAGCAAGTTTAGGTTCTTATTCCCATTACAAAACCGATCTAATGTCCTATGCATGTTATCAAGTTTATCAGACAAACCAGAAGTGCTAGCTCCTCCTCTGGGAACTCCTCAATCTGTTCAAGTGTTAGAGAGGACAACAAAGCAAGTGTACCACAAGATGAAGATTGACCGGAGCTAGGCATGTCACATTGTGAAACAAAAGCAATAGACTTGTTTGGATTCTTACGTGATAAGATGTCAATTTGATGAGTCTTTAGTTTAGAGTAAAGCACATCTAATGTAAGAGAACTCATGACAGTTGATTCACAAATAGATGTAACTTCCATCTCCCAGTTTGACATGTCTAATGCACTAAGAAGTTGCCTAGCATTTTTAGCATCAGAAAAGTTAACATTGACACTACGCAGATTGCTGAGAATTTTATTGAAGCGAGCGAAAAGGTCATCGATAGACTCACCAGGTTGCATCTCGAAATGCATATATTCTTTTTGAACATATCTTGTCTTACTCCTTGATCTTGTTGTATCCTTCGTGATAGTCACAAAGCGCTCTCCACACATCATATGTCGATCGAAGGTGTGCAACGCGGTTGAAGTCGCTTTGAGTGAGTCCTTGGATGATCAAGTTCCGGGCTTTGTTATTGTTGTCGACGTCTCGTAGGGTCGTAGCCGTAACTTGATCGTTTGACGACACATAAGGCTTGTACACCTTTTCCCATATGGCCAAGCCTTGGTCCTGGATGAATGCCTCCAGGCGTGCCTTCCAAACCTGAAAATCAATACTAGCAAACATACAAGGTTTGGTGGAGTATTTCTCCATGATGATTAGTCAAAAACACGTGCAAATCACAATGATTGGAGCCCCGTGACTCTGAAACCAATTGTAGGATCAAAGAGCACGTGAAGATCTACCAGAGGGGGGGTGAATGGTAGATTTAAAAATCTTACGCAGCGGAAACAATTAAATCCCAACCCCTTCGCCAGAAAAACGATTCATTAGAGAAATCATGTGTGAAACTAATCTAAACGTGTTTTGCCATGAAAAAAGTGATATATATTAGAGAGAATCAAGTCACGAAGAAAACAAATGATGAATCACTCAAATCCGTCGATAGAAACTCAAGTTATGATCCAAAGATCGAACAAAGGTCAATCTGTCCTACCTGAGAAAAACAGTTCTGGAACACTGCAAAGAAACTCGTGTAGATCATAAACCACAAATCCAATGACTGTGAAATTTTGACAGATGATAGGTAATCAAGTTTTGAAGACAACCCAAAAAAATCAAGTCGATTGGATCTGTAAAACTCGAGTTATGATAAAACCACCAACGAAAGGTAGTGCTGTCAAGAAACTCGATGAGTAAAACTTGTCTGGAACAAGTCGGACGAACAAGGCACAAATGTTCCTTCAAACTACGAATTTTATTCAATATAAAACAAGAGGAAGCCCCAAAGTCATGCACCAGGAGCTTTGGTCTCCCATGCTTATATAACCAGCCCTTAGGCCAACCCAATCTCAACTAGGACTCCAATCCTACTCCGATCACGAATCGAAACTTTCCGTAACTGCTTAGGACTCTTCTATACGCAGATAGAAGCAATATTAAGTCTTCCAAACACCTTAGGAACATATCCCACATTCATAAAACAACTCAAATTCGTGACCCATACAAAATCCTATCATAACCAACTCAAATCTTTCCATATTTGAGTCAAACCCGACTCAGCCGCAGCCTGAGTCCATAACCTAGTCGGTTGGACCTTTCCGACAAATTCTTTACGTCCACATCTCTTAATCATGCACCGGAACCATGTAGCCACGTCCATGCACTCCTTGCACACGTGCAAACATCTTCCAATGACATCCACGATACCTACATATGCACTGTTCTTGATTCAAACATGTTGTGCAACCTCCCGATCAACTCAACCACAATTCCTCCCGAACATGGTGGTTGAACCTCATATTCTCCCTAAGATTAGTTCAATGGATCCCGTCACCAGCCATGTCTTCAACTCAAGCAACACCTGCACATGAACAAACAACCAATCCGTACGAGCCCAAGTCCACGACTTGACTCAAGTCAGTTCCGAACACAACACCTTACGTGAGCACCTCACATAAGCATGTTGCAAAGCATATCAAAACGATATCAGCCATAACCACCAAAACAAACCAAAAACATAGTAAAAGAATATTAAGCAATCTTTCATAGAATATAAAGCAAGTTCGAAACATTGCAAGATAAAAGCAGGAACATTGCGATCAAGCTCCGAACCTAGCCAAAGCTAATCAGAGCTTGAGCTGGAGCTTACCAAAGCTAGTACAACCTAGTGCTGGAGCTTACCAAAGCTAGTACAACCTAGCACCGGAGCTTACCAAATCTAGTCGGACCTAGCACCGGAGCTAACCAAAACTAGTCGGAACTAGTCATCCCAAAAGTCGGAGCTAGAAAAACATGTCGGAGCTAACCAACATAAGTCGGACCTAGCTAAACATATCAGAGCTTAACAATGACATGCCGGAGCTAAAGACAAAGCTCACCAAAGCTACCCAAAAACATGTCATACCTAGACAAAGAAAGTCGAACGTATTGTTGGACCTTGCAGAAGCTTGGAGCTAGGGTCGGACCTTGCCAAAAAGATGTTATGGCAGCATTCAAAACTTTTATTGTCAAAGCCAATGTATTCAGCACTCATAGGTCTCACATCAACAATAAACAAGGTAATTATCACTAATTACATTGTTAAGAAGCATAATTAGATAAGGTGGATGGACACACATCCAACCAAATATCCTGGACCATATCATCCAGCATCTGCAAGGAATATTTTATATTCCTCAAACCTGGATCACCAGTCTGACCGCGAAACAAATAACACATGACTGGACCATCCAATTAATCCAAGTCAATTCAATCCAAGACAAGCAACCAAACACGGATCTTTTTGGCCACGTCGTACATGCTCGTGCGCATGATGATGGATCGTGCATGCCGAGCGCCGAGTTATTCGGATCGCTGAGCAAAGTTCGGACGTGGAGTTCATGTGCTCATGTGCGCTGCAAGATTTGGTGCGTTCGCGTACATGGCAATCATCAAGGTAGGGTGGTACAGTCGAGGGAACCGTGCCGTGCACCCTTGGTTGTAAGATTTGGAGCGAGAACGTACGTGGCAACCATCTGGGCAGGGTCGCACAGAGTCGGCTGTGCGGAAGGGCCGCAGAGAATTCAATTTCCGCACCAAGGGGTTAAGAGATAAGACCATCTAATTCGCAGGCCAGTAATGGTGTTTGGGAACACGGTATTTTTGGAGTTTTAGAGCAATTAGGAATACCGTGGTATTTGAGATTACTATGATATTTTTTATAGAATGGTGTTTGTCAACCGAACAGTCCTATGTATTGCAAAATCGTGGTGTTACAAAACCGTGTTATTGAAAACTTCGGTATTGCCATGTCATTTTAAAAACTGTGGTTTCCAAAACTTTAGTATTGAACAACTGTGCTCCCAAACACAGCCTAAAGCTTTATCGTGAACCACTGCGGATGGTCTTAAAGGCAGGCCCGGCTCTGGACCTAGGCGGGCGCAAATAAATTTTCTGCGGCCCTGTCGCAGAACGTCGCGCATGCGGCCCCGCCCCGCACGCCGTCCCATGGAAATCCCGCTGAGATCCTTCGCTTCACGCTGGGTTTGTTGTCTGGACACCGAAGGACGGAAATCCCACGTGTCCCGCTGCAACGATTATGCGATTTTGATCAGACGACGTGCGAGGCGGGGGTGCACGCGCGACACTGTGTGGCAGGGTCGTAGAAAATTTGTGGGCTACTGCCTAGGGCCAGTCCAGTGGGTGGGGGTGGTGGGGCGGGCACGATGACAGCCTGTAAAGAGAAAATAAATAAAATTAATTAGTGTGTAGCTTTTTATTTTTGTAATTTTTTGAAATATAATTCTACTACGTACGTCCTACTAATGTGTTTAATAGTATTTATTAGATACAGTATAATATTACTAATGTGTTAATATTCCATATGCAATATTTTCGATAAAAGGAGGAGTTTTTCGTTAGTGCATGTATTGTAGGACACATTGTTCATGAACATAAAATAAAAGACATTTTTCGTTAACATAAAAACAACACATATATTACAAACAAGAAAAAACACATAGAAAACAAAATAAAAAACTACTACTCATCCTACTCTACTCGGCGGAGGACTTGTCCACCTCCACCGCGGCCTCCGCATCCGCCGACGGCACCTCCGCCTCCGCCGCAACCGCTGGCGGAGCATCCTCCAACACCAGATCGAACTTTTTCCGGCTGATGGCGTTCACGAGTTGCTCGCGAAACACCACCCGGCCTCCTCATCGATCGTCTCGTAGAGGCAGTCGAGACGAGCGGCCACAAAGCCTAACCCAAAGATGTAGTAGCCGGCGGAGTCCATGCTGGTGTGATGGGGAAGGATACCAAGTCCCAGTCAGCGACAGGAGTGAGATGTATTGTGAAATACATCCTACGCCATTTTGTTGAGCGCTTTTGCTTGCACGTCGGCGGTGAACAGGCTGCCGGTGACCTCCTTAAGCTTGCCATCGAGTTTGTCGATGCTTTCCTGGATGAGGCGGACAATCTCATCATAGTCGGACGGAAGAGGTGCGGGTGCCACGGGCGGAGACTGGAGTGGAGGAGGTGAGGGCGCCGCCTCCAGTTCCTTCGGCCTTAGCGGCGACAGAAACAGAGAAGGAGGTTCGGAGGACGTCAATGACCTGGAGCGCTTTGGTGCGGGGCTACCCATTTGTGCGGCAACGGAGGTGCGAAAAAAGAGAGAGAGGTGGTCGACGGTGGTGTGGCGGAGAAACAAGAGGAGAAGTTTGGAGGCTAAAATCGATCGAGTTGCAGCGGAGAAGAAGAGGACGGTGTGCCTTTATAGCGGGTCGTCGTCTAAGCGAGTGAGTGGAGATGATCGGACGCTTCAAAAATTGTGCTTTTGAATCGACGGTCAGGGTTACTCCAAACCGCGTTTTGCCTCCTCTCGGTTATCGCAACGGCTCAACACGTCCCATCGGCCAGTTTTTTAATTTGACACACAAAGGTGCGGAGATTGACGTGAACGCGCGTGGCAATCGACCGAGAGTCCATATCTTTTTTTTAAGAATCCAACCGTTGCCGACCAAGAGTCCATATCGAACTGATAATTGTCGTGATCATGGATGATGGTGGACATGAATGTAATGCATGTGAAAGAGACTCGCGATCAAGCATGTTTGGTCACGTGTTGAGGATTTTTGTGCCCCCTTGTTGAGGAACATGTTAATTGGATGACGTTGAGTATCGGATGTGGCGTACATGTTTTCACAAGTGTGTTCATTTGTTTCTAAAATCAGAACACATAGCGGCTAGCGCCTACGCCTGTCGTTTCTTCAAAAGACAAGTACATCGATACATAATGGCAGCATGCGATCGATTAATTTGATGAACGACGTACGTACGTAGTGAGAGCTGTATGCTTATTAGACGATGGTAGTCCACATTCTATCCTCGTACCGTCGAGGGAACATCCTTGTGTCAAATTTGTTATCTCTATTGCTGACAGGATAATATTCTTTATTAGTGTGGTAGTTAAACTGCCATATAGGTTGAGAGCATACACACATGCATGGTAGAGAATATGATAAATATTGAAATATATATACATGGTAGGAAATATTATTCTATTCTTGGAATACATGTTTGGGACGTAGCATGCATATGTACGTCTAACATCCATGTGAAAGACCTCGATCATGTTTGTTGACGTTACATGCTCTCTTTTTTGTTGAGAGATTGTCATGTTTGAGGCTCGTTGATCATGTTTGGGGCATAGAATGCATGGACAACTAACATGCATGTGAAAGACCTCGATGCATGTGAAATAACATGCATGTTTTTAAAAGCAAGATATAGTGTTTCCTCAAGAAAAAATAATTTTATGAGAGATTGGGCGCACAAGCACAAAAGCTAGAACTTGAGCGATGCAGCTACGAATTCCATATGCTAGGATGATCGATGGCAGCCGATCTGCAAACTCAGTGGTAAGATCAGTAGTCACTGGAGAGCAGCTTGCGGCCAACCTCGAAGGAGAAGAAGGCATCGATGCACGCATAGCTGATCTGCTCGCCAGAGAGATTGTACACGTCTCAGTTGCTCGTCCTCACCCTGTAAGGCTTCTCCATGTCGGCGCCCATCACGGCGCTCGCGATTTCTTTAGCCTCGTGCGGCGGAGGCTCAGGCGATCCATCCCCTCCGCCAGGTCCACCATTTTGTCCACTTTCAGCTGTCAGTCCTTCCAAAGTCTGTCGGCGTCACCCTCCATGCTGACGCCGACGAAGCAGTAGTCAAAATCGTTGAGGAAATCTTCCAGCTCATCGGGGAAGTAATCAGCGTGGATGACCTGGAAGATGAGGCAGCAGCGGCCGATGCAGAGCTGCAGAACGATGACGGGGTTCTGGTCGGCGGAGTAGTTGGGGCGCCACTCGACGTCGAGCCCGACGACGAGCTTGTGAAGGCGCCGACGGTGGACGAAGAGGACCTCGTCGAGCCAGTCCTCCACGGCCTTGCCAGAGGACATCACGGTGGTGGTGATCATGTCTTCCTTGAACGTCACGTTGTACACCTAAGTCCCGGCCATTGGGTCTGTCTCCTTGTCATCACTACGGTTGCCGTCTGCGGTGGCGCGGCGCAACTTCTCTCTTGTGCAAAACCTTCGTCTACACCTTTAGTTTGGATTTTAATTGGAAACGGGCCTGGATATATAACTGATGCAGTTACGATATGAGCGGAGGAGTTTCCGAATTTGATGGGCCCGAGCCCGGAGTAAAGAGAGTAATGAAGTTTTTTGAATCTTATATACTCTTTCTAATTTTTAATTCTTATCGTTATGACCACAAGTTGCATTGTCTCAACCTAACACCACGTAGAACAACAACAACATTTCTCAGGAGCCCACCCACTGGATATGCCGGGTGGGCCACGGGATACCCTGGGTCCATTCACCAGAGAGTAGCTAGTGTGAATACATGTTGTAGAGATCAACGGAATCGGGAACTGGCCAATGAAGATGGGTGTCAGCAGTGTCACGGTTCATGTATTGAAACGTGCGCCATCGTCTTTCTTCTTCTCCTTTTTATTATAAGTTCGTATTATTTTCCACCAATCTTCTAACCCTCCTTTATTTGAAGTTGTACGGTTGGATCAGGATACGTGGCCAGAGTATACTTTATGACACACTAGTGAAAGTAAAACACCCGATACATTTTATGAGACACTTGTGAAAGTAAAATACCCGATACATTTTATTATTATGGAAGTCTATAAATAAGACTCAATCCAAATCGGGCAAAAATTTCGATGACCCTGACTTCTAGTTTGTTTTTGCAAGCCATTCGAATCAAGTCTTTTTTGTCTTCACCCTTTTGCAATGACGCCCACGAGCATCTAATCTGGGCTAAAGTTGATACGTACTCCAGAAACTGTTGTTGCATTTTCTATGATTTACTACGTGCTTTGTTGTTTGATTGGTCATTATGTTGGATTCTTGTTGGGTTTGAACATAGAGAGTGGGCTTCTCCCTGCTGGTCCTGTTAGATAAACTAGGTGATAGTCACTTTTTGGATCTCCATCTCAGTAGAGTTAGAAGTGGAAATATATTCCATTCTAAAAGATAAAAGAGATAAATAGTCCACTAGTTTATCGTTAGAACAACAACATTAGAACTATTTTTGCACACCAATGAACAGAAATATAAAGTTCATTACCTTAAGAGGATACATTACAAACAAGAAAAAAGAATAACACAAACTACAAACAAGAAAAGAAAAATAACACAACTAAGAACAAGAAAAAAATTACTTCTCCTCCACCTCGCTCCACCTACTTCTCCTTCTCCTCCTCCTCCTTGGGCTCCTGGCTGGGCGGGGGCGCCTCCCGTGGCGGATATGGGAAGCCCAGTTTCCTGGACGTCACCGCCACCAGCTTTTCGCGGATGGCGACGCCGAGCTCGTCCGCCAGCGTCTCCCAGAGGACGTCGAGGCGACCGGCCAAGTGCGTCATGCCGAAGATGTGGTGGCCCGTGGTCCCCATTACAGCATACTCTGGAAGAGGACCAAGCCCAAGGCGACGCATGGAGCGCGATGTATTGTCAAATACATCGCGCGCCATCTTCCGGAGAGTCCACTCCTTGTCCAAGGGGAGTCCGGTCGGGGACGCTTCCCCTTGGCGTCCTTCGGCAGGCTTGGCGGCGGCGTTGTCTTGTCATACATGGTGTTCTTGGCGCGGTTTTGGGAAGAGAGGAAGAGTGGTTGTGCGGAGAAGAAGATGGCGTGCCTGGGTGATCTTATAGAGTAGTAGCAGCCTGGCTGGGGTACTCATCCTCTGCAGTACTGCAGGTGCAGTAGAGGTGGCTAACATGTGGGTCCCACACCTTGTAGGGCCCTCATGTCAGCCATCTCTACTGCACCTACAGTACTGCAGGGGATTTGAACCGCGTTGTAGTGGTGATGGGACGCGGAGCGGTTCCAATTGAATTCAAAGATGCGCATGCGCTGCGTGCGTTTAAGGCGCCTCGGTGACTAGCGCGTACGTAAGCTCGGTGCGCCCATCGCATCAGCCGCCTATACAAATGGCTACAACTTGAACGAAGGACCAAACCTTATGCGGCAAACAGCAACGTATAATACTTCCTCCGCCCCAACTCAACTCTATTTCTGTTTTGGTCGAACTAATTACCTTTAACCAATGATTTATATGGAATTTATTAACTTCAATAACATGTAGTACTAGATTGTATATTATGGAAATATTTTCATGGTGAATCTAAAAGTACAATTCTTGTATTGTTAAAAACAGATCAAAATTGCATAAATCTCAAAGATAGATTTGACGAAACCTAAGACTTCCCTTTGAAAAGTTTTATATTTTACATTAGTTTTACATATGTAATATGCACATAGGATATATCACTTGATAGTTTTGCAAAAACACATTGAGGAGAAATATGTATATCCCATATGCTACTACTACGTAAATTAGGGGTGGGCAAATGAACCGAGACCAAAAAACCAAAACCGAAAAAACCGACACCGTCACTGAAAAGACCGAAATATTGGGTATCGGGTACTTTTCGGGTAGCAAATATAAATAACTGAAAAATAAATGTCGGGTTCGGGTACCACTCTCGGGTGACTGAAATAAACGAATAGTCGATCCATCAAATAATAAGTTAAATTATGCGTGCTAAACTATGAACAATTCAAATTTAGATATTTTATTTTCAAGTTGTGATGTGTGAAGTTGTCGGATTTAAACGTTTACTTTTTTATTTTTCATTTGTCAATTTATAATAAATTACCTCATGGGATTAAATTTATCAATCATATTAAAATTTGTGCAAACATGACATGGATATAATGTATATTTCGGATATATCAGGTAGGACCGAAGACTGAACCGGAATTTTGGTACCCAAAATGTTCGGGTACCTAATATTATTACAACAATTCGGGTAGTGATTTCAAGAAACCGAATTTAAAAAAAAAAGACCGAAATACCTGAACCAAAATATCGAATAGACAGAGTGCACACCCCTAACGTAAATCCATCCGAAATAATTAGCTAGTTTGAGGATGAATGAAGTTGAGCTTGCGAGCTTGATGAGCACCATCATCATTTTGAGCAGCGATTAATTTATGGCATCATCAAATCTGGAGTAATTTTTCTAGGTCATTTGGGGCCCAAAAATTAGTTAACACGCTACATATGAGGAGAAAGATTAGGATATGCTACATATTGCTTGTGTTGAATAACCCTGCGCTGTGGATAACATATCCGACACTTCATTCTGGTCGCCAGGATCATTCTGCCCCAAGTCATCTGGGGCAGCAGGAGGAGGACCTTGATGATAAGGATAAGGACCAGGCAAGAAATCATTGGTCAAAGGTAAGTTTGACCAAAGCTAAAAATAGATTTGAGTTCAGACGGAGGGAGGAGTACTTTTTACAGACTGCTTTGCAGGCCCCGCTGCGGGCGATCTCGTGCCTGCTGACAACTACAGCGGCTAAAGTAGCGCACCGCTGTACTTTAGAAGCCGTAACCCCAGTTTACATCAAAGGGAACTCACGGGACTGTTTAAAGGAATGGAATCCTCCAGAAGGGAAAGACATTCATACGAGTTTTGCTAGTAGCATTCCAAATGGTGCACTTTAGAAGCCATAACCATCACTGCGCGCGTCTCATCGTCTTCTCCGCGCGTACTAATAATGACACACCATCCTCTTCTCCGCAACACACACAGGCCATCCTCTTCTCCGCGCGTACTCTTCCTCTTCGTCTCCATCACACGCGTCCTTAATGGTTCCCTTCGAAGCCCATTGAGTTCCCCTTGTCGCACGATATTGTGGTCCTGATCGCGGGGTGGGTCACCGCAACCTCCCCGCAGCCCATGGACGACCTCTCCAGTCTGCGCGCCACCTGCAAGGCCATGCACGCGGCGTGCCAGGATCACGCCGTGGGCAGGCGCGTGGTGCTGGAGCGGTCGAGCATCTGGAAGTTTAACTGGAGCTACGATCGCCTCGTGGAGCGCCTGGCAATCGTCGGCAACCCTCATGCGTGCTACGTCACTAGGTTCGACCTTGTCTTCCTACATCGTCTCGTGCAGCCGGGCACCCAGTTCCTTGCCCGGGCGGCCGTGAAAGGCTACATGGTGGCGGCCTACAACCTCATCATGCTCCGCTACGACGCCAACCGCGGGGCCCGTGACGCCTTCGAGTATATCCAGCAGGTCAAAGGTGAGGCCCACATTGGCTACAACGCGGCCTAGTCTGTCGCCATGAAGTGGACCAATAAGGAGTGATGCCGGTGTCGGTATGAAGCCATGAATAGTATCGATGGTGTCGTCTAGAGGTTCCTGGGCAGGCCTCGTCCCGAAGCGCCACCGGTGACGGTGCCCAACATTGATGACGACGCTTGGGGCTGCTCAATAGGGGGGGGACCAGGGAACTGCCCGCTGCGGCAGGCCTATGTGGGAGGAGTGGACAGTCTTCTGCAGAGAACTATAGGATTAAACACAAGCATGACCTATTCTGTCGTCAGACATTTTACTCTATGGGTTATATTCTCTCCATTCCCGTTTGGATGCACCCCTAGTTCTCCCAACACCAATTAAAAGAGAACAAAGGGAGTATATAAAATAGACTTGTAGTATATGTGTTTCCCCTATGCCCGCTCATCTCTGATGAATGTTGCACTTGTTGTGTTTCCCCTATGCGCGCTCGTCTTTTGTTTGGCCCCGTTTGCATCAAAGGAAACTCATGGGACAGTTTAAAGAAATGGATTCTTCTTGAAATGAATACATTCAATCATACAATAGTTTGGAACAAAGGAAATCCAGTCGTTGCTAATTGACAGAACTAGCTGTTACATAATCCCCAATAAACACAAAATAAATTAATCGGCACATCTAGTCCGCAACACTTCCTTTGAAGCAGTGGTAATAACTTCTGGCTACATATAGGAGTAGTGGTAATGATTACACCGCGTATAGGGGCATAGGGCCAGTGGTACGTTGGAGTTCTACCTATCTTTTTCTAACATTTTTCTCGTCTTTTCTTTTCTTTTCTCTCTGTTGATTGTCTCCACTTTTCATTCCAGTCGTCGCTACCTGTTAGTACTTTATATAATGTGAGACCTATGTGTGCTGAATACATTGGCTATGGCGATAAAAGTTTTAAATGCTGCCATAATATCTTTTTAGCAAGGTCCGACTCTAGCTCTGAGCTTCTGCAAGGTCCAACATAAGGTCCGACTTGCTTTGTCTAGGTCCGACATGTTTTTGGGTAGCTCCGATGAGCTTTGTCTTTAGCTCCGGCATGTCTTTGATAGCTCTGGCATATCTTTGTTAAGCTCTAATATGTTCTGCTAGGTCTGACTTATGTTGGTTAGCTCCGACATGTATTTCTAGCTCCGACTTTTGGGATGACTAGTTCTGACTAGTTTTGGTTAGCTCCGGCGCTAGGTCCGACTAGTTTTGGTAAGCTCTAGCGCTAGGTTGTACTAGCTTTGGTAAGCTCCGGCGCTAGGTTTTACTAGCTTTGGTAAGCTCCAGCTCAAGCTCCAGTTAGCTTTGGCAAGGTTCGGAACTTGATATCAATGTTCATGCTTTTAATGTGAAATGTTTCGAACTTGCTTTACATTGTTAGAAAGATTGCTTAGTATTCAATTGCTAAGTTTTTGATGCGTTTTGGTTGATATGGATGATATCGTTTTGATATGCTTTGCAACATTCTTATGTGAGGTGCTCACGTAAGGTGTTGTGTTCCGAACTGACTTGAGTCAAGTCGCGGACTTGGGCTCATATGGATTGGTTGTTTGTTCATGTGCAGGTGTTGCTTGAGTTCAAGTCATGGCTGGTGACAGGATCCTTTGGACTAGTCTCAGGGAGGAGATGAGGTTCTAACAACCAAAATCAGCAGGAATTGTTGTTGAGCGGGTCAGGAGGTCGCGCATGATGATTGAATCAAGGGCAATACATATGAAGGTTACTGGACGTCGAAGGAAGGTGTTTGCACATATGCATGCAGTGCATGACGTGGAAACATGGTTCTGAAGATGGTTTATGGATGGGAAGATCTGGTTGGATGGATCGGATCGTATCGGTTGATGACTTTGGCTGCTGCGGAGTCGGTTATGGCTCGATATGGAAAGTATTGAGTTGGTTATGATAGGATTTCGTATGGGTCACGAATTTGATTTGTTTTAGGAATGTGGGATACGTTCCTAAGGTGTTTGGAAGTCCTAAGATTGCTTCTATCTGCGTATAGAAGAGTCCTAAGCAGTTATGGAAAGTTTCGATTCGTGATCTGAGTAGGATTGGAGTCCTAGTTGAGATTGGGTTGACCTAAGGACTGGTTATATAAGCAAGGGAGGCCAGAGCTCATGGTAGACGACTTTGGGTCTGTTCCTCTTGTGTTCTATTGAATAAAATTCGTAGTTTGAAGGAACTTTTGTGCCTTGTTTGTCCGACTTGTTCCAGACAAGTTTTACTCGTCGAGTTTCTGGACAGTACTACCTTTCGTCGGTGGTTTTACCATAACTCGAGTTTTACAGATCCAATTGACGTGATTCATTTTGGGTTGTTTTCACAACTTGATTATATATCATCTGTCAAAATTTCACGGTCATTGGATTTGTAGTTTCGGATCTACACGAGTTTCTTTGCAGCATTCCAGAACTGTTTTTCTCGGATAGGACAGATTGACCTTTGTTCGATATTTCAATCATAACTTGAGTTTCTCTCGACGGATTTGAGTGATTCTTCTTTTGTTTTCTTTGTGACTTGATTATCTCTGATATATATAATATTTGTCCCAGGTGAAACATGTTTATATTAGTCTCACACATGATTTCTTTAACAAATCGTTTTTCTGCCGAAGGGGTTGGGATTTAATTGTTTCCGCTGCGTAAGATTTTTAAATCTACCATTCACCCCCCCTATGGTAGATTTTCACATGCTCTTCGATCCTACAATTGGTATCAGAGCCACGGTGCTGCAATCATTGTGTTTTGCATGTGTTTTTGACTAATCATCATGGAGAAATACTCCACCAAACCTTGTGTGTTTGCTGGTATTGATTTTCAGGTTTGGAAGGCACGCATGGAGGCTTTCATCCAGGCCCAAGGCTTCACGTATGGGAAAAGGTGTACAAGCCTTATGATGTGCCGTCAAACGATCAAGTTACGGCTACGAATCTACGGGACGTCGACAACAACAACAACAAAGCTCAGAACTTGATCATCCAAGGACTCACTCAAAGCGACTTCGACCGCGTTGCACACCTTCGATCGGCATATGAGGTATGGAGAGCACTTTGTGACTATCACGAAGGATCCAACACGATCAAGGAGGCAAGGCAAGACATGTTCAAGAAAGAATACATGCGCTTCGAGATGCAACCCGGTGAGTCCATCGATGATCTCTTTGCTCGCTTTAACAAAATTCTCAGTAACTTGCGTAGTGTCAACGTTAATTTTTCTGATGCCGAAAATTCTAGGCAACTTCTTAGTGCATTAGACATGTCAATCTGGGAGATAAAAGTTACATCTATTCGTGAATCTACTGTCATGAGTACACTTACTTTAGATGTGCTTTACTCTAAACTCAAAACTCATGAAATTGACATCTTATCACGTAAAAACCAAAATAAGTCTATTGCATTTGTCTCACAACATGATATGCCTAACTCTGGCCAATCATCATCTTGCATTACTCTTGCTTTGTTGTCCTCACTAACCCTGGAGAAGATCGAGGAATTTCCAGAGGAGGAGCTAGCACTTATGTCTACTAGGTTCTCAAAAGCATTGCAAAATGTGAGAACCAGGAGGAGAGGAAGCTCCGGACCTCAACGATGCTTCAAATGTGGTAAGACGGGACACTTTCGTACAGAATGCTCTAACCTTTCAGGTTCTACTTCCCGAGTAGAAAAACAATCAAGGGCGAAGCACTCCTCAACAAATGATAAGAAGAAGAAAAAGGGCTTTACAGGTCGCCAACTGGTGAACAGTTTTATCTCCGCACTCCAGGAACTTGGCTCAAGCGACGTGGACATTGTAAGTGATGAAGATGGAGGTGAAGATGATTTGGCCAACTTATGCTTCATGGCGGGCAAAACAAGATCAAGATCAAGTCAGGAGGATGCAGAACACAACACCGACGACGATGAGGTATGTTCTACCTGTAATGAAATGTGTGATGCAATTTCTCGTGCAACTATTATTGTTAAGAAAAAGGACAAAAAACTCAGGATAATGCTGCTAAAATTGAATCACTAGAATCTGAAATCAACCGTTTGAAAATCTTGATTCCTAGTGATGATTCTTGTCCCTCATGTGACTTAATCTATGAATGATCGTCCACACTAAGAACTGCACACTCCTCCACTCTAGATAGACTTGAACTTGAAATTGAAAAGAACAAAAATCTTGCTGCACTTGACATTGGAAACTTAAAAGATGCTTCTTGTTCTACAATTGATTTGCATTGTTCTAGTTGTGATGATCTTGAAAAGAAACTAAAAAAATGCTATGAATGAAATTTCAAAATTGAATAATGCTTTACGGTCTCATGAAGTTAAATATTGTTCCAATTGCAAATTAAAAGGAAAAACTTCATGTGAAAATTGCCTTGATTTGTCCAATAAACTTGATAACATGCATAGGACACTAGATCGGTTTTGTAATGGGAATAAGAACCTAAACTTGCTGCTAAATTCTTCCAAGTCTTTCAAAGATAAAACTGGTTTAGGTTTTTATTCTCATGCTCATGCTAAGGCACATCCACCTAAAATTGTAAAGTCATTAGGAAGTGGTTTGATTCAAACAGTTCCTAAACAAAAAGAAGTGGTTTTCAAATCTGCAGGAGTGTTGTCTCATTCCGTTTCAAATAAAAATATTGCTTGCTCATCTAGACATGAACACAAAGTTAAATTTCATTGTACCTACTGTGGTAGAGATGGTCATGTCATAGATTTTTGTTATAGACTAGCTAAACAACAGAAAAGGGAAAGAATGATTGCTAGATCTTATAACTTTCATGTAAAATTTGCTGCACATATTAAACCGAATGCCAGGAACATGCAACCTGCTGTTATGAGTCAAAAACATTCAAAGTTTACCTCCGGACCTTCTGTTTTTGCCTCCGGAGCTTCTGATTTTTGTGCTACACAAGTAACACCTTATAGGTCAGTAGTTAAGAATAAAAGACCTCACACTTTGACTCATAAACCTGTTGTTTTACCGCAGCTTTCGTGTATTTTTCCTGTTGCATGTCGTGTGACTCAGTACTGGATACCTAAATGCCTTTTGACTAACCCCAGTATTGAGTCATCGACGTATTGTGCTTCGATTTAGGTTACATGCTTGAGGAAGGAGAACATTTGGATTGTGGATTCAGGTTGCTCACGCCACATGACCGGTAACAAAGAATGGTTCTCCTCCTCTCTTTTGTGTCACGTGTAGAGAATGTTACTTTTGCCGATAACTCTTCAACTCCTATAATTTCTAAGGGTTCGGTTAGAGTAAATGATCACTACACTTTGAAGGATGTGGCACTTGTCAAAAATTTGAAATACAACTTGCTTTCTGTTTCACAATTGCTAGATGAAAATCTAGAAATTATTTTCAATAAAAATTACTGCAAAGTTGTAGTTTCAAATAGTGAGCTTATTTTTAACATGTCTCGGTTTGGAAGAGTTTTTAAAGCTGATTTTGATACGTCTTCCTCTAAGCATAGGTGTCTAGTTGCTAATGATTCAAAGGACTTATATTTTTGGCATCATAGACTTGGTCATGTAGGCTTTGATCACCTAATGCATGTTAGTGCTCTTGATCGCATACGTGGGCTGCCTAAGCATAAAGGGGACAAATAAATTGTGTGCTTTTCTTGTAGACATGCTAAGATGGTTGCAGGTTCACATACTCCGCTCACAATGATCATGACAACTGAACCGGGTAAACTTTTGCACCTTGACACCGTTGGACCTTCACGTGTTCAATCCTTCAGAGGTAAATGGTATGTTCTTGTTATTGTTGATTATTATTCTAGATACTCTTGGGTTTACTTTATGGTTTCTAAGAATGAAGCTTTTAGTCACTTTAGAACTTTATTTCTTAGATTATCAATTGGTCACCCGGGATCTTTAAAAGCAATTAGAAGTGATAACGGAACTGAATTTAAAAATCAATCTTTTGATCACTTTTGTGCTAAAAATGGAATAGATCATAAATTTTCTTCACCATATGTACCTCAACAAAACGGCGTTGTAGAAAGAAAGAATAGAACCTTAGTTGAGATGGCTAGGACTATGCTTGATGAATATCAAACTCCTAGGAAATTTTGGGCTGATGCGATTGCAACCGCTTGTTATGTCTCAAATCGTGTTTTCTTGTGCGCTAATCTAGGTAAAACACCATATGATCTCCGGTTTGGACATAGGCCTAGTGTTATGCACTTTCAGGTCTTTGGCTGCAAGTGCTTTGTTAAGAAACATGGTAATATTGATAACTTTGAACCTAGATCCATTGATGGCATGTTTCTTGGTTATCCATCTCATACTAGAGGCTATCGTGTGCTTTTACTTGACACTAACAAAATTGTGGAGACTTGTGAAGTGTATTTTGATGAAGCTAGCCCAGGTACTAGCTCAAACATTGCAGGTCGAGATCTATGTCCGCAGGGGGAGAGCATTTTTGTTGAAGATGAGGAGGAATTGGAGCAGCTGCCCGAAAATTCAGCCGCTAAAGACTTTGGTTCAGCTCCGGATGTTAATTCTCAACCAGCACCGACAACCATCAATGCTGATTCAGATCATCCTCAAGTCACAAGCTCATCGATTTTTGATGAACATGAAGAAGAAGAAGCTTGTGAGACATCTGTTCCACTACGGTTTTACAAAGATCATCCCCCGCAACAGATAATTGGAAGCTTGCACGAACGAGTCACACGGTCCAGGTTTTGTGATCCAAACTCTCATGCTCATTCTTCTTTTGTTTCTTCTTTTGAACCAAAAGATATATCACACGCACTCACTAATGAATCTTGGATTATTGCCATGCAAGAAGAGTTAGAAAATTTTGAAAGAAATAATGTTTGGAAACTTGTACCTCCTCCTCAAGGTCACACTTTAATTGGAACTAAATGGGTGTTTAAAAATAAACAAAGTGAGGATGGGGTTGTGGTTAGGAATAAGGCTAGGTTAGTTGCTCAAGGTTTCACTCAAGTTGAAGGTCTAGATTTTGATGAAACTTTTGCTCCTGTTGCTAGATTAGAAGCCATAAGAATTTTGTTAGCTTTTGCTGCATCTAAAGGTTTTAAGCTATATCAAATGGATGTTAAAAGTGCTTTTCTCAATGGCTACATAGATGAGGAGGTTTATGTCAAACAACCACCGGGTTTTGAAAATCCAGATTTTTCTAATCATGTTTACAAACTGTCCAAAGCCTTGTACGGTCTCAAACAAGCCCCTGGAGCATGGTATGATAGGTTAAAAACATTCTTACTTGAAAAAGGATTTACCATGGGCAAGGTTGATAAAACTCTTTTTGAGCTTAAGCATGGCAATGACTCATTATCCGTTAATGTGTATGTGGATGATATTATCTTTGGTTGTGCTTCTCATGATCTTGTGTCCAAGTTTTCAGCTATGATGAGTTCAGAATTTGAGATGAGTATGATGGGAGAGCTCACGAACTTTTTGGGGCTGCAAATCAAGCAAACCAAGGAGGGTACCATTGTGCATCACACGAAGTATACAAAAGATCTCCCAAGACGCTTCAACATGGAGAAAAGCAAGCCTCTTTAGACACCAATGGGAATAGCAACAACACTTGAACTTGATGAAGATGGTGATCCCGTGGATCAAAAATAATATAGAAGCATGATCGGATCACTTTTGTACCTCACGGCATCAAGACCGGACATACAATTCAGCGTATGTCTTTGTGCATAGTTTCAAGCTTCCCCACGTGCTTCACATCGTCAAGCCGTCAAAAGGATTCTCAGGTACTTACATGGAACTCAAGAATTTGGTATTTTTCTTCCTTCTTCCTCAACCGTTACTTTGAAAGCTTTTTCGGATGCTGATTTTGGGGGTTGTAGGATTGATAGGAAAAGTACTTCCGGTGCTTGTCATTTTCTTGGTAATTCACTTGTTGCTTGGTCCTCTAGAAAACAAAACTCAGTTGCACAATCCAAAGATGAATCTGAATATGTAGCTGCTGCTAGTGCTTGCTCACAAATTCTTTGGATTATTCAAACACTTAAGGACTATGGGGTTGATCTAGATAATGTTCCACTGTTTTGTGAAAACACTAGTGCTATTTGCATTGCTAAAAACCCTGTGCAACATTCTAGAACTAAGCACATTGACATTAGGTATCACTTTCTCCGTGATAATGTTGAAAAAGGAAACATTGTGCTTCACCATATAAATATCGAACAACAATTGACTGACATTTTTACAAAACCTTCGGATTTCACTCGTTTTTGTTACATTCATAGTGAAATAGGGGTTATGCATCCTCATGGCTTAAATTGAGGGGGAGTTTTCAAACTTGAGAAGTCTATGTGTGAATCTGAAATTAAAATAATATGAGCATAGTATTTCATACATATATGACTTTGTGATTCCTTTTACATGCTAAATGTTCTTACTACATTACTCGTGTTATACATTTTGTAGTTTTTTCCATGTCTAGTAACTGGAATAATTACTTACACTAAATCTAGTCATGGTCGAACTTTCTTGCTGTTTTGAACTTGTTGCATGCTCACAAGTGCTTTTAATCATAAATAAATAATCAAGTAATCAACTCACATGTTGAGTTTTTATGAACAAATATAAGTTGAGAAAATATCAAGAGAATATGCATGCATCGCACTTCTTCTTTTGAGATGGCTTATCATTGCACTTAGATATGAACTTGGAAGAAGTTGTGTATGACTAAAACCATGTGCTTAAGCTTCTGATTGTCAAATGACATAGGCTTGGCTTGGTTGGTTAGAATAAGGCAGATGCGCATATTGTCTCTTGCAAATATCATATGATCTAAATTTGCACTTTGAAAAATAATAAAATGCAACAATAAGTGTCATGCTGTCAGGTTTTCAAATAGTTAAGTTTGTGAGATCATGACTTGCTTAAATTGAAAATTACATTTGATCTCTAGCATGGCTTACACTACTTTATGTATCTCATTGTTGTGATAATGTAAGTTACTTGATAGTATGACTTGGATGAGCTTTGTTTTATATGTATATGTTATAATATGCTCATAACAATTAAAAATTCTCTTTTGAACCTTGCTGAATACACTGTCAAAGGGGGAGAGATAATATGGTGAATTATGCAAGGGGGAGAAATATGTATAGGGGGAAAAATATTTCTATCTCATTTGATTTTCAAAAAGTGGGAAAATTGTTCTCAAAACTTTTTATACCAATGTTCAGATTTTAAATGGTGTTGCCAATGCATTCATCAAGGGGGAGATTGTGAGACCTATGAGTGCTGAATACATTGGCTTTGACAATAAAAGTTTTGAATGCTGCCATAACATCTTTTTGGCAAGGTCCGACCTTAGCTCCGAGCTTCTGCAAGGTATATGTTATAATATGCTCATAACATTTGAAATTTCTCTTTTGAACCTTGCTGAATACATTGTCAAAGGGGAGAGATAATATGTGAATTTTTAAAAACAAATATGCAAGGGGGAGACATTCATTACACATTGCACATATTCAGAATTGTTTTTGGCACGATTCTTCTCAGGGGGAGAATTTCTTTTTCTCATTTTGTTTCTATTTTACAAAGGGGGAGAAATTGTTTTCAAAACTTTTAATGTGAATAAGCAAATGTTCTGATCTTAAGTGGTGTTGCCAATGCATTCATCAAGGGGGAAATTGTGAGACCTATGTGTGCTGAATACATTGGCTATGGCGATAAAAGTTTTGAATGCTGCCATAATATCTTTTCAGCAAGGTCCGACTCTAGCTCTGAGCTTCTGCAAGGTCCGACTTACTTTGTCTAGGTCCGACATGTTTTTGGGTAGCTCCGATGAGCTTTGTCTTTAGCTCCGGCATGTCATTGTTAAGCTCCGATATGTTCTGCTAGGTCAGACTTATGTTGGTTAGCTCTGACATGTTTTTCTAGCTCTGACTTTTGGGATGACTAGTTCTGACTAGTTTTGGTTAGCTCCGGCGCTAGTTCCGACTAGTTTTGGTAAGCTCTTGCGCTAGGTTGTACTAGCTTTGGTAAGTTCCGGTGCTAGGTTTTACTAGCTTTGGTAAGCTCCGACTCAATCTCCGGTTAGCTTTGGCAAGGTCTGGAACTTGATATCAATGTTCATGCTTTTAATGTGAAATGTTTCAAACTTGCTTTACATTGTTAGAAAGATTGCTTAGTATTCATTTGCTAAGTTTTTTATGCGTTTTGGTTGATATGGATGATATCATTTTGATATGCTTTGCAACATGCTTATGTGAGGTGCTCACGTAAGGTGTTATGTTCGGAACTGACTTGAGTCAAGGTGCGGACTTGGGCTCATACGGATTGGTTGTTTGTTCATGTGGAGGTGTTGCTTGAGTTCAAGTCATGGCTGGTGACAGGATCCTTTGGACTAGTCTTAGGGAGGAGATGGGGTTCCAACAACCAAATTCAGGAGGAATTGTGGTTGAGCGAGTCAGGAGGTCGCGCAGGATGATTGAATCAAGGGCGTCGCATATGAAGGTTACCGGATGTCGAAGGAAGATGTTTGCATGTATGCATGCGATGCATGACATGGCAACATGGTTCTGAAGATGGTTCATGGATGGAAAGATCTGGTTGGAAGGATCGGATCATATCGGTTGATGACTTTGGCTGCGGCGGAGTCGGTTATGGCTCGGTATGGAAAGTATTGAGTTGGTTATGATAGGATTTTGTGTGGGTCACGAATTTAGTGGTTTTAGGAATGTGGGATACGTTCCCAAGGTGTTTGGAAGTCTTAAGATTGCTTCTATCTGCCTATAGAAGAGTCCTAAGCAGTTATGGAATGTTTCAATTCGTGATCTGAGTAGGATTGGTGTCCTAGTTGATATTGGGTTGGCCTAAGGACTGGTTATATAAGCAAAGGAGGCCAGAGCTCGTGGTAGACGACTTTGGGGTTGTTCCTCTTGTGTTCTATTGAATAAAATTCGTAGTTTGAAGGAACTTTGTGCCTTGTTCGTCCAACTTGTTCCAGACAAGTTTTACTCTTCGAGTTTCTGGACAGCACTACCTTTCGTCGGTGGTTTTATCATAACTCGAGTTTTACAGATCCACTTGACGTAATTCTTTTTGGGTTGTCTTCACAACTTGATGATCTATCGTCTTTCAAAATTTCATGGTCATTGGATTTGTGGTTTCGGATCTACATGAGTTTCTTTGCAGCGTTCCAGAACTGTTTTTCTCGGGTAGGACAGATTGACCTTAGTTCGATCTTTCAATCATAACTTGAGTTTCTCTCGACGGATTTGAGTTATTCTTCTTGTGTTTTCTTTGTGAATTGATTCTCTCTGATATATATCACTTTTGTCCCAGGTGAAACATGTTTAGATTAGTCTCACACATGATTTCTTTAATAGATCATTTTTCTGCCGAAGGGGTAGGAATTTAATTGTTTCCGCTGCATAAGATTTTTAAATCTACCATTCACCCCCCCTCTGGTAGCTTTTCACGTGCTCTTCGATCCTACATATACTATTATATACCGCTTTGCAAACCCTGCTGCAGGCGATCTCCTGGCACCTCTAGTGGCTAAAGCATCGTACAAGCAACTTTACTAGCCACCGGCGGTGTGGAGGGTCGTTCATTAACAGAGAATACAAATAGAACAGATAGTTCACTAAACAGCGGATAGAAAACAAAATAACAGATGGAACAGATGAACAACATTGAGTTCATTATCATAAAACATTACAGCCTTCTACCTATACCTATATTACTTGTTGTTAGAACAAGTTTTTTAGTTCATATTTGAACTACAAAACTTGTCCTAATTGGATCGATCTATATTACCGTCGTTGAATCTTTTTATTTAACCCCCTCCACCGGGTGGAGGGGTGGTGGTGGGGGTGGAAGGGGTTAAATGAAAAGATGTAATAACCGTAAGATGTATAGATCAAACAGATGAAAATCTTTGATTACACGATTGCACCAAAACTTTAATTGCATGTAGGGTTGTCAACGAGTCGAACTCGAGCAAGTTTGTTTCTACCATATATAAAAATTGTGTCCCATAGAACATTTTTAATAGAGTTATATAGTTTAGTTAATCATATGTACATATCATAATGACAACAACAAATGAGCTTACTGGAACTTTTCGAGCTTGAGCTCATCAAGCTGGCAATACTCAACTTCATCCTCAAACTTTCAATCAAAACTAAGTTTGGTCCTTGAACTTTCAAATGGGTCAATTATTAAGTCCATCAACTTCAAAAAACCGTTTCACTTTCATCCTTACTCTGAGTTGGACATCCACATTGGCACGCCACATAAGATAGTTAATGTGTTTTTAATCCTATTAATTTGTTATAGAAGTTTGTTTTATTTAAATGTTTGAAGTATGCATCATTATATGCATGTAAACTCTTTCTCATGTTGAAGCAAGCAGACAAGAGTTTAAGAAACGATTTGAATAGACCCCTTAGTTGGATGGCTGGGAAGTACAACCGTCGGATCAAAACAAACGGTGGATGCAGCCTTTACTGCATGCAGGCAGCAAAATGTCGCTATGTCAGGCGATCCTGGTCCAGGCAGGTATGCTCCGATTCCTGTCCTCCGACTCCATCTAGGCTTCCGATGACGCAGGCGGTTCACCACCAGACTATAGAAAAGATAAGCACGCACACATGTAACAGTCATTGTTGGCTGTGTTGGTCTAACGTCATTGTTTGACTGCGTAGGCCTACATTTAGTCATTAACGCTAGCTTTTGAATCTGTGTAGTGCGAAAGGGTTTTGTTTTGGTTTCACACTACACTAGCTAGTCTATATTAAGTGTATCTGTGTTCCCTAATGAATACACAACAAACATTCTCCATACAGAATGAAACTTGCATGCAGCTTTCTTCTGCCGGAGGTTCGAAGGAATCTACTAGTACACGGCTGGCCGGGTACACATACGGTACGGGTGTGCCGGTGTACCTTAACCCCCCGTACGTCGTCCATCCCCGGTGGTTGTTGGGAAGAGCCTTACAGGTATGCTCTGATTCCTGTCCTCTTACTCCATCTCTAGGTTTCCGATGATGCAGGCGATTCACCACCAGACAAACCAAAAAAGCCTCGGTGTTGAGCGGCATGCAAGTTTTTTGATGAAAAACTGACTGCGGCCTGTTGACGCATCCATCTCTAGTTTTTTGATGACACTCCCGCTGACGTGTCATCATCTTATTTGTTGTGAAGGTATGGTATTTAAACTAAGCATTAATAAAGGGACCAATAAAATTTTGACACATCAGTGGGATGACGCATGGGAGGACAGAACGGGAGGGACACAGCTTGTATACTCCCATTCAGTGCTTCCATGCGTGCTCCTATTTAAGTGTCATGATTTTATTGGCCCTCTCATTTACCTAACATAATGCCTGATTTAACTTCAACCAATTAGATGATGACACATAAGCGGGAGTACGCATGGAAGCACAAACGGGAGCACCAAAGTTGCATTCGAACGGGAGACCCCCGCAGTCAGTTTGTCATCAAGAAATTTGCATGCCGCTCATCACTGAGGCTTTGCTGGTTTGTCTGGTGGTGAACCGCATGCGTCATCGGAAACCTAGATGTAGTTGGAGGAAAGGAATCAGAACATACCTGCAGAGGTCTTCCAACCACCACTGGGGACGCATGACGGGGGTTAAGGTACACACACCGGACTGTACATATGTGCCGGTGAAGATGGAACTCAACAGTCTCACGGTTATGGATAGAAAAAAGGAAAAAGAAAAAGGATGGCACATGTTTCGATCCATGAACTGCGAGACTGGTAATTTCCATTTTAATTGGCCAGTTCCCAATTTCGCTGAGTCATTGTTGTTGTACGCGGTGTTTGGTTGAGACAATGCAACTTGTGGTCATAACGACAATGCAACCACAGTTTTTTATAAGCATAATTTTTCCCCGTGTACGCTGGGCCCTTTGCGTGTCAAATTGAAAATTTCTCCTTTTATAGAAAAACATCTCCTCTAACGACGCACCGGAGAGCAAGTGCATACCATTCTCAGATGGTGCCACACATACTTCCTTCTCGTGTCTTCAATCGCCGTTCCCTGATCGTGGCACCATCTATATACAACTGGCCCCAATGTAACACTGGTCCAATGCCTCTATACGCGGTGTAATTATTACCACTATTCCTATACCTGGTGTCTGTAATGAATTGGTGCGAGCGATTTTGATAAGCTGTGAATGATTTGTCTCACCTCGGAAAGTTGAGTCGTTGCAACGAGAATATAAGGCAACACGCGCTATTGTAGTCAGACATTCGATTGAAAAAAGATGTCTTACAAGACTCCTGCACGCCACATTTGATTTCAACGGAGCTCGCCCGGTTGAAATCAAACGGCTCCATTGAAATCAAACGTGACGTGTATAAGGCATGTACGGGGCGGATGTTTTTTATATAAAACCCTGGGCCATTTCCGTGTCAAATTAAAAAACTGCCAGTGAAGCTGATGGGACACGTCGAGCCGTTGCGATAACCGAGAGGGATGCAAACCGCGGTTTTTTATAAGCATAATTTTTTTCCGCATACGCTGGGTCCTTTTCGTGTCAAATTAAAAAATTCTCCTTTTATAAAAAAAACATCTCCTTTAACGACGCACCGGAGAGCAAGTGCATACCGTTCTCAGATGGTGCCACACGTACTTCCTTCTCGTGTCTTCAATCGTCGTTCACTGATCGTGGCACCATCTATATACCACTAGCCCCAATGAAAAACTGGCCCAATGCCCCTATACGCGGTGTAATCATTACCACTACTCCTATACCCGGTGTCCGTAACGAATTCGTGCGAGCGATTTTGACAAGCTGTGAACGATTTGTCCCACCTCAGAAAGTTGAGCTCGCTGCAATGAGAATATAAGGCAACATGCGCTATTATAGTCAGACATCTGATTGAAAAAATATGTCGTACAATTTTCTGAACGCTCCGTTCGATATCATCTGCTCGCCCTGTCGAAATCGACCGGAACATTTAGGAGGCTTGTACGGGGCAGATGTTTTTTAGATAAAGCTCTGTGCCCTTTCCGTGTCAAATTAAAAAACTACCAGTGAAGCCGATGGGACACGTCGAGCCGTTGCGACAACCGAAAGGGATGCAAACCGCGGTTTTTTATAAGCATAATTTTTCCCCACATACACTAGGCCCTCTGCGTGTCAAATTAAAAATTTCTCCTTTTATTGGAAAACATATCCTTTAACGACGCACCGGAGAGCAAGTGCATACCGTTCTCAGATGGTGCCACATGTACTTCCTTCTCGTGGCTTCAATCGTTGTTCCCTGATCGTGGCACCATCTATATACCACTGGCCCCCAACATAACACTGGCCCAATGCCCCTATGTGCGGTGTAATCATTAACACTACTACTATAACCGGTGTCCGTAACGAATTCGTGCGAGCGATTTTGACAAGCTGTGAACGATTTGTCCCACATCAAAAAGTTGATCTTGTTGCAACGAGAATATAAGGCAACGCGCGCTATTGTAGTCAGACATCCAATTGAAGAAATATGTCATACAAGAGTCAGCCACGTTCCTTTCGACATCGTCCGCTCGCCCGTTCGAAGTCAAATGGAACGTGAATGAGGCTTGTACCAGGCGGATGTTTTTTTTATATAAGCTATGGGCCCTTTTCGTGTCAAATTAAAAAAACTGCGAGTGAAGCTGATGGGACACGTCAAGTCGTTGCGATAACCGAGAGGGATGCAAACCGCGGTTTTTTATAAGCATAATTTTTCCACGCATACGTTGGGCCCCTTCCGTGTCAAATTAAAAATTTCTCCTTTTATCGAAAAACATCTCCTTTAATGACGCCAATTTTTCCCCTTTGATCGGAATACCACCCCCATGGCTACATTAACTTATTTACATTACAAATTGCTAGAGCCAGAGACGTGCACCCGTACATGGGCTCACGTGTCATGGGGACGAACACCAAGCGTTCCAGCACAGTTTTGGCCCAGGAATACAAAGTGACTCAGAGCAGTTTCGGCCCATGAATAACAAGCGGCCCAGCGCTGTGTTGGGCCTACTCTGATAGCTTCATGTACGCTTTGTCCTGGCTGCCTCCCCGCCGGACCCATCGATCCACAACGGCCCCTCTCCCGATTGCACGAAACGCGCCTGGAGGAGCATCCACCGGCCGCCAAGCTCTTGGAGGAGCATCCGCCGGCCGCCACGCTCTTGGAAGAGCATCTGCCGTCCATCGACGTGGAGGAGCATCTGCCAGCCGCCGCATGTGGAGGAGCAACAACGCTAGGTATAATTGCTCACATAATGTTATTTTAGTTCAATCCTCTTACGGATACGCTGATTGAATTGTAGGAAGCGATGTTAGAAGATAAGACATGGATGGGAAAAGACAGACGTACGAAGGAGTGGCAGGATGGAATGAAGTCATTTTTAAATTTAGCATTACAGGGCACTCGTGAAGAAGAAACTAAGCCTTGTCCTTGCACGACATGTCGTAATATTTGCCACGGGACACGCAAGGAAGTTCACCTTCACTTGCTTCGTAATGGGATGTCATTTGATTATACTTGTTGGGTACACCATGGAGAAAAATGAGTTGAGAAAAATATTGCTGAGCAATCAGCAAATAATGAGGAGATAATTTCTGATGATGCTACTATGGAAAATATGTTGTCCAGTCTTCTTAGAGGCACTGGTGATCATGGTGGTACTTCAGCAGATGTTGATGATCCAGAAAATGTTATAAACCAGCAGGAGCCAACTGGGTGTGCAAAGGCATTCTATGACTTATTAAATGATGCCAAAAAGGAGTTGTATCTAGGTTGTGAGAAGGTGACCCAATTATCCTTCATTGTCAGGTTGTACTAGATAAAGTGTTTAACTGGTTTGAGCAAAAAAGCAGGTGAGTTGATCCTTGAACTATTCTCATATGTACTTCCAGAGGGCCATTGCATTCCTAATACACTTGATAAAGTTCTGAAGGTTGTTTGTGACCTCGGTCTGAGCTACAAAAATATCGATGCGTGTGTCAATGGTTGTGCGCTATTCTGAAAGGACTATTCTCTGCTGGATCGATGCCAAAACTGTGGTGAATTAAGATGGAAAAATAGTACTGGTGGGGATGCAAGAGAGGCTTTACCTTGTGAAAAAGCCAAGAAGCTTGTAGCACGCAAGATTCTACGATACTTCCCTCTTGTTCCCCGTCTTCGAAGGTTTTATATGGCAGAATCAACAGCATCAAACATGCGTTGGCACAAAGAAGAATGTATTGATGATGGAATATCATCCTGCAGATTCGAAAGCATGGAAACATTTTAATAGCATTCACCCAAATTTCTCATCTGATCCCCGCAACATAAGACTTGGGCTAGTATCTGATGGTTTCAATCCATTTGGAGTAATGAATGCTTCTTATAGTAAATGGCCTGTGATCCTAATCCCTTATAATCTACCAGCTTGGTTGTGTATGAAGCATCCTTATTGGTCGATGTCAATGATAATTCTTGGGCCAAAGTCACCTGAAAACAACATTGATGTGTAGCTGCAGCCTTTGATTGATGAGCTACTGAAATTATGGTCTGATGGTGTTGAAACATACGACAGTTCAAAGAAGGTGACATTTCTCATGCGAGCTTCTATATTGTGGACAATAAATGATTTTCCAGCATATGCAATGCTATGTGGATGAAGCACAAAAGGTAGGCTAGCATATCCATAGTGCCATGTAAACACTGACGCCTTGTGGTTGAAACATGGACGAAAGTATTGCTACATGGGCCATCGTCGTTTCCTACCTCAGGATCACCGGTGGCGTCGGGACAAAGCTTCTTTCAACAACAAAAATAGAGAATAGATAGGCTCCAACATCACTCTCTGGTCACGAAGTACTCCAACAATACGAGACTTTTGATCAAGTGAGTTTTGGACAGACGAATAATAAGAGAAAGCGCACTGAGGAAGATAGGTGGCATAGTTGGAAGAAGAAAAGTATATTTTTTCAGCTCCCGTATTGGAAGACGTCGCTAATAAGGCATAACTTGGATGTCATGCACATTGAGAAAAACATTTGTGAAAGCATTTTGGGGACATTGCTTAATATGGATGGTAAAACAAAAGATAGTCTACAAGCTCATTTTGATATGCAGGAAATGTGTATACGGCCAAAGCAACATCCGTTGGGTATGAAAGGGAAGTATGATTGTCCATCAGCATCATATACATTGCAAAAAGATCAGAAGACCACCTTGTGCAAGTTTTTGGCAGATGTGAAGATGACCGTTGGTTATGCCTCAAACATCAAGAAGTGTGGACATAACAACACGTAAGGTATCAGGTCTAAAAACTCATGACTGCAATATTATATTTCAGAAGCTCCTTCCTATTGCAATACGTGACATATTGCCTGAAAAGGTTGTTGAACCTTTAATTGAGTTTAGCAGATTCTTTTCTAGAATTTGTTCTAAAGAATTGGCGGAACTTTTCCTGAAACAATTTGTAAGCTTGAGGTGTTGCTTCCTCCCGCTTTCTTTGATATCATGGTACATCTTCCAATCCATCTTGGCGAAGAAGCTTGCTTGGGTGGACCTGTTTCTTACAGATGGATGTATCCAATTGAGAGTTACCTTGGTACATTGAAGAGGTATGTACGTAACAGAGCTCACCTGGAGGGTTCTATAGCTGAGGGATATATTATCGAAGAGTGTATGACTTTTTGTAGCCAGTGTTTGGATAACATCAGCACCAAGCTTAATAGGCCAGAACGTCATGAAGCTGCAGCTAGGAATGAACCTTCTCTCGAGTCTAATATATTTATAGAAGTTTATAATTCTAAACATGGGTTTAAATGGGGCCAACTTACTATGGTGGAACTACATAACATCAGGCACTATATTATTTCTAATGTTGAAGAGGCCGCTCCATGGATCAAGTACGTATAACTCAGATGTTCTATACTATGTTGGATCATGCTTATTGTAGATGGTTAATTTAATTTTGTATCCTTTTTAGTGAACATTTTGAAGAGCTGAAGAAGATTCATTCTCGTGATGTTGAAAAACACCAGAGATGAGTTTGTTTATTGGTTTCAGAAACGAGTGAGTACATGCAAGTTTTTACTTTGATGAAATATTGAAGAAATATCTGTTCTGAAGTTGGTTTATCGATGACCCCTTTTATACTAATTAATGTGTACAGATTACGACATTACACAAAGAAGGCAAAGTAACCGATTATTTGTATGCATTATCTAGAGGACCTGATTGTCGGGCACGTTTTTTTAGTCGATCATTCATAAATGGCTTCTTCTTTCGAACAACAGAGGTGGAAAAAGATTTACGGACGCAAAACAGTGGTTTTGTTGTTCAAGATGGTGATCATGAGTGGTATGGAGTAATCAAGAAAATGATTTCTGTTGATTTTGAAAAAAATCAAGAGGTTCTGTTATTTGAATGTGAATGGTTTCATCGGCCTCGTTCCGGTCAGAGCCAAAGCAGAGGCTACAAAATGGATCGATATGGAATGATAGATGTTGACACTACTATTTATCAATTTAAGTATGAGCCTTACATTCTAGCCACCCAAGCAGAACAAGTTTTTTACGTTAGAAGTGTGAAGCAACCTAAATGGGCTACAATTGTTTAAACGAAGCCACGAAACCTTTTTGCCATGCCCCCTGGAGATAGTGAAAATAATGTCACTGAGACGATGGAGGCTGAGACATTATTGATGATCGACGACTTACTGATATAAATGAGGATATGACCGCATGGGATAGGAATGACATTGACGGGGCAACCGGTGATGCTTCCGCTCTTTCAAATGAAGATGACGACGACGACGACGACGATGATGATACATATATCAATGATGGTATTGTACCTCCAATATTGGGGTAGGACAGCGAAGATGATGATTTTTTTATATAGGTATTGTGTGAGCTAGCTGTACATGAACTATGTAATGCAACATTTGTGTTATGTGGCAATAGATCTTAACTCCACCAACCGATATTTCGTGGCAACAGATCCTAATACAATGATTGTGTTTCGTAGTGATAGATCCTATCGCCACGAACTTGTGAATCGTGGCATAATTTCCTAATGCAACGTTTGTGTTTCGTGGTGATAGATCTAACACTATGAACTGGTGAATCGTGGCAAAAGTTCCTAAAGCAACAATTATGTTCCGTGGCGATAGATCTCAACGCCACCCACCGGTATTTCGTGGCAACAGATCCTAATACAATGATAGTGTTGCGTGGCGACAGATCCTATGGCCACGAACTTGTGAATCGTGGCATAAGTTCCTAACCCGACGTTTGTATTTCGTGGCGATAGATCGTAATGCCACAAACTGGTGAATCGTGGCAAAAGTTCCTAATACAACGATTGTGTTCCGTGGCGATAGATCCTAACGCCACGAACTGGTATTTCGTGGCAACAGATCCTAATGCAACGATTTTGTTTCGTGGCCATAGATCTTAACGCCACGAACTGGTATTTCGTGGCAACGGATCCTAATGCAAAGATTGTGTTTCGTGGCGATAGATCCTATCGTCACGAACTGGTGATACGTGCCAAAATTTCCTATTGCAATGATTATGTTCCGCGGCGATAGATGCTAATGCTACGAACTATTGTATCGTGTCAACAAATCCTAATGCAATGATCGCGTTCCGTGGCGATAGATGCTAATGCCACGAACTAGTGAATCATGGCAATAGATTCTAATGCAACAATCGGGATCCATGTCGATAGATGCTAACGCCATGAACTATTGAATCGTAGCAACAGATCCTAATGCAATGATCAGGTTCTGTGGCGATAGATGCTAATGCCACGAACTATAGAATCGTGGCAACAAATACTAATGCAACGATCGGGTTCCGTGGCGATAGATGCTAATGCCACGAACTAGTGAATCGTGGCAACAGATTCGTGGTGATAGATCATAATGCCACGAACTAGTGAATCATGGCAACAGATCCTAGTGCAACGTTCGTGTTCCGTGGCGATAGATGCTAATGCCATGAACTAGTGAATCGTGGCAACAGATTCGTGGCGATAGATCCTAATGCCACAAACTAGTGATGCTAATGCCATGAACTAGTGAATCGTGGCAACAGATTCGTGGAGATAGATCCTAATGCCACAAACTAGTGAATCGTGGCAACAGATCCTAATGCAATGATCGTGTTCCATGGTGATAGATGCTAATGCCACGAACTAGTGAATCATGGCAAAAGACCAAGCTTACTGCAATGATTTAGTATTCGTTGCAGTACAATCGTTGCAACAGGGCGGAATCCTTGTAGTGAGTGTTAAACCATAACTATGTGATTCTTCTACAAATTTCGATACCAAGGCACAATATCACATGGAAAGGATCACAATCATGGCAATAGATAAGCAAAGGAGACTCTAAGTTACAAAAGAAATGACCTACAATTCGAAATCAAAAAATTTTGAGTTAGGTAAAGAACTCGCCTTGAGTTGAGAAAATCGGACAAATCCGCAGATGGAAGGGCGGAGTAGTCCGGAATTCATCTTCCCGACACTTCAGAGAAGCTTCCACATGGATACCTTGAAGATTTTGAGGGTTGGAACCAAAAATTGCCAATGGGGGCGGTTTTTGAGAAAGAGAGGCGCGCGGTAGAGAAGTGAGAGAATGAGAAGGGTCAGGCCCGACTTTGGGGGGTTAAGTTCCCAGAAGTTCGGACTAGTCCGTTGGTGATACCGGACAAGCCCGAGTGTCGGACCAGGTCCGGACTAAGCTGGGAGTTCAGACAAGTCCAGTGACAGGCCGGACTAGTCCGATGTGGACTAGTCTGTGCCTGTTCGGACATGTCCAGGATGTCGGACTTGTCCGACCCCAAGGTCGAACTAATCCGGTCCTAGACAGCAAATTCTATATATTGAGGATTTTTGCAAGGAATGATCCATATGGACTAAGTTTTCACAAATATTTTCAATTAATATCACCAGTAAAGCACACAAACATTCATACAATGACAATGATTCAAGGAGACAATAATTGAAAATAATTTGATAGAAAATTTGAGGAAGGCAAGTTTTTGAAAACATACATCATTTTAAAGAGAATACAAGATTAACATTCAGATGTGCAACATCTCAAGCCACATTTTGAGAGTCAAAGATATTTAGTTCATTCCTAAGTTCGCAAAAGCATTTTTCATCTAGTGGCTTCGTGAAGATATTGGCTAGTTGCTTTTCGGTTGTCATATGTGAAATGATAATATCTCCCTTCATTGAATGGTCTCTTAAGAAATGGTGTCGGATGTCAATGTGTTTGGTTCTAGAGTGTTCAACGGGGTTATGGGCAATCTTGATGGCACGTTGTCGCATAGGAGTGGAATATAGTTCATATTTAGACCATAATCCCTTAGAGTTTGTCGCATCCAAAGAAGTTGTGCACAACAACTTCCGGCTGCAACATACTCCGCTTCGGCTATGGATAGGGCAATAGAATTTTGGTTCTTGGATGACCATGACACTAGAGACCTAACCAACAATTGGCAAGTCCCGAAGGTGCTTTTCCTATCCACTTTTAATCCGGCATAATCCGCATCGGAGTATCTGATGAGATTAAACTTGGACCCTTTGGGATACCACAACCCTAGGTTAGGTGTATGAACTAAATAGCGCAAGATTCTCTTTACGGTTGTCAAGTGACACTCCCTGGGAGCGGCTTCAAACCTTGCACACATGCATACACTCAACATAATGTCAGACCTAGATGCACAAAGGTAAAGGAGTGATCCAATCATGGAACGGTATACCTTTTGGTAGACACTAGGGCTGTCTTGGCTGAGATCGAGATGTCCATTCGTCGCCATTGGCGTCTTGATGGGCTTGGCCTTCTCCATATCAAACTTCATGAGGATGTGTTGAGTATACTTGGTTTGACATATGAAGGTGTAACACCCTCAATTTTTGCATCATGCATTTCATACCTGTTCATGCATTAAACATTAATAGAATAAAAGAAAGACAATAAAATATAAAGCATACATGTGCAAACATGTGTAGCAAAAGAAGAAAAAGAAAATAAAAATATAAAACATGTATTAGGGGACAAATATAAAAATAATAATAATAATATATATAAAATATATACATATATGTATTTGTGAAACCTAAAGAAACAAATGAAAAAATAATATATATATATATATAAATAATATATATATAAATAATATATATATAAATAATATATAATAATTTTTGTATATGTAAAAGAAAAAAAGGGAAAAAAGTCAACACCGCCCGCTGGCCAGGCTGAGCTGGTCCAGCCAGCGCTGACCCGCCCGAGCGTCCCGCACTTGCCCCACGCGCCAGCGCCCAGCGCGCCCTGCCGCCCGCGTGACCGAGCCGGTCGACCGCGCCCGCGCCCCATGCCCGACCGAGTCGGTCGCCAGCCCTGGTACGAGTCGGTACCGACTCCCTGCCGCGCCTATATAAACGGCCGTAGGGATTCGTATTTTCCCTCAATGCCAGAAGTAGCGCCGCCTTCTAGGGTGAAAAAAACCCTAGCTCGGTAGAGAAAAAAGGAGAAGCACCAGGAGCTGCGCCGCCAGGGGAAGAAGAGGGAAAATGAGAAGAGAGAAGCAGGGTGCCGTCGTCCGCCAGAGTTCGTCACGTTGCTGTCGTCGTGCCGCCAGAGGACCGTGCGCCATCTACTTTGTCTACGCGTCGTCCCCATCCCACGATCTTCGAAGCCACCGCATCTACGGTAGGACACGTTTTCCGATGCGAATTTTAGCGAACATATTGAATCTAATAGACATAAATTTATCGTAGTTGCACCATCTTTTTATTTTCAGCAACATTAATCTCTGCTAAAACCCTCATAAACTCATATGAACACGTATGAACTAGTTGCATCTAATTAATAAACAATCATAGTAAATTAATTATTGAATTCTGCATACATGCGTGTTGATTAATTTGTGTGCATTATGATGATTTATATGTATTTTCTTGTATGTGTGATCACACGTAGAGGGACGTGCTCAAGAGGCCGCATACGTGGATTTCCATAACCAATACTTTGAAGCGCTTGAGCAACCCCATCCGTCGGAGCAAGGCAAGTGTTCTTGATCATATTGATCCCATTTTATTAAATGTTTTGTTTGCAAAATTGCATGCTCGTGTCAATATGATAGGAAACCCATATGTAGGAGTTTACTAGCGTTGTTTGCCACCCCTTGTCGACGGGATATACATGATGATTCGGGTATGGGTATTTTTCTTTTTGCACTGCATCGCTACATGGGTTATGGGTAACCTAAATAATGTGGTTGACAACTCTAAATAAGAGAACATGGGATGGTAATAAGATGATGATTAATTTAGCAACATGGAATTTAGGAGATCTAAGCAAGCATGGTTTTGTGGAATGGGTTGGATGATACGGTGGTTTTGCTTGCCTTAGATCTAAGGACCGGTTCATGCGAGAATATGACAGGATAACAGTGCCATAACAAGGCCAAGTATGGGTGTGGCGTAGCTGAATAATTAGGAGCGCTGCTAGTATTGTATGGACCATTGGATGGCGCGGGGAATGGGAGTCGAGGAGGGCTACCCTGGGATCTGCATGGCACACGAGGGGGCCCGTGGGTGGGAGAATGGAGATTCAAGCCTGTCGGTGAAACCTTAGTGGGCCCGTACATGCTAGTAGTCCCTTTTGAAAAGCTTTTTTGTTATCTCTTGGCCGCACACCAACGGAAGTCTGACAGGGCAACATAGAGGTTCTTAGTCATCGAAAGGTGACGAAATCACAAACATGTGGTTAAAGTGGTACAACCTCTGCAGAGTGTTTAAAACTATCACGATAGACGTGCTCCCGGTTAAGAGCACCTGGACAACTTCCATGATTAGAGGGAAATTGAATTTTGGGATGGTTGGTCTGGTTTGGTTGTCACTTGAGTATAGTCGGTACATGAGAGTATATAGAATTGGCATATGATATTAAATTAATAGTTGGCTGATATTAATGGATTGCGATGGTAAATAAGAATTGTTGGATTTATGGTATGATAATTACTTGGGTCATGAAGGGAAATAAACTCACATAGACATGATAGGATGCTTTTACATGTTTATGAAATGTACTTTTCTGCAATTAGCCATTTTATTCCAATCATTTGTTTAGCCACATGTCATTATTTCCACACTTGCTGAGTACGACACGTACTCACCCTTGCAACCCCCCCCCCCCCCCCCCCCCCGCCCCCAACAGCTACTGGAGATAATTGGGAGAACCCTGAGGATCACGCGGAGTATTAGGTTGCGTACTGTCGTCAATTGCCTGTGGAATGGAGCCATGCTGCTTAGTTTATTTTTCCGCTGCATTAATTAGAGTTTTGTCATTTGTGAACTATTGGATTATTGTAATAAAGTACTTACTTAATAGTTAAGATGTGGTTAAATTCTGTATATCGTTTGTGATGCAACCGTATATGTGTGATGAACTTCCTGGGCACACATATGCGTTACGCTTGGTTCATATTCGGAATTGGGTGTCACAAATTGGTATCAGAGCCGCGTTGACCGTAGGACGCAAGCCTAGGTAGAATGGACACTCTAGAGCACTTACGAACACTCTTCTAATCTGCTATTTTCGAAAAAAAATTCTGCTGTTTTGTTTCTTTATTTTCAGCTGCAAAAAGTAGCGATTGCCGCTGCGTTTCCAATGCAATTTACAGCAGCGAACAACATAAGACAATTCTGTTTTTGACGCCTGAATTTCTGCGTAAAGTGTGTGTTTTGCCGCTGCTATGTGTGGGTAAAATTAATGTGTTGGCTGCTGCATTTTCTCCCTCTGTTTTTCTTTCTTTTGGACAGATGCACCGCTCTTTTTCCGTTATTTTAGGTACTGCAATTTTCAGATTTATATTCCATTATTCTTTCCTCTAATGTATTCTCGTTTTCTATAGATGCCGATCACTAGGAGTGCAGCCCGCAAGAGCACCTGTCCACCGCCCCTTGGAAGTGGACTTAACCCCATTGAGCTTGACGAGCAGAAGCAAGAGGAGGGGAACATCCAGCCCGAGGAGGAGGAAGCTAACCCGTCGAACACTATGGAGGAGGATCCGGAGGAGTATGAGCCATTTGAGGAGAACATGGATGAGGATCCTAATGAAGAGTACTACATGCCAGCTTCAGATGAGGAGGACAACGGAGGTGAAAATGGAGGGGGATCACAACTCGGTGCGATGAGAATGGACACAACAGCCCCCAGTTTCCCCAAGTTGAGGAGATTTGGACCACCGGAACTGATGGAGGACATGCATCGCGGGAACTGACGGAATTCCTTTATCCCCGTTGCATGTGTGCTAACTACTTCGTGAAGAGGGTCTCTCATCCCGGACGCGACGAATGGCATGCTGAGGTTCTCATATTCTACCTCAACAAAGTGGTCTCACGGCATTATGCTTCCACCTGGAGGTCTACTCAGAAGGATGCTATGGATGATGCTGCATGGGCGGCACTCACAAGTTTGTGCCGTACTCGCCTCTTTGAGCTTGAGAACACCACGTTTGAGCTGCACCCTCAGCGGGAGAGTGGTCAAGGGAGGATAATTGGACCACAAGAAGCTTTAGACAATCTTACACCAATGGATAGGTCTCAAAAGACATTATTGGACATGAGCAATCGCTATGAAATCGCACAAGGGGAGATCCACTACCTTCGCAAGGAGCTAGCTCGTTTAGAAGCCAACTTGGAGATGAAGGAATGTGAAGCAAGAGGAGAGCCATGGTCACCCAAGAGAATCTGGTCCCCTACATCACCATGGCGCAACCCCATCACATCCGCGCAGCCAAGGACGCCCTCACCGCCTCACAATTAGGAAATTAAGTCCCCTATGAGTATTTTGTAATAAGAACACTTAGAGTCGTATTAGCTTTAAATAGTGTGGTGTGCTGAAATTTTGTTTGGTGCTTGTTTGAGTGCTTGTGTGCTTAGTTGCGTGTTGTGGGACGCTTCGGCGAATGTCCACATCCGCATATAGTAGAGAGTTGTGGGATGCTTTGGCACTTGTCCACATACTCATATAGGTCTATACTAATAAAGGATTGTTTAGTGTCACATACCTTGATGCATATAGTTGGGGCATTTCTTTCCAAATTCTAAAGTCTTCTGTCTCCACCTTTATTTCACCAACAGATGATGAGAACTCGCAACCAGAGGGATGCCAACAATGAGGAGGAGCGCAATGAAGTACCTCAAAACAACAAGGGACATGCTCATGGAGCTATCAATATTGAACAGTTGTTAGTTATGCAGAACCATCTCATGCAGACCATGATACAGACAATGGGACAGCTGCAAGCTGGCAACAACAATCATCCTCATATACCGCCACCGCCACCACCCCCGCTGCATCATAATCGTTTGGGAGAGTTCATGAGGACCAGACCACCTACCTTTGAACAAGCCACAGAGCCAATGGAAGTTGATGATTGGCTGAAGTCCATTGAGAAGAAACTTGCTATTGTCCAGTGCACTGATTGAGAGAAGGTTCTCTTTGCATCACATCAACTAGTTGGAGCAGCTGCTGACTGGTGGTAAGCTCTTTGCAACGCTCATGATAATCAGGAGGCAATCACTTGGGCTGAGTTTAAGCAGAGTTTCTATTCCCACTATGTACCTGAAGGAGTTATGATACTGTGAAGACAAGATTTTGAATACCTCAGGCAAGGAAGGACGAGCGTGGGTGAGTATCTCAATAAGTTCACTCAACTATCAAGATATGCTCTAGAAGACATCAACACTGATAGTAGGAAGCAGTATCTGTTTATGAGGGGTCTCAACAATGAAATTCAAGTCCAGTTGCTCAATACTGACTATCCAAACTTCCAGAAGCTGGTTGAAAAGGCTATTGTGGTTGAGAACAAGATTCGTGAGATGGAGCATGACAACAAGAGGAAGATGCCACATCATGGACCGCTGCAAGGAAGCAATGTTCGCCCCTGCTATGCACCACCAACTGCACCATACTACAACTCAGCTGCTTCTGCATACCGCGCTGCTTATCCACCGCGCCCAAATCAGCCACCGCAGCAATGCCCCGCCATGCAAGCGCCTCGCTATCCTGTGCCACCTGCGCCGCGTCCTAACCTGGCGGCAAATGCTCAAAATCAGTTGCGCCCAAGCTTCCCTAATGCTACGGGCGGTAAGACATGCTATGTGTGTGGAGAGGTCGGGCACTTTGCAAGTCAATGCCCCAGAAGGAACTATGGACCGATGAACAATGCACCAAGGCCAAATTACCCGTGACCTAATGGAGGAGCACCACATGGCAATCGTGGACATCAGAATTTTGCTCGTGGCAATGTGAATCATGTCTCCACTGAGGAAGCCCAGCAAGCTGATGACATTGTGATTGGTATGTTCCTCGCCAACTCCAACCCGCGACTGTTTTATTTGATTCGGGAGAATCTCATTCATTCATCTCGTCAAAGTATGTTGCCAGGTATAATTTTCCTATATCTCATATGAAGCAAACTATGCTAGTAAGTTCTCCTGGCGGAGAGATGAGGACAAATATAGTATGTCTAAAAGTAAGCATTAAAATAAGGGGGGGTAGACTTTATCGCAAACCTCATAGTCTTGGACTCCCAAGGAATAAACATAATACTTGGAATGGACTGGCTGAGCAAGTATAATGGAGTCATTAAATGTGCCGAGAGGATTGTGTAGTTGACAAGTGAACACGGTACACACATCAAAGTTGAGGAAGCCCAACCTGCAAGAGAGAAAGCGATGCTGAATCATGTGGAAGGTGTGACATTGGAAAGCATTCCGATCGTCTGCGAGTACCCAAATGTGTTTTGAGATGAGTTGCCAGGTATGCCACCTGATCGTGACATGGAATTTGCCATTGAGTTGATACCCGAAACTGCACCTATAGCTAAGAGGCCGTATAGGATGCCTCCTAAGGAATTAGCAGAGCTCAAGAAGCAAATTCAAGAGAAGCTAGAGAAGGGTTCTATACGCCCAAGCTCATCCCCGTGGGGAGCACCAGTGCTCTTCGTAGATAAGAAGGATGGAACCCAAAGGATGTGTGTGGACTATAGGTCTCTCAATGAAGTGACTATTAAGAACAAGTACTCACTGCCCCGTATAGAGGATTTGTTCGACCAAATAAAGGGTGCATGTATTTTCTCAAAGATCGACTTGCTGTCACGATACTTCCAAATGAAGATTAGACCATTGGATCTACCCAGCATTTCGGACACGGTATGGGTCCTATGAGTACACCGTCATGTCATTTGGATTGACGAATGCGCCTGCGTACTTTATGTATCTCATGAATAAGGTCTTCATGGAATATCTGGATAAGTTAGTCATAGTGTTCACCTATGACATTATGATATACTCGAGAAGCGAGGACGAACATGGGGAAGACTTCAAGCTTACAACAGAAGCTACTGGAACACCAGTTGTATGCCAAGTTCAATAAATGTCAATTCTGGTTATAGGAAGTTTCTTTCTTAAGCCATATTATTTCTGGAGAAGGAGTATCAGTTGACCCAGGGAAAGTGAGAGATGTGCTTAAGTGGGAACCACCACATAATGTCAAGGAAATTCGGAGTTTCCTTGGAATGGCTGGATATTACCGCCGTTTCATCAAGGATTTCTCCAAAATAGCCAAGCCTATGACTGAATTACTTATGAAGGGGAAGGCATTCCGATGGACTCAAGATTGTCAGGATAGCTTTGAGGAGTTAAAGAAAAGGTTGACAACCGCACCAGTGTTAGTATTGCCAGACATAAGCAAGAGTTTTGATAATATATTGTTATGCATCAAGACAAGGATTAGGATGTGTGCTCATGCAAGAAGGCCAAGTGGTAGCTTATGCATCGAGGCAACTAAAGAAACATGAGCTGAATTATCCTACGCACGACCTTGAACTCACAGCTGTGGTGCATGCCTTAAAGATATGGAGACATTATGTTGTTGGTCCCTGATGTGAGATTTATACGGATCACAAGATTCTCAAGTACATATTTACGCAAACGGATCTGAATCTGAGGCAACGCCGATGGTTGGAGCTCATCAAGGATTATGACGTGGGAATCAACTATCACCCAGGGAAGGCTAATGTAGTGGCCGATGCTTTGAGCCAAAAGGAGTAAGCCACCCACTCACAGTCCGGGAGCTGCCATCCGAGTTATGCAAGGAGTTTGAACTGTTGCACCTTGGATTCATAAATGAGATGGGAACAATGGAGGTCAACCCAACATTAGAGCAGGAAATATGGGAAGGACAGACCAAGGACAAGGAAATACAGGAAATCAAAGAAAAGATCCAAGAAGGAAGAGAATTCAGATTTGATGAGGACGAACAGGGTACCTTATGGCTTGGAAAGATGATTGTGGTACCTAATGTTAGGCATATTCAGGAAACAATATTGAAGGAGGCACATGACTCACCTTACTCAATTCATCCCGGTTGTACGAAGATGTACAAGGACTAAAAGACATGCTATTGGTGGGCTAGCATGAAAAAGGACATAGCTGAATATGTAGCATTGTGCGACGTGTGCCAACGAGTGAAGGCGGAACATCAAAGGCCAGCCAGATTATTGCAACCATTGAAGATCCCGGAATGGAAGTGGGAAGAAATTGGAATGGACTTCATAATTGGGTTACCACGTACTCAGTCCGGTTACGACTCAATTTGGGTAATTGTGGATCGCTTAACCAAGTCAGCTCATTTTGTCCATGTGAATACCAAATATATAGCTGCACAGTTGGCTGAAATATACATGGAGCATATTGTGTGTCGACACGGAGTACCGAAGAAGATAGTCTCGGATAGAGGTTCTTAGTTTACCTCCAGATTTTGGCAGAAATTGCATGAAGCAATGGGAAAAAGGTTGAACTTCAGTTCGGCATATCACCCTCAAACGGATGGACAAACCGAGAGTACCAACCAAATTTTAAGAAGGGATGTTAAGAGCTTGTGCTTTAAAGCATGGTAAAAGTTGGGATAAAAGTTTGCCATATGCTGAATTCTCGTACAACAATAGCTACCAAGCAAGTTTGAAAATGTCATCCTATGAAGCACTATACGGAAGGAAGTGTAGGACACCCTTGTTTTGGAATGAAACCGGAGAGAATCAAGTATTTGGTCCTGATGTGTTACAGGATGCTGAAAGACAAGTTCAAATAATACGGGAAAACTTAAAGGCTGCCCAGTCTTGATAGAAAGGTTATGCGGATAATAGGCGAAGGAGTCTAACTTTCAAAGTTGAAGATTTTGTATACCTCAAAGTGTCACCTATCCGAGGTCAGTGACGGTTTAACATCAAAGTAGAACTGGCACCATGTTACATCGGACCATTCAAGATTTTGGACAAACGAGAAGAAGTAGCATATCGACTTGAGCTGCTGGCGTATCTCTCCGATGTACAAGACGTGTTTCACGTCTCTCAACTCAAGAAGTGTCTTAGGGTGCCGGAAGAACAAGTGTCGATGGACGAGTTAGAACTTCAGAAGGATCTATCCTATGTCAAGAAACCTATCAAGATCTTGGACGTGAAGGAAAGGGTCACAAGGAATAAGAGGATCCGTTGGTGCAAAGTGCAATGGAAACACCATACAGAAGCCAAAGCTACGTGGGAACATGAAGAAGACTTGAAGGAAAAATTCCCTCATCTTTTCTCCACACTATCGAATCTCGAGGGAGAGATTCACTTTAAGGGGGGTAGGTTTGTAACACTCTCAATTTTTGCATCATGCATTTCATACCTGTTCATGCATTAAACATTAATAGAATAAAAGAAAGATAATAAAATATAAAGCATACATGTGCAAACATGTGTAGCAAAAGAAGAAAAAAGAAAATAAAAATATAAAACATGTATTAGGGGACAAATATAAAAATAATATTAATATATAAAATATATATATATATGTATTTCTGAAACCTAAAGACACAAATGAAAAAATATATATAAATAAATAATATATATATAAGTAATATATAATAATATTTGTATATGTAAAATAAAAAAAGGGAAAAAAAGTCAACACCGCCCGCTGGCCAGGCCGAGCCGGCCCAGCCAGCGCTGACCCGCCCGAGCGCCCCGCACTGGCCCCACGCGCCAGCGCGACCAGCACGCCCCGCCGCCCGCGTGACCGAGCCGGTTGACCGCGCCCGCTCCCCGTGCCCGACCGAGTCAGTCGCCAGCCCCTGTACGAGTCGGTACTGACTCTCCGCCGCGCCTATATAAACGGTCGTTGGGCTTCGTATTTTCCCTCAACGCCAGAAGCAGCGCCGCCTTCCAGAGAGAAAAAACCCTAGCTCTGTAGAGAAAAAAAGGAGAAGCACAAGCAGCTGCGCCGCCAGGGGAAGAAGAGGGAAAAAGAGAAGAGCGGAGGAGGGTGTCGTCGTCCGCCGTAGTTCGTCGCGTCGCCGTCATCGTGCCGCTAGAGGACCGTGCGCCATCTACTTCTTCTACGCGTCGTCCCCATCCCGCGATCTTCGAAGCCACCGCATCTACGGCAGGACACGTTTTCCGATGCAAATTTTAGCGAACATATTGAATCTAATAGACGTAAATTGATCGTAGTCGCACCATCTTTTTATTTTCAGCAACATTAATCTCCACTAAAACCCTCATAAACTCATATGAACACGTATGGACTAATTGCATCTAATTAATAAACAATCGTAGTTTATTAATTATTGAATTTTGCATGCATGCATGTCATTGCATGTTGATTAATTTGTGTCCATTATGATGATTTGTATGTATTTTCTTGTATGTGTGATCACGCATAGAGGGACGTGCTCAAGAGGCCGCATACGAGGATTTCCAAAACCAAGACTTTGAAGCGCTTGAGCAACCCCATCCGTCGGAGCAAGGCATGTGTCCTTGATCATATTGATCCCGTTTTATTAAATGTTTTGTTTGCGAACTTGAATGCTCGTGTCAATATGATGGGAAACCCATACGTAGGAGTTTACTAGCGTTGTTTGCCACCCCTTGTCGACGGGATATACATGATGAGTCGGGTATGGGTATTTTTCTTTTTGCACCGCATCGCTGCATGGGTTATGGGTAACCTAAATAATGTGGTTGACAACTCTAAATAAGAGAACTTTGGATGGTAATAAGATGATGATTAATTTAGCAACATGGAATTTATGAGATCTAAGCAAGCATGGTTTTGTGGAATAGTTCGATGATACGGTGGTTTTCTTACCTTAGATCTAAGGACCGGTTCATGCGATAATATGCCAAGATAACAGTGCCACCACAAGGCCAAGTATGGGTGTGGCGTAGCTGAATAATTAGGAGCGCTGCTAGTATTGTATGGATCATTGGATGGCGCGGGGAGTGGGAGTCAAGGAGGGCTACCCTGGGATCTGCATGGCACACGAGGGGGCCCGTGGGTGGGAGAATGGAGATTCAAGCCTGCCGGTGAAACCTTAGTGGACCCGTACATACTAGTAGTCCCTTTTGAAAGGTTATTTTGTGATCTCTTGGCCGCACACCAACGGAAGTGTCACAGGGCAACATAGAGGTTCTTTATCATCGAAAGGTGACAAAATCACGAACATGTGGTTAAAGTGGTACAGCCTCTGTAGAGTGTTAAAAACTATCATGATAGTCGTGCTCCCAGTTAAGAGCACCTGGACAACTTCCATGATTAGAGGGAAATTGAATTTGGGGATGGTTGGTCTGGTTTGGTTGTCACTTGAGTATAGTCGGTACATGAGAGTATATAGAATTGGTATATGGTATTAAATTAATGGTTGGCTGGTATTAATAGATTGCGATGGTAAATAAGAATTGTTGAATTTATGGTATGATAATTACTTGGGTCATGAAGGGAAATAAACTCAGATAGACATGATAGGTTGCTTTTACATGTTTATGAAATGTACTTTTCTACAATTAGCCATTTTATTCCAATCATTTGTTTAGCCACATGTCATTTATTTCCACACTTGCTGAGTACGAGACGTACTCACCCTTGCAATCCCCCCCCCAACAACTACTGGAGATAATTGGGAGTACCCTGAGGATCACGCGGAGTACTAGGTTGCGTACCGCCATCAATTGCCTGTGGAATGGAGTCGTGCTGCTTAGTTTATTTTTCTGCTACATTAATTAGAGTTTTTTCATTTGTGAACTATTGGATTATTGTAATAAAGTACTTACTTAATAGTTAAGATGTGGTTAAATTTTGTATACCGTTTGTGATGCAACCGTATATGTGTGATGAACTTCCTAGACACACATATGCGTTACGCTTGGTTCATATTCGGAACCGGGTGTCATAGAAGGTGCCTTCTTTGAGTTTCTTTACTTGGAAACCTAAAAAGAACTTGAAGTCTCCCATCATCAACATCTCAAATCTCACCGTCATGATTTTGCTAAACTCTTCACAAAAAGATTGACTAGTAGAACCAAATATTATGTTGTCAACATAAATATGGCATACAAATAAATCATCATCCATGTTCTTAGTGAAGAGTGTATAATCAACCTTTCCTATTTTAAAACCATTATCAATGAGAAAGTATCTAAGGCACTCATACCAAGCTCTAGGAGCTTATTTGAGGCCATAGAGAGCTTTATGAACCTTAAAGACATGGTTAGGATACTTATCGTCCTGAGGCCGGGCGGTTGCTCCACATACACCTCCTCCTTGATCGGTCCATTGAGGAAGGCGCTTTTCACGTCCATTTGATACAACTTGAAATCGTTGTGAGTAGCATAAGCAAATAATATGCTAATAGATTCAATCCTAGCTACGAGAGCAAAAGTTTCATCAAAATCCAAACCTTCAAATTGAGAGTATCTTTTGGCTACAAGTATAGCTTTATTTCTTGTTACCACGCCATGTTTATCTTGCTTGTTGCGGAAGACCCATTTGGTGCCTACCACATTGGCATTAGGTCTTCTCATGAGCTCCCATTCTTTGTTCCTCTTGAAGTTGTTGAGCTTCTCTTGCATGGCTATTACCCAATCCGGATTCGTATGACATCTTCAACATTAAATGGCTCCAAAGAAGACACAAAATAATAGTGAGCACAAAAATTAGCCATAGGAGAGCGAGTCATTACCCCCTTGGAGATGTCTCCAAGTATGTTGTCAACGGGATGATCTCGTTGATCACATTGATGAACTCTTGGGTGTGGTACACTTCGTCTTGAGTCAACTTCTTCATCCCCCTCATATTAATAGTCCCCCCCTTGACCATTGCCACCATATTGATCTTCCATTTCTTGATTATGGTGATCTTTAGTCATGTTGTTGGTCTTGGGGGTCTTGGACTTGATCTTGTGCTTGGGGCACCTCTTGTGATGGAGTTGGGTCACTTGGGCCTTGTTGCTCTTGAGGTCTTACATCACCAAGCGTCATCCTTCTCAACGCAACACATGGTGCCTCTTCTTCCTCCATTAGAAGTTCATATGGAGTCTTCTTCAATAGGAGACGGAGGTAGAGGCAGTTTGTGGCATGGCAAGTGGTGTTGACCGCTTCAGCCCAAAACCTATCAGAAGTCTTGTACACATCAAGCATGGTCCTTGACATCTCTATTAGAGTTAAGTTCTTCCTTTCGGCCACCCCATTTTGGTCGGGTGTGTAGGGTGCCAAAAACTCATGCTTGATGCCCTCCTCGTACAAGTACTCTTCAACTTGAGTGTTCTTGAATTTAGTGCCATTGTCGCTTCTTATCTTCTTGATTCTCAAGGAGAACTCATTTTGAGCTCTCCTAAAGAAGATCTTGAGAACACCTTGTGTTTCACCTTTGTCATGCAAGAAAAACACCCAAGTGAAGTGGGAAAAGTCATCAACAATAACTAAACCATATTTGTTACCGCTAATGCTTATGTAAGCAATGTGACTGAAAAGGTCAATGTGCAAGATCTCTAGCGGTCTTGTTGTCATCATCACATTCTTGGCAGGATGAGCTGCTCTGACTTGTTTCCCGGCTTGGCACGTGCTACAAGACCTATCTTTCTCAAAAACAATATTCTTAAGACCTCGAATGTGATAGCCTTTTAGAATTTTCTGAAGATTCCTCATACCAACATGGGCTAGCCTACAGTGCCACAATCACCCCATGTTGGTCTTTGCAATCAAGCATGTGTCAGTTTGAGTTTTATCCGCGGTGAATTCCTTGATATAAAGCTTTCCCTTGAGCATACCCTTGAAGGCAAACAAGTTATCAACTCTTCTAGTGACAACCACACCCTCATTAGAAAACAAGCAATTACACCCTTTTTCGCATAATTGAGAAATGTATAAGAGATTGTAATCTAAAGATTCAACATGCATGACTTGTGAAATAGTATGTTGTGGATAAATATAGATTTTACCCATACCTTGACTATTGTCGCCAAAGTAGATACTTTGACTTGGGTTTTCATTTTCTTCATACTCCACAAAAAAAATTCTCGCTCCGGTCATGTGATTGGTGCAACCACTATTTAGCACCTATTTTGAACCGCCAGAGGAGTCAGCCTACAAGACAAGTTTAGGCTTTAGTTTTAGGTACCCAAGCTTCGTTGGGTCGTTTGAGGTTAGTCACAAGTCATTTAGGCACCCACACACAAGGCTTTGCGCTCTTGCAGTGTGGCCCCACATATTTAGCATAAGTATAATTAATTTTTTTTCTCATTAGCACATAAGATGTGTCAAAGTCATGAAACATGGTTATTGACATTTTTAGCATTTTAGGCATTTATGTCAAGTTTCACTATTTCACTAGAGGTAGATGCATGATCTTCATTCTTTACTTGAAATGAACCCTCCTTCACAAATTCAATTTGCATCTTGTTATTCTTAAGAATTAGCATTTTGCTTTCCTCCTCTTGAACAGCCAAGACCATCTTTGACCAAGTGAGATCTTGTGATTGAGTATGCACTAGGTGCGTACTTCATCTTCTCCTTGTCAAAGATGCCACCCTTAGGTGTGCTCTTGCTCTTTGCCAAGTTGAGCTCATTCTTTAGGTCAACCACAAGGTTAGCACATTTGCAAGCTTTAGTGTCTGATTCCATTTTAGGTAAGTTTGAGCTTGTTGAGGGAGAAGAAGGGACACTTGACTTGAGAGTTGCGAATTGTGCCTCAAGACTCATGTGAGCTTTGTTCAAGTTCACAAGTTCATCTTGGAGGACAACATTCGAACTCTTGAGGCTTGAGGAAGCCTCCTTGTATTTCGCATGTTCAAGTTCAAGTGCCTTGTTCTTTTCCTTCTCAAGCTCAAGATGCTTCTCAAGGTTAAGATTCCTTTGCCTTTTATTGACAAGCAATTCATCTTGTTCCTCGAGAAGTTCTTCCTTGTCTCAAATTTCATCGGAAAGCTTTTTTATTTTAATAATAGAATTTTTACTTAAACCATCCAACATATACTCATTCTCACTATCACTATCAAAATCCTCATCTTTAATGGAACACAAGGAAAGTTTAGATTTAAGCTTTCGTTTTCCTTCCTTGGCCATAAGGCAAGTTGGCTTGAGCTTTTTCACTCTCCCTTGTTTGGTAGGAGATTCTTTTTCATTGTTGGCTTCTTGATGGCGACGGTTGCCACTCCCGCTTCATCATCGAAGGAGGACTCATCGTTGGAGTCCCACTCCTTACCAACATGAGCGTGCCCATGTGCTTTCTTCTTCTTGAACATCTTCCTCTCTTTAGGCTTCTCATCCTTGATCTTCTTCTTCTTGTCATCTTCCTTTTCGTATGGGCAATTCACAATGAAATGCCCATACTCACCACAATTGTAGCACACTCTCCTTGGAATCGACTTGCTCTTGTCCTTGCCCTTGCTCTCATAGTTTGACCCTCTTCTCTTCCTCATCATCCTCTTGAATCTTTTGATGAAGAAGGCCATTTCCTCTTCATCCATGTTGGTGCTTTCCTCTTCTTCACTTTCTTCGTCATTGCTTGAAGCTTGCACCTCTTTACCTTTGGACTTGGGTGAGGCTTTGAGAACAATGCCTTTCTTCTTAGAGGATGTGATCTTGGCAAGATCGTTGACATGGCGTGCTTCCATCTCTATCATCTCGTGGTTGATGATCTTGCCAAACACCTCATCTGAAGTCATCTTGTGGAAGTTGGGACTCTCACGGATGAGAGTACAAAGCGTCACATTGCGAGGGATGAAGGTTCTTATCATCCTTTTGACCACTTCATGTTCGGTCTACTTCCTGCATCCGTACGCCTGACTCCTATTGATAAGAGCCTTGAGTCGGTTGTACATCTCTTCAGGGGTCTTGTCTTCTTCCATGGTGAATCTTCCAAGCTCCCCCTCGATCATCTCAGTCTATGCTTCCCTCACGGACAAGTTGCCTTCATGTGCAATCTTGAGAGTGTTCCAAATTTCGTTGGCTTGCTCCAACCCATCCACTTTGTTGAATACTTCTTGGTTCAAGGCTGAATTGAGCATGGCATCCGCTTGAGCATTGCGGTGAATGAGTTGTTCTTGTTCTGGGTTCAGCTCTTCGTCGTCTACGGGGATATCTACACCTACGCAAACAACATGCCAAAATGTAGGATTGAGAGAAATAAGATGCAATTTCATGTTGTGTTTGAACATAGTGTAGTTAGTACCATCAAAGTGTGGAGCTTTCCCCATTGGAATATAAAGGTAGTTTGAATGTGAATTGAGGCGCTCATAGTTAAAAGGATATCGCGTGTAATCCTCTTCTGGCTTCTTGAGCTTCTTCTCCTTCTCAAGCCTTCTCCTCCTCTGGGCCTCATCTCTTGCTTTTTGAAGAAGGTCCACAAGGAGCTTCATCTTCATCTTTGGTTTCGCCATCAAAGGGAGGAGGCTTTGACTTGTCCTTGGAAGTGCTGCTAGTCTTGTCGTACAAATGATTGGATCCTTGTCCTCCAGTGTGGCTGTTCTCGCTGGTGCCGATGGTGTTGACGATCGGCGTCTCCTTCTCACTGTTTTCCCCCATTTCCTCTCCAAGCGGTTAAGCTTTTGGGGGAGTTAGGTGCTGATACCAATTGAAAGTTGCCTAGAGGGGGGTGAATAGGTAGATAACCTAAAATTTAACTCAATAAAAGCTAATCAAATTACAGAGTGCGGACTAGTCTGGTCTGGGAGCGAACTAGTCTGGTCAGGATGATAAACTTGACCAAATGTGAGATTTTTATGTGATCTAACAGACTTAACTTGATGAAACGTAAAGTGTATGAACCTAGCAATCTAGTAAATATTGTGCATGAAGTAAAAGCAACTAGATCGAGGAAGATCACAAGATTGAGACGGAGAACGTAAGTAGCTCTAACTTGATCTAGCGAAGAACGAGGAAGTCAAATCAAAGACACAAGACACAGGATTTATCATGTGGTTCAACCACACAAAGGAGCCTACATCCATGTTGAGAATGCCACGAAAGGCAGGGTTGCACTCAACCCTTTCCTCACTTAGCCACCATGAAGGTCGGCTACTCTTTGACTAAATCACAAGGGTAATCGCTAAATCCGTGGGACAACTCACAACCTGAGGCTCCCACAAGTTTACAACTCAAAAAAAAAATTGAAGATCTACATGAAATCAAATCAATCAGTCAAACTGCGAGAATAAACCAAGAGCTCAAGATCAAGCAAACCCTTCTCTCCTCTCTTCCACAACTCACAAATTCTCAAGAATCACTCTTATAACTCCAAGAATGGTTGAGAGAAAGCTAGAATGGCTCTAGAAAGACTGTGGCGGAGCTAGGGATCAAGAGAGGGCCTTTGGAGGCTAGGGATTTTTTTTATAGGTATCCCGACAAGTAGCCGTTGCCACTAGAAAAAGTGCGGACTAGTCCGGCCTTTGATCCCGGACTAGTCCGGTCTGTGGGGACCAGTGATGTCACTCTTGACCAACCACAAAGTCTCCACCACCTTTTGAATTCAAACGATCACCAAACCATGGACTAGTCCATCTCATAACGGAATAGTCTGATCTCACACAGAACTGTTTGTTCCGGTTGAAAACGGACCAGTCTGGCACACTGGACTAGTCCGACCTCTGAGGGTGGACAAGTCCAGCTGTACAGGACTTAGTCCCAATAGCTACCTCCAAGTCTACAGCGGACTAGTCTTGCAAGGAACGGACTAGTCCGATCTCAGTTAGAAACTACTTTTTTGGACTGAAACAGACTAGTCTGTCCGAGCGGATTAGTCCAGGCTTCAAGGGTGGACTAGTCTGGTCCCTCAGGACTAAGTTCTAGAAGAACACACACACACTCACTACGGACTAGTCCGTCCTCAGACGGACAAGTCTGAATTCAGACAGAGACTCTTGGTCCGCCTAACATCGAATCAGTCTGATGTGGCCGGACTAGCCCGGACAAGTCTGGCCCTGTTCTTAGGGCTGCCTCAACTCCTCTCTCAACCTAGTCTAGCTTGGACTATAAGCTCTTAGGAGATTCTCAACACTTTGACTTATTGAACACACTCAAGATAAGTAGCTAAACTCGACACAAGGAATCTAAAAGCCCAAATTCCATTCTTCGAGTTCTTCGCATTTTTCTTCTCTTTTTACTTTTTGAGTGCATCTAATGCCTTTTTGAGTGCATCTAATGCCGTCGATCTTTCAATCACTTGTGCTTACACTTGCAAAGCTCATTAGTCCCTTAAGTGGTTGTTATTAATCATCAAAACTCACATGATTAGCCTAGATGCACTTTCAAAAGCGGCGGGAGTACGGTTAGAGTTGAGGATGGAAGAGCAGCCATAGAGTCATGGGAACGAAAGTGCGACTAGAGAAAGAGGAAAGCTATTGTGATGATGATAGTGTGAAGAAGGAGAAAAGTTGTGGGAACAGAGATGCGGCTAGAGGAAGAGGAAAGCCACTGTGATGATGATAGCGCGGAGAAGAGGAAGACCTATATATATATATATATATATATATATATATATATATATATATATATATATATATATATATATATAAGAGGATCTACTGACTTGTGACTTGATCACTGATATAAAAACACACACTACAGGAATCGCGACAATAGACGACGGCCGAGAACCGTCGTCTATAGGTTATAGACGATGGTACACTGTTATAGACGACGGTTTGCGGTCATCTACGATAATTTATCGTCTGTAACTTTATAGACGACGGTTACCGTCGTCAATTAAGTAATTGACGACGGCCAAGCTTAACTGTCGTCAATAATTTACTCCACCCACGTGGTGGCGTGGAAACTTTATTGATGATGGCCGCGTTGGGACCATCATCTATAATGACCACTATAGATGACGGCTGCGGTGGTACCGTCGTCTATAAGGACCCTTGGGGATGATGGTTTCTTGACAACCGTCGTCTATATGCGTCTATTATAGACGATGGCCCCTTTACAACCGTCATCTATAAGTTTTGCTTTAAAAAAAAACAGAAAACAGGTGTTACACAGATTTTACAGAACAGATTCCACATTCCACAGAACATATTTCACAGAACAGATTTCATATAACAGATTTCACACATACATAGACAAAACACTATATAAAGTTCACAGGAAGTGCTCCAAGTGCCTCGTTGCTGACCGCAACGCGTCGTCCCACGAGATTGCCGTCCCGGCCTCCGAATGCCTGACACTGCACACCAAAGAAAGCAGAATCAGCTTGAACATATCAATGTATATGCTGTTACTCAATGCATACTTGGATGCTATTGGTGATCCTAGCTTTCGGACCGGTGTTAATTTGGATCAAGCTGGGTGTTCGATAACACCAGCAAATCCAACATCTTTGCCTTCAAAGACAGTTAGTAAGCTCTTTTCTATGGAAGTTTGTTTCTTAGGCCACACCTTCAGAAACTGTGGGTTGCAAAGCAAGATAGGAATATGTTTTGTCTATCCCTTAGTGTATAACCTTCCAAGCAAAGCAATGGGCACAATAAAAAAGTAATAATACTCAATGCTGAGTGATATACGGTTCTCAAGATATATAAAAAATAGAGCTTCATTTTTTTAATCCTAGGTGCACATTAGCCAATCCAACAATACATAGAAACAATGTTCCATTTGGAATTGTTATACTGAACACAGTTGTACGCTTTTATTTGTGGTAGTGGATTTTTAGAAACTCAAAGATACCATGCTATTAGTCATACTTCTGTTTTTAAAACTGCAGTAAATTTTCCACCCAAACAGCTGCTTCCAATAGAGTATTTTTACAAAACCTTGGTATGCTCTGAAAACTACAAAAATACTTTGTATCCAAACATGGCCTATATGTTTCAGCATAGACCAGCACAATATTTTAGTATCTCATGATGCTATTTCATGCACTTGCTAACAAAGGCAAGCAGTATAACCGCTTTCTCTTGCATTATTCTGAGTTAATAAATCGATTTTCAAATCATTATACTGCTAACAAAGACAAGTAGTATAATTGCAAAAGCAGTAAGGATGCAAATAGATTTCAAATCGGCTAACCTGACTATCACACGCTACACCGTCCGCTGCCGCCGGAGTTCAGAAAATCGTCCTCCGGCAGTCGACCAAGCACCGGAATCTGCGGCGACGGAGTTTGAGCCTTCGTCCCCGATCCCTGTGATATGCAAATATGGTTAGACAAATTATAAGTATAAAAATGCATATTTTACTAAATTTGAACAAGTTTAAGTAGTTTCAGTTATTTTGAATAATTTTGTACCTGTGCTCCTATCGTCGGCACTGGTGGTAGCTCCGTCGATGGTGGCGCTCACTGCGGAAAGACAGCCTGCTGTCCTGCGCTCATAGCCTGCAAATACAAATCAAATCATTATAGTTGTCATTTGTATAATAAAAATGTTAAGTACAACATTCAGAACTTACCTGGAAGGTAGCTTGCCACTGTAGCATGTACAAGTTTTGATACTCATCCCTAGCCCTAAGCGTCACTGCCTGCATCTCGTCCCTAGCCCTGAGCGCTTCTTGCGTCCTCTGAAGCTCCTCCCGAACACTCTGGAGCTCCGGATCGTGGGCCGTACGGCTGCTACTGGACCCGCTCTGCTGCGATGAAGAGGCTCTCGAGGAGGCACGCGCCTGCCTCGAGTCGACCACTCCATCGAAGATGGCCAACCTGCACAACAAAGTAAGATTATTAAATTTTTGTAACTCAAAGTTTGTGACAGTAAAATAAAATTAACAAAACTCACCGTCCATGTGGTTTCTCGCCATCGATTGTATACACGGCTTCGAGGACAATTGGCGCGCTCTGCCAATCGTACTCTTCGCCTCGAAGCCTCCTTGCCTCCTGCCCATACTTTACCTAGAAATACAATGAAATAACATTATTGAAACTATTAAAGAGAATTCAATTAAGTCAACAAAATAACTCACCAACGTCTGAATCGTCGTCTGAGAAGACAACTGGTCAGGTTGCGACGGGTCACTTCCCAAGTGACCCCTCTTCCACACCTCGATAGGTGATGGCTCCTGACCCCTCTCGTGCACTTATTGATACATGTTAGCACAATGAAAGATTATAAAATTTCTTAAATAGAATTCAAGTCACACTTACCATCCGTTTAGCGAGACGTATGTAGCCATCCCCACCCATACGGTGTTTTCCGTCCGTCCCTCTACTCTCTCGGCGGGTTTTAGACACGCCCTGGAAGCTTTGGCTCCCCCAAAGAGCACACAAGGCACGGTACGTGTCCAGACGGCTGTCAAGCCACGCTACACCGACCTGCACACATTTATAATTAAATGAAAGCATTGATCACAATCATATAATGAAGTAAAGTAAAATAAACACGTTACCTCTGCATACTACGCCTCCATCAAGTACTTGTCGGCCCCTTCCCTGTACTTCCCCGGCTGACCCTCCTCCGGATGCAACTTCAAATATGCCTTCGTAGCTTGAATGTGAGTCGTCGATAGTGACTGAGTCACGAGCTTCCTGGCGAAGTTATAGAAGACGAGACGAGCTTGATCTGTTTGTTCGGCCTCGTTCTCCAAATGGTATCGTGTCTGGAAGAACAAATATACAAGTAAATGTATTTAATTTATAATAAATATGTATTACACAAATATTTGTTCATACTTACCATAATGTCGCACCACACAGCCTCCTGGTGGTTGTCGTAAGCAAGGTCACGGGCTATAGCGTAATGGTCCCAAGACGTGGCAGGGTGTTCGTTCACTACACCTGGGTAGTGCAAACGGACTAGACTGCCCAAGACACCATCCACCTGCTCGTGGTGTCCCTGCCCTGTGAACGAACAATCCTCCCAAGTCCTGATACATGATTCTCAATTATTATATATATAAAACTTTAAATATCTGAATTTTTAGAGATTTACTTACCTCTCGCCAATAGGACGAATAACGATCCGATCGTTTGGGTTTGCAAGAGCCGGAGGAGGAGCCACGTAGTGGATCCTCCTAGTCCATCGCTGTGCAGCCGGCTCCACATCAGGTGACCCAGAAGTGGGGTCACCCAACCCCATTGGCTCTGAACAAGGTGGCACCGAAGAAGAAGGCTCTAAAGCAGGCACGGAAGAAGGAGGCTCCAAAGCAGGCACCAAAAGAGGCATCCTAGCCTCTGAGTCCTCGAACGTAGAGTCGTCCTGACAATTTTGAAGATTCATATTATATAATAAAGAATTAATTATATAATTCATGTAATTAAATGTTCTTTACCTGGCCACGTGACGACCCCGGTAGCTGGCTCGCCAACTGAGCATGTCTACCTCCGCTAAGCTGACTTCCCTGGAAGACCTCGTCTCCTCTTGTGGCTCTCGGTGGCAGAAAGCTCCGTGCCTCTGTCCCTCGTCGGCTGCTATTGCTCGACGACATCCTATTTAATAAAAAATTGCTAATGAATGTAATGGAAAGTATAGAAGAAGAAGAAAAGAGATGAAGGGAACGTTACTTGTACTCAATTTCAAAATTCATCAGCATCACGCTCATGTACTCTACTCCGTAAACCAGACCATTGATCTTCTGTCGTGGTAGTGGCCCGCTTTCGTTTTTGTTTTAGCATCTTAGGAGTTTCTACATCTTCTGCATCTCCAACTAAGTCATCGAGTCCTAAACCAGGCTCGACGACAAAAGAGTCCGGCAACTCTTGTTCTTGGTAAACAACATCAACCTCATCATCAAATTATCCATCATTGTCTAGTGCATATAACCGCTCACGAGGATTCACCTTGTGTACAACCCACCAAGCATTAAGCTTTTCGCATGGATAATGTAGATAATACACTTGCTCGACTTGGTGTGCAAGGACGAAGGTGTCACAGCCTTGTAGTCGGTCCTTGTGTTTTACTTCTACCATGCCAAATTGGTTTTGTCGAGTTCCATGGCTATGATCAAACCAATCGCAGTCAAAGAAGGCTACTTTAAGGACCTTATTCCCCGCAAAACTGAATTCTAGAATATTTTAATGATCTCATAATAATTAGTTTCACGTCCTTCGGCGTCAACTACCCTCATCACAACTCCGGTGTTACATGTTGCCCTGAAAGGACGTTGAGTTTCAAATTGAGTTGAACGAAATAGGAACCCATTGGCGTCGTATCGACCGTAACTTTTAATTTTAATGGATCCGTAGGACAGTTGTCACAAATCTTCATGAACACTGGCTCGTTTTTCGCACTGTTCAACAAACGAAGTTAGAAGACTATTTTATGCTATACATGTAATTACTAAGAGAAACAAAACATAAACACGTTACTTGTGCATGAAACTAGGATAGGAAGTTAGGCCCTCCTTGTACTCCATAATATCGCATCGATTGTATTTGTCGAAGCGTAGGTTGCTGCTTCGATTTCCAATTTTGTTGATCAAACTCACTAAATAAGGAAAAAACATAATAATTAGCATATATGTATAACACAAAACGCTAATTATTATAGATGTTGAACAAACACTTACTGAAAATATTTTTCCATCCCTTCTATATTAGCATACATGTATAGCAAAGCAGCCATCTTGTCATATGTTTCAATATCGTAGCTCGTGCTGCTACCAATAGTAGTGCCTCTCGTTTGAAAAATGGAGAGGTTGCTACAAGGGGGTGCTTCATCCATATTGTACCACAATGTGGAAGCATTAACATTGTTTTCTTCTCTAAATAGACACTTGAAAAGTATCCTATCTCTTGAATGGCGTATGCTTCGGCGATGCATCCTTCAACCCATGCCCAATTGCGAACCATTGGTTTAAGACACCTGAGTGCTCTTTCAACGTGATACATTGAAAGTGCATCTAGGATCCCCATGGGTTTTGGATGATTGATGACGACAATTAAGTAACTAATGAGCTCAGTGATCTTAAGCATACGTGTGGACTCAAGTGAATTCACAAACCCTCAAAAAGGAAAAGGATGAAAACGGCGGTGTTGACTCGAAAAGAAGAAACTAGGGTTTCTAGCATGTCATGTTTAGACTAGCCATATATGTATGAGGATGTGTGTGTAAAGTGCACTGAGATCAAGTTGGGAGCTCAAAGCGGTTTAGAGATCAAAACCTATTGAGAGAAGAGTGTTAGAGTGGTCTAGCAGGAGAGGTCGGACTAGTCCGTGCTGGTGGCCAGACTAGTCTGCTCCTGGCCAGGCTAGTCCGTTTTTAGGTGGACCAGAAGGGTCTGACTGACTTCGGACTAGTCCGTAGTGGGACGGACTAGTCTGGGGTAGTCATGGAGTGGGTTTTCGGGACTAAGTCCCAAAACCCCGGACCTGTCCGTTTTAGTCCGGACCAAGAGGTCCTGGCTGAGATCGGACTAGTCCACCCTAGGGGCCGAACTAGTCCGGATTGGTGAGAGTTAGGTGCTTCAGCGACTAAGTATGGGAGGCCGGACCAGTCCGCCCTGGGGGCCGGACTAGTCCGTGGTCTCCAGACTAGTCCGTTTTCACACGGAACAAAAGGTTCTGTGTGAGATCGGACTAGTCCGGTCTAGACCAGACTAGTCCGTTTTGAAGTGACTGTTTGAATTTGAAGTTTGGTGGGTAGCGTGACGATTGCCGCGCAGTGTGGCAGTTGTCAGGGACATCAGTGGTCCCAAAGGCCGGACTAGTCCGGGCCTCAGGCCGGACTAGTCCGCCCATCTGCTTAGGTCAGCAGAATGGGCTTGGTTCCTCTATAAAAAGAGGACTCCTGCGATCATTTAAACCAACTCTTGATAACTTTGAAACCCTAGCGCCGCCACAACAAACTTTAAGCCTTCAAAATCCTCCTTCTTGCCTACCTTCCCTCTAAAACTAATTCTTGTGTGGATTAGGGTTTGGTGAGGTGAAGAAGAGGAAGAACACCGATCTAGGCTCTCGGTTTGATCTCTTGCACTTGTCGAATCTTTGTGATATGTGGCTTGAGTTGTTCTTTGTGATTTGTGATCATATTTGTGGTGCGAGCCTCAGATTGTGAGAAGCCCCAACGAATCTTGTATTCACCCTTGTGATAGTGGAGAACCAAGTTAGGCCCTTGTGGTAAACTTGGTGAGGGAAGGGTTGTTGAACCCGGTCCTAAGTGGACTCCTCAACAGGGACGTAGATCCTTGTGTGGGATCGAACCTCGGGATAAAATCCTTGTGTCCCTTGTGTACTTCACTTTCATTTATCGCATATTGCTTCTAGGGTTAGCTTTATTGTCTTTCACTCATCGTCTTCATTTCCCTGCGACCCTTAGGTTCATACTTGCTATATAACTTGTTAAGGTTCACTGAATCATTCTAACACATTTTGCATCACAAGAATCAAACTAAAACTTGTTAGAAACCCTTTTTAGGTTTTCCCTACAGGTGGACCGGACTAGTCCGCCCCTAGACTGGACTAGTCCGCCCCCTACGTACTGATTTTGTTTTATTGAGTCATTTCAGGTTGATTAGCCTATTCACCCCCCCCCCCTATGCAACTTTAAATTGGTATCAGAGCAAGGACTCTCCCAAAGAGTCTAACAACTCAGAAAGAAGATGGCCAGAGTGGGGTATGACGAAGTCTCGACCAATGAGATTCAAGCAACCCAAGAGGAGATGCTTTTCTACCAAGACAAATCGACGGATGATGAAGAAACTCGCCAGCTCAAGGAGAAACTTCAAGAAAAGTTGAAGATTCCAAAGGTTGACGCTTCAACCTCTAAAACGGGTGGCACGACCCACTACAACCAACAAGGCTACAACTATGAACGCCTTGTCTCCAACAATCACTACCTCTCCATCCCATTGGGGAAGCCTCCCCAATTTGATGGAATCGACTACGGGATGTGGAAGCACAACATAAGATCCATCTCGTGTCACTCAACCTTTCTTTGTGGCAAATTGTGTTGACCGGGGTGCATATCCCGAAGAATGAAGAAGACATCACTCCAGAGCAAGCCGTGCTCCTTCACCGCAATGCCCAAGCGGCTGGAGTGATCATCTCGTCTCTCTCAAGAGATGAGTTCAACCGAGTAGATGGACTTGAGGTGGCCAAGGATATTTGGGACACCCTCAAGACGGCTCATGAAGGCAACCGAGTCGTAAAGGAAGCAAAGATTGAGCTCATTGAAGGAGAGCTCAGGAGGTTTGCCATTATGGATGGTGAATCTCCCCAGGAGATATACAACCTCCTAAATCTGCTCATCAACAAGAGTAGATCTTATGGCTGCACCAAGTGGATGGACCACGAGGTGGTGAAGAGGATGATTCGGACATTCATGCCTAGAAACGTCTCTCTTTGCTCCATGATAAGAGAAAGCTCGGGGTTTGCTCAAATGACCCCGTAGGAGTTCCTAGGAAGGATCATCAACCACGAGATCATGAAGAAGGAGGCACTCTTCTACAATGACCTTCAAAGGTTCACCGCCTCGAAGATGAAGGATGTTGCACTCAAAGCGACATCCTCCTCAAAAGAGCAAAAAGAAGATGATGAGGAGAGTCTCGACACCGATGACGAAGAGGCCCTCTTCATCAACAAGTTCAAGAGGATGATGAGAAGAAAAGGAGGATACAACCACGAGAGCAAGGGCAAGGAAAAAGGAAGGCCCAAAACCAAGAGAGCTTGCTACAATTGTGGCGAGTACGGGCACTTCATTGTGGATTGCCCACATGAAGAGGGCAAGAAAAAGAAGGAGGGCAAGCCTCAAGAAAATAAATACTTCAAGAAGAAGAGGCCCTCCGGTCACGCTCACTTGGGCAAGGAATGGGACTCTAACGATGAGTCCTCCTCCGAAGACGGGTAGAAGCTGGCAAGCATAGCCATCGGGAGGAGCTCCAAGCGAAGCAAGCTTTTCCCCAACCTCAACGACCACAAGCCAACTTGCCTCATGGCAAAAGAAGGAAGGAGAAAGGTTACTTCTCGCTCATCCTCCTCCATATCCTCTCATGATGAATTTGATAGTGCTAGTGAAAATGAACACATGTTTAAGGATATAAGTAAGAGCACTTTGCGTAGAATGAAATTGCTCTCGTATGAAATCTTTTAGGAGGAGGAGCTCATACATAGGCAAGAGAACATGCTTATCCATGAAAAGGAGAGATGTCAAGAGCTTATTGAGCTCCTTGAGCTTGAGAGAGAGAAGAGCAAGACATTATAGCATGAACTTCCTCTAAGCAAGAAAACATGCTCAAGTCTTGAGGAGACAACCATTGGGCTCAAGGACGAACTTGGCAACTTGTCAAAAGTTAACAAGATCCTTGAAACTCAAGTTGAGTCCCTCAAGACTAATTTAGCCTCTTCCTCCAAAAGCTCACCCTCCTCAAAGGTTGCATCCGAAACAATCTCCACTTGCAAATGTTCAAACTTGATTCTTAAATTAAAGGATGAGCTTAAGCTGACTCAAGGCAAACAAGCACCTAAGGGTGGCATATTTGATAAAGAGGAGGTGGCGTATGCACAAAGTGCATACACCAACACAAGATATCCCTATGTCAAAGATGGTCTTGGTTATACTAGAGGCGGAAAGCAAAATGCTAAAACCTCCAAGTATGGTAAAGACTTGATTGTCTTTTTCAAGGGAAGCACATCCCCAACTAAAATTGGGAAGAACATTTAAACTAGCAATGATATGCCTAAAACTGAACCACATCCTCTCTTTCATGATTTTGATGCATCTTATGTTCTAATGAGGAACAAGTATGGCAAAGTCTTTGCTAAATATGTTGGGCCACTCCGCAAGAGCCCCAAGTCTTGCGTGTGGGTGCCCAAGTGCCTCACTACTAACGTCAAAGGACCCAACTCCACTGTACCTAAAAGGAAGGCATAATCTTGTTTTGTAGGCATACTCCTCCGGTGGATCCAAATGGGTGCTCGATAGTGGCACCAACCACATGACCGGAGAGAGAATGATGTTTGTGGAGTATGAAGAAAACAATGATCCAGGTGAAGGGATTTTCTTCGGGGACAATAGCCAAGGGAAAATCCTTGGCTCTGGTAAAATTGCTATTTCCCCCCAACATACTCTTTCTCATGTTTTGCATGTTGATTCTTTAGACTATAACCTTTTGTCCATATCACAACTATGTGATAAAGGTTATAATTGTGTTTTTACTAATGAGGGTGTGAGCGTCCTTAGAAGAAGTGATGACTCAATCGCCTTTAAGGGTGTGCTCAAAGGAAAGCTTTATCTTGTGGATTTTACCGCGGATAAAGCCCAACTTGACACATGCTTAATGGCGAAAACAAACATGGGATGGCTTTGGCATAGAAGGCTAACCCATGTTGGGATGAGGAACTTACAACAGCTTCTTAAGGGCGAGCACATCTATGGCTTGAAGGATGTTGTGTTTGAAAAAGATAGGCCATGTAGCGCTTGCCAAGCAGGGAAGCAAGTAGGAGCTCAACACCCGTCCAAGAATATCATGACGATGACAAGGCCTTTAGAACTGCTACACATGGACCTTTTCGTGCCAATAACCTACATTAGCATTGGCGGTAACAAATATGGTCTTGTTATTGTTGATGATTTTTCTCGTTTCACTTGGGTATTTTTCTTGCATGATAAGGGTGAAACTCACGGTGTCCTCAAGAGGTTCTTGAGGAGAGCTCAAAATGAGTTCACCTCAAGAATTAGCTATAAGAAGCGACAACAGCACCGAGTTCAAGAACACTCAAGTGGAAGAGTTCTTGAATGAGGAGGGCATCAAGCATAAATTTTCAGCCCCCTACTCCCCTCAACAAAATGGGGTGGCGGAACGGAATAATAGGACACTCATTGAGATGTCAAGGACAATGCTTAATGAGTACAAGACATCGGACCAGTTTTGGGCGGAGGCGGTTAACACCGCTTGCCACGCCGTCAACCGATTGTACCTCCACCGCCTCCTCAAGAAGACCCCCTACGAGCTTCTAGTTGGTAAGAAAACCAATGTCTCTTACTTTCGTGTCTTTGGGAGCAAATGCTATATTCTCAACAAGAAGCCTAGGACTTCGAAGTTTGCTTCAAAGTCTGATGAAGGTTTCATGATTGGTTATGATTCAAACACCCACGCCTACCGTGTCTTCAACAAATCCTCCGGAATTGTTGAAATAACACGCGGCGTGGTGTTTGATGAAACTAATTGCTCCCAAGTGTAGCAAGTTGATCAAAGTGTGTTAGATCAAGAAGACTCTCCACAAGAAGCTCTTAGGAGGATGGCACTTGGAGATATTCGTCCACAAGAACAACCTCAAAACTCAAGTGATCAACCAAAAGATGATGCTAGTCATCCCCCACGTGACCAAGTTGAAGATGGACAAGTGGCACCTCAACATGATCAAGAAGATGAAAGTTAAGAGGGAAGCATACATCAAGGGGGAGACCAAGAAGAAGAAGAGGATGATGATGGATCAAGAGTTCAACCTCCACATCCTCGTGTGCATCAAAGTATTCAACGGGATCACCCCGTTGACAACATTCTAGGAGACATTACAAAAGGTGTAACCACTCGTTCTCGTGTTGCTATCTTTTGTGAACATTACTCCTTTGTCTCTTCTTTGGAGCCGCATAAGGTTGAAGACGCATTGAGAGACCCGGATTGGGTGGTGGCCATGCAAGAGGAGCTCAACAACTTTGAGAGGAACAAATTTTGGGATCTTGTCAAGTGTCCACAAGAAAATGTTGTGGGCACCAAGTGGGTGTTCCGCAACAAGCAAGATGAGCATGGCATGGTGACAAGGAACAAGGCATGACTTGTGGCCAAGGGGTACTCACAAGTCGAAGGTTTGGATTTTTATGAAACCTTTTCTCCCGTAGCTAGGTTAGAGTCAATTCGAATGTTACTTGCCTTTGCTACTCACCATGATTTTAAGCTCTACCAAATGGGTGTCAAGAGTGCATTCCTAAATGATCCAATCAAGGAGGAAGTCTATGTGGAGCAACCACCAGGTTTTGAAGACCAAGACATTCCAAACCATGTCTTCAAATTGCGTAAGGCTCTTTATGGCCTCAAACAAGCTCCTAGAGCTTGGTATGAGGGCCTTAGAAAGTTTTTGATTCAAAATGGTTTTAAGATAGGAAAAGCTAACTATACTCTCTTTACAAAGCACTTTAATGATGATCTCTTTGTGTGCCAAATATATGTCGATGACATCATATTTGGTTCTACTAACAAAGTGTTTTGTGATGAGTTTTCTAAGATAATGACAGCGAGATTTGAGATGTCCATGATGGGGGAGTTGAAGTTCTTTTTAGGTTTCCAAGTCAAGCAACTCAAAGAAGGCACGTTCATAAGTCAAACAAAGTACACTCAAGACATACTAAAGAAGTTTGACATGGACAAGGCCAAACCCATCAAGACTCCAATGGCAACTAATGGACATCTAGACATCAACGAAGATGGTCCAAGTGTGGACCAAAAGGTATATTGTTCTATGATTGGTTCTTTGTTATATCTTTGTGCATCTAGACCGGATATTATGCTTAGTGTGGGTATGTGTGCACGTTTTCAAGCTGCACCTAAGGTGTGTCATTTGACCGCCGTTAAGAGAATTCTTAGATATTTAATTCACACACCTAGCCTATGACTTTGGTACCCCAAAGGATCCAATTTTAACCTTATTGGATACTCCGATTTGGATTATGCGGGGTACAAAGTTGATAGAAAGAGCACATCCGGGACATGTCAATTCTTGGGTAGATCCTTAGTGTCTTGGTCCTCAAAGAAACAAAACTCCATTGCTCTTTCCACAGCCGAAGCGAAGTATGTAGAAGCCGGAAGTTGTTGTGCACAACTTCTTTGGATGCGACAAACTCTAAGGGATTATGATATAAACATGCGCCATATTCCACTCCTATGTGACAATGAGAGCGCCATCAAAATAGCCCATAATCCAGTTGAGCATTTGAGGACAAAACACATCGATATTAGGCACCACTTCTTGAGAGATCATTCCTTGAAAGGGGATATAGTGATTTCCCATGTGAGAACCAAGAACCAACTAGCCGATATATTCACCAAGCCCTTAGATGAGAAGCGTTTTTGTGAGCTTAGGAGTGGGCTCAATATCTTAGATTCTCAAAATATGGCTTGAAACATGCACATATGAATGTTTACTCTACACCTTATTCAAAAGAACGCATGTGTTTGAAAAATTCATCTCTATCTCGATTTTCTACAAAATATTTAAAAAACTTGACTTTGTGAGTTATGGTCATAGTTTGATTGTTGATTTCTTACTGACCATATTCATAAAGTTTTGTTGTGGTAATATGTCCAAAAGGATCAACTATAGTGGCTAAAACTCATATATATATATATATATATATATATATATATATATATATATATATATATATATATATATATATATATGTTTTCAGCCTTTTTGGACCGCACTAGTCCGCCCTATAGCCGGACAAGTCCGGATCCAATCTGGTCCGAGTTTGGTCCGCAGACCGGACTAGTCCGGCCCCTGGGGACTTAAACCCCCAGGAGGCGGACCGACTGCTCCTCTCCCTCTCACTTGCCTCCCTCACTTCCTCACGCTCGAAAATCTCCCCTTTTGGGCGATTTTCAATTTCCTGCACCAAAAACCAATTCCAAGCCATGCATTGGACCCTTTGGAGGCGAGGGATACCTTTCCCAATCATTCCCAACGCGATCCGATATCGTCGATTTGTCAAGATTTGAAGAGGTATTCCTCTCTTTTCAAAAACTTTCCTCATTCTTGATTCATAGAGTTTTTGATAGGTGTCTCTTCATTAAAGTTGTTCCTAGTATCCGTGTGATCATAACCCAGGAGTATTGCGACTTGTTCCAAAGATTTTTCGAAAAGCCGTTAGGGTTAGGGTTCATCCTGTGTAACCCGGACTAGTCCGCTCCTGAGGCAGACAAGTCCGGTTTACACAGGACAAACTCTAACTTTGGTTGTTTCTCGTGATTTCTTTCGCACTATTCCACCTTCTTGACCTTCTATATTATGCCTTCCTCCTGTTTCAGCAGAAATGGCAGCTCCTCGCCGATCCGTTTCTCTTCCCACTGACCCTGAGTGGGAGGCCAAGCAGCTTTGCCTTGGTGAGGAACGGGCACGGGCAGAGGTTGAGGCTGCTAAGAAGCACCTCGAGCAGCGAGAGAAAGGAAAAACAGCCAAGCAACTGCAAGCTCTCGCAACATCTAAGGCCGCAGCTACAGCCTACAATGAGGATGAAGCTTTGGCTCGTTCCATGGAGGAGTCTTGCAAGGAACTCCGAAAAAAGAAGCGAGAGGAGCGAGAGGCACACAACTCTCAGGCTGCCGCAGCACAAGTCTCCAAATGGAAGAAACTATTAACGATGGGGGAGAAGGAAAGGGCTAAGGAGCAAGCCCAGGAGGAAGTTGCTGAACGCTGGATCGAGAGAGATCCAAAGAAAGGGAAAGGCTCCGGCTCCTGTAGAGCCCAAGAAAAAGGAGCCCTATGTGAACGTTTCGGCTATGAAGGCCAAGGACGTGGTCATAAAGGAGAAGGGGCAGGCCAAATCCATTGGACCCTTGGAGGTACACACTCCTGAAAGGAACCCTAATCGACAGCGTGAGTTGGCTGCAAATGTCTTCCATGGGAAAGGATCAGACAAGGCAAGGAAATTGCGAACTGAAAGAGTCTACAAGTATGAAAGGAGCACCGCCGACCCAAGGTTTTGGAGCGACTTTCATTGTGACTACTACCGTCTGGTCTACCAGATGATGAAGAAGCCTATGATTGAAGCTCAATGGGTTGACTGGGACTATATGGCCCAGAAGCAGCACTCTGCTTTTCATGCGGTCATTGAGGCTGCTGAGCATCATGGGCTAAAGGATATAATGGGATTCAAGTACAGCTAGAATGTCGAGGTCATCCTGCAGTTTTACTCTACCATCTACTTCACCACTCAAGGTGATAGACAGATCATTTGGATGACTCATGGGGAGCAGTACTTAGTCACCTTTGCCGAGTTTGCCAAGATTATCGGGCTTGAAGCTCATTTGGATCATGATATCATTATTTCTAACCTCAAGGCCGTATATAGAGATTAGATGGACTACATGTATCCCAGCCATGTGTCCTATGAGACAGGACTTGCTCGCAACATCAAGCCATTCCATAGAATCCTGAACCGGATTCTGAGGAGGAACATAGCACCCAAGGATGGTGATGCAGGGGTGATCCAAGGTAGCCTAAGGCACCTGCTCCTTCTTATTGATGGTGATTAGAAGTTCAATCTCGTCGACTACATCTTCGACGACATCTTCAACATCTCGCACACCCCTAACCGTGCATGTGGGTATGCATCCTACATCATGTGTCTCATCGAGAAGGTGTCTGGCTTGACCTTTGTCAAGGATGTCACTCATCGCCCGCTTCATCCTCAGATGCCACCTTATGTGCCGACTCCTCCGCGCCAGAAGAATGCAGAGCCTCCCTCTCATCCGGGGATGCCAGCACCTCGCCCCGTGGCACCTCCTTCTCCGCCTCCGCCTCAGTCGATGAGCGCTTTATTTAAGTGCTTCAAGACCATCTTCACCTCCTGCCGGAAGCAAGAAGTACGCAATCAGCGGGCGCACAAGCGTCAGGAGAAGTACCTCAAGGCCGTGTGCGACAAGCTTGAGGTCCCCATGTCACCTCCGGAGGAGAGCAATGGCGAGATCACTCTGTTCCCCGACTTCACCGCCGACGATCTCGCCCAGTTCCATGAGGACGGGAGCTCTTCTCGAGCGGCTCCCTCGGCACGGGTCTCCAATGACGACGACGAGGACTACGAGGACCCAGAGGCCACGGAGAGCGACACTGGTGATAAGGCGGCCGATAGCAAGGAGTATGATGACTAGACTTTGGGCATCGTAGTTCCCCTCTTCTTTTCCTTTTTGGTGTCTTTATGCCAAAGGGGGAGAGTTAGATGGGGTTAGAGGGGGTAGTAGTACTTTGTCTAGCCTTGTCTAGCCTTTTGGATCCTTGGACATGTTGCACTTCTTAATGTAATATTTATGTCATTCGAATATTTAAATTTGTGCAAGACTATGTTTTGGTTGTTTAATATCAATATGATGCTTTGAATGTCTATCTTTTGATCATATTCATATTTAATATGTCTTGTCACAAATGTTGAGCACAACACGTAGGCACCCCACTATAATGCGTGTGTGTATGAAGGACTTTGTCAATCTTCTTTTTATGATGCATTCATTGAGGGGGAGTCACTCATACACCCACACGTTATGAAAGCCAAATCTTATACTCTTATATGTTGAAGACTTAATGTGTTGTCATCAATCACCAAAAAGGGGGAGATTGAAAGTGCATTTAGGATCCCCGTGGGTTTTGGATAATTGATGATGACAATTAAGTAACTAATGAGCTCAGTGATCTTAAGCACAGGTGTGGACTCAAGTAAATTCACAAACCCTCAAAAAGGAAAATGATGAAAACGGCGGTGTCCACTCGAAAAGAAGAAACTAGGGTTTCTGGCGTGTCGAGTTTAGACTAGCCATATATGTATGAGGATGTGTGCGTAAAGTGCATTGAGATCAAGTTGGGAGCTCAAAGTGGTTTAAAGATCAAAACCTATTGAGAGAAGAGTGTTAGAGTGGTCTGGCAGGAGAGGCTGGACTAGTCCGTGCTGGTGGTCGGACTAGTCCGCTCCTGGCCAGACTAGTCCATTTTCAGGCGGACCAGAAGGGTGTGACTGACTTTGGACTAGTCCGTAGTGGGACGGACTAGTCCGGGGTAGTCATGGAGTGGGTTTTCGGGACAAAGTCCCAAAACCCCAGATCTGTACGTTTTAGTCCGGACCAAGAGGTCCTGACTGAGATCGGACTAGTCCGGATTGGTGAGAGTTAGGTGCTTCAGCGACTAAGTCTGGTAGGCCGGACCAGTCCGTCCTGGGGGCCGGACTAGTCCATGGTCTCCATACTAGTCCGTTTTCACACGGAACAAAAGGTTCTGTGTGAGATCGGACTAGTCCGGTCTAGACTGGACCAGTTCGTGTTGAAGTGACCGTTTGAATTTGAAGTTTGGCGGGTAGCGTGACGATTGCCGCGCAGTGTGGCAGTTGTCAGGGACGTCAGTGGTCCCAAAGGACGAACTAGTCCAGGCCTCAGGTCGTACTAGTCCGCCCATCTGCTGAGGTCAGCAGAATGGGCCTGGTTCCTCTATAAATAGAGGACCTCTGGGTTCATTTGAACCAACTCTTTATAACTTTGAAACCCTAGCGCCGCCACAGCAAACTTTGAGCCTTCGAAAGCCTCCTTCTTGCCTACGTTCCCTCTAAAACTAATTCTTGTGTGGATTAGGGTTTGGTGAGGTAAAGAAGAGGAAGAACACCGCTCTAGGCCCTCGGTTTGATCTCTTGCACTTGTCGAATCTTTGTGATATGTGGCTTGAGTTGTTCTTTGTGATTTGTGATCATATTTGTGGTGGGAGCCTCAGATTGTGAGAAGCCCCAACGAATCTTGTATTCACCCTTGTGATAGTGGAGAACCAAGTTAGGCCCTTGTGGTAAACTTGGTGAGGGAAGGGTTGTTGAACCCGGTCCTTCGTGGACTCGTCAACGGGGACGTAGATCCTTTTGTGGGATCGAACCTCGGGATAAAATCCGTGTGTCGCTTGTGTACTTCGCTTTCATTTATCGCATATCGCTTCTAGGGTTAGCTTTATTGTCTTTTACTCATCATCTTCATTTCGCTGTCATCCTTAGGTTCATACTTGCTATATAACTTTTTAAGGTTCACTGAATCATTCTAACACATTTTGCATCACAAGAATCAAACAAAAACTTGTTAGAAACCCTTTTTAGGTTTTCCCTGCAGATGGACCAGACTAGTCCTCCCCCTACATATTGATTTTGTTTTATTGAGTCATTTCAGGTCGATTAGCCTATTCACCCCCCCCCCTCTCTGGGAAACTTTCATACATCCACCTATATTGCACAGGGCCGCCCACTTTAGCTTCATATGGAAGATGAATTAGATGATGTTGCATTGGATTGAAGAACCCTAGAGGGAAAACTTTTGCCATCTTACATAAAAGCACTGGTATCTCCCTTTACAACTTGTCCATCATCCCCCTTGTGATTTCTTTAGCACAAAGCTGTCTATAAAAGTAGCTAAGCTCGGCTAACACCTTCCACACCGCATCGTCAATGTAGCCTCGAAATGTAACTGGTAGTAGTCTTTCCATGATTATGTGATAATCATGACTCTTCAACCCTGTGAGATTTCCAGTCTTAACGTTTACGGCTCGTCTTAGGCTAGCAGCATAACCGTCTGGGAATTTCAAACTTTTCAACCACTCAAAGACTTCTTTCTTTTCTTTTGGTCGAAGACAAAAAGAAGCACGCGGTTTGCCACCAGCTTCACAGAGCTAAAGAGTTGGACAATTACAAACCTCTGCCAAATCCCTATTAGCCTTTATATTGTCTTTTGTTCTGCCAATCACATCGAAGCATGTGCTTATGATGCATTCGCCCATATTACAATCTTGATGCATGACCTCAATGTTATGCATTAAGATTAAGGACTTAACATATGGTAGCTCCCATAGTGCACATATATGAGTCCAATTGTGGTCCTCTCTGTAACCAACAAAATATCCTGGACGATCTTCATCTGGCACTAAGTTGTTCCACTGTTCAACAATCTCCTACCCGTTTAGATGTTGTGGTGGTCCTTTTTTTACAACAGTGTCCTTCCTGAAGGCATTTCTTTGTTGCCTAAATACGTGATTCGGCGGTAACCAACGTCTGTGGCAATCAAAGTAGCAAATCTTGCCACCATGCTTTAAACGAAAACATTCTGTGTCCGAAGCACATATTGGACATGTGAAACGACCATGAGTGCGCCAGCCAGAAACCATGTTGTAAGCTGGGAAATCATGGACAGACCACAAGTATGCAGCTCGAAGGTTGAATTTCTGTTTTTTGTAGCAGTTGTACGCTTCAATTCCTATCCATAACATTTTCAACTCTTCAATCAACGGCTCCAACATCATGTTTAGTCGTGAACCAGGATGATTCGGTCCAGGTACAATAAGGAAAAGGAACATGAACTCTTACTTCATACAAAGAGATGGTGGTAAATTGTATGGAATAGCGAACACGGGCCAACAAGAGTATGGTGTTGCATTTGTACTGAACGGTGAAAAGCCATCTGTTGCCAACCCGATGCGAACATTTCTCGCGTCATTGGCAAAATTTGGATCAAAGCAGTCAAGCGCTTTTCACGCCTCACCGTCGAACGGGTGCACCATCATTCTGTCATTCTCACGTACACCTTCTTTGTGCCACCTCATGTGTCTGGCTGTTTTTTTTTTGAGAGAAACAAGCGCTTCAACCTGGGTGTGACAGGCAAGTAGCAAAGCTGCTTTTGTGCAACTTCAGTCATTACTTTTGTACCGTCTTCATTAATAACTTTGACAAATCTCGCCTTATGACATTTTAAGCACTTGTTGTCATTGGCATGCTCTTTCCAGAAAAGCATGCAGTGGTCTGGACACATATCAATCTTCTCATAGTTCATACCAAGATCAGAAATCAATTTCTTAGAATGATACATATCCTTAGGCAATTTATGGGGCTGCGAAAGGACATCGCTGATCAATTTGATGAGGTCGTTGTAGCAATTATTGGAGAAGAAATACTTAGACTTAATTGCCATAAATCTAGTCATGAAATTGAGGATCGTCACTTTGGTGTGTTCATGCACCGGTTGTTCTGATGTCTTGAGACGCTCGAAGAACTCCTTTGCCTCCATTGTAGGAGAATCCACCGTCAATTTAGGATTTATGGCTTCAAGCATCTCGTCCATCCTATCGACTACAGTGCTATCATCCCCATCTCGATCTTCTACGGCTTGAGAAGGTGTCTCTCCGTGAAAGGTCCACAACTTATACCGTTGCATAAAATCGTTTCGACACAAGTGGAACGTCAATGTCACTTTGTCGAAACACTTCGCATTCTGACAATTGATACATGGGCGCCGCACCTTGCTGTTGTTTGACAACGAAAAAGCTCGTTGTATGAAAGCATCCGTCTTGGTGAACCACTCCTCTGAGTGACTCCCATCCTTTTTCCAACCAGTATACATCCAAGTGCGGTCTTCAGCCATGTTTGAGGGTATACCTTCAAAGCAGATAAATCATTATTAGTTTCATTGTTATGTTATGTCACGGCCCTACAATTAGGTAGATAGGTCCTAAACCCATCCAAGAGTGACCGAGCGGAGTGTGCTCATGACGGGACGCACAATCTGGATCCGAACGAAATTTCGGCAGCATAACCCCGCCGCTCCCCACTGCACACCCGAAAATGGTGCAACAGAGAACAACATGGTTATGTCGTCGAAATCTCGTCCAGACCCACGTCTCGTCACAAGCCACGCCCCCTCGGTCACTCCCAGACCGTCCAAAAAGGGACAATTCTGAACCTTCACATCTCACATGCCAATAGCATGTGAGACGTGCCGATCCGAAACGGGTGATGCATTGCTATAGGTTACGTTCCTCATTTTCATTGTTAAGTCATTTACGAGAGGAAAGAACGAGAGAAAGAGGAGGAAAGTTGGTCTTAGATGACAATTCCACATCCGGATCCACCGTCTGCGCAATCGCAGGTGATTGACGTCCTCACCATCGCCGTTCGCTTCCGTGTCGTCTCGACGCATACATTACGACTGCAACTGTCTATACGGCACGAAGTATTTATTGTGTGTCGTGTTTTGCCGGGTCGGGCCGGGCCAGCCCAGCCCAAAACCTGTATATTTACATATTAATAAACAAACCAACTAATAAACAATTACACGTTCAGTACAACTGAAAAGAGCAGAACTGTTATGCCTAATGACATCAAAAACAAAACTGCATGATAGTAGTTAAAAGTAAGTGGTGTTTAGTCACTAAGAATAACAAATTATTTTTAGGATTATGATCCGGATGATTTTTAGTTGACAATATCATGCAGGCTTAGCAATTTCAAAATTAACTACTTCCATGATTAACTAATTCCAAAATTTTCTTGTGGACCTGGGTACAGTCAAAGGCTTGGATGAGTCAGAGGCAAAAGAGATATGGTATAAAGAAGCAGAAACTACATAGTGTGCTGGATTATTATTGACTTACCAGGATTTTGTGAAGAACATTATTGGCCTTAGAATTGATGAGGAGGATATGACCATAGTTCCCGTATCTAAGGAGGATACTCTAATTCTGAATGAAGCTGGAGACAAGGAGTCCATTGAAGATCACACAGAGCTGATTAGGTCAGTAATTGATAACAACACTTCTGATTATGGCAAGGGAAGGCTACAGAATTGGCTGACTAAACTGTCCTGCGAGTTTGTCGGCAGTGTGAGCAATGAAGCTGCAATCGTACGGTGTCAGAACTGAAACCAGCAACCAAAAGTTCACAACTGCACAAGCTATTAGAAGAAGTAGAACAAATTTCATTCCCTTCGACGCACCCATACTTGAGCTACATAGTGGAAGTAGCAGATTAGCAGTACATATATCTTACCACGATCTAATAAATATTCATGATTGATCCTAAAACTGATATATACAAAAGTGTAAGACTTTCTTCTCCTAATAAGCCAGTGATGCCAACTATGGAATCACCAGAACCGATCGAGGTAGTAGTCTCAGGCGACGGGAGGGGCCGGCGGGGACGGGGCTGCCGATAGGGCGGATGGAGAGGGGGCGGCGGCACACGATGGAGACAAGGCGGCTGCGAGACGGTGGCGCGTGGTGGGATCCAGAGACGGCGCACGGTGGGAAGAAGGCAGCTGGGAGGGCGGTGAATCTCGGCGGCGACAGTGAACCTCAACGGCGGCGCGGCGAGAGTGAACACCAGCGGCGGCAGCCTCAGCAACAGCCTCGAGCGCAAACTGAAAGCCAAATGAGGACTTAGCCGCTGGCGGGCTAGAAATAATCCCTAATAGACAGTAAAATGCCACCGTCGTATATTACACCTTATAGACGACGATCCGTGGTTACCGACTTAGAACGGGCCCGATTAGACGAACATTAATATACGGCGGCCAACCGTCGTATTTATGTAATAAACGACGGTTATAGATCAGCCGTCGTCAATTACGACTTATTAACGATGGCTAAAAAACACCGTACGATATCCCGTCGTCTATTAAAATGACCGTCGTCTATTGTTACGATTCCTATAGTGCCAGGTGCCTTGATGTGCCTTGATCTCACATATCATAGACTAAGAGACCGTTTGGTTCGTTGATCGCTTCGCCACAACAATTGCGACGTGCTTCGTTTGCATTTTGTCTCTCGCTGAAGCGTGAACTGCCCCAACTAACCACAGCAATTGCGACGTGCTTCGTTTGCATTTTCTCTCGCTGAAGCGTGAACTGCCCCAACTAACCACGACCATCCCGCGTTGTATTTTCACGCCGCAAGTGCAGCGCCAAATTCGACCGCCACACTTAAAAGTGACGCCTCACTAGCGGCACGACGAAATACGGCTAGGAAGCGAACAGCCTCGAGTCACTATATAGTTGGTGCGGAAAAGATATAAAATCGGAATCCTTCGAATTCTACTCGCGGTGACAGATTAATTTTATAGATTAATAATTAATATTGGTAATTAGCTGCTATGAATTTTCTCAGATTTCATGTCTGAAATTTAGACAGCTTCATTTATTAATTATTCTTTCACATACTATCAGGAGGCACGTTTACGACGCCAGACGTGGGTATAGTTTCATTATTCCAACACCGTATGCAAGCTGCAGCACACGTACGGGCGAACGTGCGTCGCCGTGTATGCACGATGTTTCGTTATTATTGTTTGGTACATACTGTACTGGTAAAGCAAGACGAGAGCCGACGACCAGTAGGCGACCGGGACACTACCAGCTATGGTAGAGCAGGCTCAGCTGGCCGCTTGCCGTCCGCCATGGTGATCGAGCCGCCGCACAAGAGCGAGCTCGCCGGCGACGGCAGCACCGGCTAGCACGCCTTCTGGCAGGTGCAGACCCTTAAGTGGCAGTACCCGGCGGTCCATCCGCCTTCCTGCTTGGTGCACGTGTTGCTGCAGAGGCGGTCGGAGATGCAGGGAAACGAGTGGTGGTTGCTCTTCCCCGTGCACACCCGCGCCTCCGCCACGCTCGCTCCTCCGCCGTCGTTGTCGTCTGCACATACACAAAACCGAAAGCAGCTCAGTCCGCTGGCCGGAGGGAATAAGCCTAGCTACCACCTCCGGTTTCGATTTTTTACGCTCACACATATGAGTTGAACTAGTTTTGCTCTGTGGACGTCGTCGGAACACGGAGGAATCACAAACGCATCAGTGACGTAGTCAGAGAGAGATTGATCAGCAACAACAGCAGCTTACGTGAGAGCACGAGCAGCATCAGGAGGATAGCGCACACCGTCGCCCGGGACTTGAGCTCCATCGTCACAAGCGATACGTGGTTAATCTACCTCAGCTAGGCTAATCAGGTACTAGACGATGACGATGATAACGAAAGTTTAATTAAATAACGGCAGCGATGTGTACTGATGAGGTTAGGGGCGAAAGACAGAGCTGCTACTTATAGGGACGAGAGGCATCGAGCGAGGCGGCCACGTGGCGGCTCGCCGCTGCCACCTGCCGTGCGTGCGTGCTCCACCGCTCCGGCGCCAGGGCACAACGACGTTGTACAAAGGATGCGTGGTGGCAAGGAAGTGAGTGCTGTCCGGACTGACCTGGCGCGCATGCAGCCCGTCTGAGCAGCCACCTGGGTACAATTCCACATCCACTAGCTCAACTGCTACGTTGTGCTGTACGTTTGCATCTTGTTCAGCTGACGATAAGCTCCATGCCACCGTAAGATCAGCTACACCAGCAGCATGCACATCGCCGACGATCGACAGTGGCAGGCAGACAGGCATGGGCGCCGCGTAACCGATCTGGCGCGCATGCAAGCTGTCGGGGAGGCCACGTACGCGCGCGTCGCCGGAAACCGGCCTGACATACAATCCTTTGCATGCACGCACCTCCCCTAGAGAGATCTGAGGAGGCTCGATAGCCGCGTGGCGTTCCACGTGGCCGTTGGACCGACCGTCTCGGCCGAGGGTCTCTATATACATGCGGTGAAGGCCGGCCATCATCGCCCATCGTCCAACAACAACTCCAGCGAGATAGCTAGCTAGCCAGCAAAAGCGCGGCAGACAGCACTCTCGGTTCACGTAGACGGTGGGGTATCAATCAACCATGTGGACGGGGAAGGCGGCCCTGCTCCTGCTGCTGCTCATCATCGCGCGTACGTCGAGTCCTCCCTACTCTCCCTGATGCAGTGCAGATATGCATGCACGCATATACGTGATGCATGTTTATATATGTGTGTGTATGTGCGCTCGTTGTTGGTGCAGACGAGACCGCGGTTCCGGCGCCGGCGGCGGAGGCGCGCGTCTGCGGGCGGCAGCGGAGCGCGGGGTACAAGGGCATCTGCGCGTCGGACCGCAACTGCGCGCAGGTGTGCATCCAGGAGGGATGGGGCGGCGGCAACTGCGACGGAGTCATCAGGCGCCAGTGCAAGTGTTTCAAGCAGTGCTAATATCGAGTAACACCTCTCGCCGGCCGGATATACGATCACGTCGACGTACTACGGCGGCAACATGTATTTGTACGACATCCTGTGCCACGGCTTGTCGTCGTTGCATTGGATGAATAGATGTGGTACTGTTGTAGTAGTATGTACGGTCCTAAAGCTACATCGACCGATGGGCTTGTCAAGAGAATAATAAAGAGAAATATGAATAGTATATGTTTTTGCAACGGCGTTTTTCTTTAAAAAATAATATACTTTTTTCAATTTTTTATTTGTTACCGGTTAATTTAAAATAAACTAGTCAGAGTATATGCTTTAAATGTTTACGTCGTTGAATTTAACCAATGTGTTCTTTTCCAACTGGATTTGATTTTAAACCATGAAAAAATTAAAAAAAAGTATTACGTTATAAAAATACTCAGTGATGAAGTGTGTCCATTATCATGGCAGTGAGTGCAACTGTGCAAGTGTGACATGATTTCTTTCGGAAATCAGGCGGAAATCAGGCAGAGGAGTACTAGAAATAGCCAACTATGGCCGCCATTTCTTGTAGTCGTTTTCCCCGGGACTTGCTCCTTGTTACTTGCACGGTCATCACAGAAAAGAAAGTACACTAGATCCTACTAATTAGTACTTTATTCATCTTTGAAATTTTATCGTTTTTTGGTTTATTTTGAAAAAAAAATAAAACCGAAGAGAATTGTCCAAAATAAAACTAGTTAAACCTATGTCTGCTACCTACTAAACACAGTGTTTGCTTCCTCTCCGCCGCCGCCCTCCGATCATCCCAGAGTGCTGTTGTCGGCAATTGAATTCTTGTCCTAAATGACAACTATTGATAACTATTGCGGGAAGGAGAAATAACTTGGCCATCACAAATTATAGAAGAATCGAGTTTATATTTGGTTTCCAATCTTGCTCTCAATTGAATTCTTGTCCTAAATGACAACTATTGACAACTATTGCGAGAAGGAGAAATAACTTGGCCATCACAAATTATAGAAGAATCGAGTTTATATTTGGTTTCCAATCTTGCTCTCATTTCTACAATCCTTGCTCTCATTTCTACAATCCGAGATGAGATTATTGACGCTCAAAAAAAAGACAAAGGTATATTATTGACGCTCAAAAGAAAGACAAAGGTATATGTCTCACGCTCTATGGTTCAAGAATATAATTATAGTGCTCTATGATATGGATCTTCGGAAGTAAATCTTGAATCTTGAATGAAGCTCACTTGTTTAAATATTATATTCATTTGGGTAGTAATAAAATGTATCAAGACTTGAGGATACGGATGAAGCGTGAGATTGCTTAGCATGTATTTGAATGTGATACGTGTCAGCGAGTGAAGACCGACTATATGAGAAAAACGGAACAGCTGCAACCGCTGAGTATTCCAGAATGAAAATGGGGATGTATGGATTTCAAGTAGAACTAAACATATGTAGTTTTTAATCTAAGAACAGCATAACCGGGTTCATTTAAGGGTAATCAATATCAAGACATAATCAATCATTATTCAAGCATGACAATCTAGAGTTCTACTTAAGCATGAAGTAAAACTTGATTAGGAAATGGGAAACCGGACATACTTTCGCTGGAGTTGGAGGTTGAACCTAGCTGATGCAGTGAAGGTCAGCGATGACAGCGAGACCTTCCCCTTGCTGCGCGTTTCTAAAGGATTGGTTGTTACGAGTATTGGGGCATCGGGCGTGGACGCAAAAGTGCAGCACGCCCGGTTGCTCTCATGTTTTTATAGTGCGAGCGAGAAGAGGTCTCGATAGAATGGTAGTCGGTTGCACTCTCGATCAAGCCGCATGGAGAGTTGGACTCGGTGTCATTGTTACTCACACCAGTTCCGAAATCAAATATGGCTAACATTCTCTCTCTTATCACGGGACATTAGACTTACCTATTTAATTACTAAACTTAGTATTTATTTTCTCATGCTTCTAACGTAAAGGGTGCAATGAATCAAAACATTCATTTATGTACTGCTTGATTTGACGACTACGGTATGTCTCAACCGAAACTAAACAAAATTAAAATCCGATTAGTAATTAACTTAGCTCAACTCTGATGTCATTGTTAAAACTAAACATACTTAGATTCTTAATCTAGAATCCCATAACCGGGTTCACTTAGGAATAATCAATATCGAGACATAATCAATCATTCAAGCATGCATGGCAACCTAGAGTTCTATTTAAGTATGAACTAAAACCTTATTAGGAGATGGGAAACCGGACATACCTTCGTTGGAGTTGGAGGCTGAACCCATTGCGGTGGTGATGAGTAGTTGATGCAGTGAAGGTCGGCGGCGTTGGCGATGACGACGATGACATTTTTCTCGTTGTGCGCTTCTAAGAGATCGATTGTTACGGGAATGTTGGAGCCTATAGGTGTGGATGCAAAAGTGCAGCACGTCCCGGCTGCCCCTGACCTGTTATAGCGCGAGCAAGAGGATTCCTTAACCGAACCGAAGTCAGTTGCGTCTCCGATCAAAGCGCGTGTGGAGTTGGACTCAATGTGGTTGTTGCTCACATCAGATCAATGATCAAATATGGCTAACAAAGATAGTCTTGCGCGGTCCTGATGATAACGCTCTTCTTCCTTGCTACACTACATCTCTTGTTGAAACTACCTCTGCTCGGTATTATTTCAGACTTCCAGGATCAGCCTCCAACCATGGTGGATGTGCAGAGTCCGCAAGAGGATCAAGGTTTTGGTTGACTACTTGTGCAGTTCTGATGGTCGTCCCTATCTTTGCAGTCCTCACTACAGGAACCGAGCAAAGAAATATCGGTCTTATCACCGTCGGTAAGCTACAGTAACCGACGGCTTTAACGTATGAACGTCGGCCTACCGACGGCCATTGCCGATGTCAGATGCTCAACATTCTTAAACGTTTATAGCCGTCGGTGCCAACGACTTTAGGCCCTTAAAGTCGTCGGGCAGCAGACACCGATGACCTTAGTTTGAAAACAAACTAAGACCGTCGGCCCGCCAACACCGACATCCATATACCAATAAAGGCGTTGGCGTGCCGGGCCCGACGGCTTTAATGCGATTAAAGCCGTCGGCCACCCGGGTGCACCGATGGTCATACTGTTGACTTGTGTGTGCCTAGGGGGCCATAAAGCCATTGACCACCCGGGTGTACCAACAACCATATGGGAGTTATGACTGTCGGGTTGGCCCACACCGACGGCCTTACTGGCATTTTTTTTAAACCACGGCTGTTTTTGCTCCCTCCCCGGCTGGGGAGCCTCCAGGCCATATTCAGGCCGCCATATACAGCAGTTCAAACCAGATTTTCACAAGTTTATACAGCAGCACAATAGAAGCCAAGTCACAAGTTTATACAGCATACAAGTCAAGTCATAAGCAAAACACAATAGAACAACGAGTTCACATAGTCATACAACAACTAACTTTGATATAACAACGAGTTCACATCCAAATTACTCCAAATGACCATTGTGAAGATTAATCCGCTTCCATGTCATTGTTCGAACCTGCACCACTTGCACCTCCGGCATTCAAATTGATAAAATCATCGCAACCATGAGTGGAACCCTACGAGAAACAAATAAAAGTTAACTTTTCATTAATAGCTGCAATTCATATGTCTCTATCTTTCTAAAATTCACAAATTCTCAACTCACATGTGTAACTGACTTAAAGGTATTACCAACTATGTCATTAAATAAGTCGCTAAGTATTGTTCAAACAGCGCTAATGATTTCATTAGAATTAATGATTTAGTAATCATACCGCTGCGGCGCCCGGAGGTGTTGATGGTTGACTATGCCCCGAAGCAAAGGGCAACGATGAGAGAACACTTGGATAAGTCTGCAATCCAGGGGCCAATATTGACATGAATCCCTGATGTGGAGGATAGGCTTGACCACTCTGGGAACCCTGACACAAATATGATTAGTATTTCGTACAATCAGTCGAATTAATAAGAAATGCGGTTATACCTTTGAAGAAGAGTCAACTTGTTGTCCGGACTACATCGGACGAGGCATATTGAACTGCGATTCAAGGCCACCTTGAGGGAAGAACTGCATAATGTAAGAATATTCAGTTACTGACTTTAACACAAATATGGTAACAAGTATACCAAGTTAAGTAAAATAGTAATTTACCCGCGACATCATGTCGAACTGAAGCTGTTGTGGCATATTAAACTGAGTTCCAGTTGCTGTGACCCAAGAACTACACGAAGGAAACTATTTGTGAAATCTTAAGTAGAAGCAGTTTGTAAACGAATAAACTATTCAATTGTTAAGATTACAAGTTACTTGCGCCATATACAGATATTGCATCTGCTGCTGCTGCTACTGCATCTGTATTTGTTGTATTTGCTGTAGTTGTTGTTGTTCCACTTTCTCCTCGTACCATCTTAATTTTTCTTGCAATACCTCATCTGCAACAGGGGATCGACTCGAACTGGAAATAGAAGACCGTCGTCCCACATAAGCGTCACACTCCACATAACCGTCGCCTAATCCAAGTCTAAAAAAATTCAAATGTGATGAATTGATGGTAATTAACTTTTAAACAATCATTAACTCTACAAGTACCTCCCATGCGGTACGCCTCCACCGGCTTCGTACAGCGCACCCACATCCAACGGCACTCTTAAATAATCTACATCATCTCCATGCTTTTTCTTGAGACACTCAACATATTTTGCCTGCAACAATAAATTAAGTTCAAGAGTAAGAGTCATCAAAGATAGATTTAGTTCATAGATAGAGAGAAGTCAACACACTTACCACTTTTTGTGTTGCCGCCTCGTCACACAACTGCTTCGGGTGCACCGGATCTGTGCCCCTATGCCCCCTGAGGTAAACCTCGATAAAAGAAGCAGCGACGCCGGTTTCAGCTTCCTGCAATATCAGAATACAACATCAGTTCAATCAATGCAATTTTTTAAAGCAATTTACAAGTGATTGTGATAGTTCATACCATTCGCTGTGCCATCCGTACATGTCCATCTGCCCCATAACGTTGTAGTCCAAGCTTGCTCTTTCAGTTGCTTCGGTTTCTCTTTGAAATATTTTTGAACTCCTTCGACGCCCAGTATTCGCATAGCCATTCCCAAGCTGCCAGATCTACACAGATCCAACCCACACTACTCTCCGTATACTCATGCTTCTGCAGACAAATTGTAGCTGCTCGCTTGTTTGTCATGGGCTGACACAACTTGGTCTTGTAATACACGGTCACAACCTTAATCCGTGCATCAGAGAAGGAGTCCTTCGTGAGCTTTCTCGCTGACATCTCGAAAACAGACCTCACATATGCTGGAACCACACCTTCCTCCAATTTGAATATACCCTGCATAAAACCAACAATTAGTATCAACCAAAGTAAGATGCAACATATTTTAAACAATGAAAACAAACTTACCCAAAAAATCTCCCAAATTTTGTCCTGACAAGTACCCGCAGTGTCATATGGTTACAGGGCATAGTTATCCCAATTATGCGCAGCAATTAGTTGACCGTCTGTAAGAACCATCCCCGGAAAGCAAAACTGGATGGCATTTCCCAACTCTGTGTTAACACAGCGTCGATGCCCCCTGCCATGCCAACCAATCTCGATCCAGCACCTACTACCCTTTGGCCTTATAACCGCACGCGTATCGGGAGTTTTACTTGGAGTACATAAAAGGTGCCTCCACAGCCTGTACAAATAGCATTAGTTAGTTGACAAGAAAATCAAATGTATAAGATAACTTATCAAATAATTCAAAAAAATACCTACAAGGGCATCGATCAGTCTGCCCCTCTGCTACCTCTTCTAACTCTGCCAATCTTGCCAACCTTGCATCTCGTTCCAGATCATCTTCCTCTTCGCCACTCTCAACCTCAGTACCACCATGTCCACCCTAAGAAGACGACATCGCAAAGACCTGCGCCAAAACCTCCTCTGCTCCTAAGCCTCCTCCCTGCTCCCAAACCTCCTCCATTGTGCCTGCTCCTAAGCCTTCTTCCTGCTCCTGAGCCTCCTCCATTGTGCCTGCTCCTAAGCCTTCTTCCTGCTCCTGAGCCTCCTCTGAGTACACACCTAAGCCTCCTTGTGATCCTGGTGCTAGTTGGCTCGATGCCTGCTCTGTCACATACCCCATAAGCTGTCTCTGTCTATCTGCACTCACGGTCGTGCCCTACAAATGCAAATAAACATATAACAAATAGTAAATAGCTGCTTATGATATTGAAGTTTTAAAAAAAACAAAGTACATGAAACAAGAACGTGTGAGCCGAACCACTACTATGGTGAGATGCGGAGGAAGAAGTATCATCAATTCGCTTCTTTCCTTTTCTGAAATGCTTCCACATATGCACAAATTTCAAAATAATGATTAGTATACGAGATTATTAAACAATAAACAATAAATGATAAAGACTAAAAGATGTACACAATAAAAATTTAAATCTCAAATAATGCGTACAATAAAAACTAAAAATCATCAGCATCTGAATCTGCTTCTATCACACGTGCATGAATATTTTCATGTCTCTTCTCTTCTACCATCTCTTCCACAAACTCTTCTCCTTCCCTATCTTCTTTAATAATTCTATTTTGCTTTTCAATAATCCTTTGAGATTGCCGAAGATGTTTTCTCGAAGGACCAGCTTGTTCCTAAGATATTAACTCTAGAGTAGTACTAGCAATTTCTGCAAGTCCTGTCCCAGAAGATATCCTAATATCTTGTACTTCCTCAACTTTATCTTGATAAACACCACCATCATCGTCTTCCTTATTGTCTATGTACTCATCATAATGACGAGGGTGCACTTCACAGTTAACTTTATATACAACCCACCAATTTTTCAAACTTGGATGAGGATAACTTAAATAGTACACTTGTTCCACTTGATGTGCAAGTACAACATTGTTGTTAGGGGCTGTATAGCGTGAGTTGTGGTTGACCTCCACCATTCTAAAATCATCCACTCACGTGCCGGATGTTGGATCAAACCAGTGACAATCGAAAAACACCAGCTTCAGTTCTTTCATACCGCCAAATGTGTACTCAATTATTTTTTTGAAGAACACCATAGTATTCTTTCACTTCTCCACTACCCTCTGCAGCCGTTATACACACTCCACTGTTTGATGTGGCTGCAAGTGGGCAATTTGCTTCTAAACTTGTCGTGCGGAAACGATATCCATTGATATCGTATCGGCTAAATTCTCTAGCTTTCAATTGACCATTCGCGATCTGTTGCAAATCATCGGAGATGTTGACATCCTTCATAGACTACATGTACAACAATATATAAAGTTAGCATCTTATAATAAATATATGAACTATGATTGAAGAACAAAGGACATCGGAGAATTTAGCATCTTACATGTTCATGGAACCAATTCACGAAGTTTTTACCACCTTTTATGCCATGTTGACGTAGATTATCCAATTGACATTGCGTCGACCTTCGAGAAGATGTCCAATACAAATTGTCAAACATTTCAAAAAATGGTAACACTTGTTCCATGTTGAAAAACATGTAAAGCATGGTGTAGTTTCTCTCTTTCTCCAAAATATAATGAGAATTGACATCCCCAACACCTTTACCATTCCAATGAAAAATTTTAACCTCAGTCATAGGCTGCTCTTCAGCATCATGATATCATATCGTAGATGCATTCAAATTGTTGGCATGTGCGAAATATTTGCTAGAGAAGTTTGTAATCTCTTTAGCTGCAAATGCTTCTGCAATACACCCCTCAACTCTTGCCTTGTTGCGCACTATAGCTCTAAGTTTTTTCAGTTCTCTTTCTTAACTATACATCCACCTGAACTGTGCTGGTCCTGCTACTAACGCTTCATAAGGCAAATGCACCAGCAAATGTTGCATAACATTCATAAAGCCAGGCGGAAAGACTTTTTCCATCTTACATAAAAGCACAATGATTTCTATCTCCCACTGCCGCATTATCTTCTTTGACACTTCCGTAGCACATATCTGCCTATAAAAATAGCTAAGTTCAGCAAATATCTTCCACAAGTCAGGTTTGAAGTATCCACGGAACATTAGTGGTAAATGTCTTTCCATCATAATATGGTAATCATGACTCTTCAGCCCATTCAGTTTACCAGTGCTGAGATTAACACATCGTTTTATGTTAGCTGCATAGCGGTCTGGAAACTTCAATGTTATCAACCAACTAAGTATTTGCTTTCTTTCTTCTGGCTTGACACGGTAAGGAGCTCATGGTCGAATTTCAATTCCACTTGCATTTGTTCTAATCTCAAACATAGGACGATCACAAAGATCAGCTAAATCTTTTCTTACATTCAAATTATCTTTGGTTTGACCGGTAAAATCAAAACACATGCTTATGATGCTTTCAGCGACATTACGCTCCTGGTGCATCAAATCAATATTGTGCGACAGAAGCAACGCCTTTGCATATGGTAGCTCCCAAAGAAAGGAAATATGAGTCCAGTTGTGTTCTTTACCACACCCTTCGAAACCATCTTCTTCAGACTGTTTTAACTTTGCATGCCATGCCATTTTTTGCTCACTTGTCAATCAACGAGGTGCTCCTTTTGTAACTCTTATGCCTTTCTGGAATGATTGTGTATCTCTCCTGAAAGGATGATTTGAAGGAAGGAATTGTCGATGACAATAAAAAAACTGACTTTTTTCCCATACTTCAGCCTTATGGCATCAGCGTCACTCATACATATGGGACAACACAATTGTCCGTGTACACACCAACCGGGCCAAATGCCATATGCCAACAAATCATGAATTGAACATAAATACGCGACACATAATTCAAATTAAAACTTCATATGACTGTCATATGCTTTTACACCTTGCCACAACTCTTTCAACTCTTCAATCAAGGGTTGCATAAACACATTGATTTTCTTGCCTGGATGTTTAGGACCAGGAATGACCGCCACAAGAAATATGTATCCTTCTTTCATGCACATGTTGGGAAAAAGATTGTAGGGCATGATAAAAATAGGCCAACAAGAGTATGGACTGCTACTAGTGCTAAATGGAGTGAAACCATCTGTTGACAATCCAAGACGAACATTTCTCGGATCTCTTGCGAACTCCAGATCAAAATGGTCCAAAGCTTGCCAAGCTGTGGCATCTGAAGGATGCGCCATAACGTATTTGTCATCGTTCTCATGTATCCCTTTAGAATGCCATCTCATGGGCTTCGCTATTTCTTGAGACAGAAACAATCGTTTAAGCCTTGACGTGATTGGCATGTACCGAAGTTGTTTGATCAATACTTTTGTAGTTATTCATTCTCCATCATCATTCATGACGTCCACATATCTAGATTTCTTACAATGCACACAATGAGTATCGTTCATGTGTTCCTTCCAAAACAACATACAACTATTCTCGCACGCATCATTCTTCTCATAATTCATGCCCAAACCAGCCAAAATTTTCTTAGATTTATATAGATCTGGCAGCATATGATGACCTGACGGAAGGAGATCACTGATCAGCTTAATGATACCATTGTAGCAATTGTTCGCGAAATTGAACTTGGACTTCATCGCCATAAGTCGTGTGACCGCCTACAAAACGATCATATTGGCGCCCTCATACACTTTTCGATTTGTGGTGACAAGACGCTCGTAAAACTCCTTCACCTCCTTCGGTTGTGACCAATCTTCGTACTCTTTACCAATGTATGCTATCATCTCATCCATCCGATCTTCATCCTCATTACTGTCCGACTCATCATCATGCTCTATCTCTACATGCTCGTGCCACAACAGATAGTCGGGCATAAATCCGTGCTTGCAAAGATGCAACTCCACTTCAGACTTATCCGGACGTCGATGATTCTGATACTTGACACACGGACACTTCGCAACACAAGCATCACTAGCAAATGCATGACTCAAAAAAGCATTTGCGATATGACCCCATTCATTAGTGTGTGCACCAGTTGAACTCCATCCATTATACATCGCCTTACGATCGTCACCCATTTTAAAACTGCATCAAATAAATATATGCTTCTCCTTCCTCAACGCCGGGATGATGGTACTTCTGGCTGTGTTTCCTTAGTGTCGACTAAAACTTTTCTCTAAAATACGTTGGACGACTACGGGGTCGACTACGGTCAACTAATCGCCCTAGTCCACAACTAATGGCCTAGTCGATCCTAATCGCATAGATTTGATAACATTGTATATACATATAGTACATAAACAATAAAAAATTCAAATAAACATAATTGAACTCTAATAACTCATATCTATGATAATCAAGTTAACATACAAATATATGAATAAAATACAATATAAAATTGCATAAGTAATGATATAGCAATGCGTAGAGACTAATCAATTTTACAATTTAAAACACAATACATTGCAATTTACAAGTTTAAATTTAAACATTGATGTGAAGGAGCGAGGAGACGTGAAGTATCATTGGCGGCGTAGGGGCGCGGCAAGGAGGGGCTTCGGGGAGCATCGCCGGTGTGGGGGAGCGGCAGAAGAGGGTCACAGTGGCGTGGCGGCGTGGGGCGCGGCGGTGCGGCGGCGCGGGGAGCGGCAGCGCGGGGCGAGCGAGCAGCGACGCGCGGTGCGGGTGCGGTATGGGATAGGGTTTACACGTGGAGGAGTTAAACTGACGTGGCAAAAGAACTATGGACGTCGGCCTCGTCTCGCCGACGAATTAATCCATCAGCGTGGGTCCCACCGTAAGGACATCGGCTTGGCCAACACCTTTAAGGTAAGACCGTCGGTCCGCTGACCTAGCTGACGTCTTTATGGTTCGTGGATTCGAATTCAGAGCCAGCCGGGCCCACTTTATGGCCGTCGGCCACATGGCCCAAGCTGATGACCATAGTTAGGAACTTCGACATAACACGAGGTCATCGGCTGGCTGACGATTTTAAATTTATGGTCATCGGTTCCCAAGACCGATGATTTTAGTCCATTTACAGTCGACAGCCCTGACACTTTTAATTTAGCCGACACTTGTTTGCCCGATTCTTGTAGTGCCTATTTCAGCTCTCACCTACCTCAACATGTATCTGGGCATGCAATAGGTGGTCTACAGTGAAGCCACCCCGAATCTCCTAAAATAAGTGAGGAAATAATATTAGATTAATTTAAACCATGAGAGGTTATATATTTTTTAAGAAAATCAGGTAAATTTTTTGTTACAAAATCAATGTTGAACTATTATTTTCATAACATGTCGAGACTGTTGTAACATGTTTCCTCCGTGTGGTAACTGTTAATCAAGATACAAATATGAACAGTGGAGCCCAAAAACATTACAAGGTGAACCCACACGGACCCGCAAGGACAGTTACAACTCCTCCAAGTGATTAGGCGCCTTCTCCCTACGGACGCAACGGCAGCGGTGGTTCCTCCCGAATAGGTACCATTCACACCCCATGTACATGTATATAAACAACAAAGAGTAAATGAGAAACAGAGATTATCATTTTGTCCCAAATATTTTGTCTACTTTAACTTTTAACACGTTGTCAGCACGTAGACAACCGCGTGTTCATAAGCCTCGCAACATCGGCGTCATTGGAATTGAGACAAGGTAAAAATGGTGAAGAATAAACTCACCAAAACTCTGATCCAAAATCTTCTTCAACTGTTGGATCATCTTGATCCATCAAGTGGCAATAATCGCAATCGCCGTCAGCGAGGAGAGGCAAAAGAAGAAACAGAGGAAGTTTCCAGCAACGATCTGCAAAGAATCAAAGAAGAAGAACTCGAAATCACCAGAAACCTGGCGTCTCTCTAGATCTGGACCGGATTCGCCAGACTGGAGGGGACCCCAGGGCGGGACCATCACGACAAGCACCAGAACAAGTCACTGTACAATGCTCGTCATCCCCATCTCCAAATCCATGGCATATTGGCCGATGGAACCCTTAGATCCGGCGAACTCCACATGGAGCCGCCAAGAGAAGCCTCGTGCCATCCATGGAATGGGCCCTTGCCCATACCCGGTTGGAAATATGTAATCGGTGTTGACATCACCGGGTAGGGGAGGGGGAGAAGAACAGGGCATTGAGGCGTAGGACATCACCAAGGTCGTCATCGCCTAAGAAGGGGACAACGTACTCATCATCGCCGTCACAAACAGAGATGATGAATCGGTCAAAGTCGTACCGGTGCTCGACACGCTACCTCCACGTTCAGTATACAGGCAAACGGCGCAGATTCGGCTCGGACCCAAAGGAAGACCCACCGGAACCCTAGCACAAAGAACAAGTGCAAAAGAAACCAGAGAAAATGTGTTAGAGGCCAGACCCGACGCCCAGACGCTGCCACCGCCATCACCTCCAACAAATCCAACCGCAACAATTGAAGGACCACCGCTTCGGAGCCTCGTTGGTGGTAGAATCCTCTGCTGCTTCACCCACCTTGCAAAACCGAGTCACTCGGGTCGACGCCCGAGAGCTTGGTCCTTTCCCCATCAGTCTTGAGGACCCGAAGATGGGGTGGGTAGGGTGGGAGTAGGTGGAGGAGTGGAGAAGGTGCGGCCCCGGCGGCGTCGCAAAGAATAGATTGAGGTGGACGAGACGCGGAGGAAACGAGGGGGACGAAAGGAGCCGATGTTTCTGGAAAGTTGCAGCGCAATTAGCGAAATGAGGGAGGGGGGATGCTGGCTAACCCTAGCTGCACCCACTTTTTTACTTCTCGCATGGGCTGGACCAGAAACAAAAGGCCCATTTAGGCCATTTGTAAATAAAGTGTAATTTTATTTAAAATTTATAGCTTTAGAAATTTACTTTTAATTATCAGATTAAATTCTGATATATAAAAGAAAAATTTGTGTAAATTTAGATTTTATATTTAGATTTACGTCAAATTCAGGTATTTGTAATACACTTGTGTAATTATGGTATTCTATATACATATTTATTCAATTTCATTTCTATGGAATTTGAATTAAATATGGTCAAATAATATAGTTATTTTGACAAGAAAATTTATATTAGGCAATGGAAATAAATGTAAATGAATATTTCTTGCAAATTCATCAAACTCATGGAGTTTATAAAAGATGAATTACATATAAATTTTAAACTCATGGATTTTTACTTTAAAATGCATAATTAATAGCACTAAAACATGAAATTGATATATTTCATTTGATATGAAATCTGAAACTACAATATAAGCACATGGTGTTGAATGAATGTTTTTCACTCATATATCACAAGAACGCAAATATACTTGCATATGTCACATTGTAACCTAGATTCTCACAAAATCATAGTTATCTTTTGTAGGACTACTGGCTCGAGAATTTGAGGAGCTTCCTCTTGATGGGCATAATTATCCGACATGGGCAATGGACGTCAAGATAAGTTTGCCTCTTAGAGAGATGTATGAGGCAATACTTCCACCTGAACAACGACAGTAGGAATTGCCTCCTATATACAAATACAACTACCTTATATATTTTAAGGCATCATTGTCGGTACCCTGCGTACCGAATACCCATTGGGACTGCAAAAAGAGCAAAGGAACTTCACTTGTCTGAGTTGAAGACCTCCGAATGCCCCACGTGTCATACGGAACCGGACCAGCCTCCCTTCTATGGTTAGTCCCAGTGCTGCCACGTGTATCCTGCAACGTGAGCTACATCCCACACATGGGAAAGCTCCGGGCTAAATACCTGTGCAGCACCCCCGGACCTAACCCCCGACAGAGGGAAGCTCCGGTACCGACACATCTACAATAGCACTGGACGTACCCGTCCTAGATGGTAGACTCCGGAGCTGCCACGCGTCCAACCGCCGGAGCTTCAACTTCAACAATCAGATTGGTGGACCCCCAATGGCTCGAACCTTCAGGGGACAATTAAAGACTTCAAGACCTGATTAAGTGTCATTAATACCATCTTAATAACACACGATCGGAGGGCCCTTAATACCAGTAACGCCACTGTCAAGGCGCGTTACCATACTATTAAGGGTAATTAAACTCATTAATTGTGTATTAAGCATCAGTAACCGCTAGGGCCACATGTCGGGCCATGCTAACGATGTAACGACCAGTCCTTGTACTATAAAACGACTGGCCGAGCGATATACAGGGAGACTCCCCCAGACTTCTTCGAGACTCTTCCAGACTCTGCTGAGACATGCCCACAAGCGCTCAGACCCTCAATACAACAACAACACACACCCGTGGAGTAGGGTATTACGCTTAGGCGGCCCGAACCACATAAATCCTCGTGTCAACTTGCCATCGTGTTCTGAATCTATGCGCGCCCACAACCGAACTACAAACTTTGCGGTCTGCCAACGGTAGTACCAGGTGAATTGCCGGAATCAAACTTCGACAATTGGGGCGCCAGGAAGGGGCGCCCGAGATTCAAGGATGGTGAACTCTGGTGCTGGATCATCCAACGGCAACCCTGCTACGCAACCTGCTGGAGGCAATCCCTCCAACATGAAGCAGTCAGCAGGTGCTATGGCTCCAGCAGGAGTCATGCCACCACCGCCACCGTTCGCACTGGAGAATCAAGCTGAACAGCGAGATGGGGCGTCCGCGTCGGTCATTGCATTGGCGAACAACAACCCTGAACACACACTCCATGCTGCGCGTGCTCTTCTCCAACGTCCACTGCCTCCAGGAGCATCCCAGGGTGCAATGGAGCAGTGGAGAGATGATGTGGAACATTTGGTTGCAGCAGCAGCTGATCACATCAGCAACCAAGGTCCTCCCCCCTCAGGGCGGACCCCATCGCAGCATCGGACCGTGTCGGGTAGACTTGGTCCACACGCTTCACAACATAGGAGGCGTGCTGCGTCTCAACAGGCAACGTCGCTGCCTTCCGGGGTGCGACGTACCCATGCGGTAACCAGGCTTTCGATTCACGACCTCCGGGCGGAGCTTGATCGCTGTTACCGTCAATAGGATAGTCGCGTCCATATCGAGCGTGCTCGAAAGAGGCGAGAGGCTCAGGACAGTCCTGCTCCCGAGGGAGTAGGAGGAGGTTGTTCTTCCCTGGCCATGCACCTACGCATGGTCAGATGGCCACATAAGTTCTGGACTCACCTGCCGGAGAAATTCGACAGGACTATCAATCCCGCTGAGTTTCTCCAAATCTACTCCACCACAATTCTAGCGGCTGGAGGCAATGAGGCCGTTATGTACAATTATTTCCCCGTGGCTTTGATTGGGACTGCCAGGTCTTGGTTCATGAGCCTCCTGCCCGACTCCCTCAACAGTTGGGCGGAACTGTGCCAACAGTTCACTGCCAACTTCGGGAGTTCATATACCCGACCAGGCACCAAACTGAACCTTTTTGCTGTCAAGCAGAACAGGGGAGAGTCCCTGCAATCCTTCATCCAGAGGTTCTCCCAGGTACAAAACACCATACCTTATATCTCATGCGTTTTTGTTATTGTGGAATTTAGACAGGGCATACGAGACAAGAAGATGTTGGAGTAGCTGGCGACCAAGGAAGTCACCAGCATCACGGGACTCTTCAGCTTGGCAGACAAGTGCGCCAAAGCTGCGGAGGGCCATGAAATGCACTCCCAACCACCTTCAGAGGACAACAAAAAGTCCTCCAAGGGTGAAGCTACTACCTCCAGGAGTGGTAGGAAGAAGAAAAAGTCCAACGGCAAGAAGAAGCCATCGGCCGGCACACCTACAGCCGCAGCTGCTGCAGCTCCAGGTGGCCAGGGGCCACGCCCCGAGAAACGACCTCGACCATCGTCTGAAGAAGGTGGCAGCTCCAAGACGTGGTGTCCCATACACAAGATGAACAACCACAACCTAGAAGGCTGCCGAGAGGTCCAGAACCTCGCTGAGCGCTACAACAAGCGCCGGGAAGAAGTTCCTTTCCATCAAAGGGAAGGAAAACAAAAAGTCGACGAAGCTCCGACTGAAGAGGAGTTAGGCTTTCAGGACCCTAAAAAGGTCGTGAAGGTTGTTTACACCTCCGTTGACGACGACTCCGACGTCTCCGACAATGAGCGTCAGAAGACCATGAACACCATCTTTGGTGGTTCGTGGGACATCACCTCCCGCTGTGTCCTCAAGATAATGCAGCGGGACATGGCCTCCGTAGCTCCCACTGCTAGGGCGGAGCCGCACCGGAAGTGTATGGACACTGCCATCACCTTCGATGCTTCGGACTGCCCTGGGAACATGATCGGAGCTGGCCAACTCCCACAGATGGTATCTCTGACCATCAACAACATCCAACTCCATCACGTGATGGTGGATGGAGGTTCGGGGTTGAACCTCATAAGCTTCAAAGCTTTCGTCAAGCTTCAGCTCCGACCTTTGGATCTTCGCCCCTCCCGACCTTTCTCCGGAGTAGGTTCGGGGGCCATCACTCCACTCGGTGCCATTACTCTCTCGGTGACCTTCAGGACTCGGGAAAATTACCGCACTGTGAAGTTGGTCTTCGACGTGGCGTAGATCAACTTACCATTCAACGCCATCTTCGGCAGGCCAGCCTTGTAAAAATTCATGGTTGCTGCTCATTATGGCTATTTGGTGTTGAAGATGCCAACACCAGCAGGTGTTCTTTGGATCCGCGGAGATTGCACCGCCGGAGTTACTGCTTTGGAAGAACTCCATGCACTTGCTAAAGCACAGGAGGAAGAATCCGGAAAGGAGCAAGCTCTGAAACCCCCGATCATTCGTCATAGAGGCTCAACCTCTGCACGTCGTGTGCAACCGAGCGACGACACCTACATTCCCGTCAAAGTCGTCCAAATCGGTTCCCACGCTGCTCAGACCACCCGTATATCGGGAGGTCTGAATGACAAATAGGAACTCCCGCTCATCACTTTCCTCCGGGCTAATGTCGAGGTGTTTGCCCGGCAACTGTCACAAATGCTTGGGATCCCTAGGGAAGTGATCGAGCATAATCTGAAGATTTATCCTGACGCTTGGCCTGTACATCAGAAGCCTCGGAAGCAATCAGTAGAGCGACAAAACTTCATACGTCAAGAAGTGAAGAAGTTGCTTGAAGCTGGATTTATCCAAGAAGTCTTCCACCCGAAATGGCTGGCAAACCAAATCGTTGTACCTAAGGCCGGCGGGAAGCTTCGAATGTGTATCGACTACACTACACTGAATAAGGCATGTCCAAAAGATCCATTCCCACTACCTAGAATAGATCAGATAGTGGATTCCACCTCCGGGTGCAAATTACAGTGTTTCCTAGATGCATATTCTGGGTATCATCAAATTAGAATGTCTAGGGAAGATGAAGGGCATACTTTCTTCATCACAGTAGATGGATTATATTGTTACACTGCCATGCCATTCGGTCTCAAAAACACTGCTTCAACGTTTGTACGAGCTATGTACAAAACTTTTGGAGAGCTCATCAGAGATGTAGTGGAAGTGTACATCGATGACATTGTTGTCAAGATCAAGAACAAGGAGTCATTCCTTGACACCTTGCAAGCTGTCTTCGACAAGTTGCAAATCACACACACGAAGCTGAACTCGGACAAGTGTATTTTCGGGGTTAGCTCCAGAAAACTTATTGGCTTCTTGGTGAACCACCGAGGAATAGAAGCAAATCCGGCGAAGATTAAATCTATTGAAGACATGCGGCCACCAGCCCGCATCAAGGATGTCAAGAAGCTGACAGGATGTCTAGCTGCCCTCAGCCGGTTCATCTCAAGACTGGCGGAATGGGCGCTACCCTTCTTCAAATTATTGAGGAAGTCTGGACCATTCCAATGGTCCGAAGAAGCAGAAAAGGCTTTCCAAAAGCTAAAGCAGCTCCTCGCCACTTCTACTTTACATTTCGGCAACTGACGAAGTTGTCAGCATGGTCCTGGTTGCGGAAAGACCAGAACCATCTTCAGTTCAGGAGTCCAGACCCCTCCGGGAGGGTCTGGAGCTACATGAAGACGAGTCTGGGTCCCAGCTCCCAGACTCGGATCCTCAAGGCGAGATGCCAGAGGATCAACTTCCTTCAAATGAAGAAGTTGCTGTTATTGAGCAACAAGGTCTGGACCCCTACGGGAAGGTCCGGATCACTGCAGAAGAAGCTCCGGGTTCTTCAAGCAAGAACCTGGAGGTCCCCGACGAAGGTCCGGACCCCTCCGGGAGGGTCCGGGTTGATGAGGAGGAAGCTCCGGGCACCTTTGGGAGGGTCCAGACAGTCCAACGCCCAGTGTACTTCATCAGTGAAGTACTCCATGACGCCAAAACTCGGTACCTGGAGGTGCATAAGCTGCTCTACGAAGTTCTTATTGCTTCCAGGAAGCTCCGACACTACTTCCAAGCTCACAATATTTCAATGGTAACTTCTTATCCACTGCGTGCAATCTTGCATAACCCCAACTCTACTGGGAACATTGCAAAGTGGGCAGCGGAATTGGACGAGTTCGACCTTGAATTCATCCCAAGACAAGCGATCAAGAGTTAAGCATTGGCGGACTTTGTGGCAGAATGGACCCCCTCTCCATCAAATCCTGGGGGACCCAGTGAGCAGAAGTTGGAACTCAAGGTTCCGGTTTTCACCGAGCCTCACTGGACTCTCTACTTTGACAGCTCCGTGCAGAAGCAGGGGGCCAGAGCTGGAGTCCTTCTCCTCTCTCCGACCGGGGAGAAGGTCAAATACATGGTTCACCTTGACTTCAAGGCGACCAACAACATGGCAGAGTATGAAGCACTAATCTATGGGCTCAAGGTGGCACTATCATATAGTGTCAAGCAGCTATTGGTAAAGGGTGATTCGCATCTCGTAATAAAACAAGTCAAAGGTGAATGCTGCTGCGACAACCCTCAACTAGCTGCATACCTACTTGAAGTCCAGAAGCTTCAAAAGGACTTCGATGCCCTCGATCTTTGCCATGTCCAGCGTCTCAACAACGCTGAAGTGGACGAACTCTCGACGAAAGCTTCAGCCGGAGCTCTGGCACCCGACGGAACCTTCATCCGGAGATTGTAAAGACTAACAGCTCAGCCTGCCAAACTGAGCGAAGGGGGCGAGACCAGCACCTCGAAGCTGGCGGTCCCGATGGCCCTGTTACCATGGCGTCCATCAAGGGTTGTAGGTGCTGTAGGAAGCTCCGAGCAACCCAGCACGCAAGACTCAAATGATCAAGTTAGGTCTGATACACGGATCTCGGAGATCCGGAGCTACTTGAAAGACAATTTCCTTCCTGAAGATAATGTATCCGATGACCGTATAGTCAAATTGGCTAAAAGATACACACTGGTAGAAGGGGATATCTACCGTTGTGGTGCCAACGGTGTCCTAATGCGGTGCATTACAAGGGAAGAAGGTTGCGAGCTCCTCGCAGAAATCCATGGAGGCGAGTGTGGGAACCATGCGTCTTCCCGCACGCTGGTCGGTAAAGCCTTCTGGCATGGTTTTTACTGGCCTATAGCACTCCAGGATGCAACCGAGCTAGTGAAGAAATTTGAAACATGCCAGTTCCATGCAAAGCAAATTCACACACCAGCTCAACCTCTACAAATGATACCTCCTACATGGCCATTCGCTTTGTGGGGGATGGATATCTTGGGACCTTTCCCAAGAGCCGTCAGAGGTTACAAGTTCCTGTATGTTGCATTCGACAAGTTCACCAAATGGTCGGAAGCAACTCCAGTTGTGACAATAAACAAGCAATCAGCTATCAATTTCTTGTAGTCCATCGTATGTAGATTTGTAGTCCCAAACAAGATCATAACTGATAATATGACCCAATTCACAAGCTCTGCATTCCAAGGATATTGCGAAGACCTCGGCATTCAAGTCAGCTACGCCTGAGTAGCTCAGCCGGCAAGCAATGGCCAATCTGAGAAAGCAAATGCGGAAAATCTAAAAGGACTCAAGACGCGCACATATGAGCGCCTGAAAAAACATGGAGCCAACTCTATCAAAGAGATTCCACCCACCTTATGGGCAAACAGGACAACTCCAAATCGGTCAACTGGAGAGACACCCTTCTTCCTGTTGTACAGAGCTGAAGCAGTCCTTGAAAGTTGCCTAGAGGGTTGTGAATAGGCTAATCGACTTAAAATGACTCAATAAAATGAGATCAGCACTTAAGGGAGCGGACTAGTCCAGTCTAGGGGTGGACTAGTCCGGTCCACATGCAGGGAAAACCTAAAAAGGGTTTCTAACAAGTTTTAGTTCGATTCTTGTGATGCAAAGTGTGTTAGAGTGATTTAGTGAACCTTAACAAGTTATGGAGCAAGTATGAAGCTAAGGATCACAACAAAATGAAGATGATGAGTTAAAGACAATATAGCTAACCCTAGAAGCGATATGCGATAAATGAAAGTGAAGTACACAAGAGACACATAGATTTTATCCTGAGGTTCAATCCCACACAAGGATCTACGTCCCCGTTGAGGAGTCCACGAAGGACCGGGTTCAACAACCCTTCCCTCACCAAGTTTACCACAAGGGCCTAACTTGGTTATGCACTATCACAAGGGTGAATACAAGATTCGTTGGGGCTTCTCCCAATCTGAGGCTCCCACCACAAATATGATCACAAATCACAAAGAATAACTCAAGCCACAGATCATAAAGATTCAACAAGTGCAAGAGATCAAACCGAGAGCCTAGAGCGGTGTTCTTCCTCTTCTTCACCTCACCAAACCCTAATCCACACAAGAATTAGTTTTAGAGGGAAGGTAGGCAAGAAGGAGGCTTTTGGAGGCTCAAAGTTTGTTATGGCGGCGCTAGGGTTTCAAAGTACTTAAGGGTTTTTGTGTAAATGAACCCAGGGGTTTTCTATTTATAGAGGAACCAGGCCCATTCTGCTGACCTCAGCAAATGGGCGGACTAGTCCGGCCTGAGGCCCGGACTAGTCCGGCCTTTGGGACCACTGACGTCCCTGACAACTGCCACACTGCGTGGCAATCGTCATGCTACTCGCAAAACTTCAAATTCAAACAGTCACTTCATAACGGACTAGTCCGGTCCAGACCAGACTATTCTGATCTCACACAGAACCTTTTGTTCCATGTGAAAACGGACTAGTCTGGAGACCACGGACTAGTCCGGCCCCGAGGGCGGACTAGTCCGGCCTCCCAGACATAGCCGCTGAAGTGCCTAACTCTCACAAATTCGGACTAGTCTGGCCCTCAGGGCAGACTAGTCCGATCTCAGTCAGGACCTCTTGGTCCGGACTAAAACGGACAAGTCCATGGTTTTGGGACTTAGTCCCGAAAACCCACTCCATGACTACCCCAGACTAGTCCGTCCCACTACGGACTAGTCCAAAGTCAGATAGACCCTTCTGGTCCGCCTGAAAACGGACTAGTCTGGCCAGGAGCGGACTAGTCCGGCCATTAGCACGGACTAGTCCGGCCACTCCTGCCAGACTACTCTAACACTCTTCTCTCAATATGTTTTGATCTATAAACCGCTTTGAGCTCCCAACTTGATCTCAATGCACTTTACGCACACATCCTCATACATACACGACTAGTCTAAACTCGACACGCTAGAAGCCCTAGTTTCTTCTCTTCGAGTCGACACCACCGTTTTCATCCTTTTCCTTTTTGAGGGTTTGTGTTTCCACTTGAGTCCACACCTGTGCTTGAGATCACTAAGATCATTAGTTACTTAATTGTCATCATCAATCATCCAAAACCAACGGGGATCCTAGATGCACTTTCATTCCTTCCTCCAGAAGTAACCTTGGGGTCGCTCCAGGTCCGGACCTTCGACGATGCCACGCAGGACCAGCTCCGGCGTGAAGACCTTGACCTCGTTGAAGAGGGAAGGTGCCAAGCAGCTGTTCGGAATGCCCGATACCGCCAAGCTCTTCGGCGCTATCACCAAAGGCATGTTCACAGCTGACAGCTCGAGGAAGGCGATCTAGTGCTACAAAGAATACAAACTCGAGAATGGTTAAACAAACTCTCACCCAGCTGGGAAGGACCCTTCCAAGTGATCAAAGTATCCCGTCCCGGATGCGTTCGCTTGGCAACCGAGGATAGGACACCTCTCTGTAGGATCGAAGAGCACGTGAAAAGCTACCAGAGGGGGGTGAATGGTAGATTTAAAAATCTTACGCAGCGGAAACAATTAAACCCCAACCCCTTCGGCAGAAAAACAATCTGTGAAAGAAATCGTGTGTGAGACTAATATAAACATGTTTCACCATGACAAAAGTGATAGATATAAGAGATAGTCAAGTCACGAAGACAACACAACAAGAATAACTCAAATCCGTCGAGAAAAACTCAAGTTGTGATCGAAAGATCAAACAAAGGTCAATCTGCCCTACCCGAGAAAAAAACAGTTCTGGAATGCTGCAAAAAAACTCGTGTAGATCATAAACCACAAATCCAATGACCGTGAAATTGTGACAGATGATAGATAATCAAGTTGTGAAGACAACCCAAAAAGAATCACGTCAATTGGATCTGTAAAACTCGAGTTATGATTAAACCACCGACGAATGGTAGTGCTGTCCAGAAACTCGACGAGTAAAACTTGTCTGGAACAAGTCGGACAAACAAGGCACAAAAGTTCCTTCAAACTACGAATTTTATTCAATAGAACACAAGAGGAACAGCCCCAAAGTCGTGCACCACGAGCTCTGGGCTCCCTTGCTTATATAACCAGCTCGAAAGCAAACTCAACTCAGATCAGGAACCTAATCCTACTCTGTTCACGAATCGTAACTTTCCATAACTGCTTAGGATTCTTCTATACGCAGATAGAAGCAATCTTAAGACTTCCAAACACCTTAGGAACGTATCCCACATTCCTAAACAACTCAAATTCGTGACCCACACGAAATCCTATCATAACCAACTCAAATCTTTCCATATTTAAGTCAAACCCGACTCAGCCGCAGCCTGAGTCCATAACCTAGTCGGTTGGACCTTTCCGACCAACTCTTTACGTCCACATCTCTTCATCACATCTCGGAACCATGTAGCCACGTCCATTCACTCCTTGCACACGTGCAAACATCTTCCAATGACGTCCACGATACCTTCACATGCATTCTTCTTGATTCAATCATGTTGCGCAACCTCCTGATCAGCTCAACCACAATTCCTCCTGAATTTGGTTGTTGGAACCTCATCTCCTCCCTGAGACTAGTCCAATGGATCCCATCACCAGCCATGTCTTGAACTCAAGCAACACCTGCACATGAATAAACAACCAATTCATACGAGCCCAAGTCCTCGACTTGACTCAAGTTAGTTCCGAACACAACACCTTACGTGAGAACCTCACATAAGCATGTTGCAAAACCACGGTAACACGATATCATCCATATCGACCAAAACGCACCAAAAACTTAGCAAATGAACACTAAGCAATCTTTCCAACAATGTAAAGCAAGTACAAAACATTGAAAATGAAAAGCAGAAGCATTGCGGTCAAGTTCCGGACCTTGCCAGAGCAAACCGGACCTTGAGCCGGAGCTAACAAAAACATGTCGGAGCTAAAGACAAAACTCACCGAAGCTAACCAAAACTAGTCGGACCTTAATAAAAAAGTGTTTTGGTGATATTCAAAACTTTTATCGTCAAAGAAAGTGTATTCATTACAAGCCAATGTATTCAGCACACATAGGTCTTACAATCTCCCCCTTGATGAATGCATTGGCAACACCATTTAAAATCCGAACATTGGCTTATTCAAATAAAAGTTTTGAAGGCAATTTCTTCCCCTTTGTAAATCAAAAGTAAAATGAGAATAAAATCCAAAAATTATCCCATATTATCTCTCCCCCTCTATTGTCTCTTCTTATGCACATATTCTCTTTCTCTTCATGCTTATCTCTCCCCCTTTGACAATGTATTCAGCAAGTCATGAGCATATAAACAAATTATCTCTCCCCCTTTAGTTGTTATGAGCATATTATAACATATACATATAAACAAATCTCATCCAAGTCATACTATCAAGTACCTTACATTATCACATCAATGAAATACATAAAGTAGTGTAAGCCACGCTAGAGATCAAATGTAATTTTCAATTTAAGTAAGTCATGATCTCACAAACATAACTATTTCAAAACCTGAAATCATGACACTAGTTGCTGCATTTTACTATTTTTCAAAGCATAAATTTAGATCATATGATATTTGCAAGAGATTATATGCGCACCTGCCTTATTCTAACCAACCAAGCCAAGCCTATGTCGTTTGACAATCAGAAGCTTAAGGACATGGTTTTAGTCATACACAACTTCTTCCAAGTTCATATCTAAGTGCAATGATAAGCCATCTCAAAAGAAGAAGTGCGATGCATGCATATTCTCTTGATCTTTTCTCAATTTATATTTGTTCATAAAAACTCAACATGTGAGTTGATTACTTGATTAATTCTTAATGATTAAAAGCACTTGTGAACATGTAACAAGTTCAAAACAGCAAGAAAGTTCAACCATGACCAGTTTTAGTGTAAGTAATTATTCCAATTACTAGACATGGCAAAAACTACAAAATGTATAACATGAGTAATGTAGTAAGAACTTTCAGCATGTAAAAGGAATCACAAAGTCATATATGTATGAAATACTATGCTCATATTATTTTAATTTCAGATTCACACATAGACATCCCAAGTTTCAAAACTCCCCCTCAATTTAAGCCATGAGGATGCATAACCCCTATTTCACTACGAATGTAACAAAAACGAGTGAAATCCAAAGGTTTTGTAAAAATGTCAGCCAATTGTTGTTCGGTATCTACATGGTGAAGCACAATGTTTCCTTTTTCAACATTATCTCGGGGAAAGTGATACCTAATGTCAATGTTCTTAGTTCTAGAATGTTGCACGGGGTTTTTAGCAATGCAAATGGCACTAGCGTTATCACAGAACAGTGGAATACTATCTAGATCAACCCCATAGTCCTTAAGTGTTTGAACAATCCAAAGAATTTGTGAGCAAGCACTAGCAGCAGCTACATATTCAGATTCGGCTGTGGATTGTGCAACTGAATTTTGTTTTCTAGAGGACCAAGCAACAAGAGAATTACCAAGAAAATGACAAGCACCGGAAGTACTTTTCCTATCAATCCTACAACCCCCAAAATCAGCATCCGAAAAAGCTTTCAAAGTAACGGTTGAGGAAGAAGGAAGAAAAATGCCAAATTCTTGAGTTCCACGTAAGTACATGAGAATCCTTTTGACGGCTTGACGATGTGAAGCACGTGGGGAGGCTTGAAACCGTGCACAACGACATACGCTGAATTGTATGTCTGCTCTTGATGTCGTGAGGTACAAAAGTGATCCGATCATGCTTCTATATTCTTTTTGATGCACGGGTTGACCATCTTCATCAAGTCCAAGTGTTGTTGCTGTTCCCATTGGTTTCCGAAGAGGCTTGCTTTTGTCCATGTTGAAGCGCCTTAGGAGATATTTTGTATACTTCGTTTGATGCACAAAGGTACCCTCCTTTGTTTGCTTGATTTGCAGCCCCAAAAAGTAAGTGAGTTCACCCATCATACTCATTTCAAATTCGGAACTCATCATTGCTGAAAACTTGGACACAAGATCATGAGAAGCACAACCAAAGATAATATCATCCACATACACTTGAACGAATAATAAGTCATTGCCATGCTTAAGCACAAAAAGAGTTTTATCAACCTTGCCCATGGTAAACCCTTTTTCAAGTAAGAATGTTTTTAACCTATCATACCATGCTCTAGGGGCTTGTTTGAGACCGTACAAGGCTTTGGACAGTTTGTAAACATGATTAGGAAAATCTGGATTTTCAAAACCCGGTGGTTGTTTCACATAAACCTCCTCATCTATGTAGCCATTAAGAAAAGCACTTTTAACATCCATTTGATATAGCTTAAAACCAATAGATGCAGCAAAAGCTAACAAAATTTGTATGGCTTCTAATCTAGCAACAGGAGCAAAATTTTCATCAAAATTTAGACCTTCAACTTGAGTGAAACCTTGAGCAACCAACCTAGCCTTATTCCTAACCACAACCCCATCCTCACTTTGTTTATTTTTAAATACCCATTTAGTTCCAATTAAAGTGTGACCTTGAGGTGGAGGTACAAGTTTCCAAAATTATTTCTTTAAAAATTTTCTAACTCTTCTTGCATGGTAATAATCCAAGATTCATTAGTGAATACTTTTGATATATCTTTGGGTTCAAAAGAAGCAACAAAAGCATAATGAGCATAAGAGTTTGGATCGCAAAACATGTACCACGTGACTCGTTCGTGCAAGTTTCCAATCATCTGTTGTGGGGGGTGATCTTTGTAAAACCGTAGGGGAACAGATGTCTCACAAGCTTCTTCTTCTTCATGTTCATCACAAATCGATGAGCTTGTGACTTGAAGACGATTTGAATCAGCATTGATGGTTGTCGGTGCTGGTTGAGAATTAACATCCGGAGCTGAACCAAAGTCTTTAGCTGCTGAATTTTCGGGCAGCAGCTCCAATTCTTCCTCATCTTCAACAAAAATGCTCCCCCCTGCGGATATGGATCTGGACCTGCAATGTTTGAGCTAGTACCTGGGCTAGCTTCATTAAAAGACACTTCACAAGTCTCCACAATTTTGTTAGTGTCAAGTAAAGCACACGGTAGCCTCTAGTATGAGATGGATAACCAAGAAACATGCCATCAATGGATCTAGGTTCAAATTTATCAAGACTACCATGTTTCTTAACAAAGCATTTGCAACCAAAGACCCGAAAGTGTGTAACACAAGGCCTATGTCCAAACCGGAGCTCATATGGTGTTTTACCTAGCTTAGCACGCAAGAAAACACGATTTGAGACATAACAAGCGGTTTCTAACGCATCAACCCAAAATTTCCTAGGAGTTTGATATTCATCAAGCATAGTCCTAGCCATCTCAACTAAGGTTCTGTTCTTTCTTTCTACAACACCGTTTTGTTGAGGTACATATGGTGAAGAAAATTGATGATCTATTCTATTTTCAGCACAAAAGTGATCAAAAGATTGATTTTTTAATTCAGTTCCATTATGACTTCTAATTGCTTTTGAAGATCCTGGGTAATCAATTGATAATCTAAGAAATAAAGTTCTAAAGTGACTAAAAACTTCATTCTTAGACGCCGTAAAGTAAACCCAAGAGTATCTAGAATAATCATCAACAATCACAAGTACATACCATTTACCTCCGAAGGATTGAACATGTGAAGGTCCTACGGTGTCAAGATGCATGATCAGTTGTCATGATCATTGTGAGAGGAGTATGTGAACCTGCAACCATCTTAGCATGTCTACAAGAAGAGCACACAATTTCTTTGTCCCCTTTAAGCTTAGGCAGCCCACGTATGCGATTAAGAGTACTAACACGCGTTAGGTGATCAAAGCCTACGTGACCAAGTCTACGATGCCAAAAATATAGGTCCTTTGAATCATTAGCAACTAGACACCTATGCTTAGAGGAAGACATATCAAAATCAGCTTTAAAAACTCTTCCAAACCGAGACATGTTAAAAATAAGCTCACTATTTGAACTTCCAACTTTGCAGCAGTTTTTATTGAAAATAATTTCCAGATTTTCATCTAGCAATTGTGAAACAGAAAGCAAGTTGTATTTCAAATTTTTGACAAGTGCCACATCTTTAAAAGTGTAGTGATCATTTACTCTAACCGAACCCTTAGCAATTATACGAGTTGAAGAATTATCGGCAAAAGTAACATTCTCTACACATGACACAAAAGAGAGGGAGGAGAACCAATCTTTGTTACCGGTCATGTGGCGTGAGCAACCTGAATCCACAATCTAAATGTTCTCCTTCCTCAAACGTGTAACCTACATAGAAGCACAATACATCGATGACTCAATACTGGGGTTAGTCAAAAGGCATTTAGAAATCCAGTACTGAGTCACGCGACGTGCAGCAGGAAAAACATGCGAAAGCTGAGACAAAACAGCAGGTTTATGAGTCAAAGTTTGAGATTTTTTATTCTTAACTACTGACCTATAAGGTGTTACTTGTGTAGCACAAAAATCAGTAGCTTCGGAGGTAAAAAACAGAAGGTCCGGAGGTAAACTTTGAATGTTTTTGACTCAAAACAGCAAGTTTTACATTCGGTTCAATATGTGCAGCAAATTTTGCATGAAAGTTATGAGATCTAGCAACCATTCTTTCCCTTTTCTGTTGTTTAGCTAGTCTATAACAAAAATCTATGACATGCCCATGTCTACCACAATAGGTACAATGAAATTTAACTTTGTGTTCATGTCTAGATGAGCAAACAACATTTTTATTTGAAACTGAATGAGACAATACTCTTGCAGATTTGAAAACCACTTCTTTTTGTTTAGGAACTGTTTGAATCAAACCACTTCCTAATGACTTTACAATTTTAGGTGGATGTGCCTTAGCATGAGCATGAGAATCAAAACCTAAACCAGTTTTATCATTGCAAGACTCGGATGAATTCAGCAGCAAGTTTAGATTCTTATTCCCATTACAAAACCGATCAAATGTCTTATGCATGTTATCAAGTTTATTGGACATATCAAGGCAATTTTCACATGAAGTTTTTCCTTTTAATTTGCAATTGGAACAATATTTAACTACAATTTTCACATGAAGTTTTTCCTACAATTTTCACATGTAGGATCGAAGAGCACGTGAAAAGCTACCAGAGGGAGTGGTAATGGTAGATTTAAAAATCTTATGCAGCGGAAACAATTAAACCCCAACCCCTTCGGCAGAAAAACAATCTGTTAAAGATATCGTGTGTAAGACTAATCTAAACGTGTTTCACCATGACAAAAGAGATAGATATCAGAGAGAATCAAGTCACGAAGACAACAAAACAAGAATCACTCAAATCCGTCTATAAAAACTCAAGTTATGATCGAAAGATCAAACAAAGGTCAATCTGCCCTACCCGAGAAAAAAAAACAGTTCTGGAACGCTGCAAAGACCACAAATCCAATGACCGTGAAATTTTGAAAGATGATAGATAATAATGTTGTGAAGACAACCCGAAAAGAATCATGTCAATTGGATCTGTAAAACTCGAGTTATGATAAAACCACCGACGAAAGGTAGTGCTGTCCAGAAACTCGACGAGTAAAACTTGTCTGGAACAAGTCGGACGAACAAGGCACAAAAGTTCATTCAAACTACAAATTTTATTCAATAGAATACAAGAGGAACAGCCCCAAAGTCGTGCACCATGAGCTCTTGGCTCCCTTGCTTACATAACCAGCTCGAAAGCCAACTCAACTCAGATCAGGAACCTAATCCTACTCTGTTCACGAATCGTAACTTTCCAAAACTGGTTAGGATTCTTCTATACGCGGAAAGAAGCAATCTTAAGACTTCCAAACACCTTAGGAACGTATCCCACATTCCTAAACAACTCAAATTCGTGACCCACATGAAATCATATCATAACCAACTCAAATCTTTCCATATTTGAGTCAAACCCGACTCAGCCGCAGCCTGAGTCCATAACCTAGTCGGTTGGACCTTTCCGACCAACTCTTTACGTCCACGTCTCTTCATCACGTCTAGGAACCAGGTAGCCACGTCCATGCACTCCTTGCACATGTGCAAACATCTTCCGATGACGTCCACGATACCTTCACATGCATTGTTCTTGATTCAATCATGCTGCGCAACCTCCTGATCAGCTCAACCACAATTCCTCCTAAATTTGGTTGTTGGAACCTCATCTCCTCCCTGAGACTAGTCCAATGGATCCTATCACCATCCATGTCTTGAACTCAAGCAACACCTGCACATGAATAAACAACCAATCCATACGAGCCCAAGTCCTCGACTTGACTCAAGTTAGTTCCGAACACAACACCTTACGTGAGAACCTAACATAAGCATGTTGCAAAACCATAGTAACACGATATCATTCATGTCAACCAAAAATGCACCAAAGACTTAGCAAATGAATACTAAGCAATCTTTACAGAGATGTAAAGCAAGTACGAAACATTATAAATGAAAAACAGAAGCATTGCGGTCAAGTTCCGGATCTTGCCAGAGCAACCCGGACCTTGCCCCGGAGCTAACAAAAGCTAGTAGAACTTAGCACCGGAACTTACCAAAACTAGTATAACCAAGCTCCCGCATGAGCTTACAAAACTAGCAGGACCTTAATAAAAAGGTGTTTTGGTGATATTCAAAACTTTTATCGTCAAAGCAAGTGTATTCACTACAAGCCAATGTATTCAGCACACATAGGTCTTACATCCATCAACGCGTAGAGCATCGACGGTTAGTCCTCTGGGGTGTCAGAGCTTGGTTGCTCCGGCTATGACCTCTGTCAACACGTGGTGTGTCGACAGCAGACTCCACTGTAGAGTCTTCCCACCATCTTTTGTTCACGTTGACGGCTGGCCCCCTGGCTTTACCGGAGCTGAGTAGCTCCAGAGACGCTCGTTATCAATGTTTGGATCATCGTCAAAAGCCACCTTAGGGGATGTCAGAGCTTTGGTAGCTCCAGTCATTCACCATCATTATGTGGTCTTTATTTTTCCTGCACACTGAATTCAAGGAAAACAATAAAATCCATTTCCTATCTATACCTCAACTGCGACTCACTATTCTCGAGAAAGTTTTAGGTCGAACACAATTCTAAATACAATCAAGTGCACTGCCTTGTTTCCTTCAGGTCTGATCGTTTCTGGACTCACCTTACTTCGGCCTGCCGGGGTGTAGGTGGAGTGGCGTACTTAGGGTGGATGAACAGGCAAAGTCGATAGCACACTCCGACCCTATATTGGCTTGGCAACATTCAGACGTGTAGACCATTAACAATGTTTGGACCCAGAAGAATAGACGATGCAACTCGAATTGTACATGAACTGGTCGAGCTAAAGTTTCTTAAGAATTGCACAACTTTGTTATAGACAAGAAAGAGAAAAATAAAAAATATTGAGCCTATACAAAAATACGGAGGTGCTCAACGTTCCAAGGATTTGGGAGAGGTGTCCCATCCCCGGTTGCCAAGCGAACGCATCCGAGACGGGATACTTTGATCACTCGGAAAGGTCCTTCTCAGTTGGGGGAAAGTTTGTTTAACCCTTCTCTGGATTGTATTCTCCGTAGCACCAGATCGCCTTCCTCGAGCTGTCGATTGTGAACATGTCGTTGGTGATAGCGCTAAAGAGCTTGGTAGTATCGGGCATTCCGAACAGCTGCTCGGCGCCTTCCCTCTTCAAGGAGGTCAAGGTCTTCACGCCGGAGCTGGTCTTGCATGGCATCGTCGAGGGTCCAGACCTGGAGCGATCCCAAGGTGATTTCCGGAGGAAGGACTGCTTCAGCTCCGTACACCAAGAAGAAGGGTGTCTCTCCAGTTGACCGGTTTGTAGTTGTCCTGTTGGCCCACAGTGTGGGCGGAAGCTCTTCGATCCAGTTGGCTCCATGTTTTTTCAGGCGCTCATATATGCGCGTCTTGAGTCCTTTTAAGATTTCTGCATTTGCTCTCTCGGCCTGGCCATTGCTTGCCAGGTGAGCTACGAAAGCATACCTGACTTGGATGCCGAGGTCTTCGCAATATCCTTAGAATACAGAGCTTGTGAACTGAGTCCCATTATCAGTTATGATTTTGTTTGGGACTCCAAATCTGCATACGATGGACTGCAATAAGTTGATAGCTGATTGCTTGTTTATTCTCGAGTTGCTTCCGGCCATTTGGTGAATTTTTCAATGGCAATGTACAGGAACTTGTAACCTCCGATGGCTCTTGGGAAAGGTCCCAAGATATATCCATCCCCCACACAGCGAAAGGCCATGTAGGAGGTATCATTTGTAGAGGCTGAGCCAGTGTGTGAATTTGCTTTGCATGGAACTGGCATGCTTCGCATTTCTTCACTAGCTCAGTTACATCCTGGAGCGCTGTAGGCCAGTAGAAGCCATGCCGGAAGGCTTTACCAACCAGCGTGTGGGAAGACGCATGGTTCCCACACTCACCTCCATGGATTTCCGCGAGGATTTCGTAGCCTTCTTCCTTTGTAATGCACCGCATTAGGACACCGTTGGCACCACGCCGGTAGAGATCCCCTTCTACCAGTGTGTATCTTTTAGCCAATCTGACAATCTGGTCAGCGGATACATTATCTTCAGGAAGGAAATTGTCTTTCAAGTAGCTTCGGATCTCCGAGATCCATGCATTGGAACTAGCTTGAGGATTTGAGTCTTGCGTGCTGGGTTGCTCGGAGCTTCCTGCAGCACCTACGACCCTTGATGGACGCCATGGTAACAGGGCCATCGGGACCGCCAGCTTCGAGGTGCTGGTCTTGCCCCCTTCGCTCAGTTCGGCAGGCTGAGTTGTAGGTTTAGACAACCTCCAGACGAAGGTTCCGTCAGGAGTCGGAGCCCCGGATGAAGCTTTCGTCGAGAGTTCGTCAGCTTCAGCGTTGTTGAGACGCTGGACATGGCAAAGATCCAGGACGTCGAAGTCCTTCTGAAGCTTCTGGACCTCAAGTAGGTATGCAGCTAGTTGAGGGTTGTTGCAGCAACATTCACCTTTGACTTGTTTTAAAACAAGTTGTGAATCACCCTTTACCAACAGTTGCTTGGCACCATACGATAGTGCCACCTTGAGCCCATAAATTAGTGCTTCATACTCCGCCATGTTGTTGGTCGCCTTGAAGTCAAGGTGCACCATGTATTTAACCTTCTCCCCAGTCGGAGCGAGGAGAAGGACTCCAGCTCTGGCCCCCTGCTTCTACACGGAGTCGTCAAAGTAGAGAGTCCAGTGAGGCTCAGTGAAGACCGGAACCTTGGGTTCCGACTTCTGCTCACTGGGGCCCCCAGGATTTGATGGAGAGGGGGTCCATTCCGCCATGAAGTCCGCCACTGCTTGACTCTTGATTGCTTGTCTTGGAACAAATTCAAGGTCGAACTCGGTTAATTCCATTGCCCACTTTGTAATGTTCCCAGTGTAATTAGGGTTATGCAAGATCGCACGCAGTATATAAGAAGTTACCACTGAAATATTGTGAGCTTGGAAGTAGTGTCGGAGTTTCCTAGAGGCAATAAGAACTGCGTAGAGCAGCTTATGCACCTCCAGATGCCGAGTCTTGGCGTCATGGAATACTTCGCTGATGAAGTACACTGGGCGCTGGACCGTCCGGACCCTCCCGAAGGGGCCCGGAGCTTCCTCCTCATCTACCCGGACCCTCCCAGAGGGGTCCGGACCTTGTTCGGGGACATCCGGGTGCCAGTTGGAGGTACCCAGGGCTTCTTCTGAAGTGACCCAGACCTTCTCGGAGGAGTCCAGATCTTGTTGCTCAGCAGCAGTGACTCCTTCATTTGAAGGAGAGGGATCATCCGGAGTCTCTCCTTGAGGATCCGGGTCTGGGAGCTGGGACCCAAACTCAACTTCAGGTAGCTCCAGACCCTCCCGAAGGGGTCTGGATTCCTGAACTGAAGATGGTTCTGGCCTTTCCACAACCGGGATCATGCTAACAACTTCGTCAGTTGCTGAAATGTAAAGCAGGTGTGGCTCACCAAGGTTCGGAGCTACCAAGGTTGGTAGGATGGTGAGGAGTTGCTTCAGCTCCTAGAACGCCTTTTCTACTTCTTTGGACCATTGGAATGGTCCGGACTTCCTCAATAGCTTGATGAAAGGTAGTGACCGTTCTGCTAGTCTTGAGATGAAAGGGCTAAGGGCAGCTAGACATCCAGTCAGCTTGTGGACGTCCTTGATACGGGCGGGTGGTCGCATATCTTCAATAGCTTTTATCTTCGCCGGATTTGCTTCTATTCCTCGGTGATTCACCAAGAAACCAAGAAGTGTTCCGGAGCTAACCCCAAAGACACACTTGTCCGGGTTCAGCTTCGTGCGAGTGGCTCACAACTTGTCGAAGAAAGCTTGCAAGGTGTCAAGGAACGACTCCTTGTTCTTAATCTTGACAACGATGTCATCGACATACACTTCCACTACGTCTCTGATGAGCTCTCCAAAAGTTTTGTACATAGCTCGTACAAATGTTGAAGCAGCATTTTTGAGACCAAATGGCATGGTAGTATAACAATATAATCCATCTACTGTGATGAAGGAGGTATGCTCTTCATCTTCCCTAGACATTCTGATTTGATGGTACCCAGAATATGCGTCTAGGAAACACAGTAATTCGCACCCGGAGGTGGACCACTATATGATCTATTCTAGGTAGTGGGAATGGATCTTTTGGACATGCCTTATTTAGTGTAGTGTAGCCGATACACATCCGAAGATTCCCGCCGGCCTTGGGTACAACGACTGGGTTTGCCAGCCATTTTGGGTGGAAGACTTCTCGGATGAATTTAGCTTCGAGCAACTTCTTCACTTCTTGTCGTATGAAGTTCTATCGCTCTACTGATTGCTTCTGAGGCTTCTGATGTACAAGCCGAGCGTCAGGATAGATCTTCATATTATGCTCGATCACTTCCCTAGGGATCCTAGGCATTTGTGACGGTTGTCAGGCAAACACGTCTACGTTAGCCTGGAGGAAAGTGATGAGCGCGAGTTCCTATTTTTCATTCAGACCTCCCGATATACGGGTGGTCTAAGCAGTGTCAGAACCGATTTGGATTACTTTGATGGGAATGTCGGTGTCGCCGCTTGGTTGCATGCGAGGTGCGGAGGTTGATCCTCGATGACGAATGCTCGGGGGTTTGCGGAGCTTGCTCCTTTCCGAATTCTTCTTCCCGCACTGTAGCAAGCTCGTGGAGTTCTTCCAGAGCTGTCACTCCGACGGTGCGATCTCTACGGATCCGGAGAACACCAGCTGGTAATGGCATCTTCAACACCAAGTAGCCATAATGAGCAGCAACCATGAACTTGTATCAAGCTGTTCTGCCCAGAATGGCGTTGAAGGGTAAGTTGATTTGCGCCACGTCGAAGACCAACTTCTTAGTGCGGTAATTCTCCCGGGCCCCGAAGGTCACCAGGAGAGTAATTGCACTGAGTGGGGTTATGGCCCCCTGACCTACTCCGGAGAAAGGTCGAGAGGGGCAAAGGTCCGAAGGTCGGAGCTGAAGCTTTACGAAAGCTTCGAAGCTTATGAGGTTCAGCCCCGAATCTCCGTCCATCATTACATGGTGGAGTTGGATGTTGTTGATGGTCGGAGATACCATCAATGGGAGTTGGCCAGCTCCGATCATATTCCGAGGGCAGTCTAATGCATCAAAAGTGATGGCAGTATCCATCCACTTCCGGTGCAGCTCCGGCCTGGTGGTGGGAGCTACTGAAGCCATGTCCCGCCGCATGGTCTTGAGGACACGACGGGAGGTGATGTCCCATGAACCACCAAAGATGGTGTTCATGGTTTTCCGACGTTCGTTGTTAGAGATGTCGGAGTCATCGTCGACGGAGGTGTAAACAGCCTTCAAGACCTTTTTAGGGTCCTGAAAGCCTAACTCCTCTTCAGCCGGAGCTTCGTCGACTTTCTATTTCCCTTCCCTTTGACGAAAAGGAACTTCTTCCCGGCGCTTGTTGTAGCGCTCGGCAAGGTTCTGGACCTCACATCATCCTTCCAAGTTGTGGTTGTTTGTCTTGTGTATGGGACACCACATCTTGGAGCTACCACCGTCTTCAGACGACGGCCGAGGTCGTTTCTCGGGGCATGGCCTCCAGCCACCCGGAGCTGCGGCTGTAGGTGTGCCGGCCGACGGCTTCTTCTTGCCGTTGGACTTTTTCTTCTTCTTGCCACTCCCGGAGATAGTGTCTTCACCCTTGGAGTATTTTTTGTTGTCCTCCGGAGGTGGTTGGGAGTGCATTTCACGGCCCGCAGCTTTGGCGCATTTGTCTGCCAAGCTGAAGAGTTCCGTGATGCTGGTGATCTCCTTGGTCGCCAGCTTCTCCAGCATCTTCTGGTCTTGTACGCCCTGTCTAAATGCCACAATAACAGAGGCGCTAGAGATAGAAGGAATAGTTTTTCGTACCTGGGAGAATCTCTGGATGAAAGATTGCAAGGACTCTCCCCCCTTCTGCTTGACAGCAAAAAGGTCCAGTTCGGTGCCTGGTCGGGTGTATGAACTCCCGAAATTGGTGGTGAACTGTTGGCACAATTCTGCCCAAGTGTTGATGGAGTCGGGCGGAAGGCTCATGAACTAGGACCTGGCGGTCCCAGTCAAAGCCACAGGGAAATAGTTGGCCATTACAGCCTCGTTACCTCCGGCCGCAAGGATTGCGGTGGAGTAGATTTGGAGAAACTCAGCTGGATTGACAGTCTCGTCAAATTTCTCCGGCGGGTGAGGCCGAAACTTTTGTGGCCATCTGACCATGCGTAGGTGCATGGCCTTGGCAGAACAGTCCCCTCCTACTCCCTCAGGAGCAGGACTGTCCCGAGCTTCTCGCCTTTCGTGAGCGCGCTCGATATGGACGCGGCCATCCTGTTGACGGTAACAGCGATCAAGCTCCGCTCGGAGGTCGTGAGTTGAAAGCCTGGTTACCGTATGGGTGTGTCGTGCCCTGGGAGGCAGCAACGTCGCTTGTTGAGACGCAGCACATCTCCTATGCTGGGAAGCATGCAGACCAAGTCTACCCGACACGGTCCGATGCTACGATGAGGCCCGCCCCAAGGGGGGAGGACCTTGGTTGCTGATGCGATCAGCTGCTGCTGCAACCAAATATTCCACATCAGCCCTCCACTACTCCAATGCACCCTGGGATGCACATGGAGGTGGTGGGGTCGGAGAAGAGCACGCGCTGCAGGAGCGCATGTTAAGGGTTGTTGTTAGCCGATGCCGTGACCGACGCAGATGCCCCGTCCCGCTGTCCAGCTTGATTTGCCGGTGCGGACGGTGGCGGTGGAGGCATGACTCCTGCTGGAGCCGCGGCACCTGCTGGCTGCTGCACATTGGAGGGATTGCCTCTAGCAGGTTGCACTGCAGGGTTGCCGTTGGATGATCCAGCAGCAGAGTTCACCATCTTCGAATTTCGGGCACCCCTACCTGGCGCGCCAACTATCAGAGTTTTGATCCGGCAATTCTCCTGGTACTACCGTTGGTAGCCCGCGGAGTTTGTATTTTGGTATTGGGTGCGCAGAGAATCAAAAGACGATGGCAAATAGACACAAGGATTTGCGTGGTTCGGGCCGCTTGAGCATAATACCCTACTCCACGGGGTGTGTAGTTGTTGTATTGGGTATCAAAGCTGTGTACGGGAGAGGTCTCCGAGTTCAAAAGAGTCGTCCCTTGTGTATCGTCGACCAATACTTTTATAGTACAAGGACTGTTCGTTACAACGTTAGCCCGACCCGACATGTGGCCCTAGCGGTTACAGATGCTTAATACACAATTAATGGGATTAATTACCCTTAATAGTGTGGTAACTGGCCTTGACAGTGCCGTTAATGGTATTAAGAGCCTTTTGATAGTGTGTCATTAATATGGTATTAATGACACTTAATCGGGTCTTGAAGTCTTTGATTGCCCCTTGAAGGTCCGGGCCGTTGGGGGTCCACCAGTCTGATTGTTGAGGCTGAAGGTCCGGTGGTTGGACATGTGGCAGCATTAGAGCTTTGTGTCTGGGACGGGAAGGTCCGGTGTAGATGTACACGTGTCGGTACCGGAGC